>CM076675.1:67197199-68697199 GCA_038501925.1 Xenopus petersii
CAGTAAGCCCTGTTTACAGCACTCGGCACTCCTACCTACAGTGCCTTTTGTACAGTGTTATGTTGATGTTTGCACAGTTATTGTTTTACTACACATTATGGAGAAGAGTACTTGTATTTTACTGCACTTTCTATCTATTGTCTTGACAAGAAAATGGCATTATTATGTGTATCTCATAACGTAAAGGGATTCAACTCCCCACTAAAACGGTCTAAAGCCTTCAGACAGTATAGCCAAATGAAAGCGGACCTAATTTTCTTACAGGAGACTCATTTCTCTAGAACTTCCTTTCCAAAATACTTTCACCATGCTTACCGTAAGGTGTACTTAGCCTATTCGGAGAGTAAACATGGGGGGGTTGCGATATGTGTCCATAATAGAATTAATTTCCGTTTAGACTCGGCCAAAGCAGATCTAGAAGGGAGATATTTAATCCTTAACGGTTACATACAGGATTCTTTAGTAACGCTGGCAGTGGTGTACAGCCCAAATAAAACCAAAAACTTTTTACAACAAATTTTTCACCCTCTTAGAGGAATTCAGTAGCGGCCCAATTTTACTTGGAGGGGACTTTAACGAAGTTGTGAACCCCATAAATGACAGACAAACTACTGCTACCTCACAAACTGCTAAATACAGCAAACACCATTACTTTGCAAAATTACTAGAAAAAAATAGACATGTGGATGTCTGGCGAGAATGCCATCCCCAACTCAAAGACTACACTTATTTCTCCCCTCCCCATAATTCTAATTCCAGAATAGATATGTTTGTCCTGGACCAAAAGTTACTGCCTCAAATCACCCAGTCTAACATCCGTACTTGTGTTTGGTCTGATCACTCCCTAGTAACTTTGCATATTTCCAATCTAGTGGATAGACCCTCTACTTACCGCTGGAGACTCGACTACAGTATGCTGTCTGACCCCCAAATAAAAGATACTATAGAAAACGAATTGAAACAGTATTTCCTAATTAATGACACCTCTGAAGTTACCAGCCCCACATTATGGTCTGCCCACAAAGCCTACATTAGAGGCATCTTTATACAAACGAAGGTGAGATTAACAAAGGCAAAAAACGATCTGACCTCTCCCTTCTTTTGCAAACCAAAGAGGACCTGCTCAAACTCACCCCTCACGATGGCCCACTCAGAAAACAGGTTGACCTACTACGCACTGAAATAAACCTCTTACTCACCGAAAAGGATGTCAGAAAACTGCAATGGGTGAAACAAATATTTTTCCATAAGGCCAACAAAGCTGACACCATGCTAGCTCGTAGATTGTCTAACAAATTTGTACAATCCCCTTTTACCCAGATTAGAAATAGCAAGGGCATTTTAACGGCTAATCCAGTCAAAATAGTTGAAGTATTTAGCTCCTTTTATCAATCCCTTTATCAAACACAAACCATAAAGGAAGATAATATAGATTCCTTTTTAGGGAACCTAGATATCCCCTCTCTCTCACAAACCCAGAAAGAGTCCCTAATATCTCCCATCGATTCACAAGAAATCTTAAAGCCAATAATAACGCTGAAAATAAAAAAATCCCCAGGTCCAGATGGCCTCACGGGAAAATATTATAAGACATTTGGCCCCCTATTGATCCCGAGATTACTCAAACTGTTCAACGATATTCAACTTGGCCTCCACAAATTCCACTCTGAATCTCTGGCCTCACACATTGCAGTAATTCCCAAACCAGATAAGGACCACTCCAATTGCAAAAATTTTAGGCCCATCTCAATTATGAACCTGGACATTAAATTGCTAGCAAAAATTATGGCAACAAAATTAAACGTTTTCCTATGCCAACTTATCCACAAAGATCAGTCAGGTTTTATCCCGAAACGACAGGTGACTGATAACACCCGCAGATTAATTAACATCTTACACATAGCTAAATCTAATGATATACCCTCCATGCTCCTCTCTTTAGATCTAGAGAAAGCTTTTGAAACAATCTCATGGTTATATTTACGTAAAACCCTCTCACAGTATGATTTCCCAGAGCCCTTCCTCAATGTAATCCTGGCTCTCTATGATACTCCTACAGCGCAGGTTCAGCATATGGGCTTCCTCTCATCTAAATTTTTGATAGGCCGGGGCACATGGCAGGGGTGCCCATTGTCCCCCCTCCTGTTTGCCCTTGCCATCAAACCTCTTGCGATTTCAATTAGAGCACATCCCCAGATATTGATTATAAATGTGTACTGTATGCTGATGATATCTTGCTTTCCATCTCTAAGCCAATGACATCTCTCCCGTTCCTGTACGATTTACTACAGTCATTTGCAACAGTTTCTGGTCTCAAAGTGAATGCCAACAAAACAGAAGCCTTAAATATCAATCTTCCCCCCAGTTTGACTTGAAATTAACTTCCAACTCCAATGGCAACCACACAAGCTAAAATATCTTGGAGTGGAATTACACCTGAACTATGATTCGCTCTCACAGGCTAATTACAACAAAATTTTTTATAAGATACTACACCTACTACGGTCATGGAGCAATCTCAAGCTATCCTGGATGGGTAGAATCAATGCCCTCAAAATGTCAGCCTTGCCTCACCTACTGTATCTGTTTAGGACCCGCCCCGTTTCCCCTCCTACGGGAATGTTAAGCTCTCTACAAAAGCAGATGAATAGATTTGTGTGGGATGGTAAAAGAGCACGGCTTTAGAGCTAGACACCGCTCTAAAGGAGGGCTGGGTATCCCAGACCTGAAGAAATATTATACTGCTGCCCAAGTCTGTCAGCTGCTCCATTGGCATGACTCCCCAGACAACCCAATATGGGCCACCATTGAGCAAGATACCCTCCCTGTGGGATCCTTACACAACCTGCTGTGGTCTAAACCTCCCGCCAAGAGAGGCAGCTACAATCCTGTCGTCTCACATTCCTTGAGAAACTGGAAGTCTATCCCCCATACACACAAATTGTCTTCCTCCCATAAACCGGTGGTCAACTTTAACCACAACACGGAGTTCTCTCCGGGGCCTAAGAAAGGGTCTTTTCAGTGGTGGAAACAAAACAATCTCCACAACATACATGCTTTGACCAAAACCAACAAACTATTGTCATGGCAACAGCTACAAGACTCATACAATGCCCCTCAGAGCGAATATTATAGATACCTGCAAATCAGAAGCTACATATCTTCCCTTTGGTCTGACAAGAAGTTTCCTAACCCCACCATGTTTGAGAAGATGTGCTTACAAATACTTCCCCGGGAGAGGGCACTTTCTACTATATATGATCACTTGATCCACCTAGCTCCTATCAAAGACTTAAGATTTATTCAACTATGGGAGAAAGACTTGCGTATCTACATGGAGGCAGATCAATGGTCTGATATCATTAAAGACAATATACACTGCTCGGTGAACATTTCCATTCAGGAAACCTCCCAGAAGGTACTACACCAATGGTACATGGTCCCCTCTAAATTGGCAAAGTGTTACCCTGCTTGCTCCCCCCTGTGCTTTCGGAGCTGTGGCCACCACGGTTCGTTTCTACATATATGGTGGGAATGCCCCAAGGCAGTCCGATTCTGGATACGAATATACATGATGATTACAAATGTGAAAGGACTTTCACTTAAGAAGGATCCGGGGGAAGCATTGATCAACAAGCGAATCCCAGGAATTAACAAATTCACCAGGAAATTGATAACACATATCTTCTCTGCCTCCAAACAGGCCATTGCTGCAGCCTGGAAGTCTCCCATCTTGGACTTTCCTGTGGTTAAAAGGAGGCTAGATAATGTCCTCATTCTGGAGAAATTAACTAGCTACACAAATGGTGCGCAGAAATCTTTCCATAAAGTCTGGTCCCCCTGGTTATCATACCTAAATATTTCCTCAACCTGACTGCTCTTGCATGCCCTAAATTTCCTTGACCCAATGCTAAACCCAGTGCAGAAATGTCGACAGTACTCACAAGTGTTATAGGCAAATGTTTATTTAGTTTTTGGTTTTCTTTTGATCATTTCTTTTCTCTTACTCCTTTTTCTATTTCTTTTTCTTTTATTTTTGTATAATTTTCTTGTCAGCTACTTGTGCTACTCTATTATACAACTCAGGAATACATGTTATGTACCCACGTGCCACAATACTGCTGCAGCCTGGGGATTGTCCAGTACCTGCAGATACTGAGTTTTGCTATGTGCTAATTTTTGCTATATGCTGATATTTGAAAATAAAAATTTTAAATACAAAAAAACCCAGCTATGATAGAATGCAGTTTTGAATGCTCAGACAATGAAATAAATCAGCTTATGTGTTTGGGTACATTCAACCTGCATGTCAGACATGTTAAAACTTACAAACACCTCCCCCCCCGGCCTCATTGTATTACAGGCTAGAGTCCTGCACTGAATTAGATATCCCGTGCAATACTCGGGTTTCAGGCAAAAAGTCCCCAATTCCCTGGCTGTACCGACAGTACACGTGTAACTTGGCTGGGTAACGGACAAAGGTGCTGGCTTGAGCCCTCCGACCCATTAAAAATGATTTCCTTTTTCTCATTAATAATAAAACAGTACCTATTATTTGATCCCAACTGAGATATAATTAATCCTTATTGGAATCAAAACCAGCCTATTGGGTTTATTTAATGTTTACATGGTTTTTCTAGTACACTTAAGGTATGAAGATCTAAATTACTGAAAACCCCAGCTCCCGAGCATTTTGGATAACAGGTCCCATACCTGTACCAGGGAAACTGCTTAACTGGTTCCATAAATGTTGTACAATTTGGTTCATTACTGAGTGGGAGACCAATGTTCCTTGGTAGCGAGGGTATTGTTTTCACTTTCTGCAGGGTGTTTAATGTCATATCTATATTTCTGTGGCAGTGAATGGAAATTTCTGATGGAAAAAAACTTTTGAATTGCTTTCAAGAAAGATCCCTTGTCTGGAAAGTAGGCATGAACTAACTCTGTTATTTTGGGATTTTCAAATTTGAACTGCATCTGAACCCTTATCCAAGGAAGGGTGAAAAAGAACCATGTAAGCTCGCAGTTTTTGGTGACAAATCCAAACATATCTGAAATAATGTATTGATAAATAAAAGGGATTAAGTCCATGTGGTTTTGGTCGGAGTAGTTTTCATAAAATAGTGAGAACTACTTTTCGGATTTTGATGTATAACCCCGTATCTTCACCTTCCATCTTAGCAACATTAGAGAACTCTAGCAATCAGTACTGCTATTACTGTCGGCTTGGCTTAATATTGTAATTCAATATTTAATAAACATTACGTTAATACTCACCCCAGATAGGGCCAAACCCAACGTTTGGAAACTGCTGGCCTAATTATGAACCAGTTTCACTGGACCTCTCAAAGTCACAGTACTTAAATACAGGTATGGCATCCGTTATCTGGAAACTAAGATACAATTAATCCTTATTGGAAGCAAAAGAAGCCTATTGGGTTTATTTAATGTTTACATGATTTTCTAGTCTTATGAAGATCTGAATTACAGAAAGATCCATTATCTAGAAAACCACAGGTCCCAAGCATTCTTGATAACAGGTCCCATACATGTACAGGGGTTAACCAGTGGTTTCCTTGCTGGTTTGGACAAGTCACCCTGATCCCCTTAATGCAAAGCTAAACTATTGCGACTGTAAAAGAACCCTTGTTACTTTATTTCTCTGTTATTTTTATATACAGCTTTGGGATCTGTTATCTGGAAACCCTTTATCCAGAGAGCTCTGAATTACAGGAAGGCCATCACCCATAGACTCCATGTTATCCTTTTAATAATGATTTCCTTTTTTCTCTGTAATATTAAAACAGTACCTTCTACTTGATCCAAACTAAGATATAGTTAAACCTTAATGGAGGCAAGACCAGCTTATTGGTATTTAATGTTTAAATGATTTTCTACTAGACTTAACATCTGTTTGGCTTAATGAAGTCGTTTGCACATGGATAGGGAACTGGCTACAGGATTGGGTACCGAGGGTGGTTGTTAATGGGACATTCTCTACTTGGAGTAAGTTTCTTAGAGGGGTCCCTCAGGGCTCAGTATTGGGTCCACTTTTATTTAACTTGTTCATTAATGACTTAGGGGAGGGTATTGTAAGTAATGTATCAGTGTTTGCAGATGACATAAAACTATCCAGCCCAATTAATTCCACCCAGGATGTGGCATCCTTGCAACATGATCTTGACAAACTGGCAATCTGGGCAGCTTAATAGGTGCTTAATGGGTGATATGATGACTATGTATAAATATATAAGGGTATCATATAATAATCTCTCTAATGCTTTATTTACCAGTAGGTCTTTCCAGCTGACACATGGCCATCCATTCTGAATAGAAGAAAGGAGGTTCCATCAAAATAATCAGAAGGGTTTTTTTACAGTGAGAACTGTGAAGATGTGGAATACTCTCCCTGAATCAGTTGTACAGGCTGATACATTAGATAGCTTTAAGAAGGGGTTGGATGTATTTTTAGCAAGTGATGGAATACAGGGTTATGGGAGATAGCTCATAGTACAAGCTGATCCAGGGACTGGTCCAATTGCCATCTTGGATTCAGGAAGAAAATTTTCCCCTCTGAGGCATATTGTAGAGGCGTGAAATGGGCAAGTTATACAGTATACTAGACTTTAAAGGTTGAACTTGGATGGATGTGTGTAGTTTTTCAACCTAACTTACTATGTTACTATGTAAGATTAGAGAAAAAGCCCTTATCCAGAAAACCCTCTAGAGTATTCTGGATAGCAGGTCCCATACATTAAGGGGCAGATATATCAAGAGTCAAATTTCGAACTTGAAAAATTACAAAATTCTAATTCAAAAAAATCAACCGAAATTTCTTTTAAAAAATTGAAGTTTTTTTTGCAGGTGAATTGTCCGTATTCATTGAATTCGTCCGAATCGCACAAATCGAAGTAATAGAGCATTCGAATCATACAAATTCAAGTTTTTCCACCAAAAAACTTTCATTTTTCAAAGTCAACCAATAGACTCCAAATTGGTTCTAGGAGGTCCCCCATACGCTAAAACAGCAATTCGGCAGGTTTTAGATGGTGAATGGTCAAAGTCGAATTTTTAAAGAGACAGTACATGATAAATTTTCGAAATTCGAATTTACGTTTTTTTTTCCAAATTCAAATAGAATTTGGACTATTCCCTAGTCGAAGTACACAAAAATTAGCTCGAAATTTGAATTATTTTAATTAGAATTTTCATTTTGACCTTTGATAAATCTACCCCTTAGTATCAGCACTTCATTAACCTATTTATAATATTCCACCAAATTACTTTATGTGTGTGTGTATATACTGTATATATATATATATATATATATATATATATATATATATATATATATATATATATATATATACAGTACACACTAACATGTTGTCTAGGAATAAATGCAAAGTGTACAGTTTTGTTTTTCCAGGCTCTGCATGGCACACAATGGTCAATGTTTATCTAGACAAAACTGGAGCTGATGGGTTACTCTTTAAGTATCATTACCACAAAATGCTAAATTAATTTATAGTGTAAATTCTATGTTAAGATAAAATATGTCACTTTAACATATGTCTCAAATTTTTCTTGACAACAATTTAAAATGTAGAAATGTTTATGAGCCTTCTTTTAAGCACTAGCTTCCTTTAAAACTGTCGCTTGCATGTTTATTCACCTGCTCCTTCCTGCCCTAGACAGCTTTGCTATTTGATATCTACACAATGTGCATAAGTGAATCAGGGCTGTTAACTTAGAGGGTGTGAGCTCTTTGTCCATTAACCTTTTCAGCTCCCAAAGATCTTTACACTATGCCAGTAATGCCAAGCGAACTGCCCTCTTAAATATGTTATCCTTTCTTGACAGTAATTTGAAAACTCCCATAGTAATAATTCTGTTTTTACCAGCCTAGATAATTGAAATGTCACAACCGTTGTAGTGCCACTGTATCCACAATAGTTTCAGAGAATAGAAAGGGTTAAAGCTATTGGAGAAGGATCTAATTGCAGAGGACAAAGTCATAACCAGAAGAGAGACTCCATGTGGAAAGGGAGGAGACTTCCGGTGTAAACCTCTGACACACTGTGACACTGGCTGCAGTGTGGCTTGTCTCTGTCCTTAAGCTTGACCGATCAATGCTCCTCTGACGTTAGAACACACACACCTCCTGGCCACCCCATACTTTTTCTCCACCTTAAATTTACCAACACCTTATAGTTACAGTTCTACCTCTGCTCCTGTTTGTATGATAGCGCTTTGCAGAGTTTTCTCCATATCTGGATTTGGATCCTGGCTCACACTGAAGGTGAGATTATAAGAGTTTCTAAGTATTGCATCTTTAGTCAAAATGTGCTAAACAATTCTTCTTACAGTATGTAACATTGAATTATATCAGCCAGCACCACAGAAACAATGTCATCGTTTGGTAACTATTCTGCTAATGTGTTTTCTGTTACAACCAAACATATTTAATTAATTGTGTTTTAAATCTCATACTTTGCCCATGTCTTGTTGTGTTCCACCCTGCCCATAACTGTATTCTACGGTACTTCCAAAATATAAATATATTTTTGGCTAGTTGTTACCTTTCTCTAGCTCAAAGCTTGGTAATTTGGAGTAGTCTAAATATTATTGAACTACAACGCCCAGTAGCCCTCTGACAGCAGAAGACTGGGTGTCTCTAGTAGATGCATTTGAACTGAAGGAGCATGGAATGCCAGACCTGGAATAGTATACCATTACCATTATCCACTGTTTGATCTGATTCTTAGCTGGGTGACATCTGATCTTTTATTAAGGAACTTTTAATTTTTCCTGTCTTAGCTGTTTCTTACGAGACTGTAATTTTGTTACAGGATAGATATATACTATGCTGATACCACAACAACCTCTTATGGTGGCTTTCACATTGATTTATTCCAGGGATGGGTAGTTGTGCATGTTTTTAGCATGATGATTCACGTTAGTTACGGCTGGCCTAGGTCCAGTCTCCTTTACTGGACAGAGCAATTCCCCACCTCCAGATTCCTAACTATTCTTGGCTAGTCCCAGCTGTTTTAACATTTTTTAAATCTGACTCTTTGGAGACTGCCTTTCTGTTTTTAGCGGAGAAAGGAGGTGTTTGTCTGATGCAAAGGTGAGTCCTTGTTTTCCTGTTTGGTTTAGAAATCAGAGACTTTTATTTATTTCTCTCTTTTTAAAAGAGCCGATGGAAAGATAGTACTTCAGATCTTGTCTCTTATATTATTATCCCATCCAGCCGCATGGGTACCTTGCATTTCCCTTTTGCATGCTGTATTTCTTTCTGTCCCTGCATTGCATAGACTTTTTTTCAAAGATGTTTTGCAACTTACTGGCATGCTCTGGCTATCATTGGCAAACCGTGGTATTTGAATAAATGAAAATATTAATTGCTTTTGATTTTGCTAAAACTATATATATGCAGTCCATATTGTTGCTTTATAATATAAGTGCTGTATGCCTCAGTTTCCCTAATGTCACCTAATTTTTTTTATGCAGGGCCAGCTTTTTAGGTAAGCTACCTGTGCAGCCTCATTGGGTGCATGTGGACGTTTGAAACAGACTGATCAGCAACTTCATTCTCGCCTTCAGGACATGACATTATTCTAATGTGTACAATAACTTGTGGTAGTACTCATGAAAGCAGAAGCATATAGATGCTGAATATTTTTTAATAGGAACTCATGTGTACACAGACATTTCAGCAACTCCTGTCTGAATGTGCCTCTATATTCTAAAGCAGTGTGTTGTCTTAGTGCTGATTTTATTGGAGTAGTGTGTTACCTAAATTGTTACTGCTTTTGGATTGCAAGCAGAGGCTTTTTTCATTGCCTACCAGGAGTTAATATACAGAATAAATAATACCCAGAAGGGGTAGTTGTGTACATTGAAGCTTCAACTCACAGTATAACAGAAGCACCAATATTGTGCCACAAAAATAAACTAACTGCTTAGCAATAGGCCTTTAGACAATATCAAAACAATTCCTTACAACATTTATTTTCATTGCTGATCTGTTTTTTAAGAAATTATATGCTCAGAACAGACAACATATTTTATTTGTCCCAGCCCATAGCCAGGAACTGTGACAATGTTCTTAAATTGGGCGAGGGCAGTAAGCAAATGTAAGGCAGCATTGACTCTCGTTACAAATTACAGTTATTTTACTTTTACCAGCACTGTGGGTGGGGTGGAAAACTTTTGAAATCACCATCCTTTAACGTTGAATGGAAATGTCCTGCAAGAGCCAATTGCAGTCAAGTGACTTATTACTTTTTTCAAACAATAAGGGCCAGTACGCTCTTGCAAGCAATTGTCATTAAAGTAAAATAAGGGCATTTCCAGTGTTTTGACCCCAGCCCACAGAGCAACAAATTATTTGGCAATAAAAATATCTAAATTGTTTTATTTGCCATTAGCTGAAGGGAGCTGGGCACAATAAAATGGACTGGTTTGAAAAAGACGGTATGCAAATGATGGACAGAAGTTCATTCAGCAATAAATCGAGAGTAGATAAGAAGTGTTACACAACAAGCCACGTATCTGGGATGGTTCACGGGTTGTGTGTAGCATTGTAGGTTAAAGATTCTTAATTGTAGTTGGAACCTAAGGAGTTTTACATGCAAAAGGCAGAGAAGGAATGTTATCACACTGTTAGCTATTCATTTATATATAGTAAAAAAAAATGTCAAGTTTGGCTTAAAATTAACTTTTACTAGCCTATATATTGCTAATCTAATCAAGACTGCATATTTTTCGTGGTTTTTAAATTGCTTGTCTTTTATGCAACCTTTCTATCCACTCTGTATATTTAACTACCATTTAGATGGAAGGTTTACTTACAAAATACAATAATAGGACTTAATATGAGGCTGATTTTTTGTAATAATCATTTTATTCAGTATTATGAAAGTGTTGCCTTTGCAGAATGCTCTTTTTTTCTATTCATTATCTATCCTGTCATTCATACTGCTGCCAGGTTTGTTTGGGTTAGTGAACCAAAATACCATACTGAAGGTAACTGCCAACTAGACAACTCCAGAAGGAATGTTATTACTCTGTTTCACTTGCATAAGTAAAAAATGTAGAGTTTACCTAAAAAAAAAAGTTCCAGAATGTAAAACAAATCTCAAAAATAGCTTTTTAAATTGCTGTTAATTCCAAATTCACTGCATATTCCACGTATATCTTTAACCATGGCTTTTTTTTGTTTTTGTTTTAATTTGTTTTTCAGTGATTGTATTATTCATGCCATTCTAAGTAGACAATTTGAGATGATCCGCATTCAAGTATGATTGGAATTTGAATGTCATCATGAACTCAAAGTCTCTTCAATTGCATCAAGCGATAGAAGGCATCACAGCATTTGACCGTCTAGAGGCTGATAAAGCCAAATACGTTAAAACTCCACAAGTCAGAGAACAAAGGCAAAACCCTGCTATCAATGCCACACTTTCCCCAACTTTGTTGCGTAGATCAATTCGTTCGAATCACAAGCAAGAGACCAAACATACTGGTAGCTGCAGCCTGAGTCCAGTAATACAGCCGAGAACTCTGCAACGTCATGTTGAGCAAAGGACAGAAGAATCATGCATTACAAGCTCAACCTTTACTATGTCAGGAACTCCCCTTCTACATCGCAAGACTTTAAATTTGAAGACAGAGCATGCAACCTCCACTACTATACCTTCTGACATGCCAAAGAGTCCTTTTCTCTATGCCAGTGAACCACAGTCAGAAAAAACTCTTAATTTTAATTGTCCAGGCTACACAGCCCAAAAGAATTGTGAGCCTAAGAAAGATAACAATGGGGTCCCATCTCCTAGATCCCCAAAGACCCAACCCTTTTCAATGCGTCGGTTTAGTGGGAAACGACAACACCGACCAGACTCCCTAATCATTTACCGTCAGAGGAGGGATAGTGTTCAAAATGAAAAGGAAAACAATGAGAGTAGTGGAGGACTGGTCAACCGACTTCTTCAAAGCACTCCACTATTAAAAAGGCGTATTCCTTTTGCACAGGGCTCTTCTCAGCCAATGTCTCAGGAAAGGCCAAACTCTCCTAGAGCTCAGAAAAAAACTGACGATACGTTGATGTGCCCGGTTCCTAACTTCAGTTCCTCAAGAGAGGCAATATCAACAGAGCAGTCTTCATTTCCCACTGCTGATGTTCAGCATTTTTTTGAGAGCTGTGGCTTAGAGGGGAGCCTCCTGGACTTGCTGGATAATGTATATCAACTTGGCGGGGATACAACAATTGGAAGTTTAGAATCTGTGGACAGGGCAAGTGGAAGAAGTGTGGTCTTACATGAGGAAGTAAAAGAAGAGAGAACTCCAGTATCTGTTATTGAGAGAAATGCTCGAGTCATAAAATGGATTTACAACTGCCATAATGCCAAGGCTATAAATATTAACAGAGAGAATAACAAGTCCAGAGAATCTACAGTGTGAGACATAAATTTAGATCTCAGGATATCAGAACCAGCAATGGGACATAGAAAAAGTGGCAACCCGTTTAAGGAACATGTAATAAAAGGGACAATTGTCATAAACTGTCAAAAAAAACCAAAAGATCTGTGATTAAATGCTTTTTTAAAGATAATTATTTTAACGTCTAGTTTCACTTACTATTCAGGGGTCTTTAGTTGAGGTTAAACTTGTCATCCCATAGGGCTTAAAGAATGCAGAGGCTATTTAAATAGCTAGGAAACCACATTTAACTTAGCACTGCCTTCCACTAACAGTATGAGTGGTATATCTGTCAGTTTGCTTGTCTTTAACTAGTTCTTTGTATGCTGCTCTTTTTCAGGTAAGAATATGATATTTGTATATAGGGTAAATAATGTAGCATGTGGGTATGGAGGTTGCATTTTAAATTTTTTTTACATTAAGTGGAATCCTATTTAACCTGATTTTTCCCATTTACTATCTATTACTTACACATTTTGACCAGTTCGTAGATGTCAGGTGTGCCTAGACTTCTACTGAATAAAATACTTAATCGCATTACATCAATAGAAACATACTATAGCTGATTTACAAAAAATAAGCTGCAAGTGCTGGGCCCATACAGGTACAGTACTTGAGTACTTGTAAAAGTTTCATTGCCAATTGCAAGCTGCTCTTCCCCTGTACAATGTGAAGAGAACATCTTGCATGTGTATAAGGGAAACCTGTGCTTAATGCCTGTCATAAGTAAGTACAGAGCCCTAGGGTCTCTGAGTCCCCAGTTTACAGGTTCTGAATAACACTTAAGCAAGGGGTGTTCCAGGGGGCCACCTTCCTACCCTTTTTTATTTTTTACCAGTCCCTCCCAGAGAAGGTATCACTCATAGTTTTGGAAACAGTATTTTACTTCAGAGCCTGGAATGCACAACAAAGCAATACACATCAGAAAAGAAGGTCACTTGTGTCCTGCCCATGTACCTCAAACAAAATGAGTACCAGATATCATTGAGGACGGATCATGAATTTGCAGAACAGAATATATTTAAATGTGAGTCAAAGGTGTTTTGTTAAGTGAGGAATCAAATTGCACAGCCATTTGCTGAGTATTTTAAGTCATATAACCTCTTGGAGGAAGGCCAAGCTGATAAAACTCTCCAAGGCAGAATTTGTTGTCTCAGCAGCTTGAGGGAATGGCTGAAGTGACTCCTCAGGAGTTCATAATAATGGGGGTTTTCTGGGCCAGGGTTTTTAATTGTTCTTGCTCCTTAGCTCAGCTATTTTGCTGGTAAGAAACCCCCACCTAAAGGGTGTTTCCTCTGGCTGCTGGATTTCATTGGGTTCTTCTGGAGGTTCTGCCAGGACACCCCTTGCCTCTGATCGTTCAGCAGAGCTCTGCTGCCATCTATTAGCAAACACATCCCATAGTGCCGAGGAACGCTTTGGAGGTGGGTTGTCTCTGGGCTGATCATCAGGAGATCTGCAAGAGATTGGAGGGTGACGTAAAACATATTTCCTATGATAGGGCTTGATTTCTTAATGTATACTCACTGTTCTTCTACTTGCTCTGGTTGCTGTTCTTCTTCTTTACTGAAAATGGAAGCAACACTTCTCCAGCCCAGTGCACCTTGAACCTGTGGATGGTTAGATGTTGCAATGCTATTACTAAACCCCAAACAGAACACAATCAAAAATAATTGAATGATGTGTCAGTGAAATGTAAATTATTATATGCACTATACCCTTGCCAAAACCCTAGCATGTACTATAACACAATAGGGATTTCATTTACTATGACGCTATGAAGAAGTGTGAGCGCATGGCAAAAGTACAGAGAGCATGTTTGGGCAGGGTCTGACTGCACTTTGCAAGGCGAACCAGATTTTAAAAAATTGGCACATGGTGCAGAGCACAGCTTTGGCGAGCAGAGGCCTGCCCTATCCTTACAATCTGCCATAGTAAGTGGTAAGTACAGGGCCCTGCTATGGTCTGTGTTTGTTGCTGCTCCCGAAGAAATTTAGGGGGCTCCTAAGTGCCTTCCCCTGCCTATTATTTGTATTCTTCATCTAAGGACAAGTGAAGAATAAATACAATTTAGGAAATATTTTCCTTTCTTCAATACCCCAATAGGTGTCATGAATTATATTTTCTTGCTATGGCTGAGATCCCTATTATAGATCTACAAATTCTTTAAAATGCTATACTGTATGTACATCACCAATCACAGAGATGTGAATTTTTCATTTCCTAGACATTACTATAACTATACAAAATATTCTTGTGTGCAGTTGACTATGTTCCTATACAGAAAACTATTAGCAAAATAATTTCACGGCCCATGCTGATTTAATTGACTATGGAAAATTTTGAATTTCGATCTGCTTTCAAAAGATAAATATTCCACTACTGCTTTTAAACCTTCTTGGGAAGAGTTTCTGCCTACTCTCTAGGATACTGGTCACCTCATGTATTATCTGTCGGCACTGGATGAACTTCAACTACCAAAAAGACTAGAAGACCTTTTTATGAATACAGCATATGCCTAGCAAATAGGATGCTGATGCTGTTTTTGAACTGTGCGCCTGAAATGACGCAATCTGCACTCTGAAGGTGGTTTCCTGATAAAGTGCCAGCTAAGGTAAGCTTCTCAATTTGCCTCATGGCAGAAGCAGAGCTGTCTGAATGTTACATGTCACATTTACAGTAGCCTGGATCAATAGCATAAACTGTGAACATCATGTAGTTCTAGTAGTGGAGTTTGCAGTGAGATATTAGAGTGGAAGATTGTTATGGCAGAAAAAAAGACCTGGATATATACTGTACAATAGCTGTATTGAGTTATTCCTTGCCTCCCAGCAGCAGCTTATGATTCCCTAATGGGGAAGACTCTACTTATGACAGACAGACCCTAGTTCACCCTGAAATGATGGATGCCTCAGTAAGCTTTGATCTCTTCTAGAAATACCTTACATAAGTTTGGTTATAATTCAATTTATTGTAAGTGGTAAAAAGAGTAACATGGATGTACAAATTAGCTAACATTTAACAAATATTTAAATAATTAAAGACATCCTTGTGTGTTGTCTTGCACATGGCCACCCAAAACATGTATGTGAATGTTTTTATTATTATGACCCTCCCTTGTATAAGGGGCAACTATGTGGATGACCTAAGTTTGCAGCCTTTTTAATCATAGCAGGGTCAATAAATGAGCAAAAGTGGCATATGCACAGGAACCACCAGGACTGGGGGGGGGGGGCAGCAGATGTTTCATCTAGTATAACTTTTGACAGAACCATCCTGTAACTATAACAGATCCTTTGTGTTAATTAGCTGGATGGGTTCTACAGAATGGTTATTTTAATCTCTTTGTCATTGCTTTATCCTGATTTTGTCATGTATCTGCTCCCATATTATTGGTCGAGGGTAGCACACCTGGGCTTCATGTCTACTTAAGTGCTGACTATTTCTTCTTTGCCTGCATTATTATATTGAAGTTTATGTGCATGAGAGTTGTCCTATGACACCAGACCTGTGCAGCATGCACTTTCACTCAAGATATCCCCCTGCCAGGGTCTTAACTACTGAGGAAGCAGACCCTGCAGCTGCAGGGGGGGCCAGGAGGTATAGGGGCCCCAGGAGACATTAATTTATATAGAATTTCAGTAAGTATTGGTAAAACAGACATTTTGGGGCCTGAAAAATAATTTGCTGTGGGCCCATTAATATCTAGTTACACCACTGCCCCCCTGCCCTCCCACTGGCAATTTACCCTTTTAACGAACCTGGCAGGCTATATGTGGATAAATATTATGACCCCTCCAAGTTTACGGCTAAAAAGTCACACATAAAAATTCTGAGAAATTTGCTAAGCTTGGTGCTGTAGAGTTCAAGCAAAAAGTTCTGGCTAAAGATTTTGTTTGTGATGTCAAAATATCCGAGTTTATAGAGACCGGAACAAGCTTTGCTCAGCTTAGTTCAATACACCTGCATTACAAAAACAATATCTATTGTAATCTATGAGAGCTATTGAGATGTAGTGGGTCAGTGGGTAGTTGGTTAGTTTCTTCCTTGTGTTCTTAGATTTTATGGTTTCTGATATAATTTCTGGAAAATCACAAGCCAGTTGTTGAAGAGAAATATCGAACTATATAAGGAACAATATCATCATTTAATATAGTACCAGCAGGCTATGCAGTGCTCTATATAATTCATAGCAAACAGAATCTTACAATAATATACAGGTATGGGACCTGTTATCCAGAATGCTTGGGACCTGGGGTTTTCCGGATAACAGATCTTTCCGTAATTTGGATCTTCATACCTTAAGTCTACTAGAAAATCATGTAAACATTAAATAAACCCAATCGTCTGGTTTTGTTTCCAATAAGGATTAATTATATCTTAATTGGGATCAAGTACAAGCTACTGTTTTATTATTACAGAGAAAAAGGAAATCATTAAAAAAATTGATTATTTGGATAAAATGGAGTCTGTGAGAGGTTGGCATTCTGTAATTCTGAGCTTTTTTGATAACGGGTTTCCGGAAAATGTATCACATACCTGTACAAAAATAAAAACACAATATGGCAAACAAGCGTAACAGAATAAAAATAGGACCAGAGGGCCCTGATCACAGGAGCTTACAATCTAAAGGTTAAGGGAAAATGTGATAAAGATGGTAACCTCAAAACATGTTGTGTTTATGGCACAATAAAACTAATTTGCAGAGAAAGTTCTGTAGTTGTTGTTTCAGAGCCATACACAAGTAGTTAGGGAACATTTGAAACACAAGGATGAAGAAAACAATTGGTGCTTCCTTATGATAAGTTGGGAAAGAATGGGAGAGTATGATAGGTCATAACATGGAATTATTGGAACAGGCATACTGCTTATGAGGCGATAGCCACAAAACGTGTCAAGCGTAGTCTTTGTGTGCGTTTTATGTTATTTTAAGATAATGAAAAAAAGACGTATAAAATAAATTTAAATATTTTTACTGATGCTCTGTGACATTTCTGAGAAGTCTTGCATTCAGGACAAGAGTGAAGTGAAAAGATGAAAAGAAAGGGAAATGACAGAAGCAGAGCATTGGTTGCATGAAGGAGTGTATTTTGAGATCAAAGCTAAGCTATAGGGTTTCATTGTTAAAGGTCTTCAAATTTTACCAAAGGGGATACAAGCAATACAATTGAATTCACTAAGTACTGATTATAACTAACAACCTCACTGAACACAAAGGGGTTTATTTATCAAAGTCCAGAATTTTCTCACTATTTTATGAAAACCACTCCGACCGAATCTGCACAAACTTTCCTCCCCAATTTATCAATAAATTTTCATAAAAAATTCTTGTGCAGAAAAAGACTCAATATAATCGTGAAAAAAATGTTGTCGCTGAAAACGTCAACTTTTTTTTGGATTTAACGCCCGAAAACGTTGACTTTTTCGGATTATCTCCTGAAAACCATGAAATCTTCGGATTATTGAACGAAATCCAGCACAGATCAGGATATTAAACACCATCGAAAAATTTGATTTTTTTTTTTTCTCTACAAATTGTGTTTATTATATAGGGTATATATAGGGTATAATGTGTCCCCTTCTGTAAAAGATAAGAATATTTTTAGTCACTGAGGCATTCCATGTATATAAAGGCAAAGGCTGTAGGCTGAAGGCCAAGTACCTGTACTTTTATACAGGTCATGGAATGCAGAGGTGACTTCAACAAAGGGTACATTATTTGTTATAATACACACATTTTAATAAGTAATATGACAGACATTACATCACTAAGCACTGCTAATAACTGATGACATCACTAAGCACTAATAATAACTGATGGCATCACTAAGCAATGTTGTTAATGATATAATTTACAGGATATTCATGGGTCTTGTGTATTATAAGGCTATATTTTACAGCCCATTATAATATAGAAAGCTCAGAATTATGGAATGGTCAACTCCCATAGACTCCATTTTAATCAAATAATTCAGATTTTTCAAAATGATTTCCTTTTTCTCTGTAATAAAAAAAAAAACCCCAGTACATTGTACCTGATCCCAACTAACAAATAATGAATCCTTATTGAATGCAAAACAATCCTATTGGGTTTATTTATTGTTTATTTTTAGCAGACTTAATGTATGGAGATCCAAATATAAGAAAACCCCTTATCCAGAAAACCTAAACATTCTAGACAGGCCCAATACCTGTTCAGAAAACATACTTTTAGGCATATTTCTGTATAAAAAACTGTCTTGTTAAATTGATCAGAAAATACTGTTTTTACTGTTAAAGGCTTTCAGAAAGGTGAAGCCTGAAAATAATCTTTGCATATAAACAACTCATTCAACTATTGTATTTAAGGCTATAGTAAATATCCTTCATTAGTGAAGACTATTCTAGACACCTGTTGCTCCAAACATGTAAAGAGATCTATCAAGCAGCTTTACAAAATGATGTGATGCTGTACATGGTTAAACACATAAGGGGAATGTGGTTATTCTATACCTTTCGGGCGAGCTGGGACATATTTAACCCTTCGGCCTCCACTTCAGGATTTTCTTCTTCTATCATTTCCGCAGTATCACTCTGCAAAGAAAGGTAATATAAACAATTGCCCTGGATTGTATCATCTCATGTTCTCCCCCTACCTCAATGGATTGTACCACATTGTACCTTTTCCTTTGATTCTTTCCCTTTTTTTTTTTTTTTTTTTTTTTAAAGCTGTCGTTTCAATTTTATCACTCTTCCATAGGCATTACACAGTGATTGTTTTCTCATTAACACAATAACCTTTTATCTCAATTGGTCTTCATTGCCTTATACTTATAGTGTCCCTCTATATCTATATCACACTATTTAACTCTCCTTTAGGGACAATAGCAATTTAAATTGCAGCAGTAGTATGTTTCATAAGCAAACATAAAGACAATACTATCATGTTAATGTAAATTAGCCTTTAATTCAAAAAGATAGATATGTCTTTCTCTACATACAGGTATTTGTGTATAGATGATAGATAGATATTTAATTTGTTTTATAGTGACTTGAGAAAGTATTTTCTTTTCTGTTCTTAGCTTGAATCAAAATCTAGTGTTATTCACAGTGGTGTAACTAGATGTTATTGGGCCCCACAGCGAATACATTTTAGGGCCCCCAGGATGTCCTATTTTACCAATATATATTGAAATTGTTCGTTAATAAGGGTCTCATGAGGCCCTCTTATACCTTCTGGTCTCCCCTCTGCTTCCTCTGTAGTTACGCCCCTGGTTATTCAGAATCGTAATACTTACAAAGGCACTGATACATCTATGCAGACATTGTTGTTATCAAGAGGAATCATCTTGCACTCTAATGCTACTTTATCATATTTAACACTTTTCTGTTGCATGCCTAATGCGTGTCTTACTCTCACTATTTATCTATTCAAGAAACTCTCTACAGTTTAGGTACAGGAGAGATTTTTATCCTTTTTCCTCGTGAGTTGACTTCAGAAAACGTATTGCTCCAAATGCCATGCCGCCGGCGATTTTCACTCTAACCGGCGGGAAGGCAGGGGAGGCAGTTCGAGGAGATTAGTCGCCCTGAAGTCGCCGGTGGACTAATCTCGCTGAATCGCAACGTGTGTCTCTGCCCTTACGCAGTTCCAACTTAAATTCCCCCTAGGGCTTTCCAGCTGCAGCATTGTGCTAACACTGTTCTTCTTCACTAGTCCGGCTGAACGCAAACTCTGCCCATTCCCTCCTACCTTTTGCTTCAATCTCCCTTCCCCCTTACCTCTTCCTTGGGTTCTTCTTCTTGTTCTGCATTGAATGTCTGCAAAACTTTTGATTTATACAATTTCCAAAAATTCTGACTCATGGTAGAAGAGGTCTACAGTGATGGTGTAGATGACCTGGAATAAGTAACACTACCGTGTATTCTCCTGGGTTGGATGGAAATTCACAAAGAGTTCTTTCATGTAAAGTCCTTTTGCAATATTGATAGTCTCCTCAGGTGTACAGAGTATATCTGTGTGTGCAGAGTGCCTCGCACTGTGCAGAGTTTAATACTAATGCTGGGAAGTTGGAATATGGTTTTATAGTTCAGTTCTTTTTAAGCTGCAGTTGCCCACTGAGTCTCTCCCAATGTCTGCAATGCACAGAAAACCTCCCAATTGCCAGCTGGCACACCAAGTGACTTGACTGCTGCAAATAAAAGATCAGGTGCAGGTTTCCCTGGCCCCTATTGGCTCTCCAACACAGGTCGTGTGACTTCATTAATGTTACATGAAGCAGTTCATAGAGAGAAATTAGATAGCATGCTTGTTAGAAGCTAGGAGAGATCCTGCATAAGACATGGGAAGAAGACAGAACTGTCACTATCCTTGACCATGCCATCAACTTTATAAGGCTGCTCTGCCTGTATTTCTAAATGCATCATCACCCAGGCCCATATACTATATTGATAACATCCATTATGGCAAATCACGTTTGATCTGTCATCAACTTGCATCTCTTGTTGGTGTATGCTTTCTATTAGCAGTTGTCTGCTGCTGGAAAAGGCTTCCACCAGTTTGTTATCTTATGGAAGGCTTGTAGTTGTTAATTATGAGCTAATGTCGAATTATATTGTCTTCTTGCAGATGAAATTGCAATCTATCACAGAGAAAAATAATTAGTAATAAAAAATATAAGCAAACAAGTAGATACTATTTCAAGCTTAATGAAAGGGTATAATAATTTAAATTGATTATCTATGTAAGTCCACACATCCCACAGGATGAAGTTTACACTACGAATGCACATCAGGGTCAGAATTTAACAGTATTTGAATTAAATGTAAATATTACAACATGAATACAGACAGGCCAAGAACCCAGCAGGCAGACAATTGTCCTGGGCCCACAGAGACAGTATTTTTCTGATAGTGACTTTCCCTGCATAATCAGAGAATCCCCAGCACATCCTGAACTTTGAGGATCTTGCAATTAACCCAGGCCACGGCACATCTTCGTCATTTGTTATGTCATGTCTTAACTAACTAGGATATGCTTGAAGTCAGAGTGTTGCCTATATGCATGTGCAGAAACAACCCTAATAATGCGTGCCCTTATTGAATTGGGCAAGAAATTATGGATGGAAATCATTCAAAATATAAATGATAATTCAGTCCAATGTCCAACCTGCATCCATGACCTTACACTAAAACACCCAGCGCCCTTAAATTACTGGAAGGATTTTGGAGGTGGGAGCAACATTGCTGTTGGGCTAATGGTAGGGCAGTTCTCATATGTGTGCATTGGTGTTCCTGTATTGTTAGAGACCACCCATGTTCTCTCTTTTGGCTGTGAGGTGTATATGCAATGTGGAGATGGTAACATGAGTCTTCTCAAAAGAAGGAGAACTATGAAGTTATTATATCAATGATTATTATATCTGGAAGATTCTTCATTTATAACTTTACATTTATTCATTTCTGCAAGACTTCTCACAGTCATATGGATCAGTTTTATATGGAAACAAACATGGCAATAGATAACATACCTTTGCTTATCAGTACTAGAAAGACTGGGCCTGTTGTTTTGCTTCACTTGTTTTAACATAATATAGGATAGCAAGAAGGAAAAGTTATACACTGATAACATACACTGGGATGGCAGTGGATGTGATTCACTTAGACTTTGCTAAAGCATTTGATACAGTGCCACACAAAAGGTTACTGGTTAAATTAAGGAATGTTGGCCTGGAACATAGTATTTGTACCTGGATAGAGAACTGGCTAAAAGATAGACTACAAAGAGTGGTGGTAAATGGAACATTTTCTAATTGGACCAGTGTTGTTAGTGGAGTACCACAGGGCTCTGTACTAGGTCCCTTGCTTTTCAACATGTTTATTAATGACCTGGAGGTGGGCATTGAAAGTACTGTTTCTATTTTGCAGATGATACTAAATTGTGCAGAACTATTGGTTCCATGCAGGATGCTGCCACTTTGCAGAGTGATTTGTCTAAATCAGAAAACTGGGCAGCAAACTGGAAAATGAGGTTCAATGTTAAATGCAAGGTTATGCACTTTGGCAAAAAATAATATAAATGCAAGTTATACACTAAATGGCAGTGTGTTGGGAGTTTCCTTAAATGAGAAGGATCTAGGGGTCTTTGTAGATAACACGTTGTCTAATTCTGGGCAGTGTCATTCTGTGGCTACTAAAGCAAATAAAGTTCTGTCTTGCATAAAAAAGGGCATTAACTCAAGAGATGCAAACATAATTATGCCTCTTTATAGGTCCCCTGTAAGGCCTCATCTGGAGTATGCAGTGCAGTTTTGGACTCCAGTCCTTAAGAGGGATATAAATGAGCTGGAGAGAGTGCAGAGACGTGCAACTAAATTGGTTAGAGGGATGGAAGACTTAAATTATGTGGGTAGACTGTAAAGGTTGGGGTTGTTTTCTCTGGAAAAAAGGCGCTTGCGAGGGGACATGATTACACTTTACAAGTACATTAGAGGACATTATAGACTAATGGCAGGGGACCTTTTTACCCATAAAGTGGATCACCGTACCAGAGGCCACCTCTTTAGACTAGAAGAAAAGAACTTTCATTTGAAGCAACGTAGGGGGTTCTTCACAGTCAGGACAGTGAGGTTGTGGAATGCACTGCCGGGTGATGTTGTGATGGCTGATTCAGTTAATGCCTTTAAGAATGGCTTGGATGATTTTTTGGACAGACATAATATCAAAGGCTATTGTGATACTAAGCTCTATAGTTAGTATAGGTATGGGTAAACAGAATTTAATTAAAAGTAGGGAGGGGTGTGTGTATGGATGCTGGGTTTTCATTTGGAGGGGTTGAACTTGATGGACTTTGTCTTTTCAACCCAATTTAACTATGTAAATACCTAAATATGTGTATATATGGGTTTTTATCTAACCCAGGTAGAGGATATGGCTGCACTTCTTTAGTGGATTTCTTTTTCAGTTTTGAGCAATTTGTATGATACTTCAAGAATTCATTCTGGGGCCCCTATTTATGAGCAGGTGGTCATAAAATTCAAGTTGCAATGACTACAGTATATCAACCAGTTTAATGGCAAATGAATGTACAGTATCTTCACTTCTCTGGTGTCTCAGGCCACCATTGGAGGAAATAAGGCTTGCCACTTGGTTCCTTCTAATATCCTTTCTGCCATATATACAAAAATTGCTCACAGAGATGTGGGTGGATCTGAAAGTATTAAAATATTATTTTTGCTCAGCTTTCTCTGTGTGCAATACTGTGTGTTGTGTGCACAAGTCTCAGATTGTTTGCACACTGTGACCAGATGACCAAAGGAAAAGGCGAAACACACGTTTTGCCTTTAATTCCTCCCCAGTAGGATATCTAAAATACAGACAAGGTATGGACAACATCTGCACTGTTCGAAGAATGTTGCTGTCAAGTCCTGAAACCTACAGTGTCCTGGAAAGAACAGGCAGACCAGACACTTCACTGCATTCGATTCACTCACATGTTAGAGTTTAGTATCTGTTGCAAGACTTTCTTGTGTAAAGGTGTTTAATTGTATCAAGAATGTTGGAAGGTCGCAGGACACAGAGCAGGAATGCTACCTTTCTGCAGTAGGTACTCCCATTAGGGCTGGGGGGGGCTGTCTGGCACTGCAAGGAGCAAAGGGGGTGGCTAAAACAGTACTTGAGAGATTGAGGAAGGAGAGAGAAGCCAAGCAGGATGACCCCCTGCTTGAAGTTTAAAGGCACACAGAGTAGCGCGGCAACTCACCAAATGTGTCAAGATAACACCCAGAGAGGACTGTGACTTTACTACTGTTACATTTCTGTTGTACAGAGAGGTCAGACACCAGGTGGGGGAGAGATGAACGACTCAGATTATGTCTGGACTAATTGACCCTTGTTGATTGTGAATCAGGCAGTTTGCCATGTGGTTGTCTCACTACTGCTGGACTCCAGAGTAAAACACTTACTGAGCAAAACACTACAAACTTTGCAGGCTGCTAGATTCACAATTTATTATTTCAGTTGACACTTACTAATATACAGTATACAAAGGCTGATTTATGAATGCAGTGCAATATGCAAAATTAAGAAGCAGGCTTACAAATTGGCCCATTTTGTGTTTGAACGCCAACACTTCTGGTACATGTCATTAATAATGATATTAGGATCTGATTCACTTGTCAGTTGTGACTTTTAATGTAATTTGAGGGAACCTTGAAATTAGGGGCAGGTCCAGGCTGATGGCAGTTCCAGGGTTTCCTGAATCAATGCAAGTACTTTCAAATAATTCATCAGAGAAAGCTAAAGGGCCCCAATAGCACTCAGAGTGCAAAGTCAGATTCTGAAAATCCACCATCTCAGACGTGCCAAAATTGTAAATAAGTCAATGAGAGAGGTCAATATCCTACTTGTAATTTCTGTGGTCTGCGCTGAAATTAGCCTGAAAATCCAACTTTTTCAGTCTTTTAAGGAAAAAATCCCAAAAAATCGATAGATTTGGGAAAAATAACTAGGGATGCACCGAATCCAGGATTCGGTTCGGAATTCGGGCAGGATTCGGCCTTTTTCAGCAGGATTCGGATTTGGCCGAATTCTTCTGCCCGGCCGAGCCGAATCCTAATTTGCATATACAAATTAGGAATGGCGAGGGAAATCAGACGATTTTTTGTCACAAAACAAGGAAGTAAAAGATGTTTTCCCCTTCCCACCCCTAATTTGCATATGCAAATTATGGTTCGGATTCGGTTCGGTATTCGGCTGAATCCTTCATGAAGGATTCAGGGGTTCGGACGTATCCAAAATAGTGGATTCGGTGCATCCCTAAAAATAACGTACAATTTGGGTTTTTACTCAATTTTATTCTTGACCCGTTTAAATCAAGCTTTTTAAATAATAAATAAGGTCACAGCGTTGATTCTAGTTTGATCTGAATTTTTTTAATCTAAATTATCAGAAAAATTCGGATATCGATAACCCACCAAAATGTGTTACGTTTTCTTTGCATGATTTTTTTTAAAGGTTTTTATTTATGCATTGATAACATAAGAAAAACATTAAACAAAACAACATTGGTTCAACAACTTATTGCGTTCTTCAATATATTACGATACCTCTGAGTTTAATTAGATACTAGCAGTCTACACATGACGTTGTCTAGCAGCTGGAGCTTGGGGAGGTGTGTTCAGTTTCCCTTCATAATCTCAGGGGAGCGACAAGATGGCATTAGTTTATAGCTTCCACCCACTCACCCCAAACCTTATCATATTTATGCAGGCACCCTCTTGCCATATAAGTAAAGGTGGCCATAGACACACGGATCCTATCGTACGAATCAAGGATTTGTACGATTTTCGGATCGTGTGTGGCGTGTGCCGACATCTTTCGTCTGGCGGAGATCGGTCGTTTGGTCGATCGGTCAGGTTTGATTTTGACCCGACTGATCCCGCCGGAGCCCACGGCACATCGTAATCGGATCGTTTGGCCATACGGCCGAACAATCAGATTACCCCCGATATAGCCATGTTTGTTAATGGCACATCGGGGAAAGATCCGCTCGTTTGGCGATGTGTTTTTGGAAGTAGTCAGCCTCAGAGGCACCGCATTTAGGGCAGTGGGTAGTCTCGGATTCCCATACGATGGGCTCCACCCATGGATAATTTTAAATTGGATTAGTTTGTCTCTTGTAGAGATCAAGTAACCATAAGCTCTACTCATTGCCTCCTCCCAGTCCTTGTCATCCAGCTCCAGCAGGTCATGGTGCCAAACTGTGTAAGCTGATAGAAAAGGGGGACTGGAGCATGGAAAGAAGCATAGAGTACAGTGAGGTAATCAACTTTTTAGAAGAGGGGTTTCAGAGAGTGGTTTCAATGTTAGTGAGTGTAAATGGCATTATAATCTTTGCATAATTTTGTTACCCTTATTATTTTGGTCTATTTCATAACTTATAGGGAGAGGACAGAAAGCAGTATTAATATAATAGCACACACTTTGAGACATGTGTTTAACCTTCATTTCTACACACTCCAGTAATACAGCAGTTATTTTGAATGTTGAATTGACAGATATCTATTGATGTAGTCATCAGAGTAAAAAATCCTCCTGAGATCAACATTAGCTTTGGATCCAAAGACTGGCTGTATTATCTTTTTGCTCAACTGCAATTTGATAAATATACAACGGTTATATTTTACAATTTTCCTGTATTGAAAAACCTGTTCATAATCTACATATTAGTTTATGAAGGGCAATTGTTTTTTTAAAGGTTTCCCCCAAATAGAATTGCATACTGTTATGGCTTTGAATGCACTTTTCATGACTATTCTGCATTTGTACCACTGTTTAGGATTGCGTTTTCTTTTCTAGTGGCTACTACAGTTTAGTCTCTTGTTCTCGCTCTCTCTCTCTGTCTCAGGAACTCTGTTTAACACAGACTTATCTGTGGTTTGCTAGACCAGTCACTTTCCATGATGACTGTTTTAATCCTTCTACTTGGCCATTTTTATTCTTAATACCCATGATACTGTCTGCGGCTGTGGCTGCCTAATATCCTATTTCGCCTGTAACTGAGAACTGAGAACAGGAGCTTGTACTGTGTCTGGAAATAGAATCTGCAGATAAATAATTCCTCACATCTCCCTGCATGTTAAAGGCTTGATGCAAGCTATGATATAGTAGTACAAACAGAGTTTAACAATAAACAATTATGTAGATGGATAGACAGGCAGTGAGAGATATAGAAGGTAGATGGATAACAATATAGCAGTATCTGTTAAGGAACTATTTTACTATATGGTTATGAATAACAGAAAATTTACCTTGTAACAATATTCTAGGGAACCTCTTGCAGTAAATAATTCTGTAAAGAGTTTTGATTATTGGGGACACGCAACTTTCGCCTGCACATGCACCTGCTGTGTATAGTCTGTGCAAAAAGCAAAAATTGAAATCTGACATCTGATTTGTAGCTCATGGATCCACAAACCCAAATGTATAAAGTGGCAGGCTAATAAATGAATAGCTCAGCAGTCTTTATGTTGATAAATGAACAATCTTTAATAAGTTTTTTTGATTATTTTGGGGGGCTTAGACTGAAGACACACAGAGCATGGCTTTGCCCAGTGGCAAACTAACAGGGGAGCAGGGGGTGCAATTTTCCGCCGGAGAATGCGACGCAGAGAGACGATAAGGGGAAAAACAGCATCTAGCACATTTAGAGGGATGGGGGGGGGCCCGGGTGCACTTCCTGCGCCCGGAGGCTGTTAGTTACGTTACTGACCTGTGTTTTATTTGCAGCCTGAGAGCAGTGGATCCTCTCCCTTTCCTGCACCATTGATCTGCACTGAAAAGTACAGTTTCTGCTTTTGGTGCACGTACAGTACATAGATCGGAGGTCAGCCAAAAATGCAAAAGCAGGCACTTTCAGGCCGACCTCCTCGCAATGTGCCTCTATGCAAGAGGAAGCTCTACCTTTTCACTGGGGAAGGGAGTGGATCCTACAGAAAAACAAAAAACAGGCTAAGTGTAGCAGACCCAGAGCATCATGGCCCTTTATAAAACTGAAAGATATCTGCCGAGACCTTTAAACTTGATGTGAGCTTTCTCCTTGTTATAAAGGTTTATTATTATTATTAATAATAATATTTTCAAATCATATTTCTTCCAAGTGAGACTTTTCAGTGTTTTGACAAAAAGGATGTTGGCTTTACAGATAGCTTCTTTAGTTGATATTAAAGCCATTACGTTATACTTACAGTTGTGTTCATTATAATAGCAGTGTGCTTAAAAAAGTGAATAAAGCTCTAAATCCTTACACAGAAAACTTTATTTTAAGTACCCTGATTTTAAGTTTTCCCGCATTTTAAATTTTTTATTTGTGGTCCCATCAATTTATAATACCGGGCATCATGGATCAGTTTAAAAAAGTTGAAGAGATTATGTTGTCTTATGCTGAAGAGGAATATTTTGTCAGTTTATACAGTGAATGTTTGAGTTTGTAAAGAAGAATGCAGCCACTACTAATATTCCCTTTTCTTCACTTTCTGTTAAATCATGTTTCATTTGGAATAGTGTTCCCAAACCCAATGCATTTGTGTGTAGGGAAATAAAAGCTAAAATAAGGATTTCAAGCTTTATTCACTTTTTTAAACACAATGCTATTATTCTGAACACACTGAACTGTAAATATTTTAATTTTAACTTTATGTATAGTATACATCAAAAAAAGTCCGTAATATCCCTATATAGTTGCACCAGGTCAAATAACTCATTAGAAGCTAATTGGCATGTAGCATTTAGTGGTTGTCTGTTTGAAAGCCAACATCTGTTTGGTTGTTAGGGGTTACAAGATGTAGTGTAAACCTTGCAAGCTTCATTGCTGTCCTCATGTTTTAAAACTAGTTTTGCATAAATTGAGACGTGATATTGAATGCTACCTTGGGAACCATTATAAATAATGAAGAAGAGAGATGGCCAGAAGCTCTCTACATAAGTCACCAGTCCGGCTGATGCGCACAGCTCACATTTATATTGATGTATAGACCAGACTCATTACCCAATAACATCTTATAGCATATTCTAAATTATCAGTTGAACTTTTAGAGACTTCCACTGCCAAAATCAAGCTTGCACAGGTCTATCATTCCCATTCTGAGATAATGTTCCCCTTTTAAATAAAAAGAACACATCTGCAATTCTGTGTGCACACAGTCACACTTCAAACATAGTTTTCTGGCTTCTTCTCATCTGATCTTCCCATATGCCATCTATTTCTGGTAATGTTCCAAGTACATTAGGTTTCAGGTTTTATTTCTATTTATTAAACAGTTTAACTGGTGGTTCCTATTAAACCCCAATCCCTATAACCAACTTACCCTCTAATCGTAGAGGGTAAAGTTGTTTCAATGATTAATATTTTGATTTTTGGTTGCTATCGGTTTCTAGATCTGGTGCAAAAAAGGCAACTTTTATTTTATTACCTTCTTCATGGTTATAGCAATATCTATATGTAACATTATGTTTTTGGAGAAAGTAACATGATGTTCTGTGTCACATGACACCTTGCTTTATCAATGGCATAGGCTAAATGGAGCTCAAGGATGTAGATCATCTTTTAGATCACCGTGATAGATAGTTTTTTAAATAGTTTTTTTTCTTTTGTTCGCCTTTTCCAAGTTTCAAATGGAGGTTACTGACAGTGGCAGCCAAATAACTAGAATTGGATTTCTAGGCAATGCTTGGCCACCCAGACCCACCATCCTACCTAAGTGGCATTCTATCAGACTGCAAATAAATTGCATTTTGTTCAAATTATATGAGCTCCACGGTGGTGCAGGAGGACAACACCAGCACAGTGATAAGAGGTATCTGCTTGTAACTCAAAACAGTTGCCTTTTTGCATTCAACAAAGCATGAAAAATGTGCAGAAAACAGAACAAAACAAACAAAATAATAACCAGTTTAGCAACTTTGGGTATTAAGTATTAAAAGGCACAGTGTTTGCCTTGGTTAGTAAACCATGCTAACAAATAACATGTTGGATCTTGTGATTCTACACTTGAACAGTAAAAGCAACTGAAAGGTCCAAGGCACAAATTGTAACAATACTACATACTGTATCCCCCACTATTTGTAATTAGGGATGCACCGAATCCACTTTTTTGGATTAGGCCGAACCCCCGAATCCTTTGTGAAAGATTCGGCCGAATACCGAACCGAATCCGAACCCTAATTTGCATATGCAAATTAGGGGTGGAAAGGGGAAACCATTTTTTACTTCCTTGTTTTCTGATAAAAAGTCACGTGATTTCCCTCCCCGTCCCTAATTTGCATATGTAAATTAGGATTCGGATTCGGTTCGGCCAGGCAGAAGGATTCGGCCGAATCCGAATCCTGCTGAAGAAGGCCGAATCCTGGCCGAATCCCGAACCGAATCCTGGATTCGGTGCATCCCTATTTGTAATCAATCTAATATATGAAAAACTGTTTGGTATATTTCCATTTATTTATCAGATCCCTTAACTATCTCTGTGCTTTGGCCACACATTGCACAAATAAGAAGTCTACCTTCTGAAAGTCAGCCATTCATTTCCTTTCTTTTTATGAGAGTTCATCTTTAAGTATGCTAAAAAAAACTGTAGAACTCAACAAATTGCAATTTGTCCCCTGGTGTGCTCAAACAGTAGCCCATTGGACAAAATAAGTTGCCTTGCAGCTGTGCAAACTAAAGCTATATAGGGAAGCCACAGCGGTGAGTGTGAATGCCCTTCCTTTCCATTGCTACAAGTTAATCCAATGACTCACTGCCTAGAAAGGGGGTTTGAGCTGACATGTGGAGTGACAGCTACACTGCTGTTTTCCAACTGTCAGCTGTTCATCCAACTGCAATACAACACTATCTAGATTATGTGCAAAGTTGTAAAATTCACCCCGGGTTTGTATCCAATAGTATCCAAACAGAAATTAGCTTTTACTAGTCTTGCAAATAATTTACCCAAACATAAGGCCCCCTGAAAGCTTGATTTTAATCTAAGAATGGACCGGTGATTTTGGGAGATAGTGTGGCTGTGCTAAGACGTTAACACGCTGTGAAAGAACAGGCAACATCTCTGCACGGTAGATGTTATGGTCTTTTGTAGTTGCAGGCAGGGAAAAATGCATGCCTTCCACACATATTAAAACAGGCATGGGTTTAGTTGCAGTGTTTGTAATACATAAATTAGCAGCTGCTCCAGAGAGGACAAAAAGGTAATAGATTTTTTAAACCATAAGCATCATTCCAAGGAAATCAGACCCATTCTATATATATATATTCTGTTAAACATTAGGTCCCATTCTGAACTATTTATGTTATTTTTTTATGTCTCTTCATGCATGGTTTCTGTTGGAGTTTTCTTCTTTTTTTTTTTTGCTCTAAATCATCATTGCTAAGGGAACACAGATGGACATCATAAAACTGATTTTCATGATGGGAGGCACATATTTATGAGCTGGGACAGTAGAGGGTAAAGATGTCATACACCTGATAAAAGCGGCTGGACTTTATTAATGCATAGTGCAGGTAATGAGCCTGTTATCCAGAATGCTCGGGACCCTTGACTTTCCGGATTTGGTTCTTCATACCTTAAGTCAAGTACAAGTAAGGTGTCATTATTACAGAGGAAAAGGAAATCATTTTTAAAGTGTGGATTATTTGGATTATACGAGTCCCTGGATCAACTTGTACTATGAGCTATATTCCATAACCCTGTATTGCCTCACTTGCTAAAAAGCCATCCAACCCCTTCTTAAAGCTATCTAATGTATCAGCCTGTATTCCATATCTTTACAGATCTTATACCTATAACAATACCTATGATAATGTGTAAAAGTGGGGGAAAATCTATTTTATGACACGATAGAATCGAATCGAATGATTCGAAGTGAAAACAATAAAACAGTGACTTAACAATAAACAACAGTTCCTTCAGCTTTTATATAAACACTGGGAAGAAATGTCAACATACAATGCAATAAATAATATTTTGTATTTTTCAGCCGTATTCAGAAGACCTGGATGGGCTGTACTGATGAGAAGGCGACTTCATATGCTGCATTCCTGATGCCAGTTGGGAATGTGATAAGAAGATCTCCTGGTAAGTAGATGTATAATCATGTGAAGCATGCATTTCTGGAAGATCCAAAGTTCCTATTTCTAGAAGATCCAAAGTTCCTGAAAAATAGAGAGGGGGGTTATTTTTAGAACAAGAATAACATTTTCCTACAATTATTCCTTCCTCTAGTCCTTACTATAATTTCTGTGTTTAGGATAAGATTTCCATCTGATTAGGATATACCTGAAATTCTACTCATTCTTGGCATTACTATTTTGAAATCCCATCACAATAACAAAATTATCATATGCATACACAAATAAATTGCATGTCTCTGCTTCATCATTATAGGTTTAGAAATATTTTTATATCATTATGTAACTCAGAAATTACACATAACTATTAACATGGACAATACTGAAAAAGCCTAAGGTGCAATAAGAAGCTAAAGCTGTAATAATGATTACCAGATGATGCAACAAGAGCTACAAGTCACATGCATATGGTGGTATTGCCCTTACGTCTAATGATGGTAGAGGCAGGTGGCACCATAAAGGGATTTATACTTACGATAAATGTTTTTCTAGTAGGCCCGAACTGTCAGTGCAGACGTATGGGTTATGTCCAGGTTCACCTCTGGAGGCAGCACAGAAGAATTGGTCTCTTAGCCCCTCCCTCAGGATATATAGGCTGGCTCCAGTGGTTGTCCCTTCCTGTTTGATCTTGGCAATGATTCTGGGTAGAATCGGTAGTGGTGGGAAAGCATAGACCTTGTGAAAGCTCCAGGGATCCTTGGTTCTGGAGCAGTAACATGGAACTTTGAAATTGTGTCTGGATGCCAGAATAAACACTGCCGAGATGGTAGGAACATGGAATTCGGCCCATGTCAGGATCTTTGTAGCCTCCAGCATTGCTTGCTTGCTTCGGGTTCCCCCTTGTTTGTTGACGTAGGCTACTGCCGTGGCATTGTCTGACTGAATCCTGACTGGGTGCGCACGGAGGAGGCTGGACCAGCCCTGAAGGGCCAACACAATTGCTCGTAGCTCCAGTACATTGATTGGTAGTTGGGACTCCTGTAGGTCCCAGCGACCTTGTAGTGTGTGTTTGCGATAAACAGCCCCCAGCCGAACAGGCTGGCATCGGTCGTCACAACTTCCCACTTGACTGGAGCCCAACTTCTGCCTGATTGTAGGTGTCTGTTGGTCCACCAATAGAGGCTCCTTCTGGTCTGAGGAGAGATGGGGATGGTTTGTTGAAGATCCTAATGATCTTTGTTCCAGCATTGTAAGAAATTGCCTTGTAGAGGACGCAGATGAAATCTGGCGAACGGAACTGCTTCTAGAGCTGATACCATGAACCCTAAGAGCTGAAGGCAGTCGCCGGGCGTCACTGTGGTTTGTTGCAGAATAGGGATGTAGCGAACGTCGCGGACCCCATAGACTTCAATGGGAAGGCGAATTTTAAAAGCTAGAAAAGACATTTCTGGCCAGAAAAATGATTTTAAAGTTGTTTAAAGGGTGCAACGACCTGGACAGTGGCATGCCAGAGGGGGATCAAGGGCAAAAATGTATCTGAAAAATACATTGTTGACACAGCGCTGCGTTTTGTGCTGTAAAGGGCAGAAATCACACTACGTCACTCAGGTGATGTTTCTGGACACGGAATGTGAAAAAGCTCACACAGTTAGGTGGCACTTGGTTAAAGACTGGGCAAACAATGCCTGCAAGGGCAATGTATACAGTAGTGGATACGGAATATATTATTGCTGCTGTAAAAACATCACTCAGGTGATGTTTACGGACACGGAATTATTATTGTTATTTAGACAGAATGTGAAAAAGCTCACACAGCTAGGTGGCACTTGCATACCTCCCAACTGTCCCTCTTTTGACCACTCAACCCCCTGTCCCTCTTTTGTACTGGAAAGTCCCTCTTTTCACTGCACTGAACAGCCAGAAAAAACCCAGTTTCTAACTTAATTAGCTTTTGGCAGAGCGCTCAGAACAGCTAACAGGTGCAAATAAGATACTTTGTAACAATTTTGACTCTGGTTGGTGCTGGTAGTGGTGAACTACTAGGAGGAGCAGCACACCAGTCCCACTCCCCAACACAGCTAGACTAATAGCACTGGGCTCTTACAGTAGCAAAGTAAAAAAAATAAAAAAGAAAATAAAAGCAGTCCTTACAAGGACTATTGGGTTACAGGCAGCAGTCAGCAGATGAGAGATCAGCAGCAGGACAGCTGCCCACCGCAGCTACATACAGAGCACTGCAGTAGAATGTAGATTACTAGCCAGCAAAGCTACCTAACCTAAAATGTCCATCAAATCCTTGCAGAGTTCTGTAAAGGGCAGAAATCACACTACATTTCTAAACCTGTGTAATAAACTGCTTTAAAACGTCCGGCGTCTACATGCCAATCAAGTCGTGTAAAGGTTACAGCCTGTTCACATGCAAAGACAAAACGCGGCGCTTACTGCAACGCAAAAAAACGCAAAGAGCTTTAATGAAGCCACTGAAGCACAGAGGCCAGAAAAAATATGCCATATAAATGCTGAAAATATATATTTTTTTGGTTGCAGCCACTGAAGCACAGAGGCCAGAAAAACTCAGGATTTACCTGTCCAAAAAGTTTTGCTTCAAATGAAACCAGTAGGATTTGCACCCTAGTTTGTAACGGTGGCGGAGGGAGGAGGACGCTAAAGGACAGCTGTGTGTGGAGTCATGCGGCGTGCAGAGAAGGACAGCTGCATGGGGAGTCAGAACAAGTCTTCCGGCGTGCAGTAACCCTCCGAGATCCACGCCTCATTCATTTTAATAAAGGTCAGGTAATCCACACTTTTGTGACCTAGGCGAGTTCTCTTCTCAGTTACAATCCCTCCTGCTGCACTGAAGGTCCTTTCTGAGAGGACACTTGAGGCGGGGCAAGACAAGAGGTTCATGGCAAATTGTGACAGCTCTGGCCACAGATCAAGCCTGCGCACCCAGTAGTCCAGGGGTTCATCGCTCCTCAGAGTGTCGATATCTGCAGTTAATGCCAGGTAGTCCGCTACCTGCCGGTCGAGGCGTTCTCTGAGGGTGGATCCAGAAGGGTTCTGGCGCTGCCTTGGACTGAAAAACATTTGCATGTCTGACGTTACAGAGTGGCCAAAGTGCTTTGTCCTTGCAGGTGCGCTCGTGGCAGGATTACTGGCACCTCTGCCCCTGGAATGTTGATGAGTTCCTGAAGTGACATCACCCTAAAAAGCATTGTACAACATGTTTTGCAGGCTGGTTTGTAAATGCAGCATCCTTTCGGACTTGTGGTAGGTTGGTAACATTTCTGCCACTTTATGCTTATACCGAGGGTCTAGTAGCGTTGCGACCCAGTACAGGTCCTTCTCCTTAAGCCTCTTGATACGGGGGTCCTTCAACAGGCATGACAGCATGAAAGACCCCATTCTCACAAGGTTGGATGCAGAGGTATCCATCTCCGCTTCCTCGTTATCAAGGACTACATCATCCACGGTCTCCTCCCCCCAGCCACGTACAAGACCAGGGGTCCCCAAAAGGTCACCACAAGCCCCCTGGGAAGCCTGCTCCTGTTGTTCCTCCTCCTCCACAAAGCCACCTTCCTCCTCTGACTCCACTTCTGACACCTCTCCCTGCGTTGCAGCAGGTGCCTGGGCTCGTTCTGGTGATTCCGACCAGAAATCGTGCGCTTCCTGCTCCTCGTCACGCTGGTCTACAGCCTCATCTATCACTCGTCGCACGGCACGCTCCTGGAAGAAAGCAAAGGGTATTAGGTCGCTGATGGTGCCTTCGGTGCGACTGACCATGTTTGTAACCTCTTCAAAAGGGCGCATGAGCCTGCAGGCATCGCGCATAAGCACCCAGTAACGGGGGAAAAAAATCCCCAGCTCTGCAGATCCAGTCCTACCACCCAGTTCAAACAGGTATTCATTGACGGCTCTTTGTTGTTGCAGCAGACGTTCAAACATGAGGAGCGTTGAATTCCAGCGAGTCTGGCTGTCGCAAATTAAACGCCTGACTGGCATGTTGTGCCGCTGCTGAATGTCAGCAAGGCGTGCCATGGCTGTGTAGGAACGTCTGAAATGGGCCGACACCTTCCTGGACTGCCTGAGAATGTCCTGGAATCCTGGGTACTTCGAGACAAAATGTTGGACTATTAAATTCAGAACATGTGCCATGCAGGGCACATGTGTTAAATTGCCCAGTCTCAGTGCTGCCAACAGATTGCTTCCGTTGTCATACACCACTTTTCCGATCTTCAGTTGGTGTGGGGTCAGCCACCGATCGGCCTGTGACTGCAGAGATGACAGGAGTACAGATCCGGTATGGTTTCTGCTTTCCAGGCACGTCATCCCCAAGACAGCATGACAACGGCGTACCTGGCACGTCGAAAAGCCTAGGGGGAGCTGGGGGACGGGGTGCACAGGTGTGGAGGAGGAGGACCCAGCAGCAGAGGAGGAAGAAGAGGAAGAAGACGAGGTAGAGAGCGAAGGAGGAGTAGAGGTGGTGGCAGAACCGCGTGCAATCCATGGCGGTGACACCAACTCCACTGTTGTTGTTGAGTCACGCATTCCCTGCTTCCCAGCCATAACCAAGTTCACCCAGTGGGCAGTGTAGGTGACATACCTGCCCTGGCCATGCTTGGCGGACCATGCGTCAGTAGTCATATGGACCTTTGGCCCAACATTAAGTGACAGAGACGCGGTGACTTGGCTCTGCACATGGTGGTACAGGTGTGGTATTCCCTTCTTGGAAAAAAAATTGCGGCTGGGTACCTTCCACTGCGGTGTCCCAATTGCTACAAATTTGCGGAAGGCCTCAGAGTCCACCAGCTGGTATGGTAAAAGCTGGCGGGCTAAGAGTGCAGACAAGCCAGCTGTCAGACGCCGGGCAAGGGGGTGACTCGCAGACATTGGCTTCTTACGCTCAAACATGGCCCTCACAGAAACTTGGCTGGGGGCAGATGACTGGGAACTGGTGGTCAAGGTGGAAGGCGGAGTGGAGGGTGGTTCAGACGGGTCAAGGACAGCAGAGATAGAGCAGTAAGATGCTGGACCAGAAGGAGGGTGGCTTTTAGTTTGTCTGCTGCCTTTGAGGTGTTGCTCCCATAGTGCTTTGTGCTTGCCGTTCATGTGCCTTCGCATAGAAGTTGTACCTATGTGGCTGTTGGGCTTCCCAAGACTCAGTTTCTGACTGCACTCATTGCAAATTACAACGCTTTTGTCAGAGGCACACACATTAAAAAAATCCCACACTGCTGACCTTTTTGAAGCTGGCAATCTGGCGGTAACAGTAGAAGTTGGCGGCAATGGCGGGTGTGTTGGCCGGCTGACCACAGGTGCCGATACATGTTGTTGCCCTACTGTTCCCTGCGAGCTGTCCTCCCTGCTTCTTCTAAGTCTTATTCTCCTCCTGCCTCTCTGACTCTCCGTCTCTCCATCTGAACTATCCTCCTCTTGCTCTCTTCTATTGGGCACCCACAAAACATCAATCTCCTCATCATCATTCTCCTCAGATGCATCAATTTCTTCTAACAGCTCACAGAAGGAAGCAGCAGCGGGGACCTCCTCATCACTCATTATGTCCATCTCTGTTGTGTTGTCTGCCAGAATTATATCTGGTGTAACGTCCTCATCTCCTTCATCTTCTTCTGCCAATAATGGTTGTGCATCACTCAGTTCAAGAAACTCATGTGAAAATAACTCCTCTGACTCCAGTGAAGAAGGGGCGCCGGTGGTGGAGGAAGTGTTACGTGGGGTGCCCATAGCAGAGGAGGATGAGGATGTTGTGGCAAAGTTAGAAACGGTAGAGGATGGGGTGTGCTGTGTAAGCCAGTCAACTACCTCTTCAGCATTTTGGGAGTTCAGGGTCATTGCCTTTGTAAAACTGGGCAATTTCCTAGGGCCACAGGATAGCATAGCAGCACGGCCCCTAGTGCCTCTGCGTGGCGGCCTGCCTTTGCCTGGCATTTTTTTTAAAACAACAACAACTCAGGTGATGTTTCTGGAGACGGTATTATTATTGATATTTAGACAGAATGTGAAAAAGCTCACACAGCTAGGTGGCAGTTGTTTGAAGAACACACTGGGCAAACAATGCCTACAAGGTCAACGTATACACTACAGCAGTGGATACGGAATATATTATTGCTGCTTGAAAAACGTCACTCAGGTGGTGGTTCTGGAGACGGTATTATTATTGATATTTAGACAGAATGTGAAAAAGCTCACACAGCTAGGTGGCAGTTGTTTGAAGAACACACTGGGCAAACAATGCCTGCAAGGTCAACGTATACACTACAGCAGTGGATACGGAATATATTATTGCTGCTTGAAAAACGTCACTCAGGTGGTGTTTCTGGAGACGGTATTATTATTGATATTTAGACAGAATGTGAAAAAGTTCACACAGCTAGGTGGCAGTTGTTTGAAGAACACACTGGGCAAACAATGCCTACAAGGTCAACGTATACACTACAGCAGTGGATACGGAATATATTATTGCTGCTTGAAAAACGTCACTCAGGTGGTGGTTCTGGAGACGGTATTAGTATTGATATTTAGACAGAATGTGAAAAAGCTCACACAGCTAGGTGGCAGTTGTTTGAAGAACACACTGGGCAAACAATGCCTGCAAGGTCAACGTATACACTACAGCAGTGGATACGGAATATATTATTGCTGCTTGAAAAACGTCACTCAGGTGGTGTTTCTGGAGACGGTATTATTATTGATATTTAGACATTATGTGAAAAAGTTCAGTGGTGTTTCTGGAGACGGTATTATTATTGATATTTAGACATTATGTGAAAAAGTTCACACAGCTAGGTGGCAGTTGTTTGAAGAACACACTGGGCAAACAATGCCTACAAGGTCAACGTATACACTACAGCAGTGGATACGGAATATATTATTGCTGCTTGAAAAACGTCACTCAGGTGGTGGTTCTGGAGACGGTATTAGTATTGATATTTAGACAGAATGTGAAAAAGCTCACACAGCTAGGTGCCAGTTGTTTGAAGAACACACTGGGCAAACAATGCCTGCAAGGTCAACGTATACACTACAGCAGTGGATACAGAATATATTATTGCTGCTTGAAAAACGTCACTCAGGTGGTGTTTCTGGAGACGGTATTATTATTGATATTTAGACAGAATGTGAAAAAGCTCACACAGCTAGGTGGCAGTTGTTTGAAGAACACACTGGGCAAACAATGCCTACAAGGTCAACGTATACACTACAGCAGTGGATACGGAATATATTATTGCTGCTTGAAAAATGTCACTCAGGTGGTGGTTCTGGAGACGGTATTATTATTGATATTTAGACAGAATGTGAAAAAGCTCACACAGCTAGGTGGCAGTTGTTTGAAGAACACACTGGGCAAACAATGCCTACAAGGTCAACGTATACACTACAGCAGTGGATACGGAATATATTATTGCTGCTTGAAAAACGTCACTCAGGTGGTGGTTCTGGAGACGGTATTATTATTGATATTTAGACAGAATGTGAAAAAGCTCACACAGCTAGGTGGCAGTTGTTTGAAGAACACACTGGGCAAACAATGCCTGCAAGGTCAACGTATACACTACAGCAGTGGATACGGAATATATTATTGCTGCTTGAAAAACGTCACTCAGGTGGTGTTTCTGGAGACGGTATTATTATTGATATTTAGACAGAATGTGAAAAAGCTCACACAGCTAGGTGGCAGTTGTTTGAAGAACACACTGGGCAAACAATGCCTACAAGGTCAACGTATACACTACAGCAGTGGATACGGAATATATTATTGCTGCTTGAAAAACGTCACTCAGGTGGTGGTTCTGGAGACGGTATTATTATTGATATTTAGACAGAATGTGAAAAAGCTCACACAGCTAGGCGGCAGTTGTTTGAAGAACACACTGGGCAAACAATGCCTGCAAGGTCAACGTATACACTACAGCAGTGGATACGGAATATATTATTGCTGCTTGAAAAACGTCACTCAGGTGGTGTTTCTGGAGACGGTATTATTATTGATATTTAGACATTATGTAAAAAAGTTCACACAGCTAGGTGGCAGTTGTTTGAAGAACACACTGGGCAAACAATGCCTACAAGGTCAACGTATACACTACAGCAGTGGATACGGAATATATTATTGCTGCTTGAAAAACGTCACTCAGGTGGTGGTTCTGGAGACGGTATTAGTATTGATATTTAGACAGAATGTGAAAAAGCTCACACAGCTAGGTGGCAGTTGTTTGAAGAACACACTGGGCAAACAATGCCTGCAAGGTCAACGTATACACTACAGCAGTGGATACGGAATATATTACTGCTGCTTGAAAAACGTCACTCAGGTGGTGTTTCTGGAGACGGTATTATTATTGATATTTAGACAGAATGTGAAAAAGCTCACACAGCTAGGTGGCAGTTGTTTGAAGAACACACTGGGCAAACAATGCCTGCAAGTGCACTACTATTGGTGCACTACTATGAAGAACAGCAAACAGCACTGGACAAGTTAAAGAACAGTAAGATAAGTAAAATAAAATATATATATATATATATATTAAAAAAAAAAATTACTCTGGTTGGTGCTGAACTACTAGGAGCAGCACACCAGTCCCACTCCCCAACACAGCTAGACTAATAGCACTGGGCTCTTATAGTAGCAAAGTAAAAAAACAAAAAAGAAAATAAAAGCAGTCCTTACAAGGACTATTGGGTTACAGGCAGGCAGCAGTCAGCAGATGAGATCAGAAGCAGTGCCCACAGCAGCTACATACAGAGCACTGCAGTAGAAGGTAGATGACTAGTCAGCAAAGTTAACTAACCTAAACTCACTGTCCCTCAAATCCCTGCAGAGTTCTGTCCCTACAATACAGAGCAGTATCAAGTAGATTACTAGCCAGCAATGTTACTATCAACTGTCCCTCAAATCACTAAACAGCTCTCTCCCTACACTAGCTCTTCCAAGCACACACAGGCAGAATGAAAAAACGCTGCAGGGCTTCAGTTTATATATGGAAGGGGAGTGGTCCAGGGGGTGTGGGGGTGGTCTAGGAGGGAGAGCTTCCTGATTGGCTGCCATGTATTTGCTGGTCTGGGGGAGAAATGGCAAAAAAAACGCCAGCTAAGGCGAACCCAAATTGGCGAACGTCGCGCGACGTTCGCGAACATTCGGCGAACACGAACAGTCGATGTTCGCGCGAACTAGTTTGCGGGCGAACAGTCTGCGACATCCCTATTGCAGAAGTCTCGTAGTATTGTTGACAAGATTGTTGATCTTGTCCTCCAGAAGTTGTACAGTCTGGTGTTTGGAGTCAAATTGTAGACCCAAAAAGGTTATCCTCTGGGAAGGAAGGAGTGAGCTTTTGCGGTGGTTTATCAGCCAACCGTGTTGTGATAGAGTTTGCCGGGTGATCTCCGTGTCCCTGACAGATTGCTCTTGAGTCGCTGCTTTGAGTAGTAGATCGTCCGGATATGGTAACACATGAATCCCCATTGTTCTCAAGTGAGCGATTAATGGTGCAAGCACCTTGGTAAACACTCTTGGAGCTGTACAAAGTCCGAACGGGAGAGCTACAAACTGAAAGTGTTATTCTTCGACTGCAAAATGGAGAAAGGTTTGAGAACTGGGGTGGATGGGAACATGGAGGTACGCATCCTGGAGGTCGATCGATGTCAGGAAGCAGTCGGGTTCCATGAAGGCTATGGCCGACCTGATCGACTCCATTTGAATTTTTGGTTGTGAATGAATAGATTCAACCTCTTGAGATTCAGAACTGGGCAGAAAGATCCTTCTTTTTTTGAGACCAGGAAGAGGTTGGAATAGAATCCTTTGAATTTTTGAAGTTGTGGCACAGGAATGATAACTTGTGATTGTTGTAGACCCAGTATGGCTTGTTTTAAGGCTTGTCGTTTGTGTGGAGGCACCACTGATGGGACGAATTTTCTTGGAGGCAATGTGGTAAAATGAATTCTGTAGCCATTTTGGATAATTTAAAGAACCCAATTGTCTATAACGTGTGTTTCCCAACATGACAGGAAGTTTGACAATCAACCTCCTACTTTGGATGCTAGGTTTTGGTGGGGGCAGTCAGGTAGAGGTGGGCTTGGTGATGGTAGGCTTCCTGTGTTACGAAAGTTAGGTGAACGAAAGGAACGAAAATTGCTGTTCGGAGTGGACCATGTCCGCCTATTGGTAGATCTGTTTGGTTGATCTATGCGCCCCGTTTTTCCCGGTGGAAGGAAAGTACTCTTCCCACCTGTGACCTCCGTAATGATTTGCTTGAGATCGGGTCCGAACAAGGACTCACCCGTATAGCATAGTTTCAAGAGCTTATTCTTGCAGGCGGTATCCCCTGACCAGTGGCGTAGCCAGAGAGCCCTTCTGGCCATTACAGAATTTGCGGAAGATCTTGCGGCTAGCCGAATTACCTCTAACGCTGCATCGGCCAAAAAGGAAAGGGCAGTGTTAAGTCTACTCATGTCCCCTGCTAAATCCTGGGCTGAAGTAGGAGGGTTCTGGGTAATTTCTTGTGCCCAATGTCTAGCTGTGCGAGCAAGGCCTGCTGCTGCTGTTGCTGGTCTGAGAATTGCCGCCGTTTGAGTGTATGCTCGCTTGAGTGAAGACTCTAACTTTCTATCCATGGGATCTTTAAATGCTGCTTCTTCAGTTGGTAGTGTAGTTTGTTTGGATAGTCTGGAAATGGCCGAATCTACTCTAGGAGGCTTATCCCATACTTTGCGCTGTTCTTCAGGAACAGGGTAGGTATCATAAAATCGTTTTGATAAGGTAAAACGGTGGTCAGGTTGTGACCATTCTGCATCAATAGTTTTAGTGATTGATGAAAAAATAGGGAATGCACGCGATTTCTTTTGATGGACCCCCAGCACCCTATCCACCTTTGATACTGTCACGGTTTCATCCTTTATTTCTAAAGTTTCCATCATCTCCCGTAGGAGTTTCTTTGAGATATCTGGTTTAGCAAAAGTAGGTTGTTCCGTGTCTGAGTCACTAAGGGAATCTGAACTCAACTCCCCTGATTCTGGTGCAACTGATTCAAAACAGGACATGGCATCTAAGCGGGAGGAAGGATCTGCCTCAGAATCCAAAACATCAGGTGGGGAGTCCAGCGCCTTGCGCTTAGTGGTGTGTTGTTGTAAAGTGGGTGGCTGAAGTGCAGACTTTACCCATTCTAAGAATTCCCCTAGTTGTGGAGGAACCTGAGGTGCCGCGCTGCCTGTTGGTGGTGTATGAGGCAATAAATTATCATTGCTGTGTAATTCCAACAAGGGTGAATTGGTATTTGTAAGTTGTTGAGGAGACAGGATGGGTGGCTCCATTGGACTGCAGTCAGTACAGAATGTGGATTCTGACTTACGAAGTGTATGTTTACATTTTTTGCATTTGGCCCCCTTTACAGGCTTTTTAGCTGTTTTTTTTTTTTTTTTTTTTTTTTTAAATTCTTTATTTATAATTTTCCAGAGTACAAAAAGAAACACAAGAAAAAAGAAAGCAGACATAAGATCAATAGAAGTAAATAAAATAGATAAATAAATAAATAAATATATAAATTACATGGCGTTTTTTAGCCTATAATCCACATACGTTAAATCTTGAATAGCTGGCATATCCTCACTTTAAGCTTCAAGTAGTTCTAACACCTTAATCCTTGGGTATTTCTCGCCTTTTACACCATATATTGAATAAATTAAAAAAAAAAAAGGGAAGGGGGAAACATAACAAAGAAGAGAATAGGGATACAACTTCGTACATACGTACTTGGACACCTGCATATGTACGAGTGTACAAACATGCCGATGTACATATAAATATAAATATACGAGAGGACAAACATACGAGAGGACCATGACTCCGATATTTGAGATTCCTATTTGCATCCGGATTCCCCACCTTATTAGTATTCTATTTCAATTCTGGGTCAATAATTCTTGATATTCTCTGGATTCTAAAAACAAGAGCCAATGAGTCCATTTTCGTGTAAACTGTGCTTGTTGAGTTTTCCCCATTTTGTTATTTTTAAATCTTTCAAACTGATAGATTTCCTGAACTTTTCCTAGCCATTCTTTTATCGTTGGTACTATCTGCGATTTCCAGTACTTCGGTATAAGCAATTTGGCCACATTTATTAGAGTGGATATCAAGGAATTTTTATATTGAGCTGTGGACAATTTATTTTTATGCAGAAGAAAGAAGGCTGCTGAATCTTCTACATCTATATCAGTAAATTTCTTTAGAAGTTGTTGTATTTCAAGCCAATAAGGACGTATCTTAATGCAGTCCCAGAGGATATGGCTAAGGTTTGCTTTCGGCTGGTTGCATCTCCAGCAATTATCTGATGTATTCCCCTTCATTCTTGCCAGCACCGTAGGGACCTTATACCAATATGAGAGTATCTTATAATTATTTTCCTGTAATTTGCAACAAGGGGTGATCTTATATATACGCTCATTTATTCGGTTCCACTCTATTTCTGTGAATGTTTCTCCTAGTTCACATTCCCACTTTTGCCGAAATTTGCTAATAGGGTAATCTCCGGACTTCAGCATTATTTTATATAGTAATGATATTTCTCGTGTTGGCCTATTTCGACCCATAAGCAATGATTCAAATGCTGTATCTGCCGGGCCTTTTTCATCCGTGACACCGGACTTACATAGGAAATTTTGTACTTGCATCAAGCGTATCTCATCCAATCCAGTCCTGGGCCCTGACATCAATATACTTTGTAGTGTATTCAGTTTTCTACTCGTCATCAGGTGATAAGCAAACAAGGATTTCTTCTTAGTCCAATTCCGAAAGTTCTCAGGACTTTGGCCAGGTATGAAATCCGGGTTATAAAGAATCGGAAGAAATCTCGATTTTGGGCTCAATAGATGCCTTTTGTATTTTATAGTGTCCCAAATTTTAATTATCCCAGTCATCACCGGGCCAAGTCCAGCTTCCCGTGGACGATTATGCTTTGGTAGCCAGAAAAGCGAGTCTAGGGGGATAGGAGAATTCTGTTGCTCCACTGCCACCCATAATTTATATTCTTCTGCGAACGACACATCAAACACTCTCTGGAGAATGGCTGCCTCATGGTAGGAATATAGGTCAGGTAAGCCCAATCCCCCCCTTTCTCTTGGTTGTATCAGATGCATCATTTTCTGTCGTGCTGATTTTTTGCCCCAAACAAAAACGGAAATGGCAGCGCGTAATGTATGAAAAAAAGATTTGGGGATAATTGAGGGTAACGTCTGAAACAGATATAAAAACCGAGGAAGGATGTCCATTTTTATTATATTGATCCTTCCAAACCAGGAAAATCCGGGTTTGTCCCAATTTTTCAAATCCTTCTGCACTTCCTTCAGCAAAGGGTATATATTATTTGTTAGACAGTCACTGATTTTGGCCGACACTTTAATCCCCAAATATGTGAAGGATTTGTTCTCTATAGCAAAATAAAATGAATCTCTAATTTGTGTCATCTGTGTCCCTACTAGCGAAATATTAAGTATACTGGATTTTTGGTAATTAATTTTCAAATTACTAATTTGGTTAAAGACTTCCAATTCCCTCACCAGATTAGTAAGTGTAGAGATGGGATTTGTTATGAAAAAAAGCATATCATCAGCGTATGCTGCAACTTTATGTTGATGGTGCTTGACCGTAAGACCGGTAATATTACTGTTATTTCTCACTTTTTGAAGGAATGGTTCCAAGGTTATTATAAACAGGAGTGGCGAGAGTGGGCATCCCTGTCTTGTGCCGTTTCTGATGTTGAACGGATCTGAGAGTGTCCCGTTAATCCGAAGCCGTGCTTGTGGACCAATATATAAATTTTTAACATATTGAATATAATTGGGGCCCAATCCAATCCACGATAGACTATAAAAAATGAGATTCCAGTCCACTCTGTCAAATGCCTTCTCGGCATCGGTGGTTAAAAGTGCCAAGGGTAACCTGTTTTGTTCGCTAAAGTGTAAGAGGCTATATAAACGCAGGGTGTTATCTCGTGCCTCTCTTTTTGGCACAAATCCCACCTGATCCGTATGTACCACTTGAGATATAATTGGTTTAAGGCGATTTGCCAGTATTTTTGCAAAAAGTTTTGTATCCACATTCAGTAATGAAATTGGTCTATATCCCTTCACGTCCGAGGGGTCTTTCCCTTTTTTATGTATGAGGGTAATATGCGCCATAGTAGCATCTTTTGGCAGGTTCTCTCCGCTTAGTAGGCTATTCAATGCTTTTACATAATGTGGAATCAGATTTAAGGCAAACTTTTTATAATAAAAGCCCGTGAATCCATCCGGACCTGGGGCTTTATTAACTGAAATGTTTTTTAATGCTAACTCCATTTCTGCAATGGTAATAGGGGTTTCCAGGATATCCATATCTTCTTGTGAGACTGCCGGTTTCACTAGGCTAGAGAAATACTGCTTCATGGTCTTTAAATGTTCTTCTTCTGATGGAAAGTTTCTCTTCAAATTATATAATGCCTGGTAATACTCTCTGAATGCCGCAGCCATTGTTTCAGTACTTGATACTATATTCCCTTTGTTGTCTCTTATTTTAGTAATGACATTTCTCCTTTGTTTTCGCCTGAGAGAAGCTGCCAACAAGCGTCCGCATTTATTGCCATGTTCGTAGTACATTTGTCGCTGGTACCACAATGCTTTTTCTGTATATACATTTAATAGATCTTTTATTTTATTCCGGATTGACGTAATTCGTTGTAGGATTATCTCTGTTAGAGAGAACTTATGCACCTTCTCCAGATCTATTAACTCCGCATATAACTTATCGTACCTTTGCTTTCTTTCCCTTTTCTTCTGCGTTGCAATTTTTATAATCTCTCCCCTCAGCACGCACTTATGTGCTTCCCAGACAATTAGGTCATTGGGGCCCTTTTCTATATTTTCACTAAAGTAAAGGTCTATGGCGTGACGGATCTTGCTCTCGATTTCTGGATCTTCTAGTAACGACTCATTCAGTTTCCACTGCCATGATCTAGTTTGTGTACTTGATATATCCATTGAACATACCACGGGGGCATGATCTGACCATGTTATGGGACCGATATCAGCTTTCTTAACCAGTGGTAGATGATCTTGTGCAATCAAAAAATAGTCAATACGTGAGTATAAATTATGTACTGTTGAATAATAAGAATAATCTCTTGCATTGGGATTGAGAGAACGCCACACATCTATCATTCTGTGAGTATGCAGCAGTTTTTTTGCCGTCACCAAATATGAATATGGAATACTGGTTTTCTGTAGAGAACAGTCAATTGCCGGCTCCAACGCCAGATTTAAATCACCTCCTATAATAAGGATTCCCTCTGCGAACCCTTCCAAAATATTTAATATGGATTTTAACGTGCGCAGTTGACCGGAGTTAGGCAAATACACGGAGGCAAATGTATACATCTTGTTACTAATTGTGCCTTTGACTGCCACGCAATAGCCCAGTTTATCTGCAATATGATCTCTATAAGTCCACTGTATTGTATCCGAAATCAGGATTGCCGTACCTCTGATCTTTTTTTCTTGTGGTTTACTGGTATATACTATATTATATCCCTTAAAATTAAATTTAGGCGTTGACTTGATTTTAAGGTGAGTTTCCTGAAGGAAAGCAATTCCAATTTTATTATTTTTCAACTCCAATTTTAGGTTATTACGTTTTACATATGAATTTATCCCTCTCACATTTAGGGATAGTAAGTTTACCAATTTATCCGTCATAAAATCATAATAACCATGCTTAGCTGTTTTTTTAACAGATTTTGCAGCCTGTATATCCTCTCTCAGTTCTTTAAAAGAATCTGATCTCTCCATAGTATAGAAATATAATGCCTTTACCAGATGGTACTCTGATGGAAGCTGGTGCTGAGATGCTGCTCTTTGTGCGCAGCTTATCTGTGTTGTTGGAACAGCGACAGAAGGTGGAGAGCATGCTGCGCTCCCTGTAGCTATGCGCTAGTGAAAAAACAAAATGGCCGCGATCATCGCGCTGCGCAATATACGGAGAGCTGCATGTGTGCGACCTAGGCGCGCTCAGCACGCAGCTTGATCCCAGTCAGGGTGCTGCTAGTTCTGGGGAATGCGCCCTTAAATAAAGCACCATGCGAGTCCAAGTAAGGCATTAGCAGGGATTGAGTGCTATAGGAAAGCTATAGAGCAGGGATGTGCTGCCTACCTAGATAGGGTACTGGCTGAAGCAGCGCCATTCCACTTTGCTGCAAACTGCCAGCAAGTAGGGATAGGCATACCTGTGAGGAGATAGCCATACAGACCTCCATGGTTTGTGGCCTCCTGATTTCAATTGCTGCAATATGCTAGAAAGGAGGGAACAGGCATAGTGCTGGTATACTGCACTAAAGCATCCAAGGAATGTGTGGTCAATATTCCACTTGCTGCAATATGCCAGCAAGGAGGGAACAAACAAAATGTTGGGAGACTGCATTGCATGCTTCCATCTGTAAAGGAAATTAAAATAAAAAATAGCAGTGAGATTTCTATCCTTCACCTCCAAGGCAGGACAAAAGAACTGAGGAACAGAGGTGGAGCCAGCCTATATATCCTGAGGGAGGGGCCAAGAGACCAATTCTTCTGTCCTGCCTCCAAAGGTGAACCTGGACATAACCCATAAGTCTGCACTGACAGGAGGGCCGACCAGAGAAAAAATGTTTTTCCATCACTTTCTACAATTAGCATCAATTTGAACTTTCAGTTTTGCAACTGCTGTTGAAATTTGACATGGTTGCAGTGTGTTTTTACAGTTATTTTAAGACATTTTACCTGTTAAGATATTACTATTTTTAATTGTTTCAAAACTTTGTCTTTGAAAGGCTTCAAAGTTAACCGAAGGGTTGCTTTCAGAAATGTCATAAGGAACTTGCTCTTCGCCAGCTTTGCATACTTCAAACTTCATCTACTGGTAACTGTAAGAGCAATACATATGTGTAGCTTAATATCCAAGCATTTGTTCTCCAAAGTATGTAAAGACAGGCCTAATTCTTGATCAAACAGTCATAAAAGCTTCAGGCATGCAATGTACACATTCTTCTCCTATCTGTAATGATACAAATATATAGATCTGGAAAGTTGCATTTTTCACTACCAACTATTTTCAGTCTGCTAAGGCAGAGGCCCGCACATGCACTGTAGCTGGACTCTCCCGAAACAGATTTTTCTGCAGAAATCTTTATTTAAGCTGGACTTTAATGAATTGCTAACAAGCCATGTAAACAAAGGAACATCTTTATTCATGCTCCCTGTTATTTTTTTTTTTTAAGCGTTACAAATTCTGAAGACTATCCCGCTTTAAAATATGAAAAAAAAAAACAGCGTTTTTTTTATCTATTTTTTTTAGAACTTTTTATGACTTTTCAGCATACAGGATATGATGTCACTGACATCAGATTGAGGAGGATGTAGCTTCATCTTATCAGTTCGCCAGGTCTAAGGTGGGGAAGGAAACTCTGGCGAAAGAGGCAACGTTTTGTAAAATTTGCACTTTAGTGACTTTGCAGAGTAACGATCGTTGCCTGATCGAAAATGCGCCTGGTGAAAGGGCACAAAACGACACTAGCAACGGACTCTTTCGCTATCGAATTGTCCTCTATGCCCCATACTCCATACTTACCCCTTGCCGCAGATTCTTCCAGCGAAGTTCCATGCATCCCTCTTCCGCGTCCTCTGTAAGCTGACTGGGAGATCGGTATTTCTGCGCATGCACAGTTGGAGCAGCCTTGCGACAACTGCACATGCGTGAAATTACACGGAAATTGCCGATCTCCCAGTCAGTTTACAGAGATCGAGGAAGATGGATGCGTGGAACTTCGCTGGAAGAATCTGCGGTGAGGGGTAAGTATGGAGTATGGACTGGTGCATTTCCCTGGGGGGGTAGTTAGCCTGGGGGGGGTTATTTTTTATCTAAATCCGAAATTGATCTTATTGTTTTTTGAAATTTACTCTGAAATCCAAACAGGTTACTTACCCTTATTTATCAATACATTTCCCCGAAAAGTAAACAGATAAAAGCAAAACTACTACAATGAGGTGCTGATTCATCAGCCAAACTCCCCATTATGGAATTCTGAGGATCATTGTCAGTTCCTAATATCTTGAATGTGGAGAGAAGGTGGCAGCAGGAGAATGATTCATTATGCCTGCAATACAAATAAATAATCTGAGGATCTGTAAGGATCTCTGAAAGCCTAATGGACAAAGTTTAAACAAAACCTGTACAAATGCAAAGAAAAATCATTGCACATCCTCTTGATTTCTCCAAACAGCATTTTGATGGGTAAAAACATGACCCTTCAGCAGTGAGAACAGCCCCTTATAGCACAGTCCGGTAAGGGAGACAGCCTCAGCAGAATGCAAAGTAATTTTGCAGCAGTTGGGCAATACTGGATGGAGCTCAGACAAGTAACACTTTAGGTGGTCATAGATGTTAAGATTTTTAAAAGGTCTTTTTGTTAACGTAAGACCAAGCTTATCTACTAAAATCAGTCGGTAAAGGAGAAATCTGTCATCTGTCACATGACTGGGGGTAGCTGGGAAACTGACAATATGTCTAGCCACATGTCCGAATTCAAAATGAAATATGAAAAAATCAGTTTTCTCTTTTGAGAAACTGATTTCAGTGCAGAATTCTGCTGGAGCAGCACTATTAATTGATGTGTTTTTAAAAAAACATGTCTTCCCATGACAGTATCCCTTTAGGTAAGATGACCATCTTAACAGCATTAATCGCCCAGCCACAAAATTTTGTGTGTGTTCCATTCGTTCAATAAAGACTTAGGGGCAGATTTATCAAGGGTCGAATTTCTAAAGTAATGGGAGTTACAGCAAATCAGGAGGTTTTAGATGGCGAATGGTCGAAGTCAAATTTTTAAAAAGAGAGAGTACATGATAAATTTGATATTCAAATTTTCGAGGGTTTTTTCAAATTCAAATCGAATTTGGCCTATTCCCTAGTCGAAGTACACAAAAAATATCTTAAAATTCAAATTTTTTTCATTCGGATTTTCACTTTGACCTTTGATAAATCCACGGCTTAATCTTTTTCCACTTAGGGGGATAATTCCATTTATACAGGTAAATAGATGTGGCATATGGGGGATGCTTAAATATTTGCAGAAAATATAAAGCAAACCAAAATAAAACAAAAAGATAAAAAAAAAAATAAAACACAACACAACACTTAGGGGCAGATTTCACATAGGATGAACACACTCCCCTTCAGCCTGATGTCCAGATTTGACACAGGAACAGTTTACATAAAAATATTCAGTTTGTCAGAAGTCAGGTGAGTTGCAATGGAAAGTGCGCAGCTACCACCACATTGGCCAATGGCCCACAAACTGTGTCAAAAACATCAACCAATGTAAGAAATGTGCTTGTGTTTAGATCCTGCCTTGAATTCTGCTTAGATTAGATTAAATTGTAAACCATTTCAATAATGTGCTTTCAAACTGGGCAAGATTGTGATTTTTCCCAAAATCAGTGCATCGCTACGGTGCTTTAATTTTTGTATTCTGCAGTCATAGTGGGATTTTACTAGGATTCAATTAATGATTGGTAGCCATATGACAAAACAAAATCTTGAAGACTGCAGCAAACCTTATGATCACTATTGATATAATGTGTGACTTCATCTTCTGGGATAATTCCACTGTAGCTTCTATTTACCGCTGAGGTTTATCTTGCATTTACATTAGTTGTATCTCTCATTTTACTTTAGTTCCTATTTACAGTTTGGCTTTAGCTTGCATTTACATTAGTTGTATACCGTCATGTCATTTTACATCTTGGTTGATATTTGGCCCTGGCAATGATGCATGAATACAATGATGTATCAATTGTTAAAGTGGACCCATCACCCAAAAAAATTATTCAAAATCCTATTTTATCACATTAGTCAAGCAGAATGAACTTTAATTACATTATATAAATTATTTAAATCTTGTTTCCTTAAGTCTGGGAATTCATAATTATAGCAAGCAGGCAGGAGCCATTTTGTGCACACTGTTATTAAGACAAGCCTTGTATCATCTCAGAATCTTGTTTGTGCACCAGAATAGGGGACCTGAAGTCCATCCCCGTGCCCTGGTTACACAATTAAATGGTGAAGAGAACGGGGGAATGTGGGGAGAGCAGTGACATCTAGGAAGTGCTGAATGGAAAGTGAAAGCAATTGTCTGCCCCACCTCTATGCCTAGGCATAGAGGCGGGGCAGACAATATTTGATTGACAGCTGAGATTTTTAAATGAGTTTACAACAGCTATGAATGCTTTAGTAAAAAATTTAAATTGGATTTCATGTTTAATTTGAAAAGGACTTTTATTATACAGATTTTTGTGTCTGGGTGACAGGTCCACTTTAAGCAATCCCTGAAGCACCTATAATGTTAGCAGTGGCAATTACGGAATGCATTTTAGGACATCCTCCAGGGAAATCGCTCTCCTGCATGCAATCTCATAAGGCAGAGGAATACAGCATCACCTGCTTTTTTTCTCACCCATCCTCAAAGGCTGACTTCACACCTCCGACCTGGTTCCTCCCTCCTCAGCCTTCAGCTCTTCCTCCTCAGCCCTTCCTCCTCGGTCCTCAGTACAAACGCTCTGTCCTCAGCCTCCCTCCTCAGCACAAATGCTCTCTATCCTCAGCCCTCTCTCCTCAGCCATCAGCCTGGTTTAGGAGTTGAGGTCTGAGGCGGGAGGGCTAAGAGCTGAGAAGGGAGGGCTGAGGACGGAGAGCATTTGTACTGAAGAGGGAGGGTTGAGGGCAGAGGAGGGCGGGCTGAGGGCCAAGGAGGATGGGCTGAGGGCCGTGGAGGGAGGGCTGAGGGCCAAGGAGGGAGGGCTGAGGAATGAGCCATGAGGGGGGAGATCGCTACAGCAAATGTGGGCAGTACAGAGTGTGTACGGAGTGTGACTACAGCCTCTTCGGATCAGTGAGTAAAATAAGAGGCGAGTCTGCATACTTCTTCGTTAGGAGAGCGCACCCAGGAGCATGTGTTCTACCGATGATGTCCTAAAATGCTTTCCATAGGCAATAACAGACAAGTGCAAAAAGTGCCTTCAGGGAGTGATTAACATTCAGGTATAGAGAGCTGTAGTTCAAGGCAGTTTTGCAAAATTCATATGTCCATTTCTCGAATACATATTTTCGTCTGAAGTTAGTTTCCATGTGATTTCAAGGAATATGTATGTTACAGCATTATTAAATGCTAGGAACACACAGGGCATGTGACATTGTTCAGGTGCCAAGCTGTTAACTAGCTGTCTCCCATTAAATCCAAATTATCTTTCTGATGCAACCTCCTTTCCTAATCTTGGACTTGGATGTATACACTCAGATGATAACTTTACGGAGACCTTAACGGAGACCCATACTGTGTACTCACAAGTCAAAGTCTTATCTGCTCGTGGCCGAATCTGAACTTTTTTTTTCTGAGAGTAAAGGCAGTTCAAACATGCTTCAATATCATCTCAATTCGCGTTACATCCCTTTCCTGCGCTCTGTTTACTTTTTCACTAATTCCTTTCCCGCTAATTCCCCATTGGTCGGAGCTTTTTCGCGTCACTGTTCGTCTATTTACTGGTCTAACTAGTCTTCCAATTGCCTTGATAGTAAGTGAATATGCTACTTCCGGTCTCTTGCGTGGTACCGGAAGTCAGAGCGGTCCGCTAGTGAGTGTGATATTACGAAAGCTAAAGTTCTTTAATTGCTCTTAATGAGAACTATGCTTTCTCTTTCGAAGTGCTGTCTGTTTCGTTACTTTGTTACTCTGAATGCAATAGACCTACAGACGGAGACTGTTGGACGTTTGTTTAGTAGTAAATTGTAAGATCTACAGGTTAGGGGCTTTCTTACTCCTGTGATGCGTGATATTTGTCTATTTAAATATTGTCATTGTAAAAGCATATAGCGCTTCATGTACAAGTGGAGTTATATAACGTTATCCATACAGTAGTGCACATAAAGTGAGACACAGGTTAAGAGAAATAAAAAACATGAGTGGCTTTAATGCTATTCCCCATATAGTTGTAACTGACTTCCCCAGACTCAGCACTATTGTCAGGAACCCATAGATCACCCTATATACAACCTGAAGGCACACAAATCTACTTTTCCTGTTCCTTCCACATGGCAGTGGGCAAGAACGGGTTAATCCCTCCTGCCGTGCAGAGGTACAGGATATTATAAAAAGCTGCTTCCGCCCCCGGGCGCCATCTTTTTTTCTCCTGTCGTCCCCCCACTGTGCCAGAAGTGTCCTCTCTCCTTCTGAAGCTCCAGGACCGAGGTAATACCTTTTGCGAGTCTCTGAGAGAAGCCTATGGGCTTGGGCCATGTGTGCCATCAGTGCTATCAGTCGCAAAGCCGCTCGTCGGCATCGTGCGCAATAAGACACTGCCTTCCAGCTTCCAAAATGGCGTGGGGCTGGGTGCCCAAACAGGAAATGAAGCGCTGGGAAGCCAGGCGCCTAACTTAAAAGCGGCGTCCTTCTCCCCCTTGTGCAGCCACGGTAAGACTACCTCTGTGCCACTGTGCAGGTCAGGAGGGTACTGTGTAAGTATAAACCCCAGGTTCTGACCATTTACATACAAGCCCGCGGAGATTGTAACACCTTTCTGATGATTTAATACTTCCAGGCTATAGGTGTGCAACTTAACGGAATGAGTTCCAGAAGATCGCAATCGGGCTCCAGGGGGTGAGTAAACTCAAAGAGAGGATGGATGGATAATTTATTTATTGATTTATTTATTTATTTATTTTTTCTCTCCTAAAAGAAAATGGGATTTAAACTGGATATAATCAAACTATATATTCTCTATTTCAGAAGCTCTCCTTACAGAGAAGCAAGCAGACGGAAAACAGCAAGAAGAGAATGTGACTCATGTCCAGATACTGCCTTACCAGAGAAAAGACATTGCGCAAAGTGTTTAACAGAAGCATCGGCAACTCCACAAATCTCAGAATTTATGGATTGGATGAAGACCACTTTCAATCAAACCATGAGTAACATGGTATCTCAAGTCACGGACAACGTGTTAAGGAATATAGAACAGGAAAGAAGGGACAGCCCTTCACAAACGACCCTGCATAATACACACAGGGACTACTCCATCAGTCAATATATCTTCATCAGAGGGAGAACTCTCAGATGACGAATCAGATGAAGCAGGCGAGAATACATCTTTCAATATCAATATGATAGAGTCTTTAATCAAAGCAGTAAGGAAAACCCTCGAGTTAGATGATAGAGGCACGACACCCACTAAAACTGACAAAATGTTTATATCAGTATCTAAAAGGAACCACCCATTCCGGTCCACGAAGTAATCAAAGCTACAATAGATACCGAATGGGAGATTCCGGACAAAAAACGAGTAATTTCCAAGAAAATGAAGAAAATGTTTCCCTTCCCCCCTGAGGTGTCCAAATCATGGGAAATTTCACCTAAGGTGGATGCGGCCATAACCAGAGTGGCAAGGAGAACCACACTTCCCGTGGACGAAGGGGTATCGCTTAAAGATACCATGGAAAGGAGACAGGATGGGGTCCTCAAAAGAATATACGTTGCTGGAGGTGCGGCATGCAAGGCAGCTATTGCCACTACTACAGTCACCAGAGCCAACAAAATCTGGATAGACGAGCTGGAAGAAGCCATTAAAAACGGTTCGACAAGGGAAAAGATAGCCGATATGATACAAGATATCAAATTAGCTAATGACTTCGTCGCCGAAGCCTCCATGAGTTCCATCAAACTAGCAGCCAAATCCATGAGCCTATCGGTCGTAGCCAGAAGAAGTTTGTGGCTAAAACACTGGAACGCAGATGCACAATCAAAACATAACCTGTGCGGCCTACCATTCAAAGGGAACTTCCTATTTGGTCCAGAATTGGATAGTATAATTTCAAAAGCATCGGCGGGAAAATCCTCTTTTTTGCCACAGGAAAGAAGGGATAGAAAATACTCATCCAGAATTCCCAGAAGCTCTCTTAAAGAAGCCAGACAGTACAAGCCAGGAAGACAGTTTTCCAGGCAATGGAAGAGCAGAACTCAGTCCTTTCCTGCGAAAAGAACCAATCCCAAAACAGACAAGCCTAAAGCATGAAGGCGTGGGAGCCCCTCCGTACGTAGGAGGAAGACTAAAACGCTTCAGTACGGAGTGGGCTCGAGAATTTACAGACAAATGGGTACTAGAAGTAATTTCCATGGGGTACAAGATGGATCTCCAAGAAAACCCCCCTTCACATTATGTGTCCTCAGACAAAATAAGATCAAAGAAAAATCACACAGATTTAACATTAGTGATCAGAGACCTCTTAAAGAACAAAATAATTACAAAAGTGCCACGAGAACAAAACTATTCAGGCCTTTATTCTCACATCTTCCTCAGAGGAAAACCAAATGGCAAATCCAGAGTCATCCTCAACCTAAAGAAACTAAACCAACATCTCAGAATTCCATCCTTCAAAATGGAAACACTAAGATCCATAGCAAACCTTCTGGATCCAGGGGATTGGCTAGTCAAGCTAGACATCAAAGATGCATACTTACACATTCCCATAAGGGGAAATCAAAGGAAATACCTCAGGTTCAAAATACTGAACAAACATTTCCAATACAAAGTACTCCCATTCGGCTTAGCTACAGCTCCCAGGGTTTTTACAAAACTACTAGCCCCTGCCATAGCAAGCTTGAGGCTACAGGGAATCCAAATCTTCGCCTACCTAGACGACATCCTAATAAAAGCTCAATCGGAAAACACCCTTCTATCACATCTACAGATAACGGTCACATACCTACAGTACCTGGGCTGGGTACTGAACAAGGAAAAGAGCGAGCTCAAACCATCCCAACAATTAGAATTCCTGGGTGTGAAGATCAACACAGCGGAGTATACTCTGAGCCTTCCCACCAGAAGAGAGACAGACATTATACAGTCAGTAAAAACCTTCTTAACAAAACCTATTCAAACGGCAGAGAAGTGCCAAATCTTACTGGGAAAACTAACCTCCACCATGGACTGCGTCAAATGGGCCCAACTCCATACAAGAATACTACAAAACGATTTCCTGACAAAATGGGACCGAGATTACCGGCTACCCAAACAGCCCATACGCATAGCTCCAACAACAGCTCAATCACTAAAGTGGTGGACAAACTCGGTCAATCTACGCAAGGCAGTAACACTAACACAACCACAGTGGATCGTGGTGACAACAGATGCCAGCAAGTGGGGCTGGGGAGCTCACTCAGCAGGCCAAATGACGCAAGGGAAATGGTCACCCAAAGAGACATCAAGATCCTCGAACTGGAAGGAATTGAAGGCAATCTTCCTGGGACTACTTTCATTTCAACATCTCATCCTACACAAACCGGTTTTGATAAAATCGGACAACTATACCTCTGTGCGATACCTGAACAAGCAAGGAGGAACCAGATCAAAAACTCTATTAGACTTGACCATTCTTATATTCGAATGGGCGGAGAAGAATCTCCTAGAACTGAGGGCAGAACATCTACCAGGAATCCAGAATACCCTGGCAGACAGGCTGAGCAGGTCCAAAAACCATCCAGGGGAATGGGAACTCCACCAATCAGCATTCTTACTGATACAACAGAAATGGGGTCCATTTGCCATGGATCTGATGGCATCACACAAGAACACGAAAATAAAAAAATTTGTGTATTCGACCACAGACCAGAAGGCACTAACAACGGATGCCTTCTCTTTCGAGTGGAACTTTCACCAAGCATATGTATTTCCCCCCATACCCCTAATTCCAAGGGTTCTAAGAAAGATAAAAAAGGACAAAGCCGAAGTAGTCATGGTGGCCCCATGGTGGCCAAGGAGACCATGGTTCTCCCAACTCCTGACTCTCTCCAAAGATCACCCACTCAAGCTCCCATGCTGGAAGGACACCCTGACACAGGGAGAAATTCTTCATCCCCAACCAAACAAATGGGCAATGATGGCATGGCTCTTGAAAGGCTGAACCTAGCCTCAACAGGTCTCTCGGAAGGATCTATTTCAACATTAATAGATGTTAAGCAATCTTTTCTCTCCTTTTATCCTCTATATATTAAACTGTATTATATTTTACCTCTTCATTTTATTTGCATGCAAAAGTGGAGAGAAGCAAAATAAAGTTCTGGGATTAAAACTCTTATCACTGAGGGGATGCTATTTCACAGAAATAAAAAAAATGAAGGTATGGCATCCCTCCCCAATTCCAGCAATAAAGTTATGTAATGGTTCTCCCTCTTTCACATTTTAAAAAATGTTCTTATTTCATTTGCTTTCTTTGTATATCAATCTTGTGTCCCCCATCCCCTTTTCCATTTCTCATGCTTGTACGTTATAATTTTACTATATTTTCTTGACAAATGTATCATCCTTTAACCAAGGCCTTTTTTTATTATCCAAATTACTCTAGCAACCATACACTGGTTTGAATAAGAGACTGACATATGAATATGAGAGGGCCTGGATAGAAATGAGTAATAACAAGTATCAATCAAACAATATATGTGTATCCTTATAGAGCATTTGTTTTTAGATGGGTTCAATGACCCCCATTTGAAAGCTGGAAAGAGTCAGAACAAGAAGGCAAATAATTTAAAAGCTATAAAAAAATAATTAATGAAGACCAATTGAAAAGTTTAGCCTAAAATTAGCCATTCTATAACAAACTAAAAGGCGAATGGCCCCTTTAAAGGCCAAGGAAAGCCTCCAAACCTTATCTGGTTTTCAAACTAGATCAGACAGCACAGCCTCCCTTTGGCAGTCCTTCCATTTAGCAGTAGACATCTATAATACACAATGCTTCAAGGGTGATAAATAAGCCTCTTACAGATTTTAGAGTATTCAACCAAAGCAGTGAGCATTGCAGTGAATTTGCTGGAGTTTTGCTTGAAAATGCATGCTTTTTGTGTTGTTGTTGATAACCGGAAACTCACATTTTGCCTCCCCTGGTACCTCGTGGGGCGATTCTGCCTGACAGTTTTTCAACTTGTCTTATTGAGCACCACTGTCCGCACAATGTAGCTGTACTCAGGCCAACGCTGTGTCAGTGGAGCTACACACAGAAGTAAACATGAGTGGATCCACTTCTCTCTGCCTGCATACAAAATGCAGGCAAAGAGAAGCGAACCATATATACTGTGTTCCCTCAACCTTAGAATGAGTACATCTTAAAATAAAATAAAATAAAAATCTTACAGTAAGTGTGGGAGTAAAATACACAGCTCTGTCCATTTTATTATATAACATGTATGTGTGGTTTGTGTATGAGCACTGTGGCTCATATGAGCCAAACATAGCAGTTTTTTGGAGATTATGCAATGGCACATATTACTGGAAATAATATCAAGCATGAATATACAGCATTTAAATATTTTTGTATTGAGCACTGCAGTGTCCATGGGTATGGTTTTCTTCTAATGAATAAACACTATAAACAATCCCATGTTTACTTGGGCTAGGTCCCAGGAACTACAGGATCCAATAATATTCATTTCTGATAAATAAATCAGAACATAAATGCCGCTTAAAGGGTTGGTTCACCTTTAAGTTAACTCTTGGAACGTTATAGAATAGCCAATTCTAAGCAATTTTTAAATTTATTGTTTATCGTTTTTGAATTATTCGCCTATTTCTTCTGACTTTTTTTTTTAGCTTTCAAATTGGGTTCAATGACCCCATCTTATCAACACATGCTCTGTAGGGCTACAAATGTATGTTATTGTTACATGTTATCACTAATCTTTATATTCAGGCCTCTTCTATTCATATTCCATTGTCTTATTCAAATCAATGCATTGTTACTAAAACCCAGATTGTTGAAACTGCAAAATAGAGAGCTGTTAAATAAACGGCTAAACAACTCAAAAACCACAAATAATAATAAAAAAAAAAAACTAATGCAAATTGTCTCAGAATATAATTTTCTACATCATACTAAAAGTTAGCCCAAAGGTGAACAACCCCTTTAACATCAGCTTTCACTCTGTCAATGGAAATAATTTTGTACTTTTTGTGTTTTGTGCTGTAGATGTACTTGTGTAAACCTGTTTTGAGGCCCATTTGTACTTGAGGTCTGAAAAACCCAGGTTGTGTTACATTTCTGGTGTTAGTCAGCAAGTAGCCTAAGAGTTATGGCACACAGTACATTTTGTCACTTGTGCTAAATCTCCTCCAGCACAGGCAGCAAAACTACAGAAGGTACCCTTTTATTGGTGTGAGTGGGAATCACAAAACATAACACTAGTGAAAAGGTTTTTTTTTTTCTTCAATGCTTTGTTACCCACCCCAGAGGTATATATTTTTGGCAACAAAATGAATGATAATAACTATTAGGGGCACATTTACTTAGCTCGAGTGAAGGATTAGAAGGAAAAAACTTTGAATTTAGATTTTTTTTGGCTACTTCGACCATCGAATTGGCTACTACGACCATCGAATTGGCTACTTCGACCATCGAATTGGCTACTTCGACCTTCGACTACGACTTTGAATCGAGCGATTCGAACTAAAATTTGTTCGACCATTCAATAGTTGAAGTACTGTCTCTTTAAAAAAAACTTCAACCTCCTACTTCGCCACCTAAAACCTACCGAGCATCAATGTTAGCCTATGGGGAAGGTCCCCATAGGCTTTCTAGCTAATTTCTGATAGAAGGAAAATCATTCGATCGATGGATTAAAATTCTTCGAATCGTTCGAACGAATAGCGGTAAATCCTTCGACTACTATATTCAAAGTCGAAGGATTTAACTTTGATAGTCGAATATTGAGGGTTAATTAACCCTCTAAATTCGACCAATAGTAAATGTGCCCCATAAAAAAAAAAATTATTATTCTAGTTAGTTTGTGTAGAAAAACCTCAAATTTACATTGCCTGGTTTTAAGTTTTCCCCCATTTTAGTTTTTTGTGGTCCCACCATTATATAATGCATAATACATTTCCCTGATTTTACACTATTTTTTTCTGATCCCTTAAAAAACACCAAATACTTTTTGCCATCAGCAAATACTGTATTTGCTAATGGCGTGCTGTATATAAATACATTTCAACAACTTATATATAATAATTCATGCCCTAAACCCAATCGCTTTAATTGTTTTGCTATATTCAGTAATCTAAATTAAGTCGTGCTGCTGGGAGTGTCTAAAATCAAATCTTTGTGTAACGCTTCCAGTGTTGTTTGTTGTTACATATGAATGCATGGCCTGTAAATTACAGAACGGTGTAACAGATGGTTTTGCTTTTTTTCCTACGTGTGTTAGGACTGTAAGCTTTCCCATGAATACAGAGGCTCCAAGCCTTAGGCTTATAGAGCTGTCTTGTAATGGCAGCTGTTTAATTTGAGGAAAACTATACCCCCAAAATGAATACTTAAGCAACAGATAGTTTATATCAAATTGAATGACATATTAAAGAACCTTACCAAACTGGAATATATATTTACATAAATGTTGCCCTTTTACATCTCTTGCCTTGAACCACCATTTCGTGACTCTATCTGTGCTGCCTCAGAGATCACCTGACCAGAAATACTACAACACTAACTGTAACAGGAAGAAGTGAGGAAGCAAAAGGCAGAACTCTGTCTGTTAATTGGCTCATGTGACCTTACATGTGGTTTGTATGTGTGCACAGTGAATCTTACGATCTCAGGGGGCGGCCCTTATTTTTTAAAATGGCAATTTTCTATTTATGATTACCCAATGGCACATACTACTAAAAAAATATATTATTATTATGGTTCATTTACATGAAGCAGGGTTTTACACATGAGCTGTTTTACTCAGTATCTTTTAATAGAGACCTACATTGTTTGGGGGGTATAGTTTTCCTTTAAACCAAAACCAAGCACTAAATGTAAGATCATATGATGAACTAGAGTTCAACACAGTGAGATCATGTTGAGCTTTTAATATCCTGCTACCAAACCATATAGTGTTTAAAGATTTTGTGTGGTGTTTGTTTCTGCTGTTTGCTTGAAGCTATTTTCCAGCATTCCTCTCTACATGAACCTGTGAATACAGTTACCATATGTTTCTCACTTAAGGCAAATAGCTATAGTAAGAGTGAAAAGTTTTTGTAGACTTTTAATTCATTTTTTACAACACATATGCATGCTACTGTACAGGTGAAGGCAGCAGGTTGCAATTTCTTATACAGTCACCATCTCACCTACCTCTTTATTAATTGTTCCTATATGGTCTTGTTTTATGGTCGATACTTCGTAGAGCTGAAGACTTTAAATGAACATTTCAAAACAAAGGTTCACAAGCGAAGGTAAGCATTGTTTTATTTATATATACTTTGTTAATGCGGTGCTGACCTATTTACTCAGTGCTTTAATGAGATTGTTTATCATTCGTGTATCATTTTCTTGTTCCCTCTATTGCTCTCTCGCTCGCTCTCTCCCTCTCTTGCTTCCTCCCTCCTTCTCTCCCCCTCGCTCTCTCTCCCTCTCATGTTTTCTCACAGTGATGCTGTAATTGAGGATAGTGCAGAGAAGGAATACATAATATTTGTCAAAATAAATATACATTGTTCTTTCCTTACAGACTCAAGCAGCTAAGGGTAGAACCATACACTCAAGAAGAGACAGAAAGGGCAGCAGGAATGGGCTCCTATATCCCACCATAATTAATTAATGTCCAAACACAGGACATGGAGAGGAGTTAAAGTATGTGCCTCTTCTTCATATACCTAACTGGAATATATGGACAAGTATTGCTTTGTGCTGGATCTGTTTAGCGCTCATCGTTCATGATCTTTAAAACAGGTTTGGCACTTGCCATTACCAACCAAATGGCAAATTAAAGTTTGTTTGAACATTCTGTATACTGCTTAAAACATCAGATACAAACTGTCATGTGGAAATTAATTTGCTAACAGTATGTACACCACTACTATGAGTTTATGTTAAGGAGTGTTCTGCAAGCCGAATCTTGCATATTAAACCCAAATCAGTGTGTCTCAGTATTTGTTTATGTGGCTCATTCAGCCATTCCTAAACACGTCAGCCCTTCAAAACTAATCATGTCTGCTCGCACGGATGCACAAACACAGCTACAATGCTTAACCCCTGCACTGCGAGTTATGTTTGGGCAGAGGAGGTGAATGAACAGAGACAGACTGGATCTGTCTGAATGCTGTACATTCAATAAATTTGCTCTTAAGAACCATGTTGATCTCATCATTTATTACATTTGTCTCTTCAAAAACAAATATATTACAAAACTGAGAAAGTGCCCAACTATATAATTGTTCTATATATCTATGATATAAATACAAACCCATTGTTCACATTATTATATTTTTAACAAATAGTTTACATGCGATCTCACTATAGGCTAAAGGTGTTCTGTAATATGCATCTGACTGTGAGAATAGAAGTTGCTTCAGTAACAAAAGCAGAATAAACAAACAGCACAAAAGTACACAGCCAATAAAACATTCTACTTGTGCACTGACCTAGTTTGCTTTAAGCCACTTTTCTTGCTAAGAGTATGGTGTTTTTATTAAGAGTAGTCCTCAATTTTGTGAACTGGTCTTAAAGGGGTGGTTCACCTTTCATTAGTTATCTTTTAGTATGTTATACTTGAATGAAATCCAATTTCAAGTTGTTTCAGAATATCAATCTAAACATCATGGTAAACGTTAATTTAAAGGTGAACAACCCCTTGAAGGCTGGTGTGTTCACAGTGATATTAGAAAGTCCCCAGCCCCCAGATATTTCCATTGCTATTAATGTGTTTTCTAATGACCTGTTGGCCCTTAATGTGCATTCTCTAAGAGATAGTTGATCGATAAACCCAATGCTACGTTTGGTTCTAGAAGGTATTATTGTTTTCATTTTGCAAAATAAAAGATTTGTAGAATGATGATTTTTAATATAATGTTGATCTGTTGTGTTTTTAGCTTTCTCCGGTTTCTCACAAAAAAAGACTCCATGCTTTCTTCCTGAAGTAGTAAGTGGTGTCTTTGCCTAATTAAACCGTAGTGTTTTTATATTACATTTTATATTAAGCTGTAAGAGTACAACAACTCTTTCTCCTACCAATTTGACTGTTGGTTGTTGCACACCAGGCTATATGTAGGAAAAAGACAGTTATATCATCCCTAATCTTTTTAACTCATTTAACTAGAAATCTCTACGGATACTTCTCTGAATTAGGTTTTCCCTGCCCTCCATATCATTTGTTCAGCTATTCCTGCGAATCTTCATAGATTTTGCCTGGTTCAAAGAATCAGTCCTTGAATATGAATGACATTGTGAAATGCTTGACTTCTGGACCATTTGCCGAACGCTGTAATAGGATAGCCCAAGGCCCATTAGAGCTAAGATAAAAGCAAGGTGGTTTACTAGCCGGTCCTTGGGCTCTGATGCCAACTCTCCAGACACCTGCAACTGAAAGATACCCACCTGTTAGATACATTTCTGAACTGTAACACAATTTCAAATATGCATTATGACAAATACATCTTGCCACATACATCCTCGTCTATCCTATGTAATTTAGACAAATACCCTCAAAGCTGAAGCTGTCATCCTGACACAAGCATTCTTTCAGATGCATCCACTAGCTCTAATATAGTGCAAATAAGTATGATAATATTGTTTGTCGCACTTCAACTATCTGCTTTGTGTATCCTAACCCAGACACCTGGATAGACAGGTGTTACAAGTCTGTGACACCGTAAAAAGCACAGATTACTCCTATATCTGCTGGTGGTTTTTAGATTTTTACAGGTCAATAAATCATTAGCAGGTGAGCATTATGGTGCTCTATGTATCCTTTTGCCACCATATACTGTTACTTTTAAACCTTATGCAGTCTTAAGTGGCACTTCCAAACCCACTATTCTGTCAAGGTACCTGCAATAGACGGAAGTATCCAGGGGTTAGACGTCCAAGGCGAATTATCATCCTGATTCTAAGAGCGATCACTACAGGAACAGAATAGAAAATATGTCATAAAGATGTCTGTTGGGATAAATTGCTCAAATAAACCGCCACTTTAGTGTTATTCTTAATTATGCACCCTATTAGATCTATCGAAATGTTCCATTGTTCAGAGGCATTATATGTGTAGCATTCATAAGTAGCAATTGGTGATCACATTGTCTCTAATCGCTGACATCTCCATCCTGTGCTCCCTCTGACCCAATTCTGTGCTTATTCAACTGCGCAATCATATCCCATGCAATATGGAAAATACAGCCTATGTAATCTCTCCTTTTCTACCTATAATTATACACCCTTTTATCACCTTGTTCCAGAAGCTGGACACCGTCTCTTCTTGGCAGGTGTTTGGTTCAAACTGCGGAACAAAGAAGGGCAATAAGATGTTGTGTGAGAGACACTGCCTGTCACCCCAGCTCTTACCCCATGTACCTCCCCTTCTGTAATAACCAACATAACACCGCCTCTCCCAAAGAGAACAGCTGTCAGAAGAGATCGGAGCATTGTAGGCTCAAAACAGAGCCAGAGGGTGTAGAGGGAGGAGGGAGATGGCGATACCTAGAGTTGGAATGAAAGGAAAAAATGGATGGAGGACAACTGGATTATACAATAAGTGAAAAAAGTGGTCTACAGAAAAAATTTTTTATTAAAAGTCGTGATGGAAAAATATTAGGGATGCCCAGAAACGACTATTTTGGATTCTTTCATGAAAGATTTGGCCGACCATACCGAACCAAATCCTAATTTGCAAATGCAAATTAGGCACAGGAAGGTGGGGAAGAAATTCTAAAAAGTTACAAGTTCCCTCCCAGACCCTAATTTGCATATTCTGATTCGGTTCGAACAGGAGGATTTCGGTGCATCTCTAACAAATATATCTATTTCTAGTATTATTTCTTTACTTTCATCTTTGTGCCACAGATCTTGTCTTAAAGGAGAAACAAACCCTTGCTACTCAAATCCACTACCCTACATATACCCCCTCCTTGCTCCCCCCCAGCCTAGGTGGTACCTTTGCTAAATGCCCCTAACTCTAACTAAGTAAAGAGGTAAGTAAAGAGTTAGGGGCATTTAGCAAAGTTAACACCTAGGCTGGGGGGAGGGGGGGTCTATGTAGGGTAGGGGATTTTAGTAGTAAGGCTTTACTTTTACTTTAACCTTAATAGTTTAATTTCTGTTCAACCGACTTTGCTGAATGGTTGAATGCAACAAAGTTAAAGATTTCAAGCAAGTTCATGCAAGTTTTTTTTTTCTGGTTTATAATAACCTCATTGCAAATTATTGGAACAATGTTCTTTTGGTTCATGAGCAATTTTCTTCTGCAACAAAATGCAATAGCTAATATCTAGTGCTCAAGAATTAAAAAAAAAAAAAACATGGTTGTTTTGTCACAATTATATTTCCATGAATGCAACTTTTTTCACCAAACTTGTAACCTCATAAATTAACCTCTACGTGGTTGTATACATAGTTTTTTTGCTAAAACTGCGCTATGTTTTTTTCTGTTTTACATTGTTTGGCCACAGGACAGCTTCAACCTTGGCAGTTAAAATATCGGCAAAAGAAATACAACCTTCCTGTAACTCCAAACACCCATGTCCCCACTCACCATCAGTTTCTAAAATCCTCAGTTTCATAACTTCAGCCCCATTTAGGAAAATAAAAAACTGAAGGCAAGAATGTGATACCCATGATCGGGTATTTTGGAACCACTACTTATCTATTTTGTAGTTGTGGCAAGTAACTGCTATGTGTGTCTTCACCCTATTGGCTAACAATACAGTAATACTAAAGCACTAAAGCACTAAAGAAGGGACCCCAAAATCCAGAAAGCTTGCTTTGTAATACTCCTATATAGTTAACCATTAATGGTATCACATTTACACCGGTTTAAAATTCAATTTTGAATTTAAAAAATTAAAAATGTAAAGAAAAATAATTTTAACAAAAATGTTTCACTCTGGCCTACTGTTTTGGAACTCAGACCCCCTAAACTTTGAACAAAATATAGTTTTCATAAACTGGCCCCAGTTTTACTGTCCCCCTTGTACCTTAGCCACTCCCAACCCTGCAGTTATAGAATTTCCTTCCTTTAGTTATAATTCTGTGTACTCCTCAACCCCCATATGTGTTATTGTTTTTAATATGTCATGAAGAATTCTTTACATAATAGTCATTTTTTTGCTTCAAACATTCTTTTATGGTGTGAACATATATGCAATTCAGGCTTTGTTTGTTAATATTTTTTCACCTTTTTTGTGCCCTTGTAAGTGATGACAAACCTGTTAAGCTGGTTACATGCAAACACACAGAGTGCACAGTTAGTTCGGAGGGAGGTGGGCTTCTGGGAAAGTTAATAGATTAGGGGGAAGGGTGAAAATTAAAGCCAAAATGGAGAAAGGGTTGTCTCAGCAGGAGAAGGAAAGGCAAATGAAATACGTTCTCTGTTGTAGCAACAGTCTGCAAAAGGTGAAATTGTAGGGAGTTATTTGCTGAAAGAAAGCTTCTGATTGGTTCATGGTTTATTACCTACTTCAAGCATACCAGTTCCCTTGGGAACTATAGTCTGAATTGTTGTTTGCCTACAGGGGATGCTGGGATAATTTATGGTAATTTATGTTTTTACTCTAATGCAGTTAATTTGTGTCTCATAGAATATTTTTTTAAAAGTTGCCGAACAATGTACGTGTTCACAGAACTGTAAGCTGATTTTGTTCCTTGATACTGACCCTTTTGCATTCATTGCAAAAGCAGTAAATCCTCTTAGATTGGGGACACTGCCAGTGACAATATTAGATTTGATTTTAACCAATCTCTTTCAAGAACCATGCCCTAATTCCTTATATAATCATCCAGCAATGTCCTAAACATTCCGCTTTTTCATTTTGTCCTTCTCTAATGTGCAAACTTAGCTCAGCATAAATCACCATTAAGGTTTTAAATATTTATAAATAATTAATTTTGTAGAATATATGAGTGAGGCCAGTGTTATTAGCAAGTCTGAGTCTGATTCACAGAGCAGTCATTGTACATTATGTTTGCAGAGTGCAAAGCAGCGTTAAGTCTCCTGTGAAAAGCCCAACATACTGTATATGGTCTTGGTTGATCAGTAGTCTGTACCCTAGTAAATAGGAAAACATAGAAAGCTCACATTAGGAAGTGTCAGTTTTTGTGTGACTTTTCAGTTTGGTAAGAGGGTGAGTCCTGCCTCTGTCGTGATCTCATGATCTTCCCATCTTATCAGATCTTATTGTATTATACATATCAGTATCTGCGGATGTTCTTGTGCTTCTTCCCAAAGGCAGGGTTAGTTCAGCCTGTTCATACAACATTGATTAACATTAAAATGATAACTTCTAAGTGAGCATGCAGCATATTTGTGACTTAATCAAAATATATGTAAGCTGTGAACTGGTTTAGCCAGTCTACAAAGTACAGCAATTTCTTTGGAAGGATATGAATGGCTTCAGCCTTGTGTGTGATTAGTTCTCATGCATGGCTTTTGTTTTATGTCTAAAATATAGTTTTAGTATAGTTTTATTGTGTTTGCATCCCTAGTTTGGCCATACTAACTACAGATATGGAATCCTAGCCAAATACTGAACCTATTTTGCACTCTAATTGTATGTTCATGTTTGAGGGAAATTGCATAATCTCTAAACAAAAACGTTACATTAATTTCTTCAGTGAAAAAGTCACATTACTTTAAGTGGGTTATTTATCAATATCCGAAAAGTTCTCACTATTTTCTGAAAACTACTCAGACCAAATATGCATTGACTTTTCCCTCCTATTTATCAGTAAAATTTAAAAATATTTTCTTGTGCGGGAAAAAAAATCCAAATCGTATGCATTTTTCGTAACATTGCCCAAAAGCTATGATATTTCCAGAAACCCAGCGCAAATTAGAGAATCTTCCAATTGTTAATGGTACATCTTCCATTGACTTTTACATGTTCTCAGCAGGTCTGAGTCGGAGTACGTTTTTCATCGGACTTTTAAACACCATCGGATTTTAATCAATCCTGAAAAAATTGGGGTTTTTTTCCTCAAAAAAATTGTATTTTCCCTTTTAAAAGTCTGATCAGAAAAATTCAGTGCTTAATAAATAACCCCCTAAGTGTTCTTTTGAACCAAATCCCAACTTTTAGGATTTGTCTGAAACTGAATCATATCCTTTAGAATTTATCCAAATCTGAATTTCAAAAAAAGAAAGCTGAGAGACTGCCCTGTTCCTATGAGCTTGCAATTTAGAAATATATGCATTCATCATGCAAAAGCATTAGTGCCCTGTGATGAAAGCACACTCACCTTATGGATCCAGACTCCCGAGAGCAGAATTGTTGCTGTTATGAACTAGAAGGAGGGCAGAGGCTGCTGGAAATGAGAGCTTGAACTTATGTTACCAGGCAGTCATAACATGCAGTGCTGATTCTGAGATCAATGTTTTTGTTTGTGAACTGAGTGTGAGTGTGCAGACCCTGAGAGTGAGTATGAAAAATGCATGTACAAAGCAGTGTGTTCACTTGTGTTTAGGTTTTGAAGTGTGTGTGTTTGAATGTGCTGTTCCTCCCCTTGTGCAGCTGTCCTAACTTGGTATGCAGGGGGAGGGGTAGATATGTATATATAGTTGTTAACCTATACGTAAAGCAGTATACAATGTAAGAAGCTAGTTGCTTTCACAAGGTCACAGTCATGTTTATCACATGTCACTTACCTGGGCTGTATTTTTCTATATTAAGTCCATACCTAAAAATTATACGCCAACTAGCGATCATTATTTACACACATAATTACATCTATCATATGTGTGTCTGTAACATATTTAGTTACAGAACTATCACTAATATACAGAACAATTAATAATTAACATAAGAATCGTTATTTTGTAAATATTGTTCGTATTTGTCTGTCATCAGACAGGCCATACACACAAAGATAGCATGAGCATTTTTATTTAGGCTGTCCTCTGGAAAGATTGTACTGCTGTCTTGTCAAGACTGGGCCATTATATCCAACAAATGGATATTGTTCTATGACAAAGGGATATGACCACTATTCACAGCACAATAATGATAATATCTCTCCAGATCATTGGCTCAACACACGCAAACAGATTCTCGTATAAAACCTGTATCTGTAGACAATATCTTGAATCGCTTGAATAAAGTAACGTAGGGACAAAACTCCATCTTGATCCACTAAATGAACTCTCCATAAATAGATCAGCACCACCTCTATTTTTGAATGACATAATAATCCACTGCAAGGAAAAAGCTTGAAAGCGTTAACAAATAGGTAATGGTTTAATATTTTAGTTCATATTATGGTTTATTTAGGTATAATAATACACTGATTTATAGTTGTTGCCAAACAATTCCTGCCAGAATCTTTTCACAATCTTTTGACATCACCCCCCACATATTATAAACATAACACACCCAAAATAACATTTAAAAGAACATAAGACTAAAACATCTAGTTTTTGCAGAACTACAACTCTTCCACAGTTAAAGGTGTGAAGAGTTATAATACGATTATTGTTAGCGAAGCTGTAATGTCCCTGAATGATGACTTAGAATCCTAAAACCTAAATGAAACCATATGTATCAAAGAAATTCCTGTTGCTAATAACATAGAGCTTTACAGACTAGACAAGCCAGCGATCAGCACACTTGGCAAAAAGAGTAAGGAAAGAATCCAGGCTCTTTAGAAACGCTGCTGTTTTTTTTTTGTCACAAGGGATTTGGTGCATGTTTGGCAAGCATACAAAACAACAAGAGTCACATTGTTCTAGGACTATATGTATATATAAAAATAACCATTCTGGCCAGCTTAATGTGTATTTGGGTATGTGTTTAATGGCGTGTGGTTGCAAAAGTAGCACAAATGGTTAATATGACTTCTCCAGTGTCAACAAGGTTTTGCGTTTAGGCATGGAGGGAGGGGGCACTGAAAAATTTTGTGAAATGCCTCCAGAAAGTGACAGGTAACATGTTTGACTAGAAAGAGGTTTTCTTTTCTTCTTACTTATGCCCCAGAGTCTTTACAAATTCCTTAATATGGGCATTTTGGAACTTATCTTTTCAGGTTCAGGGATCTGGCATTTCCGGACAAGATTCTTGAAAAAGTTGAATCAAATTTCCCTTGTATTATTTTTAATTTTTTTCATAGTAAGTGCCACTGGCAAACACAGCTTCTTCTCAAGGAAAAGGACTAGGAACAAAAGACCCCAGGACCAAATTACTATTATAATGCACCGGAATCACATTATCCATGGCATTTATTGTAGGTGTATTTACTGGAAGAGAAAGCAGATATTCATAGTCTCTCACTCCATGTCTGCTCCCATGTGCCACAGGCAGTGCATTTGTATTAATAGGGAGCAACTTCTAGCAGCTCAGGGTGTGCCACTGCCTTAAATCTAAGGTGATAAAAAGTAATTTAACAAAACCAAATTATGAGCCACCTCTCTGATTATACAACACAGTTATGGTAATTATTTCATTGGGTGTATTTTAATTTAGACTGCCAAATCAAAGACTATAATATGAATTAAAATAAATTACAGGGTTGTAATGATTGGATTGTATTGTATGGTTGCATTAGTAACCTGTCGTTGAGTGTTTGATTGATACAATATTTTTGTGCTTTTGTATTTATGTTTCTAGAACCCCAACCAGTTTGTTAGGCATGCTCTCTGCACATTGTGACAATTGACTGTACCACTTCCACTAAAATAAAACAAAGTCAGTCAGAACATGTTGGGAGCTGCAGTATAAAAAAGCATTGTTGCAATATAGTGCCCTATAAATGACTTTAATGTGTTTTGCAAATTTTTCACTAGATCTGGTGGGACAGATTCGCTCATCACTACATAGTACCCCTGCATTGTAATGTACATTAGTTTATTGCCTCTACAACTGTCGTTCAAATGCAACACCATTAGCAAAATCTGCCAGAAAATGCACAACGTTGGAAGTGTTCCAGCATCCTCAGGGAATGTTGGGATTTATTATTGTCATCTAGCACATTAATACATGGGAGTGTGTAGAAGGAAAGTGGAGCACCAGATGATAACCACACTGTCAAAGGAAAAACATAGACGTTCCTTTCAGATTGTGGCACAGTTGAAATAATACACAGGACCCCAATGCAGAGCAGCATTGCTAGTGATTGTGCAAAGCATTAAAAATTCTTTCTCAGCTAATCAGAAATTTGATATTTTGTTGTGGCTAATGCTAACACTGAATTTTAGCAGAGAATGCATGAATTTGGAAGCATTACCTCTTATAATGTCAGGAAATGTAGTAAGTTGGAGGTTCTGCTGAGGTGAATTCTGAAAGTTAATGCAGGAATCTGCTGCTGCAGCTTATTATTTCAGAGGATGCTGAAGTTTCTTTCAGATAATGCTTTTTGGGAACACAGGAGGCTTGACGTTCGCTAATGCTGTTACAGAGTGTGGTAAGTTGAAATTGCTGCTGCAGCTAATGCTTTCAGTCGATGCAGGAAGAGGTCTCTTTCAGCTAATGCTTTTTGAAAATGCAGCAAGCTGGAATTTCACAGTCAGTTTGTGTTACAAGGTAATACAGTGTTCTGCTGGGGTTAATGCTTTCTGGGAATTCAGGAAGTTGGAGTAGCGATGGGTGGATTTATTTGGCCGGCATGAATTTGTGGTGAATTTTAACCAATTTTTTCACGAAACTGCGGCAAAAAATTGCCTTCAAACAAAAATTCGAAATCACGCACGCATTAAAAATTGTCGCGCCGGAAAATTATTCGGTTGCCCATTGACTTTAATGCATAAATGTGTATAAAAATTGTCGCTCGTGTAACAATTGTTGCGGGCCAAAACAATTTTGACGCTCACTGACTTCAGTGCGTTTCGCAAATTTTTTGCCGTTTTCGCTCATCACTAAGTTGGAGGTTTCTTTCAATTTTTAATTTAGAGGTTCTGCTGGAGCTAATGCTTTCTATGGTTTGGAAGCTTTATGTCTTATAATTCTGGAAATTCAGGAAATTTAGTAAGATGGAAGTTCTGCAGTAGCTAATGCTGTCAGGGAATGCAACCATTTTGTTTAGCTGCAGCTTATGCTTGAAAAGGATGCTGTAAATTGGCAGTCAAATTCAGCTAATGTTTTTGGGGAATGTAGGAAGCTGAAAGCTCTTGCTATCCTAATGCTTTCGTTGGAAATGCTTTCGTTTGGAAATGCTGCTGCTTATTAGGGATGTAGCGAACGTCGGAAAAAAAGTTCGCGAACATATTCGCGAACTTGCGCAAAAATGCGAGCGGTTCGCGAACGGTTCGCGAACCCCATAGACTTCAATGGGAAGGCGAACTTTAACATCTAAAAAAGACATTTCTGGCCAGAAAAATGATTTTAAAGTTGTTTAAAGGGTGCAACGACCTGGACAGTGGCATGCCAGAGGGGGATCAAGGGCAAAAATGTATCTGAAAAATCTGCCTGTGTGTGCTTGGAAGAGATAGTGTAGGGGGAGAGCTGTTAGTGATTTCAGGGACAGATGATAGTAAGTTTGCTGGCTAGTAATCTGCTTGATACTGCTCTGTATTGGAACAAAAAAATAAATAAAAGCAGTCCTTACAAGGACTACTGTTATTGCAGCAGTCAGCAGATGAGATCAGAAGCAGGACAGCTGCCCACTGCAGCTACATACAGAGCACTGCAGTAGAAGGTAGATTACTAGCCAGCAAAGCTACCTAAGCTTAAATGTCCCTCAAACCCCTGCAGACTTCTGTCCCTCCAATAACAGAGCAGTATCAAAACGATTACTAGCCAGCAAACTTTCAACTGTCCCTGAAATCACTAACAGGCAGCAGCTCTCTCCCTACACTATCTCTTCAGCACACACAGGCAGAGTGAAAAAACGCTGCAGGGCTTCGGTTTTTATAGGGAAGGGGAGTGGTCCAGGGGAGAGCTTCCTGATTGGCTGCCATGTACCTGCTGGTCTGGGGTGAGAGGGCAAAAAAAAGCGCCAACAATGGCGAACCCAAAATGGCGAACGTCGCGCGACGTTCGCGAACTTCCGGCGAGCGCGAACACCCGATGTTCGCGCGAACAAGTTCGCCGGCGAACAGTTCGCACCATCCCTACTGCTTATACAGTTCTAATGGAATAAAGGAAGTTCGAAACTCTTCCTCAGATTATGCTGTCAGGAAATTTAGGAAGTTGGACGTTCTCTTGTACTTAATGCTTCTGGGAATACACAAAGCTAAATGTTCTCCAGCAGTTTATGCTGGAAGGGCTTCCTATGCTAATGTAATGTAATGAATTCGGAAGATTTCCTGTAGCTAAGGAAAGGGTAAAAACTCTCACCAGGTTATGCTGTATTGGGATGCCTGAATATCCCCCTTAGCTACAAATGAATGCAGGAAACTGAATTTAATGCTGCCAAGGGATGTTGGAAGTGTATGCCCTGTGCTTATTCTGAGAATCTTCTGGTAGGTGAGGATCTCAGGGATGCTGTTGTACAACATTTGCTCAACATGTATTTATTCAGTAGTCCAATTTACCTTGCAGCCCCAGAAATAGTTTTCCTGAAATTGTTTACACCCTCTGACCACAGAGTCTAAGGGTAGAACTAGATGAGTGTTTTCCATGCAATTCTGGCGCATCCGACGTGCTGCGCTAAAACGCAGATGTCAAGTCGGATGCAACAGAAAATAAGGTGAATAGAAATGCTGTCGCAGTTTTGATCCAACACAACTGTTCGGATGCAGACGCTGCTTCTGCATCCGACAGTCATGTCATGTCGGATCAATGCAATCAGTGCTATAGCAGCTCAGCTTTTTAGGGTAGGACTACATGGACATTTTCGGCGAGACCCGTCACGCTGCAACAAAAAGCCGGCGTCAAATCGCATGCAACGAAAATAAGGTAAGTATGTATGTATATTTTAATTTGTATAGCGCTCCTTGAGGGCAAAGCACCATACAGCAAAACAATAAATTAGTAGTAAGAAACAAGGGGTCATTGAAATAAAAAGTAACAATAAGCGCATTATTAGAAATAATACAATACAGATTAAGTGCTCAGTCTCAAGGAAACAAAAGGCTAGAGGACCCTACCCCGTAGGGCTTACGGTCTAAATGGGAGGGTAACTAGTGATGTAGCGAACTGCCGATTTGATGTTCGCGAACGCCGTTCGCGAACACCGGCAAAAAAGCGAACAGTTCGCGAACAGTTCGCGAACTTCGAACGCTCGATAAAATCGTTCGATCGAACGATCGAAGGATTTTATTCGTACGATCGAACGATTTTCGTTCGAATCGAACGATCGAAGCTATTCGATCGAATGATTTTAATTCAATCGAATGCTTATAATCGTTCGAACGAATGGAAATCGTTCGATTTTAGCGATCGAACGGTCGAATGGTCGAATGGTCGAACGAAATTTTACTTCGAATCGAACGCGAACACCAATTGGCGAACGTCGCGCGACGTTCGCAAACATTCGGCGGACGCGAACAGTCGAAGTTCGCGCGAACTAGTTCGCCGGCGAACAGTTCGCTACATCCCTAAGGGTAACATACAGACACAATTCAGAGAGGTATTAAGGTGCTGTAGGTTACAGTTTGTTGTAAGTGCCAGTTCCCAGTTCAGGTGTTATCCAGGTGCTCCCAGAGGTAGTCTTTAAGTTTCGTTTTAAAAACTCTGAAGGAGGATTCTCTCCTGAGAGATTCAGGAATGGCATTCCAAATATAAGGAGTCGCAAGAGAGAAGGGTTTCATACGGGAAACAGCAGTAGTAGTGGGGGGTACAACCAAACGGTTGCTCTGAGAGGAGCGGAGGTTTCGGGTAGGAACATATAGAGAAACAAGAGATGAGATGTAGTTAGGTGCAGAGGAATGAAGGGCTTTGAAGGTTATGAGGAGGAGTTTATAAATTATTCTTTGTTTTATAGGAAGCCATAAAAAGGACTTAAGTAATGGAAATGGATGAAGTCGCAGCGTTGATTCGACACGACTGTCGGATGCAGATGCAGCATCTGCATCAGACAGTCGTGTCGCGTCGGATCAATTCTGCGACTTCATCCGACAATGCATTCACTTACCTTATTTCCGTCACATGCGATTTGACACCGGCGTTTAGTTGCAGCGCGTAGGATCGTGCCGAAAACGTCCATGTAGTCCTACCCTTAGGCTTGTCTCTAGTTAAAAAAAAAACACTGAAAAAACCTAACGATGCAGGTCTGAACATTGTTAAATAACAAGACAAATAAAAAAATAGAAAAAGTGAAAAAAAGTATTTTTAACAAACATTTACTATTTTTTCAAGAGTCTAAAACAGCAGAGAAAAACATGTTTAATCTGAAAACTAGAATAATAACAAGTGACACCTAGGACTATGTAAAAGAGTACATCTGCTTCTAAATCCTGTAGTTTACATCACATTCTTTGCATTCAAAAAGCCCTCACGTTAATTGCTTAGCCGTGCTTGTGCACTCTGACCTCTGCTAATGGGCGTGGATAAGACCAGAAGAAAGCGCAATGGACATACCTGAGTGACGTCACCCAGGTATTCAGGCAAGAAGTTCCCGAATGGAGCCTGTGTCTTCTTGGAGTCCGGAGACCGTGAAATGCTATTTAAGGGGTGAGAGTGAAAGTGTTAGATACTATGAAGAGTAGACATTAGCAGCCAATTAACTGTGGGAGAGAGGTGTTTTGTTTACATTGTAGCACAGCCAAGTTAAGAGAGGTGAGAGTGACTGTATAGATCCAGTACAAAGTGGAAGTAGCTTAATTTTTAACTATTGTGGAGTGAAATGTACAACAGGATTAGTTGGATACCATTGCCTCCAAATTTCTTCTTTTTACCTGTTGCTGTTTTATTGTATTTCCTATAGACGGAGAAGTTTAAAAAATATATAAAAATATATGTACAACTAGACTTTGAGAACTATTACAATTTTTATTTATATTGTGTAGTCTGTATCCATGTGTGTAATTCATCCTTGGACCTTTCTCAGTATACTACAGCTGTCCTCAATGTCAAAGGATTCTTTGCAAAGCTTCCGTCTGTAAATCATTTTATTAATCTCAATAGATTTCTCCTGCTGAGTGCTCTGAATCCTACAATGATGAGAAAATGAATGATGAATAAAGGATAGTGGTGTGAATGTTTTTCTAAAGCTCTGTTGTAAACCATGACACAATGACATGTTATGATAGCAAGCAAAGTAATGTAACCATTTGAATATACTTCCTGAAGCAAACTTAAAAGTGACTCTTTCATGGATTTAATAAAATTGCATCTTCTTGAAAATCCCCCCCAATCCTCCCATAAGTAATCACCTTTATCCTATATGACAGTTTGCTTTGGGCTTCCTTGAAATCCAAAATTTGGTCACCGTGTGACTTGCACACAGCGGTCCTGAAATTCAAGCAGGCAAGTGGAGAACAAAGGGAGAGGGGGGGGGGGGGGATGTGCTCCAGCAGAATTCTGCACTGAAATCCATTTCTCAAAAGAACAGATTTTTTTATATTAAATTTTGAAATTTGACATGGGGCTAGAGCCGCTAGACATATTGTCAATTTCCCAGCTGCCCCAAGTCATGTGACTTGTTCTCTGATAAACTTCAATCACTCTTTACTGCTGTACTGCAAGTTGAAGTGATATCACCCCCTCCCTTCCCCCCCCCCCCAGCAGCCAAACAAAAGAACAATGGGAAGGTAACCAGATAGCAGCTCCCTAACACAAGATAACAGCTGCTTGGTAGATCTAAGAACAACACTCAATAGTAAAAACCCATGTCTCATTACATTCAGTTACATTGAGAAGGAAAACGCAGCCTGCCAGAAAGTATTTCTCTCCTAAAGTGCAGGCACAAGTCACATGACCAGGGGTAGCTTGGAAATTTATAAAATGTCTAGCCCCATGTCAGATTCCAAAATTGAATATAAAAAAATCTGTTTGCTCTTTTGAGAAATGGATTTCAATGCATAATTCTGCTGGAGTAGCACGATTAACTGATGTGTTTTGAAAAAAACATGTTTTCTGATGACAGGATTCCTTTAACTTTTAGTGTGATGTAGACCGTGATTTTGCGAGTCAGTTTGCAATTGGTCTTCAATTTTTTTTGTAATTTTTTTTATTTAGCTTTTTGTTCAGCAGCTGTCCACTCTCCATGTCAGCTCTCAATAAATTGCTTGAATGAGAAACTAAAATATGAAAAGGGCCTGAATCGCAAAGGTTGTTATAATAATAAAATTGTCCTCACAGAGCAATTTGTTGGGACATTTGAGCATTAGAATGGTGGAGGCAGATGGAGACTATAACTAAACCTACTCCATTCAACTGCATCTCTCTCAGCTACTTCCTTGTCTAGTGTGAAGTTCTGTAACATTTTCTTTTCTGAGCTCTACTTCTCACTCAGTGTGAAGACCTCATAGATGTGTCTACTACAGGGATCTCCAAACTTTTTTACCCATGAGCCACATCACATGTAAAAAATAATTGGGGAGCAACACAAACATGAAAAAAGTTCCTGCAGGTGTCAAATAAGGGTTAATAATGGCTATTTGGTAGCTCATATGTCAACTGGCAGACTACAGGAGGCTCTATATGGCAGTACCCCTGGTTTTTATGTAATTTACTTGCCTTCAAGCTCAGCATTAAAAGAATAAGCACCTGCCTTTGAGGCCACTGAAAGCAACATCCAAGGGGCTGGTGAACAACATGTTGCTTGCGAGGCACTGGTAGGGAATCACTGGTCTACTGCATGTATCTAGTTGATATTCATTGGAGCAGCTTCAGTGAGAATGTGACAGTAGACACCTCTTTGAGGTATGGTTAGAGGAATTTTAGAAATTTTTTTAATAAAAGGCTTAGTTATCCTTTAAGTTATTCATAATAGAGGAATGAGTAAATGAGTAAAAATGAGGGTCAGGAAATACATAATTCTCTATTTCATTTAATTTTTCATTCATTTTTCATCCTTAGGACTAGACCCCGCAGTACAGGTTTATCCATTTCAAGAATGGAATGTGACTGGGAAGGATCTTCTTTGCCTGTCCTCGCAACAGTTGGATGCTTGGGGAGTGAGATGCATTGGTCACCAGGAGATTATTCTTGAGGCTGTTGAACAGCTTTGTGCCCTGGTAATTGTAGCCCAATAAACAGAAAAGTGTACAACATGATAATTCCACTTCTAACCCTGTCTGTCAATTGAGGGTCACCCTTTTAAAGGAGAATGGCTTTGTTACCTGGCCAAGGCAACCACAGCCATTTGGCAGTGAAGATATATTTTTTTCGAATGCCCCCAGACCCTCAATAAACAGTATAAATACATAATATAAAAGTCACAATGCTAGCCTAATTAGTAAATAATATAGATTCACTTGACATAGTAGCTCATAAACCAATGCATTCAGTAGCAGAGTTAAATAACCAACTCTGTAGCATCAGCGTTTAGGAAAGACAAACCCCATTCTCTGATGATTTGCGACGACCCATAAGCTTAGTTTATCCACCTATGCTTTGTATTTCTTAATTTCTATTTTCGGTTGCAAGAAAAGAATTTACATTGTAGGGATGCATGGAATCCAGGATTCGGTTTTTGATTTGGCCAAATAAAGTCATTTGGATTCAGCAAGATCTTGCGTGCCTAGGTGAAATGAAACCAAAGTCTCATTTATTTAAAGGGATTCTGTCATGATTTTTATGATTTACTTTTTATTTCTAAATTACACTGTATACATTGCAAATAATTCATTCCACCATTTAAAATTTTATTCTTGAACCAACAAATGTATATTGGTGTGGAGGCAGCCATCTCAGTGCATTGTGCCTGATTCTGAACTTTGAGAGGGAGCCAGCATTTCAGGATGGAACTGCTTTGAGACAGCTCTTGTTTCTTCCCCTTCTCATTGTACTTCAATAAGACCCAAGTCATGTTCCGTAGCCCTACCTAGTGGTAGACACGAGAATAGCACCCAAGCAGGAAAAAGCAGGGGTTTTCCTGATTGTATGATATTCTTATGTCTACCACTAGGGCAGGAGTGTCCATACTTTGCTAATGTGACGTCTACTTTTAGTAATGTTGTCTCATTAAGATCTACATCCATAAAAGCATTGATAGCATTCTGTTCCATGGAAAATATTACTTACATATTGATTTATGAGAAAATGTATATTGTTATATTTAAACATCTATTTCTTATGTTATCTTAGCATAAAAAATATCTGAATGAAAAGCATGAAGCAGGAGGGTGATTTAGACAAGCTGTTTGTTGACAGTGTCTTGAGATCTACTGCTCACCAGCTAAAGGTCTACTGGTAGATCTCGTTCTACCTTTTGGACACTCCTGCACTAGGGTCTAGGGAGTACTTTTAGCAATGCAAACAAATCCTTCAGCAGAGTTGTCAGGGAGCTGCTTATCTGGTTAGCTGCCATTGTTCTGTTGATAGGCTGCTGGGGGGGAGGCAGGTGGGGGGGTGATATCACTCCAACTTGCAGTGTAGCAGTAAAGAGTAACTAAATTTTATGAGAGCTCAAGTCACATGGTTGGGGGCACCTGGGAAATGGACATCATGTCTAGCCAAATTTCAAAATTAAATATAAAAATATCTGTTTACTATTTTAAAAAGCAGATTTTAGTGCTGATTTTTAATGCAGCACTATTAAGGGATGCATTTTGACAAAAACATGCTTTCCCGCAACAGTATCCCTATAAAGCAGTGGACCATAGTAATGTGAAGGTCAACTAAAATTTGACCCGCACCCGACCCTAACACGATTTGGCAACACCCAACACTAACCCAGCATGCTTCCATCTTTATATACATCACTAGTGGACACTTAAGATGAGGGTTTTTTTGGTTAGATCAATGTAATGATCATGTATTTGTGCTAATTTAAATATACAACCTAAGGCACACATTTGGTTCAGTATTTGTTCATATTTTAATTTAAGGATTTGGCAGTGGCTTTGGTGCATCCCTGTTACTTTGTGCATGAAACTGGCCATACACGTGGGGATCCTTAGATTGAATAGGTCACCAAATGAGTGGATCTCTGCCTGATTTGGCTTCCTGCACCTGAACTGAATAAGGTAGATCCTTATGAGGCAAGGACCTTCAAAAAATGCCATTGCATTCTTTACTTAATGGGATTACTGGTAGATATTTAGCACTTCATACATCTCTGACTTGGTCTGGAGGGACAGAGTTGGCAGCTAGTACCATTCCGTTTATGGTCATCCTTAAACGTTTACTTTCTTTTTCTGTTCTTTGTTGCTATATCTGCCTTTTGTTAACTATTGTTTTATAGCATTACTGTTCTCTTTCCTCTTCCCTAGCACTATAAGCTACATGCTGAAAATCTACGATCCCTAACTGAGAAGCTATATGGTCTCTCACAATCATTGTGGTCCCATATACTGAGGATGAGGAAGGTGGCGTCACATTCTCTCACTGCTGCCCCCACACCCAAGCAGCTGATTTGCATTATAGACATTGTGGCAGCTGCACGAGGGCTCTTTTCCTGTCTCAACAGGTAATTCTTTCTTGACTTGTCTTCTCTTTTTTAAACTACAGCCAAAAACTTCAGGTACACCTGTTTTAGTAATTATTATTGACAGGGGTGAATCTGAGGTATGGGCCGCCCTGAGGCAGCCTAGTGCATGCATCGCTAGTGCAATAAAGCAATAGCATTCTCTGCATTAGAAGAGCTGAAACGCTAATTTGAAAATAGGAATTAGAAAACAGGAACTAGAAAATAGGAATTTCAACTCTTGAAGTTAGCTTTTTACCACCCTGGTATTTTGTCAGGTTTTCTCACCTGCAGTAAGTTTCTCAACTCAGCTCATGGCAGCCAGCTCCCCTGAAAAGCAGGATTTAATTTCTCAGTAGTCAAAATATAAATAATCACCACCCAGTGCTACAATTAGGTTTTAAAGGACAGCTATCACTAGAAATGAATTGAGAATCCTGTGCTGTCTGTAAACATACTTTATTTAAAGCATGTATTTATATTTGATTTGTATTGGATTGTGGTTTTTATTCAACAGCTCTCCAGTTCAGCAGTCTGGTTGCTATGGTCCACATTACCCTCACAACCATGCAGTGATTTGAATAAGAGACTTCAATATGAATAGGAGAGGCCCTGAATAGAAAGATGGGTAATAAAAAGTAGCCAAAACAATAACACTTTATAGAGCATTTGTTTTTTTAAATGGGGTCAGTGACCCCCAATTGAAATCTGGAAAGAGTCAGAAGAAGAATAAATAATGATGGCCAATTTAAAAGTTGCTTAGAATTAGACATTCTATAACATACTGCAAGTATGTGAACTGCCCCTTTAATGGTGTCTGAAGCATATAACTAAAAATGTCTAAGATCAGGCCATTAATTCTATTTATATTCCACTGCACAAGTCCTTCAGAGCCTAGAATGGCATGTAACAGAAGACTCAGTGAAGCTTTGGAATATTTAATATTTATGTTGTAAAATGCTTTTTTAAAGAACAAATTTTAGGTTTAGTGACCAATATTCTCTTGACAAAAATTATAATTGCACCCATGAATGAAGGTTATAAAGCAGAAATTATAGTATTTGATTAGCTAGCTATTACTGATCAGAGGTTGTAGAATTCACTGATCTGACACGTAAGAACCAATGCTCAAGTGTCATAGATTCTACCATCCCACAAAAAACATAACTCTTTTTTTTGTATCTAGTATGGATGCAATGAATCCATACAGCTCTACTTGGCACTATACTTAGCTTTTATGCAATTAAAACTTGCTTCCAAGCCTGGAATTCAAAAATAAGCACCTGCTTTGAGGACACTGAGAGCAACATTCAAGGGGTTGGAGAGTAACATGTTGCTCACGAGCTACTGGTTGGGGATCACTGTTTTAGGGTATGAAATATCTGCATCTACAGCAACTCCCCTTGAATGTGTCTCATGTTTTATTGTGAAAGAATATTGAATCACAGCATGTTACATTTTATTTTACACTGATCAACAGACTAGATGCAAACCAAATTAAAACAGATCTTTCTGATTTAAGAGCATTCTATGAACATAAAATATAAAAACTGCCAAGAGAGTTAATACTTTTTATAGGAAATGTTTTTTTCAACTTGAATGTTTGCATAGCTATTTCATTATACCACATCAATAAGTTTATATAAACCCACAGGTACCTATTTTCAAGGCTCAACGATTACTCTTCTAGTCGGGATGTCATAGCGCTTTGCGTGGAGCTGGCGGAAAGTGTACACAAGGTATGTATATCCTATATTCAGTATATTTTTTCCTTTATTTGCTCTTACATTGTGCACATCTGCAGTGTGTTGAAAAAAACTAAGACAATATTGTTGGTGTAGCCAACACATCGCCAGGGGCGCTATGCCAATGAGACAAGCTAAGAAACTCACCTCAGGTGGCAGCGTCCCACTGGTTAACATGGGCAGCGAAAAATGATGCTCCTGGTAAATTTAAGAGCCGAAGTTCCGGTTTTCAAACTGAAAATTCTTCTCTTCTAGTGCAGAGAGTGCTGGGTCATGGATCCCCACGGCACCTGAAAAGGTGAGCGTGGGAGGAGAGGGGGCTGGCAGTAGTAAAGCCACCTGAGGCGGCAGAGGGGCCAGGATCGCTCCTGCCTGTTGCCTAGAAAGACTTATTTGAAATAAGCCTTTTATTTCATAATTGATATTAGCTGTCAAGCACTACCTTTTTTAACTGAACTAGGAATAGTGGCTTCAAGGCTACATCCTACCTAAATGGTCACTGTACAAAAAAAAGTTTTTAGGTAACCCTGAAACTTGTGTAAAAATTCAATAGAACTGAGAAAGAAATTAAGTGTAGTTAACGTAGTTGTGTTATGAAAGATATACCACTGTTATCTTTTTTGTTGAGTAAAATTATTATGCAGGCTGAGAGGGGTTCCCAAACCTTTTCATGGGACTGTATCTTATAGAGGGGCTCCTTTTGCCTAGAAGATGTATTAGAGCTCACTCCATTAAATGCACCAGAAATACTATCTCTCTACATGCAGAATTTGTGCAAAAGGCAGATATTTTGTTAGATTTTGTTTGTACTGTAATCAGCTAGGAAAGGAAGCCCCAATATAAGATATATTCGATCTATCTGTCAATGAATATCTGACACCCAACTGCTACATGAAGACAGAATGAAGAGAAACAGATGCTGAGAGAGGGATAGTGAAGATGAACTTGATTATTTTCAGAAATGATGCAGAATATTTATTGATTGTATCTAGCAATTTTCATATTTCATATGATGAAGCTTATATTGAATTTTCATTTTCACAATAGTTCCCCCTTTAAGCTATCTGTTGCTTAAGTATTTATTTGGGGGGGGGTATAGTTTTTCTTTAAGTTCCTAAAATTGTAATGATACCTGAAATGGCATTACTACTTGTCATCTTGCCATTTTGCCTTTGGGCATGATTCTTTGCCACAGTCATGATCGAGCCAGTAGCAACTCATTTTCCCAAAGGCAACTTTTTTAGTATTGTTGCTTTAAGGGTTTGTGGCATACAAAACATTGGTATGCCTGTATTTGGTAAAATAAAAGCAAAGAGGGAATAATGAAAGTGAAACCCAGGACAGTGCATGCTGGCAAAGGGTGCATGACAGGGGCGGGACAAAGCTGCCTGGCAGGGGATTAGTAGTGGGTTAGTGACGTAATTGGGGGGTGGAGTTGTAAGGGGATGTGTAGCACTAACTGCTAAGGAGGGCATCCATTTTGGAAGAAGAAAAAGGAGTCCCACCCTCCCTCCCTTGTATTTCCCTTTGTGCTAGTTGTCACAATTGTGGCCTGGGTAGTGGGGCACAGGATAAGTTGATGGGGAATGGTGAGTATTGAGGTGACTAACCAAGAAGTGATGAGAGGGAATAGCCCGTTGTCACAGCCGGGCGGCGGGTCCCTGGCAATGGGGAGAGTTAATTAAGTGGAGTTTTTTACCAAGTTGGTTAATGGAACTTGGTTGGTGGTGTTCCTCTCTAAGAGCGGTGGTCTCTGGGAGGGTATGTTGTATTGGGGGTAGCATGCAGTCCTGCGTACCCATCATGCTAGAAGGCACAAATCGGCTGGTGGCTTAACGATTGCATGCACCTAATTGGGTCCATTGCCAGGGGCCTTGCAGAGGATAAAAATGTTAATGGTATTTCACTGTCAGATTTGTATGTTTTATAATGTTGTTAATATAACAGTTATTGATATATGTGTTATCTATTGTTAAATAATATGTTGTGCAATAAAGCTGTGGACATAAAGACTCCAACAAATAAATGTATGGTGAGCGAGTTGGTTATTCCTAGGCCAGTTTGGGTGAAAGGCAGGTATTTGCCCCTGCCCATGTCATGTCTGTTCCACTGTCCCTCGTTAATGCAACACAACAAAGGTGTGAAGCAGTTTCTATAGAAAGTGGAAATAATTTCATGAGATTAATCCAGTTTTGCATGTTAATTTGCAAAGTACAGCCTTATTTCTAAATTGTTCAGCAGATTCCAGTCTCTCTACACTTCTTTCTCAGGCTTATTTTTATTTTCCTATGTAATGTCTTTGCTCCTGTTTTCTGTGTTTACTTCCTTTAAAGGAAAACCTATACCCCGGGACAGTGCAGACTTGTATAAAATAGATCACATAAAACAGCCCATAGTAAAATACTGCAGGATTTTCATAAAAATGTACTTTTCTAGTAGTATGTGCCCTTGAATAAAATAAAAATTGTTAAAGTCTATCCCACACTGCTTCCTGTTACAGTTAGCATCTGAATTATTTCCTGGCAGGTTTTCTTTGAGGGGGCACACATAATATCATTATTATTCAATATGATTTGATATTTATATAATATTTAATTGTTTTATCTGTTGGCTAAGTAAGTATTTATGCTGAAATTTAGTTTTACTTTACCAGTCCCTCTTCTTTAAACTTTTGAAAGCTTTTTTAAAATAACAGTTGTTGTATACACTCACACATGTAGCTACCAGCATTTAAATGTTGTGTCATCTTAGAACAGTTTCTTTATTTAACTCTGGATCCGGTTGCATAAAACTAATTTAGAAAACCCAGCTCAGTGCCCAGAAAGGCAAAGTAGTCATACGGGTAACAGAAAAAGAGAGGCCCCTTTTCTCTGTTACAGGGTCTTCAAAAATGGCAAAAATTTTTTATCCCAATATAGGAGTCTGTCTTACGGAGATGTAAATTCTAACGGTAAGGACTGGTTTGCAGTGCTAATTAATTAGCTGAAATTGCTGTTTGCTTTTAACAATCTCACATACTCTAGCAACTGGCACACTGCAGTACACATCAAAATATGGGAGGTATAACATGAAAATCAAATAAGAAATAGCAAGTACCTGTATAAATTTCAATTGTGTGCAGTTAATTAAATTGGGCAGAAATTGTAACAAAAGGGAACTATTAGGAAAAAATGAAATCTAATGTGTACACTGATCATTTTTGTAGACAATACATGTTATGTAACATGACCAAGTTAATGCAGTTAACTAGTTTACCAATGTAAACAATACTAGTCTCTGTAGGAACTGACAATTTATTTTTATCCTGATCTAATGCTTATTTTCTTGCCTCTTCTTTCAGGACTGGTCAGACCCTCATGTTGAGAGCAGAATTGTCTCAATAGTAAGTTCTCTGTGTTTGTCTGTCTTTTATTATCTGTTTTTTAGATTTGAAATCTGAATTATATATTATCTCAGCAGTCCGATACTGTAATGGTTATTAATGCTGTATTTTACCCCATAGTGCCAAAACATCTGTGGGACATGTGAGAGTATTCTGAACTGCAGTCCAGAGGATCTCCTGAATCAGACTGCAACACTTGAAGCTGTACATATAAAGCCTGAGCTGCCCCACTATAACCTGGTAAGAGAATAGAAAGTTGACGTCCACTTTTATTATCATGTATTTAAAAAATGCTAACATATTCCACAGCACTGTACAATAAATTGAAAACACAGATTACATATAAAAATAAACCCCAATAACCAATAGAAGAGAGGGCTCTGTCTAAAGAAGCTTACGATCAAAGATCTTTACTGAAGTTTGTCTTCCAAGTAATCCAAACCTTCATCACAACCAGCTGTGAGTTTGTGTAACTGAGAGAGAAAAATCATGCACAGGACCAACCATGACAACAAACTCTCTATATGGAAAATAAGCATACAACTGAAATATACTGGGTTTTCTACAATATTCTATTAAGATCATGAAGATTAAAACAATTAAGTGACTGACCAGCCTACTGTATACAAGTCATTGAATAATTCCAATAATATAAACAACAATTTATTGTTTTAGTTTAATGAATTGTATATAGTAGTTTGGCGAGCCATTTCATTTAAAATTTTTGTGACCTTAATAAATTGTAGAGAACCCAATACAGTTCAGTTGTATACTTAGAATGCATAACAGAATATTTATATTCACAATTACATGTGCAACATAATTATATACATGTTATCTTTATACTACAGGGTATAGAAATAAAGTCTACGTCATTGGGGCAGCACTTTGTCTGTGGAACAACAGCAGAGGTCAGTTTTTTAGGATCTGAAATATTGTGTTTGTGTACAAATGTAACATTTTCTATCACATTCCAGTAGAGAAAACATACATAGAGATGCTTTGTTCCTATAGCTCGGAAAACATTGCCCCTTACCAAAAGTGCTCTACCTACAGTATAAGATGCCTTCCTTACACTATCTCATTAGTGTTTTTCCAACCTCAAGGATAAAACATATTACTCGTATGATTGTGCTATATGTCCCTTGTGCATGGCTGGATTACCTGCTAGGTGCCCTAGGCACTTGCCTAGGGCCCAACTAGTTTTAGGGTCCCGTTTCTGTCTGTAAAAATCACCCAGATTGTGAATGCATTTCGAATGGATCACAGATCCAATAGTTTGCATCACATCACTTGTGCTGCTGGCCATCTTCTGCTTCTTCATTTTACCTAATGTGCATGGTTTCAAGAGCATCATCATCACTACACCGATGCACAGCCAAACATGCATGATGTGGGGTGGGGCAGGCCTTCCAGGAAAATAAAAATAAGGGAGGCCATTTCTATGGGGAGAATGTGCACAGTAATCACAGGTAAAATGCACATTGGACATTGATTCTGTTTTGCCCTGGCATTTCATACATAGGTGCCAAATGTATTAAGCTCTTGCAACACTTTCTGATGATCTTTATTCAAGCATTTTCTTTATTCCATGTATGGCAAACAACTGCCCTAAGAAGCCTGATCCAAAAGTAGAATCAAAAAGGAGAATTACAACAGATTTTTATAAAATTAACTAAAGAGTCTCAAAAAGAGAACAAAAAAGAAATACATCCTACTTTAATTGCTAGGGTTTACCTTAGAAGGATGAAATGTTATGCTCAGTTTGCAGAACATAATCTAGAGCAGTGCTGTCCACCTTCTGTGGTACCGAGGGCCGGAATGTTTCTGGCCTACAAAACAAAATAGTTGGTGCTCACTGCAGGGATATAACTCATCACACATTTGTCAACATTTAAGTCATATTAAAACATACCAGAGTACAGCACACACATAGAGCATAGGTCAGACAGAATATGGCACACAGGGGGCATAAGGCAGGCAGAATATGGCACATATAGGGAGCATAGGGCAGGCAGAATATGGCACATGCAGGCAGAGTATGGCACACACAGGGGGGCATAATACAGCAGCAGACAGGGAAATCTATCAGGATCAACAGTTCATACAGCTACATATACTGCTACACAGGCCTGGACTGAGAATTAAAATAGGCCCTGGCATTTCAGGTACACAGAGGCCCACTCAGCCCACACGGAGGCCCAAACAGCCACCACCAGCCCACTAAATACTGACTTTCTATGGCACTTTATAGCAGTCCCTCTGGCATTTGCCACAACCCACAGATTGCCAGTCCGGGCCTGCAGTGCTACATACTGCTGACCCTCCAGTAATTTGGGGCAGGAACAGGGGAACAATGTAGGCATTTATAGTCTGGGTCTGAGGTGTGAACAGTGCAGAGTTTTAGGGGTGGGAACAAAAGAGTTGTCACTGGTGTAAACAATGCACGGGGAGGGGGATTACCATCATAAACAATGCCGGTATAAACAGATTTACTGTCTGAATTTGAGATTTGCACAATGCAGGGGCCAATTACTCAGTACTGATACCTTTTAAAGCTTACACAAGGGAAGCATGTCACAGCAGGCAAACTTTCATGTGGGGGCCACACAAGGGGGTGGAAAACTTTTGTTGCCTTGATGAAAGAGGTGATATTGCTGCTTGAAGCCTCTTAAATGAAGATTTATCCTCAAATGAATTGAGCTGGGGACGGACAATCGAGATTGAGGTTGCATTTTGAGACAGAGGATGATAAATGCTGTGTTATTTCCTTCCCTATATGATACTTTAGTCCTAGCAGTCTAAGACACCGAGGCGATAGGATTTCCCTAAGGAACATTGTTTGCAGGCACTGGCAAGTGTAAAGCTGTCTTTCCAGTTCATGATGACATTAAAGAGAAGAGATTCCTGTTTCTATTGATGCCAAAGCTTAGAAGCCTTTAGTAATGTTCAATACGATTATTGTTATATGTATGGGGCCCCTCCGATCCCAACTGAAATCCACATACTGACAGGGCTGGATTTACATAACGGGCGCCCCTAGGCCCACTGCTGTTCGTCGCCCGTGCCCCCCCCCCTTTTATTCATGCAAATTTCATAATCGGGACCGGAGCAATGTAGATTGGGCACGGGAAATTTACAAGATTATTGTATCTTCAGTGTTTTTGAGCCAATGTGGGTGTGGTTGGCCAGCATGCCGCCCCCTAAAATCCTGCTGCCCTAGGCCCGGGCCTAGGTGGCCTTTCCACAAATCCAGGCCTGCATACTGATCCCAACTGATATCCACATGCTATTAATATCTGTTGGTTCAGTAATAAGACTGGTTTCAACATGTAATCTATTAATGACTAGTGTACTGCCAGGCTTATTCCCGCAATCTTTATAGCACCATTACCTTGTTTTTTTTAGCTGCATTCATCCTCATTATTTCCCATCTTCATATGCTTTCTCAAAGTATTGTTAATACTTATCTTGGCATATTCACAAGCACTTCTGGCAGTCCTTCTCTGTACCCTGTTGTTGCTTTCATTTTTTCAATTCAAGACCATCATTCCAATACTTCTTTTATTATTAAAAGCAAGATGTCAGTCTTGTACTTCACTTACAACAGTTTATTTTCCTGCTTCATATACTATGCTTAGGCTCCAGCTGGACAAAGTAGCAAAATCGTCTCGGGAGATGAGATAATTAAAGTGAACGATCAGGTTGTGGTAAGTGCTTTCATTTCATGTTTTTTTTTAGAACAAGTCTATGTCTAAGTAAAGTTTGTGTATTTACTGAATTGGCAAATATTCTCACTTGAAATAAATACTACACCTGCATTACAAGTTGGCAACATTTTGTAAATGTACATTACAGAAGTAATCAGTTTAAATCATTTCTGTACATACTCTTTTGTATGTTTTTTTGTTTGTAATTGAATTACGTCTGAATTAGCACCAATGGCATGAGAAGATCACACTAATGTTTGTGTTCTATTATATTTTAAGGGGTTGTCCATTTAAAAATTAAGAAAAAACACCTACTATCCTTTTCCTGACTAATACTACCATAGCCAACAATATCAGTAGGCCCCAAGCATTCTGGATAACAGGTCCCCTACCTGTACAATACTGAAATAATATGAGAAGGCATGTGCAAGGAGAGGGGGGTGGATTTTAAGATACAAGCAGAAATTGCTTTTCCTTGTAGGTACAGTTGTGTTCAAAATAATAGCAGCGTGTTTAAAAAAAAGTAACTAAAGCTCAAAATCCTTTTAATAGCTTTTATTTAGAAAAAGCTAAGAAAAATTATATCAAATTTGTGTTATACCTTTACAGAAAGTGAAGAAAATTTAATATTATGCTTGTTCAAATATAGTAATGTCTGCATTCTTCTTTACTAACTTAAATGATTTAACTGGAAAATATTTCAAGATTTTGCTTTTATTCGAATCACTGAACTAATATTTAGTTGTATAACCACTTTCTGAGAACTGCTGCACATCTGTGCTACATGGAGTCGACCAACTTCTGGCTGTTACATTCCACAAATTATTCTGCATTTCTAGGTTTTGCCTTAGAAACAGCAAGTTTTCTATTGAATTAAGGTCCGGGGATTGGGCTGGCCTCTCCATAACGTCAATCTTGTTGGTCTGGAACCAAGATGTTATTTGTTTACTGGTGTGTTTGGGGTCGTTGTCTTGTTGAAACACCCATTTCAAGGGCATTTCCTCTTCAACATAAGGCAGCACGACCTTTGATGTATTGAAACTGATCCGTGATCTGTGGCATGCGATAAATAGGCCCAACACCACAGTATGAGAAACATCCCCATATCATGATGCTTGTGCAACCATGCTTCACTGTCTTCACACTGTACTGTGGCTTGAATTCAATGTTTGGGGGTTGTCTAACAAACTCTGCAGTTCTCTGTGGCCCCTAGACCCTAAAAGAACAATCTTGCTTTCATCAGTCCACAAAATGTTGTGCCATTTTTCTTTAGGTGAGTCAATTGTAACCTCTTCAACGCGTCTTTTTTTCAACAATGGGACTTTACAGGGGCTCCTTGCTGATAGCTTTGCCTATTTATTTTAGATATAAATTATAAATGTGTGCTATGCTCAAACCAGTGCAAGTTACACCATGCAAATGAATAGCTAATTACATAGATAAATTAATACAATGTAACAATTCAACAAATACTTAAAATACCAAATTAGCAGTTTCTTCCCTGTCTGCCTCTGCAGAATAAACATAAACTTTTTTCTTTTTGTCTCAAATATGGGCAGAGAATACTTACTTCATAAGTCACTTTCAAAAGGTACTGAGTTCTGGAGGGCTATAATGACCTAACAGCAGAACAATGGTTCCCAATGTGATCTCCTCTATGTGTATTTTGAGAAACGAATGAGCTGGCACCTAAAGCAAGCACAAGGGTGTTAATGCCCTCACTACTACTCTATGCTAGAAAGTATGTAATAAAGTAGCAGATTACTTCACAGCCCCCTTGCTTAACTTAATGGCAAAAGTTACGTTTAGTTGTAGTTAAGTTTCTATTACCTCTGATAAAGAAGAATTCATACTGCAGCACTCTGAAACGGTGAAAATCTGAATTTATTTGTGCCAAACTAAGCTAGTCTTTGGTACAAATACTGTAAATTCAGATTTTCACCATTTCAGAGTGCTGTAGCGTGAATTCTTCTATGAATAATTGGTTCCTTTGGCAGTGGGAAAGCAGCGTTCACCCAACACTACAAAAAGAGTGAGTTTAGTTGTAGCAACCTGTCTATAATGGAGTATTAGCTATGATACAGTTCACTCAGCTCAGGGATCCCTCCCCCACAAAATATGTTTGTGTTTACATCTTGTAAAGCATGTGTTCTTAATAAACAAATACAATAAGATGTATTTAGTTTCTAGTCATCAGAATACATTGTTTCTCCTTGTTTGCTAATTTATGTCAATTGTAAACCCATAAGGGCATTGTCTTGAGATCTTCTGATTGTAAAATCTAAGCTGGAAACTATCAGTATCTCTTAACATTACAGATTCAAAGCCAATGTTTCCTTTTCGACTTAGATTAATGTTAGGCATGAAACTTTTTAAATGAATGTGTGTAATTGAAGGAAAATGCTCTTTACCATAACCACAGGTTGTACCTTACACATAACCGCTATATGGAAAGCCAGAGAACATATGCATTTTAGTGATTCACCTTTAAGTTAATTTTAGTATGCTATCGAATGCCCAATTATAAGCAAATTTTTAGTTGGTCTTCATTGTTTATTTTTACTTTTTGTGACTCATTTTTCTATTTAGACCCTCTCCTATTCTTATTCCAGTCTCTTGTTCAAATCATTGCATGTTTGCTAGGGTATTTTGAACCCTAGCAACCAGACTGTTGAAGTTGCAAACTGGAGAGCTGCTGAATGAAAATCTAAATAACTTAAAGCCGACAAATAATGAAAAATAAAAAAAATTGCAAATTGTCACAGAATATCAATCACTACATCATACTACAAGTTAACGTAAATGTGACCAAACCCTTTAAATTACATGAAACTAATAGGAAGTAATCATTTTGTGAAATTTTTCCTTGTTTTTGTTTTTTATGGTTCATATTCAGGTTGGTTGGACACACAAGAACCTTGCCTACAAGCTTCAGGAGAAAACGCATTGTGTAGCACTTGTTCTCTAGAAAGTCTCCATTCCATCCACTTCTGTATCTCCTACTTCTCCCACATTCTTTATCCAGCACTCCAGCAAAAGCGCATTCATTTCACATACTGAGTCATCTTTATCAAAGGCTGACATTACAACTGTAGCAGCACCAGTCACCCCAACAAAGGACACTCCTCCAGTATTAAACATGAATAGTGTAAGCACATCACCAATATTATCTGATACGTTCTCCTTTACTAATAAACACAACTCTGGGATTAATCAAAATCAGGGCAGCACACATCAAAGCTCACATACCATCTTATCTGTAAATTGTCCTCGGTCTCCAACATTTTGGGAATCTACTTCAGTCTTCCCCTTGTCACCCATATCTCCAGAAAACTTTGATCACAAAGCTATTTCCAAGGAGGCAAAGGCTTTACCTAGTACAGAGTCTGACATCTTACAGGTAAATTCATTCATTTTTATTGCATGTTAGTAATACACAGACAAAACCTGACAGCTTTTGGAATTATATCCTTTTTTAATTAATTAATTAATTAATTAATTAATTAATTAATTTGCATTTGAAAAACAGTTTTTGTTGTCGCAGAGCACTCTTTAAGATCTATTTGGGTGTCAGTCTCATGCACTTCTGGGAAGTGCATTAGGGCAATGCTTCACAAAAAGGCTGTATGATGGGGCGCTACAAAGCACTGTTTGAGAGTGTTTATGTTTGAGGGTCCTTATTTTGCATGTATGCAAAGTCAAATGCAGTGTATCAATTGCTTTCTAGCACAGGAAGGTTTTATAATGATTTATTTATAGACATGCACTAAATCCATAGTCTTCTGCTAAAATGTACCCAAATGATTCCAAACCTTATTTTGCTTATATTTGAACCTGAAATAAATAAAAGAAAAGATGCATCAACTGTGGAAAAAAATGTCACATTCAGCTGTCCAGAGCTTTAAAGTTAGATTGTTTTTAGTGTTCAGCTCAACCAAATTCACATTCTAAAGATTTGGCTGAATCCTGGATTCAGTACATCTCTTTATGTTTATTTGTATAGATTCACAGCACATCATTACCAGTGTAATGGGTTCAGATATGATAACCATTTATAAACCTTGTTTTGGTTTTGGCACAAGGCAGCAGCTCTGCTTTCCAAATGGATGTGAAAATTCCAACTCCTATGATGTGTGAACCACCACTGCTTTGTTCTAGTGTGTTTCTTGTATACTTTGTGTTATAATAATATTGCACTTTATATTATACACTTTAGGCACATGACTCTCTTGTTTTCTAAACATTGCTATATACAGCATGGCAATAATCTTCAAAAGAAAGCACTCATAACTAGGGATGTAGCGAACGTCGGAAAAAAAGTTCGCGAACATATTCGCGAACTTGCGTCAAAAATGCGAACGGTTCGCGAACGTCGCGAACCCCATAGACTTCAATGGGAAGGCGAATTTTAAAAGCTAGAAAAGACATTTCTGGCCAGAAAAATGATTTTAAAGTTGTTTAAAGGGTGCAACGACCTGGACAGTGCCATGCCAGAGGGGGATCAAGGGCAAAAATGTTTCTAAAAAATCCATTGTTGACACAGCGCTGCGTTTTGTGCTGTAAAGGGCAGAAATCACACTACATTTCTAAACCTGTGTAATAAAATGCTTTAAAACGTCCGGCGTCTACATGCCAATCAAGTCGTGTAAAGGTTACAGCCTGTTCACACGCAAAGACGAAACGCGGTGCTTACTGCAACGCAAAAAGACGCAAAGAGCTTTAATGAATGATACTGTCAAGTGAGCAAATAATAGTTTTTAATTACTAGTTGCTTGTCACCTCCAGGATGTTCGTCCTGTTGGTGGCAATATTTCTGTAGTGGTGTGTTTAGCAGTCACCGTGCTTGTGCGCACGTGCACGGTCAGGCAGAGGTAATTCAATGTACAGTGAAGTGAACCAAAAAACACTGATTCTGCAGTGTGGGCCCAGTTTTGGTCTACTTTATTGATCACCTGCGGTGACCATAAAAGATGCGATTTTGCCACTGTCTTTGCTGCCTGAAAAACGTCACTCGGGTGGTGTTTCTAGAGACGGTATTATTATTGATATTTAGACAGAATGTGAACAAGCTCACACAGCTAGATGGTTGTTGTTTGAAAATGAAGAACACACTGAGCAAATAATGCCTACAAGGTTAACGTATACACTACTACAGCAGTGGATACGGAATATATTATTGCTGCCTGAAAAACGTCACTCGGGTGGTGTTTCTAGAGACGGTATTATTATTGATATTTAGACAGAATGTGAACAAGCTCACACAGCTAGATGGTTGTTGTTTGAAAATGAAGAACACACTGAGCAAATAATGCCTGCAAGTGCACTACTATTGGTGCACTACTATGAAGAACAGCAACAGCACTGTACACGTTAAAGAACAGTAAGATAAGTAAAAGAAAAAAAAAATATATGTATATTAAAAAAAATATTTTTCTCGGGTTGGTGCTGCTGAACTACTAGGAGCAGCACAGTAGCACACCAGTCCCACTCCCCAACACTGCTAGACTAATAGCACTGGGCTTATAGTAGCAACTAGCAAAGTAAAAAAACAAAAAAGAAAATAAAAGCAGTCCTTACAAGGACTATTGGGTTATTACAGCAGTCAGCAGATGAGATCAGAAGAGATCAGTGCCCACAGCAGGCAGCTACATACAGAGCACTGCAGTAGAAGGTAGATTACTAGCCAGCAAAGCTACCCTAAAATGTCCCTCAAATCCCTGCAGACTTCTGTCCCTCCAATACAGAGCAGTATCAAGTAGATTACTAGCCAGCAAACTTACTATCAACTGTCCCTCAAAGAAATCAGTGAAATCAGTAACAGCTCTCTCCCTACACTAGCTCTTGCAAGCACACACAGGCAGAATGAAAAAACGCTGCAGGGCTTCAGTTTATATATGGAAGGGGAGTGGTCCAGGGGGTGTGGGGGTGGTCCAGGAGGGAGAGCTTCCTGATTGGCTGCCATGTATCTGCTGGTCTGGGGTGAGAGGTCAAAAAAAAGCGCCAGGTAAGGCGAACCCAAAATGGCGAACGTCACGCGACGTTCGCGAACTTGCGGCGGACGCGAACAGCCGATGTTCGCGCGAACAAGTTCGCCGGCGAACAGTCCGCGACATCCCTACTCATAACTCATGCTATTTTCAGTTCATGTCGTATAACCTTATAATCCCTTGTAGACATTTCCTTTGCTAATAGTGTGTTTGTTCAAGAAATGTCAAATTCAGATTTTACATTTGTACCCTCAGACTTCCTATAACTGTGCCCACCACTCCTACTGTTTATATTTGGCTACTATCTGATTTGTTTGTGACAATCTCTTCTCTGTCTTGTAGAATTCCCGGTACATATCCCGTCCAAGAAGTGGTTCTGACTCATTCACAACGCCTACTGTTAGGTAGAACATTATAAAATAAGCTCCCATTTCTACGGCTCATACTGTAACTCCACATCCCCACCTACTCATACTTACTCTGGAACTTTTTCTTTTTGTCAGCCCTTTCTCTGCCAATGTATTTGCTGGAGCCCTACGTCCAGCACTTTCAAACAGTAACCTAAAAGCTTCTACGGGACCTTCTGTACCTGTTAAGCCTGATGTTCCTAAAGGAGGTAAGGAATACACTACTATGTATAAAATTACAAGCATGCTTCTTAAATAGAATAAGACATGCATGCGTTAATGCTTTTGTTCTAGTTTCTGCAAAGTGTGCATCTGTAGTAGACGATAACCAGGCCTCCAAAAGTCCCCAAACTGTAAAATCACCCCATGTTGCAGTTACAAAGAACAACAGTAAGCAGACACAGCATGGCACAGAGGTAACTTAATCTCATGCACTCTGAGAGGAACATCTATCCATCTGCTTCTTAATCTGAACGTTCATTCTTATTTGTATTCTTTTTATATCAAAATGCATCTGTGCACTCCCATTTATGTATATATAAAATGATACATGTTCCACCTGTTTTTCCCACTTCAGAAATCACCTGGCGGTCGTCGAAAAAAGAAAGGTGATTTGATTACTTCTCTTCTCCACAGAATATTAGTATGCCAGACCGTATTTCACAAAATATTTTATTCTGTGTTAATGCTACTTACATTTTCCCAGCTGAACATCCTCTCTCTCTTTCCAGGTGTGACAACCAAGCTAAGTCGTAGACGAGTCTCCTGTCGGGATCTTGGGAACCCTGATTGTGATGGCTGGTTGACAAAGAAGAAGGAAAATGTTAGTTTCATGACTCAGAAATGGAAACGTTGCTGGTGTGTTCTGAAAGGAGATCGTCTGTACTGGTATAATATGCCACAGGTGAGTTATGGCGCCATGTATAAAAATACTGAATCTAGTAGGTGATAGTAACCCTATGTGGCATCTTAGTAATTTTCCATGAAAAGTTTTGAGCTGGTGTTGTTAAAAAAACAATTGAACCCACCACAATATTTTTTTCAGCTCTCCCTATGCAGTGTCACAGAGTTTTAGGGATTTAGGGTTTACTGTTACCCTTCTGTGTGCGCTAGATGCGTGTGACAGACAGGAAGATTTATTATTCAAAAGCCAAGACACCAACCTTGCACTCCAGACTATTATCTATAGGTGGGCAATCTCCATTAGAACTTTATATTAATTTTAAAACTCCACATGTAATAAAGGAACTAAGTTGCCCAGGAACAATAACCCATAGCAACTAATATAATGTTTGCTGTTAAACAGGTGATCAGTAAATACCACCTACTGAATTTCTGTTGCTGTAGGTTAGTATACCTGGAGAAAAGTTAGGGGTTCTATTTATCTTGCTGTGTAAACATTGGAGAAAAACATCACTGGTCATGTTGCCAATGATAGGTCCCAAAAAGAAGAAGGAAAGCTACCGAGACAGTATATTGCCAATAGATTAGCCACAATAGTGCAAGCTATAACACAATATGTAAGTAAACAGCTCTAGAAACTGTTTGTTTAGGATAGCAGCTGCCATATTAGCTTGGTGTGACATCACTTCCTGCCTGAGTTACTCCTTGCTCACTCATAGCTCTGGGCTCAGATTACAGCAGGGAGGGAGGGAGGGGGAGAGGAGCAAAGTGAGCATGCTCATGCCCTGCCCTGAAGGTTTAAGCTGAATGAAGGACATCTGATACAGAAGCCCATGTGTATAAAAAAGAAGGAAAGAAATGCTGTGTTTCTTTTGACTCAGGACTTTGACTCAGCATTACTTTGAGGGTTTACTGGTGTGTTAAAGCTTACTTAGTTTTAACCTTCTCTTCTCCTTTAAAAGTGTCTTTTATCACATAACACCAGAAAAGTGCCTGCAAATAAAGGTTTGAAAGCTCATGTGCATAACAAATTACACATCATAAGGAGCATCTAAAATCAAAAGCCATAAACTACCTTTCCATAAAATAATACAAACATATTACAGAAGTTATCTCATCACTCATTCTCACTGCATTTGCGCTTATCTTTATACAAAGACTAGGGATGTAGCGAACATCTGAAAAAATGTTCGCGAACATATTCGCGAACTTGCGTCAAAAATGCGAACGGTTCGCGAACGTCGCGAACCCCATAGACTTCAATGGGAAGGTGAATTTTAAAAGCTAGAAAAGACATTTCTGGCCAGAAAAATTATTTTAAAGTTGTTTAAAGGGTGCAACGACCTGGACAGTGGCATGCCAGAGGGGGATCAAGGGCAAAAATGTATCTGAAAAATACATTGTTGACACAGCGCTGCGTTTTGTGCTGTAAAGGGCAGAAATCACACTACGTCACTCAGGTGGTGTTTCTGGAGACGGTATTATTATTGATATTTAGACAGAATGTGAAAAAGCTCATACAGCTAGGTGGCAGTGGTTTGAAGAACACACTGGGCAAACAATGCCTGCAAGGTCAACGTATACACTACAGCAGTGGATACGGAATATATTATTGCTGCTTGGAAAACGTCACTCAGGTGGTGTTTCTGGAGACGGTATTATTATTGATATTTGGACAGAATGTGAAAAAGCTCACACAGCTAGGTGGCAGTTTTTTGAAGAACACACTGGGCAAACAATGCCTGCAAGGTCAACGTATACACTACAGCAGTGGATACGGAATATATTATTGCTGCTTGAAAAACGTCACTCAGGTGGTGGTTCTGGAGACGGTATTATTATTGATATTTAGACAGAATGTGAAAAAGCTCACAAAGCTAGGTGGCAGTTGTTTGAAGAACACACTGGGCAAACAATGCCTGCAAGGTAAACGTATACACTACAGCAGTGGATACGGAATATATTATTGCTGCTTGAAAAACGTCACTCAGGTGGTGTTTCTGGAGACGGTATTATTATTGATATTTAGACAGAATGTGAAAAAGCTCACACAGCTAGGTGGCAGTTGTTTGAAGAACACACTGGGCAAATAATGCCTGCAAGTGCACTACTATTGGTGCACTACTATGAAGAACAGCAAACAGCACTGGACACGTTAAAGAACAGTAAGATAAGTAAAATAAAAAATATATATATATATTAAAAAATAAAAAAATTACTCTGGTTGGTGCTGAACTACTAGGAGCAGCACACCAGTCCCACTCCCCAACACAGCTAGACTAATAGCACTGGGCTCTTATAGTAGCAAAGTAAAAAAACAAAAAAGAAAATAAAAGCAGTCCTTACAAGGACTATTGGGTTATTACAGCAGTCAGCAGATGAGATCAGAAGCAGTGCCCACAGCAGCTACATACAGAGCACTGCAGTAGAAGGTAGATTACTAGTCAGCAAAGCTAACTAACCTAAACCCACTGTCCCTCAAATCCCTGCAGAGTTCTGTCCCTACAATAGAGAGCAGTATCAAGTAGATTACTAGCCAGCAAAGTTACTATCAACTGTCCCTCAAATCACTAAACAGCTCTCTCCCTACACTAGCTCTTCCAAGCACACACAGGCAGAATGAAAAAACGCTGCAGGGCTTCAGTTTATATATGGAAGGGGAGTGGTCCAGGGGGTGTGGGGGTGGTCCAGGAAGGAGAGCTTCCTGATTGGCTGCCATGTAACTGCTGGTCTGGGGTGAGAGGTAAAAAATAAGCGCCAGCTAAGGCGAACCCAAATTGGCGAACGTCACGCGACGTTCGCGAACATTCGGCGAACACGAACAGTCGATGTTCGCGCGAACTAGTTCGAGGGCGAACAGTCCGCGACATCCCTAACAAAGACCTAGAATGTAGAGTACAGTAGAGATATCTTATGCAATTTGATTTTTGACTGTAAAACCAACAAAACGTATCCACAATATCACTCCATGTTGCTGCAGGGATCACCGTAGTTCACCATCTAAGGTATTGCTCATTTCATTGCAACATACATTTACATTTGCTGTTATGTTGTGATATGATCCATACCCACATAAGACTAGCATTAATGAAAGGGAAAGTTATTTACTGTATAGGTTGACTGGAACAATATATAATTGTATTAGTTGGTAGTTAATGAGTGAAAAGGGGTAAACAAATGTGTTACTTAATTACTTTTTTATTCACATTTTCTTATAGTTTACTAAATGAAGAACCATGTGCCCTGCATGAAGTGAATGGTGTAATAAAACTACAGTTTGTGAAGGGCAGTTTTTCAGTTTGAATAGTAACTTTATATAATTAATACTTTGCAAAGAATGGGCACTGATGGGAAAATCACCATGTTACACGTTTCTACAAATGGCCAATGTTTCATCCCATCCTGCTCTTTGATTTGATTTTGTTTGTATGACACTGGATCTAGATTGGTAGTGCTGCCTCTATACTGTATTTTATACTTCTGTCAATTATGCGTTATTGCTTTGATGACACTTTTATGTAAACATCTTATTGTACAGTTAAGTTGGCATGCATGGGCAGTTCCATCAATTATAGCCCCATTTACAAAGTCATTGTCTTTTGGGGGAAGTCTGAAATTAATATTCTGAAATTAAAATTCTGAAATCAGTCAGATGACTATGAATATCTTACCATCTTCATCAGTGTGTGGTATACAGATAAGATATATTCCATTCTGTATTAAATGAATGCACATTGTATCTGCACACTGTATCTTTCCTACAGAATAGCACTGGCTTCTCTATTTTATTTATATGCAGGATGAAAAGGCACTTGGGTTGGTTAATATTTCCTCTTACAAACTGGAGAGTGCAAGGGAGCCTAAAAAGAAATAGTGAGTACTTGTGAGAGGTTGGAAAAATGCAGGTTTGGTTGAAAGAGAAATAATAAAATGCAGTGTGAACCTTGTCTTTTCTTAGTGAGTTCCAGCTTTGCCATCCAACCTACAAGCCATTTGTGTTTGCTGCAGACAACCTGTCTGATTTGAGCAAGTAAGTGCCCTGTGCAGAAATCACTTACTCTGAATAAGATACCTGTCTTAATGTATCATTGGAGGCAGAGCGGTATGCGTTCCATGTTATTACATATGGGGGATTCTGTTTTCTCCCCTGTATGTAATAAAAGGCACACATTTTGCTCAGGTGCAATAATACATAGCACCCAATAAATTTTTTGCTTTTAAACAAGTGACCAGGACATGCTAACTTTTGATTGGTTGTTATACGTGATACTAAGTGTAGCACAGTTTTGCCCTATACCGCAGTGGGGGGAAAACATTGCTGATAATTCTTATTTCTTAGTTCCTGTTGAATTATTGTAAAGGCTTTGTCTATCTTTGGTACCTTATAAATTTTGCAGATTTTTTTTTCCATTATAGGTGGGTGACCTATCTTCTAGCTGCACTTAACATGCATAAAGCAGCACCTTCTGCTAGTCAAGCACCAGAAGAAGGTATTTCATATATTAGTCTTGAAATTTTTAAGACAAGTTGTCTGAATATATGGTTAAATGCACAATAACACTAAAATAAAAGGTGTATGTAAATGACAGTATGTTGCTTTGGTGTATAGATCTTTTGAGTTTACATTTGTGGCAGTGCCCATGTTTTTTATTAATAGGAAAACCATTTAAAGGACCAGTATTGCCAAAAAATTAGGATGAATGAATAAAAGCTTGTACCTTGTTTTTATACATTTTGATAAGAAACATACAGTACAACACCGTTTTATGTTTTCCAGATAAGAAAAAAATTATAAAAAATCCAAAATATGTTAACCCACAGCAATGAATTATACAGTATATTGGTGGGACCTCAAAAAAAATGATGGAAAACTTAAAATCAGGGTTTGTAAAATTAAGGTTTCACTGTAATTCACAATGTAGGATTAAAATTTATCCTGTAAAAAATAAGAATATTGTCATTGCATTCATCTTGAAAATTAACAGCAGACCCTGGGAAAACCAAATGACTAAACTTTTTCAGCACTATAAATGCAATCCCAGTTGTTAAACTTTCCAGCTATTTGTGGTAAAAGCATGTATAATGCAGTCTCATGCTGTTGTAGTGGACATTTTGTAAATCATAAGAACTCCCTCACTCATATACATAAAAGGTCTTTACCTTATAATTAGAGCTGAGTTGACTGTGAGACTCCAACACCTCTATTTTTCAGACTGTTACAGCGAAACTGAGGCAGAAGAGCTGGATGAAGATCATACAAAAACTCGAGACATGGTAAGAGAACATTACAATTTTATCTTGAACTCGTGCTATAATTTATCTTAAGCTGGCCACAGACGCAAAGATCCTATTGTACGAATCAATGAACGATCAGACATCCCCATCTCCCGACCTGCCACTAACCATTCCAATCAAATAAAGTACAAAAGAACAGATCAGCCGATGTTCTGCCCCTGACAGCAAATGTACAAAAATGATGTCCTATCAAAGCTAGTGACAGTCTCCCTCTGAAAATCGTGCGATCGGCAATACATGCAGAGACATTACCCGCAGCCGACAGAAATCTTTTAACCTGTCTGATCGACGAAAAATGACGGGACTCTCCACACACGGTCCAAAAATAATACGAATCCTTGATTCGTACGATCAGATATTTGCGTCTATGGCCAGCTTTAGCGGTACTTTCATTTTACCCTTCCAACTTTTGTCTGTCAGGTAAAGACTCCACTGACACAAAGTCAGACCACTAAATCAGGGGCAAGTTCACCAACTACTAAAGAAGAGAAAGGCACTTCTGCAAGTGGGCAAATGCTGAAAGAAAGCAATCTTCAACCCGGAAGTAAGCAACTTTGTTTCTTGTAGGCGTTTGTGGGAGCAGGAAATTTATCAGATTATCAGTACATATAAACCCCCTGCAAAATTGACTACTTATCTGTGTGCCAAAAAAAGCCACAACTATTTGAAGTGAAGAGGGTTATTAAGAAACAAACTAATTTAGGAAGCGGAAGTGGAATAATTATAATGTGCCGATATAAGAATACTCCAGCCTTAGACTACTAAAACCAAGCAAATACCCGTTTCCTGCCGAACATTTATGTTTTCTCTCTGACAAAAAATTTAAATTCTCCAGCAGGTTTTTGGTGCCAAGCTTTTTATTTTTTTTAACATGCTGGAGAGAAAAAAAATAAAACAAACAGCAGAAAAAGGTATTCAAATGAAGAAACCACGTAAAAAAAAGCTAAATTAGTTTTGAGAATTTTTACTTTAATTTTGCTCATGCTGGAAAAGATGTAATAAATGTGTATACTGCTCCTTTAAGAGCAATCTCTGGCATTGCTTTCATAAGATCAAGTCATTGAAAGGTCTTGATTTGAAAACCACAGTGATTTGTACAATATGCTGCTACTTTAGAAATAGTGCATAGCAAATCCCCCCTATGTCTGGTGTGTTTTTTTATGTATTTGGTTACATTAGATGGAATTCATCGGCTATTCTTTTCTCGTCTCTCAAGGACTTAAAAGCTGTTAATTGTGGCTATTTGGCTACCACCAACAACATTTTGTGGTCAAATACAATCTATCACATCAAATAGTTTTCTCAGTCACTGCCAACATCAGATAGCAACAAGAGAGCAGGGTTAATGGTTGGGGAAGATAAATAATAGTGACATTTATGATTTATTGATTTGTTTTACCAAAAGTAATTTGATGTGTCCTCAAAAACAAACTATACCCAGCTGGCATTACAGACAGTAACTATGTTACGGCTAAACTACACTTCTCCTTGTTTAATTCTTCCCTCCTTTTTTCTCTGGACAGCTTTTTTTTATTCTCCACTCAATCCCCATTGAATTAGGTGTTAAAATCATTAACATGTATTTTACTAAATACCTGCCATAGTTTACTCCTTTGACCTAGCATAACATAACGGTCAGGACTAATAATAGTGTTCAATGTAAACATAATACCCCCTAAATTTAAAAACACCCTTCTACTAAATACCTGCCATAGTGTACTCCTTTGACCTTTAGCATTACATAACAGTCAGCACTAATAATAGTGTTCAATGTAAACATAATTCCTCATATTTATTTTTAAACATATATGTTTCTTGACAAGAAATAATAGTTGAAGAATACTGCTGTAGCATATACCATTGAATTCTGCAAACTGCTGTACCCAAATCCTTGTTGGCCATTCAGAAATCTGAAAAATTATGACTGACATCTCCTTTTTGTTTTATTTCATAGCTTGCTACATACCACAACTTTTTTTTATACTGTTTGCTTTTCCCTGTGGTTTTGCACCATAGCATATTCACTATGACCAATTGTTCTGGTTGCATTTGCAGTTGTACACAATCAGTTTTGGCTATCTCTTATGCACCAAAATAATAATTTTTGCATTTGGCCTCAAAACGTTTGGTTGTAAAAAACCAAATCTGCACCCTAATCTGCAATACCAAATCTGAGCAAAAATCTTCAAGAAATATTGTTGCCTTGTGTTATCCAATACCTTCATAACTTTCAACAGTAGGCTTCAGTAGCGGCAAGGATCATCAGCATCTGGATCCAATGACGTGATTTCATCATATTCTGTACCAAATTCAGCACATAATACATCCATATTTTTTCTGATTATTGTGAATTTTTATATATTTTAGGAGTGCTCATTATAAGAAGCTGCTGAAGAGCTAATTTTATTTTTGCATTTGATCTCTCCTAATTAGATGATACTCTGGAGTCTCTGATCTCTTGTCTGCAGCAAGGTGGAGTCACACTTATTGGAACAAAGACTGTGCTTACTCGGCATGACTACCAGAAATCATTCTTTCGGAGAAACAAAAATCCAGAAATTAACCAAAAAGCACATACACTACGTGCTCTGCAAAGCACCTTGAAAGTAAGAAATCAACTCTTATTAGAAAGAAAATCAATTTTCTCTCCAACTTTATTTTCCTTAATTTGTGTGTCTTTTTTTTTCAGGCAAAGCTCTTGGAACTTGAAGCTCTGAATCAGATCTTGGAGAACCCAAGCCTTAGTTCTGCCGTATTTAAGAAGTGGAAATCGGATCATGGGCAGTTGTACGAGACCTTAGGTAGAGGTCCTAAGCCAAGAAGTGCATTCGTTGATACATGGATGCATACTGATTCAAGCGGGGAGGAAAAAGAGCAGTCTGAAGATATGGTGTAAATAACTAAAATATTTGTTAAGTTGGTATCTGAGCCCCCCCTCCATGGTTTAATAATTTTAGTAAGCTTATAAATGCATTCAGTGGGAGCACCTTTGACACTTATATTCTCTGTGCCTGCTGCAAACTGCTGTCATTATAAATTATCAGTATCTCTCTGCCCATTATCTCCTGTTCATATACTGTTCATCTTAACAGACTTGTCCAGTCCCAAGACCTTAGGCTAGTACTACAGTGGGTATTTGCCCCTTTGCTCGTCCATGTCTCTGCACTGACAGGTTCTGCTTTGGTTTGGGTGCAGACAGGCTGAATGCATTTCAGCCAGAAACGGGAATGTACATTTCACACCAAAATCTTCTCTGTGCTTATACAGCGGCCGAGGGAAAGTCCAGTGTGGCACTAGGGTTGCCACCTTTTCTGGAAAAAAATTCCAGCCTTCCTATTTATTTATCTTTTAACCCTATTAATTACATTGGGATCAACCATCATTTTTACCGGCCAGGTGGGTAAAATACCGGCCAGGTGGAAACCCTATGTGGCACTAATCTTAAAATCACAGTATACACCCCTTTTCAACATAAGTTCAATGAATGGGCCTTGTGCAGAACATACTTTTTGCTTATTGTTTTAATTACGAATTAGGTAGGTTTTGTTATTACTGACACTATACAAGAATATGAAGCCAGTAGCACTTCCTGTCACTTCCTGCAGAGAATGAGAGGATTTAATAATGGCAAAATAATAGGCAGAATGCAAATCCTATTTATTGTGCTAAACTTAACTGCAGATTTAAGTAATTTATCCATTTGATTAGCTCCTTTTGAGCTGCCTGCCATTATAATTGTCAGGTCATCATTCCTCATTTAATGCATAAGCCTTTTGGGAATGGGTGTTTGCATATAATTTTACTGCATATGGATTAACTAACTGCATGAAGGTGATGTAGGTAAAGACAAAGTATGTAAACAACTACAGGAATATAGGAAAAAAGAAAAGTGCCTGCTAATCTTGCTATAATAGCATATTTTAATCTGACGATTATATATATATATATTAAATAATAATGTACTGTTTTAAGGGAGATATGATAACTATGTACATGGAATCTGTTATCCAGGAACCCATTATACAGAAAGATCAGAATTATAGAAAGGCTGTCTCCCATAGACTCCATTTTATCAAATAATACAAATCTTTAGAAATTATTTCCTTTTTCTCTGTAACAATAAAACTATCTTGTAAGTGATCCAAACTAAGCAATTATTAATTCTTATTGGTAGCAAAACCAGCCAATTAGGTTTATTTAATGTTTACATTATTTTGTAATAGACTCAAGGTATGAAGATCCAAACTACAGAAAGATCCATTATATGGAAAATCCTGTATCCCGTGCAGGTCCCATACCTGTATAAATATAAAGGGACTATACCATAAATTCTCTGGTGCTTTATTTACCAGTAGGTCCTTCCAGCTTCCAGTGATATTAGAAGAAAGGAGGTTCCATATTGAAATGTGAATTTGGTTATTTACAATGAGTTCTCTCTCTGTAGTGGTTGTTCTGACAAATACATTTGATAACTTCAAGAAAGGGCTGAATGTCTTATTGGAAAGCAAAGAGATAAGTGGTTACTGAAGTAGCCCTAAGTATAAAGTTGATCAAGGGACTGGTCTGTTTTTCCCCCTCTGAGGCAAATTAGAGAGGCTTCAGATGTGTTTTTTTCCTTCCTCTGCATCAGCTAGCAGGTCTGCAAATTTCATTTAGAGACGTCTGTCCAGTTCAACATTTTTGTCTTTTTTTCAACGTCATCTAATATGTTACTAAGTTTAAATCATTTTGCTGCAACAACAAAATGTATTGCTTAGACCAAAGAAGCCTCAAAGAAAAATGATTTGGACCTGGTTCTGAGTTTGTATGTTCTTTCTTTGCATAGGTTTACTCCGATATCTGGTTACCGTCTACATTCCATAAACATATAGTTATGTTACTTGTCTTCTCACGAAATTCACCTGTTCCTGAATATGATTATAATGGATAAATTACTACATCAAGCATAGCTATAAATGTGTGGATTCTCTTGGTTCAATACAATTGATGCCACTTTGACTTGAAGAACTGAATAATTAAATCTCTCTATACTGCAGGACAGAGTACATATATCTCCTCTGCCAACACCATTTTGTCATGGTCCTTAACCCTTAACTATTTATATCTGATCATATTTTACATTGTTTAGTAGATAGAAACTTTGCATTCTGGCACTGGTTAATAGGGAAAAGGTGTCCTTTGAAGGTGTAATATAAGCACCAACAGATGTCATCTAAATTATAGTTGGAAAAACAGCTAAGAACATATGTAAATCTACACTGGTAAAGGACTCCGATCCAGCAGAGTGTAAGAGGCCGAAAGTGCCTCATTCACATGAGATCTTTAAAAGCATATTAATCAATGTATGAAAGGTAGCGTTCACAATTTAATACATACGCTTCTAAAAATCCTATTGGAATGAATAGAAAGTGTGTGAGCTTTTATTTCACACTGATAAATCTGCCCTTAAGATTTTATAAGGGAAGATTTTAGTCTCTACCGGGTGACCTTTCTCAAGTACCTGTGTATCTACAAACAGTGATGAATGATCTCCCAGATATTGGATCTCTGTAATATGAAACATTGTGCCTTAGAGGAGAACAGAAACTAAAAATCAATATAATCCCAAAGAAATGACGTTCTATCTGCGGTTGTGTTCAGAATAATAGCAGTCCAACATCACTAACCTGATAAATCACAGTTTTTGGTAGAAATTATATTTCTACATGGCAAATGATTTACAGGGCCGGATTTGTTTGCCGGCCACCCCTAGGCCGCGCGGTCCTAGCGACCACCTACACTTCCCCTCAGCTAAAATGATCTCAAATGCTTTAAAATGGCAAACAAAAGCCTGAAAGATGTGGAAAAAAACCCCAGAAAATTAGCATTCAAATGGATAGAAGAAGACTCAGGCAATGGTCAACTCCAGGAAGAACAAAGAGGGTCTATAGTTACCTGTGAGAACTGTTACAGTTAGAAGATGTGAAGCCAAGCTATCAGCAAGAAGTCCTCATTGTTAGAAAAGACGTGTTGAAGAGGTTACACTAACTGGCCTAAAGCGAAATGGTGGCCAGATGTCGATCGGGCAGGGCAAAAAATCCCGTTGGATCGCGGCCGCATCTGTTTGTTGATGTGGTCCCGCGAGCAGGCTGCCCGTATCGCCTCCATTCTTATAGGCTCACGATCGGATCAGCGCAATTTTGCCCACCAAATGAGCGGCTCTACCTGTGTATGGCCACCTTTATTCTAAAGCACTAACTGAACCACACAGTAAAAAGACCATCACAATTTGAGACCAGAAACAATGGACATACTTAAATAAAGATAGACGAGACACTTTTGCATTTCATTATCTACATCATATTCTCCATGCTAATATCCTTAATATGCTAAATGTCATTGCTTTATGGCATTCATTTACCAACATATTAATATACACTGCATTAATTATGCAAGCTGTTTACACCAGCAAAATTTCATCACATTAAACTTGCAATGGCATGATTACAATTTTATGTGTATACATCATGACTCTGCAAAGATAAGCCTGAAATATTAACTTATTTATTATTATTTTATATGTTTTATTTATGTATTGTTTTATTGTAAATAACTTTTGGTAGAGATAGATGATAATATTTGCAGTATAGTGAATAGAGAAAACAGCAGACAAATGCAATGATTAGCCTAGTAATGCTTTTAGGCCACTTGCTGGCCATTTCTCCCACTGCAGAAAAAAAAATGTGTACAATCATTTTAACAAGAAGGCATGCAAATCCATGCTCATAAAATCGGGTATTTTTTTATTTCATTGTAAAAGCTGCCTATTGCTTTGGAGAACATAGAAGTCTTGGGGGGTTATTTATCAAGGTCCGAATATTTATCAAGGTCTCAATATCAGCTGCTACATACTCCGATCTAAGCCTCTCGTGTTTTCCAGGCTTATTTATTATTACATTTTCCCAAAAATTACCTTTGCGGGAAAAGCTCAGAATTTCACGATTTTTTCATGAATTTTTACTGAAAACGTCAAATTTTTTGAAGTTTTCCTCCGACAACTCCGAAAACATAGTGAAATTGCCCGAAACCCCCGACACAACCAAAAATCAACGGGACTGTTCCCATTGACTTTTATGCAACCTCGACAGGTTTGAGATGGCGTGATTTTATATTCAGGCTTGTTAGCCCTCAGGGTTTAATAAATTATGAAAAAGTCTTGATTTTAAAAGTCTGATTTTATAAAAAAAAATCACGAAGTTTTCGGATTTTGTGGAATTTCGGGTATTCAGAGCTTGGTAAATAACCCCCTAACAGTCTCTTGTTAGGCGGTACAAAGAGGAGTAGGGGGATCCAATGCTCCAAGCAGAGGAATCCTTTGCACAACTTAACAGGCATGAATATAAACTGAGTGTAGATGAACCGCACCTCTCACCCTTTCCATGATGTTTCCTGCCCTGGTGGTGCAGATCTCTGTAGAAGGTCGGCATTCGTCAGTACAATGTAGAAGATTTAAGAGAATAGCACAACACCATGTATGTTGCAGGTGGGGATCTTACGAAGGGAGGGTTAATCCCCCCGAAACATGATGCACAGATGGTCACTTTAAATAAAAGGGGTAAGCTCCCCACCTGCAACATACATGGTGTTGTGCTATTCTCTTAAATCTTCTACAATGAATATAAACTGACACATGACGGTTTCTCAGAATGGAATTCTATGATCTTGATAAAGACACCTGAGGAATAAATTGGACTATATGATATCACACAATGCCACGGCCAGGGCAATTAATTAACAGACAGCTCTCTATGCAAGTATTAGGACAGAATAATTAAATAATTCTGCTAATTGTCATCCCACATTTAATAAAATCATAATCTCCATTAGATAGAAGTCCCAGTCAAAATCTGTTTACAAATGGAACAAAAAGTACTCAGGCCATAGAAGTTAGGATTATAAAATGAAAAAAGGAGAAAAGGCACTTGATACACAGCACATAACAGATAAGCTCTGTAGTATACAATGGGATTCTTCTGAACTTATCTGTTATCTACTGTGTATCCTGTGCTTGAATGACTGCCCCGATGGCTACACAGCAGATGTGTTTATATAAACTATAGTAGTCATTCATTGTTGGTGTTACTGTTCCTTTAACCATCTAAAAACAATGTGACAAATTGAGGCAGCAAAAAAAACTGTGGCATAAAAAGCAGTGTAACGCAATCACTTTTTTCCCAACTAACCTATTTATATGCCAGAACTCAGCTACATATATATATATATATATATATATATATATATATCCCGTATATATAACCCATTCACTTATAATTTATCCTTGATAAAGGCCCCAATGTGGGCCGAAACGTTGGATACACGAGTGATATGAAAAATAAAACAATTTGAACACTTGAAAACCTGGTGTGCTGGTCCATTTTGAAGGCTACATACAGTATTTCTTTAGACCATAGCACCCACAAATGTAAGAGCAGAAAGAGTGCAGGTACCATCTGGACATTGATGCGTCAGAGATTTATATAGGATATAAGGTGATGGTACTCACAGGATTTGATTAGACAACAACTGGATAAAAAAAGAAAAAAGTTTATTGATCCCATAATAAATAAAATAAAAAATAATAAATAAAAATAAACTTTTTTCTTTTTTTATCCAGTTGTTGTCTAATCAAATCCTGTGAGTGCCATCACCTTATATCCTATATATATATATATATATATATATATATATATATATATGTATACATACGTGCAAATAATGTAGTACTGGGACATTATTACACATGTGAGTGCCATCACCTTATATCCTATATATATATATATATATATATATATATATATATATATATATATATGTGTATACATACGTACAAATAATGTAGTACTGGGACATTATTACACATATTTAGTTTGTTGCAGTCCATTTTTTTATTGCAATTATATAAATACTGTATGCTCTAATTTGTAGATGGGGCACTAGGAGAAACAAAGAAATCGGATTAGGCTTTCCATGGAAGGAATGTCTATATATATATTATTGTATTCTTGTTATATTTATTTGCACAGAAGTCTAATAATTTTTATCAAGCTGGATAATGTAGGCAACATTTTAAATAAAATAAATATCTTTCACAGGTATGGGACCTGTTATCCAGAATGCTCGGGACCTGGGGTTTTCCAGATAACAATTCTTTCCATAAGTTGGATCTATTAGAAAATCAGGCAAACATTAAATAAACCCAATATGCGGTTTTGGTTGCAGTAAGTATTCATTTTATATTAGTTTAGATCAAGTACAAAGTACTGTTTTATCATTACAGAGTAAAAGGTTATACTTTTTAAAAATTGTATTAATTTGATTGAAAGGGAGTATATGGAAGATGGCCTTTACATAATTTGGAGCTTTCTGGATAATGGGTTTCCAGATAATGGATCCAATACATGTATATGACAAAAAAGGTGGCTTTAGTGCAGCACAGTGAAAAATTAACACTTTTATCACAGAAGCACAAGAACCAAAACTATCAATCTTTTGAAGTGTATAGGGCAATAGCCTATTGAACATTGGCAGGCAAGGATTTGGAATGATCTCTTCTCTATGTACAAAGACACCTTTTGGTGCATTTTTTTATTCTTTAAGAAGCTGACAGAGTACAGGTGGCTCAACTCTGAGCAAACACCCTTCACGTCATGTATGTTCTAAGTCAGTTACGCCAATTCTTTGTATTTTAATATGACTGCCTGAAGGGGAGGTTTTACATATAAGAACACTGACACAAGTAAAAAGAACAGAATCTACATGGTTAACAGCATTTCTTACATTTTATAAGAACAGCACAGCATTTGCTCTTTGTCTAATTCTCAGAAATGATTCAAAAGGCAAATGTTATAAAATAAAAGGTAAACTGTTACTTTTTTAATGCTAAAAAATGAACATGCTGCTTATGGTGAAATCTCTTTATTGCATTACTGGCATATACTGTATTCTATTTTTCCATTAGTTCAGTGAGATTAGCGCTTCATTTACATTAGTATTTTGATAACATCTGAAACTGACCGATTTTATTTTATCAACTACTATCTGTTGCTTGTTTCTCTGATCTGAATTTTCCAGGCCGGCTCTTCAAATAAAAGAAGAATGATGATGGTCAGAAGATTAAGATAAGTAGTTTAACAACAACAATGCTTAAGAATATGAGCTCAAAATCAAGAGAGTTATAAAACATTAGCCTCATAATAAATTTGTTTTCTGGTAACTGGAGACATGCGGTCACTGCGACCTAGCAACTAGAAGGCAGCTTTAGAAGGAACAATACAGAAAGGTAAATAACTCATAAAACATTGATTACTACAGATCATACTGATCATAGTATCTATAAGGCTGATGATAGATGAGGAGATTTGTCAACCTGCTCTTTCCCACTGGCTAACATAGCACAAAGTTTCCTTCATATCCTACTGCAGAAAGTAGCAGTGTAATAAATTAATTAGTGAGCAGAAACCTCGACTCTGGGATGGGAGTGGATGTGATCTACATAGACTTTGCTAAAGCATTGAAGAAAGTACCACACAGAAGGTGACTGGTTAAATTAAGAAAAATTTACCTGAAACATGGAGACTTATTTATTAAAGGTCAAATTTTAGTGGTTTTAGAAACCATAAATAAACCCACAAATTCTGAAACCACGATTGTTATTGAATCTGTTAAAAGATCCAAATATAAAAAGTATGACTGAAAATAGTACTGAACAAGGCACTTGTTTTTCGGACAATTTGTAGCAAAAACATCTAGAATTCTGATTGGATTGGACTTCTATATCATCTTGACAACTTTTGCTTGCCAAAGTTTGGCAATAAAGGCTATAGTTTTTTCACTTAATAAAATCTGCATTTTTAGAAATAAAGGTAAACCTAAAATTTGTCATGATTTGAGGGGAAAAAAAAATCTCAATTTGATTATTAGTAACTGGACCCCATAGTATTTGTAGATAGATAGAGAACTGGCTGAGAGATACAAAGAATGGTGGTAAACAGAACATTTTCTAATTGGAACAGTGTTGTTGGTGGTGTACCGCAGGGCTCTATACTTGGTCCTTTGCTTTTACACTTGTTTATTAATGACTTGGAGGTAGCATTTCTATTTTTGCAGATGATACTAAATTATGCAGAACTATAGGTTCCATGCAGGATGTTGCCATTTTGAAAAACTGGGCAGCAAACTGGAAAATGAGGTTCAATGTTGATAAATGCAAGGTTATGCACTTGGGCAGAAATACTATAAAAGTTATACACTTAGGGGCCGATTCACTAAATTCGAGTGAAGGAATCGAAGTAAAAAAACTTCGAATTTCGAAGTATTTTTTGGGCTACTTCGACCATCGAATGGGCTACTTCGACCTTCGACTACAACTACGACTTCGAATCGAAGGATTCGAACTAAAAATCGTTCGACTATTCGACCATTCTATAGTCGAAGTACTGTCTCTTTAAAAAAAACTTCGACCCCCTAGTTCGGCAGCTAAAAGCTACCGAAAGTCAAGGTTAGCCTATGGGGACCTTCCCCATAGGCTTTCCTAAGTGTTTTTGATCGAAGGATATTCCTTCGATTGTTGGATTAAAATCCTTCGAATCGTTCGTTTCGAAGGATTTTATCGTTCGATCGAAGGAATAATCCTTCGATCGTACGATCGCAGAATTTGCGCTAAATCTTTCGACTTCGATATTTGAAGTCGAAGGATTTCAATTCCTTGTCGAATATCGAGGGTTAATTAACCCTCGATATTCGACCCTTAATACATCTGCCCCTTAATGTCAGTGCAGTTCCTTAATTGAGAAGAATCTAGGGGTTTTTGAAGATAAAAAGTTGTCAAATACCAGGAAGTGTCATTCTGTGGCCACTAAAGAGCAAACAAAGTTCTGTCTTGCATAAAAAAGGGCATTAACTCAAGGGATGAAAACATAATTTTGCCTCTTTATAGGTTCCTGGTAAGGCCTCACCTGGAGTATGAGATATAAATGAGTTGGAGAGTGTGCAGAGACGTGCAACTAAACTTATAAAAGGGATGAAAAATGTAAGGGGTGGTCCACCTTTGAGTTAACTTTTAGTATATTAACATCCAAACTGGTTCAACTGTACACTTTTCGAATTACAGTTACTCACAAATATTTTCTTACTCTACCCTTCCTTCTGTTCACTTAGCCACTTCTCACTCCCATCTTTTCTCAGGGAACTCTCACAACCCCCTTTTACATGACCTAATGCAATGGTACCAGCTTTGCCAGATTCTTTCTGCTGGTTCCCTCTGAACAACATTCTTGAGTATAATCCTTTACACACACCAGGGTTCTTTGTAAAGCTTAAACTTTTCACTTGGGCCCTAATTTGTGGGTACTAACCTATGCTCACTCCTGGTGGGGCACAGACTGCCTTTAGTAGCTGTTCTCTCTGCTTTTCATTCCTAGAATGAGCTACAGTATGACGCAATCCATTCCCTGTCCTGATTAAACTTACAGCCTCCCTACCTCATGTGTTCCTTAAGTGTCTCAGGCTCCCGACTTGCCTCCTTCAATTTTCAAAAGAAGACCAGTCCTGCAACTTTCTTACTTGACACATGGAACAGATTTAGAAGAGAACTAAATATGCAAAAGGCATCTGGCATTTACTGTACTCAAAGGGTTAACAATAACTCTGAGCTTGTTTTATCATATATCCTTCTGAATGGCATGACAAGTTAGGCTCGACTTCGACCATTCGCCACCTAAAAGCTGCCGAAGTGCTGTTTTAGCCTATGGGGGCCCTCCTAGAACCTGTATGGAGGCAATTGGGGAGTTTGGGAGATCGAAGGTCGAAGTTAAAAAACCTTCGAATCGAAGTACAATTCGAAGTAGGCCGAATTCAGCCCACTTCAACCACAAAAAACTTCGACCTCCATTCGGTTGGTCTTTTTGAATTTGAAGTTCGAAGTTTTTTTAACTTCGACCTTTGATAAATATGCCCCTAGGTGTTAATGGAATCCCATCGGGAGATGCATGTATCAATACATTCCTTTTGCAAACAAATTTTCTATACTGCCCAACAGATGATAATTGTCAAGCAGGCCATCCAGTAATTTGATGTGTTGGTCTGAGAAGTTTTCTCAGCAGCTAATATTGGACTGTTTGGGGCACATTTATCAAAGGTCAAAGTTAAAAAACTTTGAATTCAAAAAGACCAACCGAATGGAGGTCAAAGTTTTTTGGGGTCGAAGTGGGCCGAATTCGGCCTACTTCGAAACGTACTTCGATTCGAAGGTTTTTTAACTTCCACCTTCGATCTCCCAAACTCCCCCAATTGCCTCCATACAGGTTCTAGGAGGTCCCCCATAGGCTAAAACAGCACTTCGGCAGCTTTTATGTGGCTAATGGTCGAAGTCAAAGTTTTAAAGAGACAGTACTTTAAAAAAATCGACTGAATTTTGAAGTTTTTTCAAATTCAAATTGAAGTTGGACTATTCCCTAGTTGAAGTACACAAAAAATAGCTCGAAATTCGAAGTTTTTCAATTCGAAACTTCACCTCAACTTTTGATAAATCTGCCCCTTTATGTCTAGCTTAACACTACTCACATCACAATCATTTTAGGGACCCCACAAATAATTAAAGGTTGGTTGAAATTATCTTTTTTGCAATGTAATGAAAATGTGTGCTTTACAATCCTCACTGGGTATTTCTATGCTTCTTGACTTGTTAGTAGCCTGTTTGCCTTATTGTATATCGCCTGTACAGCACAGAATTCACAAGCATTTGATACAACTGCCAATGAATTGTGCTTGTAATAACTATTGCATGTATTTAACTGTTTAAAGAAAAGAACTGCTTTTGAGAATATTATATAAGCATATTTTAAAGATTTTAGGAGCGGGATTCTTCTTTGACCTTGGACACTTTCCTCCTCCTCCTGTACATTTCCTCCCCACAATCAGGGTCAGACTGGGCTGGGAAGACACTGGGGTAAAACCTTGTAGGCCCTGCCGTCCCAATCCCAGTCCAAGCAAGGCGCTCCTCCCCACTCCCAGTGCTGGCTCTTTCTGAAAGCACAGGATCAGGCACAGTGACCTGAGACAGCTAACAAAAATATACATGTTGGTTCAGGAATAATATTTTATATTGTAGAGTTCATTTTTTTCAGTGTAAACAATGTAACTTAGAAGGAAAAATCATGACAGAATCCCTTTAAATATTGTAAAAAATGTAAGTGTACTTGGATGGGGGGGTGAGCAGACAGGTCTAAAGCCAAATGGGACATCAGCAACAGAAAAACATTAAGGTACAATAGGGAAAATGTGAAAAACAAGAATGTGAATGTAAAAAGAAGAATAAGACAATACTTTATTTAAGAATGTTAAAGATTTATTGTGTGACAAACCTAAGAACTGAAATTAGGTCATCAAAATGGCATTTACAAAATTACATGGCATAGGTTACATTTTTTAACCTGAATCATAAACTTCCCTACAGCAGTTTTGTTTGACTAATGATAACTAACAGGCTGGCGGCCATAAAAATCCCTTGGAGAAACAAATTGTCAGCAGTCCTCCAGTTGGTCAAACCTGTACTTGGTAACTGGCAATTCTGACTTGTCTTCTTTAGAGAAGACCGCAACCGCAATCCTCTTCTATTGTTTGTTTAATAACACGATAAATAAACCCCCACCAACATTTCATATAAATATTTTAGGCGCTAGTAAGTACCAGTTACCCAGTCTCTCCCAATACCACTGCGGAGTGGCTCAGGTTTGTCCCGTGTCATCAGGTAAGCGCCACACGTGGAATGTAACACAGACAACAGGGTGTCGAAAGGGTTACATGTTTATACAAACATAATATATGGTTGGAGTCTGCCCAATCAGCGTTATAAAACCTTAAAGGGATCATAGTGAAATTAAGGAGAGACAAAATACTGCCATATTTTGGCATCACTGTTGATGTTTGCCTTGTGTTGAATTTGCAACAATCGATACAGTGGTAGCAATGAAATCAGGAATGGCACAGACACTCTAGGTTCCACTGGGAGGTTTTGGCAGTCAATTACCTGCAATCAGTGCAGTGCTATTTAAAAGGCCAAAGTTAACCCTTTAACCGCCAAGCACGTACGGCGTACGTGCTGGCGGTTCAGGGCTCAGGCTGCCAAGAACGTACCTCGTACGTTCTTTTGCAGCTGAGCCCTTCTCTCTGCATCGGCGGCTTTTGCCGCCTCTGCAGAGAGTCAGGAGGGTAGACAGCCCCCTGGGCAACGTGGCTGGGGGGCTGTCAAGTCGGATCTGCGACGCGATTGTCGCAGATCCGACTTCAAAGTAGCAGAAGCGCAATGTAAGCGCTGCTGCTGCTGGCTTACCTCCTCCTCGTCGCACCACGCGCCCAGTCACTTCCTGCTGCGCAGTAACTCTGCAGACACGCTGCCAGGAGTCGTCCTTCGGTTCCAGCGATCCTCCTGCTACAAAAACGGTAAGTGCACTTTTTTTTACACACTTACCTGCACTTACACATACCTACAGTACATTTATACACTTAGATGAACATTTTAGTAAAAATTTGTGTTTTTTTATTTTTTATTTTTTTATTTTAGCACACTTAGTCGATTTTGTACACTTATTTACACTTAATTACATGTATTTGCACACTCAGACAACTTTTATTAGTGCACAAATATGTATACACAAAAACTCACAAGCAGGGGTTTTTTTTTTTTTTTTTACTTATTCATTGTACTGTTTGTTTTGCCTAAAAGCATGTTATTTTGACAGCGTGACTATTGGATAATCGATTTCGGCCACTAATTACGCTGCCGGATCAATTATTTTGTTATTTCATTGATTTACGCTATTTTTGTGGTTTTATTGCAATTTTATCCATGCATTATTGTTCCTTATGTATCTTTAGTATAGTTTTGCTGTTTGGTGCTTTGGTATAGAAAGATTTATTTTACTTAGTTTGATTCGCCAGAATATATGCTTTCCAAAAATATATGGGTTTCTGGGGGTCTTTTTACAGTTTTGGGGTCTTATGGCACATAACGCACAGTTGGGGCTCTCTTTTCTGCAGCTTAGTTGGCTAGCGTGAAAATTCATAGGCATGTTTTTCATTTGGGGTCCGTACACGCCACATACTTTGGTAAATCTATGCATATTGGGCATCAAACTATTTAGTAGACCTCTGACGTCCATATTTAGGGTGATTTTTCTTTATACGTAAAACATTGTGTGTGATAAATGCGGCAAACTGCAACAATTTTAGGCGATTTTCAGAAATGTAAAAACCTCTGCGTTTAGAAAAGCTTTGCAGTTTGGTGTAGAAAGACGTCTTTATCTTTTTTGGATTCGTCAGAATGTGTACTTTCCAAAAATATATGGTTTTGGGGGGGTCTTTGCTGTTAGGAGGGTCTTGAGGCATATAATATGAAGTCAAGGGTCTATGTTCACAGAAGGCGAATCGGCAGCGGAGAAAAATCATATGCACTATTTTCATTTTGGGTCCGCACATGCCAGCTGCCTTGGTATATCAATGCATATTGGGCATCAAACGGTTCAATTGACACTTGGCATCAGTATTTATGGTGTTTTAGAATTGTATGTAAGAAATTGGGTGAGATAAATGCGGCCAATTGCAATATTTTTAGGCAATTTTCAAAAATGTAAAAACTGTTGCTTTTATCGCCAAATTTAGGAAAGGCTTGCGGCTTGGTACTTTGGAGTACAAGGACACGCATACCCAATTTGGATTCGTGGGAATGTGTACTTTCCGAAAATATATGGTTTTCTGGGGTGAATGCACTTTTTTTTAACCTTTGCTCCCCCCAAAACTATGTATATGTGTTGATTTTGCAGTACCTGAAATGACAGACCATATGGGGGTCTTCCTTTTGGGGCCCCTATATGCCACGTGCTTGGGTACATCTATACATATTGGGCATCAAACTGTTCAGAGGACCCTAGGCTTTCATATTTGGGGTGATTTGTCTTGATACCTAAAAGTATGTGGGTAATACGATGCTGCAGGGTAGATATTTTGAGGTGATTTTTGGAAATGTCACCTAAATCACCAAATTTAGGAATGATTTGTGGCTTGGTACTTTGGCGTAGAAAGACATGCATACCCAATTTGGATTCGTTGGAATGTGTACTTTCCGAAAATATATGGTTTTCTGGGGTGAACTTACTGTTTTCTACTTTTGCCCCCGCAAAAACGATGTAAATGTGTTGATTTTGCAGTACCTGAAATGACAGACCATATGGGGGTCTTCCTTTTGGGGCCCCTATATGCCACGTGCTTGGGTACATCTATACATATTGGGCATCAAACTGTTCAGAGGACCCTAGGCTTTCATATTTGGGGTGATTTGTCTTGATACCAAAAAGTATGTGGGTAATACGATGCTGCAGGGTAGATATTTTGAGGTGATTTTTGGAAATGTCCCCTAAATCACCAAATTTAGGAATGATTTGTGGCTTGGTACTTTGGCGTAGAAAGACATGCATACCCAATTTGGATTCGTTGGAATGTGTACTTTCCGAAAATATATGGTTTTCTGGGGTGAACTTACTGTTTTCTACTTTTGCCCCCCCCAAAAAGATGTAAATGTGTTGATTTTGCAGTATCTGAAATGACAGACTATATGGGGGTCTTCCTTTTGGGGCCCCTGTATGCCACGTGCTTGGGTACACCTATACATATCAGGCATCAAACTGTTCAGAGGACCCTAGGCTTTCATATTTGGGGTGATTTGTCTTGATACCTAAAAGTATGTGGGTAATACGATGCTGCAGGGTAGATATTTTGAGGTGATTTTTGGAAATGTCACCTAAATCCCCAAATTTAGGAATGATTTGCGGCTTGGTACTTTGGCGTAGAAAGACATGCATACCCAATTTGGATTCGTTGGAATGTGTACTTTCCGAAAATATATGGTTTTCTGGGGTGAACTTACTGTTTTCTACTTTTGCCCCCCCAAAACAATGTAAATGTGTTGATTTTGCAGTACCTAAAATGTCAGACTATATGGGGGTCTTCCTTTTAGGGCCCCTATATGCCACATGCTTCGGTACACCTATACATATCGGGCATCAAACTGTTCAGAGAACCCTAGGCTTTCATATTTGGGGTGATTTGTCTTGATACCTAAAAGTATGTGGGTAATACGATGCTGCAGGGTAGATATTTTGAGGTGATTTGTGGAAATGTCACCTAAATCACCAAATTTAGGAATGATTTGCGGCTTGGTACTTTGGCGTAGAAAGACATGCATACCCAATTTGAATTCGTTGGAATGTGTACTTTCCGAAAATATATGGTTTTCTGGGGTGAACTTACTGTTTTCTACTTTTGCCCCCCCCAAAACGATGTAAATGTGTTGATTTTGCAGTACCTGAAATGACAACTATATGGGGGTCTTCCTTTTGGGGCCCCTGTATGCCACGTGCTTGGGTACACCTATACATATCGGGCATCAAACTGTTCAGAGCACCCTAGGCTTTCATATTTGGGGTGATTTCTCTTGATACCTAAAAGTATGTGGGTAATACGATGCTTCAGGGTAGATATTTTGAGGTGATTTTTGGAAATGTCACCTAAATCACCAAATTTAGGAATGATTTGCGGCTTGGTACTTTGGCGTAGAAAGACATGCATACCCAATTTGAATTCGTGGGAATGTGTACTTTCCAAAAATATATGGTTTTCTGGGGTGAACTTACTTTTTTCTACATTTGCCCCCCTCAAAACAATGTAAATGTGTTGATTTTGCAGTACCTGAAATGACAGACCATATGGGGGTCTTCGTTTTGCGGCCCCTATACGCCACGTGCTTGGGTACACCTATACATATTGGGCATCAAACTGTTCAGAGGACCCCAGGCTTTCATATTTGGGGTGATTTGTCTTGATACCTAAAAGTATGTGGGTAATACGATGCTGCAGGGTCGAAATTTTGAAGTCATTTTTGGAAATGTCCCCAAAATCACCAAATTTAGGAATGGTTTGCGGCTTGGTACTTTGTAGTAGAAAGACATGCATACCCAATTTAGAGTCGTGGGAATGTGTACTTTCCGAAAATATATGGTTTTCTGGGGTGAACTTACTTTTTTCTACCTTTGCCCCCCCCAAAACGATGTAAATGTGTTGATTTTGCAGTACCTGAAATGACAGAACATACAAGGAGGGGTCTTCATTTTAGGGCCCCTATATGCCACGTGCTTGGGTACACCTATACATATCAGGCATCAAACTGTTCAGAGGACCCTAGGCTTTCATATTTGGGGTGATTTCTCTTGATACCTAAAAGTATGTGGGTAATACGATGCTGCAGAGTAGATATTTTGAGGTCATTTTTGGAAATTTCACCTAAATCACCAGATTTAGGAATGATTTGCGGCTTGGTACTTTGGCGTAGAAAGACATGCATACCCAATTTAGATTCGTGGCAATGTGTACTTTCCGAAAATATATGGTTTTCTGGGGTGAACTTACTGTTTTCTACTTTTGCCCCCCCAAAACAATGTAAATGTGTTGATTTTGCAGTACCTGAAATGTCAGACTATATGGGGGTCTTCCTTTTAGGGCCCCTATATGCCACATGCTTCGGTACACCTATACATATTGGGCATCAAACTGTTCAGAGGACCCTAGGCTTTCATATTTGGGGTGATTTGTCTTGATACCTAAAAGTATGTGGGTAATACGATGCTGCAGGGTAGATATTTTGAGGTGATTTTTGGAAATTTCACCTAAATCACCAAATTTAGGAATGATTTGCGGCTTGGTACTTTGGCGTAGAAAGACATGCATACCCAATTTGAATTTGTGGGAATGTGTACTTTCCGAAAATATATGGTTTTCTGGGGTGAACTTACTGTTTTCTACTTTTGCCCCCCCAAAACAATGTAAATGTGTTGATTTTGCAGTACCTGAAATGTCAGACTATATGGGGGTCTTCCTTTTAGGGCCCCTATATGCCACATGCTTCGGTACACCTATACATATTGGGCATCAAACTGTTCAGAGGACCCTAGGCTTTCATATTTGGGGTGATTTGTCTTGATACCTAAAAGTATGTGGGTAATACGATGCTGCAGGGTAGATATTTTGAGGTGATTTTTGGAAATTTCACCTAAATCCCCAAATTTAGGAATGATTTGCGGCTTGGTACTTTGGCGTAGAAAGACATGCATACCCAATTTGAATTCGTGGGAATGTGTACTTTCCGAAAATATATGGTTTTCTGGGGTGAACTTACTGTTTTCTACTTTTGCCCCCCCAAAACAATGTAAATGTGTTGATTTTGCAGTACCTGAAATGTCAGACTATATGGGGGTCTTCCTTTTAGGGCCCCTATATGCCACATGCTTCGGTACACCTATACATATTGGGCATCAAACTGTTCAGAGGACCCTAGGCTTTCATATTTGGGGTGATTTGTCTTGATACCTAAAAGTATGTGGGTAATACGATGCTGCAGGGTAGATATTTTGAGGTGATTTTTGGAAATTTCACCTAAATCACCAAATTTAGGAATGATTTGCGGCTTGGTACTTTGGCGTAGAAAGACATGCATACCCAATTTGAATTCGTGGGAATGTGTACTTTCCGAAAATATATGGTTTTCTGGGGTGAACTTACTGTTTTCTACTTTTGCCCCCCCAAAACAATGTAAATGTGTTGATTTTGCAGTACCTGAAATGTCAGACTATATGGGGGTCTTCCTTTTAGGGCCCCTATATGCCACATGCTTCGGTACACCTATACATATTGGGCATCAAACTGTTCAGAGGACCCTAGGCTTTCATATTTGGGGTGATTTGTCTTGATACCTAAAAGTATGTGGGTAATACGATGCTGCAGGGTAGATATTTTGAGGTGATTTTTGGAAATTTCACCTAAATCCCCAAATTTAGGAATGATTTGCGGCTTGGTACTTTGGCGTAGAAAGACATGCATACCCAATTTGAATTCGTGGGAATGTGTACTTTCCGAAAATATATGGTTTTCTGGGGTGAACTTACTGTTTTCTACTTTTGCCCCCCCAAAACAATGTAAATGTGTTGATTTTGCAGTACCTGAAATGTCAGACTATATGGGGGTCTTCCTTTTAGGGCCCCTATATGCCACATGCTTCGGTACACCTATACATATTGGGCATCAAACTGTTCAGAGGACCCTAGGCTTTCATATTTGGGGTGATTTGTCTTGATACCTAAAAGTATGTGGGTAATACGATGCTGCAGGGTAGATATTTTGAGGTGATTTTTGGAAATTTCACCTAAATCACCAAATTTAGGAATGATTTGCGGCTTGGTACTTTGGCGTAGAAAGACATGCATACCCAATTTGAATTCGTGGGAATGTGTACTTTCCGAAAATATATGGTTTTCTGGGGTGAACTTACTGTTTTCTACTTTTGCCCCCCCAAAACAATGTAAATGTGTTGATTTTGCAGTACCTGAAATGTCAGACTATATGGGGGTCTTCCTTTTAGGGCCCCTATATGCCACATGCTTCGGTACACCTATACATATTGGGCATCAAACTGTTCAGAGGACCCTAGGCTTTCATATTTGGGGTGATTTGTCTTGATACCTAAAAGTATGTGGGTAATACGATGCTGCAGGGTAGATATTTTGAGGTGATTTTTGGAAATTTCACCTAAATCACCAAATTTAGGAATGATTTGCGGCTTGGTACTTTGGCGTAGAAAGACATGCATACCCAATTTGAATTCGTGGGAATGTGTACTTTCCGAAAATATATGGTTTTTTGGGGTGAACTTACTGTTTTCTACTTTTGCCCCCCCAAAACAATGTAAATGTGTTGATTTTGCAGTACCTGAAATGTCAGACTATATGGGGGTCTTCCTTTTAGGGCCCCTATATGCCACATGCTTCGGTACACCTATACATATTGGGCATCAAACTGTTCAGAGGACCCTAGGCTTTCATATTTGGGGTGATTTGTCTTGATACCTAAAAGTATGTGGGTAATACGATGCTGCAGGGTAGATATTTTGAGGTGATTTTTGGAAATTTCACCTAAATCACCAAATTTAGGAATGATTTGCGGCTTGGTACTTTGGCGTAGAAAGACATGCATACCCAATTTGAATTCGTGGGAATGTGTACTTTCCGAAAATATATGGTTTTCTGGGGTGAACTTACTGTTTTCTACTTTTGCCCCCCCAAAACAATGTAAATGTGTTGATTTTGCAGTACCTGAAATGTCAGACTATATGGGGGTCTTCCTTTTAGGGCCCCTATATGCCACATGCTTCGGTACACCTATACATATTGGGCATCAAACTGTTCAGAGGACCCTAGGCTTTCATATTTGGGGTGATTTGTCTTGATACCTAAAAGTATGTGGGTAATACGATGCTGCAGGGTAGATATTTTGAGGTGATTTTTGGAATTGTCACCTAAATCACCAAATTTAGGAATGATTTGCGGCTTGGTACTTTGGCGTAGAAAGACATGCATACCCAATTTGGATTCGTTGGAATGTGTACTTTCCGAAAATATATGGTTTTCTGGGGTGAACTTACTGTTTTCTACTTTTGCCCCCCCCCAAAACGATGTAAATGTGTTGATTTTGCAGTACCTCAAATGACAGACCATATGGGAGTCTTCCTTTTGGGGCCCCTATATGCCACGTGCTTGGGTACACCTATATATATTGGGCATCAAACTGTTCAGAGGACCCTAGGCTTTCATATTTGGGGTGATTTCTCTTGATACCTAAAAGTATGTGGGAAATACGATGCTGCAGGGTAGACATTTTTAAGTGATTTTTGGAAATGTCACCAAAATCACCAAGTTTAGGAATGATTTGCGGCTTGGTACTTTGGAGTACAAAGACATGCATACCCAATTTAGATTCGTGGCAATGTGTACTTTCCGAAAATATATGGTTTTCTGGGGTGAACTTACTTTTTTCTACATTTGCCCCCCTCAAAACGATGTAAATGTGTTGATTTTGAAGTATCTGAAATGACAGACCATATGGGGGTCTTCCTTTTCAGGCCTCTATATGCCACTTGCTTGGGTACACCTATACATATTGGGCATCAAACTGTTCAGAGGACCCTAGGCTTTCATATTTGGGGTGATTTGTCTTGATACCTAAAAGTATGTGGGTAATACGATGCTGCAGGGTAGAAATTTTTAAGTGATTTTTGGAAATGTCGCCAAAATCACCAACTTTAGAAATGGTTTGCCGCTTGGTACTTTGGTGTAGAAAGACATGCATACCCAATTTGGATTCAGGGGAATGTGTACTTTCCGAAAATATATGGTTTTCTGGGGTGAACATACTTTTTTCTACCTTTGCCGCCCCCCAAAACGATGTAAATGTGTTGATTTTGCAGTATCTGAAATGACAGAACAAACGGGGGGTCTTCCTTTTGGGGCCTCCTATGCCACGTGCTTGGGTACATCTATTCATATTGGGCATCAAACTGTTCAGTGGACCCAGGATTTTATATTTGGGGTGTTTTACATTGATACCTAATGATGTGTGGGAGATATGTTGCTGTAGAGTGGAAGCTTTGAGGTCATTTTTCAAAAAATTCACCAATTTCTATAAAACATTATAACTTTAGGAAACAATTGCAACTTGGTGGTTTGGAGTACAAAGATATTTCTACCCATTTTTGATTCACCAGAATCTGTTCTTTCTAGTAATGGGTAGTTTTCTAGGGTAAACCTACTGTTAGCGGAATGTTTGGCCTTGAAATCAAAAGTATGCCGTTTGGGAAGTGTTGCTTTGGAAATTTGGTTGTGTACTGCTTGTAGATTTTGAGCTATACAAGTGAGAAATCTCCATAAAACTATATATATTTGGTATTGTCGCGTTCAGGAGACATAGACCTTTCTAAATCGGCTGTGTTCTCGTACATAAAATGAATGATGTTTCTGATATATGTGATTGTTCTTCGTGCAACATGATTTTTTTCATTTTATTTGACACTTAGAATCCAATATTTTATTAGAGAAGTAGAATTACACCAAAATTCTTGCATATTGTGAAAGTTCAGGTTGTCCTGAAAAAAACAATATATTGTTTTCCTGGGTTAACTAAAAGACCACCCCAGGAAAGGCCCTTAAAGTGAAAGAGTGCAAAATATCTAAAAACTGCTTGGCAGTAGATGTTCGCATCTAGGACAAAACGGCTGGCAGGGAAAGGGTTAATCTTCTTATTCTGCATACTATTTGTTATCATATTGATTTTTATGGTTTATTGTGAAAACCAAATAAAATATTTCAAACCCAAAAAGAGTAAAAAAAAAATAAAGAAAAGGCCAATGCTGTTTGCTACAGTTTGCTGCACTCAAACCATGTTTATCTTGATTCACCAAGGTGCTTTGGTAGGTCTAGTCAGTGCCTATAGGCCTAGCACATAGCAATCTCTGAACTGTATAAAAATAAAAAACTCAAAGCAATTTTTCCCAAACTGTGAGTTCCATCCCTAAAATGGTCACTAGATGAAGCAAGCAATAGCAGTTGAGACAACTGTTGGGTAAAAAAGTCTTTGCAGAAGTCTATGACCTGCAAACACCATGGGGCAGATTTATCAAGGGTCGAATTTTGAAGTGCAAAAAACTTCGAAATTCGAGCATCGAATAGGCTAGTTCAACATTTGAAGTTGAATTCGTAAGATTTTCAACATCGTATGATCGTACTACGATTGTACGATTTCACTTCTAAAAACGTAGCCAAATGTTGGCTATATGTTCTAAGAAGTCCCCATAGGCTAACATAGCAATTTGGCAGATTTAAGGTGGCGAAGTGTCAAAGTTTTTTAAAGAGACAGTACTTCGATTATCGAATAATCAAAGCATTTTCAGTTCGAGTCGAAGTCGAATTTGGCCTATTCGATGGTTGAAGTACACAAAAAATACTTTGAAATTCAAAGTTTTTCAATTCGAATATTCACTTCGATTTCACTTCGACCCTTAGTAAATGTGCCCCTATGTGTTAGCACCTAGTTTTAATAAAAGAAGGGGCGGTTTTTATCTAAAAACAAATAGCATATGACTTGCCATGAGGCAAGGTAACAACTTTACATCAAGGTTACCAGGGATGGCAAAAAGCTGATTCTGGTAACTTCGGCTCTTCTAGTGCAAAGAGAACAAAAGCCATACAATCATCCCCCCCCGACCTGCTCTGCCGCTGAAGTAGCAATCACACAGCGGGTGAGGGTGGGTGGTCCTTTGTGTAAATACCTTGGAAACTACAGCCAAGTAGTGATGGGCGAATTTGCACCGTTTCGCTTCGCCGAAAAATTCGCAAATTTCCCGCGAAAAATTCGAGAAACTGCAAAAAATTCGCAAAACGTCTGCTTTGGACAACGACGTCCTTTTTTTTACGCCAGCGAAAAAATAGAATTTTCGCAAACGTTTCGCAAATGTATTCGCTGGCGGCGAATCGCGCAAATTCGCACCTGGCGAATAAATTCGCCCATCACTACAGCCAAGACATCTTTTCCCCCCATGTACAATGGGTAGTTAGTGAAGATGTTAATTGTGGCTCGAACGCAAAAAGAATTTGGCTGACACTAGAGAAATGAAACAACACTGGGACTTTCTAAATCTTTGTTAAGTTATAGGTGTGAGCATTTAGATACCAGAAGAGTCAAATATTTCACTTATCTAGTCTATTAAAGCTGGAATGCTGATTGGATGATTAATAAATAACTAGTATGGTATGACATCTTTATTTGCCTCAGGAAGACTGTCTGCATGAAAGAAAAATGCAAAAAAGTCAGTACAATTCTAGCAATAATGACCCAACAAGAAACGTAAGCTATAAATTTAACAAAACATGCAGATATCCCAGTCTTTAAAGATCTTTAAAACCCCTGTAGATACAGACAGTGAATTTTAGAACTCTTTGTTTCTAACACATGTGACTTAATTGGGTCATGTCTGGTAATTTATTATGTACCCAACATATTAGGTCTTAATAAAGCAAAGCTATATGTAGTTCAGACAAAGAGACACTGAAGATTGTGGATTGAAAACTTACCACAGTGAAAATGGATCTTACCCTAGGGTAGATTCCAATGTTAACATGCAATAAATGCAAAACACCTGCAAATATGTTGATTTTTCACTGTACCTTATGTCTTATAGAGGGTCAGACTGAGGGGCCCAGGGCCCACCAGGACTAATGTCCAGGGGGGCCCCCTCCGACCCCCGCCCCCTACTATGACGCACTGAGTTTGCATGGATGAAGGCGCCGCTCGGCCGCATCAGAATTCTGCACTGAAATTTGTTTCAGATTTTTTATATTTAATTTTGAAATCTGACATAGGGCTAGAAATATGGTCTGTTTCCCAGCTGCCCCAGTCATGTGACTTGTGCTCTGATAAACTTCAGTCACTCTTTACTGCTGTACTGCAAGCTGGAGTGATATCACCCCCCTCCCTTTCTCCCCCAGCAGCCCATCAGCAGAACAATGGGAAGGTAACCAGATAGCAGCTCCATAACAAAAGATAGCTGCCTGGTAGATCTAAGAACAGCACTCAATAGTAAAATCCAGGTGCCACTGCAACACATTCAGTTACATTGAGTAGGAGAAACAACAGCCTGCCAGAAAGCAGTTATATCTAGCAGTGCTGGTCTTTCTGAAAGCACATAACTAAGCAAAATGACCAAGATGGCTGCCTACACACCAATATTACATCTAAAAAATTCACTTGTTGGGTTAGGAATGCAATTTTATATTGTAGAGTGAATTATTTGCAGTGTAATCAGTGTAATTTCGAAATAAAAACTACATCATAAAAATCATGACAGAATCACTTTTAGTCTACTAGAAAATCATGTAAACATTAAATAAACCCAATAGACTGGTTTTATAGTACTTCCAATAAAGATTAATTGTGTTTATTTAGTTTGGGTGAAGTACAAGGTACAATTATATTATTACAGAGAAAAGGGAAATAATTTTTAAAAGTTTGGATAAAATTGCGCCTATAGGTGATGGCCTTTCTGGATAATTGATCCCATACATGTACTGCCTTATTTTTACAGAGAAAAGGTAAAGATTTGGGGTTTATTATTTTATCAGGACCTTTTGTAAGGTGAACTTAAAGGTGAAAATGAAGAGAAAATTCACACTTTAGTAAACGTGCCCCTTTCTGTTCGTTCATCTGGAATTTTGAAAACTATTTATCAATGGGTGCACCATTTGATAAATACACTTCTTAAAATCCTGTAGGAATCCTGTAGAAAACATTCCCATTGATAAGGAAGTCAGATCATATTTTAAAATCATATGGTCATGGACTTTTTAAAAATAATTGTAGGGATCACTGGCTTTTACAGGTGAACAGAGTAGATAATATTCTGTACTATCCGTTTTGCCTTGCAAATCATCTATAATAGCTTTATGCTTGAGCACGCCAATAGGCACTAAAACTATATCTAGTTGTTACTTCACTTGTAACATCCTGACAGCTAATGATCATAGAAGGTTTAATTTGAAAATCTGGCAAACACACCGCTACATCTGTTTTTAATTGGAAGCAAAACCAGTCTATTTGGTTTATTTACTGTTTTACTTGATTTATTGGTAGACTCAAGGTATGAAGATCCAAATTACAGAAAGATCCATCATCTGGAATACCCCAGATCCCAAGCATTCTGGATAACAGGTATCTGTATGCCAATGTTCCTTCTCATCGCAACTTTTTCTCATGTTCATTTATTTCAGCTTCTTTATCAGTAGATCAGCCCTTGTATTGCTTTGCATGGGAAGGAACCATATAGATATCGATGGAGCAGACCCTATTGATGCACAGAATAAACACAGCATACTATTTTAGTTAATAAAAGTACAAGATACTGTTTTATAATAGAAAGGAAATAGAGGAAAAGGAAATTTTTTTTAAAATTTGGATTTTTCGGATAAAATGAAGTCTATGAGAGACAACCTTTCTGGTAATTCGTAGCTTTCTGGAACAGGTTTCCGGATAATGGATTCCATACCTTTATTACATATATTACATTATTTTGGACCAATCACTTCTGATAGGATCACATAATGGGCTATCAAAACTGCTCCCTGGAGGGTCATACTTGCCCAGTCTAATGGTAAATCAGGCCCTGAATATTTTTCTAGACAGGAATAAAAACATTATGAAACAATTTTATCAAAGTTTGATCTGAATCTAGTATTCCTTATTGATAGTTGATAAAGCACCCTCTACATGTTTTATAATGCAGTGGTTAGGATAGCATAATGTACTGTACAAGATCAAATCTGGAAATCATCTGTGCTGCGTAATAGGATTAACCATGTTCTATTGTCATTCTAAAATGGAAAGTCTTAAAGGGGGAAAACATGTATTTTTCAAAATGCATCAGTTAATAGTGCTTCTCCAGTAGACGTCTGCACTGAAATCCGTTTTTTAAAAGAGCAAACAGATTTATTTATATTTAATTTTGAAATCTGACATGGTCTAGACATATTGTCAGTTTCCCAAGTGCCCCCAGTCATATGACCTGTGCTCTGATAAACTTAAGTAACACTTTACTGCTGCACTGCAAGTTGGAGTGATATCACACCCTCCCTTCTCCCCCCCCAACAGAACAATGGGAAAGGGACCAGATAACAGCTCCCTGGTACATATAAAAACAGCACTCAATATTTAAAATCCATGTCTCACTGCAATTCCTTCAGTTACATTGAGTAGGAGAAACAATAGCCTGCCTGAAATGCGGGCTCTTTCTGAAAGCACATGACCAGGAAAAATGACCTGAGTTGGCTGCCTACACGCCAATATTGCAACTAAAAAAATATATACTAGTTGGTTAGGAATAAAATATTATATGGTTGAGTACATTATTTACAGTGTAAATTGTGTAATTTAGAAATACACTGACATCATAAAAATCATGACAGAATCCCTTTAAGACAATCTGGATTTTTTATGTCAAAATTATATGGAAGTCAATGGCAGATGGTCAATTTAACAATTGGAACATGGTTTTTACCTTCAGGATTCTTGATAGTTTCGGGCTGTTTGCACTGGTTTTTGTTCAATAATCTGATAAATTTGAGTTGTAGTAGCCACAACTCGAAAAAGTTGTATGATTCTAATTATTGCACGCTTTGTCTCAACTCATTTTCTCACCAATTTCTTTGAGAGTAATATTGGCAAATTAAGGGTGTTCAGATTTTGGAATTTGGTTGAGTGAGAAAAAGTAGAGTTTTAGTAAAAAGGTCCCCCCATGTAGGATTCCAGATACAGTTCTGATACTATGTTTGATATAGATCATCAGGTGATAGTGGCTTGGTTGAGAAAGGAAACAATGCCAGGAATATATCATTTACACAGGCTTTGGGTTTGCATATGGTAAACTGTTGACCAAAATTATCCAGACACATTTTTATCCAAAATGTTATAGAATGGCCAATTCTAACTTTACAATTGGTTAACATTATTTATTTTGTTTAGTTTTTAAATAATTTTCCTTCTTCTTCTGACTCTTTCCAGCTTTCAAATGGGGGTCACTGACCCCATCTAAAAACAAATGGTCTATAAGGCTAAACATTTATTGTTATTGCTTCTCTGTATTACTCTTCTTTCCTTTCAGGCCCTCTCCTATTTAAATTCCTGTCTCTTATTCAACTCAGTGCACCATATGGCTGAAAGTGCAAACTGGTGAGCTGTTGAATAAAAAGCTAAATAACCTAAAAAACACACACAAAAAAAATTAAAACCATTTGCAAATTGGTTCAGAATATCACTCTCTACATCATAGTAAAATGTAATTCAAAGGTTAACAACCCCTTTAAGTAATCTGTTTTTTATTTAAGATCTGTAAGAAATTTGACCCAATTTGCTGTTGCTGATGTGATGTGACCGAGATGCAGCTCTAAATTCATAGCGTTCATTTGACATCCCTGCAGGCATACAAACCACATTTAACTAGTTACAATGGCTGAAAAATATTAGGTGTGGCCACCAACTTTTGACTTTACACTACTGTTGGTAAAGCTCAGTTGTGCATGGTGTGGTCCAGCAGCTCCAGTTGTCTCTCAAGCACTTCAGCAGATGTGACGAGTATATTTAATAGTAGCATCAAAACAAAGGTAAGATAAAGGGCTTGATAGAGTCCCAAACATAAGTTCATTTAGTAATAAACATTTTTTAAACTTGCATGTTTGTATAGTTAACGGAATTATTATCTAAAATGTATTATTCATAATAAAATAATAATTATAATGCTTAGTTACTTGCTATCTATATTGCTACAGTGGAAGCTTTACTGATTTTAAACATTAGTGATTTTGTCTTCTACAGAAGAGTTAATTTATATAAGAGGAATTTTTGGGGGGAAATAGTTTCTAGGACAAAAGGTTTTTTTTTTAACAAAATTTGTAAATAATAATTACAGTTTAGTGAGAATATTACAGATTTATATACATTATAGGTGAAAGAAAGGGAGACAGGTAGCAAGAATAATGAAGAGTTACAATGTGCCATTGTGATTGGATTAGTGGAAGAGTTTATATGCCGAAAACTTCCCACACCAGTCAGTTGAACTGAAGAAGCTGCTCGGATGAGTAGTGAAACGTCTTCATTGATTATTCAGCAAGTCCAGTTACCTATACTAGATATACCATGACCTGGATGAATGAAAATTGTCATAGTCAAGAATATAAAAGGAAATTAACTATTATTTTAACACTTTAAGGAGCATTTTTATTTTGCTGGGTACATATTATATTAAAAGCATACGGTATACTGGCCTATATTCATGAAGATATTTATTGCTATGTTCTTATAATTTAAAAGTTAAAATTACTGAAAATTGTCTCCCTGCAAAATATTTCTCTGTCTCATTAAAACCAGGGATTGGTTTAGGGGTAGTTCACCTTTAAATTAACTTTTAATATGGTGTCCACAATTTGTGTTGAATAAAGAAAGGGTTTATTAAAGACCAACGTTTCGATTCTGTACAGGAATCTTCGTCAGGGAAAGAAAATAGTATTTATACTATATAGCACAGCAGTTCAGCAGGCCTATAATGCCAATAACACATACCTTCACATTTGACCAAAATAGATCTCCAACTTTTATCTTGATAGTCAGTATTCTATGTTCTATATAGTATATAGTGTGTGTTTGTGTGTATAGTAAGTCGATCCCTAAACTCAGGTAAGTGACAGCAGTACAGAGCATGTGCTGTGAATCAGCAGAAAAGAAGCAATTAGGGGCATTTTCACTAGAACAGATTTTCAGTATTAAAGGGCTGTGGTGGACTTGGACTTGAATCTCACCTTGGCCTGGGGTATTGCACTCATGGGAACAACGTTTTTACAAAACAAGTTGAAACTGTTGCATCCAGTTATGCATTTACTGCTAGCAGTACCTTGAAGTGCTGTATGGATGGCATGTCAACATACTTCTGTCTTGAGCATCCTGAATGATGCCAGAGGGACAACAGGCAAAAAGAAAGTACTGAATAGCTGCTTGCACCTTGTACCCATGATAAATGGGCCCTAATGTGTCTGGACAAATTTCCCTGTAGGCAGTTACCCATGTCAAACAATTCAAATTGTTGCATTTATTGTTCTACCTGTAGCTGACCTGCAAAAAATCAATCACCAATTGGTTGCTTTGAGTTACTGCACATGGGCAAATTTGTTGATAAATGAGCCAAATCAGACAAACCATTTAGAATCCTATTTGCAGAAGAGCTAATGTAACGTGAGACATTAAGGGACCCATTTACTAACAATTGAATTGCATTTTTTCCAGGAATCTCGAAAAAATTGTGGGTTTCCTATATTTCTTAAAAGCTCTAAAAATTCAAGACTTAATAAGGATACAAACCATGAAAAAACCTCTGATGCAAAACTTCCCCAAGTAAAAACGGGAATTCGCTGATTTTAGTTGACCACTTTAAATCAATTCAAACGTTTAGAGGTTTGCAGGTTTTTGAGGTTGTAGTATTTTTTTTAGCGCATCGTTCAGTGCTTTTTTTCCTTCATATTTTTTATATATTTGAATCTTTACATAAATTCCATGACATTTGTGGTTTTAGAGAAAGTGAGTTTTGTTGCGCTTTCAAAAACCAGCAATTTCAGTCTGAGTTTGAACAGTACAGGACTCTAGGGGTTTGAACATTAGAGGTGTTGCTGATGTAAATAATTCAGGATTACAGGTGTGAACAATGCAGGAGTTTACTGTCTGAATTTGAGGTTTGTACGATGTAGGGGCCAGTTAATCTCAGTACGGATACCTTTTAAGGCTATGGGCACACAGGCTGTTGTCAGAGGCTGTTGGAAGCCTGCATATTTTTGCAGGATGAGAGAAGCAGATCTGATCAGTGCCGCCACTGCATTGATTTGATCAGCCTGTTTGAGGTCACACACAGGCAGAGGTCAGCCCAAATACTGATCTCAGCTTCAGCTCCACTGTGTGTGACCGCACACAGGCTGATTGGATTCAAATCAATGTTGCAGAACAAATTTCCCTGTAGGCAGTTATCCATGTCAAACAATTAAAATTGTCAATGAGATGATCTGCTTTTCTCAGCCTGCAAAAATATGTAGCTGAAGCCTTCAGCCTGTGTACCCATAGCCTAAAGCAGTCACAGCAGGTAGACTTTCATGTGGGGGGCCACACAAAGGGGGGTTGCAGGCCACCAGTTGGACAGCACTGGTGTATGGCTTTTAGCATAGGTAAATGAGCCTTACTGTTGATATCTAGATAATCGTTTTGCTCATTTAAGCACATCTAATGGCTTACTGCTGAAGAACGTTTAAAGATGTTTCATGTATTAAAGTAAAACTCATATGGTTGCTCTTCAAATGAACCTCATTCTAGAAGATAAGAACACACTCACTTCTCACAACCAGTTGTATTTCAATGTGTCCATATTAACTATTGACAATATCCAAATGCTCCACAACAGCTGTTCTGATTTTACCAACAATATTTCATAACAAAAACACTATGGCTTTATTATTTTACAGGCTGTCAAAATGGATAAGATAAAGTTGACACTTAGAGTCCTTTTTCTGGTCATTTGTTGGAATCAGTGCCTAACACAAAGTAAGTATAAACAGTATGGTGGTAATGTTGAAAGCTTACATTTTAATGACATCACAGGTCTAGTGTATAGCATGGTGTTGCTATACTTTCTACCATATCAATGGTGTTCAATATTTCTGGCACTGAAAGGTAGGAGGATATGGCAGTCACAGTGAAGTCCTTGTAAAATGAATTCCTCCTATGCCTGAGACACAGGCAGAAACTTGGGGCAGAGATGGACTCATTTATACAGAACTCATCTTTGTATAATCTAGCTCTTCTGATTACAGATGGATTTTAGTGGGGAGAAAATAAGGGTAAACACAAAACAATGATCCAGTAGTTTAACTACAGAGGAAGCAGACCACGCTGCCGCAGGGGGGCCCAGGCCTGCTTTATCTGTAGGATCATGGTGACCCGAGGCTCACGTTAGATTTTTACTTCATGTTGCACGTTACCCATGATTTTGTTGGGATGGGGTCCCAAAAAAGAATGGCAAAGCCCCCCCCAGTGCGATACTACTGCAATGATCTGTGCTTTATAAGACAAATACCAGTGAATTTACAGTTCAACAACAGATGGAGGGCTGGCAGCTTAGATAGCCCTAATGTACTGTATATAATGAAAACATGTAATGTGTTACACAATGTAATATGTCTATTTATCTTTTTTTAATCTCCCCAGTGATGGAGACAACCCAAGACGAAAGTCCTCTTTTCTTGACCAATCCTAGAATTCAATTCTAGTGTTTCAGTGTAGAAATTCAATAACTTGTTTCACATATTTGTGGATCAAAAGTTACTTAAACTATAATCAAAAGAAAAAGAGCAAGGCAAAAATAATTATAAGAAGTATTACAGGCAGAATAAAAGCCATAATTTGAAAAAATAAAGCTACCGAGAGATGTGTGCTGTTTATTTAGGGTACAATCATAAATGTTTAAAATAAATAACATAAACCACACATAGTTAGTGTTGAGCAAAGTATTTCGCAAGGTTTCACTGCAAAAAAGACATAGATGCCAAATGGTGAAAAAATTTGTCATTCGTCAAAAAAAAAGTCACCCGCATAAGGCAGCCATTGGAGCCAACCAGCCCTTTCTAAATAAATAAATATTACATGAGAGCATATAAGTTCAATACTCCAAACTATAGGGGGAGGGGAGGTTTAAAAGGGAAACATTTTAAAATATCTGAATGTTTCTCCCAGTGATACAAGCTCTGGAATCTAGGTTGTTGACTCCTAAGCTGTTAGCATGTAAGGGGGGTTAAGGGTTAATGCCGTCACCATGGAAACCCCACTTGATCCAAGGATTAAAGTCCACACTCTTGATCATAAAACAAACTTGAACTGTTTATTGGGTACACTTTCTTTCATCAGATGACTCTTCCACTCATCAGGGCATACAGATATACAATCCACGGCAAAGATACACTTCTCCTTTGCTGGCTAAGCCGACACTCCAAATACACAAAGGTTTTTCCCCGAAACCTTCCGAAGGACATCCCTTTCCAGGGTTTCTCACCACCTCCCTGCTTCAGCCGGGCTGACACCACGCCACTTTAACATTACTTTAACATTTTTACAGCACCCATATTCACTTTACACATTCAATACATTTTCTCATGCACACAATCCAATCACCTTCTTACAAGCAGATAGCATAATTTAGTCACCAGTTTAAAAGCTGGTTGCTATAGGATATTGTACCTGGGTAAATTATGTGCCTTTTATTAGGCTACAGCAAGCAGGGCAATTTTTATATTTTTCTTTCCCAGGGTAATTAACAGTGGGGAAAAAAATGCTCAAAACCCCCCGCCCCCAACACATTGACTTCTATGGTATATGGTACAACTGCTTGTGATAAAGTTATTTTTTGGCTTGCACTTTGGTGCCTTTTGCAAATAATGGTTTTCCCTTTCCACAGATGTTAAACTGTGCACTGACTGCAGCTCAAATGCCGTTTGTGAAGCTAAAACAAACTATTTCACATGCAGCTGCAAGAGTGGCTTCATAGGAAATGGAGTGAACTGCACAGAGAAAGTGTATTGTAGTAGCTTTCCATGTTGCCCTTCTGGATACAACTGGGACACCGTTTCAATGGTCTGCAGTGACATTAACGAGTGTCTGGACCCATTTAATATGTGTTATCCAGGTACCTGTACCAACAAGATTGGAAGTTATCTATGTGGCAGTACTGTTGGAAAGACTTGTGGTGGAATTTACTGCCCATATGATCAGGACTGTCTTAATTTTAATGGAATTCCGACTTGTGCTGATCCATGTAAATACAGCAAGGAGCTGAATGGAGCAAACAGGTTATTTACTATCAGTTCCACTGGAAAATTCCCCACTGACCAATTCAACATTGGATGGTTCCATTTTACACTTGGTTTTAAGATGAAGGAAGGGTGCGTTGGACCTCTTAAATGTGGCTCTGCTGAACCCTTCAGTCTAACCAGCCACCCAAAAAAGGAAGATGGAGTGAAGATGGTGCCTCTTACACTTAACATAGCCACAGGGTGCATAAATGGATCATCTATACCCGTGAAAGCTTGTGATGGATTCTACGTCTACAAGTTTCTTGGCACCACAAGGCCAGAAGTCTATTGTTCAGGTGTGTATAAGACATGACAGTGGTTAATTTATCATTCTATGGTCTTTGTTTTAGAGGTTTTGTTTGACTCCTTGAGGTGACTAAAGGCTCAAACCAAGTTTTACATTCCCCATAATTGCAAAACAACTGCAGTGCAATTGATTATTACCTGTTTGGGGGAAAGAAACATAACAATTACTGTATGTAAAGTTATAGCATAACCAAGGCATTATAACTTTACTATAAACCTGCTGAACATAACAGGGATGAGGCGAGGTGAGAACCTTGCTACAGGTCGCAGCAAAACACAATAAAGGAAATCATTTCGGAGGTTTATCTATTATTAATTTGAAGAGAGAGTGGAGTGGCCATGCATCTGTCCAGGCATCAGATAGAAGTGAGAAGCTTTGGTCTGAGGATAGCAATGTGATGTGACTCTGTTGCTTTAAATGGATGGTTCACCTTTAAATTAACTTTTAGTATGTTATAGAATGCTCTATTTCTAGCAACTTTGTAATTGGTCTTTATTATTTACAGTATTCTTAATCGTTTTTCTGCTATCTCTTTACGTCTTTCAATTCGGTGTCAATGACACCAGCAGGCAAAAGATATTATTGCTCTTTGAGGTTACAATTTTATTGTTATTGTTTAAATTACTTATCTTTCTATTTTGGATTCTTATTAAAACCATTGGCTGGTTGCTAGGGAAAATAAGACCCTAGCAACCAGAGAGCAACTGAAATACCAAATTTGACAGCTGCTGAACAAAAAGCTAAATAACTAAAAAACCATAAACAATTGCAAATGACGACCAATTGCAAAGTGTCTCCGAATATCACTGTTTACAAGATACTAAAAGTTAATCTAAAGGTGTATCCGCACCCTTTTATACCTTGAGAGGCCGACTACATTTGCTTCTTGGCTCTTAATGTTATATCCACTCCATGTGCTAGTGGTGTTTTTTTAAGAAGTCTGGACTCTCTCTTACTGACAGAAATTACCCTGGAACCAGCAGGAATTAAATAGCTGGAATTAATGGCAGCAATGTAATTTTAAATTGAAGATGTGGTAAATAACCTCAAAATAGGTGCACATTAGAAGCATGGTGTTACTGGTGGTCTTTCATGTTTTAAAAAATGTAGGCAACGCTAATTGTAACAGATATACCATCAAATAAATGACACCCAGATTTACAGCAGTGAGTTTATTATTCTGTATACTGTATATTTGAGAAAAAAAAACTCATGATGAAGAAATATTTTTTATTTCCTTCTTTGCTGTTTCTCTTGGAAATTTTCTTTATATGTACTTTATTAGTAGGCAGAAGCTTTGTGTTCAATTTTTATTGGTATTCTGTTAAAAAATTATATGCATGCATGCAGCAAATTATTCAATAATTATTGATTATAGAGTTTTATCTGTTTGCAGATATATCTCCAGCAACAACAACTTCAACGACTGCAACAACTATGCCCACAACAACACCAACTACAACCACAACAACCACTATGCCTACTACAACCACCACACCCACAACAACAACACCCACAACCACTACAACAACTACACCCACAACCACTACAACAACAGCACCCACAACCACTACGCCCACAACCACTATAACAACTACTATGTCCACAACCAGTACAACTATACCCACAACCACTACAACAACCACTGTGCCCACAACCACTACAAGAACCGCTATGCCCACAACCACTATACCCACAACCACTACAAAAACCACTATGCCCACAACCACTACAACAACCACAATGCCCACAACCATTACAACAACCACTATGCCCACAACCAGTATAACTATACCCGCAACCACTACAACATCCTCTTCACCCACAACAACCACTTTACACATTAGCCCAGCCACGCAATCTGTAATCACACCAATCACATCACTTGCACAGCCCTCAGCATCATTACCTTCATTTTCCTCAGCTACCATAACTACACCTATTAAGTCAACTGAATTAAATATCCCTAACACAGGTAACCCACCACCAGCTACCTTAAACTCATCAACAACATGTACCAATGTTACCACTCAATCCCATAATTTGAACTCATCAACCACAACACAATCACCTAATACTTCATGTGCTAACATATCTTCCCAGCCTATTACAATACCAAAATCATATCCGTATCCTGAAGAGAATATAACTGTTACTCATGTCAGCAGCAGAAGTACACTGACTGTCAGAATTGTAACTCAAAAAATTGGAGACATTGACACAAAGGGTCTCGAGATAAATGAGACAACCATTGTGAATATAGAGGTAAAGACCATTACCTCAAATAACATCTACACAAAAGTCACAACTTCTGTCTCCCCTACATCCATCCTTATTCATGTGGCTGGCAGTGCCCCAGAATCATCAACCGACAGGCCAGACACTATAGTAACCAGCAGTGAAAGCACAACAACTAACACAGAGATATTTCAGCCTGACTCTTACTGCAGTCAACCTGCCCAAACAAAAACAACCACAGAGACTTCCTCAACTGCTGGAAACCGTTGCTCGAGCGTTGTTTCAGCAACCACTACCACCACCATTACCACAACGGAGGAAATTATTGTTCTAGGTCCTCGTGGATTCTCTGCAAGCTGTACTCATTATTAATTCTTGCAACCCTTACTGTCTTAAAAAACAATATGTATCTCTTGATAATACTATTGACCTTTATATACTGTCTGTTGCATGCTGCATGTTATTGTATTTCTTTGTGTCTGTTAGCAAAATAATTGACCCTGAACAATCTTATTTTATGAAAATTGACGTAACCAGAATAATATGGACTGTAATGGAGTCCTTTAGGGAAAGCATTTCTATTATGGTTCAGCATTACCATTTGGACTTAATGTCTCTTGCTATAATAAGTGACATTAAAGGTCCATTAACTAAAACTAAGATTTTCCTTTCATAATGGATCTATCATGATTGTGCGTAAGTCAAGTTTTGTATTAATTGGATGTATTTCAACAAAAAAGTAATGTATTTTCATTACATATGGGTGCCTTCTAGGGATGGGTGAATTTTTTCACCTTGTTTTGCCACAAAAATGACGCCCATAGATTTGTATGGCGTCGTGCGTCAAAAAAAAAAAAGACACACGTCAAAAATTTTTCGCCCCCACCTATGCCAATCTCTACATGGGGAGGTGAGAGCCATATCGGGAACACATTGTCTGGTACGGCATATACATTGACGATCTGTTGTTCATTTGGGAAGGACCACAGGAGGACATCATCGAGCTACACAAATACCTTAATAATAATCACTACAATCACTACACCACAAAGTAGAAATTATTTTTTTGTATTTAACACTAAAAGGAAATTCACATACAGGTAAAATTGGCACACAAATTTACAGAAAGCCCACAGCAGGGAAAACGATACTTAGATCAAAAAGTTGTCATCTCAAACACACAGGCAACAGTATTCCCTATGGACAATTCATGAGATATCGCAGAAACTGCAGTTCAGAGGAGGCGTATATTGAACAATCTAAGCAACTAGGAGAGAGGCTACGCAGCCGAGGATATTCCAGGGAATTGATCAGAACTGCACACGGAAAGGCAAACAAAACATCACATCTGAGGAAGATAATGTCACGACCACCAAAAAAAGCATCAGGCAACACTGGAAAAGAGAAACAAAAATTTTTTTTTGTTACAGAGTATAGTGAGGAATTCAAACAGATAAGTAACACCATCAAAAAATATCTACCAATACTAAATGGGGATGATAAAATGGCAGAAATATTATCTCAAACAGACATAAAATTTGTTTCAAAAAAAGCACCCACATTGGGAAAATGTTAGCCCCTAGCCAAGTAACATGAGTCCCAATAAATCAAACAGGTAATTGGCTGTCAGTCAAGGGCACCTTTAGGTGTGGGGCAACAATTTGCAAGACCTGTACAGTCATCATCAAGGGCAAGGAGTTTAAATCAAATGTTACAGGGCAGTCCTTTAAAAATCTAGGTTTTTATAACTGCAACACAAAAAACGTTGTTTATTTACTAGAATGTGCACAATGTAGCAAACAATATGCAGGTAGGACCACTCGGCCACTCAAAGACAGGATAAGGGAACATATTAGAACTATCATAAACAAAGAGGAAACCACTCCAGTTGGGAGACATTTCCTAACATGTTCCCCCAATGGTATCAAAGACCTAAAGGTAAAAGTAATAGAACAAGTAAAAGTTCCCATTAGGGGAGGGGATATTATCCACAGATTGAATTTAAGAGGGGCATTCTGGATCCTGAAGTTGGAAACCAGAATCCCAAATGGCCTTAATTATAGACACAATATTAGTTATTTATATTAAATATCGAATTAACAAACTTAACTAAACGTAATATATGTATCTACTCAAGTAACTGTAAATAATATATAGGTATGATATTTTCTAAAGAACATGGTCTTAAAATAAAAATTGAAACATGTACCTTACCACCCTCCCCTATAAATTGTTCAGAGAAATAATTAATTAAGATCTTTTCTGCAAGGGAGGCATAAAGGAAATGGATATACCCCCACTAAACCATAATAAGGCAAAGAACAGGTAAATAAATAATGTGAACTCCCACCAAGCATCTATCCAAGCGTACTTAGGTATTATACCATTTTTGATTTTAGATATGGCTATATAAATCCACTGTTTAGCTTTTTACCCCCTTTTATGAAAATTTTTGTATTTCTGTATATATGTATATTTTACAGATTCACAGGAAAAAGCTTATATTAATATATACATATATTTAAAATAAAAAAGCATTTTAATCAAGCCCACTAGGTATAAAAACTTGTATAAAATCACTGCTGCGTGTAATGGAACTTCAGCCTATGATTAAGGGATCTTATCCCAAAATGCGTTTTGTACAGCAACATGCTCCAATAAAACATGTCCAGAAGTGGCTATTTTTTTATGCCCATAGACTTTAAAGGGCGTCGGCAATATTTCGCCGGCGGCGAATTTTTGACGAAATGGGTCAAATTCGCCCATCCCTAGTGGCTTCATGACACTTGAGGTAGCTGAACAGTTTTAAGTCCAGGCAAGCTGTATGACTGCACTTTCTCATCAGCAGAATAACTGAATTAACTCTATAATGTAGAGCACTAGCAATAATGTCCATATCTATCTCCCCTGTATCACATATGGTTATTGTATTATTCTGCAACAGGAGAGTATCTACCTCCCTCTGGATGCCAGCCCCCCCACCTGTTCTGGGACACACTTGTACACTGTACCCCCTGTTCCAGTCACAACCCCTGCCCCCCCCCCCCAGTATCTACTCCACTGTTCTGCAAAAAGCAAGCTGGATCAGGTGAACCATGGAAGCCTCCAGATGTAATTTTGACATACATATAGTAAACACAAGCAGATGTTACAACGTTATTAGACATGAGTATTAATATGGTAAAATATCAATCAATCAAAATGTAAAGAAACCAAGTAATTGGCATTAGATATGTTCCATTCTACAAACAAACTATCAAAATCTTAATGGCGTTATGTGTTTTTTCTACAAAGTAAGTTTTTTTTCTACAAAGTTAGAAACATGGTCAGATTCTGTTAACAGCAGAAAATGAAATTACCTTATGTAAATGCATTCATAATACTCATTTTGCCTATATTTCTGGAAAACATTTTCTTAATATGGCAATAGCTTTCCTTTGTATGTGCTACGATTTTCTATCCTTACTCAGGTATATATAATCTCATTTTTCTTTAAACTTGAAGAATAAGTGGTGACTGGTTTAGGCACCAAAACCAATTAAAATGTGTAACAGTTTAAGAAAGAACTGTTCCAATGAAAATATTTTATAATACAAGTTCATTCCTTTTTTGTTACTAATCCTTTAAACAGCACACTATTTTAGAGTAATACCAACATATTCCAATGCTTCAATCAGTAACAACAATCCAGCCTTCATCATATGATGTTGCGGTTCCAATATATTTTCACAAACCAAGTGTTCTTTATGAGTCTAATCCTCCTGCCACTTTCCTGGTTTTTTCCCAATATTTTTTTTGTATAAATGGTGTAGCAATTATTCCTTTTACAATAAACCTTCTAAACATATCTTGCACAAAATGCATCATATGCTTGCAGCAGTCTTGACTGTTACAGATGGGGCAGATGGGGCAACGGATATTTGATTTTTTTTGATTATTTTTTTCTCAAATATAATGCCCTTAAGATGGTGCCATTAAAAAAAAAAATATTTTGAGGCTGTTCTTGTTTTGTGTTATTTTATTGGTTAAATAAAGGGTCTCTTTATGCAACAGTGATATTCATTGTCTATTAGAAAGTCTAAAAGACTACCAATTTGTTCTGTGTAGCAGAGCCAGGCCAGGCCAATTAGCTAGATAGAAAGTCTTCTATATCGTGTCTACAAGCAGTACATATTGGTTGTCATAAAAACGAACACTTTCTAGAACAAGCTGTTTTGCATTGAGGAGTAAGAATTCCCTTATGGAGTTCTACTGCTCAGTGCTGTCAAACATATGTATAATAAATCAGCCCCTAAGTTTTACTCCTGAAATTTCCATTTTGCTTGAATAGTACTTGAATACTATGTTTAAAGCATGGCCCGGGTAGCTGCTGACTTCAGACTTAGAGAAATAATTTGGAGTGAGTAGACCATCTCCTACACTCCATTAACAATGTCAGGAATTTTTTTAAATAAATTGGGAACATATAGAACTACTGGAAATCCTTCAGGATTAGCTCCAAAATTATATTTAAAAAAGTAAATATATGTGAATGTGCAGAAGTGAGAAAAAGTGTGCAAAACGGGTAGAAAAAATATAAAATTTAATAAAATGTTTGTTTTGTGAGTGCAGATGTGTATGTAACCTGGATCAGGTATGTAGAAGTGCTAAGGGGATCATTGGTTTCAGCAGGAGAAACCAAGACTTACACAGCAGTAAGTATGTGGTTGGTGCTGGGATAATTCCCAAATAGATTTTATATAAATAAATGGGAGAGGATAACAAACTGCCATTTGCCACTCCCAGTCATTAGACTTTATGTACTTCACTCATACTTGCAATAATTAAATACATCTGCCATTATTTGAGCTTTGCTTTGTTGTACTAATCCCCAACAAGGGATTCTGGAAGTAACAACCTTTTACAAGGGTTGTGCAGTCAGTGATGCTTTGATCCATAGCATTGAACTGAAGGGATTGTGCTGATTTATTTCAGGAGAAATGCAGCCATATGGTCAGTTATGCAAAACTTAAATAAAACTGTTATCTGGTACAAGGACTTCCCAGGGAGGGGCTGTGAAATGTAGCAAAGACATATGTGATCTACTACTTAGGGAATGTTTAGTAAGATGATGGGGCTGATACAAGCATTCTGCTATAAAATCAGGTTATTTTTACATTTCACATGTTTAGGCCTTTTCATGTAGACCACCTTTCTACTACTAAAAGCATCAGTAACAAATACATTGCACTAGGCATTCATAAATGCCATAATGGTATACACGTTTATATACACTTCACACATTTCTTGCACTGGATACAGTGCAATGCTTTGCTATTAGCCAAACAAATATGTTTTGATGTTAATGTTGCACAAGTAATATTCTTATACAGATTAAATCACTGTAGATTACATTTATATAATTATGAATGATTATGTATCATTCACATGAGTCTAAGGTTCCTATCACACTCACGCAACAGACAGGGTTAGTTCCATCAGGAGTCATATGACCTGCCAATATGTTTTTAGAGTGTGGGATTAGCTCCAAATGTGACAGACTGCATTCTGCTACATCAGTGTAGCTTTGCATACTGCGTTGGTGCATTGTGCTCAGGGCTTATCTGCACATTGGGGACCCTGGCACTTCCTAACCTGTACATCTGATTAAGCTAAGGAGTGATCTAGGTCTAGGAGATGCCAATGTGTCATGCATCTGAATGTAGCTCTGTAATGCTGAACTCAGAACAAGGTACAGGCCTTTGCTCTTGGCACTTGTCATAAACCAATACTGGTCTTTTTAGGATTATAAATATGTCACTGCAAACTGAGCATTTATATTGTATTCCCTTGATGAGAACATGGCTTTAATGAGTTGTAAAGGGATTGTTCCCCTTTAAATTTACTTTTAGTATAATGCAGAGAGTGATGTTCTGAGACAATTTGCAATAGGTATTAATTTTTTTATTGCTGTGGTTTTTTAGTTATTTAGCTTCTTATTCAGCGGCTCCTCTATCTGCAAATTCAGCAATCTGGTTGCCAGAGTCCAAATTACCTTAGCAACCATGCACTGATTTTAATAAGACAGTAAAATATGAATAGGAGAGGCCTGAATAGAAAGATGAGTAATAAAAAGTAGCATTAACAACAAATCCATCACCTAACAGAGCATTATTTGAAAGCTGGAAAGAGTCAGGAAAAGAAAGGGTATAAATCAAAAACTCAGTGGATTAAAATCCTTCGAATCGTTCGGTTCGAAGGATTTAATCGTTCGATCGAACAATTATTCCTTCGATCGTTCGACCGAACGAATAGCGCTAAATCCTTCAACTTCGATATTCGAAGTCGAAGGATTTAACTTCGAGGGTCGAATATCGAGGGATAATTAACCCTCGATATTCGACCATTAGTAAATGTGCCCCTTAAAGTTAACTTGAATGTGAATCACCCCTTTAAAACAATGGAACAGAGAGTTCTCAGAAGTTTTTATCTGTTGGCTGCAAATATGGCAACATTAGAAGCACTGCATTTTTTTTTATTAGCCTTAGGTGCCCTTCACCCAAAGGGATTCCAATTCATAGGGATTCATGTCTACAGGTATGGGATATTATATAATGTTTATTCACATGTCTACCAACAACAAGTTAAAAATATAACTAAAAGAAAAAACAGTATAAGTCAGAAGAGGGGGCCCCTCTATCAAATTATCAGGATTAAACAATCCTAACATATGGTATAAACCTTATATATTTGCAGTGGGTGGCATCATACACAATAAAAAATAAATACAGGTATGGGATACGTTATCCAGTAACCCGTAATTCAGACATTCCGAAATACAGAAAGGCCATCTCCCATAAACTCCATTTTATCCAAATAATCTAAATGTTTAAAAATGATTTATTTTTTTCTCTGTAATAATATTTATTCTTTATTGAAAGCAAAGCCAGCCTATTGGATTTATTTGTTGTTTACATGATTTTCTAGTAGACTAAAGATATGAAAATCCAAATTAAGGAATAATTTATTATCTCGAAAACCCCAGGTCCTAAGCATTCTGGATAAAAGGTCACATACCTGATCACCATAATGAATGGGTATGATATTTTATATATAGAATGCAAAATCAGCACTGTTTAATAACTCCCATTATTGTAAAAAAAATATCATGATTTAAATCATTTGCATCTGATATATGTTCATGTTGTAGCTATAGATCATTGTTGTCTAAATGGCACATCAATTTACCACATGGTAATGTTCACATTGAGTCAACATCATTTCTATAAATGCACCAGTTTTTAACCTTAATTATGGTCAAAACTGCTCCTATATGGATAATTGGAACAACATACCCCCAGGGCTTTCTGATCTTATTTTTACTCCTGAATGAAAAAAGAGTAGTCAGCACACGGATTCTCAATATTCTTTCCTTTGTGGTGCGCGTTCTGCAACGGCCACTTCCCATTGACCAACCATGTAGTGTAGAGATTTGAACAGCACCATATATGAATATGACCTAAGTCCCATTTTTAGATAACTATATGGCTCTTTTTATTCTATATTTAATGAATTTCGTGTTTTAATTATGATCTATGTCTTTATTCTTTTACAGATGCACTATGTGATTTTTTATCGTATCAAGCTTCTATTTATTGATGTCACTTGATTGATGTAATGGGTAAATTTACAATGTATTGTATAATATTATAACTGTTTTTGCTTGTTTGTCTAAAAATGACTGATGCACTTTATTGACCACTAGAGGGTGTTAAAGGGTATAAATTGTTGTATTAAGCACTAGTCAGTAAGCTTGATAAAAGGCCGCATGGCCTGAAACGTTGCGGGGATGCCCATAAGAGCACAAATAAAGGCTTTTTAAACTACTTCTAAGTTGATGGTGCTGTTCAAATCTCTACACTTATTTTTACTCCTGCCCACTCCTGTCCGGAAAGTTAGGGCAATGTGTCTCCAGAGAGTAAGCTCAGTCAGGTGATCCCACTGGTGTCTAATAAAAAAAAGTTTGGGAGTTTTACTTTGAAAGCAGCTAGTAAGTTGCAGGTAAAACTTAGTCCCTTTATAAAATGTATAATGAAGCAATAGAATTCTTATTGAATCAGATGAAAATTGAGCATAAGACTGGCCAGATATGGGATGACTTTGACGTAGTTGGCCAGCTTAAATATATTGCAATATATGGACAAACAATCCCTGTTTTGCTAAAAGGGTAAGGCATTTAAAGTAGCTTAAAGCACACAATGTTTCAATGTCCTTAATATATTCATAATGGGTTGAGTGCAGAGTTATGTATTTGTCATTATCCAGAAAGATCCGAATTACAGGACGGCCATCTCCCATAGACTCCATTTAATTAAATAATTCAATTTTTTTAAAATAATTTCCTTTTTTTCTCTTTATTAATAAAACTGTACCTTGTACTGGATGCCACCTAAAATATAGTTATCCCTTCTATTTTTGCAGATGATACTAAATTGTGCAGAACTATAGGTTCCATGCAGGATGCTGCCACTTTGCAGAGTGATTTGTCTAAACTGGAAAACTGGGCAGCAAACTGGAAAATGAGGTTCAATGTTGATAAATGCAAGGTTATGCACTTTGGCAAAAATAATATAAATGCAAGTTATACACTAAATGGCAGTGTGTTTGGAGTTTCCTTAAATGAGAAGGATCTAGGGGTCTTTGTAGATAACACGTTGTCTAATTCTGGTCAGTGTCATTTTGTGGCTACTAAAGCAAATAAAGTTCTGTCTTGCATAAAAAAGGGCATTAACGCAAGGGATGAAAACATAATTATGCCTCTTTATAGGTCCCTCATCTGGAGTATGCAGTGCAGTTTTGGACTCCAGTCCTTAAGAGGGATATAAATGAGCTGGAGAGAGTGCAGAGACGTGCAACTAAATTGGTTAGAGGGACGGAAGACTTAAATTATGAGGGTAGACTGTCAAGGTTGGGGTTGTTTTCTCTGGAAAAAAGGCGCTTGCGAGGGGACATGATTACACTTTACAAGTACATTAGAGGACATTATAGACAAATAGCAGAGGACCTTTTTACCCATAAAGTGGATCACCGTACCAGAGGCCACCCCTTTAGACTAGAAGAAAAGAACTTTCATTTGAAGCAACGTAGAGGGTTCTTCACAGTCAGGACAGTGAGGTTGTGGAATGCACTGCCGGGTGATGTTGTGATGGCTGATTCAGTTAATGCCTTTAAGAATGGCTTGGATGATTTTTTGGACAGACATAATATCAAAGGCTATTGTGATACTAAGCTCTATAGTTAGTATGGGTATATTGAATTTAATTAAAAGTAGAGAGGGGTGTATGTATGGATGCTGGGTTTTCATTTGGAGGGGTTGAACTTGATGGACTTTGTCTTTTTTCAACCCAATTTAACTATGTAACTATGTAACTATATATGCAAAACAATCCTATTAGGTTTAATTTATGTTTACATTATTTTATTATTGTAAACGTAAGCTATGTTGATCCAAATAATGGAAAGACCTGTTATCTGGAAAAACTAAGGCCCCAAGCCTTCTGAATAACAGGTTCTATACCTGTAAAATTAAATCTATGGAATATTGCCATTTCACAATCATTTTCGCGAATTTCTTTCTGTTTTCTTTCTGTTTATCCTCTGTGTGATAATAAAGTCATTTTGATTATTTGTTACAAATAACCATGCAATTTAGAGCCATATGGTTTACTACCTGACATCTTAATTGTTAACCCAAAAAGAAAAAAAATAATGACTGATAATGATCAGAAAAGGACTTATTTATTAGTTGGTTATTTAGCATATCAATAATATCATTACACAGCAATGGTATAGTTGCATATACTATACTAACATACTTATAATTGAATTGCATTGCTGGTCTTTAAATATCCCCAGTTTCCCATACATAAATAAAATAAAGGTTAGAAGCATAGAAACTAGATAGAGTGCTACAATGTGAGCAGAGACACTGAGCAAACAAGAATATCAATGCAGTTACCCGGTGGAAGCTTGAGCGCTAAACTTATATTGGACCAAAGCAATCCAAAGGGCAACTTGATTGCCTGCATTTTCATATTAAATTAATAAATAATAGTAGTTGTTTCATGAAGAGTTGATTCAGGATCAGGAACAGTCACAATGACCTCTTCAGTTGTAGTGGTGGTGGTTGTGGTTGTGCTTCTGAAATCCTTTCCGTCTGCGGAGGTGGTTTCAGTGGTGGTTTTAGTTTGCACTGGTTTGCCACTGTAGAGCTGAGGCTGGAATGGCTGTGAGTTGGCAGATGCCTCTTCACAGCCCATCCAGTCAGGAGGTTGGGTGTGTGTAGATGTCAGTGGCACTCCTTCTTCTAATCTGAAATGTGCAGTGGACTGAAACAATGAACTATTGGTTCTGATTTTTACGCTCATGGGCGTTATTACTTTTACTTCAGTGAAGATACTGGTTGTCTGGTTGACTTCCAGGGTTGTGATCTCTGTGCCATTCACTAACTGAGTTTTGCTTGTGGTGGTCATTGTGTTGGTGGTTTTTATTGTAGTGACTGTGATATTTTGGTCTGACACTGGTGATAATGTATTAGGATGGGTTGTTGTAAATGCAGATGAGGAAAACTCTGGACTGGCGAAAACTGATGTGGACACATCCAGGGAAGTGAATAGGGATGTGACAGTTGGAGATTGGTTAGTAGTTGTAGGTATAGCAGTTGAGGTAGGTGTGGCCGTTGTAGAAGGTGTAGTAGTAGGTGTGGTAGTTGTAGTAGGTGTGGTAGAAGGAGCTTTTGTTGGGATTGTAGAGCTTATATTAAAGTTTGGATCTGAAAAATATAAACAGAGAATTAAATCTTAAAACCCCCTTTCTGTAAACCTAGGTGTACACCTTAATATAAAACATACAGGCTGATATCCATTTCCCATTCACCATTTCTACAACTACAATTCAGAATCAAAATTATTGGGCTTTCTTACAGCAGAATACTGGATAGTGTCAATTAACTTACACATCATTAGAAATCGAACAAATATTTTCCCGTAATAAACTTAAGAATAAGGCATCATTAAAATATGCATGTTTAATTTGTTCTTCCAGTTTAAAAATATAGAACAATTCCAACTCACCTGTGCAAAAGACATCAAACTGCAGGCTGCCTGTGAACTTATAGACATAAAATCCATCGGGGCAGGCTTTAACAGGGATTGTTGAAGCGTTTACACAGCCTGTTAATGAGTTTCTTTTAAGAGTCACCATCTCAATTCCGTCTCCAATGACTGGGTGCTTGCCTCCAAGACTAAAGGGCTCTGCAGATCCACATTTCAAGCTATTAACACACCCCTCAGCCATTCTTAATCCAATATTTCCAGTGTAACGGAACCAGCCAAAGCTGTATCTGTCAGTTTGGAATATACCAGTAGAGTCAAGTGTAGACAATCTGCTTGATCCATTCAGTGTCTGGTAATTCAAGCAAGGATCAGCACACTCAACGACTCCATTGACATTGAGACAATCCATGTCATAGGAACAGACAGTAGTGGGACATTCAGTGTTTCTGTTATAATTACACAGGTAGATACCATTTTTATTCGAACAAGTTGATGAAGGCACGCACTTATTCAGCGTGTTATCACTGCATTCATTGACATCAACACAGAGCTTGGTAGCTTTATTCCAGGAATAGCCTTGAGGACAGCATGACACTGAGCTACAGTAGGACAAAAGAGTGCAATTCACACCATTACCAATGTAACCAGAGGCACAGCTGCATGTCACATAGCCTGCCTTCTGGGAGCACACCGCAGCAGTAGCGTGGCAGGAGGAACAAGTCTTTGCATCTGTGTAAAAAAACAAAAATCAATATTTCAAATACAAACCAGTTATAAGAGAATGGGAAGAGTGAAAAAACCTGGAGGGTCATTCCAGAGGTGGTCTCATTTCAATTCATGTGCACAAAAGACTGAAAGAAGAAATGGAACCCCACAAATATTGTCTTAAAAAATATATTTTTTAACCTTTTATATTTCTCAGCAATAATTGGTTGCATCAGGGATTGCAGAACCTTTCTAAAATAAATAAATTGTAATGTTTTGGCTGCTCCATTATTACTAATTATAGATCTATAGATGATAGATGATAGATAGATAGATAGATAGATAGATAGATAGATAGATAGATAGATAGATAGATAGATAGATAGATAGATAGACATATAGATTGACTGATTGATGTACTGATAGAAACTATGTAGGTAATAGATATATAGTCGGAAACAGATGATATGCAGATACAAATTTATCAATCTATCTAAAGACAGAGTTTGAATGACTATACCGATACTAGATATATATAAACAGATAATAAATTTAGATATAGATTTAAAATGTAGACAGAGGTGATAGCTGATAGACAGACAGACAGACAGACAGACAGACAGATAGATAGATAGATAGATAGATAGATAGATAGATAATTATAAATAGATAAGTACATGTAGATACCGCATACTAGATAAAATTAATTAATATATATATGATATATTAAAAATATAGATACAACTATGGGCTCTGTTATTCTGGAAACCCATTATAAAGAAAGCTCTAAACTATAGGAAGGCTGCCCCACAGCCTCCATTTTTTCCAAATAATTGAAGTTAAAAAAAAAAGTATTTGCTTTTTTTCTGTAAGAATAAAACCGTACCTTGTACTTGGTCCAAACTAAGATATGGTTAATCCTTATTGGAAGCAAAACCAGCTTATCGAGTTTAGTTAATATTTACATGATTTTTTAATAGACTTGACAGATCTGGTATCCAAAATAAAACCCAGGTCCCAAGCATTCTGGATAATAGATACCATACCTGGACTAACAAGATAGATAGAGAGACTGATTGACTTATGACTACACTATATATATATATATATATATATATATATATATATATATATATATACATTCATATATTTGTTATATAGAGAGAAAATGCAAATTACATATAGCAGTGAACAAAGAGAAGGTTAGTTAGATAAAGAAATACAAGATAGATAAGAACTATATAATGGATAGGTATATAAATACAGCTAATACTTACATGATACCCCTGTAAGGAAAACAAAATAAAAACACAAGTTAGCAATTAGACAATCTTAAATGTTAAACTGTTATCATTATATTTTTAACTTTATTTGACTTTATATACAAAAAAGCCTTATATACAAAAATATCTGTGTTATCCAATTAAAAACATGCATGAAAGTTCTCAATTCAAAGGCGCTAAGCATACTGCTGCAGTGTACGTGTTGAAATAATTTCTTTTTTTTACAGTGACTTAACTATAGGTCGCAGGGCCGGGGTAGACATTTTCGTGTATTCTTACATGTGTATTCTTACATACCCATCTACAAACCTAGTCACTAAAATTTCAGAAAGGCTTAGTATCTATTTATAAACTTTCAAAGGTTCTCTCAGCTTCATGTGTATTCTCTAAAGGTGTAGAATATTAATGCCTTCCTACACAATGCATATTTTCTCTTTTTTTTGTGTCCTACTCTCCGATGCAGAGGTGTGCAAAGTATGCACTAGGTCTAGCAACCCTTAGCAACCAATTCATGCAAATTACTTTGGGTTGCTAGACCTAGTTCAAACTTGGCATATTTTATATAACATTTCATCCAGCCAATTTAGGCACAGAAATACAGTATATTACAAGATATCACTCTAAGCTACATGATAATTGTGAATGGCTGTGAAAATACATAAGTACAAAGGAGTAACCATTGGCATAGCTCTTATCTTGCTAATTGCTAAATTTTTAAAAGCATATATTACTGCTGCTGTAATGACTTATTAATAAACATTGGTTATTAATGATGACAGACACAGGTTTTAGTGTGCCTGGGTACATAGAAAAATAATGCTATACGCTATGTAACAGATGCACTACAAACTCACCTTGGCAGTTAGCTGTTCCTAAATAGAAGAACAAGAGGGTTATGCAGAGCAAAGCAGTCATCTTCTGTTCAGAGTTGTTGAATCTAGGGAAATATATTCAGTTAAGTATTCTGTAGTGAAATGCAGTGTTTAGCAGTGCTCACAACATAATTTAATGTACAATATAATCCTACCTGCAACATTCTATCCTCACAGCTACTGAAATGGTACTGTCCTAATTCAGGTATAAATTAGTGCAATTTTGTATTCCCTTTAATTCATTGACTGTATCTAAAATATGCTATAGTGCTTACCCTCTCCAGTATTATTAGACCTTTATTTCCCGTCCAGCTTGAGGGGCTAGCAACCAAACTGTGTTGCTTATAAAAGTACAAGAGAAAAGTACCACCCTTTTAAGGTGGGGTATTAAACAATAGCAGAGAGCTAGGAGCACATGTATCAGAAAGAGCATGGGTATCTTTCAGCATGCTAGGTAAACAAACGTGACATTTCTTTCTCATATCTGTTTTTCTTTGTTTGTTTACTTCATTACATAGGCTGACGTTCTGAACTACTCGGGTCATAAATAAATGTCATTGAGTATTTGGTTCCCCTTTATGAAGTGCTATAACTTGTGGCGTATAGCCCTAGCACACCCACTACTAAACTCAGTGACTTGCATTCTATGCCTGTCCTACCCACATGTCAACACGTAGTGATAACTGAGCGTTTACTTGTGATCTTCTGAATGCATTTTTAGCATTTTCTGCTGCTTTTGGACATAGCTGTTTTTTTTTCTCAGGGTGCAAGGGATGGTAAAATATGACGATAGTTTTGCTTTTGTCCTTATCCCTATTTCAGTATTCAGAGTTTCTCAAAATGTACAACTTTATAGTTATAGAAGACAAGCTTTGTCTAATGTTCAACAACATGGAGTATTTTATACAATGAAGCTTTCAAAAAAGCCGTCCACTTGGTGATGTAAAGACCTGCCTTAGCTTGTTAGTACAGGGATGGGGCCTGTTATCCAGAATTCTTGGGACCTGGGGTTTTCTGGATAACAAATCTTTCCATAATCTGGATCTTCATAATTTAAGGCTACTATAAAATCATGTAAACGTGAAATAAACCCAATAGGCTTGTAATCGAGAAAAAAGACATCATTTACATTAAAAAAAGACATAAAAAGACTAGGATTACAGTGGAACCTCAATTTTACATCCCCTCATTTTAAGTTTTCCCTCATTTTACATTCTTGTTTTGTGGCCTCACCTTTATATTATTCATAATACATTTCCCTGATTTTACATTTTCCTGGATTTTAAACCATTTTTTCTGGTCCCCTAAAAAATTTAAAATAGGGGTTCTACTGTATTTGCATCTATGGGAGATGGCTTTCCTGTAATTCTGAGCTTTCAGGGTAACGGGTTTTCTGGATAATGAATCCCATACCTGTACAGCACTTTGGTTACTAAAGCTTTGTGGCACATACAGTATATGTGGCCTTGGTGAAATGCGGCATGTCACCTTCTGTGATGGGGTGATATTATCTATAGGCAAATAGCAGAGTGCTTCTACCCTATAGTTTTGATGATTGTAACTAACTATATGTATCAGTGGACTGCTTCTTATTTCATCTTCTATAGGAAACATATCAAGGAGCCAACGCAGTCAAACACATTCTGATTCTGAATTATATTCACAGTTCAAAATTCAGTTAACAAATACAACAGAACATGTATATTGTATATTGTTTATTATCGATTGGTAACGCTATCTTTCCAACTTTACTTACTTTTAGTTAGGGATGTTGCAAGGTTGTTTTATTTTCTGGACTTTCATGGTACATATCCTGCTTGAAGTTTGCATTTGGTACAAGCCTGACTGACTCATAATTTCTTTTATAGTTTTTTTGTTAACAGTTGTGTATCTTAAAGATGCTGGGCCTGCCATTTGATTCTTTTTAGGGCAGACCTAAAGCCCTGGGTAAAAGAATATTTTGGAAGCAAATAATAGATTAAAATGATACTTCAGTCCTGTAGACTTTCTGTTCTCTACCCTCTGAATCACCAAGAAGATGATCCAAGCACTGTCAAATGGTCATTGATTTTGTTATATACAGGTATGGGATCTGTCCCGGATAAGGGATCTTATTTGAATCTCCATACCTTAAGTCTACAAAAAAATCATTTAAACATTAAATAAACCCAAAATGCTATAATAAGATCTTGTGCGCTTCCTACAATAAAGTTTAACCAAAAACGTATTTGAGTCTCTCCCACTCCACAGAAATGTATATATCTATGGGGATCAAATGTATCTTTTGCTTTCTAGTGTTTCCCGTGTAATGATCTCAGGCTTCACTGTCCACATCTCTCCGCTCCACTCCAAAACAAAATAATATACAAAAACAGTCGTGCGTTCCTGTGACATCAAGAAAGAGCCCCCATCAAAGATCTTGTTTAGGGGGTCCAGTCTGTTCAGCTTATGCTACTGCATATACTGGTTTGTTTACCTCTGTTCACTCATAAAATATGAATGTTTTTAAATGTGCAAAGAATTGGAATTGGGATTAAGAGTCTTGACTGGAGGAGAGCTTAATATATTTTACAATGTATATGTAGTCAGGATGAACAGTGCAGAGAATAAAAAAGGGACTGATAAGCTAATACATTTGGAAATAACTTATAAACACGGCAGATTTATCAAGGGTCGAAGTGAATTTGGAATTCAAAGTAATTTTGTGAATCCTTCGACCATCGAATAGGATACTACGACTTTGAATTTACTTCGACTTCGATTCAAAGTAAACATCGCTCGACTATTTGACTATTCGATAATCGAAGTACTGTCTCTTTAAAAAAACTTTGACTTCAATACTTAAAAAACGTAAACCTGCTGAAGTGCTATGTTAGCCTATGGGGACCAATTTTATAAAAATGTTATATAAATATAAAAGTTTTTTATATTCGAAGGAAAATCGTATGATCATACGATAAAATCGTTCCAATCGTACAATTCGAAGTAGGATCGGAGTACGATCGTACGATGAATAAAATCCTCCGACTTCGAATTCGAATGTCGGAGGATTCTATTCGATGGTCGAATTTCGAAGTATTTTCCACTTCGAAATTCGACCCTTGATAAATCTGCCCCTAAACAGTAGTAAATTTTATTATTTGGGTGGAGGTTCACTAATAACCTGTATCTATTCCATTATACCGTATATATGAAAACAGTTAAGGAAGGTGAATAAGTAATTTTCCACTGGAATTCATTTAGACTTCATTAACTCTTAAAATATCAGCCTTATACTTGGAACTTAATAAAAAAAATGCTTAAACTCCACACTGCATCTGTGAAACTGTTATTTTTATATAAATGTTATTAATAATGTTATTTTATATTAATGTTATTTTGCTCCACGTGGACTCCAAATAATGAACAGAACTAGCGTAAGAAAAAATATTGGATAAACTGTGTATGTGTAGACCATATTCTTCTTAAGATGACTTTGCATCAGCATACCCTCTAGTTTCCTTAGGATACTACAGTACTTATGAATTCTTCTTTAGTTGGTATACCAACAGCATTGTTGCAATTATTGCCAATTCATTTATGTCATGCAGCAACACATACTGTGACGTTCTTAGTTATTTACTTGAACTTTTCTAATGCCTTTTCCGGCGCTATATGTAAAGCACCATTATAGTTCACAAAAGCATATTCACCATTAAGCCTTTTATAGGTATTGTCAGTTTTTAATTCTGTGTTTGCACCCTTTCAATCAAGTAGATAAATAAAAACTATTAGAATAATGTCAAGCTTGCATGCTAATCTCTTGTTCCTTTGGTTCTGACATCGACAAAAGGAATGTACTGAGTTTCATTGCTTTAGCAAAATGGGAAACACGTGGTTATGTACAAACACGCGTTGGAGAAAAAAGTTCTGAAAATGCCATCTGTCCAACGTTTCCCTTTAGCCATAATAAAGAGACCAGTTTTCTACGTCAAATGCAACTGAAAAAAGAAATAGGTCGCGAGACACTCCCATCTTCTGAGATTGCTCCCATCTTCTAAATGCTGTGTTACTCAGAAGCCCAAATGATGTGGCAAAAACTATTTTTGTATTTCTTCTTTTGCTAATAAACCTTAATATTAGTAAGTCTTGCAAGAGATATTGATAAAGAAAATTAAATTTGGTCAGAAAATATTCAGCATAAATATGAATGATTCAATATTAGTTGCATTCCAGTGTCACTGTAAGATATTATTTAGACAATGTGCAGGTTACAAGCATGGTCAAAATCACATCATCTTCCAAAGATGACACCATTATCCCATTTAATTTGAAAGTGGTTTCCCTTAAGTGTCTTCCCTCCATTCACTCCAGTACTTAGAAGCTCAGTTCCTGTCAGGCCTCACCTGTATAGAGTCCAGATGTGAGGAGACGAGGTCCAGCAGGAGTGTCACAAGCTGTGGCAGGCAGTAGTAGTAAGAAGGAATAGGCAGAAGAGTAGTCGGAAGGCAGGCCGGAGTCGGTGGAGGCAGAGTTCAATCGTAACAGGATAAACAGGCTGGGGTCAGATACAGGCAGAGTTCAGTCATAAGTCGAGATCCAAAGTCAAAATCAGAATCAAATAGTCAGGGTTCCAAAGGTACAGGAGCAGGTTTTTATCAACAAGCACTCAGCATTCGACTACCGAATTAAAATCCTTCGAATATCGAAGTCGAAGGATTTTGCACAATTCGATCGAAGGAATAATCGAACTATTCGAAGGATTTTAATCCATCGATCGAAGGATTATCCTTCGATCAGAAAATTGTTAGCAAGCCTATGGGGACCTTCCCCATAGGCTAATATTGGCCTCGGTAGGTTTTAGGTGGCGAACTAGGGGGTCGAAGACATTTTTAAAGAGACAGTACTTCGATAATCGAATGGTCGAATATTCGAACGATTTTTAGTTCGAATCGTTCAATTCGAAGTCGAAGGTCGTAATTGAAGGTCGAAGTAGCCAATTCGATGGTCGAAGTAGCCAAAAAAAACATTCGAAATTTTAACTATTTTTCCTCTATTCCTTCACTCGAACTTAGTGAATGGGCCCCTTCAAGTCAACAGTTTAATATTCAGTTTACTGAGTCATTTGTGCTCAGAAGGGAAGTAGCAACTGAATCACCAGAATTTCAAGTTTCAAACACAGTCCATCAAGCTATTATGCTAAAATTGCTTATGATTGACATTAATTCTCAAGTTGAGAAGTACAAGAACTGGGTGGTCCTACTGTAACAACTTACGTATAACATTTTTCATTATTTTTTTATTGCTCCATCTTCCTTTATAAATCAAGACATCAATCATACAAAGTTGAATTTCATCAGAGGACCACTGCTCAAAGGTTGGGTGTAGCAAACTTTCCACTCTCATGTAATAAGTTATAGCTAGACATGGGTAATTGTTAAATATATATAGGTATAATATGAGGACTACTTAAGACGCATAACCATCAGGCAAACCGGGGGTGATCTCAAAATACTTGTCTCTAGAGTTGCTTCTGTCAGGGGCCAATTAACCTGCCTGTATGTGTTTAATGGAGTGTGTGTTTGAGTTTTTGCAAAAAGTGCTCTGGAGAACATCTAGACTAGAACCTATTAAAGAAAATATTAATTGCAATAATATTTTAGTAATATTTTCTGAACAAATCCTATTGTGCAAAATCTCTGAATATTTGTAAAAAATATTTTAACAAACAGTTTCATAATCAGCCAGTGTGGGACTGTCTATTCTATGCTCATAAGTATAGGTGGACGATACCAAACATTTAGGGAGACTTGACCTGCCAAAAAGGAGGCCAATTTCTATAGTCATTCTAGTATTTCTGATGTTATGCTTTCAGGCTGTCATGCTAATCAACAGCCAGCACAGGAGACAGTCTTGCTGTAGATCTATATTTAATCAGCCTAGCACAGTCCAAGATGGCTGCAGCTCCATCTGTACCAACATACTTTACCATATAGAAAAGCATTATTCTGTTATAGGAACAACTAGGGGCATATTTATCATACTGTAGAAAACATTAATGGGGGAATGTAATAAACATGCGAAAATGCCTTTGTGTGATCAAATTTTCCTTTGCGCTAATTTAGTACAGCTTTTGCAAACCCAGAAACTGTTTAGCGAACACTTCCGACAGTGGAAGAAGGATAGCGAATTTTATAGTTAGCGCCAGTGTGCAGTGAATGTAATAAAAGTTCTTACTGAAAAAGTTATGTTTGCTCCAAAAGATTATGACACCTTAAAACATTTCTTAAAAGTGGGCAATGCACAATTAAAATTTGCAATGTAATAACAGTTTAACGAAAAGTATAACATTGTGAAATTAGACTTTTTATTCTTGTTTGTGCTAATTGTTTTGCTCTTTGCGACTTTTATTACATTCCCCCAATAATGCCTAAAAATGTAAAAAGCTGTGTAAAATTAATGGCGAATTTATGAAGGCGTGTTTTTTAATTTAGGCCACCGATTGCCGGATTTGTCAGCAAGTAAGCTCCAGTTTGGAAGAAACACAGAGATAAACATGATGAATGAACACCCTGTTTTCCTATGGCATTTTCAAACAGCTGCTTCTGTTTACACAGGCTTTTTTACACAGAGGTATGTGATCGCTGGAAATGATTACACAGCTTGATCAATACAGCATGTTTTACACAACATGATACATAGCCCCCCCACATGTGTGTAGCATATTATATTACAGTCATTTAATTATAGGTTCTTCAGTAGAACATCTTCTATTGTTAGCCTCCCCAATATATATCTCACTGTCACCCTCTGCTCACTAAGTCCCAACTTATGTAGTACAGACTATTTCAACAGTTATTGCCCTGAGCAAAACTCCTTTCTCTATTTCTACTACTGTCAAAACAACTTAACTAATTAACCTTCTTATAATAAATTTAATACATACTGAACATCTTTCACTGAAAAAAACTAGCAAGAATACAACAGGTTATATATCCAGGGACACTGTTGCCACAAGGCAAGTTGGGAAACTCGCTTTAGGCTCCTGGTAACTTTAAGAGCGGAAATTCCAATTTTTAAATCTGTATTTTGGCTCTGCTAGTGCACTGGCACTGGAAATGGTATATGCCATGGGGAGGGGGGGCATCATAAAGTCCGCCTCAGGGTGGCAAGGACCCCCGAAACGCCCCTGTATATATCACTTCCATGTATCTTATAATCAGTAGTTTTTACGTAGAAGAGTAAAACATTTGATTAATCCCATTAGTGTTTTCATAGGTATGCTAAAAACAGTTACAAGTTGCACTAGCATTGGCTAATTTGCATACGGCAGAAAGTGAAAGTTGAATGGACGTATATGTTGCAGCAAATTCATTACATTACACAAGCCCAGGGAACCTAAATAAAAGAAAATAAAGTTGTTATAATGCCCTACACATGAGCCCAGTGTATAGTTTATGTGCCATATGTTAGGAAATGTAGGGGTGAACCCAGTTACCCTGAAAACAGTAAAATACGCCAGCGTTTTTTGGGACTTTTCATTTCAACAAAAATTGCACTTCGCCTGGTCTGAGGTGGCGAAGGCAAGTCTGGCGCAAGAGGTAACATTCAGTAAAATCCGCATCTTAGTAAATTTGCAGAGTTACGTCCCTTCACCAGAGTGAAAATTCACCTGTTGATATAGTGTGAATTTTTGCTAGCGTCACTTCGCCCTTTAGGGAATCTGCCCCTAAGGGTTTAAATTCATTTTGATTGATACTATTGATTCATCTGAATCTAGTTCTAGTGCTGGGACTGGAAGAATCCTAACACAAACCCTGGATTCTAGGCAGCCCTAGATTAATATATAATTATACTTTAACAACCAGGACAGGAGACAAGGGAAGCACTTCACACTGCATTTTCTAATTCGCCATGCTCTATCTGAGACAAATCTCTTTAAGTAAAGCCCTGCACTTCAAACACTGCAAGGTTTAACAACCAAAAAGCATCAGAGAGTATGCAGTGCCCTTGGTGAAAGATGGTAAAAAAAAAACTTTTCTATCACTTTATTTCTGCAATAATTATCCTTTTTGTCATTTTACGTTTCTTAGGTATAAAGGATAATTTTCTTTTTTATATTAGAGTTGGCTGCATAGGTCTTTATAATCTTCTTTGTGCGCGCGTTTCTTAGCATTGTTTCAAAAGCTTCTATTGTGTTTTATGATCTTTGTAGAGAGAAAAGTTGTAGATCATTCATATTTATTATAAAGTTTTAGGGATGCCCTGAATCCAGGATTCGGTTCGAGATTCGGCCAGGATTCGGCCTTTTTCAACAGGATTTGGACGAATCTTTCTGCCTGGCCTAACCGAATCTGAATCTTAATTTGCATATTAAAGTTTAATCCTAAAGCTATTTTAAAACCTGTATCGTAGGTTTAACTCCCTAGTTGCTTACAACTAGGCAATCCTCTGAGAGATATGTCAAAATACAACAGTGCCATCTAGTGACTATATTTTATTTTACTCAGAACAAAAACAGGATCATTTATTTTTGATTTCTTACAGGATTGTAGGGATGCACCAAATCCACTATTTTGGAATCCGAATCCTAATTTGCATATGCAAATTAGGGGTGGGAACGGGAAAACATTTTTACTTCCTTGTCTTGTGCAAAAATTCACGCGATTTCCCTTCCCGCCCTTTATTTGCATATGCAAATTAGGATTAGGATTCGGTTCGGCCAGGTAGAAGGATTCGGCGAATCCGAATCCTGCTGAAAAAGACTGAATCCTGGCCGAATCCCAAACCGAATCCTGGATTCGGTGCATCCCTACAGGATTGCCAGCATATCCCTTTAATTCCTAATTTTTCAGATTCCTTAAAAGTTATTATGCAATGAACACAGTGTAGTATAGAATTAAAAAGGACATAAAAAAAATCATGGCAGAATCCCTTTTAAACAGTAGGAGTCATTGCCAAAAAGAGCTTACAATTTAAGAGGTGATGGGGACACATTAGGGGTTATTTATGTCTGCAAATGCAGTGAGTAAAGTGCAAGTTCAAGCACAAGTTCCAAATTTTTCCCCCCACAATGCAGGTTTTTTCCCAGAATACCAGCGTCATTGTGGTCACAAGGGGGGTGCTGCACCTGATGCTAACTCATGTTAACACAACTGCATGAGTATTTCTGTGCAAATCAGATGCAATAGTTTGGGAAAATATCTGGTGTAATTTCCAGTATTTACCATGTTTGTGATGTCTTCTTTATCAACAAGGTGCTTGAAACCCTGGAGCTACTGCCTGGTCAGGAGGTGGTGGTAGCTCCAAGGTTTCCCTGCGTCATTTCTATTTATTGTACTCTCTTACGCAGTCAATTCTCTTTCACGGTCAGTTCTCTTGGACTTTATTATGTGAACTTTAATTGGCCTTTTTTCATGCATTATGTTGAACCTTCAATTCAACTCTGTTGGCACATGTTTTCACGCCCACTCATTATGTTAATTGTTAACAGGGTCGGACTGGGGGGCCCACTGGGGCTGCTGTCTCAGGGGTCCCCCTCCGACCCCCACCCATACTACAAAGCCCCCTCTGAGGAAGTTGCCTATTTACTTTACTAGATGGTCTTACTAGCACAATTAGCATGAGATTCTGGAAAACAGTTATATGCTGTACAGTAGAACCAAAATGTTTACAAAAATTATGTAAAATCTAGGAAAATGTAATATCAGGGATCTGTATCATGCTTTATATATTGGTGGGACCAGAAACAATGGAATATGAAGGAAAACTTAAAACCAGAGTATCTAAAATTGAGTTTTCTTGTATATGTAAACTTGTTATTAGGTAAGGGAATCTTTAACCAGATATTGAAGCTCTAAGATGGATTTGAACCAAAACAAATTAAGGTCTCCTAATAACAAACAGCAAAAGGAGCTTTTATTAGGAATGAGTGCAAGAACACTTATTCCTCCTCAACTATAAACCAAATTAGGAGTTATAAATTTAGGATTTAAACCATGGATTTAACCATGTTAGCCAGTAGATAAAGAAAACAAAAAAGTGCTTCACTGTGCAATTCAATTAAAGCTTGTTCATGCTACAGCCACTATTTCCTTAAAACCCCAAATTAATTACTAAAAGTTTCCTTAATGAATTATATTAAGACATATTTCCATTTCATCTTTGTTCCATTTGCCAGCTATGCCTTCAGACACACATGCTGGTTTATTTAATAGCCCAAATAAATCCTTCAAATTTAGATCCACCCTATCAGAACTTATGATGCCAGCCCAGAAGTCCAGTAGTTCTCTAATGGTAACAATCCATGCTGTCAAGTTGTTCATAGAAGATCCTTAACCAGTGATTTTATTAGGTCTCTTTTTGACCAAGCACATCCTAAATCTGCCCTGGGCTGTTGAATAGCTAACATTCAGAGATTGTCATAAATCATTAAACATGAATAGAAAGCGAAGTAGCATCTGTTATAGAACCTGACTAATTCAGAATTGATTCTGATGCAGAATGCATTCGATTCTGTGTGGCCATGCAATGTAAATTAAATAATTAAATTAATAAGTCTTGTACTATTGTAATATAGTTTTTCATTTTAGAATAGCAGTGCCAGTTTATTACTTTAAAAATACATTTTTAATTGTAAAATTAAAAATAGGCTTTTTGAAGCACAAACAAATATTGCTAGAAATGCTATACTTTATATACTTAATTTACTAATCCTGCCTAAAGTTCCAGAATCTCTATATCCGTAATTATTCAGGCCATTACATTTGTCACTATCTTGGCTTTTAAGAGTGACAGTGACACTGTACATGCTGAGCACACTCTCGGAAGCTGTTGAGAATATAAGCTTTGGGGTCTACGCAAATCATCAAGCAGAAAATGGGGGTTACATGTCCTATGAGCTGATGCTACAGGGCTGATTATTAAATTCTGATGCAAATTGAACTGGTTTCTGAGCTGCCATGTACTGAGAATCGAAATCAATTGCTACCTGAAATATACAGGTATGGCACCTGTTATCGAAAATGTTTGGGACCTGGGGTTTTCCGGATATGGGATCTTTTCATAATTTGGATCTCCATACTTTGTCTACTAAAAGCTAAGTGAAATATTAGATAACCCCAATAGGACTGTTTGCTTCCAATAAGGATACATTATCCAGTAAAAGGTACTGTTTTATTATTGCAGAGGAAAAATAAATCATTTTTAAAATTTTAAATAATTTGATTAAAATGTAATAATACTTGTATTAAGACTTCTATGCGGGTAACTGTCAGCAGTAAAGAACATGTGCTGTGATCAACAAAAAAGAAGATGGGGAACTTCTGGGGGCATATATGGAGGCACAGATTTTTACTGCTAAAGACAGGGGCGTTTCTTGGATTTTTGCTGTCTGAGGCGGCCTTTCAGATGCGCCCCCCTCACACCCTGCTCTTACCTTTTCAATCGCATGAGTGGGACAAGAGGGGCCGCAATTGCACTCTTTGCAGTAGAAAATCCGAAATTCTGATTTAAAAGTCGGAATTCTGTCTCTTTAAGTTACCAGGAGAAGCTTTTTGTCACCCCTGGTAACCTATGGCCTGTTTTTTTTTAATTTGTTGCTGGAAACACCATTGAAATTCATTCCACTGAATTTGAGACATATAAAAATAGATCAGCAAGTATTAGCTTTCTCTCTTGAGGTTCATTAGTGTGATACCAAGTATCTCCTAAAGATGACATACATTCTTATTATTATATGCAGAAACTTGAAACACTTTTGAATACAATGTTGTTGACATAATTTTGCAGGGTCCTTCGGGTGTGCTTTAAATATATATATATAACCTCCAAGGCTAGTGCCCAGACTGCTCTTTAATTATGTACTATTCTTACTTCAGATTTATGTGCATTTCAATCGGTTAGAAAGCTTGTTCATGCGTAACAGAGAAAGTAGGTCAGTTTAACACACTGACACGCTAATTTCAAAGGCCATCCCAGTTCTAGTTCAACTACGTCTAAAATACTGTTTTTGTAGGTGTGCAGCATGAATTATTTTGGTTAAACGTAAATGAAAATTTACTGTGAAACAGGGAAATCCGGAGACTGTATTCATTATTTTGCAACTACAGCAAACATTATCCTGTAACAAAATACATCTACATGTTTTTAGATTTACCCATACTAGATATACCATGACCTGGATGAATGAAAATCTTCATAGTCATACATCTCTTCTACTTCGGCTAATACTATGAATACATATATTTAACTAACAAATGGCTGGCCAGCCTTCTTTTTATTAAGGGATTTTCTAGAAACCAAATTTCCAGAAACCTCTGCATTACGGAAAGTAAAGGGCCAGAGAAATACAGTATCTTTGTGTACAGAGTTTGAGAAAATCTCTACCTGAGAGTTTAAGAAAATCCAGAAAACAGTCCCTAGTATGGAGGACTAAACCACCATCTAAACCCCAACTCCACTCAACTGGCCTCCCTCCCTGCTACCTCTCCTCGCAGTTTATTCCATTCAAATATGTTCCTAATTGTAAATCTGTCATACTCATGCAGAGGTGCACAGCAGAGTTTACAGGTGGCATCTTCTCCATGTAAGCAGAGTGAAGTAAGAGGAGCCGAACAGCCAGAAGATGGCGCCTGTAAACTCAACTGTGCACCACTGCATGTGTATGACAGATTTACAATAGGAACACATTTGAATAGAATAAACTTTGCAGACAGGTATCAGGTAGGGAGTACAGCTGAGGGGGGCTGTGGTTTAGATGGGGCTTAGATCTCCTTTAAAAGGGGAGTACTCCCTTTATACGAAATTCAAATTAAAATCGAAAATTTATTTTTTATGGCCGCATAGGCCCGTTTTAGATTGAATTGGTCCATTTTCGATTGAATTTGATTCATACAAATCGAAGTAACGGCGCATTCGATCGAATTTGATTAGAAGTTTGTCAAAAAAAAAACCCTTAAATTTTGTCCACCAATTGACTCCAAATAGGTTTAAGGAGGTCCCCTATAGGTTAAAATAGCAATTTGGCAGGTTTGCGAATGGTCGAAGTTGAATGTTTAAAGAGACAGTACATGATAAATTTCAATATTTGAGTTTTCGAATTTTTTTCAAATTCAAATCAAATTTGAACTATTCCCTAGTCAAAGTACACAAAAATTAGCTTGAAATTCAATTTTTTTTTTTTTAAAGAATGAAATTCGAATTTTTTAAATTAGAATTTTCACTTCGACCGTTGATAAATCTGCCCCCTAGTCTAGTCTAGTTCTAGTCTATGTTAGGGATGCCATCTAGCTTTTATTTTACTAACCTGGCCAGTAAAAGTTATGCTTATAGGCAAGATAAATAAAAATATTTTTTTGCAGTTGTTGTTTCTTTTGTGGAGTCCCCCTGTAATAAAAGCATGAGCAACAAAAAGAGTCCTGGTGAGGATAGCATGTTGTGTTTCATGTCAAGAAGCCCTTTATAAAGTTTTCATTTTTTACATCACTAAGTATACTTGCCATGTTAACAAATCAGAATAAATAAATGTAATTGGCATACACATATGTTGGGTGTTTACACTCAAAAAGCTGATTCTTAAAATGAATTGGGACTAAAACAAACTGTTACAGGTTAAATAAAATAATAAAAGTTTATGGGTATAAAGGATAAAAGCATATCTGCCAGGATTTGGTTTGCAGTTCATTTGGCTTGGATAAAACCACAAATCTATGGGTCCACTGTTTCACTGCTACACAGGTAATACTGTATTGCTTAGTGAAAGCCATTCTGCATGACAGGACATTTACTAATGCAAGCAAAGGAGCAAAGTGGACACAAAATTGAGCCTTCATTGTTACTATTAAACAGCCAATTTGCCACTTCAGATTAACCTTTCTTTCTCTGCCAAAATCCAAGGGGCCCCCTAGGCTGGTCGTCCCATCCTGGCACGGTAAGGTGACAAGCGGTGAAGGCGGGGGGGGGACGAGTGCAGTGGACAAGTGCATTGGTGACAACAATTAATGGCACACCCTGGAATGTCCCTGGATTTGTGTGTGTGTTTGTATGTGTACTAAGTCAGGGGTTGGAGAATGTGTGTGTGCACAGTAAATAGCTTGAGGTAGGCAGCAGAGCCGTAAATAGGAGTAGGAAGAAGAGGCACGTGCCTAGGGCACAAATATCAAGGCACATTCCAGGGTGTGCCTTAGCTTTCATGATCACTGGCATTGGCATTTTGTACATGTAGTTTGTGTTTAAAACATATCAGAAAAATGTAGAGTTGCCCCAAAGGAGTAGATAAATAAAATCGCACCAACAGTTTAGTGACCTTGATTCTTTGAACTAATATCATCTCACCAGCCCTAAGGCTGAAAAAAGCCCACACAAAAATCAATAAAAAATTTAGTTTCAATGATCTAAGTAACATGTCTCCCCTACTGAAAACTTGCCTTGCCCTATTCCTGGATTTGATGCATACAACAGACTGATTTAGTTTCTATGCAGACACACTATGTAATGCAAAGTTATAACTAGCTCTGGAGTACACAACCTGTCAGGGGTTTTCCATATAAGAGGTCTTTCTGTAATTTGGATCACCATATTTTAAAGGGGTAAATTTAAGACTGCTTTTAAAAATAAGAAAAAGTTCAGCACCTAAAGGTTGCCAAACTTTTTATTATTTATGAAAGCCTGCTCCGGGAAAAAGACCTCAACTTACAAAGATTTTCCCATGAGAGTTCATTAACACACGCAGGGTTTTGTTCATGACTGCTTCAGCTGAAAGGCCAGTATGTAAGTCTTCTAAAAATCATTTAAACATTAAGGGGCCCATTTACTTAGTTCGAGTGAAGGAATAGAGGAAAAAAAGTTTGAATTTCGAATGGTCGAATATGGCTACTTCGACCATCGAATGGGCTACTTTGACCTTCGACTACAACCTTCGACTTTGAATCGAACGATTCGAACTAAAAATCCTTCGACTATTCGACCATTCGATAGTCAGAGTACTGTCTCTTTGAAAAATTCTTCAACCCCCTAGTTCGCCACCTAAAACCTACCGAGGCAAATGTTAGCCTATGGGGAAGGTCCCCATAGCTTCCTAACAATTTCCTGATCAAAGGAATATCCTTCGATCGATTTGAACTAACTATTTATTAACCTTAGTTTTTACCCAACCATATGATCCTCCACCAGGGAAGCCCATATCCTCCCTCCCTTCATCCCCATTATGGGGGCTATTTATTAAAACTCAATTGTTTACCATTATATAAAAAATTACAATTCAACCTGATTCCCAAACACAATCTGGCTTAATTTAATAAAAATTGTATAGAAAATTCTCACCAACATTGTGCAACAATTGAATCGTACAACTTTTCTGAATTGTCACTCGAAAAACTAGAAATTATCCAATGAAAACCCATTAGCTAGTATGTAGAGCAGAACGAACTTATAACACCTGTTACTCCGTAAGTTTGCAACATCTAAGTTGGGAAAAGTGGGAGCTACTCACACCACCTTCCACCTACACCGCCCTACAGGTTTCGCTGTTTACACAGTTTTGTCAACCCCTAGTTACATCAAGATGAAAGTGTGTTTTGCTCACATTCCATCTTAGTTTGTTTCAGTTTTGTTTTGAACCCAGAGTCAAACAGCCTGAAACTCTCGACAATCATGAAGGCAAAAATCATGTTCCAATTGTAAAAGCGAACATCTGCCATTGACTTTTACACGACTTCGACAGGTTTTAGCTAGAGTATTTTCTGATTCTAATTTTTGGCAGCTTCGGAATATAATAAATCTCTAAAAAATTTTGGTTTTTTTTTTTTCTTTTAAAAATTCTGATTATTCCCTTTTAAAACTCAAAAATCGAGGTTTAATAAATAGACCCCTAAATAAACGCAATAGGGTAGTTTTTGCCTTCAATGTGGATTAATTATATCTTAGTAAGGATCAAGTACAAGGTACTGTTTTGTTATAAAGAGAAAGGGATTCATTTTTAAAAAGGATGATGGCCTTCCCATAATATGAATCTTTCTCGGAAATACGTTTCCTGATAATAGATCCCATACCTGTACGTGAAATATGCATGTTTTTACAAGAACATAGTTGTTAGATAATCATTTTAAAATGTACCTTCACTAAAATTCATAGAAATATGAGGCAAACATTGTCTATGCCTCATTATGTCCGGCTATGGCACTATTCTGCCTTAGTACCACATGTCTAAATAGTGATGGGCAAATTTGACCTATGCAATGTTTGCTTTTGTTTTTTTATTAAAGTGAATTGATTACATAGAGTAAGTGCCATTTATTTGTCTACTTTAATTCAATACAATTGATTCAATTGTTCCATCTTGCCTGATTTGTAGGTCATATTATTATCCCCACAAACAAATGTAAAATTGCTTCCTGGTACCTTCTACAAGTAGCTTCAGGCTGCTAATGCTAAGCATCTGTTTATCATAAGTCCCTGATTAAAGATTTAGTAAATATCCATTTTTTAAAGAATGATCAGGTAACCTTACCTCACTCCAAATGATCAAAAAATGGGTTCTCCATTTTCTTCTCTCTTTATTTCCGGCTCCCTTTCTGAACTCTGCTTTGCCTCCATCACCAAAAAACAGTTTTTATTAGTGCAGTAAAACATTATAATTACTCTTTTTGCTTGCTTAGCAATGAGTAGTCACTTATCTAATGCTTTAAGACTGCGATTCTAGCTATCTCAACAGAACATAATGACCACAGAGATCCTACCTGAAACCCGCCATAGTTCAGGATTTCGAGTTAGGGCTGCACTGATTGCACTATGCAACATGCAATAACTACAGCCCTGCAATGTGCATTTATTAGAAGTGTCCCTGAATTTTCAAGTGATCTGGTAACCTTATTTTGAATCCTATGAAAAACAACTCAAATGTAAAATGAAACTATTTTAGACAAACAGAATTTTTCAGAAATGCAATTTGCTAAATTCTAATTTAAATTAGAATAAGGGGTGATTGTATACATTTATGTTAAGTTTATATTTTATTATTTGCAGACTGTAAATAGAAATCTTTATAAGCGAGTAATAGTATTTAAAGTAATAGGAATCAAACAAATGAACCAGAGGGTCATGTACACCACTAAATATGTAGATGTGGTTTACATAATAAAATACAATTGTATATTGTCTCTTGCAGTAAGCCTAAAAATTGAAACAAGATGTAGACAGTCATAGACTCAGCATATGTGACAATAAATTACTTAATTTTCTTTTGCAAGGCAGGCGTACTTGTGAAAATAGCGAGGTCTGCAGGATAAAAGCCTGCTGTGATAATAATCATCTTGCTTTTAGTTACTGGATTGGGGATTTATATTTTAACCAGGAAAGAAGTTGAGTGATTAAAGTGCCTCAAAAATATGCCTATGGAAATAGAATGGGGACATCTAATGGATACTTTGAGAAATGCATATAATAGAATAAGTTCCAAGTTTTCATGTTACTTTTTCAGTACAAGCCCTCCTCAGTGGTTCACAGGGTCGGAACTAGGGGTTGGCAGAGGGGTACTAAGGCTCTAGGCACATATCGCTTTTGCCTCTTCTAACCAATGGGGGTTGAGCAGAGTGAAGTCAGGGACCTGCCTAGGGAATGATAATATCTTGGCTCTGCTCTGGTGGTACAACCTTTGGTCAGAGACCCCCTTAGCTAATTACAAATTAACATTCAAGTATTATTCAGACATAGTGCTACAATATCTGAGATACTGAGTAAATTTTTACCCCAAGTCTCACCCTAAATGACTAAGAAAAAATTCTTCCCAAATCAAACTCAAACTGATTTTCAGCCTGGGATCCCCTGTGATGGCTTCCAGGCCCGGATTTGTGGCAAAGCCACAAAGGCTAGGGTGGCAGAATAATAGGGGTGGCACTAAATGTGATCTCACCTCAAAAATATTTTTTGCATAATGAAAAAAAAATGTAATGCTTTGCAACTTTCCAATACACGTTATTAAAGTTTTAAAGTAATTTGTAAATGCATTTTAATTAAAAGCAGTATTTGTCTCAGAGTTTAAATTCTGTGCACTTTCCAAATCCTAAAACAATGTAGCACAAGTCAGCTAATTTACAAACCTGGAGCAAAGCTTGTGTCTGCTACACTGAGGCAGGTTAATGATAAGGTGAAACAGATCTTGCCACAAGTTACACACAGGAAATTCTACCACTCTCTTCACTTGAATTAGAACTTTAGCAGCATATAAGTCAAAAGAAAATAGCAGAATGTCCCTCTCATCAGCTATTTTACCTTAAAATAAATATTCCCCGTTGTTTTAAGATTCAGAACCAGGATTAAGTACAGGTGTGGGATCCATTATCCGGAAACCCATTATCCAGAAAGCTCCAAATTAAGGAAATGCCAGCACCCATAGACTCCATTTTATCCAAATAATCCACATTTTTATTTTCTCTGTTATAATAAAACAGTACATTGTACATGATCCAAAGTAAGATAGAATTAGACCTTATTGAAAGCAAAACCAGCTTATTGGGTTTATTTAATGTTTACATGATTTTCTAGTAGACTTATGAAGATCTAAATCATGGAAAGATCCTTTATCCAGAAAACCAGATACCCCGATCATGCTGAATAACAGGTCCCATACCTTTACGGACAACCAAAAAAAGGTATAAATAAATAATGTTTTAAGTTGCAAATACATTTACAAATACATTTTTAATATTTCAGTAATATATATAGGAAAGATGCATGGAAACGCCTTTAAGTCAAGGATTCTCAGGGCTGCTCTGGCCATGAGGCAAGGAGAGAACCTTGCCACAGGTTCAGCGAGCAGCTACTTACCATGAGCGGCCAACAACCGCCCCCTGTAATTTTAAGAGCTAAATTTCCCATTTTTAAACTGGAATTTTGGCTCTGCTAATGTGGCATATGCAACAGCCCTTTCTGCATTAGCGTTGTATCGCCTTTGACCTGCTCCGATGCTAAAGAGAGAGGATTCTACAGCTGTAGTACCCAGGGATCTCCTGTTATGTGTTTAGCTTGACTTAGAGATAGATGAACATCAATTAACACTACAGCACAAAAAAGTGTCTTTCACCCTGCTTGTAAAATCAGTATACTATACAATCAGTATATCTTAGACATTATGGGTTAATTCCAATAATAATTTCCCCCGGGTCCATAGCAGAGAGTCGTTAATATAGATGAATGCTTTTAGTGTCAGATTGGAGTCTCAAGGGCCCACTAGAGAACCTGATTTCCAGAACCCTTCTGCTACTGACCAACTCTTCCCAACCAGTGTAACAGTTAACTTGAATATTTGAATATTCACCAAATATCTCTGATCTGCAAGAAGCTAAACATGATAGGAAAAATCGTAAGGATTGTACCAATATACTGACCAGGAGTGCAACAAATAAGTTTGTGTGTTTTACCGTTTATTAGGTTCTAATTAAGTAATAAATAGTTTCTGACAGACCAGTTAATGTCTGTGTAAAAAACATATGTAGTGTGGATTAGCACACCCTCCTTATCGATGGATAAAGATCTGCCTGGTGCACGTGGGTGGAGGCTCGGCAACCTCCCAATGCAGCAATGTAGAAAAACCTTTACGGCACTCAGGTCTGCGTGAAAATTTCAGTGATTTATTGAAGCAGAGTGCAATGCAACGTTTCGGGGTAACCCCCTTTGTCAAGCATCCGGATTACAACATGCATGTGCATATAAATAGGTGATAAATAATTCAATTCAGATGACATCATTAATTAATCAGTAGTGATTTAAAATACAAGTAAAACCAAATTCCTTGTAATAAGCCATTATGTGCAAGATTCAGTGAACATATTCCAATAAAAGTCCATAATAGGTTAAGGAAAACGGGGCTGGTCCAGCAGAAATCCACATAGCCTTTGATAAAGAAAAAAAATGAATACATAGCCGCGAATAAAAAAACATTACCTATCATTCAATAATTACTGCTAAAAAACGCTTACCCTATGTGCAGAAAACAGGAGTCTAGGATGACCCTGATAATAAATTACGTAGAAAAGAAGAAAATGTATCTGCAAATAGATAAAACATAATAACACTGTTACATTTAATCATTGTTTATAAAAAACATGATAAATTGTATTCCTCATTCAACCCTTTCGGATGGCGAGTCTGCAGAAGTCAAATCCAATGGGATTCCCTTTGATTTAATATCCTTTTAATGTCTTGCCCTTGTCTCACAGTTACTTTTTCAACAATTTGCCATCTTACTTACGACACCTGGTGGCCGTTGGTGTGAAAGTGTTTAGCTAACAGCGTTTCTTTCTTAGTTTTCTGTTCCCTCTTGTTACTCTTATGAATGTCCCCCATAACAATATTACATTTTTGGAGTCCTTCAGATGTATCAGGTTTAAAATGACGAATTACAGATTTATGTTCATTCAACTTGATTTTTATCGGTCTAGTGGTTTGTCCTACATAGGCCTCACCACACGGGCACTTTATACAATAGATCACGTTGTGGCTATCACAGGTGGAAAAACAATTGATAGAATGTTTAGTGCCCAATGTTGGGTGCATCTCGACCTCGCCGGGTATTATCCCGTTACAGTGGCCACATTGTCCACAAGGAAAAGTGCCCTTAAACTTCATTCCCTGATGTAAATCGCCTTTATGCACTGGTCTTGATTTAATTAAATCGCCAATAGTTTTGCCCCCGAGATTTTCGGATTTTAGTAAATAACCCCCTAAGTGTTATTTCTTTGCCTTTTGTGATGTAAGTGGGCTGGTGGCCTTGTGATGTACGTGAAAGTGTTCTTCTTACTGTTTTACAGGCATGCATATATTTACTGTTATGTAAAACCCACTATACATTCACAGTTCTTGTTCCATCAGAGTAGCTAAGCGCGCATACACTCAGAGAATACACAGCTTCTTCCAGGAGAATGGCGACACACGGCGCATGTGGCAGGGCATCCAGGCTATCACAAACTAAAGGTCAACACCATCTGCCTGTGACAGTGACGCCTCCATTGCAGATGCACTGAACGACTTTTATGCACGGTTTGAAGCACAAAACAACACAGGAATGAGGAAGACCATCACTCTGCCTATTGACCAGGCACTGCGTCTGATGGTGGCTGACGTGAGGATGACTCTGGAAAGAGTAAACCCACGGAAGGTTGCAGGACCAGACAATATCCCTGGCAGAGTGATAAGAGAATGTGCAGATCAGCTGGCAGATGTTTTCAATGACATCTTTAATCTCCCTGATCACCTCCACTGTCCTGAAGTGCTTCAAAACCATGACCATTGTTCCCGTGCCGAAGAAGTCATCAGTGTACTGCCTCAACAACTACGGTCCTGTGGCACTCACCCCCATCATCATAAAGTGTTTTGAGAAGCTTGTCAAGAAACACATCAAAACCCTGCTGCCACTAGCACTGGACCCCCTACAGTTCGCATACCGTCAAAATCGCTCAACAAACGATGCAATAGCCACCACCCTCCATCTGGCCCTCTTTCATCTGGCCAAAAAAGACACCTACGTTCGAATGCTGTTCCTAGACTTCAGTTCAGCATTCAACACTATCATTCCTCAGCATCTGATAGAAAAGCTGAGCCTGTTTAGACTGAACACCTCCCTCTGCAGTTGGGCTCTGGACTTCCTGACCGACAGACCTCAGTCAGTCAGGATTGGAAACATCATCTCCAGAACCACCACACTGAGCACCGGAGCCCCTCAATGCTGTGTGCTTAGTCCTCTACTGTTCACTCTGCTGACGCATGACTGTGCAGCCATGCACCCCACAAATCACATCATAAAGTTTGCTGATGACACAACCTTGGTGGGTCTCATCAGCAATAATGACGAGTCACCATATAGAGAGGAGATGCAGCGGTTAACAGACTGGTGCAGAGCCAACAACCTGTCTCTCAATGTAGACAAAACAAAGGAAATGGTTGTTGACTTTAGGAAGACTAGGAGTGACCACCTGCCACTGTACATCAACGGCTCTAATGTGGAGATCCAAACTATTATGCAGGGGTAACTGTTACCTTGTGTTCTTTAAGCGATTTGTCGGCTTTTCCCTTGTAATGTACCCCGCCAACAGGTGCAAATAAATTACTTTTGAGCAGCATACCTGCATCATAGGCTATTCCTTGTTACTACTACAAATATTGCTTCTAATGTGGAGTTTGTCAAAAGCACCAAATTCCATGTTGTCCACCTGGCGGAGAACCTCACCTGGTCCCACAACACCAGCTACTTAGCCAAGAAAGCCCAACAGCGCCTCTACTTCCTGGGCAAGCGGAGGAAATCCCATCTCTCACCATCCATACTCAAAACCTTCTACAGAGGGACTATCGAGAGCATCCTGAGCAGCTGTATAACTGTCTGGGCTGGGAACTGCACTGTCATGGAGCGCAAGGCCCTTCAGAGGATAGTGAAGACAGCAGAGAAGATCATAGGTGTCTCTGACATTTACACCACTCGCTGCATCCATAAAGCCACCAGCATTGTGGCTGATCCAACACACCCCTCACACTCACTGTTCACACTCCTGCCATCTGGTAAAGGTACCGAAGCATTAGCATTAGCCCTCACTACCAGACTGTGTAACAGTTTCTTCCACCAAGCCATAAATAGCCATTGAATACAATTGTTATCTGTGAGCACATCTGCACTTTATCATATTCTTTATCATGTTCTTACTACTGTCATATCACAGTGATACACCCATCATGTCTGACGTTTAGCATTATTTACTTAACATATTACATCTGCTGAGTGTGTTGACCTGTCTTGCAGGAGTTGCATATTTTTTCACTTGCACTTTTTGGCTGTTGTCCGGTACATCTATGTTGTGTGTAGCACCATGGTCCTAGAGGAACGTTGTTTTGTTTCACTGTGTACTGTACAAACGTATATGGATGAAATGACAATAAATTCACTCTTGACTCTTGATTTTCTCTTGACTCTTGACAGGTCCTCAGACAGGTACACATCAATAAAATATTATAAAGTGCAGTATCTCTACCCAATGTGTTCAAGTCCTCTTGCCTACTGCAGTGCCTATTCCTAAACTTGCGGCACATTTACTAAGGGTCGAATATCTAGGGTTAATTAACCCTCAAATTTGACCCTCGAAGTAAAATCCTTTGACTTCGAATATCTAAGTCGAAGGATTTACCGCAAATACTATGATCGATCGATCAAAGGAAAAATCGTTAGATCGAACAATGACTTTAATCCATCGATCGAAGGATTTTCCTTCAATCAAAAAACCCTTAGAAAAGTAATGGGGAAGGTCCCCATAGGCTAACATTGTAGCTCGTTAGGTTTAAAGTGGCGAAGTATGAAGTTTTTTTTAAAGAGACAGATGGTTGAATAGTCGAACGATTTTTAGTTCGAATCGAAGTCGAAGTCGTAGTCGAAAGTCATAGTAGCCTATTCGATGTTCGAAGTACCCAAAAAAAATACTTCACTCGAGCTTAGTAAATGTGCCCCCGAGTGTACAGACCAGATGCTCACATGGGTTGGTGTGACATAAAAGTTGGTTACACCAGCAACCATCCCTCCACCCACTGTCTGCCTGTATTGGTTATTGAAAATGTAACTAATATAAAATTCAGCTCAAAATTAAGGTTATAGAAGGTCCATGGACTACATAATTTCTTCAGGGCCACTTAGTTATTTTTGCCATCCAACATTACCAGGATGTAGGGATTTCTTTCTTTCTTTCTTTCTTTCTTTCTTTCTTTCTTTCTTTCTTTCTTTCTTTCTTTCTTTCTTTCTTTCTTTCTTTCTTTCTTTATGTTTGACAGTCTTGAATGAAATTCAGAAATGTATGTCAGTGTTTTATGGATACTTATTGTTGAAACTAAAACCTCTTCTGCTTGTTTTGATGAAGCACAGCACAACAAACTCTAGGCACGTATGTGCTATGATAAACACATGCTTTACGCCTGAGGAAGAGCAATATTATCATACCTAAGCTGGCAAACAGCCTTGGGATAGAATACCTTTTATTTAAGTTTCAGTTGTGTCAGATTTCACTGTGCTGCTTCATTTCCAGCTATTTCAATCCACAGAATTCATCCTATCCATTTCTTTAGCTGCTGCTTAAGTAGAATCTTTAAAATTACTGTACGTAGCCACAGAGGCACTAACATTTTCCTATGTACACTGTTGTGATTAACAGCAATTTCAAGAGTGATAGCAGAGTGTGCCAACTGTGTGACAGCTCCACCTTGACAGTGGTAGTACTTTTACACAGTAACATATTGTAGTAGGCTAGGTTGAAAAGAGACACACGTCCATCAAGTTCAACCTTTTAAGTCTACATATAACCTGCCTAACTCTTAGTTGATCCAGAGGAAGGCAAAAAAAAAACATTTAAAGCCACTCCCATTTCCCATGGGTGAAAAAATTTCCAGCCTGACTCCAAGATGGCAATCAAACTAGTCCCTGGATCACTTGTACTTTGTTCTATCTTCCATAACCCTGTATTCCCTGACCTGCTAAAAAGCCATCCAACCCCTTCTTAAAGCTATCTAATGTATCAGCCAGTACAACTGACTCAGGGAGAGAATTCCACATCTTCACAGCTCTCACTGTACAACCCCCCTTTCCGAATATTTAACCGGAACCTATTTTCTTCTAATCAGAATGGGTGACCTTGTGTCAGTTGGAAAGACCTACTGGTAAATAAAGCATTAGAGAGATTATTGTATGATTTTAAAGAAAGGCTCCAGTAACTGATCTCTAATATGGTTCACAAAAGAATATGAAAAGTGCAAAGAGGAAAGACATTCACCACTATTTACAAATAGCTATATACAGTATCAGTCAGTTAACCAATAGCAAGATATTGATAGTTATTTGATTGGCTATTTTAATGTATTGTTCCCAGGAAACTGGGTACTCATTCATACATGTTATAACTTCAGAGCGCTAAAACAAGTTTGGAGCACACATAAAAATAATGGCCTATGGAGCCCAGGGTAAAAAAAGGACAGAACAGTCAGGTACCTAATAGGGAGTTAGGTACGTCCCACATGTCCCAGTCTATTGTGTATTAGATTGCCCAAGTTCTTTTACTACTTACTTACTGATATAAAGTTTATATCTGTTTCATTTGTAAACTGTGTGTTTTATTTGTCCTAGTGGAAATTCCCTGAGGTGTTCTCCTCAGTGTTCTCTAGGTGGAGGTACTGCACTGTAAACCCCAGTTCCTAGTACTTTTCATACGCAAAAGGGACTCAGGGCCCCTGGATTGTCAAGGGTTAATTGCAATTTAAAGAGACAGTAACCAAATTAGGGTTACATTTGGAGTTGGCACTGCTGAGATGTCAACTGGGAAGCTGAATATGTTTGATGGAAATAAGTCTGCCTGTGAAACTCCACAAAGTGTTCGCCAGCGGTGTACTGTACTGGGACTTAACCTCTGAATGGTTGCTGCTGTGGGGACCATGGTGCCCAGAATGAAAGAAGAATTTGTTTACCAAATACTAGATGGGGAAGAGTGGCTGTGACGCGGTGAGTTTCTGCTGGGGTAATGCTGAATGTTCTTATAGAGAGCCCCAGAGAGATAGATTGTTACCGGGTTCACCTTGATGTTGATGCTGAAAGTGACGGGCCATGGAAGATTGTTCTGCCTGACATGTCTGATGATGCAGATGCGTTAACTTCCCTGGGTGACGCCCTTATTACCCAGTATGCAGTGAAGGCACATGAGAGTGTGCCGCTGAACAAGACATTGTTTGATTCGCCAGTTGAAAAGAGTCTAGTAAACAGATGTCCATCCTGTGAGAGCGTGGTATCCAAGGGGAGTCAGCATATCTCCGGTGGCTGGCTGGATATCCCAGAGATTGTGAGTGCGCTGAGACAACTGACTGATCAACTGACACAGTTGGCCTGGAATGGTAATTTTATGGTCGCAAAGAGCAAACCAATTAGCACAAATCTCATTTCACAATGTAATACACTTCCTTAAACTGTTTTTACATTGCGAATTTTAATTGCGCATTGCCCACTTTTAAGACGTGCTGGAAGGTGTCGTAATCTTTTGGAGCAAACATAACTTTTTCAGTAAGAAGTTTTATTACATTAACCGTGCACTGGTGCTAACTATAAAATTCGCAAGTAGACAACAAGATTTCACTGGAGAGCTGATGTGGTGAAGTAGTTAATACGTTTATTCAAGATGCATTAGCGGTTATTCAAAGAAAGTGCAACAATACAAAGTATATACTTTAATATACATTAGATCACAGTGTAGTTACTGTTTAGGCACTGAAAAAGTCATATAAAGTCCCGATATAATGTCCCATGGAGTCCAGGGGAAACTTTAAGAAACTTGTGGGTATTAGATAGTATCAGAGTAAGTTTTTTACTAATCATAATTGCAGTAATACGTGCTTTCAGGTGGGGAATTCGAAAATAAGGTGAGAGCCATGATTTGGAATCAACTTCTAAAAAAATTTAACGTTGGCGTCAAATTTCGCATTTCGCTGGAAATTTACAAATTTTTTGGCGACACGGGAGAAATTCACCCAACACCAATTGCCACCAAATATGGCCCAACATTCCTTCTCCACCACATTTCCTAAAGAATGGAGATAATTATAGTCTGCGTTATTTGAGGATCACATAAATATATGCCAATTCACCCAGTTCTTAGAGGAGACTAGCTATGGCTAGCTGTAAGCAGTATTCATTAATTAATTTTATAATATATTCAGGAAATGCTTTGGTCATAAGTGCAGAATCATTATACATGGCAGAGCATCCAATTACTATTAGCCTTCCTCTAATGTTAACAAAACGGGCCCCCTTAATGCATTTTACATTTATGGGGTTATGCAATAAAAGACATAAAGTTTGCCCAGGTGCTGTAACCCATAGCAGCAAATCAGCAGGTAGCATTTAATGGTCACCGGTTTAAAAGCAAACATCTAATATGTTGCTATGGGTTAAATGCGTCTGGTGGAAACTTAGCGCCTTTTAGTATATATGGGAGTTAGACCCTTACTGTGGAGATAGCTGTTAGTGGCACTAAATCAACAACACACTGTTTAGCTGCTTAGCTTTTTAGTCATGTTTATCTAGTGTTGCACCAACACTAGAACTCTAACGTCTAACAAGTATCTCACTCACTGTGTTCCCTTTTTGGTTTGATATTGTTCTGTAGATTATATATGTTAATTCAAATACTCTCCCTACTTACCCTCTCCCCATCCCCCACTGATGGTGACCTCAGCTCGAACTTCGATCCTTCCCCAGATTTTATACAACTTTATATAAAATTTTTTTATACAACTAGGGCTCACATAACTCTGCTAAGATGCCACAAATAAAATCAATTTAAAATAAACTAATGGGAGTTGGGGGGGATCTTGAGGTCTTTGGCTGCTCTCCCAAACCACAAGGTCAGGAACCAAGCAAGCCTGCTTATTAACTTTCTCTTGGTTTTTCCAGATATGGTCAGCCAAACCCTCCTCCTGCCTCACTTTCTTATTTGAAAATGAGTCCTGCTTCAGCACAGTTGCTAGTCACTAGCTTTAGGGACTCAAGTCTGCTCAAGTCTTGCATTGCCTCAGTTCTGTCTAGTTCTGTCTGGTTCTGCTCCAGCCCTACCTTGCCTCCACTGCTGCCAGTTCCTGTCATTTTGCCCACTCTGTGTATTAAAAACATTTGTTCAACAAGTTATTTAAGTTGATAATGAAAAATGTGGGTGGGTAAAACTATCAAAAACTAAATGTACGCTTTCTTGTTCATCATGAGGAACCTCTATGACAGATGATAGACAGCGGCATAACTACCGAGTTAACTGGCACATGCTGCACCCAGGCCCCACTGTGGCTAGTTAGGCCACGAAGACATCACCATTGGTTCTAAATATATTCTACATGTTCTTCATGGTTATGTATTACACTGTACTATAAATGGCCTCGTAGAACTAACATAAATGTCAAATGTTCAGACAAAAGACCAACAAGACAAATCAGTTGTAAAAGTGGAAAAAAAAGTGGTAAATTACATAGTTGTGCGCACCTTCCTCCTGCCTTGTGTGGAATGCATATGGGAATATTTTGTTAAATATTTCTCTTAAATAACCTAGCATTCGAGAAAAAAGTAGCACAAGTTTTGTCTGCATTTTTTTTTTTTCACAAACTCTGATTTTGATAAATCTGCCCCTACGTCTACTGGTAAATCAGGTAACATTAAATAAACCCAATAGGCTGGCTTTGGTTCCAATAGGGATTAATTATATCTTAGTTGGGATCAAGTACAAGATACTGTTTTATTATTACAGAGAAAAAGAAAATCATTTTTAAAAATTTTGGATTATTTGGATAAAATTGAGTCTAAGGGAGACAGCCTTTCTAGAATTTGGAACTTTCCAGATAATGGCTTTCTGCATAACAGATCCCATAAGCAGTGAATATTATGTCCCGATGGTTTTATAGTTTAACGAATTTGTAAATATCCAGAGATGTTCAGACAACATGTGGGAGTTAACAGGAAAAAAGCATATGTTTTTTTGTGCTGTAAATTTCATTTAGCTTCCCCCAGTTCCAAGATTGTTTACAGGAAGATGATCAAACTAAAATGTGCAGTATAATAAGGTATTCTGTACTACACGTCCCCGCATTTTAAGCAAATTTCAGGGGCCATGTGTATCTTCAAATTCCAGTGGAACTTAGGGCTTATTTATTATGCTGTAAAACAGAATTCAACAAAAAAAACAGTGTAATAAGCTGTGTAAAATAAACAGAAAATTTATCAATGTGTGTTTTTTGTACGCCATGTATACGCCATTATTTTACTGTTTTAAAACTTTGTAGTACGTTCTGGCTGAAGGAAACGCGTAAAAAAATTTCACAATTTTTAGACTGTATTTTATACAGCTATGCCAGGTGATGTATGCCAGGTGATGGATTTTTTGATTCGGACATTTCCATAATCGGGGTCTAATAAATTCCAAAAAAATTTGTGATTTTTTTAAAAGTCCGATTTTATACTAAAAATTTTTTGGGATTTTTGTTCGGAGTTTAGTAAATAACCCCCTTAGTCCTTAGTGTCCACAGAGTCATCAGTGTCTGTTTTAACAGCCTTGATAAGTTCTCAAGATGGTTTCCGTTTTCATGGCATACACTAGCACTACTTTTAAATCTATAGTACAAAGGCTTTTGATCACTTTAATAGTAATGACCAAAATAGTGGGTTGCTCTGAGTACCAGAGATAAAAGATACAGTGGGGGTTTCATTCCATTTGAGTAGTGCATCAAGAGATCTAGGGTCTTTACAGGGCCGCCATTCGAAATCACGGGGTTCTAAAATTCTAAATTCTCGCCCACCCAAGCCCCACCCCAGATCGCGCCCACTCCACACCCCAGTTAAAACACCACACAGACATCAGCGCTTAAAAAGGTAACACACACACGTTATAAAAACCTATTGATGGTCAGGGCCCCCTTATAAGTTAAAAAAAACTGTGGCACCAAGGCCCCCCATAAAAGTTTTATTTGTAAAAGAATTGGTGGTTAGTGCCCCCCTAAAAGTTAAAAAAAATTGCACCAGGGCCCCCCTAAAAAGGTTTTTTTTTTTTTAAACAAATATATTTTTAAAAAAAATATTAAAAATTACTTGTAACATATTAAACTGTAATATGTGAATTTGTGTTCTACTTTATGCATTTTTTCCATATACAACTTTTACTACATCACCCCATTAATGTATTTTACTGTTATTCATAATCAGATGTGAAGGCTTACTGTCACCCAACAATATTCATTTTTAGATAATAATATCATTCTGGGGCTACTCACTCAAGTATTTAACATGATATTGTGGTTAAACCATTATTTGTACAAATATCCCTTTTCGCTTTACACTGTAAGTTCTATTAGGAAGGGCCCTCTTCTCTTCTCGTATCATTATTGGTTGTGATGTATCTATAACTGTATGTTCATTGAGTAGCCCACCCTTGAGTGTGCTTTAGCTGTGTATAATGGCTGTGTGTGACCAGGCTAAAACTGCTTGACTTGTCCCCCAGACCCCCAGTGTACCTGTCCAATTCCTGGTACCTGGTGTAGTTCAGTGCAGCAAAGGATCCACTCAGAGAGATGAGTTTTGCAGCAAAATAATTTGTTTATTTACAGAGAAGCATTGCAATGGAGTAATTCACAGGCACTTAGATGTCCACAGAATAATAGTAACTGGATCCTTTCCTTTAAGTGAAATAGTACAGTTAGGTTATCACGCTCCTGGGGCAAAATCCTCCTATAAAGTAGAGCTTTGTGCACAGGAATACTCGGGTCCGGGGTCTTGTATCTTGGCACCCTCACTGGTTCTCAACTCACCCACTGAATCCCTGCACTAGTGGTGGACTCACCACAGGGTCCTAACCCCACTATTTCTCCTCATTGGTGCGGAAGCTGCTTCACTATCTTCCCTGAGCCTGCCTCTTGCTCCTAGAGCAACTATAACAAAACTTACTAGCACTATATAACTTTCTTTGATCAAACTGCAGCTCTGGGCCTGTAACACCTGACAGAGAGGCAACGTCCCAGGAAAGACCTTGATCATATGGTGCTAAACCCCTTTATACTTTAAACTGCTGCCACTTAATGGACAACCCTTTCAACTAATATAGACCCAGGAAAATGGACATAGCTGCCTGAGTTAACTAAAGGACCCTTAGGTGTCATAGTACCAAGGGGAACTGCCTGAGTAAACTACACCCAAATCTTAGGGTCCCTACAATTGTACAAACCCGTTTATTGTGCAGCTCTGCAGAAAATGTTGGCAATATAAAAATACTTCATAATAATAAAATACCATAAAGCTGTTCTGAGCCTGCATTCTAGGGCACTGTCACTGCTAACATAAATTGTAAATGCCGGATCATAACGTGTGAAACTCTTTTGTTGACACAGCAGACTTTCATAGAAAAATTCCCTTTCTCCAGTTGCTTCTGGTTCCATCATTATAGATACAAGGAAGTTCATTATATATAATTCTAGATCCTGAGGTAAAATATTGAAAGAATGAGTAAACAAGAGTAGTGCATAACAGCATTTAAATGATGGCTAATAAAATTCAGTCGATTTTCTGTAAATGTAAACTGCTGATGAATTTACTGAGCATAAGATATAATCTTCTTAATATTTCAACAGTGTCCCCTAGGCCTCACCACAGCTGCAGGGTCAGCTGGATGGAAGTTACACCACTGAGGCAGTGCACAGTTAATGTGTTTAGGTTAAAAGTAGGTTAAACGTAATGAGGTGGTAACAGTGAAAGCCAGGCAGGTACTTAAAGGAGAACTAAATCCCCACCACCACCAAAACCCCCCTAAACTTTCAGGCATTGAACTAAGAGCAGGCAGAGTAAGTTCGCAGGTGGTGAGAGTGGAAGAAGAGTTCAACCCGAACCCACCTGTGATCTGCAAAATGTGTGGGTTGGGTGTACCATTCTGCCATATGTTTCAACTTATATAAGTCACCACCATCTCCTTATCAGGGCTGCAGAAATTACGGGGCCCTGTACAGCAAAATTTTCTGGACCCCCTGGTCCCACCCAGCCCAGATCCACATCAGCGATAAAAATGGTAAACCCCTCACTCACAGGTTATAGAAAAAGCCATTGGTGGTCAAGCCCCCTTATAATTTAAAAAAAAAAATGGTGGCCAGGGTCCCCCATAAACTTTTTAAAAAAACCATTGGTGGTCAGGGCTTCCCTACAAGTTAAAAAAAATCATTGTTGGTCAGGGCCCCCCCTATAAATAAAATAAAAAATTGTGCCAGGGCCCCCATAAAAGTTTTTACAAAAACATTGGTGGTCAGGGTCCCCTACAAGTTTAAAAAAACATTGGTGGCAGGGGCCTATAGAGTATTAAAATAATACATTGGTGGCCAGGGGTTTAAAAGAATAAAAAAACACACATTGGTTTTCAGTAGAACTAAACTCTTTTCTTCAGGACTTCAACTTCGACTATTTTCGGGATTTTGGGTCTTTTCACTGCTTCAGGACTTCAGCTTCATCTATTTTCGTGGCTTTGGATCTTTTCACCACTGCAGGACCTTAGCTTCGGCTATTTTTGTGGCTTCGGGTCTTTTCATCACTTCAGGACTTCATGGCTTCGGGTCTGCGGGAGACGCAGCACGGCTTTGGTGCTGTCAAGGGGGCCCGGCTCTTTTGAAAAGTGCAGCACAGCCGACCCCCTTAAGGCCCTGGCCCGGTTCAGGAGTACCTACGTGCCTCCCTGATGGCGGCTCTGCTCCTTAGTCTACCACCAATTCCTTAGTTTTGCTGATGATCACATGCAGACAATTCTCCTGACACCATAATATGATATAAACTGATTCATCATTATTGGAGATGACACCACAGTGTCATCAGCACATTTTACAATGAAATTAGAGCTGAATGTGGCCACACAGCCATGAGAGCAGAGGATTGAGTATGCATTCTTGTGGAGCTCCTAGTATGATCGAAATAGAAGCACAACTACTAACTCTTACAACCTGCAATCTTCCCATTAAAAAATTAAAAACCCAGGCACACAGGCCACTATTTAGTCCAGGTCTGTGAGCTGAGTGAACAACCACACCTTTTCTAAGGTTTGTTCTATACAAACTGAGGTATGTTACGACCAAGTTGAATGAGTCAAATGAAAGACAAAGGATTACTCTAAAGCTGTATATTTTAAATATACAGGTATGGGATCCGTTATCCAGAAAGCTCCAAATTACAGGAAGGCCATCTCCCGTAGACTCCATTTTAATAAAATAATTAAAATTTTTAAAAAATTATTTCCCTTTTTCTCTGTAATAGAACAGTACCTTGTTCATGATCCCAACTAAGGTGTTATTAATCCTTATTAGAGGCAAAACATTCATTTAATCTTTTTTTTTTTTTTTTTTTTTTTTTTTTTAAGTAAACTTCAGGTCCCAGGTATTCTAGATAACAAATCCCATACCTGTATTACAATATATAGATAAGATACGCTGCTAAACAAGGGTACTGTTACAATCAGTATTAATAATACAGGGGAATACACTGAGCAGGTTATGGGTTATATCCACCCCTTCAGACTATACATGCACATTACAGTTTTACAATAAAGAAAGGAGACTCCCCAGAGGAGGAGTGAGTGGCATTATTGTAGGCAAACTCTGCCCAGGGCAACAATTCAGCCCAAGAGGACTGGTTATCAGAAACGTATGACCTGAGATATTGCTCAAGGGATTGATTCACTCTTTCCGTTTGTCCGTTGGTTTGGGGATGGTAAGCAGTTGAGAAGGATAAATCAATCCCAACTAACGAGCAGAAAGCTCTCCAAAACTTTGAGACAAACTGAACTCCTCTGTCAGATACAATGTTAACAGGGAAACCATGTAACCTGAAAATATGAGAGATAAACAGATCGGCTAAGGTTTTGGCAGAAGGGAGGTGTGGAAGGGGAACAAAATGGCTCATTTTACTAAACCTATCCACCACCACCCAAATTACAGTTTTACCCTGGGAAGGAGGCAGATCTACAATGAAATCCATCGAAAGATGGGACCATGGCTTCTCAGGGATTGGTAACGGATTCAACAGACCTTGTGACAATTGACGAGGATTTAGACCTTTGACAAATTGGACAAGAATTTACAAAAACCTTAGCAACCTGTTTAAAAGAAGGCCACCACACATGACGGGCTAACAAAGAAATAGTTTTGGAAATGCCAGGATGCCCTGCCATTTTGGAGTTATGAACCTCTTCGAGAACTTGTTCCCTCAACTCCTCAGGCACAAACATTCTCCCAGAAGGAGTGTCTGCAGGAGCAGAAGATTGGACAGGATTGGATTGGACTCACTAGAGTCAGAGGAGGTAGATTCAAAACTCCTAGAGAGTGCATCAGCGTTGGTGTTTTTAGATCCAGGCCTATATGTTAAAGAAAAATTAAACCTGGTGAAGAACAATGGCCATCTAGCTTGCCTAGGGTTTAGCCGTGTGGCCGATTCAATGTAAAGCAGGTTTTTATGGTCTGTATATACGGTTACCATATGTTTAGCACCTTCAAGTAGATGCCGCCATTCCTCAAAGGCCCACTTGATAGCCAACAATTCCCTGTTCCCAATATCATAGTTAGCCTCTGCAGGCGAAAACTTCCTAGAGAAAAAGGCGCAGGGATGTAACTTGTTGGTAATCGGGTGCCTGGGAAAGGACTGCCCCAGCACCCACTTCAGAGGCATCTACCTCCACAATGAATGGTAAAGCAGTATCAGGATGCTGCAAAATAGGGGCAGAACTGAACTCTTTTTTGAGGCGTTCGAAAGCTTGAACTGCTTCTGGGGGCCAAATACTAGGGTCAGCACCCTTTTTGGTCAAGTTGGTGATTGGGGCAACTACCAGGGAAAAATTCTTGATGAATTGGCAGTAATAATTTGCAAAACCGAGGAATCTTTGGGTTGCTCATAAAGAAAGGGGTTGAGTCCATTCCAGGACTGCTCTCACCTTCCCTGGATCCATCTCAAGACCCCTGTTAGAAATGTTAAAACCCAAAAATTGAACAGAGGTAACTTCAAAAGTACACTTCTCAAGTTTTGCATACAGATTATTTTCTCTCAGTCTATGTAAAACCTCACAAACATGATTCCTGTGTTCAACTAGATTAGAAGAGAAAATAAGAATGTCATCAAGATAGACCACTACGAATATCCCCAGCAGGTCCCGAAAGATGTCATTGACAAATTCCTGGAACACTGCGGGGGCGTTACAAAGACCGAATGGCATTACCAAGTACTCATAGTGGCCATCCCTGGTGTTGAACGCTGTTTTCCACTCATCCCCCTCCCTGATTCGAATCAAGTTATAAGCCCCCCTAAGATCAAGCTTGGTAAAGAAAGACTTTTGCATTTTTAACTTGATCGAAAAGTTCAGAAATTAGAGGGAGAGGATAGCGATTTTTTATGGTAATCTTATTTAGCCCCCTATAATCAATACAGGGGCGAAGACCACCATCTTTCTTCCCAACGAAAAAGAAGCCCGCCCCCGCAGGGGAACTAGAAGGTCTGATGAAACCCCTTTCTAGGTTCTCTTTTATATACTCTTTCATTGCCTGGGCTTCGGGCAATGAAAGAGGATAGGTTCTACCACAAGGAAGAGTTGACCCAGGGACCAGATCGATTGGGCAGTCATACTGCCGCTGTGGGGGTAAGGTTTCTGCTGCCTTTTTAGAGAAGACATCAGTGAAGTCTGCATATGCAGCAGGTAACCCTTCAAGTGAGGTAGTTGCAACTACAGAAGGAAAACATACTCCACCACACATATTACCCTATTGAACCACCTCCCTTGAGACCCAGTCAATCAGAGGGTTATGCCTCTGGAGCCACGGTAACCCCAAAATAAGAGGAGAGGAAGCACCCTCTATGAGGTAAAAAGCTATCTCCTCACAATGCAAGTTATTAACACACATGGAAAGAGTTACCGTCTCCTTAGAGATTACACCTGACCCTAAGGATCTTCTGTCCACAGCCATTATTCTAATGGGAGCATTTAGAGGAATTACAGGAATACAGAATTTAGCTGCAAAAGCAGTATCCAGAAAATTACCCTCCGCCCCTGAGTCCAAAAATGCGGACACCTTGACAGAGCCCGTAGGCCAGGTTAGTTTAACTGGTAATAAAACCTTAGAGGAAGATTGGGGAGAGGAAACTCCTGCGCCCAAATGGAGCTCCCCTTCTCCATTTAGGTTAGGGAGCCTCCCTTTCCTCCTAGGACATAGGTTCAAGAAATGACCCTTCTCCCCACAATAAATACATAAACCTTGGGAGCGCCTGCGTGCCTTTTCCTCAGGAGTTAGATGAAAAATGCCTAACTGCATAGGTTCCTCCTGAGGTAGAGGCACAGAGAGGTCTGAAAACTTAACATAAGTAACCCCAGAATAAGTAGACACACCCCTCTTACCCCTTCTCTCCCTTTATCTCCTATCTACCTGGATGGCCAGAGACATAAGATCATCCAGGAAGATAGGACTATCCTTTACTGAGTCAGATAACCCCAAACGAAACTGACTCCGTAGAGCCAAATCATTCCACCCTGTTTCCACTGCCCACCGGCGGAACTCGGTGCAATACACCTCCGCATCCCTTTTCCCCTGGCGCAACTTACAAATCGCGGAATCGGCTGAAGATGCATGATCCGGGTCATCGTAAAGAATGGCCATGCTGTTAAAGAAGGTGTCTAGGGAATAACCAGCAGGGTCTGAAGAAGGCAGCCTGAGGGCCTAAATTTGGGGGTCACCCAATAACAGGGTCATTACAAACCTTACTTCCTCCTCACCAGATGAGAATGAGTGAGGATGGAAACTAAGGTACAATTTACATGCCTCTTTAAAGACAAAAAATGTAGTTCTGTCCCCGCTAAATTTCTTGGGGAATACGATTTTGGGTTCATGGGGCCCAGTAGTGTCGCCCCACATGGCAGAAAAACCCACAGGAGGAGCAGGATCAAGGACTGGCAGCTGCTGCGGAGTATGCGGAGTCTCCAGCTGATGGGTTAGATCATGATAACCCTGCAGAAGGAAGTTCTGCTTCCGCTCGTGGTCCTCCAAGCGCTGTAACAAGGTGGAAAGAAGCGCTTCGGTGGAAGTTGGGGAAACTGAAGCAGTAGGAGAAGCAGCAGCAACATCGTCATGACTTTCGACCTCCATGGCCCGTGATAATGTCACGGCCGGCACCCAATACCAGAACAGGTGCCAAGTACCCTGGTCTCGGCTCGGCTTCACCAGTAGTGTGACCACCGTTGGGCTTCGGGAGGAGCCCTCAGCTTACTTGGGTGCCACCTGGACTTAACGAGGGGTACAAGGCAAGATGTTCTGGCTAGCAGAGGGGCACGGCAGGTAGATAGTCTTTTAGGCCGAAGGTCACGGTACAAATGGAGCAGGCAAGAGAATCATCAGACAGGCAGGGTCGAGGCAGGCAGATATCAAGAATCGTCAGGCAGGCAAGGGTCAAACCGGGTAATAAAACAGATGGGGTCAGGCAGAAAGAGTAGTCGAGGTCAGGATTCGGATATCAGAATAGTCAGAAACAGGCAGGGATCAAAACCGGAATAGCAGATACAAAATACTCAGGAACAGACAGCACAAGGCTTCAGGAACCACCAGAATCAAGATTCTATCACGGGCCCTGGCTGGGGGTCAGAATGGGCTTTATATACATTCGAAATTGGCGCCAAAACGAGCGTCAATACGCTCTGTACCTTTAAGAGGTGCGCCCTAGAAGAATCAAGATGGCGCCGGACCAGGAGCGCGGCGGCGTGGCGGCCGTCCACGCCGCCGCACATCAGGTACTTTTATTACAGTTATGAGTTAGAGCCACCTCTGATGTTACCTGAAATAATCCTTAACACGGTCTGGTGTGGCGTAGCAAGTGTTTGCTATTCCAGAATATTGCTATTTGGTATTGCACTTAAGTGAAGAAATGTTCTGAGATGGCGGCTGCTTGAAAGTAGCGTCTTACGCTTACACTTACACTTTGTTTATACTGTATATACTGTATGTAGGCACACATTTATATATATATATATATATATATATATATATATATATATATATATATTGCACAATTTAACCCCAGCACTCCAATATATAGCCCCCCTGGGAAAAACTATTTTTGCACAACTTAACTGTAACAACTAGTAAAAAAGACACTATCTAGTAAAAATAACACTTTTAGTTACAAAGTTCATACAAAGTATGCATAAGCTGACGCACTGCAAGGCAGTGTCCATGCATCAGTCCTAACTAAGTGAAAAAAAGAGAGTTTTATCTTTGGGGGGAGAAAGACCATATCGGCTTTTCTTTTTATTTAGCATGATCTCTTCCAAAGACACCATTAGGTGGGGGTTGGAAAAGCAAGCATTGAGCAGAGAGCCACCTCCCCATAATAAAAAAATATAAAACACAATGAAGTGCCGCTCATCCCTTTTTATTGTTATAGTTAACATCTAGTAAAAAGTTCCCTTTTTTACTGGATGTTACAGTTAAGTTGTGCAAAAATAGTTTTCCCCGAACCGAACCTGAAACCTAATTTGCATATGCAAATTAGGGATGGGAAGGGGAAAATATTTTATACTTCATTGTTTTGTGACAAAAAGTCATGCGATTTCGCTCCCTGCCCCTAATTCACATATGCATATTAGGATTCGGTTCAGGGAAAACTATTTTTGCATATGCAAATTAGGATTCGGATTCAGTTCGACCGGGCAGAAGGATTCGGCCAAATCCGAATCCTGCTGAAAAAGGCCGATTCCTGGCTGAATCCCAAACCGAATCCCAAACCGAATCCTGGATTCGGTGCATCCCTCATATATACAGTATATATAACTCCTTCAAAGAAACCGCACAAAGCAGGACTTAGTCAAAAATTTAAAAAAGTAGTTTATTCAACGTTTCAGCCCTAAGACTTGGACCGTCGTTTCTGCCAATCGTTTCTAACAAGTGTCTGTGTTGTGGCTATCTCTACAATTAACATGATGTACTCATTCTCTCACCACTTGGGACAGGGAATAGGTAGACCATAAGTGGGTTCAGCCAGGGCCGCTCCTGCCATGAGGCAAGATGAGAACCTTGCCTCAGGCGGCAAAGAGCGGCCATTTACAAGGGGTGCAAAAAGCCGCCTCTTGTAACTTTAAGAGCCGAATTTCCAGGTTTTAAACCGGAAATTTGGCTCCGCTAGTGCAAAGAGTGCAATTGCGCTCAATGCACTAGCGATGCTGCCCTCTTTTGACCCGCTCCGACGCTGATTTTTAACTGCGGGAGAGGGAGGGCGGCATCTGGGCTGCTGCCTCAGGCGGCAGCAGCCCCAGGAGCGATGCTGGGTTCAGCAGTTGTTGGCGTTGCTGCCAATGGTTAGCACAGCCGATATCAGCTCAAGCCTGGTTTTGATGCTCCAAATGATGAGAGAAACCACTGTAAGTAATTGAGCATTTCCGTCTTGATGATGTGGCCACCGCTATCGATATGCAAGCCTGTGGAGGATAGAAAAGACAGATCGTTCTAATTTATCCTAGTACTATAAGCACTTTTGTCAAAAGAAACCATTTTGAAGTATTTTTTTATTGGGGTATATGCTCATGTTATATATGGCATTGCCAGAGTTTCATTCACAGGTGTGCATTGCATCCCTATGCTTCATATATACTGAAGAATCCTCATATGTTATAAGTTAGAGCCACCTCTGATGTTACCTGAAATAATCCTTAACAGGGTCTGGTGTGGCATAGCAAGTGCTTGCTATCCCAGAATATTGCTATTTGGTGTTGCACTTAAGTGAAGAAATCTGCATGTACTGAGATGACCAGCTGCTTGAAAGTAAAAGATATACTTTTTATTTTGCTATGACTAAAATAGCAACTCTTGCACATCTCAGTAGCCTCAAAGGAAGGCTGTATGAAATATGTTAGTAGTAAACCACATTTCTGGAGTGTTACACCACATATTCTCAGGAAAACCAATGAAACAGAGGTTGTTCCAATACATCCTATTTTCCATATCGTATGCTTTGAGTTATGAGCCGATTACTGTTTATCATAGATCCTGCATCCTGCTTGTCATGGGGCCACATGTGTCCTCCAGTAGGCATATTCTTTGTGTAACGACCACATTATCAGGAACCTTGTTCAGCGAAAGTACCCGCGGACGCAAAGGTGAACCCCAGTGGCGGAACTACCGGGGGAGCAGGGGGTGCGAGCAGGCCAGGGCCCGCACCCCCTCAGGGACCCCCGGCAGTGCTGCACGCCACTGAAATCCCCCTGGAAGCGTAGCGCGTCACTAAAATTCGGCCATACGGAGGGGCCCGGCTGCGCGTCACGCACCAGGGCCTGCCCCCCTCTAGGAACGCTACTGGTGAACTTTGTGGGTTCCGGTGTTCACCAACGCCCTTTTGGGGCCCCGGGCTTTCTGCTGCAGAAGCCAACAAGGAGGTACGTAGCAGGAACGTAAGCGAGGTACCAGCAGGGATGAAGAGAAGGCGTAATCAGAGTCAGGCGAAGAGTCAAGACAGGCGGCAATAATTGTAGTCAAAAAATCAGGCAGAAGTCAAAACCAGGATATCAAGAAGTAGAATAAATGCTTGAGCAGGAAGAGGTAAACTAAAGCCTAGCTTGGGCACTTTCAAAATGGAGATTGTGCTTTTTAAAAAGGATTTGGCGCCAAGTTTGAAATCCGCGCCTTTGGATGACATCATGATGCCCAGCATCAATATTCCAGCGTCAAGGGAGTCCTAATGCGCACGACCCGGATATGCACGCCTGCGCACAAGGACCCGAGACGAGACGTGCCGGGAGGTAAGGGAACGAAGAGATCTTCCGGCGCGTCTTACACTTTGTTCATACTGTATATACTGTTCAAAGACTTCAGTTCAGGATTCAACACTATCATTCCTCAGCATCTGATAGAAAAGCTGAGCCTGCAGGGATGAAGAGCATTAGGGCCCTCACTACCAGACTGTGTAACAGTTTCTTCCCCCAAGCCATAAGGCTCCTGAATACTCAGGGACCGGACAGATCTCTCAGACACACACACTCCATCTGACCTTATTATACTACAACGTTACACAGCTGATGTACACCATTGTGCTAAAGTAGCCATTGGATACAATTATTCTCTATGAGCACATTTGCACTTTATCATGTTCTTGATCATATTTTTACAACACTATCATATCACAATGATACACCCATCATGTCTGACGTTTAGCATTATTTACTTAACATATTACATCTGCTGAGTGTGAACTGTCTTGTCCTGTCCCTGCACTATGCTGACCTGTCTTGCAGGAGTTGCATATTTTTGCACTTGCACTTTTTGTCTGTTGTGCGGTACTTCTATGTTGTGTAGCACCGTGGTCCTACAGGAACGTTGTTTCGTTTCACGTGTACTGAACAAACGTATATGGATGAAATTGCATTAAACTCACTCTTGACTCTTGATATATATACACCCAAGTACACATTTATATATATATATATAAAAAAGACACTTTTAGTTACAAAGTTTGTATAAAGTATGCATAAGCTGACGCGCATCCCTTTTTATTGTTATAGTTAACATCTAGTAAAAAGTTCCATTTTTTACTAGATGTTACAGTTAAGTTGTGCAAAAATAGTATATCCCAGGGGCTAAATATTGGAGTGCTGGGGTTAAATTGTGCAGCATGTATATCATGCCTCACCCCTGTGCACCCAATAAAAAATAAGAAAAAAAAAAAATATATATATATATATATATATATATATATATATATATATATATATATATATATATATATATATATATATATATATATATATATCCACACTCGTGACCTGGAGCACTCCCAAGATCTGACCAATGCCTGGGTGCAGGTTATATGATAAACATCAAAATAACAAAAGAACCGCACAACCAGGTCTTTTGAAGATGAAAAAATCTAAATATATTTATTTCAACGTTTCGGCTCCTAACTCAAGCCGTCCTCAGGAAGTGAAAACAGCACACAAAACACAAATATTTAAAAGCTAAAATGGCGCCAAAGTTCAAATAGTGACTCATCCTAAGACAGTGCTCTTATTGGTGATCACAATTATATAGTATCTGACCCCATTGTGAATGGGTGTAAGTTAATTTGTGACTAGATCTGCCTATTTAAGCCCCATGGGAGACTTGTGAATCATAGCAGTCTCAGCAAATCAATCTAAATAAAAAGTGTCCTACGTGTCCCTGTGTATTATATAACTTGTGACTGAGTGTCAATAAAAACATTACGTAGCGCATATCACATGCACTACTTTACTTACGCCCCTAGGACATTGTCAACTGCGCTATTTCCAAAGATATCGCCTCCTCTGTAGAACACATACCTCCGATTAGGGCAGAAGTGTCCGTCATCCGCTCCACATCAGTCTTTCAGAGTCAGCCCGTAACCAGCCTGCAGCGAGTTCTTCCCGGCTTCAATAAAACCCTTGTGTCTCCTGCGATTGGTGTACATACACCCGTCCATCAACCATTGCGCCTAGGCTCACATAGCCATTGGCAGTGCTGCTGAGGACAAAACTCCTGCTTCCTTCTTCCTATCTGAACTGATTGGCGTGTAACACAGGTTAATGATAGGCACCAATACTCACACCAATCAGTCCATCAGTAGGGTATATGTTGCTCATATATAATATATGGTTTTTCAATGGGGTTGTCTCAGGCACTATAGGGTTAATTTATCCAAGCTCTAAGCAGTGTCTGGGTATTATGTTCGATATTCTGACAGACGTATCACCTTCTGTCGGGGTTCCCTTACTTCTGCACGGAGGCATGTGTCTCTACTGTCGGCCGACCTTCAATCGCCACTCATCTTTGTCCATCCAGGGGTAAAGAGAAGCCTGAGAATCAGTACATAAATTGTTAAATCACCAAACCTTATGATGAACACTAAGTATCAATTTCCAAGCCTTCTCATCACAATATAGTAAGAATCTTTGCATATTGTTCAACAGATAGCAACAATGTAAATCAGAATGAAAATCAGAATGAAAATAAGCTCCAATAAAAGTCTCAAAAGAAACCATAAACTGTCCAAAGTATTGTTGTTGGTATCTTTTTGTGAGTTGGTCCTGATGAATACAGTCCTTGATTCTAGTGTACACTTCGTTTGAATAAGCCAGTATCCTCCTGCGTTGTTTAATGGAGAAGTCAGACAACAGAATCAATCCATAATGGAAGTCTAGTAGAGGATGTTACTTAATATCACCAAGTTAGTAAAAGGGAGACATTGATAGAGTTTCATTTAAACCATGGGGAACCAACGTATTCAATTTGTAGATCCACATCGACTCTCTCTGTACAAGTAATAAGTCTCTATTTCCCCCTCTTTTGGGGACAGGTATATTATCTATGATCATGTGTCGGAATCGTGGTAATGTGTGTTTGTAAATCAGCCAATGTTTCGAGATTAGTTGGTCCACTTTTCCTGAAGTCAAGGTCATTCTAATAGCACTCCTGTGATTGTTCATTCTCTCACGGTATGTAGTGGAGGCTTTCCCTACATAATGGAGTCCACAGGGGCACCATGCCATATAGACCAAATGGTCTGTGGTATAAGTCACCCTATGTGCTATGTTGAATTTATGTCCAGTCCTTGGATGAGTGATCTGGGAGCCCTGTACTATTACTAAGACAGCTAGCACACTTAAAGCAAGCATTCCTTGTCTAACCATGTCCCTCCCGCCTTGGGGTGTCAGTTAGGTCTTTCTTCACAAGTAAGTCACTTAGGCTGCGGCCCTTTCTGTATGCCACTAGTGGAGCCTTCTTCTAAAAAAAGGGTAAACTAGCATCAGATTTTAGAATTTCCCATCTATTCTTCAGGGATTCCTTCAACCGGGCACTCCTATCAGTCCAATCCATCACAAAAATTAAGTCAGGGTTTTCCCTGGGGCAATGTTCCTGTTTAACCAACAGCTCATCCTGTGTATGGATTTTAGCCCGTTGTAACTGTTCATTAATCAATTCTCTCGGATATCCCCTGGAGGCAAACTGTGACATTAGTGCAGAGAGTTGCAGTTCAGCCGTCGTCCTTTCAGAATTATTCTGAATAATCTGCAAAAATTGTGAATACAGGACCCCTCGGGACATGTGTGGTGGGTGATGTGAGTGAGTATGTACTAGGCTGTTACGTCAGTCGGTTTCTTATAAAGGGAAGTCCCCAACCTATCCCCTTGTCTAAAAATAGTAATATCCAAAAAAATTGGATATGCTGTGTGTCATACTCTAAACTAAGTTTGATAGGTAGGTTTAGATCATTCAAAGAAAGATGGAACATCTTGAGTTCTTCCTCTGTCCCTTGCCAAATCAAAAGCAAATCATCTATATAGCGTTTGTAAAAACAAATGTTTCTTCCGCACAAAGATAACAGATATTGGACCTCAAACTGTTCCATAAACAGATTAGCGAATGAGGGGGTATCGTTTGAACCCATGAGAGATTTGCAAATAGAAGACACCATTAAAAGTGAACTAGTTGCGGGACAAAACCAAATCAAGTAGTGAGGTCAAAAATTCTGTGGGAGGTGAGCCCAAGTGTGTTTTAATCAATGCATCCCTGCATGCCTCTATGCCACTGACATGTGGAATAACTGTATACAAACTAGACACATCCATCATGACCAATAAACTGTCTTCCGGCACATTTAAGTCCTTCAGGAGTGTCAGTAGATGAGACGTGTCCCTAATGTATGTGTCCATAGTTTGTACTGCCGGTTGTAGGTACTGATCTAAATATTTGGCCACCGGATGGAATAGGGAACCCATTGCTGAAATAATTGGACGCCCCAGGGGCTCAGTGATTGATTTATGGATCTTGGGTAAAGTATATATAAATGGTACCCTAGGGAATTCAGTCATCAAAAATCTATGTGTGTTCCCATTGATCCACCCCCAAAGAAATTGTATATGAATTGGTGGGATCCCCTTTCAGTCTGGTATATGTGTTTGTATCAGCCAATTGTTGGCAGATCTCACTTTCATAATATGTCCTGTCCAACAGTACTATGGCGCCACCCTTGTCAGCCTGTCTATTGATGAGCTTACTGTCCGCCTTCAAATATTTATTTAAATATTTATTCAAACCTCTCTAACTGTGAAAGGGAAGCCCTGAAAACTTTGAAGGCGGACAATTCATATGTTCTCTTATGCTCGTTTTTAGGGTTCTATTAATCCTTCCTATATACTGCAAATTGCAGTAACTAAAGAAAAGTAACTAGATTTAAATCGAATGTAACCAATGAAGAATTTAACATCAAAACAGTAATAGCATGCAATAGCAACAATGTAATATATTTACTACAATGTCCCTGCAATTTGCAGTACATAGGAAGGACTAATAGAACCCTAAAAATGAGAATAAGAGAACATATGAATAATATTAAAAAAGGCTTACTTACCCATCTGCTCACTTCAAATCACAATTCAGATCCCTCCCTTCTCAAATTTATGGGTATTGTCCAAAAGAAAACACATTGGCGAGGAAGTGATATTATACAGATTATATCAAAAGAAGAAACACTTTAGATTCACAAATTGAAAACACTAACACCATGTGGTTTAAATATAGATATTGACCTTAAATTTTTTTAAACGAACAATAAATTAAATTTGTTTTTACTAAAATGTTATCATACAAATTTCTTGAATTATATATAACTAATTATGTTGTAAATTAGAAATTTTGTAACTGTGTTCTTAATTAACCAATCATGAGCCAATGAACAGAGCTTAAAAGGATGATGTAATGTATCATGTGATATTCCCCTGAGGAAGTACTACAGATACGAAACGCGTTGGGCTTTTCTAATAAAATATTTTATAAATCAACATTTCCTATTGATTGGATTCTATACGTAAACCCAGCACATCCAATTCCGGACCACCGAAGAATCGCATTCAGCAGATGGCTTCGCTGACAGAAAGCAGGGACGCTCCCTTGGCCTTCTTTCCATTGCAGCGGATCCTACTTAACAGCATGGAGAAAAGAACTACCGACATCGATCGAAAAACAAAGTCCTATGTTTCATCAGTTGGGTAAGTGCAAGTTCCGGCGTTACTGCTCTATAAAGTTTAATCTTGTAGATAACTGATCTTCAGCTTTTTGCATCTCCACAAGCGGCTCAAGTTTCCGCGATAAGCCACACAACTAATTAACACCTTGTGAGTAGATCTATTTATTGTGGAGCACATTCCAAAAAGAACATACTGCACTATATACTTTTTATCTTTACATCTAGGTGCTGAGATATAGTCGCATTGTTCCAGAGCACACTGAATCTATATATAATTAAAAATGTTTTTATTGTGGACCAGTGGATCCGTGATTCTCCTCGGTGCTGCTAATTAACTCTAATTGGAACTTTTGTGCAGAGTCTACCTTTGATTGTTTTATTGCCAGAGTTTCATTCACAGGTGTGCATGGCACCCCTATGCTTCATTAATACTGAAGAATCCTCATATGTTATAAGTTAGAGCCACCTGTGATGTCTCCTGAAATAATACTTAACAGGGTCTGGTGTGGCATAGCAAGTGCTTGCTATCCCAGAATATTGCTATTTGGTGTTGCACTTAAGTGAAGAAATCTGCATGTACTGAGATGAGGCTGCTTGAAAGTAAAAAATTTACTTTTTATCTTGCCATGACTAAAATAGCAACTCTTGCTCTTGAGTTTAGCAGATCTTACATTAGTTCTCCAGCAGTGAAGTTTTGGTTGGAATCCTAAGTGCACATCTCAGTAGCCTCAAAGGAAGGCTGTGTGAAATATGCTAGTAGTAAATCACATTTCTGGAGTGTTACACCACATATTCTCAGGGAAACCAATGAAACACAGGTTGTTCCAATGCATCCTATTTTCCATATTGAGTTATGAGCCAATTACTATTTATCATAGATCCTGCATCCTGCTTGTCATGGGGCATATTCTTTGTAGGCATATTCTTTGTTTATACTGTATATATGTACACACACGCACACAAACATATATATATATATATATATATATATATATATATATATACTGCACAATTTAACCCCAGCACTCCAGTATATAGCCCCCCTGGGAAAAACTATTTTTGCACAACTTAACTGTAACACTTTTAGTTACAAAGTTGGTACAAAGTATGCATAAGCTGACGCACCCCGTTAAGGCAGTGTCCATGCATCAGTCCTAACTAAGTAAAAAAAGAGAGTTTTATCTTTGGGGGGAGAAAGACCATACCTGCTTTTCTTTTTACTTAGCATGATCTCTTCCAAAGACACCATTTGATGGGGGATCAAAGAGCAAGCATTGTGCAGAGAGCCACCTCCCCATAATAAAAAAATAAAAAACACAAAGAAGTGCCGCTCATGCCTTTTTATTGTAACAGTTAAAAAGTTACCTTTTTTACTAGATGTTACAGTTAGCGTTGCCTAATTTGCATACAGCGGGAAGTTAAAGGGGAAGGAAACCTAGTTGGCGCAAACCCGCCACCCCCCCTCCCGTTTGTTGCCCACCCTCCCCCTGGCCTACCCGTCCTGCTGGGCAAATGCCCCTAACTTGTTACTTACCCTTCTGCGCAGGTCCAGTCCAGGGAGTTCACAGACGACATCTTCTTCCACGCGATCTTCTTCCTGCTTTGAACGGCGCATGCGCAGTAGGATCATTTCGCCGGTACGATCTACTGCGCATGCGCGTGACTTTTGGCGCATGCGCAGTAGATCCGTACCGGCGAGATGATCCTACTGCGCATGCGCCAAAACGCCATTCACAGCAGGAAGAAGATCGCGTGGAAGAAGATGTCGTCTGTGAACTCCCTGGACTGGACCTGCGCAGAAGGGTAAATAACAAGATTGGGGCATTTGCCCAGCGGGACGGGTAGGCCAGGGGGGAGGAGGGAGGGTGGGCAATACACGGGAGGGGGGAGGGGTTTTGCGCCAACTAGGTTTCCTTCCCCTTTAAAGTTGAATAGACGTATATGTTGCAACAAATACATTACACTACACAAGCCCAGGAAACCTTAAAAAAATAAAGTTGTTAATATTCCCCTACACATGTGCCCAGTGTATAGTTTATGTGCCATATGTTAGGAAATGTATGGGGGAGCCTGGATACCTAAAAAAAATGTATGGACTTTTGCAGCCTATAACCGTGAAAAAGTAAAAAAAAACAGTGTTGTTTGGAACTAAAAATTGAAGAAGCCCTATACATTTCATTGCACTTCTCCTGGTCTGAGCTGGCAAAGGCAAGTCTGGCGGAACAGGTAACGTTTAGTAAAAGGCGCATCTTAGTGAATTTGTGAAGTAGCGCTCTTTCACCAGAGGGAAACTTTGCCTGCCGTAAGAGTGCAAAGTAGCGCTAGAGTCGATCTCCTTCGCTAGCAAAATTACACCTGCGCCCATTAGTAAATCCGCGAAGTCCCAAAATGATGTCACTCTGGTGAATTTTCACTAACATTAGTCACTTCGCCCTTTAGTGAATTTCCCCCCTGTGTATATATACAAGTATATAATGTCAGTTATAGGTACATATTTGGGTGTGTCACGTCACAGGGGCCCCACATCACATGTTACAATCGCTGTTTGGTGCCGTTTTGGCATTTTAAAACGGCAGTTGCTATTTATAACTCAATGTGCACCAGATGTGATATTTTTATATATATATATATATATATATATATATTTTTTTTTTTTTATTGTTTATATTCTATAATGTGTTCTTCATTAACTAATGAATAAGGTTTGCACTTGCTTCTGTAGCAGAGTGGATTTAGCTTCAGGCATCCTGAAACATTGGCTAATGATGTCTAGGTTAAATTGGTGGGGCAACATTTCACCCAAGAGGAACATGATCTTAAGGACCTTTTTCATTAAAAACCGTCTCTGCAAACTTGGACAGAAAATAAGGGCAAAATGAAAAACCTTGAGAAACACAATTGATTGCATAAAAAATTGAAACCTGGAAAATGGTAAAACTTGTTATATAATTTGTATGTCAGCTGGCAGAACAAAGTAGCCTATTTAATATATTGATATATTTAAATATCTGGGTGTACAGGCACTTGGTTTTTACCCATAGGATATGGATTAAATAGCATCAGACCTAAGAGGAAACTACATAGAAGCCCTGTTCTAATAGGAACCTGCCCACCACCCATAGCATAGATAAGTGATTTCCTTTACAGAATAATGGGAAAATAGTAAAAACAGCTACAGTCTAATTATTCTTATTACTTCATATCCTTTCATCTACTAAGGGGCATAGGAAAGGGGTTCTTAACAGGCTACAACAAATATATATACTATAAGGCTAAGGCCACACTAGGCGATAGCGCCGCGATTTGACTCGATCGCCGCGTGTGTTTTTACGCTGGCGATTTTTCGCGATTCCCCATAGACGCCAGCGCAAAAGTTTCCCCAGCGATTGCGGCTTAAAAGTCGCGGCGAAAAGTCGCCGCGAGTCAAATCGTGGCGCTATCGCCTAGTGTGGCCTTAGCCTAAGGAGGTAGATTGAAGTATAAACAGTTTTATTAGCTATGAAGAAATGTTTCCTTGAGTAAGTAGATATATTTACATTACATACAAACTCAACATTTGCGGGAAAAATTCTAAATAGAATTTACAAAAATATTTCCTTTTGAACAACTGTGAAATATATTAAACACATGATGTCCTTGACATTGCGGGAAAAGCATGCAAATTACTATTTACAGACAATTTAAAGATGTTTGCAGTCAAGCAACTGTTTACACCCTGTAGTGCCATCTGCCAGGAAAGAATAAAATATTCACTATTGCAGTGTTTAAACTTAAATTCTGCTTAGCCCCACCCACTCTTTACAATTTCCATTTGCTAATAAGGGATTGGTTATGATTTTTGGCCATTCCTGGAATATTCTGAAAAAAATATTTCACGTTTGTAGCTATATTTTTTTTTTTACTAGAACACACCCTTTCCTCCATATCTAGAGTATATAAAGCACATTTGAGGAGTTTGCCTATAACACTGAAACCAGCATCCAAAAGCATCAGAACTTACATTAAGGGGACTTCATTTCCTCATCCATATCAGAAGGTATAGTTTTCATGTGTAGATGTATGAATATAAAATGTAATTTAATTTTATGTCTGCCCTTTTCTGGATAAATGATTATGTGCAGGAACTCGTACAATGGTAAAGAAAACAACTCAATAGGCGTTTAATAATACAGGTATGGGACCCGTTATCCAGAATGCTTGGAACCTGGGGTTTTCAAAATACTTTCTCGATACTTAATGGGGCAGCTTTATCAAAATGCAATTTTTTTCTGTAGGAATTGAAATTTTTTCCCCAAAAAACTCTGAACTACATATAAAATCGTCTTCAAAAATACTAAAAACAGTTCAATTCATGTAAAATTCAATGGCAGAGGTCCCTTTAACCATTTAAAGATGTATATGGTCACCGGAATGTCTGGTTTTTGTCTCTGTTTTTTTCTCGAAAACTCGAATTATTCAAGTTATCGGGTGTCAATTTGAGTTTTCGGGAATCAAAGTCGCGTTTTCAGGCATCAAACTTGAAAAGTCGCATGATTCAACTTAGGGGCAGATTTACTAAGGGTCGAATTTCGAAGTTACAAAAACTTCCAAATTCAACCCTCGAATTGAAATCCTTTGACTTGGAATATCAAAGTCGAAGGATTTTTAGCGTATTCTAACAGAAATCGAACTATTTAATCGTACGATCGAACGATTAAATAGTTTGAATCGAACGATTCGAACGATTTTTATCGATTGATCAAAGGATTTCTATTTGATCAAAAAAACCTTAGAAAAGTGCTGTGAAAGGTCCCCATAGGCTAACGTTGCACTTCGGTAGCTTTAATTTGGCGAAGTAAGTCGAAGTTTTGTTTAAAGAGACAGTACTTCGATTATTGAATGGTCGAATATTCGAGCGATTTTTACTTCGATTCGAAGTCGAAGTAAATTCGAAGTCGTAATATACTATTCGATGGTCGAAGTATTCAAAAAATTACTTCCAAATTCGAACTTTTTTAACTTTTCCTCGATCCAAATTTTGTAGTCAAATTATTAATATATAAGACACATTCATGTATGTGAGTTTAGTAGAGTTTATTTGTGATTAAAAAATTAAAAAATCCTAATTTTAGTAAATAACCCACTAAGGGGCCGATTCACTAAATTCGGGTGAAGGGTTAGAATAAAAAAAACTTCGAATTTCGAAGTTTTTTTGGGCTACTTCGACCATCGAATGGGCTACTTCGACCTTCGACTACGACCTTCGACTTCGAATCGAACGATTCGAACTAAAAATCGTTCGACTATTCGACCATTCGATAGTCGAAGTACTGTCCCTTTAAAAAAACTTCGACCCCCTACTTCGGCAGCTAAAAGCTACCGAAGTCAATGTTAGCCTATGGGGAAGGTCCCCATAGGCTTGCCTGTGTTTTTTTGATCGAAGGATTTTCCTTCGATCGTTGGATTAAAATCCTTCGAATCGTTCGATTCGAAGGATTTAATCGTTCGATCGAACGAAAAATCCTTCGATCGTTCGATCGCAGGATTTGCGCTAAATCGTTCGACTTCGATATTCGAAGTCGTACGATTTTAGTTCACAGTCGAATATCGAGGGTTAATTAACCCTCGATATTCGACCCATAGTGAATCGGCCTCTAAGTCTACAAAAAAAAATCATTTGAACATTAAGGGGGTTATTTATCTAAATCTGAAAAGTTCTCACTATTTTCTGAAAACAACTGCAACCAAATCCGCACTGACTTTTCCCCTTCTTTTTTCTTGTGCAGAAAAAGTCACAATAAAATTGTAAAAAATCCAAATCCTATGATTTCTTTTGGATATTGTGCTCAAAACCTACAATTTTTTTCTGTAAAATCGACCGAAAGCTACGAACTCAGAAAATCCAATTGTTGACAGGACACTGCCATTGACTTTTACATGTTATCGGCAGGTCTGACTTGGAGTACTTTTTTCATCTGACTTTTAACACCATCAGACTTTAATAAATCCCAAAAAGTCCAGTTTTTTTTTTCTTAGAAAGAACAGTATTTTCCCCTTTAAAAGTCTGACTAGAAAAATTCAGAGCTTTATAAATAACCATCTAAATAAACACAATAGATTTTTTGACCTATTATAGTTAGGACCAAGTACAAATTTTTTTTTATTATTATAGAAAAAGGAATTATGTTTTAAAATCTTTAATTATTTATTTAAAACTGGAGTCTACTGAGGGCGACTTTCCCGTAATTTGAAGTTTTTTGAATAACAGGTTTCTGGATAACAGATTCCATAATTGTATGTAATTTATTGATAATAGATACATTTAATTATAGAAATATGCAACATGCAAATGCATAAACTGTAGCAAATGTTTAAACAAGGGACATTTTGCGATGATAGCATGTTTAAATGTAGTATGTACATCAGAGATGGAAATCTACTATGTTTTGTTCTCTCATCAATTACACATATTCATATGGGCATATTTTGTCCTGTAACCAGGTAGCACTGTCAGTAAACCAAGGTAAAATAGCTCACACTATGGGGCAGATTTATCAAGGGTCGAAGTGAATTCGAGGGAATTTTCGAAGTAAAAAAATTCTAAATTCAAAGTAATTTTTTGGATACTACGACTTCGATTTTGAATTTGATTCGAAGTAAACTAGTTTGAATATTCGACCATTCGATAATCGAAGTACTGTCTCTTTAAAAAAACTTCGACTTCAATACGTCGCCAAAACCTGCCAAAGTGCTATGTTAGCCTATGGGGACCTTCTGCAGCATTTTTCTAGGTTTTTTGAAGTCAAAGTAAAATCGTACGATCATACGATAAAATCGTTCGAATCGTTCGATCGAACGATTTTACTTCGACCGCAGATATTCGAAATCTCGAAGTATTTAAATTCGATGGTCGAAATTTCAAAGTATTTTTTACTTCGAAATTCTACCCTAGATAAATATGCCCCTATGTTTAGGCTTTATTTTTCCTTAAAAAAATCTAGATCTCAGTAAGCAGCTAATGAGCAACGTTATGGGGCCGATTCACTAAATTCGAGTGAAGGGTTCGAATTAAAAAAAATTCGAATTTCGAAGTTTTTTTGGGCTACTTCGACCATCGAATGGGCTACTTCGACCTTCGACTACGAAAATCGAACGATTCGAACTAAAAATCGTTCGACTATTCGACCATTCGATAGTCGAAGTACTGTCTCTTTAAGAAAAACTTCGACCCCCTACTTCGGCAGCTAAAAGCTACCGAAGTCAATGTTAGCCTATGGGGAAGGTCCCCATAGGCTTGCCTGGGATTTTTTGATCGAAGGATTTTCCTTCGATCGTTGGATTAAAATCCTTCGAATCGTTCGCAGGATTTGCGCAAAATCGTTCGACTTCGATATTCGAAGTTGAACGATTTTAGTTCCTAGTCGAATATCGAGGGTTAATTAACCCTCGATATTCGACCCTTCGTGAATCGGCCCCTAAGTGTGAATTCCACTAGCACCTATTGGTATACAGATGGAGCCTGTTTTATCACCAGTAAAGCAGAGTACTAGTGTAAAGTAAAAAATCTTTATTCATTTGAATTACTTCTTTATATGTGAATTTATTTCTATAAATAAAACGTTAGGCAAACAATATTTTTAATGAGGCAATACTTATATATATATATATATATATATATATATATATACAAACAATAATGAGTTATAAAGGATATAAGATATTGTTTTAAAACAACTTAATATGCTTCAGAGCTTTCTGCTGTGCTGTTCTGTCACTGCCTACTCTATTGACACAATGGGGTATATTTATCAAAGAGTGAAGTTAATAGTGAAGTTCCGCCACTAGAGTGAAATTCCGCCACTCTCCATTCATTTATATGGGATTTTTATAGGCGTATTTATCAAAGGGAACTTTCACTTTCACCCATTGATAAATACGCCTTTCAAAATCCCATAGAAATGAATTGAGAGCTGCGGAATTTCACTCTAGTGGCGGAACTTCACTCTTTGATAAATTAACCCCATTGTCCCATGGCACACTTAACTTCAATAATAAAGGTACACTCTGGTGCTCTATATTAAGGGGATATTGCCAACTACATCATGTACATTGCAATGCAAAGAAACATGCTATCACACGCTCTTCCACAGGGGGGATCTCCTGAGTTTATTGTGTCAACAGAATGCACAAATGGTTATGGGGGCTTACCAACCTGACTAAGGGGCACACCCACGAAGCATTATGTGCAGTCAGGTGACACAATAAGCGCAGCAGCACCCTGTGGAAGAGCAACTCTGTGTACCAGTTTCCTTACTCAGTCACTGTCTACTACCACATGCACCATGCATTGTCCTTATTATAGGGTTAGATAAATCCATTTGATGTTTTTAGGGTTATGTAATAAAACGTGAACATTTAGAAATATACAGCAATTGATCAGACATTTATGTTGAAATGGCAGCTGGTGGGTGCTGAGAATTGACGAATTCAGAACATGTGTGAAAATTGCAGATACTTTTGGTCATTCCGAGTGGAATTTTCTGATTGTGCCAAAAGCTTATCACACAAAAATGAGAGATATTATGGCACAATTTCTTCTCTGGTAATTTTGAAATTATGAGGTTTATACGAGAACATAAAACAAAAAAAGGAAATGGCACTATGAGTGCCTTCCTGCAAAGGATATTGATTCTGCTGAATCCTAATAAATGACTCACAAGGGAGTAGGTGAAATCTGGTATAAATGTAGCTGTACCTTAGCAATAATAGACCCTTTTATGTGAAAACATGAACATTTGCATTTATATATATATATATATATATATATATATATATATATATATATATATATATATATATATATATATATATATATATATATATATATATATATATATATTTGAACTTACTTAGGCATCATTTTAAAAGTGGTATTCGCCTTTGAGTTATTTTGAGTATGATGTTTGAGTTAACTTTTAGTATGGTGTGCCATGTTCCATAAAGGCAGCCACTTGGTGTAGTTCCCTTAAATGTATGTAAGGACCTCCTTGCCAATTTCTAGTAACATAGTAAGTTAGTTTGAAAAAAGACACATGCCCATCAAGTTCAACCTTTTAAGAATATATTTAACCTGCCTAACTGTTGATCCAGAGAAAAGCAAAAAACCCATCTAAAGCCTCTCATTTGCCTCAGATGGGGAAAAAATTCCTTCCTGAGTCCAAGATGGCAACCGACAAGTCCCTGGATCAACTTGTACTATGAGCTATCTTCCATAACCCTGTATTCCCTCACTTGCTAAAAAGCAGTCCAACCTCTTCTTAAAGCTATCTAATGTATCAGCCAGTACGACTGATTCAGGGAGAGTATTCCACATCTTCACAGCTCTCACTGTAAAAAACCCCTTCCGAATATTTAGCTGGAACCTCCTTTCTTCTAGACAGGTGCCCTTGTGTCAGGTGGAAGGACCTACTGGTAAATAAAGCATTAGAGAGATTGTTATATGATCCCCTTATATAATTATACATAGTTCTCATATCTTTTCTCCAATGTGAAAGACCCCAAATTGGCAAGTCTTTCCTCATAGCAGAGAATGTCCATACCTTTTACCAGCTTTGTTGCACTTCTCTGGACCCTCTCTAATTCAATAATGTCCTGTTTGAGTGCTGAAGACCAAAACTATACAGCGTTTTCTAGATGGGGCCTTACCATTGATTTGTACAGTGGAAGAATGACCCCCTTTTAATATAGCTCCAGACCTTGTTTGCCCTAGAAGCTACCTACTGGCATTGCTGACTACAACCAAGTTTAATATCTACAAAGACTCCAAGGTCCTTTTCCATTATGGATCTACCCAGTGCAGTCCCATTAAGGGTATACGTGACTTGCATATATACTGTATCCTTCATAAAGCCATGCTGATTAACGCTCATAATGGCATTCACCAGGACAAAATTTTGAATGTGATCCCTTAACAAGCCTTTTAAATAATTTGCTCACCTGTCAAATTTACTGGCCTATAATTGCCAGTCTTAGATCATAATCACTTTTTAAATAAAGGAATTACATCAGCTTTCCTCCAGTCCATAGGAACCCGTCTCAAACCAAACTAAGTTCTCTTAGTACCCAAGGGTATATTTCATCTGGCCCTGGCGCCTTGTTCACATTTATTTTTAGTAAAGCTTTATGAACCATATCCTGAGACAGCCACTGACTAGATTGAGCTGATCCAACAGAGCAACTATGAGGTTGGTCTGGGAACTCTGATTCCTCAATTGTATACAGATGAAGCCACTTAGATTTGTGAGTTAAATGCGTCGTGACTCAGGGTTAATTGAAGAAACTGTGCTATATAAAGTCATCTTAACTCATTTAATGCATTTAACCTTTTCATTAGCATACCCAAGCACCATTGTTCACAATGGTGAATGCTTTAATTAGATGGGATGTTGTGACGCAGTTTTCTGTGTTAAATGAGATAAATGGGATATCTGTGTTTAGTTATTCTGTGTCAAACAGACAAACCAATGTGGCTGCATCTGTATACTGAAAAAAAGAACTGATTTAGCACATTGTCCTTTTAAATATCTTTTTAACCATACTGGTATGATTATTTAAAGGAGCCACACTTTCAACCCGCATCTTTTTACTTTTAATACACCTTAAAAACTTTTTGGGGTTAGCCTTAGCCTTTGCTGCAATGCACTCCTTATTTTCTATCTTTGCCTTTTAGATGCAGTTTTACAACATTTATTATAGTATTTATATTCATTAAATGCAGCTTCTGTCCCCACAGACTTGTAGTTTTGAAATGCCTTTCTCTTCATTCCTATTAACTTCTTTACTTCTATATTAAGCCACATAGGGTGTTTTTTTTTTTATTTGCTCAAGACATAGCGTGGTTCTTAGTGCTTCTATATTTACTTCTCAAGGGAATAAATTGAGAACAGTAACGTTTAAATGTCATTTTAAATGACAACCATTGCTGTTCTGTGTTTTTAGCAGAAAACATAACATGAGAGCGGTCAATATCTGGTTAATAAAAAAACCCTATTACCCAAAACCCTCCTCCCTACACCAATCTCTCAGCCACAAATTAATCTCCCTAAGCTCCTGTTGGCTTCTTAATGTTGCTTTTGGCACAGGTAATATATCTGAGAAAATTACCTTGGAAGTCCTCGCCCTCAACTTTACAGAAACAAAAATCATTCTTGACGACTTCCCTCCTCTTCTAACTTTGTGATTGTTATCAATGTGTACCAAGACCGCTGGGTCTTCGCCAGCCCCTCCCAATAATTTGTCCACTCACTCCATCACATGTCGAAACCCTAGCACCAGGCAAGCAGCAGACTATTTGGCATGTAGGGTCCTTGTGACAGATTACCCTGTCCACCTTGCTTATAATTGAATCCCCTATAACTAAAACCTGCCTTTCCTTCCTTGCACTCCCCCCACTACCTGTATTTGAGACACTGCCTCCAGAGTGCTCTGAGAGTCAGCCTGCTCCATACACGCCCGCCAGTTCAGAACTGTCCTCCCCAGCATCTTTAGCCAAAATGGAGAATCTGTTATTTTGGACTAGCTGAGGACCAGCCCCTATACTTCCGTCCCCTATTTCCCTTCTTGACCATCACAAATCTGCCTACATCATGTGCCTCCTTTGCCCCTTCTCCACCACCCACTACACTGGCCCTGCCAGTGGTTGCTTTCCTCACCTGCGTTTGCTGTGCCGCAAGTTCCCAGCTGCAGTTCCAATTCCAAGATGAAAATCCACCTGCATCTCTCACATAAATACTGCATGAAATTGCTGCTCCAACACCATATACATGTGACTAGACACACACTGAGAGGCCGATTCACTATGGGTCGAATATCGAGGGTTAATTAACCCTCGATATTCGACTGTGAACTAAAATCGTACAACTTCGAATATCGAAGTCGAACGATTTAGCGCAAATCCTGCGATCGATCGATCGAAGGATTTTTCGTTCGATCGAACGATTAAATCCTTCGAATCGAACGATTCGAAGAATTTTAATCCAACGATCGAAGGAAAATCCTTCGATCAAAAAAATCACAGGCAAGCCTATGGGGACCTTCCCCATAGGCTAACATTGACTTCGGTAGGTTTTATCTGCCGAAGTAGGGGGTCGAAGTTTTTTTTAAAGGGACAGTACTTCGACTATCGAATGGTCGATTAGTCGAACGATTTTTAGTTCGAATCGTTCGATTCGAAGTCGAAGGTCGTAGTCGAAGGTCGAAGTAGCCCATTCGATGGTCGAAGTAGCCCAAAAATACTTCGAAATTCAAAGTTTTTTTTTATTCTATCCCTTCACCCGAATTTAGTGAATCGGCCCCTGAGTGTACAAGTTGGCCACAATAGGAGTGAAGAAACCATTGCACAGCCATGTTTCTGTCTGTAAAAATGCTCCTTGTATTTGAAGTATGTGGTGTTTACGCACAAGTCTAGCAACAGGAATAGGTTAGGACTGAGCTCTGTTGCTGAAGGTATTTTCTTGCTGCAGTAGATTTTTACAGTCTCAGTTGCCTCTATGGTAGCTATAGAAGTGAACAGTGAAGTGGAAACATCATATGACACCATTATCTCATCAGCCCCTAATTTTATTGACAAACTCTTTGACATTCTAAATGTGAACTGAAGAAGCTGCTCATATGAGTAGTAAAACATCCTCAGTGATTACTCAGCTTGTGCAGTTGTTCTAGAATATTTACTTCTACTAAATATACCACCATCTGGATGAATGAAAACATTCATATTTACATGTATAATCATACCATCTGACATCATAAACACAACACCCTGATTGTGGTGTCAAACTCTTATTATGCAAGACCCTTGCCTGCTCAAGGGTCCGAAGCAATACCACATATTTATAACTCATTGTCATGGGTGGCCCTCAGTATAACATCATCCACCCCTTTATAAGGTCACTGTTAACCCTTGTGCTATAGACAGAGACTCGCTTATTCAAATCAATGAATGTGATCAACATACCCCATGCACATTTAGCCTAAAGGGACCCCAACCAGTTTTTCCCACAGTCCAAACAGATATTGTGTACATTGGCTATACATGTAGACTGCCAAACAACTAAAGGTGATCTAGTCTGAAAGTTACATTATGTCATTACATATTTTACATGGTCCTAACATATTTATTGTGCTACAGAACAAAGACTGCAAATAATTAATGGTTTCAATCTGTATACAGCACTTTTGTTTTCACAGACTGCGAAAATGAAGTTCTGTCTGGAATTCTTCCTTATTCTGTGCAGTTTCACAACAGGTAAAATGGTGGTAATCTTTGAAACAAGTAACTACCGTGATTGTGATTTCAGTCTTCTTGCGAGGCTCATTTGAATTTCTTATAAAGGCTGAAATTCTCTTTGCTCATCATTCATGGACGTAGATGCTGATTATAAATTTCCATAGAGCAAAGTGCCGGTTTGTTTTCTTTATTGAAATGCCATTTTTGTTGTTTTTAAGAAGGAAAAAAAGGTAGTTACAGCATTCTTCTGCCAAGAAAATTTGTATTGGGCTTCCTTTTCTCTAAAGAAGGCCCAATTAAACATAAGTCTCAGATAAGTTAATATCTATCTATCTGTCTATCTATCTATCTATATATATGTATATATACCTATTGGAGATAATTTTCTTTCCAGTACAAATGAACATTAGGCAAATATAGAGCAGGAAAATCCTATTAAACACTGTTGACTTAGCCTTAGACCCTCATGTACTGTACTGTATTTAGATTGACCTTCAGATTCTCAAATGGAATATCATGACTTAAGATAAAATAACAAACTGGTCACATTTACACAGATACCTATACTTAGTAAGCTTAGCATGCTAACATCAAATTTATTAACAGAAGGAATAATATTATCAAGCCCCTACATATAAAGGCATACATGGCTTGGAATCATGATGAGATGAGCTTATACTGCCTTATACATCATATAAATTTGTGATTTTTATGTCTCTTACTTTAGTTTTTACTGTCTGTCCATCGTGCGTTTCGGATGAGGTCTGCAACAATATTACCAATAATTGTGATTGCAATCCTTCAAAGTACATTGAAACAGGTAAAGTATATACTTTTTGTGATCCAGAAGTCATGGTGAATTAGTCTGTTTTCAACATATGCAGCTCATTGTATTTAAACAACTGAATTTACGAGTGTGCATTTGTGCCTGAATATTGATAGAATATAACTATGAAAGCAGGGTGTTATACATTATTTATTCTTACCTTGATGATGTAATTATTATTCTGACTTCCTTCTGTGTGTACCTAGAGCAATATCCACAACCAGAAATAACATGCAACTATAACATGGTTTTGCGGATACCAAGGTGCCAGATGGAGCGAAATAAATATGACTCTTCCAGTTTGCGTCTGATTAATCCAAACTGCAGACTTTCTACATACCCAGATAATATATCATACTTGGGTCTTTTGTGGCACATTGGGACAGGAGAGTGTGGTAACATTAAAACGGTGAGCTTATTATAATCCAAGTGCATAAAAGCATTAAACAACATTGCTTCAGAAAAATGGATTTCTGTTTTCTAAGCCTCGAACCTTACAAAACATAATATTAATAATATATGATAATAGATTTCTCTCATTTGTCATAAAATTAGTGAATGTAGTGCATGCAAATTAATGGGGAAAACAATGCCTATAGCAGACTAATGTAGAACATAGAACTAATGCTAATGTAGAACACAGTATAAAATTATTTAATTGTATATTATATACTATATATACAAGAATCATCTGCAGATCAACATAGAAAAGGGGTTCGGCCGAATCCAAAATAGTGGATTCTGTGCATCCCTAGTTGTTGAGCAACATGTTGCCTCAAGCCCTTGGTTGGGGATCACTGACCTAGAGTATGAAGCCTCTAAGGGGCAAATTCACTAAAGCGCTAAGTGGCTAACGCTAGCACAAATTCGTCAGCGTGACGTCATTTCATTACTTCGCCGATTTACTAACGGGCGCTGGCGTAAATTCGCTAGCGAAGTGGACCTACTCTAGCGCTACTTCGCATCCTTACGCCAGGCGAAGTTGCGCTATGGCGAAGGGACGTAACTACACTAATTCACTAACTTGCGGATTTTCATGAACGTTAACTCTTGCGCCAGACTTGCCTTCGCCAACTGAGACCAGGCGAAGTGCAATAGAGTAGATAAGGATTGCTTCAAAAAAAGTTGAAATTTTACTAAGTCCCAAAAAATGCTGGCGTCTTTTCCTTTTTTAAGGGTGATAGGCTGAAAAAGATTGTACATTTTTTTGGGGGTACCCTCCTTCCCCCCTACATTTCCTAACATATGGCACCTTAACTATACAGTGGGAACATGTATAGGGCAAAATAACAACTCTATTTTATCTTATGAAGCTTTCCCAGGCTTGTGTAGTGTAATGTATTTGCTGCTACAGATACGTCCATTGTACTTTAACTTGGCACCGTATGCAAATTAGGCATCGCTAGTGTAACTTTGCTTGACGAATTAACGCTAGCGCAACTTCGCTACCATTCGCCTCCCTGAGCGCAACTTTGCATTTTAGTGAATTTGCATAGCTCTGGTGAAACTACGCCTGGCGAAGTGCGGCGGAGTGTGGCCAAGCTGTCGCCGGCGCAGCTTCGGATCTTAGTGAATTTGCTCCTAAGTGCTAAAAATGATACAAAGTGCTCAGTCTTTCAAAAAAGTGCAAATACTCAATTACTAATCCCATAGGCACAAGTGTTAGAGCTAAGCTCCTTTTATAATAAAGAAGAGAAAAAGAAAGAAACCTTGTTTAAGAATGTTTAATTTGACTTATTTAAATTGAATAAACAATCCTTGTATGTTTTAAGAATTTGGGAATTATTTTAAATAAAAGGAATTGGTGTTATCCATATCAATTGAGAGCTATGCTCCTTATGAACCATCCCTGCAGAACTTGAACCCATGAGATTTAGTATTGTGCTTTAGGGCACGGTGAACATAGCAAATTTCTGATCCTCTACTTAATGCTTGCCAGATGCAGGTGGTAAGTACTGTGTCCCAGTGCAATTGCACCTATTGGTGCTCCTAAGGTTGCAAGTCTAAATGCAGGGAACACCTATGTACCATCCTTTGTACTGAACACAGTCAGTGTGGAGAAGCACAGGTGTTTTCATTCAATTCTGGAGAGGAGCAGGGTCCATATATATATATATATATATATATATATATATATATATATATCGGCAAATGACGAGGTGACAGCACTCAATTGCAGAGAATGTTGTATGCACACTTGACAAAGGTTATAGAAATATGAACTGCAGATGGATAGCCACGCTAGGCAGGAACTGACATGAATGATGTATAATCTATGTAAAATACTGCAGAATAAGTAGATGCAGAATAAATAAAGAATACTATTAATAAATGCAGTTTGCTAGCAAATTCTGATTATTTCTTTACTTTTCATTTTTTAACAGGAGAATTCAAGTCATATAACTTACTCCAACATTTTGTACATAAACGCAAAACCATCTGAATTCATCACAAAAAATAACATCACTATAAGCTTTTCCTGCAGTATTCCACGAAACATGGATATTGGATCTTTTCCTCTGAACGTTGTAGCAAAGTGAGTGATAAACCTAATAACAATCACAATATCGAGAATCAGTCTTAAAAATGTATGCATTAGTGAAGAACATAAATACTGAATGAATATGAGTATAAGATAGAAATAAAGCATAAATATTGCGTGGAGATGTGCATGAAAGTACAGGAATTTAGGGATGTTTGCTGAAAATCAGCAAAGTGATTCACCCATCCATGAAAAACGATATTTGAGGAGAGTTTAATTGTATCATTATTGTGTCAACTGTTGGATAGATTTTGTTGGAATGATATGATCGTTCACACACCTTTAGGGGCCCATTCATTAAGTTCGAGTGAAGGAATAGAAGAAAAAAAACTTTGAATTTTTTTTGGCTACTTCGACCATCGAATGGGCTACTTCGACCTTCGACTGCGACTTCGAATCGAAGGATTTGAACTAAAAATCGTTAGACTATTCAACCATTCGATAGTCGAAGTACTGTCTCTTTAAGAAAAAACTTCGAGCCCCTAGTTCGCCACCTAAAAGCATCCGAGCTCAATGTTAGCCTTTGGGGAAGGTCCCCATAGGCTTGCCTAACTTTTTTTGGTCGAAGGATAATCCTTCGATCGTTGGATTAACTCCTTCGAAACGTTCTATTCGAAGGATTTAATCGTTCGATTTAATTCCTTCGATCATTCGATCGCAGTATTTGTGCAAAATTCTTCGACTTCGATATTCAAAGTCGAAGGATTTTCATTCCCCAGTCTAATATCGAGGGTTAATAAACTCTTGTTATTCGACCCTTGATGAATTTGCCCCCAAATGTTACAATAAGCATACAATTTTATTGTGATAAAAGCTGTCATTTGCCACAACAAAATCTGTGCCATCCATGTGTATTATAACACCAGAGAAGTAATATGGGGAGGTGGATTATTTATCAAAATACGAAAATTTCTGATAATTTTCGGTTAAATAATCCTAACCATGAAATCTTCTGATTTTTGCATGAAACCCAGAGCAGACCAGGCTATCTTCGGGATTTCTCCTATTGACTTAAATTCAGACTTTTAACACCCTCGGGTTTTAATAAATTCTGAAAAGAATTTTCACACTGAAAATTCGGAATTTATAGTTATAAAAACTAAAATTTTTCGAGTTTTTGGCATTCGGACTTAATAAATAAATCCCGCTGAGAAATTCGATCAAACCATGCAGCTAATTTCCTAGTTTTATGCTTCAAGCCTTACAAACTTTAGACAGATATAACAAATTCTTAATATCCTATTTTGCACACCCAGACTGTAACTACTGTTACATGTTACATATATAGGGCAAAGGAAAACACAAAAAAATAACCAGGCATATGAAACCAATATTATAAATGTCAATGTTTGATTTATTGAAACAGTGGTAGCTAATTTATTTTATAAAACTGCTTTGGGTTGTCTAGTTATTTTTCAATTTTTTCCATGCAAAAGGTTGACAATTGACATCTTTGAATCAGCAGCTCTGAAATAGTTTTTTTTTTTAACTATTGCTGCTCATTCACCCATCACTTGCATCTCGGGCATTGATGCAACTTGTGGTAAATTAAAGATTGGTGTGCCGTACAGCTTGCCATAGGAGAGGCAGTAATTACCCTGCACCTATTAGTGCAGATTGAAGGGCTGCATACTGTAGGATGGGTGAATGCTGCAGGCTCCTGTAGCCCTCTGTTTGTGAATACAGAGCCACCATCACACTATTTATTGGGGGAAGTGCAGGTCCTTGTAATCCATTATGATCATAAATTCAGGTGTAAAGATGCAAAACATAGTCTGTGTGCTTCACACTTTATAAAACATCTCTACAGATTTTCATATAGATTTTCACAAAAAGTGTTATTTTCTTCTGTATACATAAGGTATTGGTTTATGTGTTTATATGTATATTTATATTTCAGGAACGTTTCATTGACTATGCCTGGTGTTATTGGCAAAATCACTTTAACCATGGCGATTTACACTGATTCCTCATTTACCACCCCTGTCACCACTAGCACTCAATTGGTGGTGGAGCAAACAGTTTATGTCTCGTTGGTGATGCAAACAATGGACATCTATGCCCTAAAAGTGGTCAATATGTATGTCTCTACATCGTCAAACCCCTCTGCTGATCCAAGATATTATCTGCTTCAGAATGGGTAAGTTGAAGAGATGCCACTCCTCCTATATTCTTTAAATACTGACTGAGAATAAATCTGGTTCTTGTAGGTGAAAACAGAAAAAATGAACTTACAGATGAAGTGCATAAATTTACCCTATGCAATAAAAAAAGCATGGCAAGATTTTAAAAAAAGTCACTATTTGAATTATTGGTTTAAACAATTCCAAACAAGTAAGGATAAATAAGTTGTACCTGTATTGGTATATAATTCTACAGATGTCTCAGTAAAATACATAATTTCTGTCTTTTCTCTTGCCAGCTGTCCAAACCTTAACCTTGGAGCCTTTCAGCTTGCACCAATATGGAATGGACAATTCACTGAAGCGAGATTTCAAATGAAAATGGCCAAGATTTCTGGCTCAGATTTTATTTATCTATACGCAAATGTTGCCATGTGTAATAATTCCTGTACTCAGGTAAACACATTTTAAAAATGTCTTTCATGAAATTAACTACATTTTTAAATAATCTGCATAGCTTGTTGTGCGGAATTTGTATTTAGATTTGAAATTTGTTGCCCAAATTATATTGTGGGTGAGGGTTGGTTTATGCAATAAAATATGTCTGAAAATATGTATGAAATTAGGACTGGACTCCTGTTTTAACAGAAATGTTACTAGATATACAGGTGTGGGATCTATTTTTAAGTGGTTTCATTCATTTTTTTCAGTAATAGTGTAAAGCACTTTTTCAACAATAAATTTTTATTGCAGATTTTTCATTTAGTTGTACAAATAGTGAGTACATTTACAAATGAAAAATGAAGGAAACAAAAGTTTGTGCTGGAATGTTGACTATAGTGTAACTTGATAACACTCCTCAAGAGGATTATTAAGTGCATTTATTAGGCTCAGGTTGCTGAGGAAATCTCCATCAGTATGATGCTGAGACTATTAGGGGGTTATTTATTATAGTCTTTTTTCTGGTCGGATTTTAAAGGGGAAAAACACCATTCTTTCATAGAAAAAAAACTTTTTAGAGATTTATTAAAGCCTGATGGTGCTAAAAAGTACTCCATCTCAAACCTGCTGAGTTCATGTAGTCAATGGTTGATGTCCTGTTGACATTTTGAAGATATCCTGATCTCCACTGGGGTTTGGTCAATATTCCGAAGATTTCAAATCTGAAAAAGTCTCAGGTTTTATTTTATTACAATTCAGATTTTTTCACGATTTTATCGAGTCTTTCCTGCACAAGAAATGTTTGTGAAAATGTAAATAGATAAATAGGGAAAAAAAAATCTTTATTTGTTAGCATTAGTATACAATTTCTGTTGGGACCAATGCAGCTTATTCTCAGCATCTTGACCACTTGTAACTTGTCCCAATGAGGGTACCTGATATAAAAATACTGAGTTTCAAAGCTGGGTTGACAGGTGCCATTTTGCACCACTTTGGATCCTCTAGTTGGCAGGGTCTGGGTTTGGGGAGGTGTTTTGTTTTATTAATTTCCTTGCACATTACAGTATCTAAATCTCTTCTCTCTCTTCTTGAATTAGAACTGTAATAGCCGCTCTGCAATTGATCAAAGCTATGATTCAACAATCGGCGTGCGCCTTGACTTCAGTAAGTGACCACTTTTCTCGCTACCTTGCTTGTCTTGCCAAACACAGGAATTAATACCTACTACATTAGTAGGTAGGTACTACGCAGTGTGAATAAATCCTTTAAAAAATATATTTAGCTCTAAAAATATTAATGGAATTGTGTCTGGGTAAAGCATCAGTCCCATGCAAAAGGTATGTGTTTCTTTGTTGAAAAAACTATTCAATTACTGTCATAAAGGGGAGGAGGGTAACATTTAGGGCTGCCACCTGTCTGGTTTTAACCCAGGCAGCCCGGTTTTTCGGAAAGGGCTGCCCAGGTCAAAACTGCCTGCCCAATTTTCCAAATTAAGAAAACTGGATAGGGCTCTCCTACATTGATGTGCAATCACAGATCTCCACCTCAAGACCCCATCTGTGATGTTCCCGACCAACCCAGCGACATCACTGTTCCATCCTGTGACATCACCTCCCGCACCCCTGGCTGGATTTCGGGAGGGGGAAAGGTGGTAACCTTTGTAACATTTTTGTTTGGAGAGGTTACTGGCAGAACTTGTAATTATATCCATTATGTGAGCCACACAGTAAAATCACCTACAGTACATAACAAACCAGGCACAAATATTATTATTAGTGAGCAGGGAGATACAATAAAGGCACAAACTTACAACATGAAAATGTCATCTAATGTTTCCAAATCATTTGTGTGCTTCATTTAACTGTGTGGCTCATTTTAACACAAAATGGTACCATTAAGTGAAGTTTTTTAATTAATGGCAAATCAGATAGTAGGCATTCCTAGAAATGAATGGGCCTCACTGCAATAATTTTAGGGCTTACTAACAAAATGTAAAGTGTCAATTGGGACTCCTGCCCCCCTCCGAAATCTCTGGATCTGCTTCCTTTAGTTTAGACCCCTGCTAAGGTGTTGAATCATTATAGTTTCTGTTTTAGAATTCAGTTTGAGGACACATTCTGTTTTTACCTTTTTCAAGTGACAAAAACATCTCTGTTTTACAGATCCAGTCTTCCCCACCCCTGTCTGTAAGTAAAATTAAACCTCTCTTTTCTCTGCATAGAAGCAGCCCCTACCCCTTCAAAATGCAAACTGTATAGGCAAGTGTGCTTCAGTCATGAGGTAATGTGAGAACGTTGCCTCAGACTGAACTTTTTCAAGGATGGCAAAAAATACTCTTTTTTAAGAGTCAGATTTCTGCTTTTTGAAAAATGTGCAACTACATGAAGAAAAGTCAATACAACCAACTTGCTAGCAATGCATTAGAATCATAAGAGGGAAAAAAAAGTGGTCCTCGTGTTGCTCCAAGCTGCATATAAAGTCCTGAAATATTCCAAAACTATATAACCAAATTCCCTGCTAGCAATAATACAATGCCCTACATGCATTCGAATGTGAATATTTTTATTATTTCTATACATATATACATATCACTAGATCATGTTTCTTCTGCTATATTTACACAAAGAAATAGTAAACAGTGAAATCTTTAGAAGAAGGTATGTTAGAACAGTGATGTTAAACTTGAGGTTATCTCTGTTGTTGAACTGCAACCCACATAAATCCCAACAAACTCCCTTTAATGCCACTTCAAGCCTCAAGGTTAATAGGGATCCACCATATTTTAAATGTAAACAATAATTAAAGTGCAGCTGGAATTTGTATTAGGATTTATTTGTGTACACTTTGATTTTCTGGCCACTCCATGTCTCCTACACCAGTGGTTCATTTTAACACAAAATGGTACCATTAAGTGATGTATTTTAATTAATAACAAATCAGATACTAGGCATACCTAGAATTTAATGGGCCTCGCTGCAATAACTTAGGGCCCACTAACCTTCAACAAAATGTACCCCCCCCCCGAAATCCCTGGATCTGCTTCCCTTAGTTTAGTCCCCTGCTAAGGTGTTGAATCATTACAGTTTCTATTTTAGAATTCTGTTGAAGGACACATTCTGTTTTTACCTTTTTCGAGTGACAAAAACATCTTTGTTTTACAGATTCAGCCTCCAGCAACCTTGGCTGTAAGTAAAATTAAACCTTTCTTTTCTCTGCATAGAAGTAGCCCCTATCCCTTCAAATTGAAACTGTATAGGCAAGTGTGCTTCAGTCATGAGGTAATGTGAGAACGTTGGCTCAGACTGAACTTTTTCAAGGATGACAATATAGGGATACACCGAATCCAGGATTCGGTTCTAGATTCGGCCCAGATTCTGCCTTTTTCAGCAGGATTTGGATTCGGCCGAATCCTTGTGCCTGGCCAAACCTAATCCTAATTTGCATATGCAAATTGTGGGGAGGGCGGGATTTCAAGTGAATTTTTGTTACAAAACAAGGAAGTAAACCAATTTTTTTCCACTTTTTCCCTTCCCGCCCCTAATTTGAGTATGCAAATTAGGATTCAGATTCGGTTCGGTATTTGGCCGAATCTTCCAAGATGTATTCAGGGATTCGGCGGAATCCAAAATATTGGATTCAAGGCATCCAAAAATTTTAGGAAAAAGAAAGTGGTCCTCCTGTTTCTCCAAGCTGCATATAAAGTCCTGAAATATTCCAAAACGATATAACTCCCGTTATATAGTTATAGTTATATAGATATAGTTATATAATTCCCCTGCTAGCAATAATACAATGCCCTATATGCATTTGAATGTGAATATTTTTATTACTTCTATGCATATATAAATATCATTAGATCACGTTTCTTCTGCTATATTTATACAAAGAAATAGTAAACAGTGAAATCTTTAGAAGAAGGTATGTTAGAACAGTGATGTTAAACTTGAGGTTATCTCTGTTGTTGAACTGCAACCCACATCAATCCCAACAAACTCCCTTTAATGCCACTTCAAGCCTCAAGGTTAATAGGGATCCACCATATTTAAAATTTAAACAATAAGTGGAGTGCAGCTAGAATTTGTTTTAGGATTTATTCGTGTACACTTTGATTTTCTGGCCACTCCATGTCTCCTACACCAGTGATTTGGTGTAAGCCTATTGATTACAGTGGACTTACGAGGGTCATTTTCTGGGCTTCATTTGATTAAAGGGTTTGTTCAATCAATTAACTTACACACACACGAGTGATATATATGTAGCCGCTGAAGATGGGGGACATAGGACATCGTAAAAACACAGTCCTGGACCAGGGGTAAGCACTCTAAACATGTGCCTCTTCTGTCTACCCCTAGTTCCAGCTGGGTACTTGGAAAACCTACACGTCTTATTTCTAATACATTGTATCTTTTTACAGGTTTCTCTGTGAAATGGGCTTTGAGTTCACTTCTTCTGCCCTTAATACTGATGACGATCATGTGACGTGTCCCATCTCATGGCGTTCCAGACTATAATATTGTGAAATTGGTGTTGGTGAAGATCAGGGGGAAAATGCTTTTCACTTCAGTGCAGCTTGAATCATTTTCAGAATACATACTGCTACTGGTATTACTATTAAGTTGACTTATGATAATTATTAGCACTATCTATTTTTATGCTTGTCTTACAAATGAAATTCATAGAAATTGTGACATGAGCCTGAGACTAGAAAGTAATTTAATCCTTTACCCAGTAACAGTCACATTGTTTCATCTAGCACAAAATTTGTATAGTAGATCAGTGCCTAAGGCAACAGAGAAGAAAAAACAAAAATAAAAAAATAGTGCAGTGTGTTTGGATAATCAGACGGCACCCAGTGTCAAAATTCACTTTATTAAATCTTCCAAGGTTGCTGATAGCATGCATAAAAAGATCCCTTTATATCCAGTTAGTTTGTCATTTATTAAAAATAATAACAAAATAATACACTGCAAAAAAAGTCTCCATTAAAGATTCCAACTTTTATTACAAAGATCCCCTAGGAACATATTTTGCAATAGAAAGAAAAAGTGAAAAAAGGAAAGAGTTTAAATTATATGTAGAACTCTTCCAGTTGAATAAAATGAGCAGTCTGCCATCGCATCAAATGTTATACAGGTATGGGACCTGTTATCCAGAATGCTAGGGACCTGGGGTTTTCCAGATAACTGATCTTTCCAGAATTTAGATCTTAATACCTTAAGTCTACTAGAGAATCATGTCAATATTAAATAAACCCAATAGTCTGGTTTTGCCTGCAGTAAGAATTCATTATATCTCAGTTGGGGTCAAGTACAAGCTACTGTTTTATTATTACAGAGAAAAGGGAAATCATTTTTAAAAATTTGGATTATCTGGATAAAATGGAATAAATTGGATACAGGCATTGTGTAATTTGGAGCTTTCTGCATAACGGGTTTCCAGATAACGGATCCCATACCTGTACCATGTAAAAAGTCTAGTGGTGGGTCCCCTATACTGGTTGACCCAGGCAAATGCCCCTTTTGACCATTTTTTAAAATAGCCCTGACTGAACCCTGAAAGAGGGCGTAAAGGGTTCAAAATAAAGGGTCTCAGTTATTGAAGAATGGAAACCAATGAGTGGTTTCATTCATTATTATGTGTCTCTACCATCCAGAATGTCAGGTTTCCGGGCTCAGAACTACATTTCTTAATGAGCCCCTGGAGACTTTAATTTCTTATCAAGTTTTGAAATTGTATACTTTTTCCAGCTCATAATACATTTCAGATAACTTCTACAAAATCAAATGATGTGATCTGAAAATTTAAATCTTCTGCTTGGGATATTATGTTAAAAAAAGATGATGTAATAAAGATAAGGCATGGCATCCAAGCTGTTAAATGCTAAAAGTTTGTGAAGATTCTCAGTTATCCAGGTCATGGTATATCCATAGAAATAAATCAAATTAATTGTACTCAATGTGTTTTGTTTTCTTGAAGACATTTCACCAGTCATCCAACTGGCTTTCTCAATTCAGAATAGCTTGTAAATAAGATCTCTCTGGAATAAATGCCCTGGAATGTTGCTCCAATCAGCATAATCTGTTTATCATAATCCGCAAGGATGTCATGAAGTTAGGTGTTTATTGTATTAGCATGATTGGAGCTTTGAGGTGTGCCAAAACAGCATTGCATGTGGCAGACAATAGATGTTGCACCCCCCATCTCTATTCTAACTTGGTTTTTCCTGTTTTTACATATATGGCTTCTTTAACACCTCTTCTGAACCAGTCTCCCAGTCTAGAATCTGGTCTTCAGACATGTCCTTTTTCTTTTAGATGTAGGTACACTATTGATTCCTGACCAGAGGAGCTGACTCTTCTGTGCTGCGCCACTGCTGCGCTCTGGTCAGGGCCTTTCCACAAATTAATTCATCAAGCCTCTGCATCAGTTAAGATACGGTGTGTAGTGATGGGACGAATTTATTCACCAAGCGCAAATTCGCTGCGAATTCCCTGCTGGCAAATAAATTCGCAAAACCGCCGCAAAGATTCGCCGGCGTCCAAAAAATTTTTTGACTAGGCACAAACAAAAGATAGTGCGTCTTTGCTATGAAATGCTGGCACTGCCAAAGTAATGCTAGCGAAAAGTTGCCTGCGATCGGCACCCAGGGCGCAACTTCGCATATTAGTGAATTTGCGTAGTGGTCGCGAATTTGCACCTGGCGAAGTGGTGCAGTGTGTGTGAAGCGGTCACTGGTGACAATTCGCCATTTAGTGAATCTGCCTTTAATACATGGAAAGGGTGAATAAAGTAGTTCTCCCTAAACCCAACAAGGACCCCCCATTTGTATCAGGACTACAGACCCATCTCCTTACTTAATTTAGACATAAAGCTTTATGCCAAGGTCCTAGCCTCACTTAACTGCATTAATTCACCCAGACCAAACCTGTTTCATCCCGGGTAGAGAGGCAATGGACAACATTAGACGAGTACTGCAAATAACCACGTGGTCGAACATTATATGCTATGCTGTCATTGGACACGGAAAAACCGCTCCGCTTGGAGTGGAAGTACATTGGACAAACCGTCATTCACTTTGAATGTGGTTTAAAATGCACTTTGGGAGTGCTGGCACTTTAACAAAACCCCTCAGCTAGGATATGCATGGCAGGTTACTATTCAACACCTTTTCATGGTAGTAATGATACCAGTCAGGGGTGCCAGCTGTCCCCATTCAGTTTTGCAATGTGCGTAGAACCCTTTGCACAAATTCACAATTCAGACATTTCCGGTATTCAAGTAGGATTGGTCTCCTATAAAATTCTGCTTTTTGCAGATGATACCTTATTCTCTATCACAAAACCTCAGACCACCTTACCTTACCTATCTAGGGTTTTAAGATGAACTCAATAAATAAGATGGTTTTAAGACAAACTCAATAAACAAAAAGCTCTAAATCTTAGATACCAATGTTCAAAAATGGCTACAACTGAACTTTAAACTGTCATGGGTTAAAAAAGGACTAAAATACCCAACCAGAATACAAGTCACATCAGAATTTACCTATACTCCTATGCTGGAAGCCCTATACGATATCCAAAGATGGCATAACGTACCCAACTCCTGGCTGGGCAGGGTATACTCCCTAAAAATGACTCTCTTATCTAAACTTGTATACTTGTTCAGAGCTCTGCCTGTGCTCCCCCACCTAAAAATGAAATAGAGAAGCTACAATGTAAAATATTTGATTTTATTTGGTTCAATAAACAGCCCAGAATAGCAAAGAAAATATGCCACCAACCCATATATCAGTGAGGTTTGGGAATTCCACAACTGGAACTATAGAGGAAAGGGGCTATGATGGCTCAATAAACTAAATGGCATGCACCTGGTCAACAACATAGACTTGATCACCCCAACTCTGGAGCTTAAAAATAGACTGTTGGATCATAGAAATGGAAAAACTTACACTTTGTTGAACAATAGTATGAAAATGTATGGGGAAGAATGGAATATATGGCTCTATAGACAGTGTATGTTACATACTTTGTGAAAGGGTTAGTTAAACATCAGCTCAGCCCCCCCCCCTTATCCCTCCATACTCCTGGTTCAGATCCCCCAATAAAAATACAGGAAACAAGAATGTTGTTACATAAACATAGGTAATGTTTATTGACAATTGCAAGATGCACGAATGATACCACTGCTTTTTCTCCATTAGTTTTTGAGGCAATTTTTCTACTGTGTTCGATTACTGCAAGATTTCATCCCAATGTAACATTGGGGAAAAAAATAAAAGCGTAACAGGTGGATGGGTCAGTGTCTTTCTGATCCTTCCCTTGGGTTACTATCCACTGGTTTCGGTACCCATGCAAGGGGTACAACTCCCAGCAACTCCCGGTAGGCACAATATAATTAGACTCTTTATCCTCAGGTGGGGCCCTCACTTAAGGTATGGAGGAAGGGATTACCATTGGTATAAGCACACACAGTATTCACTCTTGATCAAATAAACTTTGGGCACCAGTGGTTCTTTAAAACAGCAGAACATTTATTGAACTGGTGGATCACTTCACAAAGCAAGTAGTGGCAGCAGGTCATTTACACAAATGTATTACTCACAGATACTGTCTGATCCTTTGTTAGTCAGCTTTGTGAATTGAGCCGCCTTTCCTGCCTTTGGTGCACATTCCCCATTGAAGCGACCTCACAGCTGGTCTCACACTCCAAGGATCTCTCTATCCCTGAGCCTAACCACTTGAGTCCCTAACCTGGTGGCAATGTCACCGCAGGGTGCTAACCCTTCACTAACTCCTCGTTGAAGCCTTGGCTGCTCACTAACTTTCCTGAACTTATGTGTCACTCCTTTAGTGACCTGTTTATTACATTTTCTGACCTGACACTTGCTTCTCCTATACTGAGGCCTACCTCTACCTCAGTCCCAAGCAGCAACACCCCACTTCCAATGGGTGCACTGGACAGAGACAGAACACATGGCAACATCCCTTTTAATAACATCTGGGGAACTACTCCCCCTCCCCTATGGGAAATAGGACCCAACCTAGCTTGCTAAGGACCCAGCCTAGCTGGCTAATACATTCACTGGTGCATGAAAAACCTTTACCCTTTCTATAGTGACATCTACTGGCCAGTCACTGAACTGCCAACATAATACGTTCACATAGGAAAAATGAAACCAAAAAACATAAAGGTTAGCAAAACCTTTACCCTCTGTGAACCGGTAACTGGAACACAGTGTGAAGGGAGATATATTTCCCCTAGGTTCATGTTTTACTCCCACATGTACAGCAGTTCTGAGTGGGTTAGTTCCCCTAGAAAGTCTCACCTGGGGAATAGCAGGCTAGATCAGCTAGTTGCTAGAGAGGGCTGGTGCTGAGAGAGGAAGATTGAGACACACACTGAGGAGAGCTGGGAGCTGAGTGTAGCCATTGGAAGCAGCTGGTACTGTGACTCTGGGGAGTTGTACTGTGTGTGTTTGACCGGAAATCCCAGTAGGGGACCAGTAGTAGAGAGGGAAACTACCCTGTGTATTAGTTAGAGCCCAAGTGTGGCAAGGATTTTGTTTTGTTTTATTTTGTTTTATGCTGCTTTGCTCCCAAAGTCTTTATATGTGAACAATAAATGGACTTTTCCCTGTTCAAGACCTGTCTGTTCGTCTGATCCTGCTCACACCTCCTACAAAAGTTTTAAAAGAAAACATCCAATTTATGGGAAAGCTATAAATACTTTAGTAAAAGGATTGTGAATCCACCACACTGGCAACTAAAACTTTACTATTCTCACTTACCAAAAGTCATTTTTGGAATTAAAAACACTGCATATCTGTATATTGCCTTTGCACTTTTAAGACCAGCATCTTGTGTAATTTTTTTGAACAGTTCCCATGTTGATATTCTATACATTCCTGTGCTTCAATTCCGAGCAGTTCTGCATGTGAGCTCAAAATACCTTGCCCTCTTTCCTGCTTTTGTGCCTATTATCTTGGGTTTATATGGCTTCTCAATACTGCTTTAACCCTGTTTTATCTATCTTTGTATTTGTGTATAACAGGTCCCAACTTGTATCTTATTATTCCATGCTTGCCTGTAATAGGTAACTTAAGAAATAACTCATTCTCAAGCCTTTTTAGTGTCAAAAATGAACTGTAAAATAAAACCTTTTTTGCAGATGATTGTGGCTGCATTTATCCTTTACTAAGGGTTTTATTTTAAAGTCTGAAAAGGACAACATCTGAAGGACATCTGAAAAAATTGCATGATTCAATTTTTTTCATGATTTTATAGTCTTTTCCCACACAAGAAATTTTTGTGAAAATGTATTGATATATAGGGGGGGAGTTTATGCTGATTTGGTCAGAGTGGTTTTCTGAAAATAGTGAGAACATTTCGGATTTTGATAAATAACCTGTCAGCAAACAGCTTGTCTAAATCACCCTCCTGTTTCATGCTTTTCATTCAAATATTTATTATGTTAAGGTTGCATAAGAAATAATTTGTTAAATATAGCAATATACAGAATACAGAGAATTCCAGCCCCAATGTATTACAAGGCTTCACACCCAAACCTTACGTAGGATATGGACACACAGGCTGTTGTCAGCGGCTGTTATCAGCCTGAGTAATTTTGCAGGCTGACAGAAGCAGATCTGCTCAGTGCCCCTGCTCCATTGATTTGAATCTAATCACACAGGCTGAGGTCAGCAAATTAGACAGGCTGAAAACAGCCGCTGACATGGCCTGTGTGTCCATAGTCTTACAGGTTTCTCTCCAACTCACAGCATTGTCCATTTTCTGCAGTCATTTTAGTAGCATGTCTATAGAGATCTAACTGGCATGTCTCAGGTTTATATGCACATAATCCATTTTCTGCAATCATCATATGAGTTTGCCTGAGGTTAACAGAGTGCTCATAATCTATTTTCTGGAGTGATCATACGGTCATGTCTGTGGTTAATGGAGTGTTTACTGTCTATTTTCTGTAGACACGTTTGGGTAATTCTGGATAAAGGGAGTGTTAAATGGGGGGCTGACCTAAAACTTTCATTTTTGGGGGCATCAAGCCTCAAACCAGGTGTGCCAGTAGCCTTAACAATGGTAGTTTTATGCAGGGCCTTGGGCATATATTGCAGCATTAGCAAAGGTAGTGCCGTTAAATCCTTATTCTAGTAATACAAATAATAATGCATTGTTCACACATGAGAAAATTCAAAAGAGACTAGAACATGTTAAGATGGTATTCATCCCAGTGTACTTAGGGAACTAAGCTCTGTGATTGCCAAACCTCTTTACTTAATTTTTCAGGATTCATTGAGGTCTGGCATAGTGCAGAGAGACTGGCAAATTGCTTATGTGGTGCAGCTATTCAAAAAGGTATCCAGTTCTCAGCCTTACAACTATAGGCCATTTAGTTTGACGTCAGTTGTAGGAAAGCATTTTGAAGGGTTAATAAAGGATAAGATACTGGACTTCATAGCAAATCATAATACTATGAGTTTGTGCCAGCATGGTTTTATGCATAATAGGTCTTGGCAGACTTACTTAATTTCTTTTTATGAGAAGGTGAGCAGGGACCTTGATTCTGGGATGGCAGTGGATGTGATTAACTTAGACTTTGCTAAAGCATTCGACAGTGCCACACAGAAGGTTCATGGTTAAATTAAGAATGTTGACCTGAAATATAGTATTTGTACCTGTATAGAGAACTGACTAAAAAATTACAAAGAGTGGTGGTAAATGGAACATTTTCTAATTGGACCAGTGTTGTTAGTGGAGTACCGCAGGGCTCTGTACTTGGTCCTTTGCTTTTCAACTTGTTTATTAATGACCTGGAGGAGGCCATTGAAAGTACTCTTACTATTTTTGCAGATGATACTAAATTGTGCAGAACTATAGGTTCCATGCAGGATGCTGCCACTTTGCAGAGTGATTTGACTAAGTTGGAAAACTGGGCAGCAAACTAGAAAATGAGGTTCAATGTTGATAAATGCAAGGTTATGCAAAAATAATATAAATGCAAGTTATGCACTTAGGGGCATATTTATCAAGGGTCGAATTTCAAATTGAAAGAACTTCGAAACTCTAATTCAAAAAGACCAACCGTAAGTCAAAGTTTTTTTTGGGTTTGAATAGGTCCATTTTGATTGAATAGGTCCATATTCGACTGAATTCAATAGGGATGCACCGAATCCAGGATTCGGCCTTTTTCAGCAGGATTCGGATTTGGCCAAATCCTTGTGCCTGGCCGATCCGAATCCTAACTTGCATATGTAAATTAGGGGCGGGTATGGAAATCAGGTAACTTTTTGAAACAAAAGATTTTTTTTCCACTTTTTCCTTTCCTGACCCTAATTTGCATATGCAAATTAGGATTGGGATTCGGTTCGGTATTTGGTCAAATCTTTCACCAAGGATTCAGGGAATTCAGCGGAATCCCAAATAGTGGATTCGGTGCATCCGTAGAATTCAAATCATTCGAATCAAAGGAATAGCGCATTTGATCGACTTCAATTCAGAGTTTTTCCCAAAAAAAACTCCACCAATTGAGGTCCCACATAGGCTAAAACAGCAATTCGGCAGGTTTTAGATGGTGAATGGTTGAAGTCAAATTTTTAAAGAGACAGTACATCTTTTTGCAAACTCGAATCGAATTTGGACTATTTCCTAGTCGAAGTACACAAAAATAGCTTGAAATTTAATTTATTTCAATTTGAAAATTCACCTCGACCTTTGATAAATCTGCCCCTAAATTGCAGAGTATTGGGAGTTTCCTTAAATGAGAAGGGTTTTTGGTAGATAACAAGTTGTCTAATTCTGGGCAGTGTCATTCTGTGGCCACTAAAGCAAATAAAGTTCTGTCTTGCATACAAAAAGGCATTAACTCAAGGGATGAAAATATAATTATGTCCTTGGTAAGGCCACACCTGGAGTATGCGGTGCAGTTGTGGACTCCAGTCCTTGAGAGGGATAAAAATGAGCTGGAGAGAGTGCAGAGACGTGCAACTAAACTGGTTAGAGGTATGGAAGACTTACATTATGAGGGTAGACTGTCAAGGTTGCGGTTGTTTTCTTTGGAAAAAGGCGCTTGCGAGGGAACATGGTTACACTTTACAAATACATTAGAGAACATTATAGACAAATAACAGGGGACCTTTTTACCCATAAAGAGGATTGCAGCACCAGAGCCACCCCTTCAGAGTAGAAGAAAAGAACTTTCATTTGAAGCAACAAGGGGGTTCTTCACAGTCAGGACAGTGAGGTTGTGGAATGCACTGCCAGGTGATGTTGTGATGGCTGATTCTGTTAATGCCTTTAAGAGTCACAAAAATTGGAGCGCTCACCTCCCAAACAAACACTGTTGAAGTGCCAGGTGCTGAACTAGAAGGCCCAATCCTGTCCTCGGGTCGCATCAATACATGGACAAAATCAGCAACACACTGTTAAATTGCAATTTTGCAATTTAACAGTGTGCTGCTGATTTTTTTCAATGCCTTTAAGAGTGGCCTGGATGACTTGTTGGAAGACATAATATCAAAGGCTATTGTGATACTAAACTCTATAATTAGTATAGATATGGGTATATATAATTTATGTGAAAGTATGGAGGGATGTGTGTATGGATGCTGGGTTTTTGGAAGTGTTAAACTTGATGGACTACTAACTGTGTAACTATGTAACCGCAGTGCACTGTGCCCCATAAGTAGCAGCCCTGGGGTGCCTGAATAAGGTTTGGGTCACAGATGTTCTAGTACGGCACTTTGCACAATACACCTTGTACTTTATTTGCTGCACCTGCTTTTTTTGTTCAGCCTTCTGGCTAGACAGGTTGGAGCCATAGTTTTTTTAAATAGATTTAATAGTCACTTTCACTTTCCTTTTATGTCACAGGAGTTATGAGATTTTGTAACCCTGTGTCACAAATATGTCCCCTATTATGCTCTATAATACAATATAATTAATATATAATAATACATAATAATAATAATATAATACTCTTATATTAGCCAAAAATATTGGGAGGGAACCACATACTGTTTTCTGCACAGTTTTAACCAACCGTTATATTAGGACATGCAAAAACCTTCAGTTTGTAACTGCTTTTAAAGCATGTAGAACTCAATTTATGTGTACAGTTGACAATTTGTGCAGAAAAATTGGCGAATTTCCAGAGAAATTTGCAAAACTGCACCGGCGTCTCATTTTTGACACCGGCGTCTGTTTTTTACATTGGACGCTGGCGACATTTATTTTTCTGACCGGCGAATTTTGCGAATCGCAAAAATTTGCCGCAAATTCGCGTCTGGCGAATAAATTCGCCCATCACTACATACTGTAACAGTGAAAATGGCAATAAAAATATTGTTATAAACAAAAAAACTTGAATAGTCACGCAAAACCAAAAAAATCATTCATATTCTAATGATTAAGGATCTTTATTGCTTGTGGCCTACTGACTAGTGATGGGCGAATAACTAGAAAGCACTGAATTATGTTAAGGCTGTCTCCCTTAGACTACATTTTTATCTAAATAATAAACATTTAAACAGTATTTCCTTTTTCTCTTTAATAATACCTTGTACCTGATCTAAGTATTAAGATATAATGAATCCTTTTTGGGTTTATTTAATGTTTAATTTATTTGTTAGTAGACTTGGATGAATGTATGAAGCTCCAAATTACAGAGAGATCTGTTATCCTGAAAAACTTTGAGCATTCTAGATAATAGGTCCCGTACCTGTAAATATATAACCATAGTAGCAATAACCATAGTAGCACCAATTGCAGCCTAGACTCAACAGTGTATATCTTCTATTGAATGTTTCACATATTCTCATCTCACTAAAGAATTGTCTGACCTTTGGTTTAATCAGAAATCTATGTTTTGTCTTCACATTCTGTGTTAAATTATTATTGCGATAGGTTCCTGTTGACCTGAAATGTCTTGTAAGCAATATTATAATATTAATTATTATTATAATGGTATAATATAATATTATAATGAACACTGAATTAACAGATGAGTGTGACCACCTGCACCTAAAGTTACAGGAATGCAGCATTTTGCTTTCAATATTAGTGCTACATGCACTAACTACAACACCTTTGGCCTGATTTCTCATGGCTCACTTTTTATCAGGCTTCATAACCCCGTGTCACAGATATGCCCCCTATTATCTTAAAGACCTGTATTTCTTGCACAAGGAAGAAGGGGAAGAAGGAAGAAGGGCTTTTAAATAAAAATAATTTACGTGTGTGTGTTTATAATTTTCCTTGCACTTCAAAATGCTCATTTAATCCTTGCTTTAGTTATCTACGGTACGCCATTTGTCCAAAGTACATTTTGTCTACATTCTCTATACATGAATATAACCAGCACAAAGAATGAATGCTTCTCAGGGTACATATGTAATTGTGGCCATATACACTGGTAAAAAAAAATATACAAAATACATATTGCTAGTAAATAATGGGAACACAATAACATTTTTACACAAAGGGATATCATTATATTACAAACTCCATTCTGTACATTTTAACAATCGTTCTGTCTCACAAATGCATAACATCCATGTAAGCAGTGATGTGTAAAGTTACTTACAGAATAAATTATGTAAACAAAACTTGGACAAAACATATAATGGTGTAAATTACAAGTGTAATTTTTTTTTTTTTGCCGCCCCTGGTAACTGGCTGCTCCATGCTGCCTGAGGCAAGACTCTCACCTTGGCTCGTGGCAGAAGCGGCCCTGAGTATAAGGGTGCATTCACATACCAAGGCTCAGTGAGCAAAGTGTGAGTCTGAGTGTAATTACCATGCTTTTTCCCACAATGCACAGTTTTTTTCACAGAATCAAAGAATCAAAATTTGAGCAAAATTGAGCAAATCTATCCTAAAAAAATTGACAGAACTACGGAAAAATGTGCAAAAATTTGTCATCTATGGATGACTTTTTTGCCGTGGTAATATTTTTGTAGCAAAATATATTTGAGTCTTTGGGTTTTTTTTGTGACACCTTTTTTCTGCTTTTGGGTTTTTGTTTTTTTTTTTTTTGCTGAATTGCATTGGAGTCAATTGGATGACAAAATCACATGCACAGTATAATGTTACACATGTGCCCTACATTGTTAAAGGACCTCCTATCCACTATGCTACAACTACTTTTTCAATGGAAAAAAGGGTGCCCATGTAGCCAGTTTCTTAAAAACATGTCTGTGATATTTTACATTACCTCTGGTCAACTGGCAAAAGTTTCTACTACTATACTTAGTAACTGTTGCTGTTTAACCAAAAAGTACCATATACAGTTTATACAGTATATTACTAGCTTACAAACACAGGCACAACTAAAAAATCAGACCACCAAAAGATATCTGGGAGCTCAAATCCCAATTGCTCAAATCCCATTGCTTAACGTGGAAGGAGATGGGAGGATAATATAATGTGCAACTTTTGATGCCATTTTGCAAAACTTTTTGCTGGCGACAACTCATAAATTTTCAGAAAACTATACATGTCCTCCCTATCCACCACTATTTGTGAAATATGCTTCTATTTTTTTTTTCTCTTTTATTGTAACTTTATATTAGGTATGAGGAAAATTTTGCTTGAGATAGCCTAACTCAACCAAGAAGGTATGTACATTATATGATATACAGTCATGTTTATACAAAAATGGAATGCAGAAAAAAATATTAGTTTTGAGAACATTTTAAATATGATTTTCCTCATGCCATAACATTACAGGAAAAGTATGAAAATCGAATTTACAAGCAACTTTCTGATTGTTTGGGATTTTTGGCACTCCTAAATTTAAAAAAAAGAAATCTATATATATTCAACTTAAGCACACCCCTTCCCCTTTAGTATATATAGACTGTTCCTGGCAAATTATTTTATGAAGAAGCTGTCAATACCCTATTCTATTGCAGATAAGATTCCAACTAAAAGCATCTGAAACCACAGTTTCGGGACTTTATTTCCTCGTCCATAGCAGGAGGTAATATATATATATATAAATTAATGAATTATAAACCATTATTTCAGATATTTTGTCTGCTAATCTGCATTTTTGCCCTACTAGGATTAATTAGCAGAGTGACTCAGATATGAATGCTTAGGCAAAGGAAACAAGGTCTAATATACTGAATTTAATGATGCTGCACTACACCTATTAGAAGTACTATATAAATAAAATGAAGCTAATATTTAAACCAGAAAGATGTGAGGTCTCAGTATCTAAGATCTCATTTCGACATGCTTTTCTTAGAGGGTTATATAATAATTTTGGTCAGACTTTCAAAGTTTCGATATTTATTGAAAATCGAAATTATTGTAAAAAGTCTGCATAAAAAGTACTCCAAATCAGACCTGCCTAGTTCATGTAGAAGTCAATGGCAGAAATCCTGTTAACATTTTGAAAATTTGAAGGTTTCTTTGATAACCGGAAGATTTTGTGGTTTTGTGTGTCAAATCCGAAAAAGTTGCCTTTTCGGCGACAAATCAAAAAAAAATAACTCATGACTAGTGTCGTTAATAAAAATCCAAATTGCTGAGTTTAATTCAAAGAAGCTAGTGAAAATATCCTTGAACATTATTAGAAATGCATAATTATAAAGCAGAAAGGTAAGGACACCTATTAAGTTGTTGGTGCACTAAGAATGAAGCTGTTACACAAAGGCACTATAGTTTAAATCTACTGTGTACTAAAACATTTTGCACAATTTCATAAACAGTGTAAAATTGCTCTTTAAAGGGTTAAATCTGGATGAGCCTTAGTTTACATTCTGATCATAGAATTACTGTCTGATATCAATAGCCTAAAGGGACATTTGAACAAAGAGAGAAAGAAGTACACATACTGAGACATTCTTTTCAACTGCAAAAAGGGAATGGAGTGTGTTTTACATGTATCAATGAGCAAAATAATGCCTACATACTTTGGTTTGTTGCTAGAGATACAATTCATGGAAGGATGGAAATGTTTTGCAAATGTGAAATGAATGTCTCAGTGTATGTCTCAGTATGTGTACCACTTTCTCCTTGTTCAAATGTGTAGCCATTTGATACAATGAAAAATAGTGTGAATATGCAATTTCTAACTACTTTTTTGAATACTCTTCTTAATCTTAATAGTATGTTTCACCCTTACCATATCATCCTCTTCCTCTCAATGCTACCCATGTCATTGTAGAGCACTTTTCATAAGCTGCCATTACTTGGGACTTTAAAACTCTGGACAAGTGAAAGCAAAATATTTTTTGTAAACATAACACAAATGTTTTATTTTTCTAAAATTAGGAAATATAAATTAGGATTCAGATTTGGTTCAGTCTTCCATAATTCAAATTATTGATTTAGTGCATCCCTACAAACAACTGAATCTATCATTATAGCCAGCTACATATATTTAGGAAGGCTAGAGTCACTGTATAATTACAACAGACATGTGTGAAATTGTATTGAGTGACTGATCCTGGTTATTCCTACCTACTGTGGGTACCACAAACACTGAATTTCGTATTCAAAAGAATAGAAAGTGGAAGGGCACATGTGAGGCCTATGTTGATCAATATATCCTATGGGGCTGATTTACTAAAATCAAATTTCTTCTCTAAAAATGTGTGGTTTTTGTATATTCCTAAAACTACAAAAATGAAAGATTTATTTAGGGGCAGATTTACTAAGGGTCAAATATCGAGGGTTAATAAACCCTCGAAGTAAAACCCTTCAAATTCGAATATCGAAGGATTTACCTCAAATACTACGATAGATCGAAGTAAAAATCGATCGAATGATGAAACCCTTTGGATCGAACGATTCAAAGGATTTTAATCGATTGATCGAACAATTTTTCTTCGATCAAAAAAACCTTAGAAAACTGATGGGGAAGGTCCCCATAGGCTAACATTGTACCTCGGTGGGTTTAAACTGCCGAAGTATGTAGTCAAAATTTTTTTTAAAGAGACAGTACTTCGATTATCGAATGGTCGAATAGTCGAACGATTTTTAGTTCGAATCGTTCGAATCGAGGTCGTAGTCGAAGGTCGTAGTAGCCTATTCGATGGTCGAAGTACCCAAAAAAATACTTCGAAATTCGAAGTTTTTTTCATTCGAATCCTTCACTCGAGCTTAGTAAATGTGCCCCTTTATATTCTGATCTTTTAATTGTACCACAGTCTGAACAATAATATATTGTGCACACTATACATACAAGTGAACAACAAAATGTGTTCTTATAATCTGAAGGATATATATATGTTAAATATTCCTAATATACCTACTGCTGCATTTTAGCAAAGTCTGCTAATAATTAATGCTTTTAAATTTATTTACTAATATTTACATCTGCAGACAATGAAAATGAGGTTCCGTCTGGAATTATTCCTTGTTCTCTGCATCTTAACAACAGGTAAATAAATGTGGTGGTAATCTTTGACACTAACGGGGGAATGCAATAAAAATCGCTAACAGAAAAACTATTCGCAATGCGAAAAGTTATGCCTCTGCGCAAACAAATTTTGCTTTGTGCGAATTTAATATAGCTTTTGCGAGCCCGGAAACTGTTTAGCGACCACTTCCGACAGTGAAAGACCGTTTGCGAATTTTATAGTTTGCGCCAATGCGCAGTCAATGTAATAAAACTTCTTACTGAAAAAGTTGCTATGTTTGCTCCAAAAGATTACGACACCTTCAAGCACTTCTTATGAGTGCGCAATTAAAATTTGCAATGCGCAATTAAAATTCGCAATGCAATAACAGTTTAAAGAACAATATTACATTGCGAGATGTGGATTTTTAGTCTTATTGGTGCGAATTGTTTTGCTCTTTGCGACTTTTATTACTAGGGATGCACCGAATCCACTTTTTTGGATTCGGCCGAACCCCCGAATCCTTCACGAAGGATTCGGCCGAATACCGAACCGAATCGGAACCCTAATTTGCATATACAAATTAGGGGTGGGAAGGGGAAAACATTTTTTACTTCCTTGTTTTCTGACAAAAAGTCAAACAATTTCCCTCCCTGCCCCTAATTTGCATATGCAAATTAGGATTCGGATTCGGTTCGGCCGGGCAGAAGGATTCGGCGAATCCGAATCCTGCTGAAAAAGGCCGAATCCTGGCCGAATCCCAAAACCGAATCCTGGATTCGGTGCATCCCTATTTATTACATTCCCCTGTAAAACTTTTTCAGTCCAGCCTTCTTGCAGAAGACAATTTAAATTTGGATGAGGGGTAGGCAAACTACTAGTTTCTGATGATACTTTGTATAGAGCCTTAAGGTTATTGGCACACTGAGCTATTTCTTGCATATAATTGCAGACCAAGAAACGGTCCTTCTGCTCATGTGTACCTCTGCACTGACAAGCACAGTGTCAGCCTGGGTGCAGACACACAGAGTGGATTTCAGCATGGAAATATTTCATGCTCAGAGTGGCAGTAGCCTGTCAGTTTTCTATTTTTTATTGAAATGTCTTTTTTCTTGGATATTTCTGATAAAACATTGCGTTCAGTGTCGGACTGGCCCATCGGATAACCAGGAAATCTCCCGGTGGGCCCAGGTGTCAGTGGGCCCTCCTGCTTCTAAACATTTGGCCATTCCCTATTTCTATGAGAACAAAGGGTCTGAATAGATGGAACAATAGATTATAGTATGTAAAGAAAACAGAATAGGAGAATAGAGGTTGAGTGAGACCCTGGTCTAAAGTTTTTTGGTGGACCCTGGTGTCCCAGTCCAACACTGATTGCATTCCACTTATTTTGGTTTTCATGGTAAGCAATTTAAAAAATTGGTAACCTAAACATGCACATATAAACCTTACCATATGAGGCCTTGATATTAAAGGGGTAGTTCAGCTTTAAGTTAACTTTAAGTATGTTATAGAATGGTCAACCCTAAGCAAGTTCTTAATTGATTTTCCTAATTGATTTTGTATAGGTTTTTAATTATTTGCCAAGATCTAAATCTTTCTAGCTTTCAGATGGGGGTCACCTACCCCATCTAATAAACAAATGCTCTGTAAGCCTTCACATGTAATGTTATTGCTACTTTTAATTGATCATTTTTCTTTTCAGACCTTCCCCTATTCACATTCCAGTATCTTATTCAAATCAACCATAGCAATCTGGTTAGCACCCTAGCAACTAGATTGCTTAAACTGCAAATTGAAGAGCAGTTGAATAAAATGCTAAATAACTCAAAAATAAAAATACAAAATGAAAACCAATTGCAAATTTTCTCAGAATATCACTTCCTAAGTCATACTAAAAATATGAACAACCCCTTTAAATCTGATAACTTGGAGATTTGAAAAAAGGATAAAATAGACAAGGTGGGAACAATGTTATTTTTAAAATAATATTATAAATGGGGGTGCAGTTGAGTCTCTTCGGATTTTGCCAAAGCATTTGATACCATGCCCCACAAACAGCGACTTTCTAAATTAAGATCTGATAAGTCGTTTGCACATGGATAGGAAACTGGTTAGGGGATTGGGTACAGAGGGTGGTTATTAAAGGGGTAGTTCACCTTTGAGATACCTTTTAGTATGATGTAGAGACTGAAATTCTAAGGCAATTTGCAATTGGTTTTCATTTTGTATTATTTGTGTTTTTTGAGTTATTTAGCTATTTATTCAGCAGCTGAATAAATGACCCTAACAACCATGCATTGATTTGAATAAGAGACTGAAATATGAATAGGAGAGGGCCTGAATAGAAGGATCAGTAATAAAACATAACAATAACAATACATTTGTAGCCTTACAGAGCATTTGTTTTTTAGAAGGGAGTCAGCAATGCCCATTTGAAAAGTGCAAATAGTCAGAAGAAAAAGGCAAATAACTATAAAACGATAAAAAATAAATAATGGAAACTAATTGAAAAGGGGGTTATTCCACATTACAATTGCTTAGAATTGGCCATTCTATAACATAATAAAAGTTACCTCAAAGCTGAACCACCCCTTTAATGGTACATTCTCTACTTGGAGTAAGGTTCTTAGTGGGGTCCCTCAGAACTCAGTATTGGATCCACTTTTATTTAATTTGTTCATTAATGACTTAGGGGAGGATATTATAAGTAATGTATCAGTGCTTGCAGATGACACAAAACTATGCAGTTCAATTAATTTCATCCAGGATGCAGCATCCTTGCAGCAGGATCTTGACAAAAGATGACAAAGATTCAGTGTTGATTAAATGTAAAGTCATGCACCTGGCATATAAGAATATTCAAATCATTAAACCCTTAATGGGGTTGCACTAGGCAAATCTATAATGGAAAAGGACCTTGGAGTTTTTGTGGATAATACACTTGGCTGTAGCAAGCAATGCCAGGCAGCAGCTGCAAGGGCAAACAAGGTATTAAGCTGTATTAAAAGGGGCATAGATTAGCAAGAGGAGGGGGTTATTCCACATTACAGCGCGCTGGTAAGGAGCCATCTAATATGCCGTCCAGTTTTGGTCTCCAGAGCTCAAACGAGACAATATTGAATTACAGAGGGTCCAGAGAAAGGCAACTAAGGTGGTAAAAGGTATGGAAAGTCTCAGTTATGAAGAAAGACTGGCCAAGTTTGGGTTGTTCACACTGGTGTAGAGGCAGTTAAGGGATAATATAGTAACTATGTATAATTATATAAGGGGATCATATAATAATCTCACTAATGCTTTATTTACTAGTAAGTCCTGCCAACTGACACAAGAGCACCCATTCCAATTAGAAGAAAGGGGTTTCCATCTAAATATTCGGAAGGGGTTTTTTTTTTTACAGTGAGAGGTGCGAAGATGCGGAATTCTCACCCTGAACCAGTTGTACAGGCTGATACATTAGATAGCTTTAAGAAGGGACTGGATGGCTTTTTAGCAAGTGAGGAAATACAGGGTAATAAAAAATAGTACAAACTGATCCAGGGACTGGTTCAATTGTCATCTTGAAGGAAGGAATTGTTTACCCCTCTAAGGCAAATTGGAGAGGCTTCTGAAGGTTTTTTTTTTTTGCCTTCCTCTGGATCAAGTAGCAGTTAGGCATGTTATATGTAGACTTAAAAGTTTGAACTTGTTGGGTGTGTCTTTTTTCAACCTAACTTACTATGTTACTATGTCTTCACCAAACTTTTTATTTAGTTAACACCCTGAATGCAACTCTGCATTCAGTTGTTAACTTCAGTGCTGCCTTATTATAAATATTTATACTGTAAATTGTATAACAGTTCAGTCTTTAATATCGTATTATCGATACGTATTAGGCTGCATTTGAATTAAGACATTATAGATGTCATTTGCAATTTTCCAAAAAGAAATTCAAAAGCACAAGAGCATGCTCCCTAATTTAAGGGGGTGGGAGGGGGACACACCTATATCACTCTCCCGGGCAACCCTCTTAAAAAGAGTGCTGACAAATGCAGACAGCACTATATTAAATCAAAATATAGATCTATAGATCTTTTTGCCCCAATAATAAACACAGAAACCAGTGGCAATTCTGCATAGTACAGTTTGTTACAAAGTACAAAATAAGGGCGCAATCTACATCACTCAAAACTACAATAATGTTTATTGGATTGGCATTTTACTGAGATAAAATTATTCTACCTTATACTTTATGCTCATTTGTGATTTCTTTTTAGTATTTGCAGGTTGCCCATGTTATCCTGATGAGATCTGCAACACTGCAACCAACCTATGTGATTGTGATCTTTCAAAGTACAGGGAAACAGGTATGTAACACACTTCACTGTACTGAATTTGTCTTCAACTGGATGTATATTAATAATGTTCTTAATATTAGGAAACTACTGTTTTGAGTAAACAGTACTAATACTAAATTTGGGGACTACACAATTGTTCATGCATGCTGGTGGGACATTGCCTTGGTGAATAATTTCTCCTACTTCTTCCTGTGTGTTTTTAGTGGACATCCCACAACCACAACTAACATGCGACTATAATATGGTTTTGCGGATACCAAGATGTCAGATGGAGAAAAATGGATATGACTCTTCCAGTTTACGCCTGATTAGGCCAACCTGCAGTCTTAACCAGCCATATGTAGCTGATGTCTCAACCCTCAGTTATTTGTGGCACATAGCCAAGGACGATTGTGGTAACATTCCAACTGTGAGTTTATTATATTTTAGGTCAGTGCTGTCCAACTGGTGGCCCAGGCCAGATGCTCCCCTTTCCTTGTGTGGCCCCCACATGAAATTCTGGATGCTATTATGCTTAGCTTGTGTATGCTTTAAAAGGTATCACTACTACACTACTAGAGCAGTCCTAATAGGTTTTCCTGTCTCCTGTTCCATTCTGACTGCCCTATTCTCCCTATGTGTGCCATACTCTGCCTTCCCTATGCTCCCTGTGTGTGCCATACGCTGCCTGCCCTATGCTCCCTGTGTGTGTCATACTCTGCCTTCCCTATGCTCCCTGTGTGTGCCATACTCTTCCAACCTGTGTGTGCCATACTATGGTGCATGTGTGTGCCATACTCTGTCTGCCCTATTTTGCCGGTGTGTGCCATACTCTGGCTGCTCTACCCTGTCTGTGTGTGCCATACTATGCATGCCATACTCTGTCTGCCCTACTCTACCTGTGTGCGCCATATTCTGGCTGCCCTACTCTGCCTCTCTGTGCCATATTCTGCCTGCCCTACTCTGCCTGTGGGACTTGAACTTGGTAGATGTTTGTTAGCATTTGGAAATTGTTGTTATGGGCCCCTAAGGTGTTTAATTATGTGCTGGTGAGTGCTGTGGTATCCACAGGGGAGGAGGCATGTGGATTGAAGGGTATGTCTTAATATGACTTATGCAGTGAGCACCAACCATTTGTTTTTTTGTGTGCTACCACCATTATGTGGGAATGGATCAAAAACAGGGAGTGGTCATCACTGGCTGCCATTATCGGCCTCCACCATGTAGGCCAGGAAAATTCTGGCCCTTGGTACCACAGCACTTTGGACAGCACTAGTGCATAAAAGCCTGAAACATAAAAGTTGTACAGAAACATTTTCCTATTTCTACTTTAGTATACAAACATGTGCACATCAGGATTAAAAGAAGTAGGGTTATGAGCATTAAAACATATCAAAATATCTAATATTAAAAAGAAAGATTACATCATTATCCATAATTAGTTCAAATCACAGAGGTATTGAATAATATTGAGTAAATATAGAGTCATATATTTGCACTTTGGTTAGGTGACAGATTGTCATAGCCATGCATAAGAAGGGTTTTTTTTTTGCTTGTGCTGAATATTTTCTAGAATACTACAACTTTTTTCTGCATCCTGCAGAAATATACAGTAAAATGAAATCTATAAGTGCTATAAATAATTTCATACAGCAAACATTTATATATATTGTGGGGAATAGCTCAAAGCAGCCGGTAGGGCTCAGGTAAAACAGTTCTTACAGAGGAGACAGGAGGCTTAGGTTTGCAACAAAAGTGAAACAGGCTCCTGCCTGGGGTTTTATTGTTCAAACCGGACAACTTAAACAGGCACAATTTCCGTGCTAAACAGTCAAATAATAATGAAAACCTCACCGGTTTGCAGTGTTACAGTCCATAGGATGGTTCCATGCGGTGGTAACAAACATTTGCTATTTTGAGTTGCAGTCAAACACACAGTTTGTTCACAAAACACTTCACAGCGTGTGGTCAGAGGTTCTCTCTGACTCCCCGTACAACACACTCCCACTCCCCGCCAGGCTCCCTTAAACAGCCCCACCTGCGGACTAATTGGGCAGCATACTGAACTATCCTTGCTCCAGGGTCCTAACCTGTCTTACCCTGGAGATTTAAAGGAGCCAATACCTCAGGCTGGGTGCTATATACCTCCCATCATATACAGGCAACCTATTGGGACATAGCTCTTTGTCACATACCTCCCCCCTCTGGGGTTTTTGGACACCATTAGCCACCATATAGTGGACCCTTGACAAGGCATCTGCATTACCCTGCAGTTTGCCTGCTCGGTGTTCCACTGTAAAATTGAAATTCTGCAAGGAAAGGAACCAACGTGTGACCCTTACATTTCTTTCTTTTGCCTGTGACATCCAGGTTAAGGGAGAGTGGTCCGTAATGAGCACAAACTGGTGGCCCAGAAGATAGTACCGCAAAGCTTCCAGTGCCCATTTAATTGCTAAGCACTCCCGCTCAACAATACTATAATTTTTTTCTGCAGGGGTCAACTTCCTGCTCAAGTAGACCACTGGATGCTCTTCTCCCTCAACTAACTGTGACAATACCGCACCTAATCCAACACCAGAGGCATCAGTTTGCACAACAAATTTCTCTTTGAAGTCTGGTGCGACCAACACTGGATCTTGGCATAAAACCACTTTCAAATCTTGGAATGACTCCTCTGCCTCAGGACCCCACTTAATCATTGTGGACCCTTTCCCTTTGGTCAGGTCGGTCAAAGGAGCAGCCCTGCTTGCAAAATTTGGAATGAATCTGCGATAATAGCCCACCATACCAAGAAAAGTACGGACCTGCTTTTTAGTGAGCGGCTGAGCCAGTCTTTAATTGCCTCCACCTTGTTCACTTGCGGCTTGATAACACCTCTCCCTATAGTGTACCCCAGATAATGGGCTTCTTCCAAACCTAGGGCACATTTCTTGGGATTTGCCGTCAGGCCTGCTTCTCCAATGGAATTTAGGACGGCCTGTACTCTGGGGAGGTGGCTTTGCCAATCCCTGCTAAAAATGACCACGTCATCCAAATAAGCAGAGGCAAAATGTTGATGAGGTCTAAGAATTTGGTCCATCATTCTTTGAAATGTGGCTGGGGCCCCCTGGAGCCCGAATGGCATACGAACATACTGGAAGAGACCTTGTGGGGTAGAAAAGGCTGTTTTCTCCCTAGCTGTTTCCGACATTGGTACCTGCCAATACCCTCTAGTTAGGTCAAGAGTTGTTATGTACCTAGCAGGACCTAGTCGTTCAATCAACTCGTCAACCCTTGGCATAGGGTAAGCATCAAACTTTGAGACTTCATGTACCTTCCTGAAGTCATTGCAAAATCGTATAGACCCATCTGGTTTAGGAACAAGCACAATGGGACTATTCCACTCACTTACAGACTTCTCAATTACCCCCAAATCCAGCATCCTCTACACTTCCTCGTCCACTGACTGTCTACGGCCTCTGGGATCCGATAGGGCTTAAGGCGGACCCGAACCTGAGGATCAGTAATGACATCATGCTTTATCAAATTTGTACAACCTGGTATGTCAGAAAACACCTCAGTGTTTCTCTGCAGAAACTCTCTGACTTCTTGCTTTTGTGGCTCTGACAAGGTTTCAGCTATTCTCACCTTTTGTATACCCACCTGGGTAGGAGGAAGGGGTTGAACTATAGCTGTGAGGACTTCTCTGTCCTTCCAGGGTTTTATTAAGTTTACGTGGTAAAGCTGTTCTTTCTTCCTTTTATTTGGTTGGTAAACTTTATAGTTCACCTCACCTATTTTCTCGATTATTTCATACGGGCCCTGCCACTTAGCCAGGAACTTGCTCTCAACTGTTGGGACAAAAACCAATACTTGGTCCCCAGGGTTGAAAGTTCGAACTTTAGCCGAACGGTTGTAAACCGGACTCTGGGCCTCCTGTGCTTGCTGCATGTGTTCCCTGACTATGGGCATGACTGCAGCAATTCTATCCTGCATGAGGGTAACATGTTCCACCACACTCTTATGGGGTGTTACCTCTTGCTCCCAGGTCTCTTTTGCTACATCCAAGAGACCCCTGGGGTGACGACCGTACAATAGCTCAAAGGGCAAAAAGCCTGTGGATGACTGGGGCACCTCTCTAATGGCGAACATAAGGTATGGCAGGAGACAGTCCCAATCCCTCCCATCCTTATCTACCACCTTCTTTAACATGTTTTTCAGGGTTTTGTTAAAGCGCTCTACCAACCCATCAGTCTGGGGGTGATAAACAGAAGTTCTTAACTGTTTAATTTTCAACAGCTTACATAGTTCCTTCATAACCCGAGACATAAAGGGTGTACCCTGGTCTGTGAGGACTTCTTTAGGAATGCCAGTGCGGGTAAACATATAGAACAGCTCTTTAGCAATATTTTTGGAGGCTGTGTTTCTTAAAGGGACTGCCTCAGGATACCACGTAGCATAATCCATAACTATGAGAATATACTGATGGCCCCGAGCTGACTTAACCAATGGCCCTACCAAGTCCATTGCAATTCTTTCAAATGGGACCTCAATGATAGGCAATGGCACTAGAGGGCTACGGAAGTGAGGTACCGGGGCAGAGAGTTGGCATTCTGGGCAAGAGTCACAATACCCCTTTTCCTCAGCAAATATACCGGGCCAATAAAACCTTTGTAAAATTTGCTGTTGGGTTTTCTCCTAACGTAGGTGACCACCCAGGGGGGTGAGTGTGGGCCAAATCCAAGACCATTCGCCTATAGGTCTGGGGCACTAACAACTGCTCTACCACCCCCCCCTTGGACTTTGTCAACCCGATACAGTAAATCTTGACTGACAGAAAAATGAGGGAAGACACTCTCAGCACCAAGTTCCTAAGGTTCACCATTAATCACCTTAACATTTTCCCAGGCCCTATTCAGTGTAGGGTCCCTCATTTGGGCTGTTCCAAAGTTAACCCGAGAGACCTCCAAATCTGGCATATCGGATGCTTCGGAGGGCTCCAAGGGCAACTCTGTTTCACCTGCTAGTACCTCTAGGGGAAAATGATCTGCTTCAAGCATGGTCTCCCCTTCAGTAACTACATCTGAGTTAGGTTCACAAACCCCTGGTGCATCCTTAGGAATCCCTTTCTCAGATCCCTGTGGAGAACCTTCCTTTCCCCAGAGCTTCCAAAAGAGGGGAAAGTCTCGTCCCAAAATTACACTATGCATCAAAACAGAGGAAACACCCACTTCATGACAGACAGAACCAGTAACAGTTTCAAATGTCACTACAGCAGTGGGATAACTTTTACAGTCTCCATGAATACAGAGCACCTCAAGATTACGTTCATTAACTTGGTCTGGGCTTACCAAACTGGCGTGCACCATTGTCACTAAGCTCCCGGAATCCAACAGAGCTTGAACAGACTTTCCACCCACCTTTACCACCTCCATATGCAAGTCAGTGTCTGCGGTGCACGCAGGGTGAGCAAACAACGATACCTGCTGAGCCGAGTGACAATCCATGGGCTCTGTAGGTAGTGGGCACCTGGCAGCAACATAACCCCACTCATTACATCGCCAGCATTGCACTTGGCCTCGACCCTTGGTTGGAGGGGACAGCTGAGTTTTGTCAGCTCCTTTAGACCATTCTATAGCCTTTTGGTCAGCCCCAGTATCCTGAGGCAACGAATCATTGGCTTTTCCTGGGGACCTTGCAGATGGATGTTTTGTGGCTGGCTTGCGCTGTTGTGGAAACTATCCTAAGTTGTCCTCAGCGGCAATATAGCGTTCCACCATTTCCACCAGTTGATCGGCTGTCTGGGGATCTGCATGACTCTCCTCAAGGATGGCGGAAGAGCTCTCAGAAAGCGATCCACAGTGACCCTTTCCACGATTTGAGGAGCTGACAGGGATTCTGGCTGCAACCACTTTTTCACAAGATGAATTAAGTCATACATCTGGGCACAGGGAGACCTCTCCTGCTGGTATGACCACTTGTGCACCCGTTGAGCTTGCACGGCTGAGGTGACACCCAAGTGGTGGAGTATCTCCGTTTTTAACCTGTCATAGTATTTGGCATCGGCTATGGTCAAATCAAAGTATGCCTTTTGGGAATCCCCAGTCAGAAAAGGCGCTACCAGACCTGCCCACTGGGACTTGGGCCAAGACTCCCTCTCGGCAGTCCTTTGAAAAGTATGCAGATACGCCTCAACATCATCATGTGGCGTCATCTTTTGCAGAAAACTACTAGCCTTAATGGAACTTTCTGTGCTAGGGGCCCCACTTGAGAGTTGTCAATCAGCCTCACCCGCCTTTGCTAATGCTGTCAGTTGGGCTGCAAGCAAACAATTAGTCTATTGCTGGGTGGCCATACTCTCCCTCTGGATGGCATTGGTCTCTTGCTGACTAGCATTGACTTTGGCCAGCTGCAACACAAGTTCCTCCATGTTGTTGAACTACAACTCCCACAGTCTGCAGCAGATAGCACTGGCCTTTTACCAATGGCCGTCCTATTATGCTCACTGTCTCTCTGTTGCCCGCATTCTCCACCATTTGTGGGGAATAGCTCAAAGCAGCCCGTAGGGCTCAGGTAAAACAGTTCTTACAGAGGAGACAGGAGACTTAGGTTTGCAACAAAAGTGAAACAGGCTCCTGCCTGGGGTTTTATTGTTCAAACCGGACAACTTAAACAGGCACAATTTCCGTGCTAAACAGTCAAATAATAATGAAAACCTCATCGGTTTGCAGTGTTACACTCCGTAGGATGGTTCCTTGCAGTGGTAACAAACATTTGCTATTTTGAGTTGCAGTCAAACACACAGTTTGTTCACAAAACAATTCACAGCGTGTGGTCAGAGGTTTTCTCTGACTCCCAGTACAACACACTCCCACTCCCCCTCAGGCTCCCTTAAACAGCCCCACCTGCGGACTAATTGGGCAGCATACTGAACTATCCTTGCTCCAGGGTCCTAACCTGTCTTACCCTGGAGATTTAAAGGAGCCAATACCTCAGGCTGGGTGCTATATACCTCCCATCATATACAGGCAGCCTATTGGGACATAGCTCTTTGTCACATAATATATTAATATATATATATATATATATATATATATATATATATATGGCCTTATCATTGCACAGCCAGAAAATTTTTAATTGTTTAATGTGTTGCAATATTGTGTGCCTGTGGCTTCAGACATGCAATGCCTCACATTGACAGGCATCACTGTGTAAAAAAGGGTATGAAGATGGCGTAATGTTTTTTATTAGCAACTTCTGCCGCAACTTACAAAGGTCTGAAGCAGTGTAAAATAATGGTTTTTTGTGGTGGAGATGTGCCTGATACAGACTACAGCCCCTCCCTGCTGCCTCCTACTCCCTTTATATTTGAAAAAGGAAAGGAAAAAGTACTGGCCCGTTTAATACTTTAGGGGCAACATCTCCAGAGATATGTATTTCCAATGTTAGTAAGCATGCTACTTAGAGTTTTTTTTATGAATCGGGCCAAAAAGTCAAGGAAATTGGAATAGAACATTATTGATATTGATGGTATTTTTAGTAGTACCATTTTGACCTCGTGTAAGACAAAACTCAGTAAAGGAAAACCTTTAGTAATAGTCAGGCAATTTATTCTTACATAATACAACATAACAGTTTTGTCTGGGTAAGCTGTTGGAGTAACACACAGAATGTCAGCCAAGGACTTACCAAAGACCCACCTCTTGGTCCAGGCATTATATAGCTTTCAGAAGGCATTTACAGTAATTGTGACAAGGGGTTCACGGAAATACCATACATGGTCTGGCGAGGAGACTTACTGGCATATATTTGTACATTCCTGTAAGATGTGCAGTTTTGCAACATAAGAGATTTCTGGTTCCAACTGTCCACAGCCTTGTAGACATCTGTTGGCTAAACATAGCCATTGGGGTTCAGACAGCTATTGAGCAACACTTCTGCAAAAGGGCAAACGAGACATGCTGACACTATGCTGACACTCTTCTAAGTAACAGAGTGGAGATCATTTATTTGTATATTTGTATTTGCCTAGTATAAGTTATATGAGTGACCATTGTCCACAGTTGACCATTTAGCCCTTTTAGTCCATCCTGCCTTGGGCCATATAGCGTTATGGCGTCATAGAGGGCGGGGGTGACAACTATCGACCCTCTGACACTAGCCATTGGTCCGTCTTAGGATTTAGACCGTTCCAGATATCAAATTTCACTGTCATTACCTCTCTTGAAACATTAAATATGTTTCACATTAGTAACTACAGGCACAGTAAGAGTGCTGAAAGGACCCCCAGGAACAAGGGAGGTCTATTATAATTGGGACAGTGGTGTGCACTACTGTGAGTTACAGTTCAACTGTCGTGGCAGCACCAATACAGAAGTGCAGCTGAAAGCTGAAATCAGTGAAAAGAAAAAACAGGAAGCTAGGGAGCTACAGATAAATCCTGTTTCATGAAATAACTTGGTTAAGTGCAGTTGGGAACAGAAAACCCTATAAAATGACAAAGAATATAAAATATATATGTAACATGTTATAAGAGACTAATATAATACTGATTTCATTACTATTGAAAAGTAAAAAATTATTCTTTCTTTCTTTCTTTCAAACCTCCCCACATATGGCTGAGAAAAGATTTATGTTATAGATGTAAATCAAATGTGAGCAGAAGTTGGAAGGTACTTATAGCTAGGGATGTAGCGAACTGTTCGCCGGCGAACTAGTTCGCGCGAACTTCGACTGTTCGCGTCCGCCGCAAGTTCGCGAACGTCGCGCGACGTTCGCCAATAGGCGTTCGCGTCAAAATCGTTCGATCGTTCGACCATTCGACCGCTAAAATCGAAGGATTTTCGTTCGAATCGAACGATCGAAGCATTCGATCAAATGAAATCATTCGATCGAATGGCTTCGATCGAATGAAATCATTCGATCGAATGGCTTCGATCGTTCGATTCGAACGAAAATCCTTCGATCGAACGATTTCAATCCTTCGATCGTTCGAATCGAACGATTTCAATCCTTCGATCGTTCGAATCGAACGATTTTCGGATGTTCGAAGTTCGCGAACAGTTCGCGAACTGTTCGCAAATTTTGCCGGTGTTCGCGAACGGCGTTCGCGAACACATCGGCGGCAGTTCGCTACATCCCTACTTATAGCACAAATTCTAACAGAGAAATATAGACCAAGTATTAATGCTAGGATGACATGGATAGACTTAATGAAACTACCAATGGAGTTGTTTAACCAGCTATAAAATTTTACCTAATCATTTGGAATAACTGAACTCTTCTATAAAAACATTACACTTATTGTTGCAGCTCTAAAACTTTGACTATATGACATTCAACAAACATTTCAGAAACAATATGAGTACAACCTTCTTTTTCCTATCAAACCACATGCTAATCTAAAATCATACTATTTTGGTCAGCTACTCTATTTTTTTGAACAACCTCTATGTTTATAGTTACATAGTTAAATTGGGTTTAAAATAGACCATAGTCCATCAAGTTCAACCCCTCCAAATGAAAACCCAGTATCCATACATACCCCTCTCTACTTTCACACAAATTCTATATACCCATATCTATACTAACTATAGAGCTTAGTTTATTATGGGCGGGACTAGTCTTGGAATCTAGACTCTACTCAATACTAATATTAGCACATGACAAAGTTCTATTATTATGGGGTTTATCATTTTTTCTCTATTTTAACTACGTCAGTGCTGTTTACACATAACCAGCTACATAAAGAGCTGAGGACCTGGGGTAATAATACAATTAAGTAATTACAGGAAACTTTCCTTCTAAAAACTTTTTAACCAGATACAATTTTAGCTTTGTTGTTTTCATAACTAATCTAAAACTAAACATATAGAGAAAATGTTACATTATCACATTCCCATTGTTCTTATAAATTGCACACAATTTAACTATATCACATTCAATACTGTATGAATCTAAAACTTAAAATTAACCCGTTTCAATATCAGTCCATCAGTTCATTAAGGGGAAAGTCCAATTAGAGAGACATCATGGCGGTGGATAGACATATGAAGAAATATTCAACAGTCACTTGTATTCAGTCAATGCAGCAGTCTCTGTACCGTTTTTAAGAGTTCATAATCAGTCCATGGATTCGATATTAGGATAGGCAAAAATGTAAAGGCATCACAGATACGAATGGCAAACTTTGAAATGACTCTTTGTATGTATGCAGAGTTTCTTTCAATGAGTGGTGTGATCAATGATAGCTGTTCTATTTGGAATGGATTGGAATAATCTCAACAGCTACTGATGGAATTTTGCTCAGATCACCAACCTGGAAACAAAGAGACAATGTGACAATATCTGGTATTCTGGTAATACTGACTTATCTAGTGTACTAGCTAAAGAACTCTACTGAAACTACTGTATGAACTGTCAGTAATGAGAAGTGGTTGTACATGTATGATATGAGTGAAGGACTTTTGTTTTCTTGTGGTTAATTCATATGAAGCAAATCCACAACACCTGATAGGATTGTTGCAGAGAATTGACAGGACAGCAGGGAGTAAATCCAACCAAATGCTGCCAGTAATTGTGTTGTTGGAAGTGGGATGGTACAAAGACACAACTCCACTTAAGATCAGTGTAATTTGCAAATTTGTAACAGAATTGAAAATTTAATTGTTTAAACTATCAAATATAACCTGTACTGTTTCCTCTTATAACAAAATAATATTGATTAATCATAACCAGGAAAAACATTTAACAAGTTCTCTCTTGTACCTTTATATATATTTATATTTATTTATATTTTTAGCCTATATGAGAATGACATAGACCCATTTTAGTAGCATCATTTATTTCTACAAATTTGGTAGTGAAATTACTGCTTATCAAATGAAATCAACAATAACTCTAAGTCACTTCTGCATTTTCTTACACTTGCAGACGTGTGATGCAAGATACACAAGTGCAAAGATTACGGAAGAATTTTTTTTTTTTTTTTTTAGCAGCGGCACAAGCACATAAGCTGCATTTTATGAACTGAAGCTTATTTAATTAGAAAAAATAGTAACAACAACATAACCCACAATATAATACTCCTCTCTTGTTGTACTGCAAATGCAGTACAATAATATGAAATAATAGATTCACATCTGTCTAGAGAATAATGAAAGGAATTTAACCTGTACCAATGAATGAATCGGGTATGGATCCAAACTGCATCAAGTTTCTTACATGTTGGTGAAAAAGATCCAGATGCAGGAGATACAGAAAACAAATACAGATGAGTATGAAACGGTAAAGTTAAAAATATTTGCTGTGGTTAAAAGTTCCTGAGCCAGCTGCCTGACAAAAGAGGAAGTTACAAAACAGTGAGAGAAGTTAAGCATCTGAAATATTGTGCAATGGAGGATTCTGGGAAGTGTAGTTTTTATGACAGTACCAGCAAATAGAATCCTTCTTGTTATTAATTGGACTATGAACTAGATTTCGTCTTAAAGGGTGCTGTAAGTCTAATGCACCATTAAGTATTTAGTGTGAAACAACTGACCATGATTTATTCGGTCGTCAAGTTTGTCTTCAGAATATTCAGGGGAAGTACTACTGTTAATAAGCTTAAACATTCTGAACCATTAGCTCAATAAGAATCTTCATTACTGGGGGCTGCACCGTCTGTGAAACCAAAAGTTCTGAGATTGTGTAACCCAGTGTCACTCTAAGGTTGCCAATAGGCATATTTAAATGGCATTTAATTGCTCCTGGGTATCCATATAAAGGACTGGATCTAAGTTTGCTGAGCAGGAACACAGCATAGGTGTAATGTCTCAGCTGAAGTATATGTGAGAAATATCACTTTCTATTGTTGGCAAAAGCCTGCTAGATCTAATAGCATGCAATTTGTATAATAAAATATTTACTCTTTCACATATCCTTTATCTGTCACAGTAGAATTTCAAGTTGTGAGGGAAGAATACTATCGCCTTCTGGCCAGGAAAACGCAGTCTTGTCCCCTCCACTATGACACTTAAAAAAGTTTTGAAACTTAAAATGTTTTGGGCACTCAACTAGCATATCTAGGAGGATTGTTAGATATTCCAAACTGATGGAGCATGTTTTTTTTCAGATCACAAGTAAAACATAATACACTTAGAAAAGAGTTATCAATCTGACACATAGAGATAAAAAAGAGAAGTAAGGTTTGTTTGAGACAAAAAACTTCAACAGAGAACATTAACACTAATATTTCTGTTAAAATAGAAAGACAAGTGGAGTGAATTAACCTTATTCACGAGTAACCCATTCACAAACAGAAATACCAAGAGAACTAATGTTACTATGAGAATAAGAACAAAGAAGACAATGTTAGGATAAAATAAGAATAGTGACATGATAGTCTAAGACAAAATTACAATATTTTAGTGACAGACACATAGAACAAATATTATATTTCAAGAGGTACCTATGAAAACTTATAAACATTAACGAGAACCAAAAACAGTAAGGCAAACATATTCATTACAGACACATCAAAGTCATATAACCGTCAAGTCAAGTCAAGTCCTTTTCTTTCTAACATACACACAAGTATTACATTCAAAATCTGCTCTAACAGACCTGTAGGATGCAAAAAAGCTTAGCAGCAAGCAATTAACATTGGTTTATAAAACAAACAGGGAAACAAACAGACATATAAACTGGAGTCACCTGCAGGAAAAAATTATGTTATACGTTTCTCTGTAATTTAGAAGAGGCTTACAATTGAGTGTAAAGGGAGAAAACAGGTTTGAAGTTGCACCTAAATTTTGTATGGCTCTCGTTTTTCATCTGACAATTCAAACGGACAGGAAAGTGATTCACACTTCACACTCTAAAGAAAAACTCCTAAACAGCAGGCAGACTCTGAGATAGAGCCACACATTCTCTCGTACACCATCATACACATGACAGTTACACTAAAGTTATTCACGCATTCAGCTAGGCAAACATCAACATTCATGGATCCTTTTGCATCCATCAAACAACATACACGTGTAATTTCTATTTCAAGATGTTTTAGACTACACTTCATGATAAGGAATAAGAGACGTAAAAAATACAAAAACAGGAAGGAAACTGCGGATTCCTATCATGAATGGCAGATAATTTCAGCTGATTAACACAACAATTAACAAAACAATAGGCAAAAAGAAGAAGTTAGAAAAAACATATATACCCCACCCAGGGGTACTTACGCGCGTGTATCCATCATCCGTTAAAGTAAAGCTTTACGGGGAAACCATCCTGGAAAAGAAAATATCCACGGGTATCTACAGATATCCGAGAACAAAGGTCCTCAGGTACACTCCAGTAACACAGCCTGGAGCCCTCCATTGCCTGAAAAAATGACTGGAAAAAACTGGATCACAGTCGGCGGGTCACCATATGATGGTATTTTTAGTAGTACCATTTTGACCTCGTGTAAGACAAAACTCAGTAAAGGAAAACCTTTAGTAATAGTCAGGCAATTTATTCTTACATAATACAACATAACAGTTTTGTCTGGGTAAGCTGTTGGAGTAACACACAGAATATCAGCCAAGGACTTACCAAAGACCCACCTCTTGGTCCAGGCATTATATAGCTTTCAGAAGGCATTTACAGTAATTGTGACAAGGGGTTCACGGAAATACCATACATGGTCTGGCGAGGAGACTTACTGGCATATATTTGTACATTCCTGTAAGATGTGCAGTTTTGCAACATAAGAGATTTCTGGTTCCAACTGTCCACAGCCTTGTAGACATCTGTTGGCTAAACATAGCCATTGGGGTTCAGACAGCTATTGAGCAACACTTCTGCAAAAGGGCAAACGAGACATGCTGACACTATGCTGACACTCTTCTAAGTAACAGAGTGGAGATCATTTATTTGTATATTTGTATTTGCCTAGTATAAGTTATATGAGTGACCATTGTCCACAGTTGACCATTTAGCCCTTTTAGTCCATCCTGCCTTGGGCCATATAGCGTTATGGCGTCATAGAGGGCGGGGGTGACAACTATCGACCCTCTGACACTAGCCATTGGTCCGTCTTAGGATTTAGACCGTTCCAGATATCAAATTTCACTGTCAATATCCTATAAACTAGAGGCACTGCAGCTGTTAGATAACTCCATCCAGTATCTTACTGCTAGCTTGATGTAAAGAGTTGTTTTCGCTATAAAAACGAAAGGGTCGCAAGCTGGGTAACACTGCTCCACGTCTGATTGTAAAAGTTGTTCAATTTTGTACCTTGTCACAAGGCTGGATGCTCAGTTAAAAAGATGAACTGCAAATGGATGACTACTCTAGAAGCGAAAATACAGTTTGCTATTATATTCTCATTCATTTTGTTTATTTTTTTAACAGGAAAATGCAACTCATGTAACTTACTCCAATATGTTGTACATAGCCGCAAAAAAATCACCACTTATCACCAAAAATAACATCACTATAAGCTTTTCCTGCAGTTATCCAAAAGACATGGATCCTACTGCCCTTAACTTTCCTGTGAAAACAATAATAGGGTAAGTAATTGACTTGAACTACCACAATACCAGGAGAGAGGAACCTTAAAAATGTAGCTGAAAATTATTTTGCAATGCATTTCTAAAGAAGAGCAGAAATTCTGTGTGGATATGGCCATAATACAAAAAAAGAGCAGAAATACTGTGCATATGGTTGTGAATATCTAAAGACACGTTTACTAACACAGTGCAAAGTTTAGATTTGATAAACATATTTTTTATCCACAAATCAGCCGTTTTTGAATTCTACAATTTCATTATACTGTAATAGCAGGAACATGATAAGTTGCTTCAACCACTAGAATGGCCTCACTTCAACTAAGCATGTTCATTAGACTTTGACTCACAAACAACAAAATTACAGTTAAATATTGATTGTGTCTTCTGTCATTTTGCCCAGTGAAATTCTTCATCCTTTTATAGGAAATAATGGAATTTATGCCAGATCTGATCTGGAGAACAAATTACATTGATACTTTTTCAAAAAATATAATATATAAATATTAGAAACATTTTTGAAGTAGAAAGGAATTGAAAATCTGTTGTGCATGAGGAATTTGCATTTAAATTTATATTATATAAATTAGGGAAGGATACAGAGAATGTGTGAACTTTTAGATGTTATTAACAGTGGTATAACTACAATACAACAGACCCAATATTCGGGGGGGGTCAGGGCTGTATTGTAGTCCCCCACTCTCCAGCCCCTGTTTTGTCTTTAAACTTTGCAGCCTTCAACTAGTTGTGGGGGGGGGGGGGCTGGTGCTATCAGGTTACTCCACAGGTTGTTAACGGACATTAAGCAAGGTGCAGTTGGAGTTGGTTGATTGAAATTGGCTTAAGAGCCCTATCTGAGGCAGTATGATTTTAAATACATAAATGGGTTCAAGAAAAGCTGTTTTTTAAGCCTCTGGGAGAGGTCAGGAGAGGGTTGGGTAATGTCAATATGTACCCGGCCCCTTTAAACATTTTTTCTGTTGCAGGGGGGCCTGGCCTGCCCTAGTTACTCCACTTAAGTATATTAATATCCTATTTTGTTGACCTGGCTGTAACTGCTGCCATATGTTACATGGGACAGATATAGCAGCTGTTAAAAATTCGAGTTGGTGGTTTCAAAATCAAAATTTTGACCAAAAAAAATTGAAAATTCGAATTTACTATTCCACCAACTCGAATGTGAATGTGAAATGTATCACACCTCGAGCCTGGAAACATTTCTAATTCAATACTTCGCCACCTAAAACCTGCCACGTTCATGTAGAAGTCAATGGCGGAGGTCCATTTGAACCATTTGAAGATGTTAATAGCCTTCCTGACGTGCATTTTCGGAGAAAAACTTGTTTCAAATTCGATTTGGATTTTCAGGTCATTGCTATTCGATCAAATGTTAGACGTTTGAGTTTTTTCATAAATAACCTCCCATTCGAGTTGCGAATACATTCGATTTTATTAGCGTTAAAGAAAATCACATACTGTAACTTTGAAATTCGACCTTTGATAAATAACCCCCAGACTGTTATAGTTTGGCACAAAATGTATTATTTTCTTTTGTAGAAGGAAGTTAGTAGTTTTGGCATTTATGAGTATACTTATATTTCAGGAACATTACATTTACTCTCCCTGGAGTACTTGGGAAAATCTCGGTAACCATGGCTATTTACAGTGACTCTTCATTTACCATACCTGTCACCATTGGCACCACATTGGTGGTGGAGCAACTGGTTTATGTCTCAGTGCTGATGCAAACAGTGGACAACTACATCCTAAAAGTGGTCAATTTGTACACCTCTGCATCATCAAATCGCTCTGTTGATCCAAAATATTATCTGCTTCAGAATGGGTAAGTTACAGGCAGGCAATTCTTGTTATCACACTTACCTGCCGACAAAGTAAATGTTTGTATTTGTACTTGACCATATGTTAAAACATCTCAGGAAAAAAACATTTGTAACATACAGTGCAATCTTTCCCTATGCACAAAACACAAGAACTAGAATGCCAAAGAAAGTCATTATTAGAAATATGGTTTAAAAAAATTAACATTTAAGTAAAAAAAAATCTTTACCTGGCTTGACTGCAGGTTGGTATAGAATTTCAAGGGCTGGAACTAAAATACAACATTTCTCTCTCATCTTTTGCCAGCTGTCCAAACCTTAACCTTGGAGCCTTCCAACTTAAACCTATATGGAATGGACTATACACTGAAGCGAGATTTCAAATGAAAACTTTCCAGATTACTGGCAGCACCTTTTTTTATCTATATGCAGATGTTGCCATGTGTAATAGTTCCTGTACTCAGGTAAAGCCATTTACGGTATCTGCTCCATCATGTTTTTAAAAAGTCCTAACTGAGCTTAGCTTGCAGAGAGCAAAAACTGGACTTCTGCTTCCATGAAAATGGTATTAGATATACTGGACAAATGTAACTGTCACAAATAAATATTGTTGTCCTTTGATTTTTCGTAACAGATGAGTTAGTCTAAACATAAACATACATTTTATGAGATTTTCAGGTCACTATATAAGCGACATTATTAATTTCCTGGCACGTTACAGTTAAATCTGTTTCTTCTTCTTCTTGATTTAGAACTGTAACAGCCGTTCAACAATCGATCAGGGCTATGATACAACAGTCAGCCTTCGCCTTGATTTTAGTAAGTGACCCCTTGTTCTTGCCACCTTGCTTGTCTTATCCAACACAGGAATTTATATTTACAAAATGGAGTGTGATCCTTTAAAATTATATGTATTTTATCTCTGAAAAATATGAATTGAATTGTGTCTGAGTAAAGCATCAGTACTACAAATATAGTGCCATTCTCTCAATTACTATAGGACTGGGAATACAACTAAGATATAACTTCAGCACAGAAAAAAGGGGCAAATTCACTAAAGGGCGAATTTTTGCCAGAGAAGGATCTGCCACAGTTCTCGCCACTTCGCCAGGTGTTAATTCGCTACCACTACGCCAATTCACTAAAATGCAAAGTTGCGTCTCTGTAGCCGAATGCTGGCAAAGTTTCGCTAGCGGTAATTAATCAGCACAAGCATTTCATAGCGAAGTTTCATTGGCGTTCATTTCTGCCTAGTGAAACTTCGTTAATACTCTTAGGTCAATTTGAATAGGGCAGGTACATACAGTATATGTCGTATAGACGTCTTTATTAGACATTTTGGTGCAAATGCTTGAAGTTAGGGATGCACCGGATCCCCGAATCTTTTGTGAAAGATTTGGCCGAATACCTGAACCAAATCCGAATCCTAATTTGCATATGCAAATTAGAGTAGGAAAGGGAAAACATTTTTTACTTGACTTGATTTATGTCAAAAAGTAACGCAATTGACCTCCCTGCCCCGCAAATTAGGATTTGGATTCGGTTCTGCAAGGCGAATCCTGCTGAAAAAGGCCAATTCCTGGCCGAATCCCAAACCGAATCCTGGATTCGGTGCATCCCTACTTGAAGTGGCCACTTATTATTACAAATGTCTAAGGAAGCATAATAAGGAGAAAAGATATCCTCTAATGCCCTAAACATGAGCCCAGCCTGAAACCTGAAACAAATGTGTTGAAAAACACACAAATCTTTAATAGTTAGGACTTTTGAAGGCAATCCCACTTTAAAATATGAAAAAATGCCAAGAACTTTTATGACTTTCCAGCATACAGGATATGATGTCACTGAGGAGGATGTAGCTTCATCTTATCAGTTTGCCAGGTCAAATGTGGTGAAGGAAACGCTGGCAAAAGAGGTAACGTTCTTTAAAATGCGCACTTTAGGGAAATTGCGGAGAAACGATCGTTTGCCTGAGCGAAAATTCGCTAGCAACGGTCTCTTTCACGAGGGAATTGTCATCTATGCCTGTTAGTAAATTGCCGATGTCCCTGCGGATTGTATTTCTGGTGAGTTTTCGCTAGCGACGGCCACTTCGCCCTTTAGTAAATCTTCCCCAAAGCATGAAATCACCTACATAAAAAACCAGACACAAACATTATTATAACTGCAGTGCAGGAGGATACAAGTGGTATTTGGTTCAGTTAGAACACAGATTTATCAGTTAGGACAGATTTATCAAAATTTTAACTTTAAGGTTTTTTTATTTGAGGAAACACAAAAATCTAAAATATATGCTTATTTATTAAAAACTTGAAAATGAAAAACTGTGTAAGAATGGGAAAAACAACGGAAACACTGTGAAATCACTGCCAAATTTCAAATTATTCCTATAAACTTCCATGATCTCACCAGCTTTTAGATGCTGAACTGTTTTCAGTTTTTGCGTTTTTTTATTCTTAATTGCTTAATAGATAATTATTGCAATATATTTTTTAGAATTCTGTTTGAGGGCACATTCTGTTTTTATCTCTTTCATGTGACAAAAATATCTTTGTTTTACAGCTCATAATTCAGCTTCCAGCACCCTTGGCTGTAAGTAAAATATAAATAATAAATGTAAATCTCCCTTTTTGATCTGTATAGAAGTCACCCCTATTCCTTTAAATTGAAAGCTGTTCCTTCTCTTCTGTGTACTAAGAATAACACACAAAACTGCCGTGTACTGTTGCTTGAGATATTCAATTTTTATTGTAGTTTGAGGCACAACTGTTTTACTTCTTGTGACTTTTTTGAGTGTAATCAACTTGGTTGGGGTATTAATAGCCTGCATCTGTACAATATTTATATGGCTAGACCATCTTGTACCTGATAAATTAATTAGAATAATACAAATAGCATATATATGTTATTACAGTCGGCCACCAGATACAAAATACACAGTAATAAAAGTGTGAAACATGCAATGAAATGCAGAAGAGTCAAAGCAATGAACTTGCCAGCAATACACTAGGGAACTAGGGCACAGTTGGCAGGGAGGGAAAAATTGGGGGAAGGTGAAAGAGAGCGGGTGTGGTATTTGGTGTATGGGCACAGGGGTTTTTGAGCGAAAACATGGCGATTTGCATTAATATTTTGCAATTTGCACATTGCACTGCTTTAAAAAATGAGCCCTACTGTTTTGTATAGTTTCTAGTGATATGTGTAAGGCTGTTATATGTTGGTATAGCTCATAAAATATTTTTAGTATAGTGGTAACAATTTAATAAGATGTATAGCATATGTTTTTAAAGTCAACCCCAAAATAAAAACTTACCAAATAAAAAAAAAAACTCTAAGCAATATACATGTATTTAAAATGTTCAATGCATTTACAAATCATTTGTAAAAACAGTTGCTATGTTCTTTTTTTTCTTTTATCAGGCAAAAAAAATATTTTTTGGGTTACCATTCCCTTTAACTGTGAAAAAAGATGTTTACTCAAATTATTGGATCTGACCAGATTTAGCAACACGTCAGATATGCTCTATTTATGTGATAGTACATTGTATGTGAAGTACATTGCATTTGATTGACTTTTTTCTTGTTCTCCCTTGTAAATTGGGATGTCTAATAGGAGTGTATATGTGCATTGTTTGAGTATCCCATTTTCCAAATAATAAAGATGGGTAATGTCAGTATAACGTGTAACCTACAACTATCAAAAGTCAATGTAAAGCAAGGAAACATAAATGATGTCTGAGGCAGTGTCTTGGTAAGCCTAAAAATGTCTCATTTTAAATATATTGTATTTTTTACAGGTTTCTCCATTAAATCGGCTTTGACTTTACTTCTTTTGCCCTTAATACTTATGATGGTCATGTAAAGTTCCCCATGTCATGAAATTCCAGATTATTATGATATTGTGAAGTTTGGTGCCGGTGAAGATCATGGAGAAGAGTCTTTCACTTTTGTGCCAATTTGCTCTGTCTCATATTTGGAATGCATACTGCTACTGGTACTCTGGAATACATATTACTTGTGATTATTAATATGTTTATTATTAGTACTATTATTAGAAGTACCTATTAACTATATGAGATGATTTTCTTGATGAAATGACTAGAAATAGTAAATTCACAGAAACTGCAAAATGAACTTGGGCTTCCCTTAATCTTAATTCATTTTTCAAATAAAGGTTGCATGGTTTCCTTTAGTTCTAGTCTTCTGGCATACACTGATGACTGAACCCAAAAAAGGACTTAAAGGGTTCAAAGATGGAGTGCCTAAATTATTAAATAATGGCATCGTGCTGTGCCCAGCTCACCACTTCTGAAAAATTATTAAATCTGCATTTCACATAGGCAAAGGTTTAGTTAATAAAATCAGCTGTATTGGTTAGTACCTGTATCTGTTCGCTACTTGTATTCTTTCATATCAGTGACTATACTTCGGAGCAGGAATCCGATCCAATTATTCTGAAGTAATAACTAAGGTCAATGGTATGCACAATTAGGGAACAAACAAGCTGCCATAAAGTAAATTGCTGCTGAGCAGATTGTGCCATGGGGATGGCTGGGTCCAATAATGGACACATGTGGGTAGGGAATTGCACTGCTGTACTACTACACACCCTTGAGTGGAACTGGTAGTGAATTGTGTCATTGCATAACAGGTTAGTAACAGACACGGATTAGGCAAGGAATAAATGTGTTGTAATCGTATTTCCGTAAGAACTAAATTTGACTTCCCACAATCCTAATAAGCTGCCATAGGATGCAGGGGCTGGTTAAAATACCCCTTAACCATATAGAGGTTAAATGTTGTCAGAATAATTGGGAAGCACTTTATAGACACGCTTCCACCTACACCTTGTACCATAATTTCCCCAGAAAGCCTGCAAGGTGTGTGGAAAAGAGTTTCTGGAAAAGAGTTGCTGGAAAAGAGGAGATACACTGTACTATTTCCCAAAGTGCCCTCAAACTCTGGTTTATGTTTCCAGACACATTTTGAAACTTATGTTACTGCAGTATTGATTGTAATTTGTGTTGTGGTCATCGGATTTGTAGTAAGCATTGGTATTCTTCTATGGGCAAAAATTAGATAGTATGCCTATGGTAGTACAGGAATGCTATGCAGAAAGTTCGGGATTACAGGAAGGCCATTTTCCATAGACACAATTTTAGCAAAGAATTTTAATTTTTACAAATGATTCCCTTTTTCTCTGTAACAATTAATCAGAACCTTGTAGTTGATGGTAACAGAGCTGCATGATATGGGATGCCTATTGTCCCAAGACATTCTTATAAAAATATCCCTAGTTCACAGAATGAATGTCTCTCAGGGTACATAAGTGTTATAGAGCCCCCCCATGTCCCCTGTGCTGCATAGCACCTGACGAAGGGAGAATGCCCCCAAAACGTTGTGACGCAATAATCATGCAATGGGCTTGTCCCCTGTTTGAATCACTTTGAGTGCTGGTACCGAATTCCTTTCTCGTATCCAGTGTGGAAGTGCCATCTTCCCAGGGTCTGTGCACCAGTCGGATATCTATTTCGAAGGGCCTGTGAGCTTATTTCTTTCTTGTTACTGCATAGCAAAACACATGAACAAAGAACAAACATTACTCAGGGTGCTTCAGTCACTGCAATCTCTGCCATAAACAGTGAATTCCCGCTATAGGTGGGTAGGGGTAACCTGAGCACAAGTCAAACACACTGTGTGTCATTAGCCTTGAGTTAATATATATATATATATATATATATATATATATATATATATATATACTGTATATATATATATATATATATAAGACCTGTGAGTGCAACTTCTATGGACTAAGAGTATATATATATATATATATATATATATATATATATATATATATATATATATATATATATATATATATATATATATATATATATATATATATATATATATAACCTGAATCAGACGCTTGCACTCTAAACCAGTCTTCCATGAACGTGGGTGCTGGGTCAAAGTATTTATGTAAAGTTCAAGAGGACCCGCACACCTTGGTTAGTGAACCAAAAATTTCTTTATTTTTCAGACTTGTGCATCCAGACTTGTGGATGCACAAGTCTGAAAAATAAAGAAATTTTTGGTTCATAAACCAAGGTGTGCGGGTCCTCTTGAACTTTATATATATATATATATATATATACTGTATATATATATGTATATATATATATATATATATATATATATATATATATACACACACATATATATGTAACACCCTCTTGGCGACCCCCCTGGTGCCACGATTGTACTATGCTTACCAAATCAGTTCCTGAGTTCCCTTTGCAAGGTGAAAGGTCCTGGGAATTCTTCTCATGGCAGTGCCTCCATCTAATGGGATCCGGGAATGCACCTACAGATGGCCCCATTAGGAAACATTCAACACACACACACTTTATTCTGTGTAACAAATAACTTTATACAATATAAGTGCAGATTTAAAGAAGAAGTAAAATACAATCACATCACAATCTGCATTTAACTAGCATGACCCACTATCCTTGGAATACTGTGCCAGTCCCATCCTGGCCCTCCATGCCAGACAAAGTCCCGCACTACTCATTGGCAGATCAAAGTCTCAGTCCCTTATCACCAATGAGCACACTTGGTCCCAGGCAGCGCTAGCAGCCCAAAATACCTTTCCCTCCAGTTAGGTACTGGCTCCCTTGTGGCAGGCACACAAAAAGCCTGTGATACCATAGAACCCCCGCTGGATCCTTTCCCTCTACTCTCCCCAGGCAGACTCATCCGAGGACTCACACACAGAGCTGGCAGGCTCACACAGAGCAGAAACAGGCATCCACAGCGATGAGAACCTTCATCCATTAAATGCAGCTTTGATGAATGTGTTGCTGAATTAAAGCTCCCAGTACTGCCTATAGAGCGAGCACGCACAGTTCAGTTTGGGAAATCCGGAGCTCCCGACCCTCCTGGTCTTGCTCCCAGGCATGGGGTCACCTACCTCAGCCTCTGAGGCCTCCTGCCACTACATAGTGGCAGCTGAAATCACTATCTCCTTAGTGAAGTACAGTCAGCAGAAATCCTCCAGCAGTAATGGCAAATAATGAGAGCACATGGCAAATATCCATACAGGGTTTCTGCACCATGATATATTTAAATACAATATAAACTATGATTATGATTTCCAGTTTTGAGCAATACAGTACACCTCCATTCTGAAGATCAGTGTTTGTGGCAGTGCGTAATGAAGATTTATTCTCCCTCAGTAGCACTAGCCTGGACTTGTTGCTTTATTTATACTTCTGTTACCCTGGAGAATTGTGAACCCCCCCCAAAAAAAAGTGGACAAGGAATGGGAGGATGAACATTAACCAAAAAGGTCCATCATGCCCACCCTCTACCTAACCATGTCATTTCTAAAAATCTTAAATTTTTATATTTTTATAATGAACACCAACACTAATTATAAGAAAGTTCTATTTATGTATAGAATTATATAAATAAACATGAAATGTGTTAAATTAATAGACAACTGATGGATTTAGGTATTAAATATAGATGTATTTTAATTAATGAGTGTCACAAATGAAATTTGCAATCACTATACTTAATGTTTATAATATTTTTTAATTATTTAATATATACAAGACATCGTATAATGTTTCATCACTTTTTATGAATAATTGTAATAGTAATTCACAGTTCTTTACACGGTGTATCCAATGTGTATGATTGACACCCAATAATTAGTCTATTTAAAGCCCTGATCACGTGACAAACACTAGACCCTGACGAAGTGCCTGGAAAGGGGGCACGAAACGCGTAGGTTTTCCTCACCAACCCACTGCCAGAAGCTCACTAGAAGTGCCAATTAAAGCCGCAAGTAAATTGAGCATTACCGTCTCTTGTGATTCCTTCGATCAGCGCCGTGTAACGGGGTAAATCTGTGTACTCCCTTGGGGACCCAACATTTCAATTGTCTATGCTTATATACATCTATGGCCTAATCAACATGGAACGCTAAACATTCTCTATAACAGTATATATATTTGAACAACTTATCTGAACTACAAAATTTAAAGAAAACAATATGATTTTAAACTGAGATACCAAGAAAATAATTTTTAAATGTACATATATAGGAAAAATTAAAGTGCAAAGAACCCCAAGGAAAACCCTACCCTTTCCCTTTTGTAGGGGTCACATGCTTAACCAAAGAGGTCCATCATACCCGCTTTCTATGAAACCTGCCATGAAGAACTTCTATAAGCATGTCATCCCCAGCAAAGGGACCCACCCCCTTGGGGACCCAGCAATTTAATTGTCTAATTATGATCACATTTGTTCATTGTTATTATGATTGACACTATGGGGTATATTCAGGCCTGGATTTGTGGCAAGGCCACGAAGACCCGGGCCTAGGGTGGCAAAATATTAGGGCTGGCATGCCGCCCAGCCACTTTCCAGGGAGCACGGGGGAGTACAGTTCCCCAGCGTTCCGGTGCTGGCACGAATTAGTGCTCACGGGGAGGGGAGTTTGCAGGGTGGGGCACCTGCCCACTAAATCCAGCACTGGGTATATTTGAAGTTAAATCACCACAGTCCACTAGTATGAAATACTGCCTCTCTCCATTCATTTCTATGGGATTTTTAAAGGTGTTTTTATCAAATGGTGAACTTTCACTTTCGACCATTGATAAATACTCTTTTAATAATTCCATAGAAATGAATGGAGAGAGGCGGAATTTCACTCTAGCGGACAGTGGCAATCTCTAACTTCAATCTTCGATAAATATACTCCTATAAATTATATATTTTCTCATTAATACAGTGAAACCTCAATACTACATCCACTGATTTTAAGTGTTCCCTCATTTTACATATTTTTTTGTGGTCCCACCAAGATATTATGCATAATATATTTCCCTGTTTTTACACATTTTCTTCTGGTCCCCTAAAAAATATAAAATAAAAGGGTTCTACTGTATGAATTGTCTTGCCCTTTAGGAGTTCTTGTGGTTTTGAATTTATAACTTGTGATTTGTACCTTGATTGGCTATTAAACCTATGGGCGGGTCCTTAAAGAAAAACAAAACACGAAATTAAAAATTATAACTAATAGCCCCCTCCCCAAACACATTATTGGCTGCAAAAGGGGCCCCTGTAACTGCTGTCTATGTACAGAGGTGGTGATCCAGTAAATGCCAAGCCCTAATAAGCTTCTACTGCATGTGCCCCTGCTAAGCCATGGCTGATTTTTGTAGGCAGATTTTATGAACTGAAGATGAACAACCAGCCCCAACAACTCTGCTGTCAGAGGGTTGGTAAAGAGGGACCCTGGACTTTTACATGTTGTCAGATGTGTTGATGGGGAGGGTATGAGGCCCTGTGCATGAGGGATATTAGTTAAAAGGTGGGGGCGAGTTTAAGATAACTGCTTTATTTGGTGGACTACAGGCTAAGTGCGGGCTCCAAAACAGTTTTTTTACCACTGCCTGTCCGTGAGATGCATAGATGTTTTTATTTGATATCATCAATATAGATTGTAAGCAATGTATTATATAAAAGTAGCATGGAGAAATTTGGAAAACGCTAGTCTATACTACCAAAAGATGGACATAGATGGGAATAACAACTGCACCACCAGTGAAACTAAAAACGAAAGCACGTAGAACCTTGGCAAAGACCTCCAGTTCACACACTTCACTTTCAAGCTGGCATAAGCACTCTTGCTGGTAAAGCTGAAAGAAGAGAAGTATTATTATAACATTTGATATATTACTATCTATTTTTTTACTGTGGGATTTGGAAGTACTGTATGTAAATGTTCTGGGCATTGCTAATAAGTCAAACAAATTTCAGTTGTACATAATATATAGCCTAGAACCCAAATTAAACAGCCACAGATGAAGTACTAATTCTAGTATATCCCAAAGTGCCTGAAATTCACTACTGATAAATTCCAATCATGTACAGTGTTCTCCCGAGAAAAAAAGTCAGATGGGGAAAAAAATGAGCTGTCAGGAAGGGAAATAATTACCTGCCTCTCCTACTCTATTAAAACAGTTTTTGCAGAAACCAGTAGGTGAACTGGAAGCGGTAGGGGTAGAAAAGAGTACCGGCAGATGTGTCTGGCACAAAGGGACTGGGGAGAACACTGACGTTAATGATAGGCTGCATTGTCAGGTTCAGGCTAAAAAAAACACTAGTGAGAATATCCACTTGTCATATTGGCCATAACTGCTTACAGGGATGACTCACGGTGACTGAGACAGTTGTCTTAGCCACACTTTCCCTAGCAATGCAGACAAGGGAGTCATTTGGATCCCCACTAAGGGACTCTGCCCAGTGGCTTATTACGGGAACATGCTAGACATGTTGACTGTTTCCAAGAGGTGTTTTAAAGGCACAGTAGGTGGAGCATCATGATAGGACAAAAAGAATGGCACATTGTAAATATGGAAAAAAGAGGCACAAAGGGTGGAAGCTAGAAGGGAAAGGGACTAAAGGTGTAAACAACAGCACATAGGAAGAGGATCAGTAGTTGCACATACTGTAAAATTTGGAGAGTGGTGAAGCCAGAGAGTATGGCGCATGGGTGAGGGGTTGAAGATGGAGGGAATGGCAAAGAGGCAGAGAGCTAAAACTGAAGAGCAAGGCATATGTGCAAGCAAGAAAGTGAGAAAACATGGCACATATGTACAAAAGTAAAGTAAAGCACATGGCAGACTGAAAGAAGTGAGGCATGGTGAAGAGAATGGCACAATGTTTTCAATTTTATATGTAGTAGTTATAAGTGCAAGACAAGCAAAAGACAAGAAAAAAAAAGGAAGTGAACAAATACTAGCAAATCGGAATAGATCATGGAAGGAGAGAGAACTAAACATTAGAAAAAAAAAGTCTCCCAAAAAGAAAAAAAGAGCCCCTCAAAACCCCTAATTAACATTTACATTTGCAGTGTTTGGTTTACTGCAAAATTTGATAGTTTGTGGAACTTGTATGAATATTGCAACTAACAGTATAAGTTGTTTTGGCAATAATAACAATATGCCAAATATTGCACAATTACTGTAAACTGCTATACCCCTTTACAAAAATGTAAAACCTGTCGTGAATGTTGAAGCAGGAGAAGAACAAGGCACTAATTGAGCAAGCGCTCTTTCCACCCAAGCTGTATAATACATCAGGAATATTTCCCTGGATGGGAAAACAGTTTTGAGCATAATGCTGCCTCCAAACATTATAAACTGATTGCCAGTCCCACACTATCCTACAGCAGTGCTTTATGGACATAATCCTAATGCCCCATGATTTATGATACTTTGATATGGTGATGCATTGGTGTATTTAAACATGAATTTTGCTGTAATGTAAGTTTAATGGATTATTGAGCACAATTTTAAATAACCAAAGTGAATAAGAAAGTTGATTTCTTTTTTCTTTTGGGAGATTTTGAATGAATTTAGCCCTGAATAAATTTAACATAAGTAGAAACTCATGAGAAAAATAAACTTTCTAAATATAATTAATTAAAATTCTGTACAGGTGTTAAATGATCAAATAACCCCTCATTATTCCCCTCTTAGCAGTATATCCCTCTACATACGTCAGACAGTTATTTTAAAAGAAAATTGTCTAGGCAAAGGGAGCACTCATCAATGTATTATACCGAACCGACAATCAAGTCTCTCAACCCTACATGAAGACAAACAAAGTAGAAAACCAAAGACTAACTAGAATTGCTTATATGTGTTAAATAATTATTATAATGATAAAATTTCTTATTTCCATATGGTGAAGAAACCTGTGGTGGACATACATGGATCAATAAAAGGTGCCAACAGTAGAGTTAAACCTGGCCATGGCCATACACAAAAGGATTAATTCTATTTTAGTCTGGATTTAGTACAAGATACTGTTTTATTATTACAGAGAAAAAGGAAGTTATTTTTTAAAAATTTCGATTATTTTGATAAATGGAGATGGAGCTTTCCGGATAACTGATTTTTTAATCCCATACCTGTACAATAAAAATTCAATAACAGGGTGACATTTACACATGTTGGCAGACTATTTTTAATCTGCCATGCAGGGCCAGGACTAGGGTTAGGCAGAAGAGGCGCATGCCTAGGATGCAACGCTGGGGGCACTGGGCACATACCTCTTGCCTGCACACCCCTAGTCATGGTCCTCAAGTCCCCCGGTCCTGCCTGATCTCCTCTGCTCTCCGATCTCCCCACCTAGCTGTCAAAATGAGTTTGCACATGCGCATTGTGCAGGGGGGTGGGGGTGGAGCTGTTGTTGGCTGGGTTGCCTAGGGCTTCGGCTGGCCTGGCCTACTGCCATGATACTAAGGTGACTAAGATCTAATATATTTATAAATTTTTCGAAAAAAGGGTCTATGGATTTAATTGAAAGAGAGAGGGATAAAAACATTTGACATGAAATAACAGATTCAATCCAAGCAGATAGGACAAGAATTTTAAGAGATGCAACACAATTGAGTGAATAATTGGAAATCCAAAAGTTAATGAATAAGAGCTGAAACGGGAGAAATACAGATCATGATTGTCTTGCTACAAGCTTCCCTTGGCAGACTTATCACACACAAAATGTCTTACCGAGCTTCCCTCAGCAGATTTATCACATACAGGGATAGAAATAAAACTCACACACACATTGATCAAGATTAGATAATAATAATATATTGTAAGATATTGTATATACAAGGCAACGTCTAGTCGAACTTCCCTTGGCAGACTTCTGAGAGGAACATCAACTGGGGGACCCCGGGCCAAATACAGAGAACTCTCAAAGCCAGATCAATTGGCCAAGGTTCTACACAACATTAGGGATGTAGCGAACCGCCGCCGATGTGTTCGCGAACGCCGTTCGCGAACACCGGCAAAAAATGCAGACAGTTCGCGAACAGTTCGAGAACTTCGAACATCCGAAAATCATTCGATTCGAACGATCGAAGGATTTTAATCGTTCGATCGAAGGATTTTCGTTCGACTCGAACGATCGAAGCCATTCGATCGAATGATTTCATTCAATCCAATGGCTTCGATCGTTCGTTTCGAACGGAAATCCTTCGATTTTAGCGGTCGAAGGAATCGAATGGTCGAACGATTTTTGTTCGAATCGAACGCGAACTCGTATTGGCGAACGTCGCGTGACGTTCGCGAACATTCGGCGGACGCGAACAGTCGAAGTTCGCGCGAACTAGTTCGCCGGCGAACTGTTCGCTACATCCCTACACAACATGTCTGCTTGTAGATGAAGTCCCGAAGCCCCCTCCACTGAGTTCTCTTTTAATACTAGTGTAACAATAAAATAATCAATCATGACAGAATTTGGGACATATACCAAAATAATGATCATATGCCCAGAACTGTGACCATGAGAATGACCATGAGAATGAAAATAATTGCCGTATACCTAAAACTATAACTATGTGAATAAGATCCAAGAAGGAATTATTATATTGAAATAATAACAAAGTAATAGATGGCTACACGCCCAGAGCCATGACCATGAGAATGGCCATGTTTATATGTTTACAATTTAATTAACTCATGCTGTTTCCTTATTCCAACCAATGCTAATACATTCATATAACAACTAAGGAGCCATATTGGATACACTTGATCACACTCTCATTCATACATGGCCTGCCATGTCACATTTGTATCACAATGACTGATCTCATGTATCAAACTGGATAGTGGAAGATAGCTGTACAAAATCTAGTGAAAGGATAACAAGAGAGAGAAAGAGTGAACCGTGAAATAAGCAATAGAAGAAAGTTCACAGCAGAATGCGATGAGAACAAACTGTACTTTCCTTTGTCAATTTTTTTAGGTGAGTCAAATACAGTAGTAGAACAGAGAACATGCAAGACAACAAACCTGCAGTGTTGGTTAAAGGTTAAAAGAATGTAAAAATGTTATAGAGGTATATTATAAATTTCCAGGAAAACCTAGCACGGTCCACAATTTTATTAGGTACTTCCAATGATTCAGATTGTAAGTAAAATGTCTTGGGAAATGAGTGGTATTTGCTATTGGTGCAATGCATTTACAAGTTCCATTAGTAACTGTAGGTCCCACATGAGAATAATCTAGGCTCCACTGTCCTATGATGATCTTACCAGATTTTATATATACCGTTGAAATAAAACTGTCAAGGTTCTTTAAAACACTGGGGTTGAGTTTCTGTGGTTGAGTGTAGTTATGAGACTGGTTTTTGATCTGAAATTACAAAGGTTTTGTGAGTGAGGGATACTGTGGGCAAAGGAAGCAATATTTGTGCCAGAAGCTCTAGGGTTAATGTTGTCAGGTAAGCATGTGCATAGGCAGGGCAGCCATCAGGGGGGGACAGGGGGGAGAGTTGTAGGGGGCCCTGAGGGTAAGGGGGGCCCCGGCCACGCCACACTTACTTGATTAGCCAGGCCCCCCATCTTTCTGAGAGTTGCGGACTTCAGGAAGGCATGGACATTTAAGGGGCCCAGGCCATCAATTTTCTTATAATGTGGTGGGCCCTGGCCACCAATTTTTTTTCTCATGTGGGGACCTAGCCACCAATATTTTTTAATGGGAGGGGGCCCTAGCCACAAATGTTTTTTTATGGGGGGCCCTGACCACCAATATCTTTTTATTTTTTATTAACATGTGTGAACCCTAGCCACCAAATATTGTTTTTGTTTTTTTACTGTGTGGTGGGGAGGGCGGACCTGTAGGTGGGGCTTGCAGTGGGCGCAGCCCAGGGGGCCCAGGAAACTTTGTTGTATGGGGCCCTGCGATTTCTGATGGCGGTCCTGTGCATAGGTTTCCAATTAACCTAGCTGCTGTGTTTTAAAACGTCTGGCTTCCAGCTCACTGTGCTGCCTGTTAGAGAAGATGGGAGCTCCTCAGTGAAACTGCTCTGTTAGGGCTCTTCCACGAGAGAGTTGTGGACTGCATTCCCCTGTGTTTCGTTTAAAGCCATTTGACCACAGGGGAGCGCATTCACAGAATCACTCATTTCTTACCTATGGTTCCTTCCTCATGGAACTCAGACAGGCAGACGGCACTTCTGGAATGTGGTTTATTAGGGTTGCTGCTGTTAGACACCTAACGCGTTTCGGGAATGTATCTCTTAATCATAGGTCCCTTCCTCATGACAACGCAGGTAAGCGCAGAACGAATGGTGGAAAGCATCATGTTGTTTTCCACCTGCGTTTGGCGCTTATCAGCGTTGTTGTGAGGACAGCAGAGTAACTCACATGTAAAAATACATGTGAGTTAAAATACTATATGAATGATGTTTTTGATTATGGATCTGGTGTTAAAATAACAGAATAAAATAATTAAATGGAAAATGCAAGCTAAACAAGACTATTCAAAAAACCGTATGTTTAAAAAAAAAAAATATTTGCAAGGCATTACATGCAGGGCACTATTTATAATATACTGAAGTAGAGTCTATTACATAATATGATGGTGCTGCTGATTTTACCCTTGCTGTTTCTAAGTTCTGTTGTACTAACAGTCTGCTTGCAAACTCTGTGAACTCTGTTAAAGGAACAGTAACTCAGAAATTGAAAATGTTTTATAGTGATGAAAATATGCATAGTGTTACGCTGCACAGGTAAAACTGTTGTGTTTGCTTCAGAAAGACTGCAATAGTTTTGGGCATAGACACACGGTCAGATCCGGCGAGATTAGTCACCCAGCAGCAAATGTCCTCTTCTTTGGGGCGACTAATCTCCCCGAACTGCCTCCCACCGGCTAGAATGTAAATCGTCAGCGTAATCTCAATCAGTGTGCTTTGTTTTCCGATGTCACACAAAGTTGCCTCACGAGGAAACTTCGGGCGACTACGATTTAAATTCTAGCCGGCGGGAGGCAGTTTGGGGAAATTAGTCGCCCCAAAGAAGAGGCAATTTATCGCCGGGCGACTAAATCTCCCCGAATCTGAGCGTGTGTCTCTGTCCTTATAGAAAAAGAAATAGTGGAGTGCAGATGGATTAACTGGTACCTTCCTTCCAGTGTCCAATGAAACAAAAAAAAATCTTTCATCCACTTGCACACAAAAAGTATGTGTTTAATTCAAAGCACTTACAATGTTTTGAGGGCCTATTAAAAGCAAAAGAATGCCTGCTGGTAACAATTATCAGAAAACCTCTAAAAGTCTGAAATTATTAAAAATGGTCCAGTAGGATCCCCACAGCTCCCATTGAGTTCTGTAGGGTCTTCATTGCTTTTCCTTGATGCACTTTTGTATAAGAGTTTTTCATGGTTTTTCCACTTCATAAACCTTGAGAAACCTACAAAGATTTCAAAAACACAATTTTTTGAGATTCACAGCATAGGGGTTATTTACCAATGCTCCAGGTGCAAGTAAATGCACACAGGTTTGCTCCCTTTAGGGTCGATGCACTTACATGCTGCTCTGAGGTAATGTCTTCTGGAGTGTACACACTATAAATTTGGTAGAACACTGTGGTCAGAAGGAAGCTCCCTGATGTGGGATAATATTTCAGTCTCGTAATACCACTGTACACAGGAAGTTTGAGTTCTTTTGAAATTGATCATTAAAAAAAAATGGGATTAAACTTGTTTGAGTTTCTTCACATTTTTTTTTTGGAGAGATAGCTTATTTTTGAGTAAAACTTGATGGTATTCAATTGCCAAGAAAAAAATGAATACAACTGTATAAAGATCTTTCTGGAGTTTAATACCCTGGAATCTTGCTCCATCTCTAACTTAGCATAATCGAATTTAATAATCTAATTGTATCTAGAAACAATAAAGCAAATCCAGTTGGTTTGACTTATTACTATATATAATGATTGACTATAGTATTTATTCAGCCCCAGTTAACGATGTAACTATATGTTATACAATTTTTGCTGCAAAGGGCCACTGCAAATCCATGTATAGGCAGTCCTCCAGTTACATACACACAACATACAACTCACACTTACAGATGGGAGTTTTTACAGTAACATACTATGGTTTACTTGACTTTTATTAGCATTTAGCTTTAATAAACCACCTGCCCCAATTCCCTCTGGTCTGTGTTGGCTACTGCAGAGCACAGAAAGGTAAAAATAAATACTATGTTATGACAGACATCTGTCTAAGTTGCATTTAATTGTGTTTGCTTCAACATACATACAAATTCAACAAACCTACAGTCCAATCTTGTATGTAACCTGGGGATTGCATGTAATTACATTCAATTTATTACTTGATGGGCTAGTTCCTGTATGTTCATTACCTGAGATGCTAACAGCTATGAAGGATAATAAAATAAGAAATAAGGGTGTTTATATTGACTTCTTGACCTATTTTATTCATGGGTGTGTACACTACTGTCAACTTTCAAAGGAATTCCATACCAAGAGGTAGTAAACTAGAAAAATCTTTTACGCACTAATATCCTTCCACGTTTTTATTTCTTGTTTTACCGCACTGCTCATACAACAAATAATTATAGCTGAAATAAAAACGTTTTAAACCCTGTCATAGAACAGTTATATAAAAAGGATAGGACACACAAAATAAATATTCTCATTAACCTGTGAACATATCTTTTGGCTTTGAAAAAATAAATGATTACATTTTTTAAATATGTTTATCCAGGTAATGCTATTGTATGCAACGTACATAACAATACAATTCTTATCTTGCAATTACATGCACTAAAAGATACAAATATCTCTAAGTCCTTAAAAATTTGAGTTTTCCGGTTTAGTAAAAAAAATTGGAAAACCTCCAAGTCTGAATGGTTTAAAAAAAAAAGTCCAATAGTATCAGCACAGGTGACTCCCATTGACTTCTATAGGACCTTGACTACTTTTACTTGGAGAAACTTTGTTTTAGAGTTTTTCATAATTTTTACCCTAACAGGATTATTTACTAAAACTTGACTTTCTCTGACGCAAATTAGACCAAACTCTCAAACCTGAATCCCCTTAACCAAAATAAATTATTAATTATCGAATGAAAACCAATGCAAGCAGCCCGAAACTATAGAGAATCCTGACATGTTCCAGAGATTAAAGGGACCATCTGCCATTGACTTTTACATGATTTTGACAGGTTTAAGATGGGGAATTTTCAGATTCGAATTTTTAACAGCTTCAGAGCATAATAAATATCAAAAAATTTAGTTTTTTTCCTCTAAAAATTTGAGTTTTTCCCCTTTAAAAACTCGACCAGAAAAATGGAAATTTAAATAATGTGAGTTTTAGAGAAATAAAAACAATTTTTAGAGAAAAAAATATGTGAAACAAATGAAAATCCTAATATTAGTAAATTGGCTCCATAGCCATGTTAGATATCTAAGTTTCATTGGGTGCCTGTGCTGTTTTGGATGTGTTTTCATGACCCCCTTTAATTTCTTGAAAAGTACACAATAGTAATTGAAAAATCTGTATAGTTAATAGCAAAGTTGGCTTTATTTGACTGACATAAATAAAAAGGCAAGAAGCCTTATGTAAGATGGCCATACACAGACATTTTTAAGCTGCTGATTCAGCTCCTATCTGCCCGTTTATAGCCTCTCCCCACTGGGCATACATTGGGCAGATATCTATGGAGCAGATTTGAAAATCCCATCAGATAATGACCACATTGACGCGATGATTCAGTCATCTCCCGATAGGTCTACATAGGCAGTTGTTATGATCCTATCATTGGCCCAGGATTACCAAATCTGGCAAAGATCTGCTCAATTGGTGACATGGCAAATGAGCGAATCTAAGGCCCATTTATCAACATTCTCATTTTAGTGGTTTTAGAAACTAGTTTTCTCTAAATCCACAAAAGCCATGAAAGTTATTAAAGGATCAAAATATAAAAAGCATGAACCATAAAAAACTGAATGATTTACTAAAAAATCTGAAATCCTCTTAAAGTCTGAATGGCTGAAAAAACTCCCATTGACTTATTTTGGACCTCGACTGCTTTTACTTGGAGAATTTTAGTTATTTATTAAACTCCAAATGCAAAAATGTATTAAACCCCGGGGATGGAAAAGTCCAAATCAGAAAATCCGGCATCTCAGACCTGTCGAGGTTGCATATAAGTCAATGGGGAGAAGTCCCAATGATTTTTTGATGTGTGCTGGGTTTCATGCAATACCCCGAACTTTTCGGGCAAAAAGCATAAGAAATCTGAGCACAGCAAATTTTTAGGAAAATGTAATAATAAACGTAAAAAAAAACGGAGCGTATTTGATCAGAGTTTGTAGCAGAAAATGTTGAGATAAAATCGGACTTTGATCAGTATCAGACTGCCCCACTAGGATACCAGGAAAACTCCCGATGGGCCCAGGTGTTAGTGGCCCTCATGCTTTTAGCCATTTGGCCTATTTCATGGCCATTCCCTATTTCTTTATGAGAAAAAATGCTTAATAATGTAAGAGTAAGTAGATATAAAAGACTAGGAGAATAAAGAGGTTGAGTGAAGAGAGGAGGAATAATAGTATGGAAAGTGGTCTAAGGATTTCTGGTGGGCCCCTGGCATCCCAGACCTACACTGACTTTGATAAATAACCCCCTAAGGGTAGGGACCTACCTTTAGATTCAGTGCTGGCTTTTAAACACCAGCAAATAAACTGACCAGTGTAGGCACTGTAATTAGGCATAATGCTTTCCAAAGAATACTTATTCCACATTAATCCTTGCATAATGTAAATATAGAGAAATACTGTTTTTTAAATAAATGTAAAATAAGATGTATCCAAACTGTCAGTTACCTGGGATTAATGTATTTTAATAACATTTTTGAAATATCAGTTGCAAGTAAAGGCACGCTTAAGTGGGTGCAAAGTTTTAAGTGTATTGATGCTACTGCTTAACAATATATGCTTTCAAACACACTCCTTGCACTTCTGCGAGGCAGGTTAGAAAGCCTTAGTCACAGTGGCATCCACCATTGTGACACTAAAGTAACACGTTTCTGTATTGCCAGTGGCATCTCTATTTTTGTTACAGTGCTTTCAAGTTAATTGTTAAAGTTCTCATATGGCCTAACTGAGCTACTTTTTGGATCTATGCAGTGACCAGCAAAACAGATTTTACGTGAAACATTGTATAATCCATTTATTTGAGAATATTGACATCTAGTGGTGCACACAATGTTTAAACTGTTAAAGGAAATGCTAATTTACTAGCAAAACTCTTACTGTTAAGCTCCAGTTCTGCTTTAACTAACAATATCAAACATGTATCACACTTTTCTTGTCGAGGAGACATCCCAGAAATAAAACAGCATTTTATTTAAAACAGGGACATCAAAAACCCCAGAATACGGGCAATTCATAAGGGCAATTAGCTGAAAAGTGTAGGGCTGAGCGTTAAGTGCACACCTTGCTCTTTTTCACGCTAAACATCCCTTTACTGTGAAATACTCCCCACAAACTAGATATTCATCGAAAGAGCTATTCACTGGTTGCATTCTTGCTTTCTACATGAAAATCTGCAAGCATCTATCTGTAATGTCTCTGTTTAGTGAAGCACCTTAGGACCCTTTCCATCTGTGCATCCTAAGGCAATGCTGCTTTAAAAAACAAAAACAATTTTTGCATATATTATAACTTAAAATAAAATATTTGCCACCAAATATACATACTGTATAAAAAAAGGAAATACATGTAGTCCAGAAATACAGACAACCTGTAAAATTGTACTGAAAGGTGAGCATTGGAGGAGCCAACAATAAAACCTGTGGCTAGTGATGAATAAAATGTATTGCCAATCATGGCTTTGCAGTATTTTGCAACAAAAACAGCCCACTGGTTCCTATGCATTTTTTGTGCAAGAAAAAGTGCTCATTGACTAAATGCATTTGCTCAGAAAAAAAAATAATTAACGCCAAACCATTTTGTTGACTTCAAAGCATTTAGCAAATATCATGAATGTTTTCACGGTTTCAAAATAGATGATCTCATAACTACTTGTGGTACTAAAAGGAGAGCGGTAATGTGGACTCATTTACTATTAGAGAGGTGATTAATTTGCTCTCTTCATTAATTCACAATTTAGCTCCTTCATCTAAAGTACATTGTAATGTACCAAAAATTTGCTTAAAAAATGCTATAACATGTAATATCACACTAATATGTCTTCATCTGTCTCCCGATGTTAAAGAAAAAATGGTGATAGGGTGATTATATAGACTTACGGTAGGACATTCACTAAGATTCGTTATTGCGCCGCACTTCGCCAGGCGTATTTTCGCCAGCGGTACGCAAATTCACTAAAATCCGAAGTTGCACTCAAGGGAAGCGTAAGGTTGTGAAGTTGCGCTAGCGTTAATTCGCCAAGCAAAGCAAAGTTACGCTAGCGATGCTTAATTTGCATACGTCGACAAATTCAAGTTACAATGGAGGTATATGTAGCAGCACTACACAAGCCTGGGAAACCTTCAAAACAGCAAATAAAATTTTTATTTTGCCCTACACATGTGCCCACTGTATAGTTAAGGTGCCATGAGTTAGGAAATGTAGGGGGGAAGGAGGGTAGCCCCAAAAAAATTTTCGCTCTTTTTCAGCCTATCACCCATAAAAAATGAAAAAACGCCAGTGTTTTTTGGGACTTAGAAAAACTTTTAACTTTTTTTGAAGCAATCCCTATATACTCTATTGCACTTCGCCTGGTCTGAGGTGGCGAAGGAAGTCTGGCGTAAAAGGTAGCGTTCAAATAATTTGCACGTTAGTGAATTTGTGTAGTTACGTCCGTTGCGCAAATTCACCAGGCGTAAGGGTCTGAAGTAACACTAGCGAATTTACGCCAGCGTCCGTTAGAGAATTGGCGAATTAACGAAAATGCGCTATGTTGGCGTATTCACGCTAGCGTTAGGCGCTTCGTCATTTAGTGAATTTGCCCCATTGTCTTTTATTCACTCTTAAAAAGACTTTAAAGTTAACAAGGGAGAAAGCGAAAAAGACAGAAGGAGATCTATTGCATGTACTTTCTCCATTTGGATACAAGCCTTCTGTATCTATGCATACAGAGAAAAAACTCATGTAGGGTTGTATTTATTTAAGCATATCGGTATCTTGGAAGCATACAGAAATTTTGGCGGGTTAGCGTGGTACTTTTATGATGATAAATTCCACCAAAAGATGTCAGTCAAGGTCAGTTTGGGAAAGAAAAATTTAGTTCTTTGGTTAGGATGTTAATCCCTAGACCTACTATGAATGTTGCAAGATAAATTTCAATGAAAAAAAAAGACCATTTGTTTTTATCTTGTCGGATGAAGATGCAGCATGCAGCGTTCATATCCGACAGACGTGTGCTCCGGCTGAAAAATTTTTTGTATCAGTCCCATTATATTTTAACCCACCAGACAACATCCGACTTGTAGGATATATTTTGTCGATCCAACAACATCCTACAAAAGAGCTTGTGGAGTTCAGCCAAAACCTTTGTAAATTTGCACTTTGGCAGTAACCCATACCAACCAATCAGTGGTAGTTTTCAATGTTCAACCTGCAGCTGGCTGAAAAAACTAATCACTGATTGGTCACTGTGGCTTACTACCAAACTACAAATTTGCTCAGTGTTTATAAATGAGCCTGGTTATCTCTTACACACTCAAATTCTCATGGTTCTGATCTTTAACTTTTAGTCCGTTTTTGATCTCTTTTCGGTGGTGGTACATTTTGTGGTTAGCATTACAAGCACACTCCTTGATCACACAAACATATCAGATATTGAATTATATTCATATGGCATATAAAGTTGCAGAATCAGGTCTTATGTTGCAACTTGTTGCTATAACATTATTGTTTCTGAACGTTGTTTCTATTATGCTAATTAATATTCACAGTGATTAATATTGAACTGAGGGGAAAAAAATATATAAAAAAAGTGATATGGAGCAGTTAGGTAAATAATAAATAAACAACAAATAAATAATAAGCAGTAGCACACCACAGAATGTATGGAGATGAGCATTACATTAAATTCTAAAGAATTGTAAAAGTAAATAACATGGAATGCTATAAAATAATACATGTAAGGACCTAAAGGGGTTAAACCATTTAATCTGTATTACAGGATGTATTTAATTCTTAGTAGCCTTTTAACGACTGATAATTTTAAAGTTCAACAGCTGCTCAGAGATTGGCACAATAGCAACAATTTCTACCTAGATTGTTACATTTTTGAATGCTGTTTTAGTGCCTTGTTTTTAATGTTTTGGGGAATATTATGAAAGTAGTTTTTTATTGGAGTACTATATTTGATGATTCACAGTTATATATGATGACTATACTAAAACGTCCCAGGAATTGCTGCTGTTTTCCTGCCAACTTGCAGATTTAAGGCATACTGTTATTTTGGTACTTTGAGAAAGGCCTGGGTTTGGGCCAAAACCAGGCCAGGACTAACAATCTGTCTGTTCGGGCATTTGCCCAAGAGGCAGCTCTATTTTTTTTTAAGTGGGTCGCTCCTGATCTCGACTTATTAGAAAGTGCCACTGCCTTTCAATGCATCAGGCCGGCTCTAGGACTGCTCCTGCATCCTCTCTCCCACTGTGGCTCCGTCCCTCCCACTCCTCTCTGTTCTGGTGCTGCCGTGCTCTGTGCAGGCCTGCGCGTCATCAGGAGGCCCAGCAGGATTTAGACTCAAAGGGGGGGCAGCTGTGCTGCTCTTTCAGGATTAGGCGGCCCCCTTAAAATCATGGACATCGCTGAAGCTGAAGACTGGATCTTTCTCTGCATTTTCTGTGAGTCTTTGTCATTCTCTGTCCCTCTCCCTGTCTCTCTCTGCACTCTCTGTCACTCTCTCTCTGCAATCTCTGTCCCTCTCTCTGCACTGTCTGTCACTCTCTCTCTCTGCACTCTGTCAATCTCTGCACTCTCTGTCTCTCTCTGCACTAACTGTCCCTCTCTGTTTCTCTCTCTTGCACTTTCTGTCTCTCTGCCACTCTCTCTCTCTCTCTCTCTCTCTGTTCCTCTCTTTGTCTCTCTCTGCATTCTCTGTCCCTCTCTCTGCACTCCCTGTCTCTCTCTCTGTCTCTCTCTCTCTGCACTCTGTCTCTCTCTGCACTCTCTGTCTCTCTCTGCACTCTCTGTCTCTCTCTCTCTCTCTCTCTCTCTCTGTCTCTCTGCGCTCTCTGTCCCTCTCTGCACTCTCTGCCCCTCTCTGCACTCTCGGTCCCACTCTCTGTCTCTCTCTGCACTCTCTGTCTCTCTCTGCACGCTCTGTCTCTCTCTGCATGCTCTGTCTCTCTCTGCACTCTCTGTCTCTCTCTCTGCACTCTATCTCTCTGCACACTCTGTCTCTTTCTGCACTCTCTGTCCCTCTCTGCACTCTCTGTCCCTCTCTGCTCTCTCTGTCTCACTCTCTGCACTCTCTGTCACTCTCTGTCTCTCTCTGCACTCTCTGTCTCTCTCTCTCTGCATGCTCTGTCTCTCTCTGCATGCTCTGTCTCTCTCTGCACTCTCTGTCTCTCTCTCTGCACTCTCTCTCTGCACGCTCTGTCTCTTTCTGCACTCTCTGTCCCTCTCTGCACTCTCTGTCCCTCTCTGCTCTCTCTGTCTCACTCTCTGCACTCTCTGTCACTCTCTGTCTCTCTCTCTCTCTCTCTCTGTCTCTCTCTGCACGCTTTGTCTCTCTCTGCACTCTCTGTCCCTCTTTGCACTCTCTGTCCTCTCTCTGTCACTCTCTGCACTCTCTGTCAATCTGCACTCTCTGTCTCTTTCTCTCTCTGCACGCTCTGTCACTCTCTCTCTGCACTCTGTCTCTCTCTGCACTCTCTGTCTCTCTCTCTCTGCACTTTCTGTGAGTCTCTGCCTCTCTCTCTCTCTCTGCCCCTATCTCTGTCTGTCTCTCTCTCTCTCTTTCTCTCTCTCTCTGAATTACACTTAAAGGAGAACCAAACCCAAAATAGAAAAAACCCATACTCCCCCCAGCTTATCTGACCCCCTCAGCAAATGCCCCTAATTCTTTACTTACCCCTCCGTCGCATGCACAGATGTTCGGGACCGGAAACTTACTACAACTGTGCATGCATCAAAACTTCCGAAGAATACCAAAAAAAGAAGATGGCGCGAATTAGGGGCATTTGCCCAGGGGGGCAGGTAGGCTGGGGGGATGAGGAAGGGGGGTCTACCCAGGGTAGGGGGTAGGGGTTTTTTCAATTTTGGGTTTGGTTCTCCTTAAAGTGAGAAAGGCAGCTCTTTGTGCACATACATGTTTTGCAGTTTTACCCCAATATATGAGTGGATGTGTACAAGCGTGTTTACATGTGGACTGCTTTGATTTTTTTTGCCCAAGATGCTTTTTACCCCCAGTCCAGACCTGGCCAAAACATCAGTTTGAAGTTCTGAAAATAAAACTCATTTTTTATCTATAAGCCCTGTGATAGAGGATCTTTTTGGATGTAAATGGAGAATTTTGATGTTTCTGCACCTAGGCACATTTAACTACTTTATCGAGAGTGCCGGTAGCCGAGAGAAATATATATATATATATATATATATATATATATATATATACCAAAAGTCACGATCCGGAGCACTCCCTCACTTCCTGAGGACGGCTTAAGTTAGGAGCCGAAACGTCGAAATAAAGACTTTTTTGTTTTTCCACATTTAAAAAGACCTGGTTGTGTGGTTCTTTTTGCTACGTATATATATATATATATATATATATATATATATATATATATATATATATATATATATATGAGATTTGCCTTTACCTTCACTATCAACAAACACATATTAAAACTATATTTTATAACACTGTCCTGAATTACAAAAATGCCATTGATGTGGCTAGCAATTAAAACCAACTCCATCAAAATCAGAACAAGGAGATTCCTCTGTGACATGGGTTTCAAGGTACTTAAAATGACCCAATTTTGGGACAGATCTGGCAAAGAAACATCATGCTTCTGAGTCATTCTCTGTCCAGATAAATAGAGGTATGTTGATGTGAGTGCTCCACCCTATAAAGAAACAGACCAAAGTAGAACGTACTCTACATGGCCCTCAGCACTTTTCAAATTCTAAAAAAATCTACAATAAGCTCTCTTTCAATGTAAAGTAAAAATATTTGATCAGGGCTTATTTAAAAATGGGACATATTTTGCATAGCTGTAATAAAGCTGCACAAGTATAGACATAAGGTCACTGGGTCTCCCAGTAAAAAACCCCATAACTCAACTGCAAAACCCTTACTGTAATGCTCTGTATATTCATTTCCACAATGGGAGAGCAGGGCTGCTCTAAGGGGTCTAGTTGGGGCAGGTGGTGAGAGGTATACAGGGCCTGTGCAGGAGTTGCTGCCATTTTGGGCTCCAGTTCTTAAAGGAGAAGGAAACCCAGTGGGCGCAAAAAAATACCTCCCCCCCTCCCCTGTGTTGCTTCCCCTCCCTCCTCCCCCCTGGCCTACCTGTCTCGCTGGGCAAATGCCCCTAATTTTTTACTTACCCTTCTGCGCAGGTCCAGTCTACGGAGTTCACCAACGCTATCTTCTTCCAAGCAATCTTCTTCCTGCTTTGACCGGCACATGCGCAGTAGGAGCATTTCGCCGGTATGGATCTACTGTGCATGCGTCAAAAGTCACGAAAAGTCAGAAAACTTTGTGACTTTTGGCGCATGCACAGTAGTAATGCCGGTCAAAGCAGGAAGAAGATCGCTTGAAAGAAGATGGCGTCGGTGAACTCTGTAGACTGGACCTGCGCAGAAGGGTAAGTAACAAGTTAGGGGCATTTGCCCAGCGAGACAGGTAGGCCAGGGGGGAGGAGGGAGGGGAAGCAACACAGGGGAGGGGGGGTTTGCGCCGACTGGGTTTCCTTCTCCTTTAAGAGGCATATAAATGGAGCTGGAGAGAGTGCAGAGACGTGCAACTAAACTGGTTAGGGGGATGGAAGACTTAAATTATGAGGGTTGTTGGAGGTTGTTGTTTTCTGAAAAAAATGTACAAGTATATTAAAATACATTATAGACAAATAGCAGGGGACATTTTTACCCATAAAGAGGATCACCCTTCAGACTAGAGGAAAAAAACTTTCATTTGAAGCAGAGTAGGTGGTTCTTCACAGTGAGGACAGGAGGTTGTGGAATGCACTGCTGGGTGATGTTGTGATGGTTAATGCCTTTGAGATTGGCTTGGACGATTTTGTGGACAAGCATAATATCCACGGCTATTGTGATACTAAAATCTATAATTAGTGTATGAGTATATATAGTTTATGTGTGTATGGATGGGTCAGTATGTATGTGTGTGTGGATGCTGCGTTTCATTAGGAGGGCTTGAACTGGATGGACTTTGGTCTTTTTTCATCTCAATCTAACTATGAAACTATGTAAGGAGCCCTATGGTTGAAATATGATTTTGATTTTCGTTAAAATGTCTATCAGAAATGATCCATGCACACTCAAACAGAATATTCTGCAAATATATTGTCAGACGCAAAGTAGGACTATAGTCTGTAACTCACAGGAAACTTCAGATACGATTTTTTCCAGAATAGTCTGTTTCATTAGGGTGCATCATGTGGATGATGTTACTGGATTACTGATTACTGTAGCAGGGATTCTGAATTCATAGATGAATAAACCCCCAGAGGTAAAAGACACTCATATTGGAAAATAGTATTTTATAGACTTATTTCTAAATCACGCTCTCTCCTCATTCATGCCAATAAGTGAGAGTGTAATAAACTATATCACATTCCATGTCCGGTCCCCTAATTTCCCGGTCTACTCTGCATGCGAGTGTGTCGATTCGTGCATGTTCGCGTGCGGCAATTCATGTATGCATGCCGAGCGGCAGTTGTCGCATGTGAACATGCAGCTGGTGCTTGGACCAGCCAGGTTGCCTAGTGCACCTGGCCGGCATGGCCCGGCTCTGCATGTATGTCCCCCTATGTACGATTCAGTAGCATGAAAAGGCACAGGATACTCAGATTATTTTAAATGTATTTTATATACCATATTTTCATAAAGGTCTCAACAGTTTACAGATGAACTTTTACGCAGAAAAAATGTTTTGCCAAAACTGCTAGACATTTATTCATGTTTATGCCCAACAAGAGTAAGGGGAAATAAGTTGGAAACCATACCGTGCCAATGCCAAAGTAATTCTCTTATGTTGATACCTTAGTATGCGAAAAGGTTGTTCATAGCTATTGATTGTGTATGTTTTGTGTACGCCTATTTTTTTTCTGTTACTATGACCTGAATCTGCCAAACAATTTTGTGGAAGAGCTTGCGGCATAAAACTAGGACATTTTGTAGAGTAAATACTCAAAATAAAGGCATTCTTCCACCAGGCAAGTAAAAGCAAGATGAAAAAGTGTATGTCCAAATATACAGCCTTACACATTTCATGTTAAAGCAAGATGAAAAAGTTTATGTCCAAATATACAGCCTTACACATTTTGTGTTAAAGCAAGATGAAAAAGTTTATGTCCAAATATACAGCCTTACACATTTCGTGTTACAATACTTAATGAAAGAACTTGTGGTGCCCAAAACTTTTAAATCCCATCTATGAATTTGGGATTAGACATTGCATCAGCAGATATGTGGATTTCTAGGCAGAAGAAGTGGCTAGAGAATTTAGATGGAACCTCAGCTTTTCCCTTGCAAACAGGTACACCTGTATAAAAGCTGTAATCCGAGGTATTGTCACCAGGACTGAATCCCTATCTGACTCAGGTTAGAGATTCTAAGGGGTAAATTTATCAAAGAGTGAAGTTCCGCCACTAGAGTGAAATTACGCAGATCTCAATTCATTTCTATGGGATTTTGAAAGGCGTATTCATCAATGGGTGAAAGTGAAAGTTCACCCTTTGATAAATACGCCTATAAAAATCCCATAGAAATGAATGGAGAGTGGCGGAATTTCACTCTAGTGGCGGAACTTCACTATTAACTTCACTCTTTGATAAATATACCCCTAAATCCTACTGGTCATCACATATTTTATGTGAGTGAAACAGATACTGAATGAAAACATTTTGAGAAGCAGGGGCGTAACTACAGAGGAAGCAGACCCTGAGGCTGCATGGAGGCCCATGATGTAAAGGGGCCCCGTGAGGCCCTACTTCATATACAATTTCAATAAATTTTGGTAAAATAGTTCAACCCTTAGAAATTTTGGGGGCTGAAAAATAATTTGCTGTGGGGCCCAGTAATATCTAGTTACGCCACTGTTAAGAAGAGTCATACACTACAGCAGAAGCTACAGTAGGACAGCAAATCATCTTCTGCTTCCAACTCTGATCTAGGATACATTTTTGGGTTGATTCACACGGGATGATTTGTTGCCCGCGTTTTTAAAAAGCGAGTCTTGCCTACTAGTTACTCGTTTTGACGTAAAATACAGGAAATCGCCAAGCACCATGCACACAATGCTATTTGAAAGCGCCAGTTGCCTGAAAATGCACAACGAGTCCCTTTTGGCAGCAACAGATCAAAAATGGCATAGCTATAGACAAGTATACAAAAACGCCAGTAGCAAATAGACAAGGCGAGAAGTAGCCGCGATAATATGCAAAACGGCATGATGTGAGTGGAAATGCGTACAGAAGAACATAGAACGTAGATTATACAGCGTCAAGTCGTGAGTACGTAGTTTCAAGGGCGCGAATTTTGAATTGTTTGGTCGAGCAACCATGTGCTGCATCGTCATTCACAAGCTGCATTTCGAGAAGGACACCACGCAATAATACTCCTGCGACAACAATTTCAGGAAAAATGCCTTTGATAAAGCACCATGTTGTTACAGATAAGCTGATTGATTTGGTGGAAGAACGACCAGCTCTGTATATGACAGAGTTAACAACATTTCACAATAAGCTTATAAGGAAACAACTGTGGGATGCAGTTCAACTTATTAAAGGCTGGGAATCTCTTTCAGATGGTGAAAAAAATATGAAAGGTAAGTGCTTGCCACAATTTTTAATTTTGCAATCATATGTGTGGGGCATATCATATGTGTTAGAAACATATGTCTACACAAATGAGGAATCAGTAAGTGAAGGTTTCCTTCTTAACAGTCCCAATTCTAGTAATACAACTAATGATGCATGGTTCACACATGATGAAATTCAAAAGAGACTAGAACATGTTAAGATTAACAAAGGTCCAGGGCCAGATGGTATTCATCCCAGGGTAATTAGCGAGCTTAGCTCTGTGATTGCCAAACCTCTTTACTTAATTTTTCAGGATTCATTGAGATCTGGCATAGTGCCGAGAGACTGGCAAATTGCTAATGTGGTGCCTCTATTCAAAAAAGGATCCCGTTCTCAGCCTCAAAACTATAGGCCAGTTAGTCTGACGTCAGTGGTAGGAAAGCTTTTCGAAGGGTTAATAAAGGATAAGATACTGGACTTCATAGCAAATCATAATACTATGAGTTTGTGCCAGCATGGTTTTATGCGTAATAGATCTTGCCAGACTAACTTAATTTCTTTTTATGAGAATGTAAGTAGACACCTCGATTCTGGGATGACAGTGGATGTGATTTACTTAGATTTTGCTAAAGCATTTGATACAGTGCCACACAAAAGGTTACTGGTTAAATTAAGGAATGTTGGCCTGGAACATAGTATTTGTACCTGGATAGAGAACTGGCTAAAAGATAGACTACAAAGAGTGGTGGTAAATGGAACATTTTCTAATTGGACCAATGTTGTTAGTGGAGTACCGCAGGGCTCTGTACTAGGTCCCTTGCTTTTCAACTTGTTTATTAATGACCTGGAGGTGGGCATTGAAAGTACTGTTTCTATTTTTGCAGATGATACTAAATTGTGCAGAACTATAGGTTCCATGCAGGATGCTGTCACTTTGCAGAGTGATTTGTCTAAACTGGAAAACTGGGCAGAAAACTGGAAAATGAGGTTCAATGTTGATAAATGCAAGGTTATGCACTTTGGCAAAAATAATATAAATGCAAGTTATACACTAAATGGCAGTGTATTGGGAGTTTCCTTAAATGAGAAGGATCTAGGGGTCTTTGTAGATAACACGTTGTCTAATTCTGGGCAGTGTCATTCTGTGGCTACTAAAGCAAATAAAGTTCTGTCTTGCATAAAAAAGGGCATTAACTCAAGGGATGAAAACATAATTATGCCTCTTTATAGGTCCCTGGTAAGGCCTCATCTGGAGTATGCAGTGCAGTTTTGGAATCCAGTCCTTAAGAGGGATATAAATGAGCTGGAGAGAGTGCAGAGACGTGCAACTAAATTGGTTAGAGGGACGGAGTACTTAAATTATGAGGGTAGACTGTCAAGGTTGGGGTTGTTTTCTCTGGAAAAAAGGCGCTTGCGAGGGGACATGATTACACTTTACAAGTACATTAGAGGACATTATAGACAAATGGCAGGGGACCTTTTTACCCATAAAGTGGATCACCGTACCAGAGGCCACCCGTTTAGACTAGAAGAAAAGAACTTTCATTTGAAGCAACGTAGGGGGTTCTTCACAGTCAGGACAGTGAGGTTGTGGAATGCACTGCCGGGTGATGTTGTGATGGCTGATTCAGTTAATGCCTTTAAGAATGGCTTGGATGATTTTTTGGACAGACATAATATCAAAGGCTATTGTGATACTAAGCTCTATAGTTAGTATGGGTATATAGAATTTAATTAAAAGTAGAGGGGTGTATGTATGGATGCTGGGTTTTCATTTGGAGGGGTTGAACTTGATGGACTTTGTCTTTTTTCAACCCAATTTAACTATGTAACTATGTAACTAACTATATGTGTTGGGGGTATGCATACAGCCTGTGGAGGTGGTGTTTATTTTACTGGGCAGGTAGCAATCATTACAGGTATGGCTGGTTCAAAATGTTACTTTAGTGTCATACTATGTGGTTTAGTAGTGTCATACTATGTGGCTCATCTGAAATTTAGTACTCACTATAGCAATATTAGGAATGGGCGAATTTGACCCGTTTCGTTTCGGCAAAAATTCGCCGCCGGCGCCCATTAAAGTCTGTGGGCGTCAAAAAAATTTTTGTAGCGCGTCTTTTTTTTTGACGCACAATGCCATACAAGTCTATGGGCGTCATTTTTGTGGCGAAACAAGGCGAAAAAATTCACCCATACCTAAACAATATTAATTTCTTCTACATCCCCCCTACAGCCAAATAAATGCAAAATCAGATGGAAGCACATTAGAGATTGCTTTCATAGGGAAGTATCTACCCAGTAGACAGATACACACAGTGGTGCATCGCCATCAAAAATAAAGAAATATATTTCTGCTGACCAATTGAAATTTCTACTACCTGCTTTTGCTAAGAGACAGTAAGTGTGAATATCCTTTTTTTTGGGGGGGAGGGTATGATCAATGCCTACATCCTACTAATGTTGAACTGGACCTACATAGAAAGATGATTAATAGAAAGTAGTTATTATGATAATTTTGTAGCCTTTGAGTATTTGATCTTCAGATGAGGTCAGTGACCCCCATTTGAATGTTACCTACCCTGGTGTATCCATGTACTCATATTGAAGATATTTGTAACACAACAATGCAGAGGAATGCCTCAGGGAATACAAAAATGTATGTATTATTTGTGTGGATACAATTCCTTGTTTTAATGGTAGAACTTCTAGCAATCAGTCCATCAACTACCAGCACTGTCACCCCTCCTGCACAAGCGTCTAAGCCTGACAATACTCGGGCAGCAAAAAGAAAAAAACTCTGATATTTCATCAGGTGATGCAAAAGACATCATTTCAATGTTATGTCATTCAGTATCATCCAGAGAGGCTTCTGTCAAGCAGACTTATGCATTTGAAGACACACCGGAATTCTCTTTTTATACTGGTTTATTGCCTGCCATCATGATGGTACCACAGGCACAAAGACAAATGTCGCAAATGGAATTTGTGAAGCTCCTATACAGATATTTACCACAAGCAAATCATCCACCCAACATGCCTATTGTGCAACCACCTCAATCACTGCAACCTTTCCAGATGCCTCAAACCAGCACTCCAAACCCCCTATCCATACCCTTCCACTTCCCATCCGTTTTGGACCGTTTTTGGCTGCTATAAACCTAGACTATTGCTATGTGCACTTTATAATGTTTATTTTGGGTGATAAGGATATTTTCCCCTTGGAAGGAAGAGTCATGTTTGCACTTTTGTGGAGGGGGATGCTTGTACTAAAAATGTTTTTGTTGTTTTATAAATAAATATTAAAAGCTGAATTCTTACTCTTCCTTGTCTACACATGTTTATAAAAATGACAGATATCCATAAGGTTTACTCATATTTACTCATATTTTTTAAAACTATTTACAAAGACATTTGTCATTTGACATTTGCAGGGTTGGATTGGGCTGGCGGGGCACCGGGAAAAAACCCGGTGGGCACCCAGCTCTTGTGGGCCCTGACGGGCCCAGCTCCGCACCCGCATGTGGCTCTTAATGCCGCAAGCCCCTTTTTTGGAGGTTGAGGAAATTTTTTTTTCGTGTGCACGCTTCTGCACGGATGCAGCACCACGCCTGGAATTCTTCAGCCTCCAGTCTCTCTGGAGAGACTGCCTCTTGCTCTGCCTCCTCCTCATCAGACTGCTCAGCAGAAACTTGTGGATGTCCCCCTTATACAAAATTATTTATGAAATAAATTAATATATTAAATATATGTATAGTGTAATTTTTTTAGGTTATTTACGAAATACTAAATACAGTTTTCATGCAGCTGTACCTGCATGACAAATTCTGGCTCCCAGCGCTTCAAATCTAACCACAGCCTCTGTAAGGAGCGGCAGTCAAATGTCACTCCATGCCTGTGCCTCAACCTGCCGCAGGCCGCATGACACAGGCCGCATGACGTTTTGCGTAAGGACATCGGTTGCGAGTGCCTGTCGTGGTGTCTATTGTTAATAAATTGTCACAGCGGCTATTTCAAAACAAAAATTGTCTAGATGGTTATTGACGCCTGCGGGATGTAGTGGCTGCAAATATGTGGCTGAAATTATATTCCTATATCTTTTGCATATTAAAATATATTCCCATATCCATTGCATATTAAACTTCTTCATTTCAAAATTCACTCTCTCTGTCTATATTAAATACTTTCTACTTCTTGAGTGTCAGTGTATATATTTTGTACACATGTGTATACATATATATATCTATATGATATAGATATTGTCATTTAGTTCAATTTTATGAAAAACAACAGAGTTGTAATGCAATACAATTCAATTCAATTGTATGCAGACTAAATGCTGTTCATCTGCCATGGTATCGCTCCATCTGGAGACATAAAATAAAACTAATCTCTGACTCTCATTCCTCTCACAGGAGCCCAATCAATATCTGGGATATCATCGGTCAGGGTGTCTTGATAGCTATACCCATCCCTAAAATGAACAAAATGTGTAGGACACAACAAGCTTTTATTATAATATCCACAAAATCAGGTTCCAGTTGTATAGAGGTATGGAATATACGCCATTTGTTGGAGAGAATGGCAAAAGCACACTCTACTATAAGGCGTGATCTTGATAATCTGTAATTGAAAACACGTTTCTCAATGGCCCTTCGTGACCCTGGGTAAGGCTGAATTATGTTTTCTGTTAGACCAAAGGCCTCATCAACCACAAAAACATAAGGCATGGAAGGTACAGCAGTCCCAGGCAATGGTTTAGGAAGAGGTAGACAAAGTGCCCCTTCTGATGATCTGCGTCCCATTGCTGAATTCCGGAAAGCACTGGCATCACCAGTGCTTCCATAGGATCCCACATCAATTATAGTAAAGCAATAATTTGCATCAACAGTAGCCAGAAGAACAACCAAAAAGTATTTTTTGTAGTTAAAGTACTTTGAGCCACTTTTGAAAGGCATTGTAACTCTGTTTTCCATCCAAGGCACCCAATTAATTAGGAAAATTGATTTTTTTGTAGAAGTCTTCTGCAATGTTAATCTATGCATTTTCGTCTGGGGGTGGCATCACAATTCTTTGCAGCTCAGTCCAAATATAAGACAAGTTTCTCTTGTAGTGCCTATATTGCTTTGACTGATTAGGAATTGGAAATACAAAGAAGCAAACGACTGTCCAGTTGCTAAAAACCTGAAAGAAAAACAAAACAAAAGCGTTACTTCTTTTATTAAAAAAATTACTATGATAGATAGGACCTGTATTATTGCTAAAAGCCCACATATATACCTATGACATAGCTTTAAATAGCTTTAAAACAATGACCATGAAGCTGCAAAATTGGATTTTAGGGCAGTGACTTAAATAATGTCACATTCCATTTTCTGTAATTTGTTTTAAAGCTTGTGGCAAATCATTTTTAGATGCCTAAAAAGTAAAACAGTGCTTAAGGGGGAATTCTACCTTTTTACTTTTTTTAACAAAATGGAAGCTTTCATGCTGACACATTTATCAAAGGAGATAGAACTGTCAATATGTCAGAGTGTATATAATATGTGGGTAGTTGAACACATTCCAGTGTGGAAAAGAAATTGTTAAATGGGCAATGATCAGAAGTATTTCAATGAGAGGTAATACTCAAACAAATAAAGAATAAATTATATTTTTGGAAGCAATAAGTTGATTTCATTTAGGGGCTGGTTAATCAAAAATCAATGTTCTCAACTGGAGAAAAATGAGGAGGAAATAGGCGGACAAAACAAGCGACTCAGAAAGCAAAAGCTGGCAAGGTTGTATAGAAGTCAATGGGAATATTCGCTAACAACTTATTTTCCTGATTTATTAAAACATTCTAGATTTCTGCAGTAAAAAAAGAGCCCAGGAATGTTTTGTCCAGTGTTTCTTTCACAAACTCTGGTTTTGATAAGTCTGCCCCTTAGTCTGATGCAATTAACATTATAATAATTGCATGTACACTGCATCAAGTGGTATTGTATATGTTGGGTTTGCACACATAAATATATATAAATATAAAAATATAGAAACAAAAGGTGGAATAAAAAAAGAATCACTATATCGCTATATAGTATAGCAATACAATGTGCATCAATCAAGTTATATCTCATCAAAGCAATATATATACACAACAGTATTGTCAGATATAGATGGGTACCACCCAGTTATATGTTTGATGCAAAAAAGAAAGAACAACAAGGTGTGGATACACTCGCCAGCAATTAAAATACCCCAACTTTACGGGCAGCGCCGATTCCGGGTTCCTGAGGCAGCAGCCCAGATGCCATCACCCCCCTTCCGTTCCGCACTTAAAAATCTGCGTCGGACCCGCAAAATAAAAACATTAGAACTTCCTCCCCCACTTGGCTGGAAGATCTATGTATGGCAAAGACACCTACTAAGCATTTGATCTCGGTATTATACAATCATACAGATAGCAAAGAAAAGATGGCTTTACCTAAATATACCAGAAAGTGGGAAAGGGATATACAGATTGAATTTACGGCAGACCAATGGAATACCTGTTTCCTGCTGACTCATAAGTTTTCCATAGCTTGTAAATCGCAAGAAACCAATTATAAAATCATATCACGATGGTACAAATGTCCAGAAATCTTACATAAAATATTTCCATCTGTCTCGGAGCTGTGCTGGAGATGCAATAAGTCAGTGGGCACTCCGATACATATCTGGTGGCAGTGTCAGCAACTAACCCCTTTCTGGAAAAAGGTATTCCAAACTATTAATAAAGTGTCTTGTATTGACCTAACTTTTGACCCAGCTATTGGGTTACTTTCAGTGCTACCTGGGTCATCCATAAAACATAAGAGGACTCTGGCGGGATTTTGTCTGGGGCTGCTCGAGCAGTGATTCCCCGCCATTGTAAATCTTCAGTTTCCCCCACAATTACAGAATGGTATTTGGAGATGGGGTCCATTATGCAAATGGAGGAACTTTTAAGCTATACTTCTGGGAAGCAAGAGGGGTTTACGAAGACCTGGTCAGCTTGGGTAATGTTCATGGAGTCTGTACCCAAGGAGGGAACAACCCTGGGCTAGGAGCGCATTCATAGTTTCAATAATATTTCAATATATGGGCAGTATCTAAAATGGTTGTCACAGGAAGATTCTGTAGTAGAACGGCTGAGCACTCTTTCACTTTCCTCTGTCCTTTCCTTTTTTTTAATTTTATTTTATTTCAGGTTTTCTTATTTTTTGCCTATTTTATAATTTCTGAATATTGTTGAATCCTTTCGAGCGTACCTGTTTAATCATATAATTCTGTTTTAGTAAGCATCAAAGTATATGAGGTATTAGCAAACAATTACTATCTTTGGGAAACATATCAAGCATTTGACACGCCTCTTGGTATGCCATAATTTGATACTATGATAATGTGTTTCTGAAAATAACCTATTGTGGATGTATTCACGTTTTCTATGTAAATGGCTGGACACATTTTATATGATGATTGTACAGGATTCATTGTCTTGCTTTTTTAATTTTTCTTTATTGTAAAATGCCTACTTCTGTAAATAAAGAATATACAAAAAAAAAAAATCTGCGTCAGAGCGGGTCAAAAGAGGGCAGCATCACTAGTGCATTGAGCACAATTAGAACCCGGAAATACGGCTCTTAAAGAGACAGCTATTTGCCGCCCCTTGTAACCGGCCACTCACTGCCTCCTTAGGCAAGGTTCTCATGGCATGAGTGGCCCTGGGTTCCGGAAACAATAGCCTTTGTCAAGGGGGATTCCCCCTTGCAGATAGAACCCTGGCTGCAATTGAACCCAAGATCCCAGCACTGTGAAGAATTGTAATTTCCCATAGAGTCCTATTTAAACAAATATTTCTATTTTTTTTTCTCTGCAGTAATTAAACAGTACTTGTACAGTACTTGTACAAATCAGTATTGTATGACAAAAAATGCCCCTATAAGGAAGAATTCTTTCTCCAATCATTATTGCTGACATCATGTAAAGTCAGCCTGGGGGCCAAATAATCCAGGTACCTTACATATTAACCACTCCTACAAAAACCTGACATGTTGAATGATCTCCAAAATACACCCTTCTTCTGACTATAAAAGGCATTCAGAGGACCTTGCAAATGATCAAGCTTCTTACAACACCTAGCAAAGAGTGGAAACGTGACAGCAATCGTTTCGGTCTTCTCAGACTTTTATATCCAAGATCATCTTGTCGGTAATAATTTCTTTATTTTAAAGTTCTTTATTTTTCTTTATTTTTTTGTTGTACTGCTATAACGAATGAATGCTATAATGGATTAAATATACATATTATATTTATGATAACTATAATTTGCTTAAAGTTGAGGTGTAACAATGTCTCATTTATTAACTGTGCCACCAATAGGGGTGTGAGGAAGTTGCAGATTTTGGTTGTCTTACTTAATATAACAAATGGCTGTACTAGTATGGTATATTGGCTTGCAGTTAATAAATAAAACTCTTTGATTTCAGTGTTGCTAATTCATTACCAGGTAAAGTAACTCCATACTTAAATCACACAAGTGTAAATAATGCCCATTTTACCAGCTCTCCAACTGCGAGGCCCTTAAATATTTTTATAATCAGGTCACTCATGACAAAAACCTGATATCCCCCCCAAAAAACATTTTTAGATACAAAGCAAATAATCAAAGATTTTTCTTTATTATTTCATTTTGCTGCAGAGTAGAGATAATTCATTGGACATTGAGGCTAATTATTAATAATATTGGGGATAAAATGCACCAGGGCAGATATATGCCCCATGCAGTTGCCAATAACCATTGTACCAATGGTTATTGGCAACCTTGATGCTATAACTGACTATGAACTTCTGTTAGAAATTAATTTGGATATGAAAAGCACCAGAATAAGATGTACAGATATATTAATGCCCCAGTTACATGTGTTTATCAAGGACAATATAGCAGGGGAAGCATTCCCCACCTTTTAGATGGACCTGAGGAACAATGGATATATGTTCCCCATGATAACGTTGCCACTTAACACTCATGATATTTGTAGATATTTGTATTTATGCTTGTGACTATTGTTTGCACATCCCAGAGTTTACACTATGCTTGACCCAGTTTTGGATCTCTTCGTTCAGTTTCCTACAAGACCTCACACCTGAGACAATGAAGGGCCAACTGTTGTTTCTTCTCACGCTGTTTGGTATTTCTAGTCGTTCAGTCTCTGCTGACTGTTCAAATTGTGCCAGTGACCAGAACTGTGATTCCACTGCCAACAGCTGTATCTGCAATAAAACTCTGTACAACACAATAGGTACAGTATTTATCATGCCAGATTTCTTTGTCTTCTTGTACATGGGTTGTTTTTTTTTTTTTTTTTTTTTTGCATTGACTGGCGCTAAACTTATTACATGTGATACAAGGAAGGCTAACTGAAGCATAGTTTATCTTTGAGCATTTAATGCTTTGGTCTGGCATAGATTATTTACACTAATATGAAATTATATGTCGGCATTCACCATTAACTCTTTCCTCTGTCTCTTAGGGAGCCCACCAACCCCTGTCATTCAGTGCAGCAATACCATGAGTTTGTCCATGCCAAAATGCCAACTGGAAAGAGACAGATACAACTCAACCAGTTTACATCTGAAGGATTCAGCCTGCCACTTGCATGATCAAACTGTTGATAATCTTGCTCAAATGGTTTATAACTGGACACTAAAGAATGGAGAGTGTGGCAACAGTATAATTGTGAGTGCATCTCAGCCAATTTATTGATCAAGTTGTGCTTGATTACAGTTGTGCTTGAAAGTTTGATAGTTTAAAATGTTTCATATTTTTTATATAAATGTGACTCAAAACATCATCTGATTTTGCAACAAGTCCTAGAAGTAAATGAACAAAACCTAGTTAAATAAAATAAAATTATTATATTTGTATCATGTATTTATTGAAAATAACATATATTTAAAATTTTTATATTACATAAATAATTCATATAAAAATATAGAACATTTTAAAGAGTTCACAAACTTTCAAGCACAATTGTATATCTGTAAGCCAAATCAGTATCTGTGGTTAGTAAACTATATATGGTAACCTGTGTGGTCAGTATAAAGAATGCTATGAGAACCTTCTAGCATGACTTAAATGCAGTTTTCATTATCTTTGATACTGAGATAATAAATGCCAATGGACCTGGCGTTATGTGATTATATAATTTATTGTAAATTCAGTGTTTAAAAACTATGCAATCTGTAGAGGAAATAATTTACTATACAATTGTTTATTTAAATGCCTTGGAGGGGAAAGAAATTAAGAAGCATGAACAGAGTTGTGTTTTTTGTTTTGAACTTTTCATTTAAAATATGAACTGAATTGTGCTGGTGGAAAATGATTAGAACAATTAAGCTAATGAAATACAGTCTCCCCACACACTGTCTAAAAACTTCCTCCAAATAAAGTTAGGGTTGCCGCCTTTTCTTTTCTATATTTCTATGTGTTTCCCCATAAATAATTTTAGCATCACGCAACATTAGGCTGGTAAAATACAGGCCAGGTACAGGGCTGGAGCTATGGGTAGGCAGAAGAGGCATGTACCAAGGGGTGTAATGAAGTGGGGGTGCAAAGTACGTACCCTTTCTTTCACCTACACCTGGTCCAAACCCTTGTTTCCCTACTGTCTCTTGTCTCTGGCACACCTCTGTGCATGCTCCTCCCCCGGGAAGGGGGTGAGGTGGCTGCCTGGGTTGCTTAGGTTGCCCGGATGGCATGGCAGGGCCTGGCAGGTGGCAACCCTTACATAAGGTAGGCATGATGGCATGTATTGTGACTGTAAACTAATATTTATCTCTAATAACAGGCTTTTTTGTTTGCAGGTAAATTCTTCTCATGTAACTTATGTCAATCAACTATTTGTCTATGCCCAAAACTCTATAATCACGAGCAGAAATAATGCTACTGTAAATTTCTCATGCTCTTATCCACTAAACATGAGTACTTCACTTAATTTTCCTCTAAAGACAGTATTTGGGTGAGTATTATAAGTATTAACAAAAATATGTATTTATAAATTAACCAGTTAGAAATTATTTTAAAAAAGTAAGCATTTACCTATAATATTCATTAATATTAGGGGCATTTGTATATATTTTGCCATTTATAAAAGCTTTCATGATAATGAGGAAAGTTTTATTGAATTAAAACTTTTATCATAGCTCATACCAGTTCATCAGAATGTGTTTGACTACTTTGAGCAGTCTAACACCATTCTATGCTATGGAGTAATAGTGGTCCGCGCTGCTCTGAATCCTTGTTCCCTAATCACACATGGGATGAAATAATTCTTCTCTGGAAAAATCTTTCTGGCGCACAAAGTAATCCAGCTTTACTAACAAGTGATATTACGGTTCCCAGCAAACGTTGAAAGAAAAGCACAAAAAGTGCAGCTCATATGTAACTAGACCTAACATTAAAACTAGTAATAGTAATGCAACATGTATGTATTTTCTATCCTAGATCGGCAGAGATCTCGATTCCTGGTGGAGAAGGAAAATTGAACATAATTATGTCAGTTTATACAGATTCAGCATTCTCTCAACATGTAACTGCCGACACTGAGTTGACTGTGGACCAGCCAGTGTATGTCTCAGTGTGGATGCCAAGTTTGCAGTCTTTCTCTGTTAAAGTCACCAATATGTATGCCACAGAAACATCAGATTCCTCTGTGGGAACAAAAGTATATCTACTTCAGAATGGGTAGGTCTCTTACCAGCTGAATATATATATATATATACATACATATATATATTCTTATATATTCTTATATAGTCTTATATATTCTTATATATACTCAATTTGGGTTGAAAAAAAAGACAAAATTCCTTCAAGTTCAACTCTTCCAAATGAAGCCCAGTGTAGATATATACACACATCCATACGCTCACATATATAAACTACAAATATCAATACCTATAATAAACTAACTGTATCCAGTATCCTTGGATATTAGGCTTGTTTATTCTGTCTTCTCAGAAATAAATATAAGATGTCAAATTCCCAAGCTACAGACGACAAATCACAGGGGAAACAAAAGTTTACCAAGGCCTAGCAACTTGTAGCTTTTTTTAACTAATCCTGTAGCAGACCAGTAAAACATAAATGCTCATTTGCTGCTTTGGGTTTTACATATGAAAATATTTGCCCTTGCTCTTACACTGGCCACTAAAATACAGCACATATCTTTTGTGACTTTATATATGAGTATAGACTTTTTTAGTGCTCCAAAACTTGTGGTCTATTTTTTCTTGTAGTCTTATAATAATTCCCATGGCTACTCTAGAGTAGAGTGCAAATGACATATGGTGGTCTGGCAATAAGAAACAGGAGATGCTAGATAGATAGATAGATAGATAGATAGATAGATAGATAGATAGATAGATAGATGAGAGAGAGAGAGAGAGAGAGAGAGAGAGAGAGAGAGAGAGAGAGAGAGAGAGAGAGAGAGAGAGAGAGAGAGAGAGAGAGAGAGAGATAATTATATATCAAATGAGCACTTCTTTATCCTAAATAGTTGACTGTCCAAGCAGGTATTTTTCTTTTGTTGTTTAAAATGAAAGAGTGTGCAGCCCAGTGCTTTCATGAATGTAATCTAACATGAACTTTTCTGTTTTCAGGTGTAAACCTGATGGTGTTGGAGCTGATATAATGAGCACATTACAGAATGGAAATAACACAGAATCACGATTTATAATGAAAGTTTTCAAGTTTACTACTACATCTAGCGTGTATCTGTTCGCAGATGTTACAATCTGTGATGGAACTTGCATACCGGTAAGACATAAGGAATTACTTTATAAAGGCTATCCACATTTATCAAAGGAGATATCTGGGGCTCACTGAGAGCTCATTAACTGTATTCACAAAAGTAATTAATCAAATATATGCTCCTAGTTCCTTGTGATGAGCACCAGTGTAATCAAAACCAATGTATGGAGGGCACACCAATAGTTTTAAATATACAGCATAATGCAAACAATTGGTTACAATGGAAATTTTCCATAATCAAACAAGGAAAAGCAGCTTTATGTAACTGATATCAGGATAATGTACAGCAGAAAGAGCAGGTACAATTAGTAAACGTACCAAAAGGATACTCTTGAAGCAGACATGCTAGGGAATGAAAAATCTTGCCATTTAGGAACAACCTTTATCAAGGGCCAGTGTACATAGACGGATCAACCCTATTAGATAACAATACATACCACACCAATGTGTATTCAAGGCATACATAAACTTGCCAAAATGAGAATAGCCCCAACGTTTGGCACAATAGCCTTTGTCAAGGGCAAAACTTTGGGGCTACTCTCATTTTTGGCTGATCCGTCTATGTATATATGTATATAAGCTTATGACAAACTATTGTTTTGTCTGATATACTGTGTATTGCCTTTATATAAAGAAATTCTTTCTTGCGATACCACTTTGTGTTAGTAAATTATTTGAGTGTACAAGCCCATCATATGGATATAGATGCTAAGAAAATCTGGATCTACCACCATCCTGGACTTTGCAGTCATTCCAGGGCTTCACTTGCAGGAGCAGGCTATAGTTTTCCACTTATTTCCATTACTTACAGCAGGTTGTCAACATTATTGATGGTCATTTTGTTGAATCAGCCTTGGCTCTAGAAGATCTACTGTAAACTGAAAAGTAGAAAGATGACTGTAGAAAGAAGAAGCCATGAACTTTCTATGATGAAATAAGTATAAGATGCTTCTATGCATCTCAGTTCATTCATTTTTGTACTTTAACAGGCCTGTAGTTCCCGCTCAGGTGTTGTTGACAGAGCAGCAGAAACACAGACTCTCAGTGTGTATCTGGAATCAAGTAAGTGGCCTCGATTTTTTATTTGTATTCCAAAACTCTACCTATAAAATAACATTGCCAGTTCACAAAGCTGCAAGGAGCTGTAATGCTTTAAACTATGCATTGCCCTGCTACATCATTAGACTGGCTTACATGGAAAACATGACACCTGATTTTACAATAGCTAATGTGACAATGAGAAACTGTAAATATTAATCTGTAAAGGCTGAATAATTATGATTATTTATATTATTATCATGACAGCTTTAATTTTGTAAAAAAAAAGGAAAGTTTGTAATTGAGATGTTAAATACCATTATTGTACTTTGGTACTGTAGTATCTACTGTCTCCTTAACAGTACATTTTTTTCATTTTCAGGTGACATATTCTCTGGTGCTACAACTGCATTTAGCTGTGAGTAAAATAAACAAAGGCTTTTGCTTACAGACATGTTACACTGACCAATTAATGTTCATGGTAAAGCAAGTATTTTACCTTTAGAGCCTTTAGATGAGATTTAATTGGTTGTTCTTGTACAGAACTATATGTCTGCTCCCGTAAGTATGTTAAAATTGCCAAATTCTCAAATGCTCATCCTGGCTAGGTCACCAAATTTGTGCTCAAACTGACCACCCAATTGGTAGGCCATCGTTTGATCTGATTATCCATCCATGACCCAATGCAGTCTTTTTCTTGCATGACCCATCTTTGTCAATCATATTTTGATCAGGCAGGCAATCATTTTGTAATCATGAAGTAAATGCTGCTATATGGGACACAATATTAACTATTATATTACCTATCGCTTTATAATTTGTGACCTTGTGTATAATAATTGGAAAAATGTCCATGAAGCAGACCCTCAGTTGAGTTTCTCCAATCTTTGATGCCATGGAATGTCTAAAAATAACTCTACATTACTAGCAGAAGCCACATCAAACAACTCAACTCAAACAACTCATTCAATATTTCTAGTAATGGCTTAATAAAGTCTAAGCGAGTTATTAAATAAATATCCTTGCTATAGGTTTAACTATTATGTCCTCTAAATTAATGTAATTCTCATTTTTACCACGGACCCTAATCAATGAGAAATAGAATTTGATGGTATAAAGTTTATGATATGATACAATCACAAAGAGTACGCCTTCATATCAATAATTACATATTGTGTTTTTTCTGCAGGTTTCTCTTCACTTTGGATTATGAACTCAATTTTGTTCTCCGTTCTTCTCAGTAAACTCATGTAGAAAATCATCCTCTCACATGATCCTTGCACAGTTAATAATCAAAATAACATTTCCTGCTAATTTTTCACTACAGTATGAATATATATGCCTTTCATCTTGCTGCCAATCTTTTGAGATCATATAAACCCTTATTAGTTTTATAGTAAATGTAAAAAAAAACAATTATTTACGCTGATGTATTTATTTTACTTTTGATTTTATTGCCGCTGCCACCTTTTCTTTGCTTGGTTTTTGCACTGTTGTACATTTATCTGCCACTAAATAAATTAATTAATTTCAATTCAATTTATATGTGCCATGCTGTTTATTCTTATTTGTTTTACAAGTTTGCTAACTCTATAGGATAGGGCATTGTTAATAGCAAAATTATGCAAATGTTTAGCCTTTAGGCAAAGAAAAACATTTTAGCATTTAATTATAAAATAGGATACTATGGGAAATGCATTGCATTATTTCCAAATTATTATTATTTTTTATATTCTCATTTGAAAAATCCAAGGTGAAAATTTCAAAATATATTGTATAATATAGTCTAAGTATATTTAAGTATAATTTGATTTAAGATATGCCATCCAGGCTACAAAATTGTTTATTATTTTGACATATAAAAATATGTGTCAAGAATTGTGCTACGAGTGGGACATATACATCTTGACTAGTTTATATTAACTGAAATTAAAAAAACACAAATGTATCAATTTCATATTAATTCCATCCCTATGCTTTTCTTTCCAAAAACCACAGTATATTTTTTCAGATTTCAGATATTTAGATGATTTTGACCCTGCTGTATAATAATCTTTTGGCGAAAACAGACATGATATTCCAATTTAACTCCAAATTTGTCTTTGTACTTTGTACTTTTGTAAATTTTCTGCCTAGTCACAATCATCCATCCATTCTGGAAAAGTCACCAAATCAGCAGATTCATATTAGCTCTTAAAGGTGCCAGAAGTCAGTCCTCCTCCATGTCTGTTAATCAGCTGCATTGCAATATTGTTTCTGGAGACAGAAGATAGACTTAATATTAAAACCACTAGTAGGACAATGACCAATGTAGTACTGATGACCCTATTTGGAAAATGCATGTAACGTATGGTATCCCAAAACCAAGAACAACCTCCAAGGTCCCAGTCTCAACTCATGCTTCTGCCTCTAAAAACCACCTTTCACTTCACTACTCAGATGCCACGGGTCCTAAAGTTAGAGGACCAAGGGGGAAGCTCTGGGCAGGCAAGGGAACCGTAAAATATACAGGAGGAACAGGGAACAGAGAGTGCAGCTGTAGAACAGGCAGGGACAGTACTAATCAGACAGGGCAGTACAAAATCAGGAACCAGGAGTGTGGTCAGAATAAACAGGCTGGAGTCAAAACCAATCAGTAACAAAGTACAATATCAGGAACCAGAAGAGTGGTCAAACAGGCAAGGGTCAGTTGAGGCAGCGATACAGCAAGGTCAAAAACAGGCAAAGGTCAAGAATGAAAAATCAGATCCAGGAAATATGGAACATAGACCTAAGTTGGGCAATGAGTCAGTGCAGTGTTGAGGGTTTTATAGGCAGCTTAATGGCTTACACAGATCACCTGTGGCCAGATTGACAACAGTTGAAACAAGCCAAGCCTACTTACAATTACACGGAAAGCAATAGTAGTGAACAAGGGCCTTAGCTTTCTGCTCACATAATGCTGTGGTAATGTAGACAGCCCAGAGAGCCAGGTCCCCCGGCTCAACTCCAGGCAGGATATTACAATGCAGTCTCGATGTTTAGAAATGTAAATGTAATTTTACTTGTACGAGGGACTCTGGCCACTAGTGTTTTTTTTTTAACTTGTAGGGAGGGGCCTGGCTGACAATGTCACAAATTTATATGTGGGCTTAATTTTCTTTTTTTTTTGCAAGGACTGCTTTTTACTCCCAGTGGGATCCTGAGCACTGCTGCAAAGAGTGTCACTGTTGCCAAGCTGCTTGTAATTTAAGAGAGCCTGTCTAAGACCTGTGGGTAGACTGCCATTGGGAGGACATTGACAGAATTATACATTTGTGGACCATGTGTGAGGACAGGTTATGTGTATGTTCCTGGCTTAGAAGGTACAACTGCCTTTCGCCAAGTAGAGTACTTGAGGAACGTACCACTGTGTGGTATTAAGATATTTTGGGGTGGGACTTATTGCAAGAACTGCCTTTAAAAATTGCACCAAGAGAAACGCAGTTGTAGCAATCTTCCAGAAATTGCTGATACGCTGGAAGAAGACCCGAAGATTACCGAAGAGAAGAAGATGGTGCCTGTGAACTCCACTGCACAGAATCTGCACCAAGGGGTAAGTAAAGAGGTAGGGGCATTTACCGGAGGTAACACCTAGGCTGGGGGGGGTCTATGTAGGGTAGGAGAGTAGGGGTTTTTATAATTAAGGGTTTGGTTCTCCTTTAAGAATCACTGATGTGCAGGTCTACTCTAGCCAATTTCTGCTGCCTTATATGCTGGATGCTCACAAGAAGGGGGGATAAAATGTTCAGGCTACTAGGAGACCCACACCCAATGACCTGTGAGCAATTTCAGTTGGTTTGATAGACCGGTGGTATACCCCCAAGTATTGTGTGTGGGGGGGTTCTAAAATAATTTTGATGCGGGTCCCACTAACTTCTAGGTCTGCCACTGGACATTTATATGATGGTTGCAGCTGAACTACTAGTTGAAGAATGGTATTGTTATCATGTTTTAAATTTGTTGTTGTCTATATATCTAAAAAGGTCTGTGATATAGTTGTTACTCCTTCACTGACAGTTGTGATTAGGGAGTGATGATACAGCACCGCAAGATTCAGGGACATAGCCTGAACTTTAGTTTTGCTTAGAAATGTAAATTATGAATAACTTGTTGTAGCTGCTAGAGGCCAAAAATCCTTCTTTTATCTTTTTACATTCAAAACATTTACATAGACCCACCCTTCTCCTCTAGGATATGCAACTTTAACATAGTGTTTGAGCACAGAGTGACCCACATTTTTAACCTACATCCTTTCAAGGTAAGAAAATGCATATATTTATCTTATCTGTATTTTGCTTCCCTAAACAAGGATCCAGAATATAAAATATTGTATTTGTATAGATGGGTTATTTATTAAATCCGTGCAATTAGACAATTAGGTAAGATATCATGTTCAAGTTCCTTTTCTTTAAGAAGACAATAAATTACATGAGTCCTACATAAATCTGCTATAAATGCTTCCTGTTACAGTAGTCCCATACAGGCATGGGACCTATTATCTACAATGGCTGGAACCTAAGTATATTTTTGTTAAAGCTTTGTAGAAAATAGGTTTCTGAATAATAGATCCAATACCTGTATAATAAAAGATTTACCTTCAAGCAACGCTTTCCTTCAGTAGACTTAAAGGAAAACAAAACTCTAAAAATGAATATCGCTAGAAATTATATATAATTTATAGCATCTCTAAAAAACAGAGATCAGGCCTTCAGTGTTGAGCACAGGAGTTTCTCATAGTGGATTATGTTAGAAGTGTCTGTGACACTCACATGCTCAGTGTGATCTGTTGAGAAGCCTAGGGGTCATTGCAAATTATCATAAAGAAAACAAGGCTTGTCTGTCATATCAGCTGATGCTATAAGGGCTGATTATTAAATGCTGATGCAAAGTGTGTTGCTGCAATGTACTAATAATCTGTATTACTGAAATTTATATTCTATATATACAGTATATTTTTAGACGGTTCCTAAACTCAGTAAGTGACAGCATCACAGAGCATGTGCAATGAATCCGCAGAAAAGTTCCCTGCTAAAGGCCTGTGGTTACTTTGGGCTGGTACAGAAACACAAAACATAATGTACAATATTTCTATTCTACATCCTTAGTTAAGGTTAAGCATGTTGCGTGTTTCATTTTTCTTGAAAAAACTGGGGTCAATAATTACATGTGGTACACAGCTAATAGAAGGAGATTATGACCTCTTCACCAAAAGCATTGTAAGTATAATGTAAAGTGACAGTGTGTCCATCTGTTATGAACATGTTTGCTACATTTCAATTCATAACTCAGTGGTGGCAAAGATAAAAAATATGTCATTGTAACTGAGGACATATAAAATACATCCCTATCATAGATTAAAGAAAAACTATACCCCCCAAACAATGTAGGTCTCTATAAAAATATATTGCATAAAACAGCTCATATGTAAAACCCTGCTTCATGTAAATCAGGCATGTCCATAGTGCGGCCCAGGGGCCAATTGCGGCCCTTTTTCAAATTTACACCAGCCCTCAGCCTCCATCATGAAATTAATAATAATGAGACCCCCCCAGCACAGTGCGATCAGGAATCCCATAGCAGTAATATTAAGGCACATATGAAATAATCTGCTACTTGGTCTATACTGCTGCCTGTGTGCTGAAGGTGTTAGCAATAGACACGTACTGACACGCTGTTTTCGCATACTTCTTTAGAGCTGAAGGTGCAATAGACATACTGATGTGCCAGTACAGTAAATTAAAGAAGTATGGCGTCACTACGTTCCAGGACGTGTCTATTACTAACACCTTCAGCACACAGGCAGCAGTATAGACCAAGTGGCAGATCATTTCACTAATCATGTGCCCAAATATTGCTGCTAACATTACACAAGTCTTGTAATTTAGTGTTAATGGTTCAAAGAATGTCGGGCTGAATGGTCGGCCCCCACACATTTTCACCTCATCAACTCTGGCCCTTGTTGCAAAATGTTTGGGCACCCCTGATGTAAATAAACCATTTTCATAATAATATACTTTTCTACTAGTATGTGCCATTAGGTAATCATAAATAGAAAATTGCCATTTTAAAAAATAAGGGCCGCCCCCTGGGATCATACAATTCACTGTGCACACAAACATGTGAAAGACAACATACTTGTTAGGTCACATGAGCCAATTAACAGACAGAGTTCTGTCTTTTGCTTCAACACTTCTTCCTGTTACAGTTAGAGTTATAGTATTTCTGTTCAGGTGATCTCTGAGACAGCACACAGACCATCACGAAATTTTGGCTCAAGACAAGAGATGTAAAAGGGCAATATTTACTTAAGTATATTTACCAGTTTGATTGGTAGTGAGATTCTTTAATATGCCACTTAATTTGATATAAATTATCTGTTGCTCAAGTATTCATTTTGGGGGTATAGTTTTCCTTTAAGCATGTTGCTTAGGGGGTGGGGAGCAAAATAAAATAGACAGACTGGGGAGAAGGAGAGCGTGGAACATGGCAAAAGGAGGAATGTGTGTATGGTACATGAAAGAAAGTATACATGGAAAGAAGGAAACACATACCACCCAACTGTCCTGTTTTCTATGGGAAAGCCCGCAGTCCCCGGTTCTTACTGAAATGTCCTGAGCTTCTCTTTGATTTCCTGCACTAACGCCAGAAAAAGATACAAAGTTTCTTGCCTGCTATTAAACTTCAACAGTGCCCAGTTATTTATACACCCTGTTCTATGCTAAAATAGTATGACTTGGGGAAGTAAATTGCTTTTGCTAAGCAGGTGGGACTGTCATAGTTAAACAGTTTTGTGACTGTTTTTGTGTGAATGTGGGTCATGGTTGCTAAGATTGGAATGCTTGCCCTTCCCATTAAGCTGGAATTGAATACAGTAAATTGCATCTGAAATGTATTGCATTCCTTTGTCAGCAAAAGTAGATTTAAAGAGGGCATAACATAATATTATCAGGGCCGGAACTAGGGGTAGGCAGAGTAGGCGCCCGCCTAGGGCGCAATCATGATGGGGGGGGCGCACATTTAAGGGACTCTTGTTTTCTTTTCTTTTTTTAAAAACGCTGGTATGCTTGGCCTTTAATAATTTTTAATTTTATAAAGCACCTATTCCAACCCCCTCTTGCCTGTGATTTGTACTGCTGGCACTCCCCATCTCCCTCTTGGCAGCTGGCACAAGTACAAATTAGGGGCAATATGATGGATTATTTTGGCTGCTGCTGGCGTAATTACAGACTGGGGGTAACAATATGATGGATGTTTTGTCTTATGCTGGCATAGGTACAGATTGGGGGCTTGGGAGCAATCTGAGAGATTGACTGCCGTTGGCACAGGTACATATGGAGCAATATGATAGGTGCTGGCACAAGTACATGGGGCAACATAATGGGTGTGCAATTTGAATGGTAAGGTTGGAAATGGTAATGTAGGACCGGGTGGGGGCACTGATTGAAGTCCTTGCTTATGGTGCCAAAATACCTTGGCCCGGCCCTGAATATTATCTAATATAGTAAAATAGAATATACTCTTTGATTTCACTTATCGCCAACATATTAACTGGTAAAACTAGATACAGTATAATATAACCTCACTATAAATCTATAGGCACATTACTGTATTTAATTAGTAAAGTTGTTTTATTCAGCTTTTTGTTTTATCAGTGATGGTATTGCAATTGTTTGTCTTCTTATGTAGCCTAATAGTGCCACTGTCCCTGATCTGTCTAATGTTTGCCATAGACTATACTACGGCTCACTTGACCTGAGAGGACATTCCACCTTCTACAATAAATGGTATCTACTGTAAGTGTAACATTCTAGTGCAAAAAGCGCTTTGATACCCTACATGTAACTTTTTCCATTGACAATAAACCGGTTCCTGTATTATTTTATATAGGCCATTCTACAATGACCTTTCTAGGTATTTAGCATCTGCCGCAATATAATATTTATAAAAGTATACTTCAGATTTTGTATAACAGGTAATATAGGAATGTGAAAACTAATTTCAGCTCGGCAACTGCTATTCGAAGTTTTTCCCAGCGTTTTGATTCCCATGATAGAAATGCCATTACCTGACACATAAACTGGACAATAACAATGAATGGAAAATTTGGGGGTTCGGGAGAAAGGGAAGTTAGAATTTCACCATGTTAAGGCAAAGTTCATCTAAAACCAGACATTATTGATGTCTCAGGCAAACTGACCCTATTGTATAAGACTGTGATAGGCAACCTGCACTGTGCCAGGGGCTGATGCAAATGATTGAAAACACCTTGTAAAATGCTCTGTAAAGTTCCTTACATATGTTAAGATCAATGACAATGCTATTGTATCACTAAAAGCTCACTTGAGATAAGTTATTTTGTGGAAAAATATCTGGCATAATCCTAATAGGCATAACTCTAACATTACACAGAATAGTCTGTCAATATAATTGATAAAATAAAAATGAATTCAAATAATATTAGAGGTCCAGCAGAACATGGACTGTTACAAGCGAGGTCTTATGAACGCAGCCATGAACTGCCGATAAGCCTGACACTATTAAAACATGGGCAACTGCTCATTCATTTTCAGTATTTGAAAGCCAGCGTTTCCAGACTGCTGTGGGAACCTTAGAGTTATTGACCCCTTAGAGGAATTTTAAAGCTCCAGTGTTCCCCTGTGTCAATAGGTGCATTCACCTGCAATTCACAAAAGGAGGCAGGTTGGAGGAACTTTATAGAAGTGGCATTTGTCACAATTTTATGAATGGCCTTATTTTGTGAAACACTGCAACTTTGCACTAAATGCTCAAACTGAATGATCTAGGGACTTTTCAAAGAAAAGACATCATCTTCCGGTTTTCGTTACGCCACTTTGATGCGAGGAAATGTTCTTACTCTGATCGCTAAAGCCTTTTTACCATCTTTCCGTCTTCTATTCTTGCACATGCACCATACTGCACAAGTGATTTAAAGCCATTTGCAGTTACACTTATGTGTATTTCAGACAATAAACTCATTTTATGTCTTCTCAAGTTTGTACTAAATACATTCATTCAAAATATATCACCTATTTGTCTTATTCTGATTTATGACATTTCCATTCAGATAACACTTGACTAGTACTGCATCACTATTTTTATTTTGACCCTACCAACCATGCTGCGATTAAATGCCACAATGCAAGCTGGCTGGGAAATAGCTTCACATCAACTCAATTTCTATTCAGCTCTCCCAAACATTATTATCTTCAATGCCACACACCAATATATTTATTTTTCATGGTTATTGGTCACATTCTAAAGCTATAAAGACAACCCTTCAAAGAGATATTGATGTGATGCAACACGAAGCTCCTCCTGTTCACCCCACAGATGCAGGCCAATGTGGGAACCAGGCCCGGCCTGCAAAACATTCGTGACCACTTTTCTTGTTAGTTGATTTCAAATGCTCTCTAACATGAGATTCTGATTGTTTAGCTTACAAATATCATATGTCTGCTACCTCATCTATGAATATACTAATTTTCATTTGATGTTGTTCGTATCACACTGTACACTCTTTGGGGCAAATTTACTAAAGGGCGAAGTGACTAACGTTAGGGAAAATTCGCTGATTTACTAACAGGCGCTGGCGTAACTTCGCTAGTGAAGGAGATAGACTCTAGCACTACTTCACACTCTTACGCCAGGTGAAATTTCGCTCTGGTGAAAGAGCGTTACTTCACAAATTCACTAAGATGGCCATTTTACTGAACATTACCTGTTCCGCCAGACTTGCCTTCACCAGCTCAGACCAGACGAACTGTAATGTAATGTATAGGGCTTCTTAAATTTTTAGTTGAAAAATCTAAGTCCCAAATAACAAGTCTTTTAGTTTTTTCAGGGTGATAGGCTGCAAAAGTAAAAATTTTTTGGGTACCTGGTCTCCCCCATACATTTCCTCCCATACAGCACATAAACTATACACTGGGCAAATGTGTAGGGCATAATAACAACTCTATTTCATTTTATTAAGGTTTGGGCTTGTGTAGTGTAATGTATTTGCTGCAACATATACAGTACGTCCATTCAACTTTAACTTCCCTCCGTATGCAAATTAGCCAACGCTAGCACAACTTCGCTTCGCTTGGCACAGTAACGCTAGCGCAACTTCGCCAGAGTTCGGCACCCTGGATGCAACTTCGGATTTTAGTGAATTAGCGTTGTCCTGGCGAATCTATATCTGGCGAAGTGTTGCGATGTGAGCGAAGCCGTCGCTGTCGAATTTTCTGAGGTTAGTGAATTTGCCCTTTTATTTTTTTAAGCAGGATAATTGTAATGTTTTTGTTTGGCCTGTCTGTTTTTGACACAGGTGTCCTTTGCACATTCCATGCTTCTAATCATGTATTACTGTCCCCACCACACTAAATAGCTTTTTATGTATGGGCACTCTTTGCTGTTTACTGAAACATTATCAACATCTTCCCTATCTCTAACAGGCTGGTTCCAGCCAGGGTATTATCTGATAGGTGTTTGTATTTTATGTTCTCCCTGCTTCCTCTGGGTACTCCAGTTTCCACTCCCCAAATACCTATAGACAGGTTAATTGACTCCTGATAATGGCAGAGAATTCTAGTTACAGGAAGGCTATCTTCTAAAGACTCTTTTGTAATCAAATTCTTAAATATTATGTCCTCTTATACAGTACTAATAAAACAGAACTGCACTCATTATCCTACCTAAGATATAATACATAGTAAGTTAGTTTGAAAAAAGACACGTCCATCGAGTTCAACTTTTTTTTTTTTTAACTACCTATCTGCCAGTTGATCCAGAGGAAGGCAAAAAAAAAACCCATCTGAAGCCTCTCCAATTTGCCTTAGAGGGGGAAAAATTCCTTCCTGACTCCAAAATGGCAATCGGACTAGTCCCTGGATCAACTTGGACTATGAGCTATTTCCCATAAGCCTGTATTCCCTCACTTGCTAAAAAGCTATCCAACCCCTTCTTAAAGCTATCTAATGTATCAGCCTGTACAACTGATTCAGGGAGAGAATTCCACATCTTCACAGCTCTCACTGTAAAAAACCCCTTCTGAATATTTAGGCGGAACCTCTTTTCTTTTAATCGGAATGGGTGACCTTGTGTCAGCTGGAAAGACCTACTGGTAAATAAAGCATTAGAGAGATTGTTATATGATCCCCTTATATATTTATACATAGTCATCATATCACCCCTTAAGCGCCTCTTCTCCAGTGTGAACATCCCCAATTTTGCCAGTCTTTCCTCATAGCTAAGATTGTCAATACCTTTTACCAGCTTAGTTGCCCTTCTCTGTACTACAATACAGTCTTCTCTCTAATACAATAATGTCCTGTTCGAGTGATGGAGACCACAACTGTACGGCATATTCTAGATGGGGCCTTACCAGTGCTCTATACAGTGGAAGAATCACCCCCTCCTCCCTTGACTCTATGCCCCTTTTAATACAGCTCAAGACCTTATTGCCCTTGATGCTGCTGACTGGCATTGCTTGCTACAGCCAAGTTTATCATCTACAAGGACTCCAAGGTCCTTTTCCATAATGGATTTGCCTAGTGCAGTCCCATTAAGGCTATAAGTGGCTTGGATATTGTTACATCCCAGGTGCATGACTTTACATTTATCAACATTGAATCTCATTTGCCACTTAGCTGCCCAGATTGCCAGTTTGTCAAGATCATGTTGCAAGGATGCCACATCCTGGATGGAATTAATTGGGCTGGATAATTTTGTGTCATCTGCAAACACTGATACATTACTTACAACACCCTCCCCTAAGTCATTAATGAACAAGTTAAATAAAAGTGGACCCAATACTGAGCCCTGGGGGACTCCACTAAGAACCTTACTCCAAGTAGAGAATGTCCCATTAACAACCACCCTCTGTACCCGATCCTGTAGCCAGTTTCCTATCCACATGCAAACGACTTCATTAAGCCCAACAGACCTTAGTTTAGAAAGCAGTCGTTTCTGGGGCACAGTATCAAACACTTTGGCAAAATCCAAATAGTTCACATCTACTGCCCCCCCCCCCCACTGTCCAGAATCTTACTTATCACATCATATAATGCAATCAAATTCGTCTGACATGACCTATCCTTCATAAAGCCATACTGATTGTTGCTCATAATGCCATTCAGTAGGACAAAATATTGAATGTGATCCCTTAACAAGCCTTCAAATAATTTGCCCACCACAGATGTCAAGCTTACTGGCCTATAATTGCCAGGCTGAGATCGTAATCCCTTTTTAAATATTGGAATAACATCAGCTTTTCTCCAATCCATAGGCACCATACCAGATGACAGTGAATCTGAGAAAATCAGAAATAAGGGCTGGTCTAAAACTGAACTAAGCTCTCTTAGAACCCAGGGGTGTATGCCATCAGGCCCTGGAGCCTTGTTTACATTAATTTGTATTAAAGCTTTTTGAATCATATCCTGAGTCAGCCACTGACTAGATTGAGCTGAACCATTCGTGCAGTTATTAAGTGAGCCTGTGAACCCAGACTCCTCTATTGTATACACTGAAGAAAAGAACTGATTTAACACATTTGCATTTTCTGTATCTGTTACAACCATACTGGTACCATTATTTAATGGAGCAACACTCTCAACCTGCATCTTTTTACTATTAATATATTTAAAAAACTTTTTAGGGTTAGTTTTCACCTCCACCGCAATTAACTCTCCATTTCTTTTCTTAGCCTTCCGGATTGCTGATTTACAACATTTATTACAGTGTTTATATTCATTAAATGCAGCTTTTGTCCCTACAGATTTGTAGTTGTTAAATGCATTTCTCTTCTTTCCCATTAACTTCTTTACTTCTGTATTAAGCCACACAGGATGATTCTTAGAGCTTCTGCGTTTAGTCCTTAAGGGAATAAATTGAGAACAGTAATGATTTAATATCATTTTAAAGGACAACCATTTCTGTGTTTTTAGCTGAAAACCTAATGCCCCAATCAATGCTCTGTAGGGCAGCCCTCAAGGCACTAAAATTAGCTTTTCCAAAATTCATGGTTTTTGTTGCCCCAGTATATTTTTGTTTTTTGCACCAGACATTAAAAGATATAACATTATGGTCACTAATACCCAGGGGTTCAATGACTTGCACATTTGCTATAAGTTCTGGGTCATTTGAGATCACTAAATCAAGAATAGCATTTTTTCTGGTAGGCTCCTCAACAATAAGTGCAACAATAAGTGCAATAAGTTTATAAACTTGTTTCCATTAACTGATCTAGCAGTACTGTTGCTCCAGTCAATATCTGGGTAATTAAAATCCCCCATTATCATTACTTTACCTAAACTAGCAGCCTTTTCTATTTGCATTAGGAGCTTTGTCTCTTCCTCCTCACTTACATTAGGGGGTCTATAGCATACGCCTACAATTAATTTTACCAGTCAGACTTCTTGCATTTGTAAACATACATTTAATACTGGCACCATATTGAACATATGACATGTGGTCCTCCCTATCCTTAACAGTATCCCCAGCCAAATCTCCTCCCCCATTTTCCCTTTCTTTGCCCAATATCTCATCTAACCTGTCTTCCATTGAATCTTTTACTGAACCCTCCCCCCCCCATACCTAGTTTAAAATCTCCTCCAACCCTCTAGCCATCTTCTCCCCCAAAACAGCTGCCCCATCATCATTGAGGTGCAGCCCATCCCTAGCAAAGAGTCTGTAGCCGACTGAAAAATCATTTATATTCATTAAATGCAGCTTTTGTCCCTACAGATTTGTAGTTTTTAAATGCATTTCTCTTCCTCCCATTAACTTCTTTACTTCTGTATTAAGCCACACAGGATGATTCTACGTTAAGTCCTTAAGGGAATAAATTGAGAACCCAAAACCCTCCTCCCTACACCAATCTTTCAGCCACGCATTAATCTCCCTACGCTCCCGCTGTCTCCTTAGTGTTGCTCGTGGCTCAGGTAATATCTCTGAGAAAATTACCTTGGAAGTCCTCGCCCCCTCAGCTTTGCACCTAGTTTTTTAAAATCATTTTTGAGGACTTCACCACCTCCTCTAACTTTGTCATTGGTACCTATGTGTACCAAGACCGCTGGGTCTTCCTCAGCCCCTCCCAATAATCTGTCCACTCATTCCACCACATGCCGAACCCTAGCACCAGGCAAGCAGCAGACTGTTCGGCATGTAGGGGCCTTGCGACAGATTACCCTATCCACCTTTCTAATAATTGATTCCCCTATAACTAGAATCTGCCTTTCCTTCCTTGCACTCCCCCCACCACCCGTATTAGAGCCACTGCCTCCCGGGGTGCTCCGAGAGTCAGCCTGCTCCATACACGCCACTTCAGAATTTTCCTCCCCAGCATCTTCAGCCAAACTGGCGAATTTGCTGTTTTGGACAAACTGTGGACCAGCCCCCCTACTCTTCTGTCCCCCACTTCCCCTCTTGACTGTCAGAAACCTTCCTCCCTCATTAGCCTCCACTGCCCCTTCTCCTCCCCCCACTCCACTAGCCCCTGCCAGTGGTTGCTCTGCGAGCCTCCTGTCATTCCCCTCGTTTGCCGATGCTCTCAGTGCTGCAAGTTCACCCCTTAGAGTCTGCAGCTCAGATTCCAAGATGAAAACCCACCGACATCTCTCACATGTAAATACTGCATGGAACTACTGCTCCAACACCACATACATGTGACAAGACACACACTGAGTAATACCAGCAAACCCACTCATATTTAAAGTGGGTACTTACAGTCTCCCAAATATAATTCCTCACAAATGCCTTTTTGGTTTTAAACGCCTTAAGGTTTTTAACGCTGCTTAACACTTAATTCACATGCAACACTTAGATCACATGCAACACTCGCTAAGCAGCTCCCACACTCACTTTGCCTTCACAAGTTTAAGGTTTCAACCTAACTTTTAAGGTTTCAATGAATCCTTACTGGAAGCAAAGCAATATAATAGGGTCTATTTAATGTTTAAAAGTTTAATGTTGGGGGAGGAGCCAAGTTGGCGACTTGAGCAGACGCATATTTCGCTGCTCTGCAATACTGCATATTATCCTGACAATAATACAGGCAAAGCTGGTAACAAACATAAGTGCCCGTGATTACTGGTAGTCCCGATAACAAATGGAGAAGGACGGGAGCAGAACAAGGACTGTAAACCGGATAGATCGGTACCTACAAAGCTCACAAGACGCAGAGCAGGCAGGGCCGCCATCACCAGAGCCTGACCATGAGGCGTCAGAGGCCCCAGCTACTGAAACATCCAACTCAGAAATCCTTTCAGCCATAAAGGGAACGCATGCCTCCATGACCGCACAGCTGGAAACCATAAAGGCAGATCTCTCGCTACTCAGCCAGGGCCTCCAGAATGTGAGTGAGCGCACTACAGAAACCAAGACACGGTATGCCCAATGCCAGATGAACTGTCCTCATTCCAACAACAGGTGCAAGTACTAACTAACAGGGCAGAGGACCTGGAAAACCGAAACCGTCTCAATAATGTAAGGATAATAGGTCTCCCCAAGAGAGTGGAGGGAGACTACCCAGAGACTTTTGCGGAGCACTGGCTGAAAGAGGCCCTGGGAGCAGACTCATTCTCCTCCCTCCTACTGGTACTGCATATCAATAAGGCCTCTGCCACCCGGCTTCAACCCGAGGCCCTTCATTATACACCTGCTAAACTACAGGGACGCCTCTTTGACCATGGCACGCAAGACAGGGGCCCTATATTGGAATGGGAGTAATATATCGCTTTACCCTCATTATTCACTGGCAGTCCAAAAGCAATGGGCCTCCATTAAGAAATGTCTACGGGAAGCTGGTATTACATACTCTATGGTCTACCAAGTGAAATTACGGAGCGTGGATGGCGATACGACCTGACACCGACTGACGCAGATCAATAGATGAACACACCCGGAAGGCATCCAAGCACGTGCAACAGTCCAAGCCAGCGGTAATACCCTGATACTAGTTCTGCTGCCCCAGATGGCTATTGGGAGGTCCTGTGCCCACCTTAGATACACGCACCATTAGCTATGCCCCAAAATATAGCTATGGGAATGTGACACAAGGTTACCCAACCAAGCCCACACCACCCAGACAATAGTGGGACATAATGGGGGCAAACCGAGACTTTTATTAACGCAGCCTAGTTATCCAAAGTGAATCGTCATTGCCAATTATACCACTGTACAGTAACCAGGCAAACTTAATGCACAGCATATGAGTATAAATGCATGATGGGAAGCCCACCACAACACCGGGGGAAACGCAAGCCTCCATACTCTACCTCGAAAACAGTGGGTCGTATATACCTGCCACTCCCACTATTCCACTTATTCTAGAGGAGTATCTGTATTAGTTCATAAAACTCTGCAATTTGAGCTCTTAGATCTAACCACAAACCACTACGGTCGGTACATAATTCTCTACTGCAAGATAAACAACCAAGATATGATACTGGTCAACCTATATATGCCACCCCCTTTAGTAAAGAAACACTAGACCTAATATTTACTAAGGTATCACTATACCTCCCCTGCCCAATCTGTATTATTGATTCATTACTTGAATACGGTAATGGACCTATAAAATGATAGACACCCAACAGCAACACACCAACCTGGCCCATTAAAACAATGGGCAGAAGCCCTAGGGATACTAGATATTTGGAGACATAGGAACCCCCTGGAAAGGCAATTCTCCTGCCATACGGTGGGGTCTCGGTTAGATATGGCCATCGCATCCACAGATTTTACACAATGGAAAAAAAAATCAAGTACCTGCCAAGAGCCCTATCAGATCATGCCCCCCTGAAAATATTGATCAGCACTACACCAAGGCAAGGTCACTCACTTTGGAGATTATCCTCCTTATGGCTTAACAACACGGTTGTCACGAGGTGGCAGAGGCATGTTTATCCGAATACACCTCATATTCGGAGGTTAATGCAGGAACCAGTAGCCCCAAAATGATCTGGGAGGCGTCCAAGTCAGCTGCCAGGGGCCCACTTATCTCAGCAATTGCCAGGGTGCGCACTGTGGCTAAACAGACTGTCGCTAAGGAGGAGAGAGTCCGGGAAGCTGAACAAGCTTATGGGGAATGGGAGGGGGAGGCTAACCACCAGGCACTGGTAAATGCTCAAGGAACTTAGAACTAGCATAAACGGCTATTACCAGGAAAAAATCATTATATGCAGCCCAGAGATCTTTTGACCAAGGAGATAAAAATGGGAAGACCCTAGCATACCTAGCGAAAGTGGTCCAACAGTCCACATTGATTCACAGAATCAAAACACTAACAGGCACATATACCTCTGACCCAACAGAAATGGCAGAAATATTCGCATGTCACTTTGCCTACCTATACACCTCACGAGTCAGATACTCTTACACTAAACTGGAGCAGTTCCTGCAAACAATCCCTTTTCCTTGTCTCACCAGAGCAGAATCCTCCTACCTCGACAGCCCATTCACATTGGGAGAAGCAGTAGATGCCATTGGCAGCCTCCCATCAGGGAAGACCCCAGGCCTCGACGGCCTTCCGGTAGCTTGGCACAGACTCCTTAGTGAACCACTTGCCCCGCAGCTCCATAACACCCTTCTAGAGGCTCAAAATGCAGGCTCCTTCCCCCAATCCTTTAACTCCGAACTGATTGTGCTTATACCAAAGGATAGGAAGGACACAAACCTGTGCAACTCTTTCCGTCCCATCTCACTCATAAACACAGATGTAAACATTTTGGCAAAACTTCTTTCTAAAGGCCTTAACAAAGTTATAACCTCAATTGTCCACCCAGATCAAACAGGCTTCATGCCTAACAAAAGTACTACTATAAGTACTACTATATGCATAACAAAAGTACTACTTTTCGCCTTAGCGATAGAGCCCTATGCTATTATGGTCTGACCAACACCCAAAATTAATGGACTTAAATGTGGGAAATTAGAAGAGAAAATTGCACTATATGCGGACGACCTTCTATTGTTCCTAACTGACCCACATGACTCACTCACACTCACGCTCTGCCTAGCTGACAAGTTTGGCACATACAGCGGTTTGGTCATAAATAAAGGGAAGTCAGTCTTATTTACTCAGGGATTGCAGTGGGTATCCAGCTTTAAATACCTTGGTGTGATGCTGATGATTTTAATTTACTGACATAAACTTCAACATTTTATCCTTATGCGCAGTATCCTGTGATTCAGGGTTTCAAAAACACTGCTAACCAATGGGCCGGTTTACCATTAACGGTATGGGGCAGGGTCAACCTATTTAAAATGGTATACTTACCCAAATTTCTATACTTCTGCAGAATGCCCCAATATGGATACCCCCACAGGTCTTTAAACACATTGATGCTATTCTTTTCCCCTTTTTCTGAGCAAATAAACCCCCTAGAGTCAACATGCTAACACTTCTGGCTCCATTGGAAAAGGAGGGTTAGCCCTCCCGCATCTACAAATGTATTACTATGCAAGCCAAATAGCGCTCATACATTACAAAATGTAATCCTTTGCACTTGAAAAGGGGCTTTGATCCGAAACATGAAGTGTTTACACTGCTAAATAAAGAAAGCACTTGCAGTTTGAAATTACTGCCTCTGAAGCTGTTTATTCCATCCTTATATTTTCCTTGATTACTTTGGGAGTGTGACACAAACTCCTGGAATCTTAGCTGGAAGAATTTTGGAAGTAATACGCTGGTACCAGAAAAAAACTTTGTCGTACCAACCCATTGCAATTTCCAATGATGCATAAGGAAAACTAAATTGTCATGCTGATCCCTAAATAATAATATGTGCATGGGTGTTGGAAATTAGCTGGCACTTAGAGGGTTAAATTGATGAGTTATATAAAAAGTTCTATACTGCCAGTGAAATGCCTTCCATAATGCTAAGGGTTTCTTATTTAATTCGGGAAAAGAAAAGCTGTGTTTTTTTAAGGTATTTAATGTGTAGTATAAGCTATAAACAAATAAGAATTCTAGTAGCGACATATGTTTTCCCCACTAGAAGTAACTGACGCCATGACACCACCAGCTCAGTCTTCAAAGCCTGACCCACTCAGTATCTCTAACTAAAATGTCTACCATGTGCTGGGAAAAGGATGATATGTGAGTGACTGGTTCCCATTTGGTGAAGCTCTTTTTTGTAGGTTTTAAATCCTAAATGTGGTAGGAAGCAAAAGGATAGCGTGTGCTGGAGACTATTCCTTTACCAAGGCATTGCCGATTTTTAAACTCAGGTACAATGTTGGCTCAGTACTGCAATTTAGTCCCACAGATGCAGGGTTGGACTAGAGGATCATCAGATGGGTCCCAGCCTCAAGAATAATTCTGAACGATACTTTTATTTTTTCAATATATAGGAGTTAAGTAACATTACATATATTTATAGCACCATGTACGCCTAATTCTTGTGTAGGCCCCATTACTTGTATCTTCTTGCATTCCCCCACTGTCTCTTTCCCAACCACCCACCTGTTTGCCCACTTACATCCCCCTAGAACACCAGCTTGTCACTTTCTCCATCCCCTCTTGCGATCCAATTACCTCCCTTGCCTGCTGCTGCTCTTTCTCATTGTCTGCTTCCTGATCTGCTATGACATCTATAGGCGGGCAAGACAAAAGGAACCAGAAAAAGGAGTAGAAGGAAGGGGCAAAAGTATGGCAGGAGGGAGCAGAGAAGAGGGTATTGGATGCAGTAGACATTAATAACCATATGCTGGATAATCAAATACCCATAATAAAAATAGAGAACGTTTTAGCATCAGCAATCCACAGCTTATATGGTCTGGCTTCAAAAATATCCATTTAAAATAATAAAGATAATTATAAAAATGTTTCTTCTGAGTAGGGCTTAAGAGGGATATAAATTAGCTAAAGAGAGTGCAGAGATGTGCAACTAAACTGGTTAGGGCGATGGAAGAATTAACTTATGAGGGTAGACTGTCAAGGTTGGGGCTGTTTTCTCTGGAAAAAAGACGTTTGAGAGGGGACTAGTTAACACTATACAAGTACATTAGAGGACATTACAGACAAATAGCAGGGACCTTTTTACCCATAAAGAGGATCACCTTACCAAAGGCCAACCCTTCAGACTAGAAGAAAAGAACTTTCATTTGAAGCAACGTAGGTGCAGGCCCGGACTGGCAATCTGTGGGTTCTGGCAAATGCCAGAGGGGCTGCTATAAGGTGCCATAGTAAGTCAGTAGTTAGTGGGCTGGTGGGGGCTGCTTGGGCCTCTTTGTGGGCTGATTGGGCCTCTGTGCACCTGAAATGGCAGGGCCTATTTTAATTCTCAGTCTGGACCTGCGTAGTCAGGACAGTGAGGTTGTGGAATGCACTGCCGGGTGATGTTGTGATGGCTAATTCAGTTAATGCTTTTAAGAGTGGCTTGGATGATTTATTGGACAAGCACAATATCCAAGGCTATTTTGATACTAAAATCTATGTATGGAGGGGTCAGTGTGAGTGTATGTACAGTATATGTGGATGCTGGGTTTAATTTTGAGGGGTTGAACTTGATGGACTTTGATCTTTTTTCAATGTAATTTAACTATGTAACTATATATATATATATATATATATATATATATATATATATATATATATATATATATAGTTCCAGCAATTTTCTGTTCTGTCGCAATTGAACATTGCACTTTATACATTTCTCAATGACAGATAATGTATTCTGCAATCCAATATGCAACAAAATCATTGCCAATGCATATAGGGACAAACCACACATACTTAACCCCACACCATAACATTAACTCTTCATAGACAGATAAGGAAGTCATGTTGTATGGAATAGAATAATGGCATATGTACACGTTGAAACTAGGAACATATTTACATGTAGTAATCAATTATTTCTCATTTTATTAATTGCAAGGTAGTATGTTGTAGGATAATCATCAAATCGACCATTATTTCCCTGTTTGAAAAGGTTCCATTTAGCAGAGATGATTTGTGGCCTGCAGTTTCTGCATAGCTAGGGGATTACCGGTATCCATCGGTCATTATAGATTTCTTCATCTCTGTCACATTCTGCAGCAAAGGCCATAGACAGGTTGTTCTGCAAATCAGCAGCTCTTGCCTCTTCAATATAATTCCTTTAATCTCTATATTTCAGAGACATCAAACCCCATAACAATCTGCTGGATCACAAAGGCCATGTTAGGCTCTTGGACTCCGGTCCTGCTATGCAAAATGTCTTCCATGATGACACCATCACTGGCTGGGCCAGAACCCCAGGATACATGGTGCCAGAGGTAAGCAATGAGTAGAAAGCATGTAAAGGTATGAAGTATCAGTGTTTGTGCCCAAGACAACCAAGTAGCATATGCCAGTATGTGAGCCTTCACAGCTATATTTATTAGAAACCAATAAAATAGAAATGGTAAACAGCAGAATATAATACCAAGGATCAATACAGGTGTTGGTACATGGAGGACTGAATCATATTAGTTTACTTACAAGATAAATCTTTTTGTATTTGAATGGCCATTTTGCATTTAAGTGATTTTTTCCTTTCAAGATTCTACAGGGAAAACCATATGGTGTGGCAGTCAACTGGTGGTCATTTGGCATCACCATCAACAAAATGGACCACTTCAACAACAGTGATAGTGATAAGCTCAGTCGTTCGGGCATCTCACCTGGAATACCCAGCCAGCTGGATCTAATACATTTTCAAAAAATGGTATGAGGCAAAAGTGGGACAGAGTATGGAACAGTATTGTAACACAAATATGTTGATATGTTTATTCCCCAATCACTGCCCTATTGCCTTAGCTAATGAAGAAGTAAAGATCTCTCAATCAGATTTCAGATCTGAATCTGTTTGATCATAGTTTATCACCTTTGTATCACCTTTTGAGTATGCAACAACATGAGCACAGTAAATAGAACTTTAATTAAAATGCATTTTAAATCCATATTTTAATTATTAATTAATAATTAAAAATGTAATTATATTAATTATTATTTGCCATTATAAAGCATGTGTTTTGTATTTGTATCAGTTACATTTGTGTAGGGTTAGCTAAACTGAAGGCTAAAACTGACAAGTTCTTGCTAATCAAGAGGTTTAAGAATAGGGCTGACAGTCAATATGCCAAATGACAAGTTCTAGAATGTGCACCAAAAAAACAATCTCAGACTGATGTGTGTTAATTTGAATATTTAACCTGCAAACCTATGATCTTAGCAATGTTTGCAAATCATTTGCAATTATCTTATTGGTTGGCATGTCAGGGTCAGACTGGGTGGGCGGGATACTGGGTAAAACCCTTTTGGGCCACTGTGGCCCAGACCCACACCCTTCTGAGGCCCCCTGATTACCCACCAGGCCTCTAATAAATTCTGGTCTTAGTCATCTTTGCTGTGGAGTCTGATTTATTCCCTTTTTAACTTTCTCAATTTCTTAAGTATTGGAAGATGCATGCATTTTATCCCCAGTATAGTCTGGTAGACAGGGCCAGATTTCTATAGGTGGCGCCCCCGGGCCCTGCGCAAACTGTCTGCTGCTCCGCCACCCTGCTTGCCCCAAGTGAGTGTGCGCACACTTCCGGCACTGTCATATTCGGGACTGAGGACTGCATTAGGAAAATGATACAGCTGGGTGAAATGCCGCTCCTTGAATCCTGCCGCCCTAGGCCCGGGCCTTTGTGGCCTCACCACAAATCCAGGCCTGCTGGTAGTGCTGTCTAGAGATAAAAGGCAGTCTGTGGTTTTGTTGGGTTTTAATATAAATGCATTCTACCCCAATCTCCAAAACGATGTAATCACTAAGAAGCTCCCTCCCGGTGTTATTGTCCTAGCGCTGTCGTGACATTCGGCGCATGCGCAGTAGAGCTGTACCGGTACCTGTTCCTACTGCGCATGTGCCAGAAGACGCCGGTCAGAGCAGGAAGAAGACACGCGTGGGAGAAGATGGAGACTGTGAACTCTGTGGACAGGACCTGCGCAGAGGGGTGAGTAACAAGTTAGGGGCATTTGCCCAGGGGGACAGGTAGGCCAGGGGGGAGGAGGGGGGGCAACACAGGGGAGGGGGGAGGGGTTTTGCGCCCTGGGGGTTTCCTTCTCCTTTAACAACACTGTCTGTGAGGAGATCAGTTGCTGTAGTTTTGAAAGTGAGATGTTTTCTGTTTGTAGTTTGATATTGGATTTCAGCTGCTCAACAGTTTGGAGTTGTATTTTTAAGGGTTTGCTGTGCCCCTCCAATGTTTTGTTTTTGCAGGGGGGGCCAGTGCTCACTAGTTACACCACTGCCAGAAGATGATGCTTCCATGTTTCCAAACAGATTCATAAGACCACAGAGGAAAGCATGGGCTACTCGGATATATTTTCCAGGTGCAGGAAGCAGAGAGAAGTAGAGAGAGAGTCAATCAGTGTATGACTTAAAGGGCACCTGTTGGCAAAAAAACTATTTCCTCAACTGAAGGTGTGGACTAGTTTTTTTTAAATTGTCCCCCGCCAGTGCTAGGCCACGTGCACTGGGAGCTCCCGGTATGACCAGCCATGTTGGGACACGTGTATGCGCATAATGAGCAAATGTCGCAACTTGCTCACTATACACATGACGCCAGAAGCACATTATGTGCATGCGCTAAGCACAACATGGCCCCACCAGGAGCTCCCTCCCGGTGTTATTGTCCTAGCGCTGGCTTACAGTGACCTTACAGGCTTGTCTGTGATTAATGGAATGCTCATTGGCCATTGCTACAGTGATCTTACTGTCATGTCTAGGGTAATATGCTGATTATCATTTTTTTGTAGTACTTATACTAGCAGGTCTGGGGTTAATCTACAGTTTAGTGATTCTACAGGCACAACTGGTGTTAAAATTACCTCTATCCATTTTATTTAGGGATTATAGTGGCACATCTGGAGTTAAAATGATGATTAACCAATTTATTTAGTGATTATCCTGGCACATCTGGGGTTAATTTATTTAGTGATTATGCTGGCATAGAGCAGTCGGTGTTCTCGTCACATTCGGCGCTGATCCAGGACACGGTGCATTATGTAGGTATAACCAGTGGCATAACTAAATATTACTGGGCCCAACAGCAAATTATTTTTCAGGTCCCAGAAATGTCTAGAAGTTACCAATATTTATTGGTATATATATGAAGGAGGGAATCATGGAGCCCCTATACCTCCTGGGCCCTTCAGCAGCCGCAGGTAGGGTTGCCACCTGGCTGGTGTTTTGCCAACATGGCCGGTAAAACTGATGGCTGATCCAAATGTTATTAAAAGGGAAAAAAGATAAATATATATGAAGGCTGGCTTTCTCTATAGTTAGGCCCCTGGGTATAAATGTATAGTATGTAAGAGGGTGTGGTCACAACTAGTTGTGGGAAAAATTGGCACACTACATGCACTTAGGTTGCACCCTAACTAGGGTTACCACCTTTAAAATACCGGCCTGCCAACCATATCTGACTGACCTTTCATTCCCCAGTTTTTTCCAACCTACACCACTTCCCACTCTGCAAATTACTATCCTCATATACCACGTCCACTCACCCCAATTCTTATCAGTTTCCACATGAACCCACGTATTGCTCTTCATCACAAATACTATTTTTGGTGACTTTCACCCATTGTTTTCTATTATATTAGCCCTTGTTTTGTCCCTATATTATAAAAATTCTCATAGGTCGTAAACCCTGCCCCCCCTGTCGAGAAAAACGGACTCCTGTGAGAGGGGAGGCTATGTTGGTGCCGGTGGCCTGCAGCATACCTCCCAACTGTCCTGTTTTATGCTGTCTACAGCATACCTTCCAAATGTGGGTTGAGCTACTTTTGACAGCTCAACCCGCAGTCCCGGATATGCAGGGCCGCCATTAGAAATCACAGGGCCCGCACAACAAAATTTTCGAGGACCCATCCACCCCGGCCCCACACCAGATCCTGCCCACTCTATATCACAGTTAAAAGACCACACAGACACCAGCGCTAAAAAAGGTAACCCCCCCACACACAAAAGTTATAAAAAGCTATTGGTGACCAGGGCCCCTCTATAAGCAAACAAAAAAAAAATTGGCACCAGGGCCACCCTTACAAGTTTAAAAAAATTGGGGCCCCAAAGAACATTTTTTAAAAAAACATTGGTGGCATGGGCCTATTGAGTATTAAAATAATACATTGGTGGCCAGGGGATTAAAAAAAACACACACATTGGTGTTCAGAGGAATTGAAATTCAGGAAGTCAACTTTGCCTTCTTTCGTGACTTTGGGTCTTTTCGCTGCTTCAGGACTTCAATTTCGGCTGTTTTCATGACTTCAGGTCTTTTTGCCGCTTTGGGACTTCGGCTGTTTTCGTGACTTTGGGTCTTTTCACCACTTCAGGACTTCAATTTCATCTGTTTTCGTGACTTCGGTCTTTTCACCGCTTCGGGACTTCGGCTTCAACTGTTTTCGTGACTTTGGTCGTTTCGCCACTGGGACTTCGGCTGTTCGGCACGTCCGCATTCAGGATTTCGGAAGGAGGCGGCACGGCTTCGCGCTGTTAAGGGGGGCCTGACTCTTTCAAAAGTTCAGTAATTCTGGGCCCCCCTTCAGGCCCGGGCCTGGTACACTTATACCCCCTGTGCCCCACTGATGGTGGCCCTGCGAATATGTACTGATATTCCCTGAGTTTCTCTTTGATCTGCTGCATTGAATAGCCAGAAAAAGATACAAAGTTTCTAAATGAATTGGCTCTTGGCAGATAGCCCAGAACACATACTTAAAGGAGAATTCAACCCCCTAACTGCGGATGTGCCGAAAGTCACGATATTTCCAAAATTCCGTGACTTTCGGCACATGCGCAGTAGCTCCTCAACGGAAGATCCCTCCAACTACGCATGCGCCCGAAAATGCAGATCACTACAGGAAGAAGACAGAAGGAGACAAGATGGCTACTGTGAACTCCGCTGGACAGGACCTGCAAGCAGGGGTAAGTAGAAAGTTAGGTGCATTTGCCCAGGGTGCCAGGTAGGCCAGGGGGGAGGGGGGCCTATTTAGGGTATGGGGGTGCAAAATAGGGGGTTGAATTCTCCTTTAACATACTTTTGTAACAATTTTATATAAGAACCAAGACTCACAGCTTAAAGGACAATTCACCATCAGCAAAATTGTAATAACATATAAAAACCATATAAATGTGTTCACACTTTCACAACCTACCAAATTTTGTAAACTGGACATGGTAATTAGGGGGTGTGGCCACGAAATGGGCGTGTTTGGGAGGTATGCTACAGTCTGGTTCTTTTTTATTGGTTCATTCCCTAATACAAGCAGTATTAACACCATGGTATGCAGTGTTCTGCGTAGACAACGCAAGTAACCGGCACCTTCTAATAACAGGTCTCTGCCGAGAACGTCGTTCTATATTTTCACTCCCAGCTGCGTGGCGCGTCACTGCGCCTAATTATTATTGTTAGTGCAACAGGTCAAAGTCTCATCTCGCGAGCTTGTGACGAAGCACTGAATGAGAGCGGGCGGTCAGGGTCAGAGGAGCGGGATACTTAAACAGTAATCCCAAACTGCGGCCGTGTTAGGAGAAACTGTTTCTGCCGGATACTAGGGAGGTATGAAATTGTAGTGTGACCTCAGTAATATAAATAGTCGATTTTTTTTTAATCCGTCGGAATCTTTATCTGTTGGGACAAGAACCACGAAGTCCTTGTCCTGTTGTCCCTTTTATTACAGTTTCTACATTAGAAACGAATTAATTAAGATTAGGTACATAACTGCTTCTAAACTAGTTATTGGTGGTTAGGGTGTTAAACTAACTTGTTATACAATGGCCAATTCTAAGCAACTTTTCAATTGGTCTTCATTTATTTATTGTTTATAGTTTTTTTTTGTTTGCCTTTTTCTTCTGTTTCCAGCCATCAAATGGGGGCTATTGACCCCATCTTAAAACAAATGCTCTGTAAGGCTACAAATGTATTGTTATTGCTATGTTTTACTACTTCTCTTTCTATTTAGGCCCTCTCCTGTTCATATTCCAGTCTATTATTCTAATCGGTGCATGGTTGCTAGAGTAATTTGGACCCTAGCAACCAGATTGCTGAAATTGGAAACTAGAGAGCTGCTATGAATAAAAAAAAACTAAACTTAAAAACCACAAATAATAAAAAAGGAAACCCAATTACAAATTCTCAGAATATCACAGTCTACATCATACTAAACTGTTAATACAAAGGTTAACATCATATTGGCACCTTTAGTTCTCCTTTAAAGGAGAAGCAAACCCAGAGTTAAAAAACCCCTACCCTACATAGACCCCCCCTCCCTCCTCCCCTGGGCAAATGCCCCTAACTTTTTACTTACCCCTCAGTGCAGATTCAGGCATTGGAGTTCACAGGTCCTATCTTCAGCCACTTTGGAATAAGACTAGCGCTTCTGCAATTTTCGGCGCATGAGCAGTTGTCGCGGAACAGAAAATTGCTCCAACTGCACATACGCCGCTACGCTGGTCTCATTCCGAAGATTACGAGATTAAGAGAAGATGGCGCCAATGAGTAACATGTTGAGGGAGGAGGGATGGGGTCTATGTAGGGTAGGCGGGTAGGAGTCTTTTAACTTTAGGGTTTGCTTCTCCTTTAATAAACGTTGTACTAGGTAAACAACCAAAATTGTGGTTTGTATGAGTTGCCAACATATTCAGCCAAGCCGTACCATTCATTGGGTTGGGGAATTAAAACCATTCATGAATATATCTGGAGCAGGCACTCAAACAAAGGCAATCTTCCACCAAATAGTTGGTTTAGTAGAAAAGATTTATTGTGTCCCCTGCCTTACGCGTTTCATGTTACAAACACTTAATCATGGAGCCTATGATTACTTAATCATAGGCTCCATGATTAAGTGTTTGTAACATGAAATGCGTAAGGCAGGGGACACAATAAATCTTTTCTACTGTTTGTAACACGAAACGCGTAAGGCAGTGGACTCAAATCTTTTCTACTTAACCAACTATTTGGTGGAAGATTGCCTTTGTTTGAGTGCCTGCTCCAGATTTATTCACGGTTGTCTGCTCCCCATGCTGAGGGCTCAGGGCGGTGCACCTGGGCCACTTCCTAAATGTCTGTACATTTTGTGTTTTATTTATCTTAGAAACTCCTCTACCTGTTAGGAACCTGTTGATGCTATGGAAACCATAGAAAGATTCCAAGATGCAGGATACCAGCGGACAAGCAGGGCAGGTAAGGCTAATTTATAAATGTGAGTGCTAAATGCTGTTTCCATAGCAACCTTTCAGAAATGTGCTGAGTGGATTGCTATTAGTAACTGCATTGACATAATTTAGCACCAACTCTAATAAATCTCCTACATATTATGGTGGCATAATCTTGGCTCAATCCAAGTCTACTGTGAAAATCTACAAATATTTGCAGTTACAGGTCAGTTATCATGGGCATAGCAGTCCAACACAGACTAGTGATATGTGGGCCGGCCCATGGGACCCACTGGTTTGGGTTGAACTTTAGTCTGCGTCCATCCTGCCCGTGACCTTACAGTGCCTTGCTTCCGCCTCTGTGTGTGGCTTTTAATACTCATGAGAGTCAGGGTGGGCGGGGGTGGATAAATAGGGAAGTGCACAGGGTAAGGGTCAGGTACGGTTCAAAATTTTGTGTACCCGCACATACTACTACAGATGGCAGCCTGTAAAATAGTGAGTCTATTGAAAGCTGCACAAGAAAAGTAATTTAGCTACCTTTTCTAATCTTCTTACAGAATCTGGACCTTCTCAGAAAAGTGTTTTGTCACACACAGAGTGGCAAACCCCTTTAGTATCTGGTAAAGCTGTTAGCAGATTACCTACTCGATATGGGTTCATAAGTAGTAGTGACCAACAGTCTGGGACCTCCTGTTCTGAAGGCATGCAGGGTAAGTTCTAAGACATGGATTGCAAAAAGTGTTTATAATTTAGTTTGCATAAAATTAATGCTCAGCTGGTTTTACAGAATATGCTTCTATCCATAGTATTGGTGACATCCTTTGACTGCCAACTTCACATGTATTATGGAGTGCTCCTTAATATTTCTAATTTGCACACTTTACATTTTTTGCATGCACAGTATTTGAGCGTTGAGATCTGTGTGACAGTACAGTGACTAAGTACGGAAGTAGCAATCAAGTAATGACGATAATGGTACGAAGCATCTTCATTTTATCCATTTTAATAGTGCCATTTCACCAGCACGAAATATATACCCTTTAGGTGTAATCTGAAGCTACAGTTAAAAGCTGTTTAGTAGTTTTATTACCTTGCAATAACAAAGGTTTTGCATGCCAGGCAGTTGGTCACAATGACTTGTTCTTATTTTCAGCATCTTCTAAATATATAAAATCTCAGCTTTGTGATTTGAGTACAAATCATTATTCATGTTTCTCTGGTAGAGGCGTCTTGTGTTTTGCACACTCTGCTACAAGCTGACCTATTTTTTGAACACTGAAACTGGCTTCCTCTATTAAAATTCCTAACACTGAAACCATCTTTTCTGCCATTATCGGTTTTAAAAATAGAAAATGTTGGATATGATTATAAAAGGCAAAAGGTTGCAATATTTTCTCAAGATGTGATTTATTATCCAAAAAGCACTTACATATTACCTAAATGGATCTTAAAATTTAATTTGCTACTAAAAGCTTTTTAGTTATCTGGCCTCATCTCTAACCAGTTATACTACTAGTATGTGCTGAACTGTGGCTAAAACCTGAGCACTCCATGTAACCGCAGTGATGTGATCTTATCAACCGAAATTGAAAGACTTAATACTAGGTTTAAAGAATCATGATCAATACATGTTTTATTCATTCTTTGCTCTCTGGTCAAGTGTAGTATTGTGTTCTAATATGCTTGAGTTTATTTTGTATTTTTTTTTTTTTTTTGCCAGAATACCTGTGCAGTCATTTAGTGATAGTGTTGGTTAGGATCAGAAAACATTAAACCCACCCAACCACCCAAAAGTTGATGTCATGTCCACTTGTACTGAAGTTGTTTACAAAAAAAACCCTCTAATGCTTGCATAATTCCCTGACGTATGAATGACTTTAGGAAGCTACGAATGTGGAGCCATGTCCTCATTAATAAATGCATGTTAATTCTAGGAAGAAAATGTAGACCTGTTCAGCAAGATCACAGAACCAAAGGGCAGCCTTTTGGAAAAGTTTTACTCTGCTCTGAACTGCTGCGTGCATTTCTATTTTAAGCTTACCTGTGCTATATTAACCTTTTAAGTGCCAGCAGAATTTCACATTTTGGTTACGCGAAATGCCAGCCGTTTTTGAAACATTTTGTGCTCTCTCACTTTAGGGGCATTTTCTGAGGGGAAACCTATAGTTTACCTAAGAAAACTATACATTGTTTTTTTCGGTAGAAACTGAGCTTTCTAAATCTGCCTGAGTTTTCATGTATTTACACCTGTGCAAAAAAATTTATAGTGCTAAATACCAAAAAAAAATGAAAAATTACCATTTTTCATCGTATATCAATTTATACCAGAAAAATATTTCATTTTACGGATGAAAATCCAACTGATTTGGAAAGCCTTATGTCTCTTGAACGTGCCAATACCAGATATGTATAGTTTTAGGGAGATTTAGGATTTCTGTACAGCAAAAACTCCCGGCAGTATATTACCAAATTTTGAAAGCACCAAGGCAGAAAACGGCATGCTTTAGATTCCAAGGCAAAAAATCCTGAAACCGTAGGTTTACCCCAGAAAACCATACATTTTTGAAAAGTACACATTCTGCCGATTACAAAATTGGTAACTATGTCTCTCTACTCCCAACTACCAAACATAAAAGCTTGTCTGAACATAGCGGTTTTTCAACAAAAAATTCAAAATTCTGAAAAATCATTTCAAAGGTTTTATTTTGCTGCTCCGCATATCCCAAACTATATTAGGTACCAAGAAAAAGCACCTGAAATATGATTGCCAGGGGTCCACTGAACAATTTGATACCCATTATGCATAGGTTTACCAAAGTATCTGGCATTTAGAGACACCAATATGTAGTTAGAACATCCAAATTGTTCAGGACTTTACTTCAGCTACTGAGAAATCAACACATTGACTGCATTTTTGTGGGGTAAAAACACAGAAATATATGTTTACCCCCCAAACCCATACATTTTTGGAAAGTACACATTCTACTGAATCTAAAATGGGTACCCATGCCTTTCTGCTCCAAACTACTGAGTCGCAAGGCTTTCCCAAAGTTGTCGGTTTTGGTGAAATATCTGAAAATTGCCTCAAAGCTTCAACTTCCCAGCACCATATCACCCATGTGTCATTACGTACTAAGAAAAAGCACCCTAAATATGATTGCCAGGGTTCCTCCGAACAGTTTGGTGGCCATTGTTCATAGGTTTACCAAAGTATCTGGCATTTAGAGGCCCCAAAATGAAGTTAGCGCATACAAACAGTCCCGTGGGTAACTTCAGCTAATGAAAAATCAACAAATTGACTGCATTTTTGTGGGGTAAAAACACAGAAATATATGTTTACCCCCCAAACCCATACATTTTTGGAAAGTACACATTCTACCGAATCTAAAATGGGTACCCATGCCTTATTGCTCCAAACTACTGAGTCGCAAGGCTTTCCCAAAGTTGTCGGTTTTGGTGAAATATCTGAAAATTGCCTCAAAGCTTCAACTTCCCAGCACCATATCACCCATGTGTCATTACGTACTAAGAAAAAGCACCCTAAATATGATTGCCAGGGTTACTCCGAACAGTTTGGTGGCCATTGTTCATAGGTTTACCAAAGTATCTGGCATTTAGAGGCCCCAAAATGAAGTTAGCGCATACAAACAGTCCCGTGGGTAACTTCAGCTAATGAAAAATCAACACATTGACTGCATTTTTGTGGGGTAAAAACACAGAAATATATGTTTACCCCCCAAACCCATACATTTTTGGAAAGTACACATTCTACCGAATCTACAATGGGTACCCATGCCTTATTGCTCCAAACTACTGAGTCGCAAGGCTTTCCCAAAGTTGTCGGTTTTGGTGAAATATCTGAAAATTGCCTCAAAGCTTCAACTTCCCAGCACCATATCACCCATGTGTCATTACGTACTAAGAAAAAGCACCCTAAATATGATTGCCAGGGTTCCTCCGAACAGTTTGGTGGCCATTGTTCATAGGTTTACCAAAGTATCTGGCATTTAGAGGCCCCAAAATGAAGTTAGCGCATACAAACAGTCCCGTGGGTAACTTCAGCTAATGAAAAATCAACACATTGACTGCATTTTTGTGGGGTAAAAACACAGAAATATATGTTTACCCCCCAAACCCATACATTTTTGGAAAGTACACATTCTACCGAATCTAAAATGGGTACCCATGCCTTATTGCTCCAAACTACTGAGTCGCAAGGCTTTCCCAAAGTTGTCGGTTTTGGTGAAATATCTGAAAATTGCCTCAAAGCTTCAACTTCCCAGCACCATATCACCCATGTATCGTTACGCACCAAGAAAAAGCACCCTAAATATGATTGCCAGGGTTCCTCCAAACAGTTTGGTGGCCATTGTTCATAGGTTTATCAAAGTATCTGGCATTTAGAGGCCTCAAAATGAAGTTAGCGCATACAAATAGTCCTGTGGGTAACTTCATCTAATGAAAAATCAACACATTGACTGCATTTTTGTGGGGTAAAAACACAGAAATATATGTTTACCCCCCAAACCCATACATTTTTGGAAAGTACACATTCTACTGAATCTAAAATGGGTACCCATGCCTTTCTGCTCCAAACTACTGAGTCGCAAGGCTTTCCCAAAGTTGTCGGTTTTGGTGAAATATCTGAAAATTGCCTCAAAGCTTCAACTTCCCAGCACCATATCACCCATGTGTCATTACGTACTAAGAAAAAGCACCCTAAATATGATTGCCAGGGTTCCTCCGAACAGTTTGGTGGCCATTGTTCATAGGTTTACCAAAGTATCTGGCATTTAGAGGCCCCAAAATGAAGTTAGCGCATACAAACAGTCCCGTGGGTAACTTCAGCTAATGAAAAATCAACACATTGACTGCATTTTTGTGGGGTAAAAACACAGAAATATATGTTTACCCCCCAAACCCATACATTTTTGGAAAGTACACATTCTACCGAATCTAAAATGGGTACCCATGCCTTATTGCTCCAAACTACTGAGTCGCAAGGCTTTCCCAAAGTTGTCGGTTTTGGTGAAATATCTGAAAATTGCCTCAAAGCTTCAACATCCCAGCAACATATCACCCATGTGTCATTACATACTAAGAAAAAGCACCCTAAATATGATTGCCAGGGTTCCTCCGAACAGTTTGGTGGCCATTGTTCATAGGTTTACCTAAGTAACTGGCATTTAGAGGCCCCAAAATGAAGTTAGCGCATACAAACAGTCCCGTGGGTAACTTCAGCTAATGAAAAATCAACACATTGACTGCATTTTTGTGGGGTAAAAACACAGAAATATATGTTTACCCCCCAAACCCATATATTTTTGGAAAGTACACATTCTACTGAATCTAAAATGGGTACCCATGCCTTTCTGCTCCAAACTACTGAGTCGCAAGGCTTTCCCAAAGTTGTCGGTTTTGGTGAAATATCTGAAAATTGCCTCAAAGCTTCAACTTCCCAGCACCATATCACCCATGTGTCATTACGTACTAAGAAAAAGCACCCTAAATATGATTGCCAGGGTTCCTCCGAACAGTTTGGTGGCCATTGTTCATAGGTTTACCAAAGTATCTGGCATTTAGAGGCCCCAAAATGAAGTTAGCGCATACAAACAGTCCCGTGGGTAACTTCAGCTAATGAAAGATCAACAAATTGACTGCATTTTTGTGGGGTAAAAACACAGAAATATATGTTTACCCCCCCAAACCCATACATTTTTGCAAAGTACACATTCTACCGAATCTAAAATGGGTACCCATGCCTTATTGCTCCAAACTACTGAGTCGCAAGGCTTTCCCAAAGTTGTCGGTTTTGGTGAAATATCTGAAAATTGCCTCAAAGCTTCAACTTCCCAGCACCATATCACCCATGTGTCATTACGTACTAAGAAAAAGCACCCTAAATATGATTGCCAGGGTTACTCCGAACAGTTTGGTGGCCATTGTTCATAGGTTTACCAAAGTATCTGGCATTTAGAGGCCCCAAAATGAAGTTAGCGCATACAAACAGTCCCGTGGGTAACTTCATCTAATGAAAAATCAACACATTGACTGCATTTTTGTGGGGTAAAAACACAGAAATATATGTTTACCCCCCAAACCCATACATTTTTGGAAAGTACACATTCTACCGAATCTAAAATGGGTACCCATGCCTTATTGCTCCAAACTACTGAGTCGCAAGGCTTTCCCAAATTTGGCGGTTTTGGTGAAATATCTGGAAATTGCCTCAAAGCTTCAACTTTCCAGCATCGTATTGTCCATGTATCATTACCAGCATAAAGCATCCTAAATATAAACATATGGGTCTACTAAACAGTTTGATGCCCAATGTGCATAGATATACCAAACTATGTGGCGCACAGAGACCCCCAAATGACAATATGTATAGACATTTTCACGGCTGACGCTCTGACTGCTGCAATATGAGCACCTGGAGTGTGTATTATGCGACATTAGACCCCCCTAACAGTACAGAGACCCCAGAAAACCATATATTTTCAGAAAGTACACATTCTGACGAATCCAATATGGGTAAATAAGTGTTTCTACTGCAAACTCCCAAACTGCAAAGCAATGCTGAACATAACGGTTTTTATCAAACTTCTGAAAATCGTCACAAAGCTTGAATTCTACCCCATTATATGCCACACATTTCGTAACGTATCAGCATAAAACATCCTAAATATGAACGCCAGGGGTCTACTGAACACTTTGATGCCCAGTATGCATAGATATACCAAACTATGTGGCGCACAGAGACCCCCAAATGACAATAGTGTATATACATTTTCATGGCTGACGCGCTGGCTGCTGCAATATGAGCACCTGGTGTGTGTATTATGCGACATTAGACCCCCCTAACAGTACAGAGACCCCAGAAAACCATATATTTTCAGAAAGTACACATTCTGACGAATCCAATATGGGTAAATAAGTGTTTCTACTGCAAACTGCCAAACAGCAAAGCAATGCTGAACATAACGGTTTTTATCAAATTTCTGAAAATCGTCACAAAGCTTGAATTTTACCCCATTATATGCCCCACATTTCGTAACGTATCAGCATAAAACATCCTAAATATGAACGCCAGGGGTCTACTGAACACTTTGATGCCCAATATGCATAGATATACCAAACTATGTGGCGCACAGAGACCCCCAAATGACAATAGTGTATATACATTTTCACGGCTGACGCTCTGGCTGCTGCAATATGAGCACCTGGAGTGTGTATTATGCGACATTAGACCCCCCTAACAGTACAGAGACCCCAGAAAACCATATATTTTCAGAAAGTACACATTCTGACGAATCCAATATGGGTAAATAAGTGTTTCTACTGCAAACTGCCAAACTGCAAAGCAATGCTGAACATAACGGTTTTTATCAAATTTCTGAAAATCGTCACAAAGCTTGAATTTTACCCCATTATATGCCCCACATTTCGTAATGTATCAGCATAAAACATCCTAAATATGAACGCCAAGGGTCTACTGAACACTTTGATGCCCAATATGCATAGATATACCAAACTATGTGGCGCACAGAGACCCCCAAATGACAATAGTGTATATACATTTTCACGGCTGACGCGCTGGCTGCTGCAATATGAGCACCTGGTGTGTGTATTATGCGACATTAGACCCCCCTAACAGTACAGAGACCCCAGAAAACCATATATTTTCAGAAAGTACACATTCTGACGAATCCAATATGGGTAAATAAGTGTTTCTACTGCAAACTGCCAAACTGCAAAGCAATGCTGAACATAACGGTTTTTATCAAATTTCTGAAAATCGTCACAAAGCTTGAATTTTACCCCATTATATGCCCCACATTTCGTAACGTATCAGCATAAAACATCCTAAATATGAATGCCAGGGGTCTACTGAACACTTTGATGCCCAATATGCATAGATATACCAAACTATGTGGCGCACAGAGACCCCCAAATGACAATAGTGTATATACATTTTCATGGCTGACGCGCTGGCTGCTGCAATATGAGCACCTGGTGTGTGTATTATGCGACATTAGACCCCCCTAACAGTACAGAGACCCCAGAAAACCATATATTTTCAGAAAGTACACATTCTGAAGAATCCAATATGGGTAAATAAGTGTTTCTACTGCAAACTGCCAAACTGCAAAGCAATGCTGAACATAACGGTTTTTATCAAATTTCTGAAAATCGTCACAAAGCTTGAATTTTACCCCATTATATGCCCCACATTTCGTAACGTATCAGCATAAAACATCCTAAATATGAACGCCAGGGGTCTACTGAACACTTTGATGCCCAATATGCATAGATATACCAAACTATGTGGCGCACAGAGACCCCCAAATGACAATAGTGTATATACATTTTCACGGCTGACGCGCTGGCTGCTGCAATATGAGCACCTGGTGTGTGTATTATGCGACATTAGACCCCCCTAACAGTACAGAGACCCCAGAAAACCATATATTTTCAGAAAGTACACATTCTGACGAATCCAATATGGGTAAATAAGTGTTTCTACTGCAAACTGCCAAACTGCAAAGCAATGCTGAACATAACGGTTTTTATCAAATTTCTGAAAATCGTCACAAAGCTTGAATTTTACCCCATTATATGCCCCACATTTCGTAACGTATCAGCATAAAACATCCTAAATATGAACGCCAGGGGTCTACTGAACACTTTGATGCCCAATATGCATAGATATACCAAACTATGTGGCGCACAGAGACCCCCAAATGACAATAGTGTATATACATTTTCACGGCTGACGCGCTGGCTGCTGCAATATGAGCACCTGGTGTGTGTATTATGCGACATTAGACCCCCCTAACAGTACAGAGACCCCAGAAAACCATATATTTTCAGAAAGTACACATTCTGACGAATCCAATATGGGTAAATAAGTGTTTCTACTGCAAACTGCCAAACTGCAAAGCAATGCTGAACATAACGGTTTTTATCAAATTTCTGAAAATCGTCACAAAGCTTGAATTTTACCCCATTATATGCCCCACATTTCGTAACGTATCAGCATAAAACATCCTAAATATGAACGCCAGGGGTCTACTTAACACTTTGATGCCCAATATGCATAGATATACCAAACTATGTGGCGCACAGAGACCCCCAAATGACAATAGTGTATATACATTTTCACGGCTGACGCACTGGCTGCTGCAATATGAGCACCTGGTGTGTGTATTATGCGACATTAGACCCCCCTAACAGTACAGAGACCCCAGAAAACCATATATTTTCAGAAAGTACACATTCTGACGAATCCAATATGGGTAAATAAGTGTTTCTACTGCAAACTGCCAAACTGCAAAGCAATGCTGAACATAACGGTTTTTATCAAATTTCTGAAAATCGTCACAAAGCTTGAATTTTACCCCATTATATGCCCCACATTTCGTAACGTATCAGCATAAAACATCCTAAATATGAACGCCAGGGGTCTACTGAACACTTTGATGCCCAATATGCATAGATATACCAAACTATGTGGCGCACAGAGACCCCCAAATGACAATAGTGTATATACATTTTCACGGCTGACGCGCTGGCTGCTGCAATATGAGCACCTGGTGTGTGTATTATGTGACATTAGACCCCCCTAACAGTACAGAGACCCCAGAAAACCATATATTTTCAGAAAGTACACATTCTGACGAATCCAATATGGGTAAATAAGTGTTTCTACTGCAAACTGCCAAACTGCAAAGCAATGCTGAACATAACGGTTTTTATCAAATTTCTGAAAATCGTCACAAAGCTTGAATTTTACCCCATTATATGCCCCACATTTCGTAACGTATCAGCATAAAACATCCTAAATATGAACGCCAGGGGTCTACTGAACACTTTGATGCCCAATATGCATAGATATACCAAACTATGTGGCGCACAGAGACCCCCAAATGGATATAAAGTAGATAAAATTTACAAGGCAAAACAAAATAAGGCAGTAAAGAGTGAAATGCAAAAAAATCCAATAAAACCACAAAAATCAATGTTTTTTTTCCAGACTAGTGTTATCGGCCGTCAGAATCACAGTTTCAATATTTTAGCTGGGCCAAACAGGTTATACGGCTAGAAACAAGTGAACACAACATACGCAGAGCTGAAAATGCAATAAAATGGCTAAAAATTCAATAAAATGGCTAAAAATGCACCAAAATACCCAAAATTGCAATATAATCACCGAAATAACATAAAAAAGATATTGCACAGTACGGTTAGCGAATACGCTATTCGTAATGGCAATAAAACATTTTTTTCAGCCAAAAAAAGAGACGATGCGATAAGAAAAAAAAAAAAAAAGCCACAATGCCATGTATGTGCGTGTGCGTGTGTACAAATGGTAAATTACATGTTATGTGCGCGTGTGTGCGTGTGCACATGTGTGTAAGTGCAGTGAGTGTAAGTGACCCCCCCAATCCCCAAAAAGTATGTGTAAGTGTGTGTAAGTGTGAATCTAAGTGTGTATTACTGTAATAAGTGTGTGTTGGTGTGTTTGTGTGTGTAATTGTTGCACTAACCTGAAAAAATCGCTGGAGACTGTTGCAGGCGATCAGGAAGACTCCCTGGAAGACCTCTGCGTCGTGGTTCCTGTCTGTGTGCTGTGGGGGCGGAGATCGACGATCCGGTGCAGGCTGCAGCAGCAGGACACGTAAGTAACACGTGCCTGCTGCTGTTTTTGGGCCCCTGGGCGATCGCGCCCCAGGGGCCACTCGATCCCCTGCTCTGCTCGTTGCCTAGGGGCAGGGGATCGAGCAGGAACGGAGCGAGCGGCTCTAACAGCCGCTCCTCCGCTTCTGAACCCGGAAGTGCTGCAGAACGTAGAATCTACGTTCTGTGGCATTTCAAGTACCTTTGCCACAGAACGTAGATTCTACGATCTGTGGCATTTAAAGGGTTAAGAGATGACCTAAACACTGCTTTCTACTTTCAGTGGTGTGAACTCCACCAAAATATTTTTAGACATTTATATTGATGACCGTATTTATTTATTTATATTTAAAATTAAGAATTCTCTGGACCAGGGATATGTGTATCTTTCCTTAATTTGGATCTCTATATTTATACTAAAAAAACATTTGTATATTAAATAAACCCAATAGTATTGTTTTGCTTCAATTGATAAGGTTAATAATCTTAGTTTGTGTCCGTTACAAGGTACTGTGTTAGAGAAAAAGGAATTATATCCTTATAATGGAATTTATGGGAGATGGCCTTTCCATAATTCAGAGCTTTCTTGATAACTGGTTTCTGGATAACTGTGATCTATTCACACTACAGGATTGCTTTCTAGGTCACTGTTTGCACTTGATTAGAGACAGGTCAGCAGTACGGTACTAGTTTTGTCATGGACACTTTTGAAGTAACACAACAAAATTAAAAATATTTGTAAAATTTTATAAACAAGGGTTGCAGAATAAAGATGGAATCAGAGGACCCTGCACACAACAGCTACAGTGAAGTGGCTGAATGATTCAGTATTCTGAATAGTTAAGGTCAGAATACATTTGATAGACCTAATAACCATCAGTTCTATGTACTACTACTCCCTATGTCAAGAATTGTTACTGCAATATATTCAGTTATAACAAAATAATGAATTACTTAGTGATACATTAAAAGCTTTCTCTTTAACTGCTATGTCCTGTGCAATTTTATACTGTAATAGAAGTTCATCTTTATTTAGTGTTCCTGGTGGTGTAAATGACATACTGCCTCTTGGTATATCCAATTTGGGCTGTGTGCCTAGGACAGATGTCCTGCCGTTTCCTACTCCCATAGCAACGCCTTGATTTGAAAACATGAACAGGGGCACAAGGCCAAACGCTGTTTTGTTGGTCGTGAAGGCATGATTGATCTCTGTGCTGGAAACAGACATACAAATTAGTAGAATTAGAGTATTCAAGAGGTAAGCACTGGTCTAGCATGCTAAGTTATGATTCTGCATATGATTGCAGGTATGAAAAATGTAACTTGTCTCAGTAGACCAAAATATATTTTACTGTGTACAACTTCCCAGCAATAAGGTCTGCTACATAATGCACATGACACAAAACCTTCTTTTGTAATGCATGATTTTATTTGACTTTTTACTAGTTTCTGTAAATCTAACTTTGCATGTAGTTTCATGAACTGTTTTTGAACTGTTATTTAATTTTCCACCTCATTGCCTCTTAAAGTCACCCTGCCAATTTCCCATGTGTGTACTTGCTAGTAAGCCTTTAGGGGGCAGATTTATTAAGGCTGAATTGTAAATTTGAAGTCGAATTTTCGAGTTGGATTTTTTCTGTAAGGAGTGAATTATTGTAAATTGTTGGCACAAGATGGGGAAAAACAGTTCTTGTTTGCCTCCCTCGAATTTGTCTGTAGAACAAATTATAAACTTGCAAGAGACATGAAAGGAAACGTGTGAGTCAGATGCCCCTAACTTATCTTGTCTGCAAAGTTTAGGCGTTTAGACCTACCACAGTTGTACTTTTTGTTGCTTCATGACAAGGCATTGTGGTTTGAATGTAGTGTATACTGTAAGTACTATATACATAGGAAGCTCTAGCTGATCAACTTTGAAGATGGCAACTTCCCGTTTTGTCGCAACTTTTTGTCTTGCCAATTTTTTCAAGAATTGGTTAATTAAAGGGATTTGGGTTTAGGAGACTGGTGGAATTTTTTATTTTTCATAGTCGAGTTTCAGTGAATAGGCCTTCCCGTGTTTTCAGGTAACACCTTTCTCCCCATCCCCATGTTGCTTTTTTCCTTCCCCCCTTTTAATGCCCTTGCCTTTTCGTATCCTATTATTGTTTGCTTTTCTCTCTTATCCTCCTTTCTGCTATCCTTATTCACTCCTTCCTATTCCACATCTTTCCTTGTTTTCTTCCACTCTTAACCTTTTCTATGTTTGTTGCTTACCCCCTCCCCCCCCTTTATTTATATATTGTATCCTATAAAACAGGAGTGCCCACACTTTACTAATGCGGGTCTACTTTTATTGATGGTTGTTCTATTATGATCTACGTCCATGAAAGCATTAGCATTCTGTTCCATGGAAAACATTATTTAAATATTGATTTATGACAAAATGTATATTGTTATATTTAAACATCTATTTATTATGTAATCTTAGCATAAAAATATCTGAATGTAAAGCATGAAACAGGAGGGTGATTTAGACAAGCTGTTGCAGGTGTCTTGAGATCTACTGATCACCAGCTAAAGGTCTACTGGTAGATTCTGATCTTTTATAGCAGGGGTGCCTGAAACAGGAGGGTGATTTAGACAAGCTGTTGCAAGTGTCTTGAGATCTACTGATCACCAGCTAAAGGTCTACTGGTAGATTCTGATCTTTTATAGCAGGGGTGCACCACATATAGGAAATATATAAATAGTTTGTGATTTGGTATCTTAGGATTCAGGCCAGAATTCCCTACATAGATGCAGACAGACTTCAATTGCAAGCAGTGAAAAAGTAAAAAAAAAAACAATGAAGTGTCTCCCTGTATTTTCATGCCAAAGTTAAATGTTTGTTTTTTGTTTCCCCCCCCCCTTTAGACTTTTGTAATTCTAGTGGAAACATGACATTCCAGCCAATCAGAAGACAAGTCACTATCCCTACAGCACATGTCATGCCTTCTACCCTTGGCACTCCTTCAAGTAACACAAATGAATGTTTTGGAGCCGTGCTTCCTAAAGACTCTGCATTGCATGCCTACTCAAGTGTAGCTCCTCCAGAACACAATATAGCAGATGATACTAGGAAATTTGAAACGCCCAATATAGAACCAACGCTGAACCAGTCTGGCTTACTGAATGCATTTTGCACAGACCACCGTCCAAGTGCTTCCACAGGCATAGTCCATGCAGATACTGAACCGTATGGTGCTCTGCCTGAGATAAGAGCAACTGGAAAAGGGGAATTTACATGCAAGACAGGACAATATGCCCCGTATCAAAACAGTCATGGGTGGAAACCTGAGCAGTACAGTCTGCAACCAGGTGCTGAAATTAGTGCTTGGCGACATTGGCAAGATTCTGAAAACATGAGACTAAGAATGGAACAGCTCCAGGTAATTGTGCAAATAACACATAGAATCTAATAATTCCATGAAGCAGAGACCTCTTTGGGCAAGGAGTTGATCAGAATATACCTCCTAATGGCAGTTCTCTTATCTCCCTCAGTTGGCGAGACCCTGCCCCCCAACACCTGTTTATGGTTTAGGGCTACAAACTGATCCTGGCCAGTGGGAAAGAATCCTTAAGTCAAGAGAGGGTGTCTTCTTGGAGAAGGAAGTGCTGTTGGAGAGGCGAGTAAATGACCCAATATAAAAAAAAAGTCACTAACTGTGACTGACTCTATTCTGCTAAATTGCCTTTAATAATTTGTTTTTACTTTATTTTTGTGTTTTTGTTTTTTTAAGATTTAGCTTTGTATTTAGCATCTCTATAGTTAGCTGCTATCTGGTTGTTAGGGTTCAATTTACCCAGGCAACCACAGTTGTATCAATGAACAAAAGTATTTTGGCTTCTGGAGTCAGACTCCAAGCAACCAGATAGTGTTTGAAATTGCAAGCCCTATTCAGGTATGGAATCTACTATCTGGAATGCTCGGGATCTGGTGTTTTCGGAGATCTTTCTGTAATGTGGATCACCATACCTTAAGGCTTCTTAAATAATTTAACCATTAAATAAACCCAATAGGATTGTTTTGCCACAAGTGTGATGCATGCAGCTTAATTACCATCAAGCCAAGGCACTCTTCTATTATTACAGAGAAAAAGGAAGTCATTAAAAAATTACTTATTTGTGAACAATTGCACTTGCATTATGTTTTCTCATAAGTGACTGTTCCTGTCCCTGCAGACACAAGGGGTTAGGGCTATTCCACACGGGGAGATAGCGACGCGTTTGCGGTCACAGCGACAAATCGCCGCGACCGGCGCAGGCGACAGTTTTGTATGGGCGCCTATGTAAAAACGCCTGTGCTAACCACACGAGGCGATGCGCTTTTCAACAGTCGCCTGAAAATGCCTCGCCAGGCCGGTCGCGGCGACTGTCGCTGCGCTTTGTTGCCGCGACCGCAAACGCGTCGCTATCTCCCCGTGTGGACTAGCCCTTAAGGAATACTTAACCTTCGGAGGCAGGACAGAATAAACATGTATAGATATCTCCTACTGATTCCATGGCATGTGATCACAGTCCTCTCCCCCGCAGCCAGTCCCCATTTAACTGTTATCAAAAGAGTGGTGTGTCAGTCAACGTGCAATGTGTACGTGTTCCTATAGAGTGCACAGAAGACACGCAGCAAGTAAAGATTCTTCTGCCTTGTGAAGAATATCATAATGCTAAGTTTCTGCGCTCTTGCAACTATAGCTTATCTTCCTTGCAAATGTCTGCTTCTTACTTTGTCCGAAAACGCTCAAGATATTGGGATATACACAACCAATTACTAAAGTCTAAATCTTTCTGCCCGGCCAAACTGAATCCTAATTTGTGTATGCAAATTAGGGACGGGGAGGGAAATGACGTGAATGTCACAAAACAAGGAAGTAAAGAATGGGAACACAGTGCCTTGGGATTATTTACTATATGCGAGCATAAAAGCGAATGTCTGTGAGTACCCATCTGCACAGAAATAGGGTTTTCTAAGGAAAGTTATTCCTACTACATCTACTCTCTAAAGGTGGTGTTGCATCTGGAAGGGGTCTAACACACAAAGTGGTGTATCTACCAAATATATATATATATATATATATATATATATATATATATATATATATATATATATATATATATATATATATATATATATATATATATATATATATATATATATATATATATATATATATATATATATATATATATATAATTTTTATTTTTTTCTTCTGTCAGATAAGGAGTGTGATTTTACCTGAACCTTGGGACTTTTTTGGAAAAAAAGGAAGTAAAAAATGTTTTCCCCTTACCACCCCTAATTTGCATATGCAAATTCGGTTCAGTATTCGGCCGAATCTTTCACAAAGGATTCGGGAGTTGGGCCAAATGCAAAATAGAGGATTCGGTGCATCCCTAGTCATAACGGTTTGCTTTTGAATCTGACCTGCATGCTGAGGATTAATCAAAGTCACTGAACAGTTATGTCCCATGTTGCCCCCTTTATAGTCGCTGAGTCAGAGAGCTGAAAATCAGGAAGTAGTGTTCTGGCTATTATGCTAGACATCTGGTCAATCCAGATTTTATAGATTACATTTATAACTAACTATATTAGAAACTTTTTTTTTTTTTTTTAATTTTGCAAAGCCTATTTATTTATCCAGTTTTTTTTACACTGAACTAATCCTTTAACAAAAGACTTTCAAAAATGACTAACTTTAGCAACCCTAAAGAGGCAGACTTCAGTATTACAACTTAAAAAAAAAATCCACGGTTAAAAGGACCCCCCTTCCCCAGGGTTCATCGTGTGAAACAACCTATTGCTCACCTATTAAAGAGATGGATTCTGGGACTTCAGCCCTCTGTAGTGGATAGATGATAGAGGGTCTCAGTCTGTGGTATGTCTGTGTCAACATTTATTTTTAATTTATGCAGCATTTCCGTGTTTGAGCTTTATATACAGTTAGGTCCAGAAATATTTGGACAGACTTTTTTTTTTTTTTTTTTTCAAATTTTGGTTCTGTACATTACCACAATGAATTTTAAATGAAACCATTCAGATGCAGTTGAACTGCAGACTTTCAGCTTTAATTCAGTGGGTTGAACAAAAAGATTGTATAAAAATGTGAGGAACTAAAGCCTTTTTTAAAATTTTTTTTTTTCTTTTAACACAATCGCTTCATTTCAGTGGCTCAAAAGTAATTGGATAAATTCAAAAACTGAAAATAAAATGTTCATTTCTAATACTTGGTTGAAAACCCTTTGCTGGCAATGACAGCTGAAGTCTTGAACTCATTATGTAATGCCTCCCAATCACTTTGACTGCATTTAGCTGGATTTGAGCAGACGGTGTCTCTGAACACCTCAGAATTTATTCAGCTGCGGCTGTCCTGTGTCACATCATGGATAAATACTAGTGTCCCAGTGCCACTGTCAACCATGCACACCCAAGCCATCACACTGCCTCTGCCATGTTTTATAGATGATGTGGTATGCTTTGGATCATGAGCTGTTCCACGCCTTCTCCATACTCTCGAATGTTTTTCCAGAACTGTGCTGGCTTATTTAGATGTTTTTAGCAAAGTCCAATCTAGCCTTTCTATTCTTGATGGTTATGAGTGGCTTGCACCTTGCAGTGCACCCTCTTTACTTTCATGCAGTCTTCTCTTTATAGTAGACTTGGATATTGATACGCCTACCTCCTGGAGAGTGTTGTTCACTTGTTTGGCTGTTGTGAAGGGGTTTCTCTTTACCATGGGATGCAATGTCTTCTGTGGACTTCCAGGTCTTTTTGCGTTGCTGAGTTCACCAGTGCTTTCTTTCTTTCTCAGGATGTACCAAACTAGATTTTGCCACTCCTAATATTGTAGCAATTTCTCGGATGGGGTTTTTCATCTGCATGGATCTTGTTTCACCTGCATGGAGAGCTCCTTTGACCGCATGTTTTCAAAATCTTCCACGTACAAGCACTCTTCCCCCCCCCCCCTCAAATCAACTCCAGGGCTTTTATCTGTTTCATTGATAATGACATAACAAAGGAATTGACCACGCCTGCCCATGAAATAGCCTTTGAGTCAATTGTCCAATTCATTGTGTACAGAACCAAAAATAGAAAAAAAAAAGTTGTCTGTCCAAATATTTATGGACGTAACTGTATAAGCCCAAAGCTCATCATTCATTTAATTTTAACCAGATTTCCTTGCATCACCAAGACTGAGTAATGTTTAGGACTGTCCTATCTTATTTGCCTAAGGTAGTGTTACTCTTCAACGGTAAAAGGGGAAATTAGTCAGGAAGAACAATTCAAGAGGCCACACGTTTCAATAGTTGTTGTTAGATCAAGATATACTGTTTTGAATGTTCTCTCTACATGTTTTTATTTTTAACTCCACTTCTGATAGCTGGGATTAACAATGTGGAGTACAGCTTTATAAATATAGAAGGGAGGGGTTTTCTGTTTCTGTCCTGCCTGCAGTTCAGGCCTTTGAGAAAAGGATTTTTTGGTAAGTCCAAAATTCCCCTTATCTGGTGTTTGAGTTGTGTATTATTTTTGCAGACAACGGCAGCATATTTTTCAGCTGGAGCAAAAGCTAAGAGGGAATGAGGTACAAGCACACAGCACTCTACTGAGCCAAACCAGCCCGTGTAACGACATGTATATAATAAAAATGCAGGTAACAATGCAAATCTATGAATCCTTTCCTTTTGATTTAAATAATTAATAAAGCTCAGTTTTGAATGTTTTTAGGAACTGCAGAGGGAGGTAACTTTCCTGCGAGCACAGTTTGCGGAAAGGTTTGATTCTTCTAGTAGCGAGAAAGCAGAGCTGGAAAAGAAGTTGAACGCTGGCGAAGCAGAAAGCAGAAGCTTAAGAGAAGCAATGAAGGAGGCTGCACAGAAACATACTGAGGAACTAAGGAAGCAGGAAGAGCGGGTAAGAAACATTAGAAATCCAGATCCCCAAGTCTTTGTCATTTTGTGTAAAGTATCCAAATTACCTTTTTGAATACAGCAATTTGCCAGACTAGTGTACCTGTATTTCGAGGTTTTTTTCCTGTATTTTCTAGAGGCTTCTTCCCAGCATTTAGGGCATGCAGTGAGTTAATACTAACTGGAAAGAGACAAATTAAAAATGAACATTTCTCAAAACAAGGAACATCTGTTTCAACTTTGTCTGTAGGTGAAGGGAAGGGACAGACATATAAACTCTCTGAAGAAGAAATGCCAGAAAGAGACTGAACAAAACAAAGAAAAACAACAGAGGATTGAAACGTTGGAAAGATATTTGGCTGATCTTCCCACTGTCCAAGACCACCAAAAACAGACCCAAGAGGTATTTTGCTTTATGCAATTTAATTCCTGGAAATTATATTTGCTCACAGTATTTATACAAACATAAAGCCCCTTAGCAATGCAATGTTATAAAACAGTTGAAAGTTGAGGCCATCTATTACAGGGAGGTTTCAAATTTGACCAAGCTGGTTTAGGTTACATTTACGTCACCTACTCAATAATATGTTGAAATAATGCCTAAATATTGAATACTATTGAGTAGGCTGACCTCAATTTAACTCAAAAACATACTTTCTTGCTACTTTTTTAATTCACGACACAACATTCCACGTGGCAGGGCATAAATAGATGACCATGCAGGGAATGGCAGCCCTGAATAATGATTTATTTATGCCTTGTCATTAACACAAACACACAAATAAAACCTGAATCTAAGCTTTGGGCCATATCACATTAAGTTTTGTTCCCCCCCCCCCCCCCCACAGATTTGACTTCCTAAAGCAGTGTTACTGAACTAAAGATCATCTGGTAGTCAAATTCACAACCCACGAATTGGTTCCAACTGGTTATATGTGCCATTGTTTTAATTATCCCGGTCTTTTGTACAAAGACCCTTTACTTTTATCAAGGGTGGTCATGCTGACCCATCATAAATAGCATTGCAGGCAGTCCCAAATGGTTAGTTCCATGCTTAACAGAAATTTTTTGGATGTACTCTTTCACGAAAATGCTAGGTAATGAAAAGCTACATTAAGGGGCAACTGCATTGTAGGACCATAACAGCTAAACATTTCCAGGCTGCTAAGCATTAAATAACCTAACACAACCATTAAGCAAGCCTACACAAGATAAAAGGTACATGTATATTATTGGTGTGTTTAGGAGTGTCTACGTGTTCTGCTCTGCATTGAGCATATTTGCAAAATGAAATACCATACTTGTAATGGTGCTTTCTAAGCTCTTAAGGGAACAGTTATATTACAGAATATATTCAATCTGTCAAGATCAGAAGAATGTTCCTTTCCGGTTATTGATCTTATCTAAATGTTTCCTCCAGCTTAAGGGTCTTCAGGAGAAAAGAAGCCTCTTGCAGGAGCAAGTTAGTGAACTGGAAAAGAGTCTTACAGAGATCAGAAATTTAAACCGAGAAAAGGAGACCCAGCTGGCAACAGAAAAGCGCCGGGGACAGGAGTTGATGAGTACTATAGGCAGGTAATTGTTGGAGAGAGGAATTGAAACATGCTGGCAGATGGGCATGTGCATTAGGATTGTTTAGTTAACAGAACACCTATAACAAGGCCATTGGTTGTAACAGTTTAAAGGAGGAGATAGAGTGTTTTAAGCAAACAGACGTGGGAGAGAAAGAAAAGCGTTTGACAGAGGAGTCCGAAGAGCTCCGACAAGAAGTGCTCTCTCTACGGAAGGAGCAGGAGTGTCTGAGGAAGGTAAAAATCTCTCCAAATGAATGATTTTCAAGTATAAAAGGCCATGTTGAATTCCACCTTGTTTTTCACAGGTGATGGAAAGCCAAAAGAAAAAGATAGAACAGATGTGCAGTAAAGTGAAGGTGAGTAGGCAAGCATTTGGTGTCAGTGGGGTATAGTACAGGGTTGCATAATGTCAAATCCTACAATTTTCCACATGTAGTACATGTAATAAAAGTATGTTCTTGTCCTTTTTCTCTTGCTTCACTTTTCTTCTCCTTTCATCAATATCCCTTTCTCCTATTTCATGCCATTATATTTTAATCCTTTGGAATTCTGTCAAAACTATTTTTGTGCTGTTTTTTTACTTAATTTATATAGGTCCTTGAAGAACAGGTGGCACAAGAAGAAGGTTCTGGTGATGCCCTTAAGGTAGAAGTACAGAGGAAAGAAACTGCTCTGCAGCAACTACGGGCAGCTGTGAAAGAGGTTGGTGATTTAAAAATCATTTTACTGAATTTAATGTAATGACAAATTCTGGCAGGTATGGAGACACTTTACATTTGTAACATAAAATATCTTTATTTGTTGTTCACCTTCCAACACTCTTTTCAGTTCAGTTGGTTTTAGATTGTTAGCCAGAAATAAAGACTTTTTCCAATTATTTTCTATTTACTGTTTTTCTAATATTGAAGTATACAGTTTGATTTCTCACCTTCTAAAGCAGCTCGGGATGGGGGGGTTCGCTGACTCTTTAACTGTCCTACCTTGATCAATTTCGACTAATTTGTTATATTTGTCCCTGCTGAGCAGAATCCCTGAGTTTCTTTCAAAGGGGAACGCCACAAAAAAAGTAAAAATAATTTCAAGCAACTTTGCAATATACATCATTTAAAAAATATGCAGATTTTTAATGGTTTCTGACAGTTCCCCTGCTCTCCTGTTGATCTCTCTGACTACTTTGCTAAGCTGACTGACAGTTCCTGCATGCTGTCTAAGCTGTGGAGTAGTTGTTACAATTTGTAACATCAGTGTTTTAGTCCCTCCTTCCCTGCCAGGATTTCAAATGATGAAAGAGAAGAACCGCTGGATTACATCATAGAAAATGGCATTTATTCATACTTTTTGAAGAAACTGGTAACTTTGATGGATACATTAGGGGTTTGTATGTTATGTGGACTTCTTTATGAAATTTTGGTTTGGAAGCCGGCGTTCCCCCTTTAAACTTACGTTTTGTGAAACTAGTTAGAAATCAAAAATAGAAAGAAATTCCCCCGAGTTCCCCTTAAAGGCAGCTGTTAGAATTCAGCAGTATCTGTGAAATATTAGCAACTATTGTATCAATTCTATCAACTAAATGTAGCAAAATGTAACCATTTAGAATGCTCCTGGATCACTGAGCTGCCAGACTTAATGGTTTCTGACAGTTACCTAAGCCTAGCCCTCTGCTATTCTGCTGATCTGTCGGACTACTTTGCTGAGCTGGCTGACTACTGTTACTTTGTATCAACAGCCATCTGTCCTTAGCCTGCATCCTCCAAACCCCACAATTCCCTGCACACACAATTTCAATAAGGAAAGGAACATCACAGAGCAATGCATTTTGGGTTATGTAGTTCCTGCATGCAAGCTGTGAAGAAGTTTTTGAAGAACTGTTAAACAGCTGGATTTCAGCATACAAAAAAATAGCATTTTTTCATACTTTTTTGAAGAAACTGGTAACTGTGATGGTTATATGAGGGGTTTCTGTGTTATGTGGGCCTCTTTATCATATTTTGGTTTGGAAGCCGGAGTTACCCTTTAAACTTACATTTTGTGAAACTGGTTAGACCTCAAATATGGAAAGCAGTTAAAGTATTTGTTTTTGGTGAAATAAGTATTTGGAAGTTGAACAACTTCTTTAAGCTTTTCAAAGTGTTTTTTTTTCTATAAATACTCTGTTAGAGTATTTGTTTTTCATTAAAACTCTTTCAAAAAGAGTTCACAACCAGACACCTGAGCAAGAGAATGTGAATCCATGTAAGAAAGGTTTCTGTTACTTCTTGGTCTGTTGAAACTGCTCTCTGAGGTTCCCATATGTCAAGCAACCTTTTTATTCTAAAGAGAAAATCCTGTATAATATAACTAAGGCCTGTATCATGGCATTCCATTAAAATGTCAGACACACTGAAATTAAGCAATGTTATTCAGTTTTATTGAAGGGCATCTTGAATTCTTCAGAATATATATATATATATATATATATATATATATATATATATATATATATATATATATATATATATATATATATATATATATATATATAATGTGTGTGTGTGTATACACACACACTTACTTTGAGATCATTAACTTGCACTGTTTTATGCAGTGCCAGTCATGAAAATTTTTTAAAAAAAACCTGCATTTTGGGGTTTCTAGAAACCAAGTATTTTTGATATCCTTTTCATACTCAAGAGAATGTTAAAGATCTGGAGCTGCAGAAAGTAACTTTTTGCGAGTATATTTAAAACAAAAACTGTATAGGAATAAGGTTATAACTTGCATATTATTCTGTTTATGTTGCAGTGTTTTAAATTGAATGAGATTATTTTACTGTGTGTTTTGGCTTTGAAATCTGAAGTATGCATATTGCTGGTGTGCTCCTCTGGGTTTTATTCTTCTTTGAATTAAATAAAATCATACATGCCCTATCCAAAATACTTAAAGGAACCGTAACACTAAAAAGTAGGGATGCACAGAATCCACAATTTTGGATTCGGCCAAATCCTTCGTGAAAGATTCAGCTAAATACCGAACTGAATCTGAATCCTAATTTGCATATGCAAATTAGGGGTGGGAAGGGAAAAACTTTTTTTACTTGTTTTGTGACAAATTCACGTGATTTCCCTCCCCGACCCTAATTTGCATATGCAATCTTGCTGAAAAAGGCCAAATCTTGGATTCGGTGCATCCCTACTAAAAAGATGAAAGTATTTTAAAAGAATGACATAGTATACTGTTGCCCTGACACTGGTCAAACTTGTGTGTTTGCTTCAGAAACACTTCTGTAGTTTATATAAACAAGCTGCTGTGTAGCCATGGGGGCAGCCATTCAAGCAGAGGATACACAGTAGATAACTAATGAATCCCATTGTATACTACAGAGTGTATCTGTGTATCATGTGCCTTTTCTCCTTTTCAGATTTAAATGGCTTCCCCCACTGGCTACACAGCAGCTTGTTTATATAAACTATTATCATTCAGTGCCCCGTAATGTCTGCTTCCTCATCGCCCGTGTGGTCTTTTCTTAGATGGCAGTCTACAGGCAGGGCTGCCATCAGGGGGGGACAGGGGGGACAAGCGTACCGGGCCCGGGCATGAAGGGGGCCCGGCAGCGCTGCATTTTTTGAAGATCCGGGCCCCCCTTACGAGCGCCCGAGCCGTACGTCTTGCCTCTGTGCTGCCGAATGCGGAAGTGCCGAAAAGCCGAAGCCGAAAAGACCCGAAGTCACGGAAAAAGCCGAAGTCACGAAGCGCCGAAAAGACCCGAAGTCACGAAAACAGCCGAAGTCCTGAAGCAGCGCAAAGACCCGAAGTCACGAAAACAGCCGAAGCCGAAGTCCTGAAGCAGTGAAAAGACCCGAAGTCACGAAAGGAGGTGAAGTTGAAGTACTGAAGCCGTGAGTTCAATTCTACTGAACACCAGTTTGTGTATTTTTTTTTTTTTTAATCTCCTGGCCACCAATGTATTATTTTAATATTCTATAGGCCCCTGCAACCAATCTTTTTTTTAAAACATGTTTTTTTGGGGCCCCAATTTTTTTTTTAACTCGTAAGGGGCCCCTTGCCACCATTGGTTTTTTTTTTTTTTTTTTTTTTTTTTTTTTTTAAAAAAAATTAATAATTTTCTTTTTGGTGGCCCTAAATTTTTTTTAACTTGTAAGGGGGCCCCTGCCACCAGTTTTTTTTCTTTTTTTTTTTCAAATTTTTTTTTGGGGCCCCAATTTGTTTTTAACTTATAAGGGGGGGCCCCTGCCGCCAATGTTTTTTTTTTTTTTCAAAATTTTTTTTTTTGGGGCCCCAATTTGTTTTTAACTTGTAAGGGGGCCCCTGCCACCAGTTTTTTTTTTTTTTTTGGGGCCCCAATTTGTTTTTAACTTATAAGGGGGCCCCTGCCACCAATGTTTGTTTATTTTTTAGTTTTTTTACATTTTTTTTGTTGGGGCCCCAAGTTGTTTTTAACTTATAAGGGGGCCCCTGCCACCAATGTTTTTAAAAAAAAAAAAAAAAAAAATTTAATTTTTTTTTTTTTGGGGCCCCAATTTTTTATAAGGGGGCCCTGACCATCAATAGCTTTTTACAACTTGTGTGGGGGGGGTTACTTTTTTAGCGCTGATGTCTGTGTGGTCTTTTAACTGCGATGTGGAGTGGGCGGGAAATGGGGTGGAGCTTGGTCGTCAGTGTGGGCGGGGCCCAGGGGGCCCCAAAAATTTTGTTGTACGGGGCCCTGTGATTTCTAATGGCGGCCCTGTCTACAGGAGTCACACTTTCTCACACCTTTCACTTCAACTCACTGAGGGACCACAGATAACAATGAAGATAGTTTGAGCTGTTTTTACGTTTGGTTGTAAGAAGTTCTATAAATGATATTAAAGGAGTGGTTCACCTTTTAAGGCAACTTTTAATATGTCAAAGAATGACCAATGCTAAGCAACTTTTCAATTGGTTTTCATTATCTATTTTTTATAGTTATTTGCCTTTTTCTGACTCTTTCCAGCTTTCAAATGGGCGTCGCTGACCCCTTCTAAAAAACAAATGCTCTGTAAGGCTACACATGTGTTGTTAATGCCACTTCCTGATCTTTCTATTCAGGCCTCTCCTATTCATATTCCAGTCTCTTATTCAAATCAGTGCATGGTTGTTAGGGCAATTTACACCCTAGCAACTAGATTGCTTAAAATGCAATTTGAAGCGCTGCTGAATAAAAAGCTAAATAACTTAAAAACCACAAAAAATTGCAAATTGTCTCAGAATATCACACTCTACGTTACACTTAAAGTTCTCAAAGGTGAACCACCCTTTAAATGTGTTGTAACTTATTTACATAGTTTAAGAATATTTTATTTTAAGACACTAGATGGCATTGTTCAAATATGTTCTATAAATTGTTCTCGTATGCAGGAACTGACCAGTATTTATACCACTAGGTGGTGGTTTGTGAAGTATGGCCCCTGGGAAAGTTCTGTATCTTGTAGCATGTGTATTCTTAATTTAATTGCAAGTTTTTCGTGTTCCAAACGGTGTTTGACTGTTTCTCTGGGCACTACTGTGTATTTGCCTAAATGTCCGGCTAGGTTCGAAGGTTCGAATATCTTAGAAAAGCTGCCATTTAGTATGCAGAAAAAACATGTGACAGAGTGTGTACATATTTTATATAAAAGAACAGTAACATTAAAAAAAAGTGTTTTAAAGTAATACAAAGCAGCGTTGCCCTGCATTCGTAAAACTGTTGTGTTTGCTTCAGAAACACTACTATTGTTTATATAAATAAGCTGCTGTGTAGCCATGGGGGCAGCCATTCAAACGAGAAAAGGCTCCTGTTCCACATCAGATAACAGATAAGCTCTGTAGAACATAATGGGGTTATGTGTCCACTATTTAACCTGTAGAATGAGAAAAACTCTGGCACTCGAGGCAAGTGAAATGCAGGGTTTCCCCATGCTTTTATTTCTTGTGCAGACGTGCAACGTTTCGGGGTGACCCCCTTTATCAAGCACTATTTAACCTGTGCCATATAGCCTTTTTCAATTTCCTCCATTGCTACACAGCAGCTTATTTATATGAACTATCAGTTTTACCAGTGCAGGGCAACACTACATGATATTTTCATTACTTTAAAACACTCATTTTTTGGTGTTATTGTTCCTTTAAAGCTACTAGCAGATATACCGTGAGCTGTGGAGGTATTTCTGTCCCTCAAACACCCCAGCACAATAATAGAACCTCACAAAACAGATTATTAAGAGGGGCTTCTCACTGAATAAATTCTGGAAATTTTAGGCTCCCTGACACTTGAACATTCCACATTAAATGAAAATTATGGTTTTGGAAAGGTGTGATTTACATTTGTTTTTTTTTTTTTCTGTGCTCAAAACCTAGAGGCATTGCTCACTCAGCCCAAACGTGTATGCATGTTTTACATGGACAATTTAATTCAGTCTGTGATGAGAGTGCCATTCTGCAGCCATTATAATAGCCATTATTCCTTAAAAGGAATAAAGTAATGACTTTTGAATTAAAACTGCCTTACAAGGAATACCATACAATTCAAGTATTGCTTTCATAATCCAACTAAAAATCATAAATGTTTAGTAGGACAGTTTATTTTTTTTTCACTGAGGGTTTATTACATTGGTCTTTTACAGCTTGCAGTGCAGAATCAAGACTTGATGGAGCAAAATGTGACTCTTCAGGAGAGATTGCGTCAGACTAGGGGAGCTGCACAACCGGCTGAATTGGAAGCTGGGACAATCATCACCCTCTATAGTGAGCTGAATCTGTGCCTGAAGGACCTGAGATCCATATGTACTCTTCTTAGTCAGAGAATGGAGGGAAGAGACCCCAACCTGTCATTACTCCTGGGGATACATTGTGAGTAAAGCAAAATGTAGCTGCACCAATTCAATCAATCCTTGGTTGCCATGGTTTGAGGGAAATTTCAAAGCTCTTTGTTCATATTTGTAGGCTTTTTAGGGTGTCCACTCTTTGACTGATTTGCCTTTAAAATCCTATACAAGTAAATAGAGAGCTTTGAAATGTCCCTCTTGTAAACCATGGAGAACTCTCTTCACGAATATGCCCCTTATCCTACATCTATCCAACTACCTCTCTCAAGTCCTTATTTTTCTTACCGATTTATCTGCTCTTCTCCTTTGCTAATTTCTATTTGCATGTACAGCTGCTCCACATGTTGAAGATGAAGATGGGGCAAGTGATTCATTGTCTTTGGATAAACATCTGGATGCAGTGCGGCGTCTGAAGAGAGAGATTGAGGACTTGAGAACCACCATAAGTGACCGTTATGCACAGGATATGGGTGATAACTGTATCACACAGTAAGGAAACTGTACACTGAACATTTTGCACAGAATTCACACAGACTGTAAAAGATACATCTTTGTGAGTACTGAAAATCCATCCGGCTCTGAAACCTGCATACAAAATATGTGACAGCTAAAAGATCAAAGTGCCTTTATGTATGAACAAAACCTAGAAGATATGAGCTGCACGTCCATGTGCAAGATTCTGTGGTCGGAGTGGACATTCTAACCCTTTGCACATTTAATGACAGGAAAAATGCACTTGTGTGGGTAAAACCCATAGTTTGTCCCTGGACTGTATGTTTAAAAATAGGAATCCAGAATGTGTCCCACCTGGAATGAAAAAACTGTATTACAGATCTTGCTGCCCTTGGGCTTACTGTGTATTGCATTGCATTATTGAATTTATCATGTTGCTTTGGAGATAAGTCTCACTGGCAACTGCTGCTCATTTAGTGCCTTCAAATAACTTATTGGCTGATACACTGAGCTGTATTTAATACTGGATAAAAGACTCTATACTGTTTTGACCTTACATTCATGTCTGAATGATAACATGCAGTACTGTTTGCAAGCCATGTATTGGCTTTTGACTGGTTATTTATAAATTAAATGCTGTATATTTGTTTTGAATGCTTTGCGTTTTAACATTAAAATAATAAACTAATGCATACTTACAAGTCATGTTCTCTTAAACTCGTAAACTTGTTCTGAGATAATGCAAGAAAAATCGGATGTGTGAAATGGGGGCTTGTACAGTCATATGAAAATGTTTGGGAACCCCCCTTAATTCTTTGGAGTTTTGTTTATCAAAGGTTGAGCAACTTTTAATATATGGAAACGGTAGTATTTCAGCAGTGACAAAAAGTTTATTGGATTAACAGAAAATATGCAATTTGCATCATAAAATTAGACAGGTGCATAAATTTGGGCACCCCAACAGAGATATTACATCAATACTTAGTTGTGCCTCCTTTTGCAAATGTAACGGCCTCTAGACGCCTCCTATAGCGTTTGATTTGAGTGTCTGGATTCTGGGTGGCAGTATTTTTGATCATTCGTCCATACAAAGTTTTTCCAGTTCAGTTAAATTCGATGGCTGCCGAGCAGGGACAGCCTGCTTCAAATCAGCCCATAGATTTTCCATGATATTCATGTTGGGGGACTGTGACGGGCATTCCAGAATATTGTACTTCTCCCTCTGCATAAATGCCTTTGTAGATTTCGAAGTGTGTTTAGGGTCATTGTCTTGTTGGAATATCCAACCCCTGCGTAACTTCAACTTTGTGACTGATGCTTTAACATTATCCTGAAGAATTTGTTGATATTGGGTTGAAATCATCCAACCCTTGACTTTAACAAGGGCCCCAGTCCCTGAACTAGCCACACAGCCCCACAGCATGATGGAACCTCCACCAAATTTGCGCTTTTTGTTATAACCAAATAACTACATCAGTCCAAAGCACTTTGTTCCCAAATGACTGTGGCTTGTCTAAATGAGCTTTTGCATATAAGTGACTGTTTGTGGCATGAGTGCAGAAAGGGCTTCTTTCTCATCACCCTGCCATACAGATGTTGTTTGTGCAAATTGTGTTGAATTGTAGAACAATGTACAGATACACCATCTGCAGCAAGATGTTCTTGCAGGTCTTTGGAGGTGATCTTTGGGTTGTCTGTAACCATTCTCACAATCTTCGCATATGCCGCTCCTGTATTTTTTTTTGGCCTGCCAGACCTGGGTTTTACAGCAACTTTGCCTGTGGCCTTTTATTTCCTGATTACATTCCTTACAGTTGAAACTGACAGTTTAAACCTCTGAGATAGCTTTTATGATACTCTGATGCTCTACGATACTGAACAATCTTTGTTTTCAGATCTTTTGAGAGTTGATTTGAGGATCCCATGCTGTCACTCTTCAGAGGAGAGTGAAACAGAAGCACAACTTGCAATTGGCCACCTTAGATCCCTTTTCTCATGATTGGACACACCTACCTATGAAGTTCAAGGCTAATCCAACCAATTTGGTGTTGCCAGTGATCAGTATTGAGCAGTTACATGCATTGAAATTATCAAAATTATAAGGGTACCCAAAGTTTTGCACAGCCAGTTTTTCACATTTGATACAAGTGAATACTGCTTCACTAAAAATCTTTGTTCAGAAAACACCCCAGTACTCCTCAACCAATATTGTCTTTTCATTTGGGTTGACCCCCATGACTATGTACGTTTGTTGAGTGCCGCTTCAAAGCTGTTAGAGTGGCAGCAGTTTGAAAATCTTCCCTGTCATTGGAAAAATGTGGGTGTTTGGAGTGCCGCCCCAAAAAGATAGAGGGCGAGATCACAAGCGTTTAGAAAATGGGGGCGCTAAGAATAAGAATAAACTGAAGTCGAAGAATAGTTTGCTGGATTTTTTCTAACCAAAATAATAAGATAAACAGTCTATTTCAGGTGCTTTTTTTCATTGTTGAAGAAATAGTATACAATGCAATTAGCCTCAGATGCAATAGCTTTAGGAACATTGTGCCTGTTGGGTAATTTTCACCTCATCAGAAATATGGCTCTAACTTGTTCCCTGAACACAGATTGTAAAAGCTCAAAACTTGTCAGACTGGTTTTCGATCAAATAACACACCTTTAGGTACCTTGCCATTAAGAAAAAAATACACCTATTACACAAACAATATTATAGCTTGGAAATGACTGATATTCAGCTGAGAGTCTTTAATTTCTTGTTGCAGTCATCTTTGGCTGCTTTTCCTTGCAGATCACTTCTAATTCTGGGATTGTGGAGCTCTGCAACATCACTTCTGTATCAGCCAAACCTTCCTGTGGGTGCTTTACAAACATATGAGGGGTTGCTTTTGCCTTTCTGGCCAGAATACAAGCAGCTGTCTCCAATGGTTTTTTTTTTTTTTTTTTTGGGGATCTTGCCTTGACTTCATAGTTCCCCTTAAAGGGATTCTTCACCTTTGCATTAACTTTTAGTAGGGATGCACCGAATCCAGGATTCGGTTCGGGATTTGGCCAGGATTTGGCCTTTTTCAGCAGGATTCGGATTCTGCCCGGCCGAACCGAATCCGAATCCTAATTTACATATGCAAATTAGGGACGGGGAGGGAAATTGTGTGACTTTGTCAGAAAACAAGGAAGTAAAATTTTTTTCCCCTTCCCACCCCTAATTTACATATGCAAATTAGGGTTCGGTATTCGGCCGAATCCTAAATAGTGGATTTGGGGGTTCGGCCGAATCCAAAATAGTGGATTCGGTGCATCCCTAACTTTTAGTATGATGTAGAGAGTGACAAATTGCAGTTGGTTTTCATTTTTTTTTTTATTAGTGGTTTTTGTTATTTATCTTTTTTTTTTATTCAGCAACTCTTCAATTTGCAATTTCAGCAGTCAGGTTGCTAGGGCCCTTACAACTATGCATTGCTTTGAACGAGAGACTCAAATATGAATTGCAGAGGGCCTGATTAGAAAGATGAGTAATATAAAGTAGCAATAATAATAGATGTGTAGACTTGCATTGCATTTGTTTTTAGATGGTGTCGATGACCCTTATTTGAAAACTGTAAAATATTCAGAAGAAGGCAAATAACTCAAAAATTATTAAAAAGAAAAAATGAAGACCAATTGAAAAGTTGCTTAGAATTCCCCATTCTATAACATACTAAAAGTTAAGATGAAGAACCCCTTTAACTTCAATTTTTATATGATTTCACTGACCGTGGAAATTGTCGGCTGGAAATGTTTTGCAAATCTTTGAAGCTTTTCCCTGCTTTGTAGGTAACCATTAGATTCATTTTCAGTTCCTCACTGAATTACATAGAGGAGCCCATGGTTGTTGTGTGAGGGGATTTTATTTACAGAGGCTTCAGGGGAGTAGGGTAATTCTGGGGGAGTTTTTGTGGGGGCTCTGCTTATTGCTTTGCTCAGAACACTTCTGATATCCTAGTTGATTGTTTCAACATATGACTGAACCCACAAAATCCAGTACATCAGAATGTTTCTGATGAGCCCTACAGGCATCTGCTCACAAGAAGCATTAAAAAATGTTTTCTTTAGCTTTTGTGCCAAAAACACAAGCAGGAACTTGTAATGATTGGATTTTGATGGAGGGCAAGCAGTTTCAGAGCAGTGTCTTATCTCTGCTCCTTCTAATCAGTCAGTAACAAAAGTCACACCCACCTTCCACCCTGTTCTGTTCAAAGTAGGGAAGGCACAATTCGAAATGAGCCTTTCAACTTCATCGATCAGCTGCAGAGGAAAGCTGACAGATCATGTGACCCTCCACACCCACTCACATGCCTCTTCTGTATACCCCTACCATCAGCACTGCTCCTGACCTTATCATGTGCATCATCACTTGCTCTCTGGTCAGTTTTGGGCCAGATAATATCCAGATGTTGGATCATCAACCTCCCTAGAATCCAGCCCCATTTACCTTCAGTCTCAGGTCAGTTTGCTTCATGTGTATGAAAGAGAGAATGCACCAACAGAAGGATGGCACTCCGGTAAAAAACAGTTTTTTTATTGCAGGGCACTGTGAAGATACATAGGCCTTACGCGATTCGGGAACACCTTCCCTTAATCATTGATTGATGATTAAAGGAACAGTAACATCAAAAAATAAGAGTTTTAAAGTAATGAAAATATAATGCAGTGTTGCCCTGCATTGGTAAAACTGCTGTGTTTGCTTAAGAAACACTACTATTGTTTATATAAATAAACTGCTGTGTAGCAATGGAGGCAGACATTCAAAGGAGAAAAGGCTCAAGTCACACAGCAGATAGCAGATAAGCTCTGTCTGTCTAATGGTATTATCTTTTATCCACTATTTAACCTGTGCCATATAGCCGTTTTTCAATTTCCGCCATTTCTACACAGCAGCTTGTTTATATGAACTATAGTAGTGTTTCTAAAGCAAACAGATCAATTTTAACAGTGCAGGGCAACAGTACATCATATTTTCATTACTTTAAAACACTTTCATTTTTTGGTGTTATTGTTCCTTTAAGGGAAGGTGTTCCCGAAATGCGTAAGGCCTATGTATCTTCACAGTGCCCAGCAATAAAAAACTGTTTTTTACCAGAGTGCCATCCTTCTGTTCGTGCATTTACTGTTGGCAGTGGGGACACTGCGGACTGAGCACCCGGCACCTACAGGGGAGCAGCTAAGTGGTGGTGAGTTGAAGCGGTCCTAATCGTTTTTATGAAAGAGCGAGAACAATGAAAGACACACATAAAATACACCCACAGCAAAGCTATCTATGAAATAATTTTTATTAAAGTTAATTTTATTAACATTAACTCTACTGTGTATTGTGTGAGTGTGTAAGTCAGTATGTTGTTGGATTCCATTTCCCAAAACTCCTGTTGAGCTGTGGGTGATGAGACGTGTCAGTCCTGTCTTCTCTATGAACTTGTGTTGAGGCACCCCAGCTGCTGTGATACACTGGATTTGGATTTCTGCCTCTTACAGAATAACATGACTAAATGTAAACAAATTTGTTTTATGGATGTTTGATGTAGGAGACTGAGGAGCGGGTTGGGCACCTCAGCAGAAACTAAGAAGGAACAAGGCCACTGTTACTGGGGGGGGGGGGTTAGGGGGGGCATCAAGCCTTAAAGGAACAGTTCAGTATAAAAATAAAAACTGGGTAAATAGGCTGTTAGCCAAAAATGTAATGTATAAAGGCTGGAGTGACTGGATGTGTAACATAATAGCCAAAACACTACTTCCCGCTTTGTAGCTCTCTTTGGTTACCAGGCAGTAACCAATCAGTGACTTGAGGGGGGGCACATGGGTCATATCTGTTGCTTTTGAATCTGGGCTGCATGCTAATGATCAATTGCAAACTCACTGAATAGTTATGCCCCATTTGGTACCCCTTAAAGAAAAACTACAACCCCAAAATGAACACTTAAGAAACAGTTTACAGTGGCATATTAAAGAATCTTACCAAACTGGTCTATAGATTTAAGTAAATATTGCCCTTTTGCATCTCTTGCCTTGAACCACCATTTGTGATGGTCTGTGTGCTGTCTCAGAGATCACCTGACCAGAAATACTACAACTCTAACTGTAAGAGGAAGAAGTGTGGAAGCAAAAGACACAACTCTGTCTGTTAATTGGCTCATGTGACCTAACATGTATGGTTTGTTGGTATGTTTGTGAGTACAGTGAATCCTACGATCCCAGGGGGCGGCCCTTATTTTTTAAAATGCCAATTTTCTATTTATGATTACCCAATGGCACATACTACTAGAAATGTACTGTATATTATTATGAAATGGTTTATTTACATGAAGCAGGGTTTTACATATGAGCTGTTTTATGCCATATCTTTTTATAGAGATCTACATTGTTTGGGGTTGGGGAGTATAGTTTTCCTTTAAATTCGCTGACTAACTCAGAGTTAGAGAGCTGAAAAGCAGGAAGTAGTGTTCTGGCTATTGTGTTACACATCCAGTCACTCCAGCCTTTATACATTACATTTTTGCCTAACTAAATTGGAAACATTTTTTATTTTGCATCTCTATTTACCCAGGTTTTTTTTCTAATTAGAGTAGGCAGAAAGCATTTTTTACTAAGGGGCACATTTACTTAGGGTCGAAAATCGAAGGGTTAATTAACCCTCGATATTCGACTGTCAAAGTTAAATCCTTCGACATCGAAGTTGAAGGATTTGGCGCAATTCGAACGATCGAAGGAATAATTGTTCGATCGAACAATTAAATCCTTCGATTCAAAGGATTTTAATCCATCGATCGAACAAAATTCCTTTGATCAAAAAAAGCTTGCAAAGCCTATGGGGACCTTCCCCATAGGCTAACATTGATGTTCGGTAGGTTTTAGGTGGCGAAGTAGGGGGTCTAAGTTTTTTTAAAGAGACAGTACTTCGACTATCGAATGGTCGAATAGTCTAATGATTTTTAGTTTGTTTCGAAGTCGAAGGTCGAAGTAGCCAATTCGATGGTCGAAGAAGCCAAAAAAAACACTTTGAAATTCAAAGTTTTTTTTATTCTATGCCTTCACTAGAGCTAAGTAAATGTGCCCCTAACTGTCCCTTTACCTGAGCCAATAACATCAAGATCTTTCACAGCAAGTGTATAATCCAGATACTGTTACAATCCAATGAAAACTATTGTTTTTAAAAATGTCATGTTTTAAATATGAACAGTAAGTAACAGAAGCAACCAGGACAATAGTCTAATGCAGCCGCTCGTGGGCAATGCTCTGGTTTTGACATCTTCTATCCTCCAGCTACAGATCTAATGTTGTTCCCTATTATTACAGCTTTTGGACACAAAATTACAAATATGATTGAACAGTGTTTCCTGTTTGCAAGGGACGAGGGTCCAATTTACCTCTGTAACCTGCAGTCTCAACCATTGATGAACCAAATGTTATCAGACTCTCTCTCTGTTGGTTTCACACTTTTAGTGCAGACTAGAACCGCTTGCTAGTTGTATTACCTCTAACAAACAACGCCAGGAGTCGCCCACAATATTGTTTAAAGCGCTAAAGCCATATAGAGTGAGTGTCATTTACATACAGACGGGAAATATACGGCTAATACCTAAGTGGCCGCTAGGCATAAAATAAGATACACTACACAAAAGCCTGTGAGGCTAGGATGAGGCGACTGTAGATAAAGTGCGATGTATTGTTTTCTGATTGGTTCCCTGCCTATCACATGGTGGGAGAGGCCGGAAGTACCGCTGCAGAGTAATATCACGTCTGGAATTAAGGATGGTGGTGAAAGTGTATTTCACGTCGGTGACCGGATCCCGGGAGGTGAGATTTCATGTTAAAAAGCATTGTCAGAAGATGCGTTAGTATGGCTCGTGTGTGCACAGTGTATACAACATACAGGATTTCACTGGTTGTTCCTATATTGGTTAGCTGCACGACTTGCTCCCCCGCCCTAATTCATGAATTCAACAACTAGTCTCATTATTGGGGAAAAAGAATAACGCCCAGGGAAATATTGCAAATGTCTGGTGATTTTTAACGGTGCTTTATTAATTACAGTTTCCTATCACTTAGAAGCAATTCCTGGGGGCATTTAAATGATATATATTCCCTGGAGAATATATCTAAATAATGGCAACTTGTACTAAAACACAGTGTATAGTTTCCACATCATTTTGAATATTGAAAGGCTTGCATAGATAAAATACAGCGAAATTCAGCCTGTGTTTGGTATTCCAGGGAGCTTTAATCCAAACACATACAGTATAAAAGACTTACAATAAAGAGATGTCCAACCACAGGCCCAGCAGTCCATCGTTCTATATCATCATTAAAGGGGTGGTTCACCTTTGAGATAACTTTTAGTATGGTATAGAGAGTGATATTCTGCGACAATTTGCAATTGGTTTTGATTTTTATTTTTTTTATTATTGAAGGTTTTTGAGTTATTTAGCTTTTTATTCAGCAGCTCTTCAATTTGCATTTTAAGCAATCTGGTAACTAGGGTCCAAATTACCCTAGCAACCATGCATTGATTTGAATACGAGACTGGAATATGAATAGAAGAGGCCTGAATAGAAGGATCAGCAATAAAAAGTAACAATGCATTTGTAGCCTTGCAGAGCATTTTCTTTTTTTAGAAGGGAGTCAGCGACGCCCATTTGAAAGCTGTAAAGAGTCAGAAGGAAAAGGCAAATAACTATAAAACTATATAAAACTATATAAAAATATATAATTAAAACCAATTGAAAGGTTGCTGAGAATCGGCCATTCTATAACATAATAAAAGTTACCTTTAAAAGTGAACCGCCCCTTAAAACTCATTGTTACACTTATTTAGTTGGCAGCCAAAGAATACTGATTTGGACTTCTTGCCTTCAAAACTACATTCAGATTTGCACTGGGTTCTTAATAATTAATTATGGGAAGTGGTGTTAATTCTAATGTTGGAAAACTATTAGCAGTTAGTAAAGGCATCATTACTCAAAAGGAAAGTATATTTATTAGGGGAGAGTAACAACTGCCCTATATCTGCCAACTCCTTTTGATTTGTTCCAGCACCATCAGCCTTGTCTTGTGATTGGTCCAATATGTAATTGTTGTGCTTAATCGTGTTATATATTTTTTAAAGTATTTTGATATCAGCACATTAATTACATGTGTTAAAATTAGGGATGCACCGATTCCAGGATTCGGTTCGGGATTCGGCCTTTTTCAGCAGGATTCTGATTCGACCGAATCCTTCTGGCCGGCTGAACCTAATCCAAATCCTAATTTGCATATGCAAATTAGGGGCAGGGAGGGAAATCGGATGACTTTTTGTCAGAAAACAAGGAAGTAACATTTTTTTCCCCTTCCAACCCCTAATTTGCATATGCAAATTAGGATTCGGTTCAGTATTCGTCAAATCTTTCGCGAAGGATTCGGTGCATCCCTAGTTAAAATGGCATGTGTATAAGAATTCATATTCTTTAAAGGGCATCCATCACTTGCTGACAATATGTAAACATTTTTTACGCTAAAATGTATGCAGACAAATTGACGTAAATTAGCCTGCAGGGGTAATAAAACTGGAGTTTCTGTTGGAACTCAATAATGCATAAAAACACGCTACCTAGTTTTGGTGTTTTGTTGTATGATAGCGGGTCCAGTATATAATAAAGATACACATTCTAAACACAGAATTTAATTTTTGATCAAACTACATATAATTAGATATAAATATAGAAGTAAGATAAAATACAGAAGTTGCTGTATGTCTTTCACTTAAGCATATATATCAGTTCGGGAGGTATTATTTCCTATAACTTTTTGGACAGCCCTCATGTCAAGAGGCTTGTTTAAATCTCCACAGAAAATACATGATTAATATTATTTCAAATGCTGGTATCTGTTTAATTTGCACATTCTAAGGGCAGGGGCACAAAGGCAGATTTGGGGAGATTTAGTCGCCTGGCGACAATTCGCCTCTTCTTCAGGGCGACAATCTCCCGAACTGCCTTCCGCCTGCTAAAATGAAAAATCGCCTGCGCCAATGCACTTCCGGCGCTTCGATTTCTGAAGTCGCCCGAAGTTTCCTCGTGAGGCAACTCTCATTTCTCATTATAGCTGGGGGAAGGCAATTCGGGGAGATTGTCACCCCACAGAAGAGGAAACTAGTTACCAGGCAACTAAATCTCGCTGAATCTGTGTGCCCTGCCCTAAGAATCATGTCATACACAGTGTGTGCAGAAAAATACTGATGGTGGAAAACAACTAATAGTGTCCAGTACCGCCCTGTGTCTTTATTTCAGCTAGAAAAATACCCATGCCAGCATTAGCTTAACTCAGAAACTCGTCAACATAAACTAGTTCTCCAGCAAAACGTGCATCCATTTTATAAAACATTTATAACACAAACTTCCTCTTATAATGTGTATGCATTTCTGCTTTTTTTACTTCCCCAATGCTTCCGTTGTTTGCATAGCCTTGGTGTGTGTGGGCGTTTCCTGCAGCTTGCCAGCACTTGTGAAATCTTTTTGCAAACACACCTCACTTATTCAGTTGTTCTCATTTCTGTACACCCTCAGCACTAATTTTAAACTGCGTTTATATAATATTTCTTACCCACTCTTAAAGAAATTTTTTTAAAAAATACCCCTAAAGCACGGGGGGGGGGGGGCATAAAACATAAACCGTTCATCCTGTCAACAACTTCCTTCTCCAGAACTTCCTTAATCACAATCACTCGTTTCTGTGACTGCATTTTATTTGCACTTGTATAATCATCTTTCTGCAATTATGTTGCCATTACTTTGTTCAAAACATTGTTCTATGTTGTCATTATTTCACAGCAGCAATTTTACAATTACCAATGTATGTGTTTTGCCTTATCTTAATGTCTGTTTTTACTGTCCAACCTAATCTTTAGATAAAGTCTAAACAAAGTGAGCTGATGCGAATCCTGGATAGCAAATGCATTGAATATGAGAGAGTGGATATCTCTGTAGATGACAGTGTCAGAACAGAAATGAGGGAGAAGTGTGGGAACCCCAAAGCCATTCCACCTCAGATCTTCAGTAATGACCTGTATTGTGGGGTAAGTGTGTCCCCATTTTGAAGCCATAAGCTAATCTCGCAGCAAGTATATTTCCTATCTTATGATGCTGAAACAGCAGACGTGGAGTATCTCTGCTGGCAAAAAAATATGATAATCGACATTAGCCTAAACATTGTTTTACAACCTGGAAGAGTCTCTACTAGATAACTAACTGCCGTGTTTATAGACAGATATTTTTTAACTTGAAGTATACTATTTTTTTTGTAATGAGATAAAAGGTTCTGGGCAAGTAAAACTAAAGTAACTAAATGCCAAAATGTTGGTAAGTGATGTGCGGGCCGGCCCGATGCCCGCGAGTATCCTGCTCTCTCCACCCGCCACCTTCAAATGCCGGCTTCTGAGTTCTTCTTTTAAAGCCCCACCCCTTTTGTGACATCATCGGCAGGGCGGCTCGGGTCTAAAAAAGGAACCCGGATGCGGACGGGCGCGGGCTAAGGAAGTGTGGGTTAGGGTTGGTTGTGGGACGGAGAAATCCCGACCCGCACATCACTACTTAATCATTTTAGGGTATGTTGTACTGTTAGGTTTTGTAAATTAAATGTAAACAGAACAAAGAACAATGAAGTGCACAATCATACATTTAATTTACAAACATGTTGGCATTTAGTTTTACTTGCCCAGAACTAAATGCCAAAACCTTGGTAATAATTTTAGGGTATGCTGTACTGTTAGGTTTTGTAAATTAAATGTAGAACAATATATATGATGATGCACGTCATTATTCTGTTTATATTATGAGGTTGTATACTTAATATGACATGTCTTGATTTACTCTCTATCCTCCCCTGTGCTCTCATCATCTCTTTTCTTTATTTTAGGACTATGAAGAGTTTTCAGCTGCAGTCGAAAATGATATATTGAGCCAGTTCCTGAAGCTAAAAGATTAGATTCTCTGATGCAGAACCTTCTTTGTTACATCTGTGCATTTAGGCCCACCCCCTGCTTTTTTCACCCATAAAGGTGTAAAATTGAAACAGGTTATTCATTCCGTCTTTTCCTCTACATTCCAAAATCTCACATTCTTGCACCTCATTCATTCCTGGGATACTGGAAGAACCCACACTGTTATTCTGTCTTTTGCAAAACCACTCCCCCTGCTGGCAGTTAAGGGATCTTAAAAAACGTTATTGTTTATGCCTTCTTAACTCATTCCGTGTTTTTCCTGCCAAAAAGAAAGGGAGAATGTCTTCCAGCACATAAGTAAAGCTGTTCACATTGTTTTCATTTAAAAAAATAAAAACATATCTGTTCCAAACTAAATTACTCTGAATTGTCTATGATTTTTACTCTTGCATACACTGAATAATCAGCAGATGTGTGTAGGTGGTACATAGAGGTTGGGAACATGGACCATAAGATTTAATACTGGACAGTAGATTTGCACTTTTTAGGAGGTACATATTTTTCAACTGTGTTTCTCAGCTGGTAGAAAAGCAACCAGATCTTACTGAGAAGTCTATCTTTGTCTTCAGTTCCCATTAAAACTAATGAAAGGCTTGTTAGATGGGTTTGTGTGCCATGAGCCCATACATGGGCTGATCAATATGGTACTCCAACCGATTGACCCATGGGCAGAATCTTAAGAGGAGCCAAACAAGTGGCTAACTTTATTTAGCTCCAGAAAAGCAGGTAGTGGAGTTGTAAGCTGTGACACCCTGTTAATTCTTTTTGGCAGGCTGCTGTCAGGACCAATAATTTTCCATCCAGCAGGGTCACACGACCCCACAGGCACCATCATTTTCTGTTTAAAAGCCTGAAAAAAGTATAGGATAATATACAATCATTTAGCTTTTTTTCTTGTGTAAACAAATCAGTGTTATAAATATCAGAAAATGTGAAGTGCTGCAATGGTGTGTTTGTATGGTTAAAACATCATAGTGCTCATGAGAATGTTTGTTGTGTTTATAGTGTTATCTCCCAAGTATCAAGTTTTACTCATAGTAGAACATAATTTTATCCCCACAATGATAAAAAAGAACTGTGTAAGTATCGGTTTATTGTTCCTTTATGGTCATGTATATCTTTAGAATTATATATATAATTGCATGTTGTAAAGTTGAAGTCGAACTGGGAAAGGAAGGGAAGAGATAAAAGATGACGGTCTTCATTTTTGGTTGGTTCTTTAGATTCAAAAACAAAACTTTTTCTCAGAGGTGTGCTATTTTTGTGATTGCTTTTGTGCTCCTTCCCCACTTCTTGCTCTGAGAACTAGAAACGCATTGGGGACAAGGCCAATCTCTTCCAGGGTACAAGTATCATCTTCATACACACAATAAGGGAAAGGGCTGATTATGTTGTAGGAGGAGAGATCAGGTGCCCTGCTGACAAAAATAAATAAGAAACAAGCTACACAAACTAAATATGTTAAAGTATCTTTTAAAATTTAAAAAAAAAAATACCTGCAAATGGACAGGTAATTTCGTAGGTCAGCAAGGGTTTCTGAAGACAACATTCGCACTTTATAGGTTTTATCACCAGACACGGACCTGATCCTTAAAGTTGACACAGCAATGTTCTTCTGTGTGCTAAAATATACAAATATTTATTCTTTAATTCTTAATTGCTGTGACAGAGACAACAACACTGTCTCAAGGCTCAGCAAAAGCAACAGTCCTGTCTTTTGCATTGTTTACAGTTGTGTCATCAAAGTCCACAGTCTAGAGGGGGTGAGTGGGCAGCTGTTATAAGTCCATATGTGGCCTGCTATAAGCACTTCAATTTCCATTCATAATGGAAGAGGCATTTTTGTAAGACAAAGTAAAAAACAAACAAAAGAAAAAAACAGGATTAAAACCCAAAACAGCAAAGTATTTTCAGTTGTGTAAAGAATAGCAGCAGTCTGACATCACTAACCTGATCAATCACTGTTTTTGGTAGAAATTATATTTGTAAATGGCAAATAATTTAATAGTAGGTGTAGTAGGGTAATAGAACACCAACAGTCATGACATGCATGCTGCTGATTCTGTGTAACTGAATCGAGGCTTGTTCAAAAGAATAGCAGTGTTCAAAATTAGAACTTGTTCCAAATAATAGCAGTGTGGAGTTCAATTAGTGAGGTCATTCGTTCCGTCAAAAAACAGGTGTCAGTTACGGCACTTATTTAAAGGAGAAGGAAACCCTTTTGCCAAAAACCCCATATCCCCCAACCCATGTAGACCCCCTCCCCCCCAGGTTAACTACCCCCCGGGGAAATGCCCCATACTCCATACTTACCCCTCGTCGCAGATTCTTCCAGCGGAGTTCCACACATCCATCTTCCGCGTCCTCGGTAAGCTGACTGTGACAACTGCACATGCGCAGAATTGCACGGAAATCCGAGGGTAAGTATGGAGTATGGGGCATTTCCCCGGGCGGGATAGTTAGTAGGGATGCACCGAATCCACTATTTTGGATTCGGCCGAACCCCCGAATCCTTCGCAAAAGATTTGGCCGAATACCGAACCCTAATTTGCATATGCAAATTAGGGTTGGGAAGGGGAAAATATTTTTTACTTCCTTGTTTTTTTACTTCCTTGTTTTCACAAAATGTCCCTCCCCACCCCTAATTTGCATCTGCTGATTCGGTTTGGCCGGGCAAAAGGATTTGGCCGAATCCTGCTGAAAAAGGCAGAATCCTGAACCGAATCCTGAGTTCGGTGCATCCCTAGTAGTTAGCCTGGGGGGAGGAGGGAGAGGGCTCTACGTGGGGTGGGGTTTTTTGCAAAAGGGTTTCTTTCTCTTTAAGGAAGAAAGTTGATTGGAGAGGGTAAGACATAAAGAAGTGCAGAAAATGATAGGCTGCTCAGCTAAAATGATCTCAGGTGCTTTAAAATGGCAACTAAAACCTAAAAGACGTGGAAGAAAACGGAAAACTGCCATTCAAAGTGATAGATGAATAATCAAAATGGCAAAGACTTTTTGGGTCTAGGGGCCATAGACAGTTTGTTAGACGACCCCCAAACACTGAATTCAAGTCACAGTACACTGAAGACAGTGAAGCATGGTGGCACAAGCATCATGATAGGGGATGTTTCTCATACTATGTTAATGGGTCTTTTTTTCTCATACCAGGGATCATGGATCAGTTTCAATACATCAAAATACTTGGAGGTCATGTTGCCTTATGAAGAGGAAATGCCCTTGAAATGGGACTTTCAACAAGACAACGACCCCAAACACACCAGTAAACAAGCAACATTTTGGTTTCAGACCAACAAAATTGATGTTATGGAGTGACAAGCCCAATCCCTGGACCTTAATCCAATGGAAAACTTGTTAGGTGACATCAAAAATGCTGTTTCTGAGGCAAAACCAAGAAATGCAGAAGAATTGTGGAAAGTAACAGCTGACAAGAAGTTTGTTGACTCCATGTAACACAGATGTAACACAGATGTGCAGCAGTTCTCAGAAACAGTGGTTATACAACTAAATATTAGTTCAGTGATTCAAAGGAAAGCACCATTTTGAAATATTATTTAGTTTATATACAGTAAATGTTTGAGTTTATAAAGAAGAATGCAGACTGCTATTTTTTGGAACAGATTTCTTCACTTTCTGTAAAGGAATAACAAATTTGATACATTCTTCTTCATGTTTTGATATCGAATAGATTGTGCAGTGTTCCCAATGCATTTGTGTGTATGGAAATAAAAGCGGTTATAAGGAATTTGAGCTTTATTCACTTTTTTAAACACACTGCTATTACTCCGAACACAACTGCATGCGATGACTGTACCCCCATTTAAATCAGTGGAATAAATTTTACTATCTGTACCTCTGCTCTTTTGATAGCTGGGGGGATTCAACTAGGATCTCTTTTGGCATCTCATTTTCTTCTGACCCCTTAGAAAAACAACAAGAGCTAAGTATCTGAGGAATTTCCTCCAAACCACCCCTGTTCCTATGGTCATGCACAAACCTGCAGAGTGTCTTTGACAGCACCTCGTATGTCTACAATTCTTCCCCCACGAACCACAGATTTAGGCAGTCTATTCAAAAACTGGTCAGTGGAGAGCTGCAACCCTGTTTATTGGCAAAATGTACAATGACAATAATCTAAAAGGCCATACAACTTGCCTTATCTTTACAAAGAGCACTTACCTGGCTTTTTGCTAGTTTGTATATTTCCTGAGCTCCCAACAGTCTGACCAGAACCAGGAAAATCATCCCATCGGCTCTGCTCCTGGAAAACTACGTTACGGTTGTCTGTGACCTGCAAAGGCAAATTCACTTTTAAAGAGTTCATGTTTTGACCTATGTGGATAGAATGTGTATCCTTCAGCTCTTCTCTTACCTGAAATGTGACACCATCAGGAAATCGACTCTGAAGTTCAGAGGGAAAATAGCCATCCATTATATCTCTCATACATAACTGTAACACAATTAAGGACAAATTATTTTACCACGAAAATCTCCATTCTCTCCTTACATACCTCTGTCTCCATTAAGCTCACCTGTGTGGATTTCTCCTGATAGGATCGAAAGGGTCCTTGGAACAGAATAATTCCATTTTTATACAGAGTGAGTGGGACAGACTCGGGTGCTTTAAAACGGGCCCCTCCCTTTTGGTACTTAATATGGGATTCTCCCTCACCTCCAAGCACATTCAAATCTCTTAAGTTTTCCAGGACTCGATCAAAGTCTGGTTGGAAAGAGGTAAGTGATGTAGGGACTGTGGAGATTAAAAAACAGTTAAATGTTCATATTACTCTTTTATTTAATAGAAGAATAAAGCAAGCTATTTGATTTAATATTTAAATGATTTTCAGCAGACTTAAGGTATGATCTAAATTACTGAAAGATCCTTTCCTATCTGGAAAACCTCAGGTCCCAAGCATTCTGGATACTATATCCAATACCTGTACCATATCTATATGTATAAAAAACAATATAGTAAACCTATAGTGATACTCATGCATCTTGGATTTGCAATGTCTATCTACAAAGCTCAACTTTTTATGGCACATTCAACAGCTGGAACTGGAAATAATGTGTTTTTTTAATATATTTTATTATCTTAAAGATGAATTCTTATTTAGTTCTCATGTCCATTCCTTTGGTTACAGAGTCATATACAGTCATATGAAAAAGTTTGGTAACCCCTCTCAGCCTGCATAATAATTTAACGAAAAAGATAACAGTGGTATGTCTTTCATTTCCCAGTACTGGGGTGTTTTCTGAACAAAGATTTTTAGTGAAGCAGTATTCAGTTGTATGAAATTAAATCAAATGTGAAAAACTGGCTGTGCAAAAATGTGTACACCCTTGTAATTTTGCTAATTTGAATGCATGTAACTGCTCAATACGGATTACTGGCAACATCAAATTGGTTGCATCAGCTTGTTGAGTCTTGATCTTCATAAGCAGTTGTGTCCAATCATGAGAAAAGGTATTTAAGGTGGCCAATTGCATGTTGTTCTTCTGTTCAAGTTTCCTCTGAAGGGTGACAGCATGGGATCTTTAAAGCAACTCTCAAAAGTACCATGGTTTAGGGAAAAGCTACATAAACCTATCTCAGAGGTTTAAACTGTCAGTTTCAACTGTAAGGAATGTAATCAGGAAATGGAAGGCCACAGGCACAGTTTCTGTAAAACCCGGGTCTGGCAGGCCAAGAAAAATACAGGAGCAGCATATGCGGAGGGTTGTGAGAATGGTTACAGCCAACCCAAAGATCACCTCCAAAGACCTGAAAGAACATCTTGCTGCAGATGGTGTATCTGTACATCGTTCTACAATTCAGCGCAATTTGCACAAAGAACATCTGTATGGCAGGGTGATGAGAAGCCCTTTCTGCACTCAGACCACAAGCACAGTCGCTTGTTGTATGCAAAAGCTCATTTAGACAAGCCACAGTCTTTTTGGAACAAAGTGCTTTCGAGTGATGAGACAAAAGTTTAGTTATTATAACAAAAAGCTCTTTGCATGGCGGAAGAAGAACACCGCATTCCAAGAAAAACACCTGCTGCCTACTGTCACCTACTGTGGGTCTGTGTGGCTAGTTCAGGGACTGGGGCCCTTGTTAAAGTCGAGGGTCAGATGAATTCAAACCAATATCAACAAATTCTACAGGATAATGTTCAAGCATCAGTCATAAAGTTGAAGTTACGCAGGGGTTGGATATTCCAACAAGACAATGACCCTAAACACACTTCGAAATCTACAAAGGCATTTATGCAGAGAGAGAAGTACAGTATTCTGGAATGGCCGTCACAGTCCCCCGACTTGAATATCATCGAAAATCTATGGGATGATTGTCCTTGCTCAGCAGTCATCAAACCTTACTTGTAACTTAAAATAATAGTTACCCACTACCACCGATCCACTTTATGTCTGTAGTTTTAATTAAATGTGTGTTTTAGAGACACGGTCCCACACTACTCTCTGGGATAGAGAGGATTGAGTAGTTCTGTAATTGTATATCGCAGCGTGAGTATACTTTTTTAAGGAGTAAACATCATTAAAAGTTAAATCTTAACTTTCTCATTTATAATCTAGCTCTGAACTGGTTAACTTGAAGCTCACGGACACTACATGGCTATATGTGGTGTACTACGTGTAACTTCAATTTGGATGTATATAGTTTTTAGTTCTTCTTTAAGGTTAAATTCAATGAAGCCATACAACTAAATAAGGTTCTAAAAGCAAGGTCAACCATTGCTAGTAATTTCAATAGTGGTATGTTATAAATCAGAAGCCAAGAGATGAATAAGACAAATAGCTAGGCGATATATTGAACCTTTTTGTGGCACAAATTTGACCTACTGTATATGTGACATACAGGACTAACCTCACAAGTGTGTCAGCTGAGGACAGGCAATTGTTTATGAATAGAGCTTCTACACTGGCATATTAACCTGCACGGTTTAGACTAAAGAAAGTCTGCAGAATTGGCCCTAGTCCATTTGATAAAGAAAGGTCTGCCTATGTCTAAATAACTAATAGTAGCTTCTGATAGCATGCTTTTATCCTCTGCTTCCAATGAGATTATTTACAAAGGAAATGCTACCATCTACATTTACCTGGGCTTTGTGTCCTGGCAGTGGAAGCAGGAGAGACATCTGCATTATTTTCCCCAACCCAAACCAGTCCATAATCACCAAGGAAACTCTATGAAGAGAAAAAAAAAACATTTCTGGGTCTCACTTGTTACACAGCATTACATTACAAAAATATGGCACACCATACACTCACCTCCATCTCACGGATTTGTTTTTTTAGTTTGTTACACTGTTGTTCCAGTTCTTGTTCTCTCTTTCCACTTATGGCATTCCCTGCATGTAAAAATAGAGTGTAAAGAAACTCTAACTATATAATTCAGTGGTCATGCATTACCTTCCATTAACAAACCTGAATGTAGCTGCTGCAGTCTCACAATTTTCTTCTCTAGGCCTCTGATTTCCTGATCCTGTGGCAGCAAGGTTATTGATGTTATGTTTACACAGAGGATCATAATACGGATATAGATAGATATACTGTAGACAGAAAGGCACATTTTTTTCAGCATTTATAAAAGTATATAAAAGCAGCCCATCTTCTAGGGTGAATAACTCCCTAATTCATTGATCATCTGTGATAACACAATGTCAAGTTACTAAAGTTCACTAACCCAGTCTGAACAGTTTTTCAGTAGTATAAAGCTGGCCATAGACACAAAGATAAAGTCGTACGAATGGAAGTTTCGTATGATTTTCAGACCATGTGTGCATTTTTTTGTAACATGGTGATCAGTAGTTTAGTCGGTGGAACAGGTTAGAAGATTTCTGTTGGCTAATGGTAATTTCTCTGCATGTATTGCCTATCTGACGATATCAATGGGTGACTGTCACTACTATTTGTCAGACATAAGATTGCATTGTCCGATTGTTTGTTGGATACAAGGCTAAAATCTGCATGTCTATGGGCAGCTTTAGATTTAAACTTTGAGATCCAATTAAGAAAATAAAACCCTTTATCTAGAGAAGAGCTATTCAACACAGACCCTAAGGGTAAGGTCACATTGGGAGATTTGGGGGGAGACAATCTCCCTGAACTGCTTCCCCATGTCTTCCGCCTGCTACAATTAAAAAAAGCCTGCAGCATGGCAGTCGTGGCGATTTGTTTTCCGAAGGCGCCCGAAGTTTCCTCGTGAGGCAACTTTGGCCGACTTTGGAAAACGAAGCGCAGCAAGTGGCATCCCGCTGGCGATTTTTCATTATAGCCGGTGGGAAAGCAGTTTGAGGAGATTGCCGCCACATAAGAAGAGGTGATTAGTCGCCGGGCGACTAAATCTCCCCGAATCTCCCGGTGTGACCTTACCCTAAGACTGGATGAGATCCTCTCAAAGGTTTTCCGTACTGTGGGCCATTTATTCACTATTTCACTATTGGTGAAACAATGATGTCATAGAGGTCGGTGAAGATTGTGATCATGCTGGGGTTTTTTAAATATCTTTTGGAGGTGAACATCTGACTGCTTGCCCTTAAATTGGACAGTCATTTTCCAAGGGATTTGCTGACCACACCCCACCCAAGTAATCCACAGTCATTGTATTATATAACAACTGGTGTCTAGTAATATAAAAATGACCACTATGACTGAACATGATAATTGAGAAGTGTTATAATGAAGCAGTATGTGTGAAAGATTGTCAAGCCACTATACTGAAAAATTAAGGGCATAGTCAAAAACTATGTTAAGTTTCTCAGTGCTGACCTTCAGCTGTAGCTCTTGTTCCTGGGCCCACACCTTCCTTTCCAGCTCTCCTAAACGTTTCATTGTAGAATTTAACAGGTCAAAGTCACTGGGAGCAGAACCTGAAACCACATCACAATGTTCAGCTCTAAACCCTTTGCTACATCTTTGCTGAAAACATACAGGTACAATAAAGCATTGCCTCAGCCAATCAGTACCAAAAAAGTCCATTAGACCAAAGGAAACTGAGACTGACCCTCTACAACTTTCTCAACAAGGGAGTAATTCACTTTGTTTATAGGTGCTGTGGTATTTGATGAGAGACCCCCAAGTAATGCCAGCTCTTCTTCTGCAATCAACAAACAAACATATATTAGTGAAATCCTTTGAAGGATAAACTGAGTTCCTAAAACAAATTCTGAGAGTTAAGGGTTATTAAGATGCCTTTTATCGCTACATATAATTGTGGCTCTACTGTTTCTACATGTTTCACAGATGCAAGTATTTTCATTTACTTTGTCATCTTATTGGAATAAAGAACACAAGAATTAACAAGAATAATAATAGATAAATATATGTAGTTTATAAATAACATTTCATGTAAATAAACCATTTTCATAATAATATACTTTTTTTAGTAGTATGTGCCATTGGGTAATCATAAATAAAAAATTGGCATTTTAAAAAATAAGGACAGCCCCCTGGGATTATACGATTCACTGTGCACACAAACATACCAAACAAACTATACATGCTAGGTCACATGAGCCAATTAACAGACAGAGTTCTGTCTTTTGCTTCCACACTTCTTCCTATTACAGTTAGAGCTGTGTTATTTCTGGTCAGGTGATCTCTGAGGCAGCACACAGACCATCACGAAATCAAGGCAAGAGATGTAAAAGGTCAATATTTACTTAAATATATATATATCGGTATGACAAGTCTTTAATATGCCACTTAATTTGATATAAACTATCTGTTGCTCAAGTATTCATTTTGGGGGTATAGTTTTCCTTTAACATTATAAAATATATGCACAGTTAATTGGTATCATGAAAATGACTCACCTGTGTAATGTGCCATGGGTTTGAAAGGTGCAGCTCGTCTTCTAAAAGGAAATAAAAGTAGTAAAAGATGCATTTGCTTGAAGGGGAGAAGATATGTAAACATGAACAAAGAACAGTAGATAGATTTGTTCAACTAGACTGTACGGAAACCATTTTTGGACATCCTCAGGAGACTTCCTCTCAGGTATGCACTCTCCTTAAGGGTGGTGCCACACGCTAAGATTCCGGGGAGATTAGTCTCCCAGCAGCTAATTTCCCTGAAAAGCCACAGAGATGGCACTCGGAGTGCTTTGTTTTCCAAAGTCGTCTGAAGTTTCCTCACGATGCAACTTCAGTTTCAGTTCTCGGTCCTCCTTCCTTTCCCCTCCATACTCTTTTCATATCTCTCCTTCTTCAAACCTCCATCCTCCTCCCTCAGCCTTGACCCCTTTATTCATCAGCCTTATGGTGAGCCAGGGTGCTTATGCTCAGCCTTGCGCCCTCATTCATCTCATCTTCCCTATGTTTCCTAACCATATCACCTTATTTTGTCAGCATCCATGGAAACCCATTTTTACTTGGTGCGGAAGACAGAAATATAGCTTAGATCAGGCATCCTCAACCTTTTTTTATCAACTGGTGAGCCACACTCATATGTAAAAAAGAGTTGGGGAGCCACACAAGCATGACAAAAGTTCCTGGTGGTGCCAAATAAGGGCTGTAATTGGCTATTTGGTAGCCTCTATGTGGATTGGCAGCCAACAGGATGCTCTCTTTGGCCATAAACCTATTTTTATGCAACCAAAACTTGCCTACTTGGAATTTGAAAATTAGCACCTGCTTGGAGGCCACTGAGAGCAACATCCAAGGGGTTGGGGACGGGGGAGCAACATGTTACTCTTGAGCCACTGGTTGGGGATCACTGGATTAGATGAACGCTGAGGAATTTACTGGCAAGGCTGGTGAATCATGGCAAAGGGAGGAGATAGATATTATAGGAGTGGTGAGGGGTTAAGGATGAGGGAGGACAGCTGAGGGAAGAGGGGATGGAGGAAATGAATAAAGTAGGAAAACTTTTTGACGTGAAGGCTGACCAACGTGACAGGAGGGGTTGTGAGCAAGATATGCGGCCAGGATGGAGAAGGACAGCTAAGGAACAAGGGCCATATTGGCTCAGGCATCCCCGCGCATTTGTGCAGGCGTATGCTCGTTTCCGACGGGGGGGCGACGTGGCCAGGCGTGTTGCCTGCAGCTCCCAGCCTGCATTGCGCGGCACTGTGAGGAACATACCGGGTGCAGTTAAAGTGCTGAGGATGTCCTAAAAGTGGTTTCAGTGATTGCATAGCTCTGTGTTACTAGTTACCCAGGGGATTCAAGTGCAGGTAACTGGTTCGTCGGTCTAATCGGAGGTCTCGACAATTGCCCTGCCAAGTGTATCGCAGTTTCCCTTGTTGCGTCCAGAGCCGGAGAACTTCTGCCTCCATCCTCACAGTGCGCTGCCAGTGGAGTCTCGTGCGACCGCTTCTGCCTCCCGCTATAACTCTGCTGTTCCACCGATATCCTGGGTTTACGGGCTTTTCCCAAAGTAATCAAAGGGCTGCTCATGCTGCACTCAATGGCTCTCCATATTGTTTGGTGTGAGTCGCTAGGCAACGCTAACTCTATTCTGATTGGCTATTAGTAATAGTCTGGAATCCAAACTCGAATTCTGACCAGCAGGTGGCGCTCCTCCCATATACACGTTTTCATTTCCTGTTTTTTTGTTTGAAATCATTCAGTTCCTTTTACATTCAGGTCCAATAATAGTACTGAAAATAGCACACAATGGTTTATCATTTCTCTGGATCTCTGCTTTGTTATATCTATTATTTATTTTTCTGGACACGTTTTCTTTGTCTGTGAAAACCTAAAAGAAGATTACTGTAAAAAAAAGACAATCTGATCATGGCTAATCAAAGTCTAATGGGCTGAGGGAGTGCTGTAAAATACACAGTACAGCCAAACACACAAAATCATTACAAAAATGAAGAATCTGAACTTCATGTGTACTTAGGGTTGCTACCTGGCCAGTATTTTACCAGCCTGGCCGATAAAAATGATGGTTGATCCCAATGTTATTAATAGGGAAAGAGAAAAATATATAGGAAGGCAGGTATTTTTTTCCTGAAAAGGTGGCAACCCTTTGTGTAAACATCTTATGGGTTAAGGAAACCATTTCTCAGCCCATTATACTGATTATCAGCCAGGGGTATGTACACAAAAACCATGAATTTTGGAAAAGCTAATTTTAGTGCCTTGAGGGCTGCCCTACAGAGCATTGATTGGGGCATTAGGCTTTGAGCTAAAAACAGAGAACAGAAATGGTTGTCCTTTAAAATGATATTAAATCATTACTGTTCTCAATTTATTCCCTTAAGGACTAAACGTAGAAGCTCTAAGTATCATCCTGTGTGGCTTAATACAGAAGTAAAGAAGTTAATGGGAAAGAAGAGAAAGGCATTTAAAAATCTGTAGGGACAGAAGCTGCATTTAATGAATATAAACACTGTAATAAATGTTGTTAATCAGCAATCCGGAAGGCTAAGAAAAGAAATGAAGAGTTAATTGCGGTGGAGGTGAAACCTAACCCTAAAAAGTTTTTTAAATATATTAATAGTAAAAAGATGCAGATTGAGAGTGTTGCTCCATTAAATAATGGTACCAGTATGGTTGTAACAGATACAGATAAGGCAAATGTGTTAAAACAGTTCTTTTCTTCAGTGTATACAATTGAGGAGTCTGGGTTCACAGGCTCACTTAATAACTGCACGAATGGTTCAGCTCAATCTAGTCAGTGGCTGACTCAGGATATGATTCAAAAAGCTTTAATACAAATTAATGTAAACAAGGCTCCAGGGCCTGATGGCATACACCCCCGGGTTCTAAGAGAGCTTAGTTCAGTTTTAGACCAGCCCTTATTTCTGATTTTCTCAGATTGTCATCTGGTATGGTGCGTATGGATTGGAGAAAAGCTGATGTTATTCCAATATTTAAAAAGGGATTACGATCTCAGCCTGGCAATTATAGGCCAGTAAGCTTGACATCTGTGGTGGGCAAATTATTTGAAGGCTTCTTAAGGGATCACATTCAAAATTTTGTCCGAATGAATGGCATTATGACCAACAATCAGCATGGCTTTATGAAGGATAGGTCATGTCAGACGAATTTGATTGCATTTTATGATGTGGTAAGTAAGATTCTGGACATTGGGGGGGGCAGTAGATGTGATCTATTTGGATTTTGCCAAACTGTTTGATACTGTGCCCCACAAACGACTGCTTTCTAAACTAAGGTCTGTTGGGCTTAATGAAGTCGTTTGCACGTGGATAGGAAACTGGCTACAGGATTGGGTACAGAGGGTGGTTGTAATGGGACATTCTCTACTTGGAGTAAGGGTCTTAGTGGGGTCCCCCAGGGCTCAGTATTGGGTCCACTTTTATTTAACTTGTTCATTAATGACTTAGGGGAGGGTGTTGTAAGTAATGTATCAGTGTTTGCAGACGACACAAAATTATCCAGCCCAATTAATTCCATCCAGGATGTGGCATCCTTGCAACATGATCTTGACAAACTGGCAATCTGGGCAGCTAAGTGGCAAATGAGATTCAATGTTGATAAATGTAAAGTCATGGACCTGGGATGTAAAAATATCCAAGCCACTTATACCCTTAATGGGACTGCACTAGGCAAATCCATTATGGAAAAGGACCTTGGAGTCCTTGTAGATGATAAACTTGGCTGTAGCAAGCAATGCCAGTCGGCAGCATCAAGGGCAAATAAGGTCTTGAGCTGTATTAAAAGGGGCATAGAGTCAAGGGAGGAGGGGGTCATTCTTCCACTGTATAGAGCACTTGTAAGGCCCCATCTAGAATATGCCGTACAGTTTTGGTCTCCATCACTCAAACAGGACATTATTGTATTAGACAGGGTACAGAGAAGGGCAACTAAGCTGGTAAAAGGTATTGAAAATCTTAGCTATGAGGAAAGACTGGCCAAATTGGGGATGTTGACGCTGGAGAAGAGGCGCTTAAGGGGTGATATGATAACTACATATAAATATATAAGGGTATCATATAATAATCTCTCTAATGCTTTATTTGCCAGTCAGTCTTTCCAGCTGACACAAGGTCACTCATTCCGATTAGAAGAAAAGAGGTTCCGCCTAAATATTCGGAAGGGGTTTTTTACAGTGAGAGCTGTGAAGATGTGGAATTCTCTCCCTGAATCAGTTGTACAGGCTGATACATTAGATAGCTTTAAGAAGGGGTTGGATAGCTTTTTAGCAAGTAAGGGAATACAGGGTTATGGGAAATAGCTCATAGTCCAAGTTGATCCAGGGACTAGTCCGATTGCCATTTTGGAGTCAGGAAGGAATTTTCCCCCTCTAAGGCAAATTGGAGAGGCTTCAGATGGGGTTTTTGCCTTCCTCTTGATCAACTGGCAGATAGGTAGTTAATAAAAGAAGAAAAAAAACGGTTGAACTCGATGGACATGTGTCTTTTTTCAACCTTACTTACTATGTTACTATGTAAGTTCAGCTAGGGCCTCTATGGCTAAGACAAATAATATGGGAGATAGGGGGCATCCTTGTCTGCTGCCCCTTTCAATGTTGATGGGGTCTGCTAAATATGATCCCCACTTGGGTATTGCCATAGGGGAGTGATCTAGTGTTTTCAAGATCATGATAGTGGGGACCAATGCCCCATTTATCCAGTATGAAATATAAGTAGTTCCATGATATGGAGTCAAAGGCTTTATGAATATTGATTGACAGCAGCACCCCTTGTTGTTTTGTTTTATGCATTATATCTATTAGCTGTATGGTTCTTCTAATGTTATCTGTAGCTTGTCGTCTAGGAGTAAAGCATGTTTGGTCCAGCTCGATCAGATCAGGGAGGAATCTGCTTAGGCGGTCTGCTAAAATTTTTGCAAGCAGTTTGATGGCTATATTCATGACAGATATTAGCCTGTAGTTTGAACACTCAAGGTGGTCTTTTTGTGGTTTTGGTATCAATGTCAATTGGGCTTTCAATGATTCCTCGTTACGTCTCTTTTGATCTGATCAAATTGAACATTTTAGGTAAATGTGGGTTTATAATATGGTCGCCAATTTGTTGTAGTATAAGCATGTAAAGCTGTCGGGTCCTGGGGATGTAGCGGTTTTACATTATTGATTGCCTTAGATACTTTTTCTTTTGATGGGTGCATCTATGTTTTCTGTTTGTAACGTTGTTAGTTTAGGAAGCTGTAGAGAAGATATTATTTTATTAGCTAACGTAGATGGAAAGGGATCTGGTTTTGCATAAATACTGGAATAGTACGTAGAGAATTCTTGTAAGATTTTTTGGAGATTGCTAGCTGACTCCAGTTTTAGTGCATATTATGGTGGGTGGAGGTTTATGGTTAGTTGCTTGGTTTAATTTCCTGGCTAGCACTTATTCATATTCCAGTCTCTTATTCAAATTACTAGAGTAATTTGGACCCTACCAACCAGATTTCTGAAATCTAAAACTAGAGAGTGGCTGCATAGAAAGCTAATTTACTCCAAAACCAAAAATAATAAAAAATGAAAACCAATTGCAAATTGTCTCAGAATATAACTTACTACTTCAGACTAAAAGCTAATTTAAAGGTGAACAACCGCATACGTTACATACATTGCATAAGCCTAGGGGGTCTAATGATCTTGCTGTGGGCTCAATAATTAATCCTTCTCCTGCTGAAAAGTTCATGTAAGAGACATTCATATAATTCGATAAATAGATCCCAATATAAACAGCTGATGTTTACACTATAATAAGCAGCTTATATAAATAGTTACTAAACTAATTAATGTGCTAATAAGTCAGTCAGTTCATAAGGGGGGCAGTTGAATTTACCTATAATTCATTGGTGGTTAGTTTGCCCCTGCTGACCCTTTTAAAGGTGAACTATTGCGAAAATTAATGTAATATTAGCTTCAGCATACTGAAATAAGAAACTTTGTAAATACAATCAATCAAAAATTATGTACCATTTTTTAAATAATCAAGTTTATCTTCACTATTCCTCTCTCAGCATCTGTTTCTTTTCATTCTGTCTTCATTCAGGAGTTGGGTGTCAGATGAATGATCCTATAGGGCTCACTCTATTAAAATCACCAGAAATTCTGTCTCTCTACATGCAGAATTTGTGCAAAAGCAGTTATTTTGTTAGATTTTGTTTGTACTGGCATTAGTTATTTGAGTGAGCTCTATTACATCTGCTAGGAAAGGAAGCCTTCCCTATAAGATATATTGGATCATTCATCTGACACCCAACTGCAGCATGAAGACAGAATGAAGAGAAACAGATGCTGAGAGAGGAATAGTGAATATAGAAAATGAAGATTTCACTGGAGAGCTGATTTAGTGAAACAGTGAAGACGTTTATTCAAGATGCATTCGAGGCGTTTTTTAGATGCTGGCCGGAAGAGAGGTCAGAGAGGCAAACAGCGGATTTTCGGCGCAGAAAGAGACGTAGAAGAACGAAGGGACAGCTACGAGGATTACAGCACAGTACAGGGGCGATCGCAATGCACATCAGTGAGACGCCAATTCTACAGACCGTAATTGAAGGAGAAAGGTCCAACGATATGTGTAAGTCCACTGACTTAATCATTAACTTATCCAGTCATGTACTGACCACAGCAGAGATAGGGGTCCTAAACAAAGGTTTAGGCTTTATCCCCACACACTCCACTGACAATTTTCAATGGAAAGTAGACTTTCATAAATTTATCCGAAGACTGAAATTAAAAATGCATTTCCTTGATAAAAAAATGTGAACCTGCTGAACGTGATTTACATAAAAGTGACTTATTGAAGGTTAAAAGTGATTTTACGTCTGATATTACTTGCCAATCGTTAGAAACTTTTCAGAATGTGATTTTACATGAGGTTTCAGAGTTATGGGGTGTAGACAGCTTTTCAAACTCAAAACCTGTTTACAATATTACTAAAAAAGAAAAAGAGGCATTAAAGTCTCTACAGAAAAACGACAATATTGTTATCAAAAAGGCTGACAAAGGGGGCAGTATTGTAATCCTCAATAAGGAAGATTACATTAAAGAAGCAATGAGACAGCTTACAACCCCAGGCCACTATGAATGTATTGATCACGACCCCACACGGGAGATCAAAAAAACTGTGGATGATACAATATCGTATGCCTTTGATTGTGAGATTATTACAGAAAATACTAAAAAATTCTTAAGTACACCACACCCCAGAACTCCTCTTCTATACCTGTTACCTAAGGTACATAAAAAATTGGTGGAGCCACCTGGACGACCCATTGTTTCAGGAATGGGCTCGGTGCTACAACCACTATCACAATATGTTGATACATTTTTACAGGAGGTGGTACAAAAAATACCACAATGTCAAAAAGACACCACTGACTTCCTAATAAGATTGTCAAATTTGGGTAAAGTGAAGCCTGATAGCATCTTATGTAGGATTGATGTCCAGTCCCTTTACACTTCAATTCCCCATGAGGAAGGAATGATATATATATAGAAGAAATGTTACTCTCAGAAAACATACCTCACTCTAAGGTTTACTTTATCCTGGACCTACTAGCTCTGGTCTTGAAGAAAAACTACTTTAGGTTCAATAAGAACCACTACATACAGTTACAAGGGACAGCTATGGGAAGTAATTTAGCTCCTAGTTATGCTAACATCTGCATGAACGCTATTGAACAAAAATTCATCCTCCAGAATCCCCTATACAGTAACAAAATCGCCTGCTATTTTCGATTTGTGGACGACATCTTCTTAATTTGGGACTCAACAATAGAGGAATTAGAATCCTTCCTGTCCTTTATAAACACACAGCACCAAACCATTAAATTCACAGCAGATTACAGTCCCAAGACCATACATTATCTAGATGTTAAGATTAATATTGAGAAGGGTGAATTAACCACTGAACTATACAGTAAACCACTTGGAAGAAATAACATCTTACGACATGACAGCTTTCACACCCCAAATACAGTTAGAGGTATACCCAAGGGACAATTTTTACGTGTAAGAAGAATTTCCTCAGACGATACTAAATATCTGGAAGCATCCAATACCCTGATTAAAAAATTTGTAGATCGGGGCTATGACAGGAACATTCTAATACAAACAAGGGATGAGGTCCTTTTACAGTCACGTGACAGCCTCCTAAGGAACACAAAAGAGAGAAGCACTAAAAACAGTATCCCATTTGTTACAGAATATGGTCCTTTAAGTAGAAAACTTGAATACATCATTAAAAAACATTGGTCCTTATTAGGACAGGACCATACTTTTGGGAAACTGTTCAAAGACCGTCCTATATTCTCATACAAGAGAGGTAAAAATATTGCCAACTCTCTAGTAAGGGCTGAATTAAATATACCTGACCATAACAATAAAACTAGGTACCTGAGCAAACCAAAAAATGGGACCTTCCCATGTCTAAATTGCGGGAGATGCAAAGGGGGACTATATTACACATCCATACCAAGGAAATAAAGTCCCTATCAAACAATACCACACATGCAATTCTGACTATGTTATTTAAGCCCTGAAATGCCCATGTGGCAAACTATATGTGGGACAAACGACACGGGCAGTCAAAGTCAGGATAGGGGAACACAAGAGATCAATAACCTCTTTTGACCCTAAAAATAATAAAACGCATACACCGGTTGGCAGACATTTCTTTAATGAAAGACAGTCCTACAAGCTTGAAATGGATGGTGCTACAGAAGGTTAATATGCCCAGCAGAGGGGGTGACAGGAAAACTATGCTTTTGCAACAGGAAGCCAAATGGATTGAGCTACTAAACACAATAGAGCCAAAAGGAATGAATGAAGCCTGGAGCTTAAAGTGTTTTTTATCAGTTTCTTTGTTGCATCTTAAAACTATATCCACTAATTGTTATATTTGTTGCAGACTGGTACTACCATCTGGTCAAATCGATACAAATGGACTGATAAACTTTGGACTTCAAACAACCAGATGGTAGGAGATACTTTATTTACACTGTGACGCTGTTTAAACTATATGTGTACTGAAGGTCAGTTTTAGGATAGACCTAATTGGTAGTATCCATGTTCTAAATGATACTGTAATTTATATACTTGGCCTGAAGATGGAGCTAGTATACAATTGTTTGATCACATGATGGTTGTGGGCTTTAATAGGCCTCACTCACTCAGTGTGTTGTAACTGTACCAGAAGAAGGACCCTAGAGGTCCGAAACATGTAGTGCTAAAATGCATCTTGAATAAACGTCTTCACTGTTTCACTGAATCAGCTCTCCAGTGAAATCTTCATTTTCTACATGATACCTCCTTTCTGGACGTGGCAAAACCAGATCACTGTCGGATTGAGCTATTACTGATACATACGGTTTGTGGCAACAAGTTATTTGTATTTTGAATAGTGAATATAAACTTGATTATTGCAGAAACAGTGCACAATTTTCCACTTTAAGATTCTCTGCATTGTTATTGAGTGATACTGTACGTAACTTACACAAGCTAGAAAACCAATAAAAACACTTTAAAAGAAAAAAAAAACTTACACAAGCTTCTCGGTAAGTTACATTAGGCTTTTGCAGAAAACTTATTGCATAAGTTTTAACACAATTTATACATAACTTACCCTTCAGATGCAGATTTCACTAGGCCCCCCACAAAAGTACCTCCATACCCCCAACCCCCCCCCCCCCCCGAAGCATCAGATAAGCTAGTACAAGGCACACATATACAGAATATAGTTTATGTTTTAACTTATGGTATCTGGAAGTTGCTGTCATTTTAAAAAGGGGACATTGATTAGAGTGATGCAGTACTGAAAGAAAGCTTTGCAGGTGACACAGTGGGTTATAGTTAGGCAACAGCAGTAGTGTGAGTATTGACATATCCCTGCTGCTTTCAATCAAGTCAAATACCAACTCATTGGTACAATGAAGCAGAGCAAAACCACGTTATTAGGTTTATTGTTAAGGGAGGCTGGCAGTTAAGTCATTAGACACAGTAACGTAACTAGAGGGGGGCAGGCCCTGGCGCGGGACGTGCAGCTGGGCCATAGGGGTATGTATGCCCGGAACCGCGGGAAATCCCCAAGAGTCAGTGGCGCGTGAGCTGCCGGGGGGCTCTGGCCCAATCGTACCCCTGCTCCCCTGGTAGTTACGCCACTGATTAGACATTGTACAGGTATGGGAACTGTTATCCAGAATACTCAGGCACTTGGGCTTTTCAGATACTGGGAGTCCAGATAACAGATCCCATACCTATAGTGCTTTGGACCAGGCCTGGACTGGTAATCTGTGGATTCTGGCATATGCCAGAAGGGCTGCTTAAGATGCTATAGACAGTAATATTTTGTTTTTATTCTGACCTGAGCACACACGTAAGTTTAAATTGTGTACTCATAAGAAATTCTTTGAGCACATAGCCAAGAAGAAATTAAAGGAAGCATTAGTGTCAAGCATAAAAAAACTAGGTTTTATTGTATTCAAGATGTCTTTGTTACATGATGGAGTGAGTTAGCTTGCTACATATTCTTAATAATAAGTATGTTTACATAAAGAATGGAAACTTTTCTCTGCTCATGTTTATCTCTCAGTTTGCACCACATCCTCATTTGTGCGGTAAGCAGGATCGTTAACCAGAAATTTCAGTTCTCAGAATATTTCCCGTACAGATTCAAAGGCAGCAGGGAGTGGTCCTCACTTTTCAAAAGTATCAAAACAAATACTTAAGAAAATGTAAGCAAAACTTAGGTATACATGACCCTATGAAAAAAAAATAGACTAAAATACTATACATACAGCCATGTTATGCTTAATTAAAGCACTAAGCACAAAACAGAAATAGTTGCAATATAAACTGGACCAAAGACCAGAAGAAAAATTATACATAATTATTGTTGTACAATGCATATACATAATTTTCATGTTGATTGCACATTCAGTTGAATCCAGCTTTGATCGTGATGGATACATTTGCAATCTGTACACTTGCTAAACATACAGAAACTTAAGATAAAGATAATAACTTAAGATAATAACACAAAAGAAATTAGTCATATACAGTATTTGCTACAAAGTATATGTGAAGGATCACATGTCATAATCAAACTGGCAGTTTCTGAAGAGGGAAAGGTATAGAAAACCAAATTAAATTGTTAATATCTGATGTGATATCACTTTTCCCTAATGTTTTAATATGGAATTTGAAACTGAAAAAAAATATTGGTGTAATTAGTGATCCCTCTTTAGCACTTTTGCAAAGTATATTCATTTTCTATTTTAAGTGGTTTCTAAAAGTTCGCCAAAGACTTAGGTTTTATTCTGTGTAAGTTGAACATTCGGCTATCAATCCTTAGTTTCAATGCCACAATCTAACATTAACCATTGACTGAAATTGTAGGCTTAAAGTAGTTAAAAAAGCAAATCAGACGATGTTCTGGCCATTAACTTTTAATCATTCAAAAGTTATGTCCCAGAAATAGTAGTGACAGTCACCAATCGATATTGTCAGATAGGCAATACACGCAAAAAAAAATCTAACAGAAATGTTCTTACCTGTCCAATCGACTGCCATGGTACAAAAATTGTCAAGCAAGTGCGAATATCATACGAAACTTTGTTTCTGCAGCTGAAATGTTAGAAACCTTACCCAGCCTGCATAGTGAATTAACCCTAGTGTTGCTCAATCTCAAAGAGAGCTGTTGAGCCAAAAGCTTGGTATCAGCAAACTAAACTGCTTCCTTCTCAGAAATGGTTAGAAAAGGACTTTGAGTAAGTTAATAGTAATTCATTTTTTCAGCTTAGATCCCTATTAAAAGTATTTACCCATTTGTAATAGTTGGAAATATGGCGTATGTTTTCTAAACTGTCATACAGGGATGATCCTGGCCCCTTTGTCACCTGAGGTGACTTGCTTCTGCCTCTTTGGTGTAGCACTCCCTGCTGACATTTAATAACTATGAATCCTTCAGTGATCTGAAATTGTTAATCTGTGCTCTACTGAATTACGGGATTTTAAAATGTGCTTATTTCTACAACAGAAAGGAATGTTGGCCTGGAACATAATAGTATTTGTACCTGGATAGAGAACTGGCTAAAAGATAGACTACAAAGAGTGGTGGTAAATGGAACATTTTCTAATTGGACCTGTGTTGTTAGTGGAGTACCGCAGGGCTCTGTACTGGGTCCCTTGCTTTTCAACTTGTTCATTAATGGAGGTGGGCATTGAAAGTACTGTTTCTATTTCTGCAGGTGATACTAAATTGTGCAGAACTATAGGTTCCATGCAGGATGCTGCCACTTTGCAGAGTGATTTATCTCAGTTGGGAAACTGGGCAGCAAATTGGACAATGAGGTTCAATGTTCATAAATGCAGGTTATGCACTTTGGCAAAATAATATAAATGCAATTTACACACTAAATGGCAGTGTGTTGGGAGTTTCCTTAAATGAGAAGGATCTAGGGGTCTTTGTAGATAACAAGTTGTCTAATTCTGGGCAATGTCATTCTGTGGCTACTTAAGCAAATAAAGTTCTGTCTTGCATAAAAAAGGGCATTAACTCAAGGGATGAAAACATAATTATGCCTCTTTATAGGTCCCTGGTAAGGCCTCATCTGGAGTATGCAGTGCAGTTTTGGACTCCAGTCCTTAAGAGGGATATAAATGAGCTGGAGAGAGTGCAGAGAAGTGCAACTAAATTGGTTAGAGGGATGGAAGACTTAAATTATGAGGGTAGACTGTCAAGGTTGGGGTTGTTTTCTCTGGAAAAAAGGCGCTTGTGAGGGGACATGATTACACTTTACAAGTACATTAGAGGACATTATAGACAAATAGCAGGGGACCTTTTTACCCATAAAGACGATCACCGTACCAGAGGCCACCCCTTTAGACTAGAAGAAGCAACGTAGGGGGTTCTTCACAGTCAGGACAGTGAGGTTGTGGAATGCACTGCCGGGTGATGTGATGACTGATTCAGTTAATGCCTTTAAGAATGGCTTGCTTGACTTTTTGGACAGACATAATATCAAAGGCTATTGTGATACTAAACTCTATAGTTAGTATAGTTATGGGTGTCAGAGATACTGTACTTCCAACCACATGCGACTTTAGGTGTGGCTATCAGGGGTCACTCACTCACCCTGCACACAGATTAGACTAATAAAAGCATCCCAAACACTAACCAACACCCACAAAACTCATTCGCTGCCACCATCTATCATTCACTGGCGATAGAAACCTAATGTGACTATTTCCCCGTTTTCTCTATCAGGTAATAATTCACAGTACACCAATGCATTATTATTATTATTATTTATTATTAACATGTATTTATATAGCGCCAACATATTGCGTAGCACTGTAAAGTAAATGTGATTATACAACTACATCACATGAATTACATATATAGAATATATGGAGTAACAAACATCACAATCAATACAGGTACAAAAAGGTAAGGAAGGCCCTATGCATAGGCATACAGTCTCTAACTATAGTCAGTTAGTTCCTACTGATTCAACAAGTAATTCAGCATGCAGAGGGTTAAGGCTCACAGTTACACTCTTTCAGGCTAGGTTCGTTTAGAGCACCAAAGACAATCTTATTAAATTCTCTTTAATATTATAAAAGGTATAACAGTGCAATATACAAAAAGATGTTACAAAAAGAGATAAATGCAAGGTATCCAACCCAAAAGCCTCTGCTTTGGAGTCTGCTTCTTTGCATCTTCTTCATCCTCATCCTCCCACATTGGCATAGAAATAGAGTAGTGCAGGATAAGTGTCCAGATTAGACCCAGGATCAGTTTTAGGTTCCCATCTACAATGGCTTTTGAATCTATTGACACCAGCTTGATGTGCTCCCGATCCAAGAATTCCAAAGCCACGGACACGTTCTCCAGTTTCATCTGCCTGAAGTTGGGTCTGGAGTGGTACTTTCTGTACATCTTCTTTTGACTAAGCACTTTGAGCAGGGTTATGAGCTTGAGGCCATCACTGAGGTCCTTCTGCAGGTCCCCAATGCGCTTGTTCATGCACTTGATATGCTCATTGCACCACCTGGTGAAGGTGTTCTGCTGGATCTTCTTCCACGGGGCATCTTCTGCCAAGTCCTTCTCTGTGGCGGGCATCTCTTCTGCCTCTTCGCCCTGGTAAAATTGCTGCTGGTCGTAATAATCGTTGCTGCTCATGATGACTTTGCTTTGGAAACTTTCTGTTTTTTTTATAAGGGGATCAGCTAACGAAACAAAAAGGGTGGGAGGAAATCAGAGAAAAAGCGAGCAGGCAACTGCTGGATCCAAAGCTCCAACTCTGTGAAATCAAGCTGAAGCCGAAGCTGTAACTGACCTCAACAATCAAATTAGTTCCCTTATTATTTGTCCACCGCTCGGAAACAGTGAGATGTTTTTTGGCTACAGTTCGATTAACCCTTGCAGGGGCTTCCTCAGTCCCCAGTGTCCTGACTCAGAGCTGCGAGGGAGGAGAGACTTTGACCGAAGTTCCCTTCCCAATGTTTCTTTTTTTCTTCCTGTCTTCTGTTTCCTTTCTGTGAGTCCTTTTTGGGCGTGACTAGAGGGAGCACGGGATAGAAGTGCAGCAGGTCAGGTCTGTTGTTTGTGTTGGAGAGGAAGATGGAACAAGGAATGAAAGAGATAAAGCAGAGAGGCTGTTCAGTCCTGGGGCTTCCAATCCCACAGCAGAAAGCAGGCAAGAGACAGAGAGAAGTGAGTCTGCAGGTCTTTGGCAACTTGTGTGAAAGTGTGGAAATGACAGTTAAACAAGACAGTTGGACAAGGCATTGACAAGGCAAAAGGAACCGGATTCCCCTGCAATCAACAGTGAACCATCTGGGATAAGAAGAAAACAGATTTGTTTGTACCTGCTAGTTTGTTACTTCTTACTCCAAACATGCTTTATCCTGCATTTCTCCTCCTTTCACTCTCATGCTTCATAAAACATTTTTCACTACCTCCTCCATCAAATCCCAGTTCTATAAAAATCTCAGCCTCTCTTCTCTCCTCTCCTTCCCTCTCCACACATGAAGTTTATAAAGTACTCTGTTTAGCTATTCCACAAAACTCCTCCTTTTCATACAAACCAAGGACTTATAAATCCCACTCTCACTTAGTCTTTCTTTCCTTTCTATTGCTGGCAGCTGGGGACATTTCCCCAAACCCTGGCCCTTACCCCATCCCAGTTATAACACGGCCAAGAGCTCCTTCTCTCCGGAGCAAATTCAAACAGTACAGAACTCTTACTCCTATACCCAAAAACCCAGTTAATCTTTCATGTGCTCTCTGGAATGCCAGATCTGTCTGCAACAAACTCACCACTATACACGACCATTTCATTGCAAATTCCTTTAACCTACTTGCGCTTACTGAAACCTGGCTCTCTCCTACTGACACCGCCTCACCTGCTGCCCTGTCCTATGGGGGCTTACACCTTACTCATACTCCCAGACCTGGTAACAGACCTGGAGGTGGGGTGGGTTTGCTCCTCTCTCCCCGCTGTACTTTTAAAGTTCTTCCACCTGTTCCCTCTTTATCATTCTCCTCATTTGAGGCTCACTGCATTAGGCTCTTTTCTCCTGTTTCACTCAGCATTGCTGTCATATATCGACCACCAGGACCAACTGTCAGGGAGCCGGGAGCTCCCTCCAGGGAGGTTGTCAGGATCAAGGAGGAAGCCCTCTTGAGGGAACAAGGTCGCGGTGTCCAAAGGGTTCAACAAAGAATAGTCAGGATCCAGGCAAGAGTTCACAGGCAGGCAGAATACAACAAAGTCCAAAGTCCAGGCAAAGGGGTCAAGATACAAAGCAGGAACAGGATTTGGCAATAAGGCACACAGAAAACCCAGGATACACTTTAGGGAAAGTAATCCTATACTTGGGCGCCATTCTGGCGTCTAGGTGGAGTTTTTATTTGAATTTGGCGCCATTGACGTCATTGATGTCCTTGCGCCGACGTCGGCGCACTGACGTCATCGCGCCGGCGCTGCTTACCCACGTGGCGGCCATGGGCGCCGCCATTTTGGGAGCGACGCCGGCAGGAGAGGACGCGCCGCCCGGAGCTCCTGGACCTGCTCCGGGCGGCGATCGCGACAACAACTGCACAATTTCTGGACAACTTTGCTGCTTGGCTTCCTTACTTTCTTTCATCTAACATCCCATCCATCATATTAGGTGACTTTAATATACCTGTTAACAACATTAACAACTCTTCTGTCTCTAAACTTCTTTCACTAACCTCCTCCCTAGGCTTATCTTTGTGCTCAGACTCCCCCTCTTACTCCAGCGGTAATGCTCTGGATCTCATATTTACCAGACTCTGTTCAACCTCCAATTTTACTAACTCCCCATTTCCCCTCTCTGATCACAATATGCTCACATTTCAACTCTCACTAACTCCCTCCTCAACCCCTGCCATTCCCCAAACACGTACTTACCGTGACTTGCAAGCTGTAGACGTGTCACATCTCTCTTCTTCCTTTGACTCTCTTCACTCTAATATCTCAGCCATCTCATGTCCTAATGTGGCTACATCTGTCTACTATAGTACTCTCACCACTGCCCTAAATGAGCTTGCTCCTATAAAAACTAAACGTTCTAGACCCAAACCACTTCAACCTTGGCATACTGCTCATACAAAAGCGCTCCAAAGACACTCACGTGCACTTGAGCGTCGCTGGCGCAAATCCCGTTCAGAATCAGACTTTTGGAGCTACAAATCTGCCCTGCGCTCCTTTAACACCAGCCTCCTCCAAGCCAAACAAACATACTTTACTTCACTCATTAACTCCCTTTCTAAAAAACCAGCACAACTTTTCTCCACCTTTAACACTCTCCTTTCCCCTTCTCCACCCCCTCCATGCACATCTGTCTCTGCTCAAGACATTGCTGAGCACTTCAAAAACAAAATTGACACTATCAGAAGGGACATTACACTACTCAACCCCCCTAGACTTCCACCATCCTCCCTCGACACTCCTCAGTCTCTCCTGTGCTCCTTCACCCCTGTCACTGATGAGGAAGTCTCAAAGCTTCTGGCCTCTTCTCACCTTACCACCTGCCCGCTTGATTCAATTCCCTCAAAACTTCTCCGCAATACCAATCCTTGTCTAATCAAAGCCTTAACTCACCTATTTAATCTTTCGCTCTCAACTGGACTGTTTCCTTGTCAACTAAAACATGCTCTTGTCACCCCCATTCTGAAAAAACCCTCTCTTGATCCCTCCAATCTTGACAACCTCCGACCTATCTCTCTGCTACCTTTCATCTCTAAACTACTTGAGCGCCTAGTCTACAACCGACTTACCTCATTCCTCTCTGACAATAACCTGCTGGACCCCCTACAATCTGGTTTTAAGCCACAACACTCCACGGAAACTGCCCTGACTCGACTAACTAATGACCTTTTAACCGCTAAAGCCAACAATCATTTCTCACTACTCATAATGCTTGATCTCTCAGCCGCATTTGACACTGTAGATCATCCTCTCCTCCTCCAATCCCTCCAGTCGCTTGGCCTTCGTGACACAGCCCTGTCCTGGTTCTCTTCTTACATCACCAATCGTTCCTTCATTGTCTCCTACAATGGAGTATCATCTTCTCCCCTACCTCTTTCTGTTGGAGTTCCTCAAGGCTCTGTCCTGGGACCATTACTATTCTCCCTCTATACTTCCTCCCTTGGCAAATTAATAAATTCGTATGGTTTCCACTACCACCTCTATGCTGACGATACTCAGATCTATCTCTCATCTTCTGATCTCAAACCAGAACTCCTAACTCGCGTCTCCTCCTGCCTGTCCGCTATCTCTACCTGGATGTCGCAACGCTATCTTAAATTAAACCTCTCTAAAACTGAAATGGTTCTCTTTCCTCCAACTAACACCAGTAGCATCCCCGAAGTATCCATCATAGTTAACAATTCCACTATCACCCCCTCTCCCCAGGCCCGGTGCCTTGGGGTTATCCTAGATTCTGCCCTGTCATTCACTCCTCATATCCAGTCACTTATTAAATCATGTCACTTCCACCTAAGGAACATATCCAAAATACGATCATTTATCACACAAGATGCTGCCAAAATTCTTATTCACTCTCTCATCATATCGCGTCTAGACTACTGTAATTCTCTTTTAATTGGCCTCCCCCTCCAGAGACTGTCACCTCTCCAGTCCATAATGAACACTGCTGCGAGGCCCATACACCTCAGCAACCGCTCCTCCTCTGCCTCACCATTCTGTCAATCCCTGCACTGGCTTCCGTTACCTTTCAGAATCAAATTCAAATTAATGACACTGACTTTCAAAGCACTTCCCAACTCTGCTCCACCCTACATCTCTGAACTCATCTCTATATACTCACCCACTCGCTTACTACGCTCCTCTACTGACCTGCTACTCAACTCTTCTCTTATTACCTCCTCACATGCTCGCATTCAAGACTTTACAAGGGCTACACCCCTCCTCTGGAACGCTCTTCCACGGTCTGTCCGACTTTCTCCCAACCTTTCTGCTTTCAAAAAATCTCTGAAAACGCACTTCTTTCGAGAAGCCTACCCTCACTCTGCTTAACTACCAAACGCAACACCACATACAGTACCACATTTCTCACCCACTTACTTCGATCTTGCCCACTCCCACACCTTGTGTATTATTCCCCTCCCTTTAGACTGTATGCCTATGCATAGGGCCTTCCTCACCTTTTGTACCCGTATTGATTGTGATGTTTGTTACTCCATATATTCTATATATGTAATTCGTGTGATGTAGTTGTATAATCACATTTACTTTACAGTGCTACGCAATATGTTGGCGCTATATAAATACATGTTAATAATAATAATAAAAGAGACATACATTCAATAATACAAACAGTAAAGGTATAGAATTCCTGGTCCTGGAGGCAAGGGGAAAGAAACGGGATAACTTCCAATCGCAATTGGTCCTCCAAAGTAAATCCCAAGTTTAGTCAGAAGAGCTGACTATTTATTAGTGATTTCAGGGCATCAGGTAACTGCACACTCCCCTCCCTCAGGAATGTAAGGGGCGTGGCCTAGCAGGACACAGATTGAGTTTTTATGAGCTCCTGTGAGTAGGAACTGGACCAAGAATATAATGACCATAACTCTCCATTGGAACATAGGAGAGAGATGATATTATATTCATTGGTTATTAATTCTCTCATGGATTTCATAGATACTACGCATCAATACTGTGTGACCTGCACCTGCCCAGATATCCACATCTAATACACAGAGTACAAAACTTAGTCATGTTTGGACTCGTTTGAAAGCTGAAATTGCCTTGAACCCATCACCAGTTTTTTATACTGTTGGTGCAACAGATATGGGTTCTGTAAGGATAAATATATTTAAGGATACATTATATGTGACCTTCACTTCACCTTTGAGGGTCTTGCTGGGAACTTTAAGTTCTCACTCCTTGGGCTTCCCCCTCCCCATGGAATGGCTCTTATCAGCCAGGGCATGGAGGAGGGCATTACAGCTCTGACCCCTCTGACCATAGTGAATAGAGGCCTGTTTTGTGTCTGATTTAGATGTTGGCAGAAATATTTCTCATGATACTTTGGCCTGTTTTATTAACTATTACAGGCCTGTATCATGACAATGGGTATATAGAATTTATGTGAAAGTAGGGAGGGGTGTGTGTATGGATGCTGGGTTTTCATTTGGAGGGGTTGAACTTGATGGACTTTGTCTTTTTTCAACCCAATTTAACTATGTAACAGCCAGATGTGAGTTTATGTGATGAGCTCTGATTCAAGTCTTTGCAACTATAACTTTTCTATGAGTCTGAGCAATTGGAATATGCTGCTGCATTTCAGGCCTGGACTGCAAATCTGTTGGTTCTGGCAAATGACCTAGAACTGCTGTAAGTTGCCATATACAGTCACTATTTATTGGGTCCAAGTCTGCCATCAGGGGGACACACGAGTAACTATCGTCCCAGGCCCGGCGAAGGGACGAAGAAGCCGAACGAAGAAGCCGTGTCGGAAAAGAACGAAGAAGCCGTGTTGGAAAAGAACGAAGAAGCCGTGTTGGAAAAGAACGAAGAAGCCGTGTCGGAAAAGAATGAATAAGCCGTGTCGGAAAAGAATGAATAAGCCGTGTCGGAAAAGAATGAATAAGCCGTGTCGGAAAAGAATGAATAAGCCGTGTCGGAAAAGAAAGAAGAAGCCGTGTCGGAAAAGAACGAAGAAGCCGTGTCGGAAAAGAACATAGAAGCCATGTCGGAACAGAACGAAGAAGCCGCGATAAAAAAGAAGCTCCAATGGAAAGGAACGAAGAAGCCACAACGGAAAGTAACGAAGAAGCCATGACGGAAAGTAATGAAGAAGCCCGCTTCAGAAAAGAATGAAGAAGCCCGCTTCGGAAAATAATGAAGTAACCAGCTTCGGAAAAGAACGAAGAAGCTGGCAACGGAAAACAAAGAAGAGGCCGTGACTGAAAAGAATGAAGAAGCTGTCGCCAAGGAGGAACTTGCAGGGGGCCCTGGCCACCTATGTTTTTTTAACTTGCAGGTGGATTAATGTTTTTTTTTAGCTTGTCAAGGACCCTAGCACCAATGTTTTTTTAACTTGTAGGGGCCATGGCATCAATGTTTTTTTAACTTGTCAGGGATCATGGCCCCAATTTTTTAGCTTGTAGGGGGACCTGGCCACCAATGTTTTTATTTAACTTGTTGGCTGCCCTGGCATTAATGTTTTTTTAAGTTGTCAGGGTCCCTGGCATCAGTGTTGTTTTTAACTTTTTGGGGACCTTGGCACCAATCGTTTCTTCTGAACTAATGGTAAATAAGCAATTATTATTTTTTTATTTTTTTTTGCAGCTCTCTAACGTGTTAGTCAGCGACATGAAACGGGCTACATGGGATATAACTGTTCAGTTAGTTTTCTTTTGATTCTGACCTGTAGACTTTGGATTCAGATTCATTCAGACATATTTGCTTTGGCCAGGTTCTTGGATTAGGTGGAATCCGCATCCTGCTAAAAAGGCTTGCATTTGGCCAAATTCCAGGATTGCCGTTTCACAACTAGCTACAATGCAATATGATTTCTTGAACAGTATGTGTTATTAATTCAAGAAAAGCAGTTGTAGCTACATAGAAATATGTACTATCAGTTCAGGCAGCTTCAAGAGAGGTATTAGGGATTAGTTATCTTGTTACCTGCCAATTGTTCTGTTGATATGATGTGGGGGGGGCATGGAAGTTGACACCAATCCAACTTGCAGTGCAGCAGATTGACGCATTTCTGAGTACAGGGTTGAGGGCAGTGTCAGACTGACTCACCAGTACAGTGATACCAGGAGGCCAAAAAATAGAAAATAGCAGGAAAAATTGTTTAGAGAATGGGCCGTTTGTCCAAAATTTTCTGGTGGATCCCCGGCACCCTAGTCTGACACTGGTTGAGTGGACTTGGGAAAGTAAGAAAATAGCTTGCCTCATGCTAAATATTAAAAATTAAATATAAATAAAATCTATCTTTTGAAAAACAAATTTTAACACTGGATTATTCTTCAGCTTGAGGAGCTCTGTTAATTGATGTTCAAAAAAGTATTTCTTTGTGACAGATCCAAATCAGCAGGATCAAAATACTGTCTCTGCATAATGTGGTTTTGTTTGAGGCACACACACACAATAGGTTTATTTTAGGGGAGGACTGTTGGGGCTGAGTTTATGCAGCTGCAAGAAGTGGAAGTTTGAAGATTCACCCGTGTGTGACCTGAAAACCTCTCACAGGTAGAGCACAAACTTTTCTGTTGCTCCAACTCTGTATTGCTAAAGACAGAACATCATGAATCGTTATTTAATCTGCAGTGCCATCATTCTCTTTGCCGGGGCCATAGACTTAGATTCTTCAAAAATGGTGAGTGTTTGCATTTTGAGACTTAAGTGTTTTTCTAATATATACAGCATGCAGTTCTTTGTAAGACAGTAGGGATTTTGGGAAGAGAATCTGTCTAAGGGGGTCTATACACTTAGGGGCAAATTTATTAATGGTCAAAACTGTCAAATTTGACTACGGAATTATACAAACTCGATTTGAGTATTTTTTAAAAATTTGAATTCTGAGATTTATCATACTTTAAGAATTCAAATTTGACTATTCACCACCAAAAAACTTTTGAATTACTGTATAAGTCAACGGGAGAGGTGCAATTCAAGTTTTTTTCAAAGAAAAAACTAATCGAATTGGTTGAGTCGGTAAATTTCGTCCGAGTTTTACATATTCGACTTTATAAATAAATAATCGAATATTAGAATTTAGAGTAAAATCTAATTCATGTGAGTTTAAAAAAACTCACATGAATTCGAAATTTGACACTTACCTCCCGAAAGTCTATATGAAATAATACATGCATTATCAACTGAAATGAGAGGTGATATCTGATCTCTCAATTCATAAATAGTCATTTATCATGGGTAATACTTCCAGCCAGATAACGATTTGTGAGATACTTTCACCTAAAATGTAATTATCACCTGACTTATCAAGCTAAAACCAGAAAAATAAATAAAATAATGTGAGTTTACTCACATATTTATCACCTGTTTTAAGTTGGCAAAAAGCTACTTTTTAATATATCAAAAGTGTATAAGTTACATGTGTTTGTACATAGGCGGTTAATTCCCGTTAATGTATAATGAAACTGAAACAGTTGTGAAATTAAGTTTTATTAAACAGTGCAGAGCAGGAAGCACTGATACTGCTCATGTTATTTATATCCGCAGGTACAACAAAAAAAAGTGATGTAATATTAATGCACAAGATAACACATTTTAGTTGAGAGGAACAAGTACATAGACAAGTCTACCTAAACAAAATAACTTCCAAAGTGAATTTGATAATTTTACTTGCACTTGAGACACCCAACTGTTTTATGTAGGACATTGGTCACTGTTTGTGCTCTACTAACATGAAGGGCATACTATAATCCCACAAACTGTTGTAATTAACAGTATGGTTTTATATATCTTAACAGATAAATCCATAGGGGCAACAATAATTTCAGGGCTCCAGTGCACTCAAGAAACTAAAGCAAACAAGTAGGTGCACCCCCTATTTTATTATGGCCAGGTGATAACCTTACTAAGTCCCAGTTATTGGATGTTTTTAATGAGGAGTTTACTACAAGGGGGTACATGAAAAGCCAAAAAAAAAAAAAAAAAAGTTTTTAACACTACCATGTGCAATTGGGTACTTTATAGATTAATACGTGGAACTGACTTGGCACATTGGAGCCCAAGCTCGAGATATAACACTAAATTTATCAAGTTTCATGAACTGTTGATTTTGTGTGGGTTAGTGTATTTGCATATATCTTACATAGTTTATTCCTCAGAAGAAAGTGTAGAGGTGTATGCACTTCTGAATATGTTCGATGGAATCTCAAACAGAGATGACAGAGGATTTCCACGCAAAAGCATTGTTTTGCATAAGGAAATAAAAACTAATTTTGAATTAAAAGAACATTTATAATAGAAGAGATGATAGCCTGTGAAGAGCATTCTTGATCTCCACAAAGGGGGGTGCTGGACAGGTACCTGTCTTCTGTCTACCCCATGTTTGCTGCTCTCTGGCGCTCTCTCCCCTTGACCCGACCACCGGCACTTTCTCCCCTCCGTCACTCTCTCACCCTCCCTCCCCTCTGGCGATCTGCACATGCGTGTGCACATTGCGCTCCAGGGACATGCATACACAGCGCGCCCACGGAGGGGGGAAACGCGGTGGCAGGCCAGGTCACTAGGGCGCCTGGTCTGCTTGGCCCAGCACTGGTGCTCTGTAAGTGAAATTACAAATACAGAAGTTTAAAGTGAGTGCTCTATAAGTGGAGTTACAAACACATGATTTTCAAATTAAAGGAGGTTGAAACAAGGTAAAAAAAAATATATATATACCCTCCTCACAAGCATTACATACATTTTTAGAAGCTCTCAATTTGCCACACCTCTCACTGGAACAAATAACCTCTCTATCTGATCCTATTGACCCTGCAGAAATTGAATTGGCAATCCGAAATTTAAAATTTAATAAATCACCCGGGCCAGACAGCTTAACGAGCAATATTATAAACTTTTAGCCCCCAAACGAATCCCTCAGCCTCACACGCTATTTAACAACATTATGCAAGGAACCTCTGTCTGTGATCCTGAATCTCTCTCTGCACAAATAGCAGTAATTCCAAAACCAGGCAAAGACCCCACAGATTGTAGAAATTTTAGACCAATTTCCATACTGAATATAGACATCAAACTACTAGCCAAGATCTTGGCTACCAGGCTGAACACATTTCTCCACACTATAATTCACAAAGACCAATCTGGGTTTATTCCAGGTAGACAAGTCTCTGATAATATTCGTAGAGCCCTCAATTTAATTAGTATAGCTAAAGACAGAAACATTCCCTCTATGCTCTTGTCGATAGACCTAGAAAAAGCTTTTGACTCTATCTCCTGGAAATTCTTAATGACAGTACTCATCAAATATGGCTTTCCCCCGTCATTTCTTAAGGTTATAGCTGCCCTATACAATTTCCCTAAAGCTTGGGTTCATCATAGCGGTTTCTTTTCAGACCGGTTTGTGATTGGTAGGGGCACACGGCAGGGCTGCCCCTTGTCACCCCTGCTGTTTGCCCTAGCCATCAAACCCTTAGCCATAGCAATTTGCAACCATCCCAAAATATCAGGTATTCAGACTGGACAAGCCGATCACCGCTGCATGCTATACGCAGACGGTATCCTGATGACAATTTCCCAATGACTTCTCTGCCCCACCTTTTCGAGACCTTAAATAATTTTGCCACATTATCAGGGCTCCAAATAAACCCAGCAAAGACAGAAGCTTTGAACCTCACTTTACCCCATAACATAGTAAAACGACTTGAGATAAATTTCCACTTTAAATGGCAAAAAAGGAGCATAAAATATTTGGGGGTTCACCTCTTTCCGGATTACAGCTCCCTTGCTTTAGGTAATTACAAAAGCATCTCCCAGAAAGTGTTAGGCATGATTGCCTCTTGGTCAAAATTAAGATTGTCCTGGCTAGGTAGGGTGAATGCACTGAAGATGGCTGCTTTTCCCCTACTGCTTTACCTATTCAGAACCTCCCAGTTGCCCCTCCCAAAGGTATCCTAGAACATCTACAAAAGTCCTTTAACAAATTTGTTTGGGACAGAAAGAGGGCCCGCCTTAGTTTTGCAGTGGCTTCCCGTAATAGACAAAAGGGAGGTCTAGGTATACCCCATCTTCATTTATACTATTTAGCAGCGCAATTTAGCCAATTGACCTTATGGCATGGGGGGCCTGATGCCCCACTGTGGGTTGATATTGAGTTAGAGGAACTGACTTCTAGTTACGCTAGGAACGTCTTATTGCTTAACACTATACCTATACGCAATCAATCTAATCCGATTATTATTCATTCCGTTGAGCTGTGGCGGAGATTCAGGACACGAGACAATATGTTATCTCCCTCTTACCCTGCACTCAGTTTTTTTGCAAATCCGAAGTTCATACCAGGACTTTCTCGACAAGCCTTTCATTGGTGGGAGCAACACGGTTTGACTACAATTTACTCACTGACAAAGCAAAGATCTTTAGCTACCCTTCAACAACTTATGGATCACCATGACTTGCCTTCTCAAGAAGTTTACCATTATCTCCAAATTCACAATTACATAAAGTCGATTTGGAAAGAAAATACTTTCCCACGTCCAACCCCATTTGAACTTATGTACCTGCAAGTTCTCCCTCAGAAAAAAATCAATTTCTGCATTATATAACTATATGGCTCACCAAACTGCCATTAAAGATTTGCCATTTGTCCGTCGCTGGGAAAGAGACCTGAGGGTCTGCTACGACAATGAAACATGGTCTGACATTATCTCGGCCTCTACACTTTGTTCTATTAATGTTCTGATTCAAGAGACTTCCCAAAAAGTGCTTCATCAGTGGTATCTAGTTCCCACCACCTTATCTAAATGGTACCCATCTTCATCGCCTCTTTGCTTCAGGAATTGTGGACAAGTTGGGTCTTTTATGCAAATCTGGTGGGAATGCCCGAAAGTCTCAAGATTCTGGATAAAAATCTATGCTACGATCACTAATGTCACTGGACTTCCATTACGAAAAGATCCAGCGGAAGCCCTTCTTAATAAATATGTCACAGGGGGAAATAAATACACCAGAACTCTAGTGACACATATATTCTCTGCCGCATAAGCAGATGATTGCTAAATCTTGGAAATCCCCTTTCCTAGACGTTCAAATGGTAAAAGTAAAACTGGACTCTGTCCTTGTACTTGAACATTTAACCAGCTGTCGCACGGGTAAATTGTAGCGTCACAATAAAGTCTGGAATTCTTGGCTAGCCTACAGAGGTATCCGCAACGAATATATATTTTTTTATTATTTTTTATTTTTTGGGAGTATCTCCTAATGTCATTGTTTGCCTGGAGGGTTCAAACGTACTCTCCACCACAGCTCACCCATGCATTCCCTTTCTTCCCTGTTTCTTGTTTAAGACAGCATTTTTATTTTATTTTTTTTCTTTATTTATTGTTGTTGCTTGTTTTCTATTATGTAATATGTATCACAGCTTTCACTTCACTCATAGCACTTCACATTGCCTGTCAATGTGTACAATGGAAAGAAATTTTCCGGATTTCATGTTATACTCAGGAATATTTGTTTATTTACAACTGAATATGCATTGCGGACTGGGATGTCCAGTAACCGCTTTTTCCTGTATATTGCAACTTGTTTCTTTACTAAAATTAAAAGAACTAAAAAAAAAACCACATATATATATATATATATATATATATATATATATATATATATATATATATTCCTGCTTTTTGAACTAAAACTGGGATTATGAGTGCTAGCAAGATTGAAGGTCTGACCCAGTCCACAGTCTGCCATATGTATGCAGATTTGGAGCTTACTTTTGTGGCAGTTGTGAGCAATTTGCCACTTTAGAGGCTTGTGTTAAAGACCTGGAGCAACAAATTGCAACACTGCAGTCGATTGACAATCTTGAGTGGAGTCTTGAGTGAGCAGAATTAGCGGGGTCAGATAGGGCAGGATGAGGATGCAGTCAACTGGTGAGAGTAAGAAAATGGGCAGTATGGGCCAAAGGAAATGTGAGGCTGCTCCAGGGTTTATGCATCCTGACAGAATCACCAGAAGGCGTGAAGAACATGGGAGCATGAACTCTGGATTGGCAGTACTAGATGGGGCTCATCTCTCTAACAGCTGGGAGACCAGTTTCACTAGTAGTGGTGGGGTAGAGAGCAGAACCTGATCGTGGTTGTAGGGAATTCAATTATTAGGAAAGTGGATAGGGTAATCTGTCATCCGGATTGCTACAACAAAATAGTTAGCTGTCTTCCTGGTGCCAGTGTCTGTCATGAGGTTGATCTGGTAAACAAATTATTGGGTGGGGCTGGGCATGACCCAGCTGTTTTAGTACATATTGGTACTAACAACAATATTAATGGTAGATGGAGGACCTCAATGAGTGTGTTCAGGGATCTAGGCTATAAAACTAAATTTTCTGAAATTTTGCTGTGCTAGGTGCAAGTTTAGAAAGAGCTAAGTGCTTGGCTCAAGTCTTGGTGCAGGGTTTGGGTTCTTAGAGCACTGGGCTGATTTTTCTTTCGGGTACAACTTATGTAGTCATTACAGATTGAACCTCAATGGAAGGGGGTCCAATGTGCTAGGGGAAAGAATGGCTAAGAGGTTGGAGGAGTATTTAAACTAGGCAATGGGGGTGACCGAAAGAATTATGGGGAAGCTAGGATAGACTGGGCAGTGAGATTATTTAGTAAATTGGGTCATGGGGGAGGAGTGAGGGGCATACAGTTTACCAGCTAAGGAGGTCCCTCCAAGGGAAACAACCTAATACTAACTTAAGATCTAATTCTCCATTAAGCAATGTAAATTTCAAAGGGGAAAGTTGTAACCTTCTCTGTATGCTGGCAAATGCACAGAGTTTGTGAAGTAAAATGGGAGAGCTAGAGTTAATTGCATGCTCTAAAAATGATGGTATAATTGGTATCACTGAGACCTGGTGGGGTGAATCATGTGACTGGGCTCTGAATTTAAATGGTTACACCCTATCTAAATTACAAAGAGTAGTGATAAATGGAACATTTTCTAATTGGACCAGTGTTGTTAGTGGAGTACTGCAGGGCTCTGTACTTGGTCCTTTGCTTTTCAACTTGTTTATTAATGACCAGGAGGTGGGAATTGAAAGTACTGTTTCTGGTTTTTGCAGATGATACTAAACTATGCAAAACTGCAAAAAAAAAAAAGTTTCATGCAGGATGCAGCCACTTTGCAGAGAGATTGGAGAACTGGGCTGCAAATTTGCAACTGAGGTTCAATGTTGATAAATGTACTTTAGTAGAAATAACATAAATGTGTGTTGTGGGTTTCCTTAATTAAGACATATTTAGGGATTTTTGTGGATAACAAACTAAGATGATACTAAGATGTATATATATATATATATATATATATATATACATACATACAGTATATTCCTTGTGTGTATTTCTCCTATAGCATACTGTATATACAATGTACCTTAAAATTGCATCTTAAAAGAGGCAATGGTGCACCGTGGAATTTAAGGTTAAAAAAATCCAGCATCTTTATTGTTTCAATTTAAAAACATAGCACATCTCATAAAGAAGAAAAAGCTCAAAAGAGATTGCACACTTTACATGTTTCATAGTCCCAGACTACTGCCTCAGAATCAATCCTACAATTTCACCCTGTTTATTGACCCAACTTATCTTTTCTCCTCTAGATGACCACGTCAATCAACATTTCAACAGAGGTGGAACAATCTTCAGAACCAAATAGCATGGGCCTTGGGTCCTTCACTTCTCCGGTACCACTATTCATCTGCACAGTTCTATCCCTCTTTTTTTATATGTTGGGAAACTAATACCTTCGTTAATGAGAAGCATCCTTTATTGGAGACCCAACTGTTGTTCCTTCACTTTGTCAGAGAGTCTTGTTCTTCACCCATGACCAAGCAGTCCTCAAACGAACCCTCAGAGTGTATTTGTGAATGCTTGCTTCTTCACGGCTGGGCCAAACCTGATTTTGCACTCCTCTATTCAACCCATGGCTACAATACCTTTTTCCTCTGCAACCCATACACTGGCTAAATAAATATCTATTCTTTTTCAGCAGAGAATTTTCTTTTTTTATTTATTTGCAAATTGATGTAATGTGAGTATAATTTGGTTAATGTGTGAAATGAAGAAGGGAAAGTAAGGAAAATCTGGACACAAATACAGTGAAATACAGTAAAGTAACTAAAATCACTATTTGAAACATAATTGAATGTGAATAGAAGGGTAATAAGGGGATTGTAAATACATTTACACTTGTTTAGGTATATTTGTAAACAGTAAATCCAAAATTATTTTACAGGCCTATATCAGCAAATATAACAGAGACAACAAGTGGGGGTTTTAACGTGAGCTAAATTCTGCAAAAACTGTTACAGTTATGAACTCTGGATTCAATTCTGCGTGTTTATTATAAAAAGTAAGGAAACACTGAATCCATAGTCATTCACAAAATATATGGTTGAATATCAAATACTTAATTTGCCTATTAACATTCTACGTCCAGTGCTTAAAAAGTCACATGATGTTAAAGGTTTCAATTTGGTTCAGGCAGTCAGAATTATGGTTAATCTCAGCCCTGAATTTCTGGGCCTCTGTTAAAACTTGGTTCTTGTCCAGTGCACACCTAATCAAAATCGACTAGTAGGTTTCAAGGGCATTCTGTAACCTGCCATCATAGAGCAATTCAGCAGGGGCAGGTAACTGCCTGCAGGAAAAGTTTATTTACATAGTAAATTGTAGTGTTAAACTTCCGGTCTCAATTTTAAAAAACTGTATAAAAACGAGGGCACCATAGAAATGTTACCCATTGGTTTTTTTTAAGAGATGTAACAGAGAGATGCTGCAGATTGCTAGGAAGTTTATGGGAGGCCTCAATAAGAGCGGCTTTGTAATACTCTTCCATATGCTTCCTGTACTGTAACCACAAGGTGGTAAACACAGGTGTGTTTTGTTAAATGCTACTGATGTGGTATCTCACTTTTTTTCATCAAACACTCACTTGCCTTGCCATTTGAGACATTTTATAGTTCAGTTAGAACTAGGTTTGCAAAAAAATAATCATATGCAAAATGTTCTGTTTAATCCATGAAAAAAGTCATAACCAGAACAATGGAATGCACATTTTTTGGTATCAGTTGCTGCAACCACCACCATCTATAAAGAGCTTGTTCTCTACGTCAGCCGTTCCAAGTTTGCAGGGGAGCCTGACAAGTGAAGCTGATCTCTCTGGTGAGGCACACTGGGTCGCAGAGTCAGCTGGGACTCTACAAACTTTAAGAAAACGTTCAAAAATAAAAATATACTATGTAAAAAAAAACTGTATAAATAGATAGGCTGTGCAAAACAAAAACTGTTTTCAATATAGTTAGTTAGCCAAAAATCTAATTTATAGGGGTTGGAGTGACTGGATGTCCAACAGAACAGAACACTGCTTCCTGCTTTGAAGCTCTGTTGGTTTTCACTGATTGGTTACCCTGGCTACCAGGCAGTAACCAATCAGTAACTTTAGGGGAGGCCACGTGGGTCATGACTGTTGCTTTTGAATCTGAGTTGAATGCTGAGGATCAATTGCAAACTCACTGAACAGATATGTCCCATGTGGCCCCCCTTAAAGTCGCTGACTAACTCAGAGTTAGAATGCTGAAAAGCAGTAAGTTCTGTTATGTTAGACATCCGCTCACTCCAGACTTTATAGATGACAGTTTTGACTAACTAACTATATTAGAAACATCTTTTACTTTGCACAGCCTATTTATTTACCCAGTTTTTATTTTTACACTGAACTGTTCCTTTAAATTCTCTTTATCTGCATCCTCTGTTATTTCCCAACACACCACACACTGGAGAGATACAAAGTGATGTTTCTGGATGCACCATCTTATTCACTCACAAAAGCTGTGTCCCCTGCAACTTACAGATGCAATTTAGTGCCTGTTTGGTCAATTATGCGTTTCAGCGGTCGCTTTTATTCTTCATTTCTATTGGAATGGCATCACTTCTGATGTGCAACATTGATTCTGGCATTTGTCAGTTGCAGCTTTTGATAACTGACTGTAACTCACTAGGTGAACCCTAGAATTCATCCATCGCATTATCAATAAGATTCAAGAAAGCAAATTAAATAATGTCATTTTTAATGTCCCACATACAGTATGTACAAAACCACCCAGAGCATGTGAAGGAGAAGGTAGGAAAAATCTGTATAAAAATATACATTTAAATATAAATAAAAGTGTATCATTGCTTAAAACATTACTGTGCTAGAGAACACTAAATACAGGGTGCTGCCCCCTGTATTGCACAGCTTCTTCACATTTCGTGCATATGTTATAAAGGAGAAGTATAATGTCTTTTCAAGAGGCACATGGGGCATTTTTCCGCTGCTGTTTTCCACTGGGTGGCACTAGTGTATAAAAATTCCTTGTCCTCTTGTCACCACTCCGGCACTATGGGACAGCTTCACTAAAAGGTGAAGTGGCCGACGCTAGCAACAATTCGCCAGAAATCCCACCTGCAGGGTCATTGCCAATTCACTAACAGGCGTAGAGGACAATTCGCTAGCTAACGAGACCATCAATAGCCTACGTTCGCACCCTATCGCCAGAAGACTCTCTGCTCTGGTTGTTACTCCGCAAATTCACTAAGATGAGAATTTTACAGAACATTACCTCTTTCGCCAGAGTTTACTTCGCCACCTCAGACCAGGCAAACTGATAACACAAAGCTACATCTTCATCAATCTTATGTCTGTGACATCATAACCTGTATGCCAGAAATGCATTAATAGTTCAGACAAACGTCTGAACTATTAAAGATTTATGTGTGAAGATTCTTTTTCCAAACATTTGAGGGGCCTGCTACATTTGTTTTAGGGTGGGCTCATGTCTAGGGCATTATATGATCTCTTTTGTCTTTATTCAGGTTCCTTGGACATTTGTAATAAAAAGTGGCCACTTCAAGCATTTGCACCAACATCACAAAATGTTTTATGTACCAGTCCTATTTAAATTCACCTAAGCGTAAGAGTACTAACGAAATTTCACTAGGCAGACATATACAGAGTAGTAGTCTTGTCATTCTGAAATATTGAATTGAGCAGTTTCTTACTCGGAGAGCCATGTGTCAACATCAGCCAGGGCAGCAGAAATGGTGACGGTATCTTGACTGCCAATAACTGCAAACAGCAGGGGTGGTCAAGAAGCCATACTGTGCCATAAGCTTAAAACTGTTCAGCTGGTTATAATGCAGGCTCTGCAATTTCTGGCAGATGGTTTAATGATTGTAGCTGAAAGATTATATTGACTACTCCGTTGCTTGCAGTACCTGCAATACCTGGTTTTCCAGAAGACATCTCTGATCCATTAAGTGATGGTATTCCCCAGAAACAAACCCCTCGTTTGCAAAAGTTCATTAGCACGTCAGAGGGTATAGAATTCCTCTATAGGTAAACAAAGAGAGTGATTTTGCTTTTCAGTAATGAGATGGGGTTAAAGTTAGTGTAACTAAGTTGAAAAAAAAAATAGACGTATTATTTAATACTACAAAACCAGTAGATCTGGCTTTCTGCCTTCTAAAGCAGCACACACAAGAGTACAGGGGAAAATCTGCCTTTTTGTGCTATGTTTAGGTGTTTGAGGACCAATTGCCATTTATTGAAGTAAATCTGTGGGTTTCACGTTGTGTATACCCTTGCTAACATTTCCATATTGACTTTGGGTACACAATAAATATGGCTCCAGTGTTAGAACACCTCCAGGTCCCATTGCTGGCTTGGTCTGTCTTCCGTTTTCTCCCATAAAACCACGTGGTCTGAGTCATAACATTGGCCTCCTGGGATATGAAAGGTTAAAAGAATGGTGAAGCATTAATATGGGACAGCCCTAGTCAAACTCAGAACAGACTAATGTGTAGTAGCATACTATATTAAATATATCATCTGCTGTATGTACAATCACAAAAGACATTATCGGTCAAATATGTAAAACAGACAAATAACAAAGTATGTAATTTCTATAGTAGACATGGCTTAAGATATATTTGCCTTAAATGATAATAATAAGCATATTATATATACAGTATTCTCTCTGTAGCACTGAGATTTGCTGCTATTTTTAACAAAACAAAGGCAACCCGTTCAAATATTTTGTGAATATCAATATAAATAACTAATTTCTCTGTAAGCAAACAATTAACAGGACCCAGAACAATATATTCACCCATAATGAAAAAAACGAAAGACATTAAAAAAACTGATTGGACTGGAAAAAAATTAAATCTGTCAATAAAACCAATAAACAGGTTAATACTATATAAAGGTGTGTTTGCTCACCTTTTACATCAAGACACATTCCTTTAAAAAGGCAACTTGTTATGCAGCCAGAGTCTTCTAGGAGCCAGGTCTGAATTGGTTTGCGGCTTTCAGACCATAACACCACTTTGGTTCCAGAGCATGACTGGCCAATCACTTGCAAACTCATGTGAGGAGCCATCTGTCCAATAGAAACAAGAGATTGATAATAAAAAAGAAAAGAGATAGCATGTTAAAACAGTGAGGCAGCAGTTAATGATATAGTAGAAAAGACGTTTTTTTTTAGAGTTGTAACTTTTTGGATGTGTTCCCATTTTTTAACTTCAGCTACTTTATAACTCTACATAGCTACATGTATATACATATGAGCCTATGGAAGGAAGTCACCAAGTGCACAACAGGGTTACTGTAAATACATTTCTAAAAATGAGACTATTTACCTGGTTTTTAAGACGACCCTCCTCGTAGAACCACAGCAAACAACTTCCCTCTTGTGCTTCAGTCACAAGTACACGTGCTGCCTTCATATCCTCGGTCAGCTCAGCAACACAGAGAAAAAGGCCCAGATTGCGGTTCCGAAGTCGGAAATACACAGTCCTCTGGGGGTAGAAGTTAAGTGGTGAGCCTAATGTACTGTATGCTCTAGAACAGTGATCCCCAACTAGTGGCTCATGAGCAACATGTTGCTTACCAACCTCATGGATGTCACTCTCCGTGGCCTCAAAGTAAGTGTTTAATCTTTGAATTTCAGGCTTGGAGGCAAGTTTTGGTTGCATTACCAGACCCTCCTGTAGGCTGCCAGTCCACACAGGGGCTATCAAATAGCAAATCACAGCCCTTATTTGGCCTCCCCAAGACGTTTTCATGGTTGTGTTGCTCCCCATGTCTTTTTAAATTTGAATGTGGCTCATGGGTAAAAAAGGTTGGGGACCCCTGCTCTAGAAGAACATGACTCATTCAACATGGATACTATGAAAGCAGTTTTAATTCAGACCACCCTGCAACAATGAAGGTCCAACCAACTTCCCCTTGTCAGTCAGTAAATATGGGCTCATTTGCTGAGTGCAGTTATTATTCCCAATTTAATTTAAAATCATTTTTTTCATTATGTCTACTGTTGGCTGTTACTTATTCAGCAATCCAAGTTTAATGGCACAAAGTTCATTGACATAGGAGATCAAGGTCTAACTGCAGCAACAGCTTCCTATTGTGGTCAGTGATAAAGATAATACTAATGATAAAGTATCTGGTGTTCTAATCACAGTGACCTACTGGGGTTTATTTCCTAACATTAGACAGAATTGCCACAGTGCCATAACCCATAACAGCTAATCCGCAATTAGTTTTCATCAGTTTGCTGTATGTAGAATATCAAAAAGAAAATACAGGTATGGGGCCTGTTATCCAGGGATAACGGATCTTTCCATAAATTGGATCTTCAAAACTTAAATCTACTAGAATATCGTTAAACATTAAATAAACCCAATAGGCTGGTTTAGCTTCCAATAAGGACTAATTATATCTTAGTTTGGATCAAGTATGGATACTGTTTTATTATTACAGAGAAAAAGGAAATATTTATTCAAAATTTTGATTATTTGGATAAAATTTAGTCTATGGGAGATGGCCTTTCTGTTTACTTTTTTTGTTGCTAAGAAATAGGGTACAATTATGATTTTTGCACTATGGTAGTCATAATAAAAATCTGCATACAGACCGACATCTTTGGAAATGCTATATATTAAACACCATTTTTAATTATGATAGTTTCTACAGGTTTTTAGTATAAATAACCTGGCTTATTATTTTTGCTTTTACAAAACCAATTATTTGGTACCACAAGATTTCAAGGTTGTTCACCTTTAAATTAACTTGTATATGGTGTTTTTGAGTTATTTCACTTTTTATTCAGCAGCTCTCCAGTTTGCAATTTCAGATTTCAGCTCTGGTTGTTAGGGTCCAAATTAACATTTGTTTTTTAGATGGGGTCAGTGACCCCCATTAAATTAAAAATAAAACTATACAAAAACAATAATGAAGGCCAAATGAAACGTTGTTTAAAATTGCCCATTCTATAACATACTAAAAGTTAACATAAAGGTGAACCACCCCTTTAAGGAATTCATCTGCAAGGTATAACATAGGGTCATATTTATAAAAGTCTGGAAACAGTTCCCAAAAATATGCCCCCTAGGGTTCTATGCTTTGTTTACAAACAATATAATTAACTATATTACAGCTATATAAACATGAGATAAATGTTATATCAACTTTTTGTGTGGTTTCTCAGGTAAGATTAGGGATGTAGCGAACGTCGGAAAAAAAGTTCGCGAACATATTCGCGAACTTGCGCAAAAATGCGAGCGGTTCGCGAACGGTTCGCAAACCCCATAGACTTCAATGGGAAGGCGAACTTTAACATCTAAAAAAGACATTTCTGGCCAGAAAAATGATTTTAAAGTTGTTTAAAGGGTGCAACGACCTGGACAGTGGCATGCCAGAGGGGGATCAAGGGCAAAAATGTATCTGAAAAATCTGCCTGTGTGTGCTTGGAAGAGATAGTGTAGGGGGAGAGCTGTTAGTGATTTCAGGGACAGATGATAGTAAGTTTGCTGGCTAGTAATCTACTTGATACTGCTCTGTATTGGAGGGACAGAAGTCTGCAGGGATTTGAGGGACATTTTAGCTCTGGGCTCTTATAGTAGTAGTAGTAGTAGTAGTAAAACAACAAAAAAATAAATAAAAGCAGTCCTTACAAGGACTACTGTTATTGCAGCAGTCAGCAGATGAGATCAGAAGCAGGACAGCTGCCCACTGCAGCTACATACAGAGCACTGCAGTAGAAGGTAGATTACTAGCCAGCAAAGCTACCTAAGCTTAAATGTCCCTCAAACCCCTGCAGACTTCTGTCCCTCCAATAACAGAGCAGTATCAACACGATTACTAGCCAGCAAACTTTCAACTGTCCCTGAAATCACTAACAGGCAGCAGCTCTCTCCCTACACTATCTCTTCAGCACACACAGGCAGAGTGAAAAAAACGCTGCAGGGCTTCGGTTTTTATAGGGAAGGGGAGTGGTCCAGGGGAGAGCTTCCTGATTGGCTGCCATGTACCTGCTGGTCTGGGGTGAGAGGGCAAAAAAAAGCGACAACAATGGCGAACCCAAAATGGCGAACGTCGCGCGACGTTCGCGAACTTCCGGCGAGCGCGAACACCCGATGTTCGCGCGAACAAGTTCGCCGGCGAACAGTTCGCGCCATCTCTAGGTAAGATTAGCATTTAAACAGGCTGCCAGATTTACTTAATTTGCCAATGTAAATAAGGAGACATAGCAGGATGTTCTTGACCTCACCTGTCGGATAGGACAGAGTGATCCAATTCGCTGGAGTCCACTGTAAAGCAGCCAGTTAGGAATCTGCGTACGTTCCAGTAACCACTGTCTACCCCTAAAATCACTGTGCTCGTAGACTACCCATCTGTATGGAGAGAGGGACAAGAGAATTAAAATATTGGGTGAGAAAATACCAAATTGTTGTGGAAGTGAATAAGAGAATATAACAGGAAAGCATGAAAATGCTTTAAGAGAAAAGGTGAGACCAGTGTTGGACTGGCCCACTGGGATACCAGCAAAACTCCTGGTGGGCCCTCCTGCTTCTAACCATTTGGCTTGTTTCATGGCCATTGCCTACTTCTGTATGGGAACAGAGAGGCTAAATAGAATAATAAATAATAGAATAGAAAGAAAATAGACTTGAAGAACAGAGGTTGAGTGAGGCGAAGAAGAGGAGAAATAGCTCTGAAGAATGGGGCAATGGACTAAGGTTTTCTGGTGGGCCCCTGGCATCCCAGTCCGACACTGGGTGAGGCCATGACAATTAGAAGCAATTTTCCCATGTACACAGGTTTACGTCTCTTCACCAGTATTTCTATTCCAAGTTCATCGTATTTACCTGTTCTAATATTTCCCCAAAGGCCTAGATTTGTTTTTTAAATGCAGTGTTTACAAATGCATATTTTCTTAGTTCCACGTGACTATGCCCATGTAACATACCTCATGGGAATAAGTAAGTTATATATTGTACCTCACATCGTTTATAGACCTTTGGGTATTGCTATTTCCCAGACCAGTACCTGCTTTAAAAGACAAAGTAATGTGGCAATGGAAAGACGATAAAGTCCTTCTAGAATCTGAGGTAATTCCCTAATTTATTATAGATTAAGTATTGTAGAAAAATAGTTGTCAAGTTACCAGCATGCAGTCCTATTAGTAGTAGGCCTCCCCAAATCTCTAACCCCATTCCTCTAAATCGACTATATATAATGGCAGTCCATGTGAGAGAGGAAAGCAGAATTTTTGGTGACCAAGTGGAAGGCAATGTGACAAGTTAGTAGTCAAAATAAGGCTGAATTCTATAGCTGTTAGTTGAGAATACAAGCAATCAGGCAGCTTCCAAAAATGTGTACAAATACACATTTGCAGAATAGGGATGATGTGTGCCCACAGTAGCCTAGGTCATCTTACTTTGGTGTCTGTTTATAATGAATGGATAATAATAAATGGAAGATTATGCCCAAGCCACAGAGGTGCTTTAACTCACATGCCACTCTTTACGCTCACTGACATCACATGGTTGTTGTACCCCTCTCCCTGAAGGCTCCGGACTTCTTCAGTAAAATCCAACTCCTTCCCCTCAAATCTCTCTAAGCCATGGAGTGATATAGAAGGAATAGAAAAATACTGGAAAAACAAAGCAGAACTGAGGATCAGTGACATGGAATATTGCCAGTGTTAAGCAGCATTTAGTGTAATTAGCTTAAAGCACAAGAACAGTAATTAAGGGCTGGACTGATAATTATGCTGATCTACTGATCTCTGTTTAAAGAAAAGCAAATAATTACAATGGTGTCTCTGCAGATTCGCAGATTCCATAGTAATTATCACCGGTCAATCTAATTCAGCATAAAGCAAAGGTGTATGGGTGGACAGAGTCTGGGTGGTTAACAGTGGCACTATAGAATATGAGTAAGTATCAACGAGATTTCTGATGTAATTAGGAGCTAAAGCTGGCCACACACAGACTCAATTTTGCTTGGACCAGTCATTTGTTTTTCCAATTTCTAAGTTTGGCATGACCTTTTTCAGTGTAATTGGATTAGATGTTCACAAACTTATTGCTACATGTGTGACAAGATCAAAGCACAAAGTATGGCATAGTTCTCATTTGTTACTGCAATCCATACATTTACAACAATAGCAAATAACAGATACATCATCTACAATTCTATGGTTTTAATGCAGTATGGTTACAAAGTTTGCTCTTCACTATTGTGACACCTTAAAATATGATTGTCGATTCACACACAAACCAATGTTTGGTGCCATCTGCTCATGCTTTGGATATTGGTATTGTCAGTTACACAAGTAAATTGAAATCAGCAAAACAAGAATCAGAAACATACTAGAGGCACTATCTTGAGAGATCGTAGAGAGCAGGGTAACAGACACCCCATGGCTGTGCGAGTTGGGTATTCTCCTTCTGACAGAATGTATTGTTCTCCGCTGCAGTTCTCACCCTCATACAGGCTCCAGCTGTGGAAAAGGAGACAAAAAAGTGTTATGTAATATCAATATCCTGCCTCAAGGGCGTAACTACAGAGGAAGCAGACCCTGCGGCTGCAGGGGGGGCCTAGGAGGTGTAGGGGCCTTAATTAATATACAATTTCAATAAATATAAACAGAACATTTTGGGGGCAAAAATAATTTGCTGTGGAGCCCAGTAATATCTAGTTATGCCACTGCCTGCTTCCTTTTGCACTATTGCTCATACACATTCCATCTGAACACATAGCAATGGAACTTGTTGTGAAGCAAAGTGCCTATTATTTCTGGAATGAGCAATACATTCCAGGACACCAAATTTAATGCCATTCTGCAAGCGGGTTAAATAATGTTCTAACATCAGAATTACTAAAACCATATTTGTACAAATGACTAGAAGCTATATCAAAACAAACCTTCCACACTCCACCCTGCAAGACTGCGGTGAAAAGGATTCTGGGAGCTCAATGTGATCTTCTCTGCAAGTTAAACAGTCACCATAGAAGTTTGGCTCTGTGAACAAGTGGATCTGAGAAAAGAGAACGTATAACAGTATAAGGCAATATCTGGACTAATTGCTTTGCTTTTGTAAGTCAGCCGTTTAAGAGTTATTAAAGAAAGGTATAACTACAGACTAGTTTAAGGCTCCTTGAAGTAATTAAAGTCTAGGCATGACATTTTTAATTCTAAAAACTTGTTAGCCATGATGTTTCAGACATTCCACATTGTACTTTAAATGGACTCTGTCATGACTTTTATGGTGTAGTTTTTATTTCTAAATTATACTTTTTACACTACACATAATTCACTCTACAATATAAAATGTAATTCCTGAACCAACAAGTATATTTTTTTAAGTTGTAATATTGGTGTGTAGGCAGCCATCTCAGGTCATTTTGCCTGGTCATGTGCTTTCAGAAAGAGCCAGCACTTTAGGATGGAACTGCTTTCTGGCAGGCTGTTGTTTCTCCTACTCAATGTAACTGAATGTGTCGCAGTGGGACCTGGATTTTACTATTGAGTGCTGTTCTTATATCGACCAGGGAGCTGTTATCTTGTGTTAGGGAGCTGCTATCTGGTTACCTTCCCATTGTTCTGGTGTTAGGCTGGGGGGGAAGAGAGGGGGTGATATCACTCCAACTTGCAGTGCATCAGAGCACAAGTCACATGACTGGGGGCAGCTGGGAAACTTACAATATGTCTAGCCCCATGTCAGATTTCAAAATTAAATATAAAAAAAATCTGTTTTCTCTTTTGAGAAACAGAATTCTGCTGGAGCAGCACTATTAACTGATGCGTTTTGGGGAAAAAATGTATTCCCATGACAGTATCCCTTTAAATAAATAGTTTGTTATTTTTGTCTGATTCTATAGTCTTCTCTAATAATGAGATAATGTATTGTTATTTATTGTTAACTAACCATAAACCATCATAAATCCATACCAAGAGCAAAGCAACATGGCAAAGGAATGCATTATAATTGAGGCAATTTACTCCACATTCTAAACAGTACAACCCACCTGGCACAACTGAAGTACATGGGAATAGCCTAATTGCTCTAAAAATTAATTTTCACACTATTCAATTGATTTCAAAGGGAAACAGTTGCTCATATGATATATATAACTAATGCTTCTAAACAGTAAATGTACATGTATATACTTGTTAGCTCACCTTGGCCACAAAATGGAGGCTGTTTCCCCCAACCTGAAAGATAAAAAGCATTCATTAATTGTAACCCAGGCAAAATGCATAAGTAACACAGTAACTGATGAATTCTATGCATGTGATTGCATTTTCTATATATAGAATACACATTCTTTGCCGATTACCTACACTGCATCATTTTGATAGGTCATAACATAGTTCTACCATTAGGGAAACAGCATAGATATGTGTCTTATTTATCAACTCGGGGCAATTGTGCTCTAGACTGGTAAATGCGCCACCTAATGCATGCTAATGTGACACTGAATGGCTGATTTACAAACACAGGTGCTGCATTGCACTAGTACAGGTGTGCCCAGACTTTACTAATGTGAGGTCTACTTTTAGTGATGTTGTCTCATTATGATCTACATCCATAAAAGCATTGTCAGCATTCTGTTCCATGGAAAATATTACTTCAATGTTATATTGATTTATAAGAGAATTTAAATTGCTATATTTAACAAACAACTGTTCCTTATGTTACCTTAATGTAATAAATATCTGAATGAAAAGCATGAAACAGAAGTTGTTTGTTGACAATGTCTTGAGATCTACTGATCACCAGCTGAAGGTCTATTGGTAGATCCGGATCTACCTTTTGGGCATCCCTGCACTAGTACAATTGCCAGCAGCAACTATTATGTGTTTGGTGTTTTGGAGTTTATTCTAGATACACTTGTCTGTGGATCATACGACTTAACTTTATTTAGGATTTGCATGGTTTGAAGAAGTGCTAAACACTAAAAATGAATAAGGCTAGAAATACAATATTATATATATTGAACTTATTGAACCTGCTTAAAGGTTCAGAACAGCGGAGTAACTCGATTTTACAAGGCCCTACAGCAAATTAATGTTATGGCCCCCAACATATCCAGAGGTAGTCCTGTTTTACCAATATATGTTTCCCATCTTGTATTTTGTTAGGCGTGTCTGCGACATACACATGCTCAGTGAGTTTTGAGCAGCTAAGCTTAGGGGTTGTCATAAATCATCAAGCAGAAAATGGTCCCTTAGTTCAGGTAACTGAAAGCAGCACAGAACATGTGCAGTGAATCAGCAGAAAAGAAGATGGGGAGCTACTGGGGCATCTTTGGAGACACAGATCTTCAATGCTAAAGGGCTGTTGTTGCCTTGGGCTGGTACAGAAGCACAAAACATAATGTACAACATTTATACCCTACTATCTTAGTTCGGCTTTAGTTCTCCTTTAAAGCAAGTGTTGTGAGTCTTACATTGAAAAGCTGTTATTGGTGATAGGCTACATTTGTTTGCTGAGTAAAGACCATTTCATGCTTAATCTAATTATTTGTCCTATGCCATCTCATGATAAAGTCAAGTGTCTGTGATTGTCATGCAGCACATGGTTTCTTCGCAATGCAATGATTAAAGGGGGCTTAATATAGTGATGCACAGGATAACCCCTTATGTAGGTTAAAACACTGTACATGATAACAATATAACTAACTGATAGCAATATTATTTTCTAGATAGTTAACCAGTAATATTCCTTTTCATAACTGTGTTAATACAAACATTTCTTTATTTGTTATTCACATGCTGTGCATTAGCTTGACACTCCCATTACTGCTATAACTCTACATTTTTTTTATTTAATGCGTAAGGCACATGTACTTCTCATTGTGGAAGAATCACATTCATTCTATAACTAACACACAGCTCTCACCTGGATCACTGGTTGCACAGAAGAGATCTTGCAGTTCTCAGCTCCCCAGTCCTGGTAGTTGTGATAGATTCCTTTCTCTAAAATATACTGCTCGCCCGAGAAATCCACATTCTCGTATGCTACCCACCTGTGAAAGAAGGGCAGATTGGTGATAACATTGTATGGCTACTTACACATTGGCAAATTAGACTCCAAAATGGTAAATAACCCATAGTAACTAATGATAAATTAATTTAAACAGCTCTAAATACTACCTGCCGATAATATAGGTTACTAGACAAGTAGTAGACATCTAAAAACACCTTTGCTAAAAATGGGCACAATAAATTGGACTTTTGTTAAAATTACATTCTGCTTATAAAGGCAATGGCACACTGGGTTGGTTTGTCACTGGGTGTTTGGAAATGTGCTCCTTTTAGTGTAGAAAGGTGTTATAATTCCTTTAGTTTGCTTTAGGATAATTACAGGCTAGCAAACTACCCTTTACTAGTTTCAGTTATGCCAGGTTTAAGTAAATAATGAAAACAGTTATCCAACCTCATGTTTCTGTTTCATTCTCTTAAACCCAATAACAATGTTGAAGAATTCTCGTGCCCTATTAAAATAGCAGTAAACGCTATTTTATTATCCCAGCTAATACTGTATGTGTTAGTGTCTGCTCGTTTATCATGTAGAAACTTTAATAGGGTTGTGCACGATGTACATTTATTATTGGACTGTCTTTCACTAACTTAAATCTCATTCTATTTTCTTATTATGCTTAGTCGCACATTCAGTAATTGAAGCAGGTGCGACATTCACTAGTTGTCCTCATAGGTATATTCTTGTAAAGTTCTGACATATGAAACTGGGAATTAAGCTGAGGCGTTGGCCTTCAGACTTTTTAAATGAAATGTCATTATAAAAGGTTGTTAAAGGTTACAAGCATTTAATGATGCATTCAAAGAAGCAATTTCCATAAATAACATAGTCTACACAAAATGCATTATAACTCAAATTCCATGTTAATATCTTAATAGGACAGTCAAACTCATTATGTGGAACCTGTTGTGTGTAATGCTGGTAGTTCTCAGCAGATTCAGAACCACAAGTTTCACACTCCTGAGGTGTCAAGTGTTCCAGCCTAGATGAAGTGTTCTCTGCACTCTGTTTCTAATGACATACAGCTACACCCACTGACCACCTGCCCCCCCCCCCTTCGCTCCACTTCCCATCCCTTATATGCTATGTCCCACTAACATTGCACTGTTCACCTTACACCAGAGTGCAGAAAAAAAGAGTACATAAAAAGCACCACTTATTGTCAAGAACACTTACACTCCACTCAGAACATGGATGGATCCTGTTCTTGTTCCATATTGAGCCTCTTCTAAATCAGCTAGGGATTCACTAAGGCGCAAACATGGACCCTCTAAACATCCAGGCAGTTCATATAGCACTATCTCTGGTTGTGAGAAATCCTAATAGAGAAGATAAATGTATTTCAGTATTAAAACTGTTTATTTATCCTTGTGTGCAGCAACCAGTTCAGTAAAAACAATCTCACCGTTCGGATAAGTCTGACAGAACCCAGCTCCTCTGTGCAGCCACCCCAGTCAGAGAAATTGTTATATACCCCTTCTTCCAGCAGGTACTGGTGACCTCGAAATCCTTCCTTCTCATATCCTACCCAACTACAAACATGAAGAAATAAAATGCATATTATATGGCAAAAATGCAAGACGGAATTGTAACAAACATTACGCAAGTTATACTCACCAGCCCCCAACGACCTTCAAAGATCCCATGGAGTGTAATTGTTCTCCCTGAAAGTTGCTCTCCCCCTCGATAGAATTCATGTCTCTAGTCACCTCCAAACAAGTACCTTCAGATTCAGGCATCTGGAACAGGAGGAGCTATAGGAGAAAAAGGAAATTACATTAATGTGGCCACAGAATTAACAAATAATTTATGCACCACACACTAACTGCTGAACTAAACTAGTCATTGTACATAATGTCCTGTACCACTTCACAATATTACATTATATGTGCCATGGTATTAATACTGATAAACACTGCACATTTTTTCTCAGTACACAATACATATTATATGCAATGCACAATTGCCATGGAGCTCAAGGTATAGATCAGAGGTATCCAGGGGTGCAGGGGCGTAACTACAGAGGAAGCAGACCCTGTGGCTTAAGGGGGGGGGGCAGGAGGTATAGGGACCCCCACAAGGCTCTAATTAATGTGAAATTTCAACATATATTGATAAAAAAGGAAATGTTGGGGGCCATAAAATTAATTTGCTGTAGGGCCCAGTAACATCTAGTTACGCCACTGCAGGGGTGTGAAAATAAAGCTTTCAGATCCTGCAGTTGCTGGGCATCCAATCATTTTATGGATTTCAGTGGATCCCTAACAAATGTGCAGTTTAAACATTAAAAACCGGTATTTTCAGAAAGAGGAAGGGCGTGTGCAAAAGACATTTCTGAGGTGGGCTCAGGAACGCTAGTGTTTCCTTTGTACAACTGTAATCAATGAACATTGTCTTTTGTGCATATTAGGTTGGCGTTTCTATAGTCTCATATACCAAACACTAGCTACTGCATTACCATTCCTACACAGCATCTACTCACTTTGGGCTCATTAGGTTTTTCCACAGTGGGGCCTCCCTGCAAGAAAAAGAAACAAATGTATATGAACAAAATAAATGATATCTGTCAATGATTAACCTTTACTTTGTGAATCTGTGAATGATTAACCTCTTACTTTGATAGAACCACAACCCACTCTCTTCCACTCATGTCTATAAATGTACTCACAGCCATGGCACTGACCTATGAGAATGCACGTTTCTGCATTAAAATCTGCCTTGTGTGGAACAGAAGACAGGGGTGGGGGGTTCAATTGTTGTACTGCTCATTTTTACAGTTAAAACCAACATCAGCAGTAGTGTTTGGAAACATTCATTCACTTAGGACCCCAAAAACCACATAAACCCCCAAAATAATTTTTCCTTGTTAAAGAAGTTGCAGTTACTCACTGTCCCAGTAATTTTATATTGTTAGATTGTTACTTCTTAATAATGTATTGTATTTACTTCTATACTAGTGAAATGTTTACCTAGACATATATGTGAATGCTTAAGGCTCTTTACATGGAGTGGTTGATGGGTACAGCAAACTTACAATACGTGCAGCTTCAAGGGAGCATACTTGAGGATCCTCTGCGCCCCAGGATCTCCTGTTGGGATAACCACCAGGCTCCAGAATGTAGGGATCACCTTGAAATAAGGGCTTGCTAAATACAAGCCACCTAGTAAGAACAGAAAGTAGTGGTATGTAAGTCATAACACAATAGGCACTGCTTTTACCTATTAGTGCTTTTTTAAACATATACTGTATTAGTACAGGTATGGAATCTGTTATCCGGAAACCCATTATTCAGAATGTTCCCGAATTACGGAAAGGCCATCTCCAATTGTAATCCACAATTTTAAAAATGATTTCCTTTTTCTCTGTAATAATAAAACATTAGCTTGTACTTGATCCAAACTAAGATAAAATTAATCCTTATTGGAAGCAAACCCATTTTATTGGGTTTATTTAATGTTTACATGATTTTTTAGTAGACTTAAGGTGTGAAGTTCCAAATTACGGAAAGACCCGTTATCCGGAAAACCCCAGGTGCCGAGCATTCTGGATAATAGGTCCCATACCTGTACAATCAAAATAATTCCTTTCATTACTTTTTGTTTTGCATTTATATTTTTTCAACAGTTTCTCACTGCAATTCCCCAGATACCCATTTTCTTACATGCCGCAGCGCACAATGATGGACTCTGTTTTGATTGTCCCGCCATATTCATTCATGTCAGGTGCAGCACCTTCAATTTGTACTTTCTCTCCTTCCCCATTTGGCTTCAAGAACAAACTGATTTTGGGGACCTGAAAATCCTGAACAGTGTGGAAAATATGGAATGTGTTAACATGTACTAATAAAGCTTTCATTTTGAATGTGCTTAAATTTTTCTTTTTACTCACCCTAACAACATGGCGCAGAGATCCAACCCAAAATTCTGATGTTGATTGAGGCTCTCCCTTTATGTCAGTCTGTTCAAGCCATGGACACTTCAGTTCTGTATCGCCTTCTAAAAGCATAACACGCCTGCCATGGAACCTTGGCTCTTCATACAGGATCCATCTAGATGTGGACATCTATTGTTATGATTCATCATTTGCAAAGTAGCAAAATATTTCTCATTGCTTAGCAGTCAGCAGTAAACATTTTAGTATGACAATACCACTTTCCTCATGTCTATGCAAAATGTGACATTGGATAGCCCTCAACATTTATAATTGTTGTATGGACTTGTTGATGCAGGAAAAAAAATAAATCTCTGTAAAGCACTTAATACTATGCTGTTGGTAAATAGATATGTGGTAATTATGACAGTATGTTGATCTGTATGTTTCTGTGCACTTTCTGCTGTTTTTAGGCTGCTCCCAGACCAGGCGTACTGTCGGCCTGCAGATAGATGCAGGCCGAGAATCAGCCCCAAGCTCTGATTAGCTTTCTGATGTTCACATGAAACAGATGCCACCAGTGGATGCGCGTGGCTAAATTCATTGCCGGAGCTGATGGAGGGGTGGGGGAGAACCCTGGTTTGCCACAACTGACAGAGGAGGGTCGAGGGCTGGAACAGCACTATACATTTATACAGCAGTGGTCTTACACAACTGCCACTCATAAACTTGTCTTCCCACCATTGACCATGGGGCAGTCAAACATGTTATGTTTTTTAGTCAAACCTGCCCATTCAGGATTACTTTTGGCCATTCCCTCCCAATATGGTCATATCATATAACATCGGTTTTGCATGTATGTATATTTGTATGTATATTTTTACTTATATATATATACCTGACCTGTTACCCACAACTAAAAGCTGTATAATAAAAGTCTGTTTCAAATTTAACAATACATCCTAATTCTTTTTTTAATTAAAGTATTCATAGCTGTTGTAAACTCATTTAAAAATCTCAGCTGTCAATCAAATATTGCCTGCCCCTCCTCTCTGTCTTAGGCATAGAGGCAGGGCAGGCAATAACTTTCACTTTCCATTCAGCACTCTCTAGATGTCACTGCACTCCCCACATCCCCCCCCCCTCCTCACCATTTAATTGTGTAGCCAGTGCATGGGGATGGACATCAGGTCCCCCATTCTGGTGCACAAACAAGATTTTGGTGCAAGGCTTGTCTTAATAAGGGCGTCCACCAATTGGCTCCTGCTTGCTTGCTATAATTATGAATTTCCAGAGGAAACAACATTCAAATAATTTATATAGTTTAATTAAAGCTTCTTTTGCTTGACTAAAGTGATGAAATAGGAATTGGGATATTTTTTTCTGGTGACAGGTCTCCTTCCCTCCTCGGAAAACCCTCGGCAACCATTACATTTTTTGTAACAGCAGGCAGCTGTCCTAGAATTTTCCTTGGTGTTATAGATATTTGCAGGAGTAAGCTTATCTGAGGGTCCAAACAATCAGTGAAAACACAAGCCAGGAAATACTTGTTACTGTTCCTCTTACTGTTTTAGCAGAGAGGGGACAAAATGTCGTACCTAACAGAATAAAGGATAAATTAGCAAAGTGCCAACAGCTTCACACTTACCCCCCTCGGATAACCCGGATTGATATGGTCTCCTTAAGTTCCCATTCACTTGTGTCACTGACATTTCCATATATTTCATAGCACTTCCCACTAAACCCCGGATCTGAATACAGTAGAACCTGTAACATGGAAACACAAGGCAGGTGAGTAAGTTCTTTTGTAAAACCAGAGTTGGGTGGTGGGGGGACAAACACACTGACTGGGTCTCCAAACTGGGATTACTGTATGCAGTTCTTTTTAACAGGGACCCTGTGTGGGCCTAAGCAAAGAAGACAAACTCTCCTCTAAAATGGTCAACACAGTTCAACATCATCTCCCTTCTAACTAAACTGATGGTTGGAAGTAAAGGGGTCCAGCAGTTCCTGACAATCATCTATACCTCCCATACCCTCTTTTAAGATTTAATTAAAGATCATGGCAATCCAGATGATGACGAGCAACAAATGGAAATATATAAATATAAATCACATTACCTTCCCTGGTCTGGGGTTCACTTTACCATGTTCTTTTTTAGTATCGTGCTAAAAGAGTGGACAGAAGAATAAACACTGTTAGCTGTTGCATTGCCAACCTGTTGTAAATGCATAACTACAACTGATTGATACAATGCAATAACTGTTTTATATATAAATGCCATGCACATTCTATAGCCCATGATAATTAAGCCATTGATAGTTGCACGTAATTTTGAACCCATCTAAATATAATTTCTGTACTATATGCTATATACAGAGACACAAATGGAAATAAATGAATGGTCATTTTGGACCAATGTACCTTATGCCTGTGGAAAATTATGAAACCATCTTACTGTGGATAGGAATTCTACTGTATACTTATGTGTATGGTAAGAAGGTGGAATGAAGGGCAACCATTACATTACATGTTACAGCAGGAAACTGTCCTAGTATTTTCCTTGGTGATATAGAAATATATTTGCAAATTTTCAATAGGTATGCAATAGGCAGGAGTCAACCTTAAGATCATCTGGGGGTCCACACAATCAGTGAAAACACCAGCCAGGAAATACTTGCACAGTAATAAGGACTTGAGGAGCACACAGGCCACCAATGTAGTGGTAGCAGAGAGGTGACAAAATACAGTACATAAAGTAAAGGATTAATCAAGGAAGTACCATTTTGCAATAACAAATTATTACAAATGAACACAGGTACTTTATATAGGGGAATACTATACTATTCTGTGTAAATACTAACTTAAGTACTTCACAATAGTGCAGTTAACAATCGGCAATTTGTTTGGTTTAGGCTACTACATGTTAGATCTCCTTGGTTGATATGGATAATTGCAATAAGAGCTATAGTGGCTTGTTTTTGCTAGTAGTATAGATGCCAAAAGACTAACAGTAGTATTTATATCTATTTAGTATATTTACACCAAATTGGACAGGATATTTTTTCAGCTAAAATGTTGTTTTCAACAAGAAAAATAATGTCTTAGAAATCAAATAGGAAACAGTGTAGGGTGTTGCACGAAGGTCAGTAGAAATGATGTGCTAGTTAGCATAAGTTAGATGATTAGACTTAGACTCGTGGCAAATTATTTGTTGAGATTATTATACTTTACCTTCTGTTAATAATACATGCTTATATAAATCCACCAATTAAGAGTGCAAACCTTACAAAATATGGTTTGTTCTTGATAGAATGAAACAACATAAACCAGAAAGAAAATGCTAGAATGAATTTTACCCAGATATCAGTGGAAGCTTTACATTGAGAGACAGTCCTTTGGTTTGACCTGCATGGGAGTTCTCTGGAGACCAGAGGGTTTACAGAATCCTCAGAATGCGCATATTTTGGAGGGGTATGGATTCCAGTGGCTGGATGTTTTGGATTTTCTGGTGTTCTAGGAACATCCACATTAGGCAAAAACTGGGTGCTTCCAGCTTCGGTATGAACCAAATCTGGCAAGGATTCTGCCTCTTCTCCATTCACACTTAATGATTCTTTTGTAGGTTTAATATAACTGCTTAAAAGTAAACTACTTTTCAGCCTAGAGAATGACTTTCCCTCTGTCTGCTCATTTTTCCTTTCTTGCCTGTCAGACAACAACAGGGATCCAATGATCGATCCTTGCCGTTGACTGAGGTTTTGTGTAAGCAAAGACTTATGGGATGCCATCCTTTCAACTTCTTCTCCGGAATGTTTCCTCATCATTTCAAGTGGGGAGCTCTGAAGTGGCTTCTCTAAGTTCTTCTCCCAGGAGTACTTTTTTTCATTCTGTATTGTTTTTGTGTCTTGCTTTATCCCCAGATCATCATTTTTTTCTTGTGGGGGACTAATGCTATCAATTTGATCACTATTTGGGGCACACACATCCTCTTTGATGGGGGGAAGAGTGGCATACATAGATAATGCAGAATGCCGTGGCTGTCTTGGGGCTCTTTGATATTTCATAAATTCGGGAATCTCCAGTTGTCGAAGAGTGTTAATCCACATCTCCATATCTTTAGAAGACTCTTCCTCAGTCTGCAAATTGTACTGATCCCCTGCATACTCTGTTGTAATATCATTCCTAACTGGAACTGTACAGTAAACGTGAGAGCCTTGTATAAGTTGGACTGATTGCTCTGGAAGGTTTGTGAGCACCTTTGACATTGAACATTCAAGAACATCAGGAGACATTGTGTTCTCTATATTTGTGTGACCTGAGGTCTTTGTGTCTGCATCCTGCATACTTTCCTGATAGACTTTGGAATTCATCTCTGAAAAGATCTGTCCAGAAAGAGACAAAGAATAAATGAATGAAATAGGATTTGTTTTTTCCACTTGTGCTTCTTGTGTCAGTAAGCCTCTGCCATTGGTAACATAGTAACTTCTGCTTTTGTCAGCCATTTCTTGCATATCATTTTTAACTGCCAATGAAGAGTTTTCACTATAATGTCCCACTTTAGGCTTCATAGTTATAAAATCTACTTGCTTAACAGGGATTTTTGTGTGCTGTTCATCAGTGGGAACAATACTGATTCTACCATTAGATTGATTTATTACATCTTCCCCTTGGTCTATGCCAACTGGTTCATATTTGTTGTGTTCTACAGATGTTTCATTGAATGATGCAAAAGAATTTTGAGAATGATTTGATTGGCTTTTTATATCTTCAGCAGTAAGGTTGATTATATGCTCAGCTTGGACACCCTTTGAAGATGAATCTGTGGGACTGGCAACATGGTTTTCCTGATCTACAGGTTTCTGAATTATATCGCTACTTGGTTTTTCATTAGTATTTTCTATTGATTTCCCCTTTCTGTAAGTGTGTATGTTTACTGTTTCCTGATCTTTTAAGCTGCTATCGTGTTCTTTTGGGTTCTCCTCCAAGAGCTCATCTATCACATTTACAGTTGGGTCTATCTCATCCATAGGCTTCTGTATCAAATATTCTTTAGACTGAATGAAGGCGCGTTCTTCTGATACATCCAACGGACATATGTAATGAAATATCTGGTCTTTCTTATCACTTTCACAGTTACTGATATTCTTATCTGTTTCCTTCTTTAAGGTCAAAATATTTGTTGCATTGTCAGTCTGGTCTACTAGCTGTTCAAGTTTCTGTGACCCATCTGTAATTGCCTTGTGATTATCCTGTTCCACTGATTCCTCTTTTGTTGATATGTAAACTAACACATCCCCTACCTCATCTAAAGCTAACAAGCCACTCATATTTTCTGCTTGGTCCTCCGCTGAAGGCGTTGTATAAATCATATCTATACTATCATCTATTTTTTCTAAATATGTTTCCACTTGGTCACTTGCAACTGATATTTCTTTTGAAAATATTTGAAATAATTCCCCAGCTTGGTGTGTTTTATCTTTATTGTTCATGTTGAGGTCTGCTTGAGTTTCTTTTTCTGACGTAATATCTATTTCACTATTAGTATACAAGTGGATAAACTCTTTACTTGGTTGACTTGTAGTTTGAGGTAGAAAAACTTCTTTGGATGGTGCAAGCACTAGTTCATTTTGAGTTACACATGTCAGAATATCTATTGCATCATCAGTCTGGCCTATAAGTTCTTCGGGTTTCTGTAAAATATCTGTCTGGTCATTATCCTGTTCCACCAATGCATCCTTTGTGTCTATGTAGACTTGTATATCACCTGTCCCATCTGTCCCAGCTGTCCCATCCACAGTTTGTGTTCTGTTCTCTCCTGATTGTCCATCTTCTGTTGAAATAACAAATCCTAATTCACAATCCTGTTCAGTCTCATTTGCAGTTTTGTAATCTTTTACTTCTGGATGAGAAATAATTGTATTTCCAACTTTGGTCCAGAATTCTGATATTGACTTGTCTTGTGTGTTTTGCTCTGACTCATCTTCTGTAGATGTATAAACCATCTGAGCTTCAGCTTTGTGCCACCCATTATAAACATTATCATTCATATTATCAGTGTGAATGTTCTCTAGTACTGTGGATGTAGGCCAATGACAACTATATGCTGGAAAATCTAATGTAAGTGATCTTGTTTCAGTATTTCCAAAAGTGGAAACTTTTCTGTTTTCTGTTGTAACACTTTTATCAGTGTTATAGATATTACTTTGCTCATAGCAATCATCTGATACTCCTCTGATAATTGTATTGCTCTTTGTTGGAACATATTGGCCATCAGTGATTTTAGGATACTCTGTTGACCGCCAGAATATTCTTGCAGGGTCCTGCACAGGACTTTCCTGTTCTGCTGATTTTAGCATAACTTCTTCACTACCACCTGTGTCTCTCATCTGTTTTTCGGAAAGTTTGTAAATTGTTGTTAATCTATTTGACTCCGGGGTCAAGTTTGAATCAGATGTCATGTCTTCTGTAAAGGAGTTTTTCCCAACATTATCTAAATAATTTCCATCTTGAAGAATAGTCATCTTGAAAGACTTCTCAGATTGTGCTTTGTTAGTTATTTGTAGATTTGTGATTAGGACATTATTTATTCCTTTTGTAGAACCTTGCATTTTTCCACTTGGTTCTGCTGTGTTTTCTGAAAATGAATCTGTAACATAGTTCTGGCAGCCATCTTTCTGAGATGTGAAGGTAAATTTATCTGAGCTCTCGTTTAGTACAGGTTTAGCAGAATCCATATTTCCATCTGTCTGGAAATGAAGTGGTCTAGGTGACTGAGATCTATGGCTCTCCTTTCTCCATCCTTTTGGAGATGTGAGAAGCACTAACGTAGTCCTTGATTTATCTGGTGGAGGTGTTGGTGTCCTGGGATGAACAATGAGATCTTTAAGCATTAATATTGTATCTTTATGTTTGGTCTCTTTAACCTTTACATCCCTGTCACGCAAATGGATCATTTCCTTTTCCAGAACTGTTCTACTGTCCATTTCCTTTCTGCTTTCCCAAGCTTGTGCTGCATTGACAGAATCTTTCCTGGCCAAATGAGACAATAACTCATTACAACCTTTTCTGTTCAAAGATGGTTTAGGGGGCTTGAAAACTTGAGAGTAAATTGGTTTGTGAAGTTCATTGAGCTCATTTTGAGTTATAGTAGATTTATTTTTTGTTACAGAATTGTATGAATTTGATTTCACACTATTCAATTTGTGGGTAAAATCCTCTTTTGAGCCATTACTCTCAAAAACTTTCCTCATATCCATAACATGTCCCGCATAGGATTCTTTATCCCTATTGGTTGGTACTCTTGATACTTGATTTTTACTTAGTAACATTCTGGAAGGCTGAGCCCTCTCTGGGCCGTGGCTATGTTCGTTCAGACTGCACTTCCTTTCCATTTTGGAAGACTGGGATCTATAATATTCTAGTGTCTGCTCACAGACCAGAAGGTGCTGTTCTTCATTCCTTGCCAAACTGATATCCCTGCAAAAAGGAAAGGCCAAAATTAATCAAGGACAAAATAATTGTTTTTTTTATTACAAATGTGCAGTAAAACTGTTAATATTTTAAAGAGACTAAAATTGATTGATTTATTTGTCAATTCTACCAAGTTGCTGCTTGGTGAACCCATGCCAACACTTTTGTATTAAACAATTTATTTTCTGTGCTTTAATTTGAGTGTGGAAAATTTTATTTTTGAAATCCTTTCTACCCACATGTCATTTGCATTGAGGAGCAAGGATTCAGATGGTAATAGTGTGAGCATTACCGCCCCATTATACTTAATATATTACTAAATATAATTTATTAAAAACCTTTCTGGCTGTCATACAAAATATAGATAGCTTAGATAAATTATAAAATAGTTTGAACTGCTGGTAATACCACATTGCTGGCAAATACTAAAGAACTACCGCTAATCTGTGTATGTTCTTTAGACAGAGAATCCATATATCATGAACCCCATTATACAACCCCATTATACAAACTGCTGGTAAATACACAAGTACATCTCCTTTTTGTGGTTGGGGTTAGGATAAGATGTCATGTATAAAGTTTGTGTAATTGGCAAATCTGGAAGGGAGTAACTGCTTATCACAATGCACAGGTCAGAGCAAGTCAATAAACAGGAACCTGTTTGGGTTTGTCCCAGCAAAAAAATGAAAGTGTGTTTATGTTATGTACATTAATAGAGCATAGGTCTGTGAAAAGGTGTATGGTTTATGGAAAAAAAAGACGAAAAGAACAGTTAGGGGCAAAAATGAAATTGGGTAAAATAAATAGGCTGTGCAAAATAAAAGAAAAAAATGTTTTCAATATAGTTTGTTAGCCAAAAAATATTAAATATTTGACTAACTACTGTATATAGTATTTCTTAAATATTGTTAGTATCCCTTTAAATCGGCTTGATCTTAAAAAGTTTACTGTACCTTCCTGATATAGTCTTGGGAAAAGTTGATAATCTTTTGGTAAAGTTCAGATTTTTTGCCTCAAAAATGATATTTGGTCTGGGAAGCACTGAAATTGTTCTGGGGCATCAGTAGAGTTTAAAAACATATAACAGTTTGAGGGAAACGTTCCATGGCTCACATAAATACAATTAAGCACTATCCTTATGGATAGTGGATAACTGTAATTATATTGTAATGTGGGAATGTGCAGGCAAGTTGTGATGTGCTGATCAATGGAAGTGTATAGGTAATTTGTGAGTCATTTTCTCATTATACCTCTCAGTCATTCAAAAGAATCATTTTTAATGACTTCTATTCGTCATCGTGAACCAGTCTGTCAATTTTTTTAAAGGTGGAACCCACAGTGCAATTCTGCATTAATAGAAACATTAATAGAAACACTTACACACACTTCACTGTAAAAAGCTTTTCCCTTTTAGCAAGTAAGACATTGCACATTTTTTCAGCTGCCAACAGCTGCTAACAATAAATGTAAACTTATTCATAACACCCTATCTAATGTTGTCCAGACTGTGCATTGCATACCAAAACATTCAGACCCTTGGCTATAGAATGTTTACATGATCAACAGATGACTGAGGTTAGTCGTGAGTGAATACACCAGAGACGACCCTTGTGCTCATTGCACTAAATTCTAAAAGTTGAAACACAGAGGTAGTTCAGCTGCACCTCTACAGTGGCAGCTCTGCCAGTTTCACAGTCAAAGAGTGCTAATCCCTATCTAATATTTTGGGTGACCTGGGAGGAAATGAATGTGTTTTTGATTTGCTGTCCCTATGTTTTGACAGTCAGCATGCCATTATGGAAATACACAGTTGTGAATGTAACATTAATAGCTATAACACCTATGAGACTACAGCAACACATCAGTAAAAAAACTGTAGCTCATAAAACTGTTAACAAGTAACAAAGCAACATACATACTTCTAGTGTTATTGGAACTGAGCCTTTATATATCTACAGGCAGATTCATATTCTCTTTACTATGAATCTCATACTGATTGTGCTCAAACTCCAGCAGAACTACCTAAACCTCCACAGCTCATCTGCTTACCTACCTCGGCTTGAGCTGGTCAGTGGCAGTAATACAGCATTCTAAAACATTATTTACTCTTAACAATCCTATGACAAATACCCCATTTCAATGTCTGGCGTCATCTGTTATAATCTTGGCACAGTGTTATTACTTTTCTCAAAAGGGGGATTTAACAGAGAGATTTTAGCTATTGGCCACTCAACTAAACTATTCAACATTTCCAACATTGTTATATAAGCACCTAGTGGTATTGTGAGCGAGGGGAGATCAAATCCCCTCCCATTCTCACTATTATCCTATGACAGTGACTTCCCTAAATACTGGACTTTGTATCTCTGTCAGTGGGTTGCAATACACCTGCAGAATACAGAGTCCAAACCTTGCTCAGCAGCAGCCAAGCCCTGGATACAATGTAAGCAGGATAAATGACCTTTAGCTATAAAGCAGAGGAGGAAGTTTGCATTACTGTATATCTAGGAATATATTTTCTTTTGAAGTGATCATGTATAACGTATAACATCTATCAATCATCCATCTTTCAAGCACAAGAGACTGAAAAACACCAGCACTCATTTATATGCAAAATTATATGGTGGGGAAAAAAAGAGTATGGCTTTCTCCTGTATCAGATTTTCTTTCTAATTCTACACAGGTATACTGTAATATTTTCTGTTGTTACATTCTATTAGTCAACACAAATGTATATCTAATTTTATCATATTACAGCCGAACTGTTAATGAAATGTTGTTTGAAGTCAAGCTAAAATAATTTAGACAGTGCTTTGTATGCAGATTTTCTATCCCTTACATTCTCTTTCAATAAATCTATTGATTTTTTTCCCTCTGACCTGTAAATATATGTTCCCCACACAGATTTGTTATTTCTAGGTAACTGCAGGTGATCTAGTCTTTCCTTACCTGTCCAGATGTGCCCTCACAAAGGTTTCTCCTCCCCTCTTCTGCTCAGAGTTCTTCTCATCCTCCAGGTTTGTATATTTCTTAGGCTGCTCTGTGTGTGCTTGAGCTGTCAGTGCTGCAGTACCCGCCCTATGATGGCCACATGCCTGACATTCCAATGAAGGTGACAGGTTTAGATCTGGTCCTACAAGTTCCTCTCCTATTGACATGGCCCCTCCCAACTCAGGCACATCTGTTTCATCCATCTGTCCTTTTTTTGTCATGGTTATGATGATTTCATAACGGACTTTATGTGTACCTGGAGTTGCTTGTGTTTGAAACTGATCTTTTACATGGAGCTTTGGGGATTCCATTGAAGATACTGTGAAGGCTTCAGTTACTTTCTGCGCTAATTTGTCTTCTTGGACAGCTGCATAAGTTGGGTTTAGTTGAGGTGTATCTTGCTCATCATTTGTGAAACTTGGGCACTTGGGATGTGTTAGAGAGTACTGATTTGGTTCTAGGGGTTTGTCACTGTTAGAAGGGGAACGAGGGACTGAATTGGTTTGCTCTTCAATCATTTTAACTTGTAATGTGTTGCAAGTCAATTCACTGTGAAGACATTTTTCTTCTTCAGCGTCTCCTTGTTTTTTCAAAACTGGTGATGGCTGCGGCTTATGATATTCTGGAATGTACTCATTGAGCATGCTCTGTACCCAAAAGGGGAGGCACACCTTTTCATTTGTCTCCTCCTTTTCATTTGAAGCCCTAAAGGACTGCAGCTGAGCATCTGTATCCCTAGCATCCACTTCAATGGAGCAATAACTGAAAGTGCCATCATCTTCTAGACAATCAAAAGATTTTGACATTTCTAGGTTTCTTTGGATATTTTGATTGTCCTTGGGACATAAATCTGCACTTTCCAGTGCTGAGTCAGGAAACAAAGCTTCCACATAGCAGGATTTAGGCTGCTCATCCTTCAGATCGCTCACACTATCCACAGGTCTGTTCAGCTGACCCAAGGACCAGTGAGTGTCCACTATTGTGGACCCAGGGGAAACCAAACCACTGCCATATAAGACATTGGACGTCTTCTTGCGCCAGGTCAGACTCCCAAAACGCTGCAGAAAGCCTGAGGCTGGCAAATTCATTTCGGAGGAACTAAGTAATCGGGTCTGGAGGATAGAAATTGAGAGAAATTACAGGAAAAGGAAAGAAAAAAAGAGAGGAAAAAGGGATAGCTGAGGAAAGGGTGAGATGGATAGGGCAAAATAAATTCAAAATCAATACATTTATGAAAGTTAAAAAGAAACTCAGGGTAAATACTAATGCAGATCAATATTAAATTGCAGTTAACCAAAACAACCAGATATTTGCCATAACTGTTGCTATTGGTAACTGCACTGGTGATTTAGCACTGATGTTAGTACATTAGTTTCAGGCTGTAATAGTCTAATAGTTAAAAAGTTAAAAATAGGGAATACAGTATTGGATTATTCAGAATGACAGTTGTAAAGGGGTAGTAATTTACTAAAGTCATTAAGGTGCAAGCACTTGGCAAATGAATGTAAAATAGCGTAATTTATCCAGAAACCATACCACTGGTTTCTTCAAAGGTGTTATTAGTATGTAAACATTTTCTTATTACCCTTTCATTTTTTTCTGGCTCAGCACCATGTAAACTTTAGCAAATAACCTACAATATTTTTTAAAAAGGTTATTGTTCATGCAATTCCCCAAAAAAATCACAATAGAATGCACCCTACTCATGGACAATGAATAAACATTGCCCTGCTATGCCTCTTCTGTTCCGTATTAACTCTTTATGTAGGCTGGCGTCTTTTGTAGGATACTGGTTATATTGCCTAGAAATGTATTCCAGGAAATTCCAGCAAACTGGGATATACAGAAAAAGACAAAATCATGCAACAATTTATCTCTTGAAATGTAAAAAAAATTTAACAGTAGATGGTTCATGTTCTTATGACACCATGTGGTTATCCTTGTGTCTTCTGTTCTTAAAGGATATTGTTTTCAAAAACAAAGCTTCGTATGTGTAACTGTAAACAATATGTAGTGTTTAGTAAACAATTAAAAATAAGTTACTTTTTTTTAAAGAATTAAAACAAAGTTTACCTAAATTTACCTAAATTTTGCAAAAATTTGTAGTCACCTTTGTGCTGTCTAAAGCTGCCCATAAACTGAAACCAAGGCAGAGCTTTCCTTGATATGCCCACCATGAGGGTCTAGGGGCCCAATACAGTTGTATATATTTGGCTGTTTTTTGGCCTGTCGGAGGGCCCCATACATGGGCAGACTTAGTCTAAAGACATTGACAGCTTAAATCTGTGCATGTATGGCCTTCTTAACTCTCAAAAAGCAGCATGTTTGGCATGCTTTATGGCTGAGATTGTAGTTATTTCTACAACTGAGCTTTTAAACTACAGAGGTCCAAGATTTTTTAAGATAAGAACAATTAACAAGAATAATGAGAAGAGTGACCAAGGTAAGACATTTTTACAAATAGTGGCATAACTACAGGATCATGGGCCCAGATGCAAAACTGCACCTGCCCCCTCAAGGACACAGTGGGGCAGTTTTACTAAAGGGCGAAGTGACTAACGTTAGCGAAAATTCACCAGTGTGACATCATTTTGTTACTTCACCGATTTAGTAATGGGCGTAGGCGTAACTTCCCTAGCGAAGGAGATAGACTCCGGTAATTCGCTCCCTTATGCCTAGCGAAGTTGCGTTCTGGCGAAGGGACGTAACTACACAAATTCACTAAGATGCAGATGCAGAGTTTCTTGACATTATGATATTGTATGATAAATGGATATATTCAGTAACAGAACATTTCCCTAACCAAATTAGATGTGCAAGAAGAAAGAGGAACTTCAGGGAATTTAAGATTTTGTGTAGTGTCAGGAAGGCGAAGCTCAGTTTGCCACCTTTAATGCAAGTCTATTGTTTGCTAATTGAGTTATTGCTGAAATTATGTATTAGGGTGGCACTAAATTGATCTTGTTAAATCATACCTTGCATGTGAGGCAGGAATCCTGTGTGCTGGAAAAAGGTATTGCAAAAGATAGAAACCTGCAGTGACTCATTGGCAAAGAATGACAGTTTATTGGGACACGTTACATATAAACAGACCTGATGCCCTTTAATGACTCTTAAACCACACTAAATAGCTGCACTGAGCGTGCCTTCTGAAGCCATGTATAACTGCCAATGTAACTGTTCCCTGGCTCATTTATTAACACCAGGCACTTTTGCACCTGGGCAGTAACCTATAGCAACCTATAACTGATTAGTTTGTTAATCATTTGACTGGTTGCCATGGGTTACTGCAAATTTGCCCAGTGCTGATAAATAAGTCATTAATAAGCACATAGTGCAAAATGACGCACAGATATAAACTGAGGCGTTAGCTAAATCCTAGTTAAACCAGTAGATGGCATGATACAGTATTACACTATATAACCAAACAGCTACACCCTGTGCTTTAGCACAATACAGTAGAAAAACTATGCAACTAAACTCCTTCCTCTGACCTTTGATGCTCTTTTGGATCTTCTCAACATGGAATCTTCAGTTCTGTGATATCTGAGATGTGGGAGACTATGGCCCCATCCCTGCCTCTCATTTTCTGCACCACTCCTGTAATAACAAGACATCAAGTTATACTGACAATATTACACATTGTTATTATATATAAAATACAATCGAGCCATGAATATCCTGTAAACTATATCCTTATAAAATATGCTTGTTATAATCAGTACTTAGTGCTGTATTTACCGTCACCTTGAAGTTCCATGACCATCATAAAAGCACTTAGCTGTATATTTTACAAAGGGGGCACTTTATTCATTCATGAATACATATATAACCAATAAAAAATAAAACCCTTTTTTGTATTAAGATTCCTAACGAATCCCTAACAGACTCCACTAAATGGGGAAAATACCCTCCCCCACACGTAAAAGGTGTGGAGAAAGGGATGGATGATTTTGGCACATGGTATGGACGTGCCCTATCGTATCTAGGTACTGGGAGAAAGTCACCACATACATCCCTAGTTTTATAATAATAATGCAATGGATGGCCCCCATTCCACCTAAAAAAGCAACTTGGTCTGTCTATGTTAACAAGATGCTCCCGCTAATTAAGTTGACCTATGAAGCCAGGGGTCAGTCTGACAAGTTTGAAAATATAAAAGTTGATATAACTGCTGCTGTAACCTTCTGTTTGGGTTTTTTCCCCTTCCCTCCCCCCCTTTCTCTTCTGTACCCCCCCCCCGTTAAAACAAAATCAATAAAAAGAACACCTGTTTAAAAAAAGAATCCTAAAGAAACCACAAGACTGAGGTCCAAGTGGCACAGGGGCATGATCTGCAACTGCTGGCTCTTTAAAGGAGAGCTAAACAAAAAAATCAATATGGCTAAAAATGCTATATTTTATATACTGATCTTATTGCTCCATCCTAAAGGTTCTGCATCTCTATAGTAGTAATGATCCAGGACTTCAAATTTGTCGCTGTTGCCATGCATGAGAAATCTAACGCTGATGCCACGTATGCGCAATTGCTGCACATGCGCTTGCGAGTGATGATGCCGTGCCTGCTCACGCATATGCAGAAGTCAGGGATGGGGGGCGAGCTGGCTGGCTGGGCTGTCTAGGGCGTCTGGCCAGCCAGGCCCGCCTCTGGCCATGTACTATTAATCTGATAGTGCACCCCCGCCTAATGGTTTTAAAAAATAGTGCTGAGCACAACTTTCCCTTGTTTGTATCTTTGGAGGCACAAGGTGTTCTTTGTATAATTACAGTTTTTTCACCCTACCATTTGCACCTCCTCCTTATCTCTTGCTTTCTCGGTATCAGTATTTTTGTACTTCTCAGACACAGGTCAGGGCAGTATTACTTGTTGTTCCACCAGTTTTCTTTGCCCTGAACCAACCAGTGCATTACTTTGCATATCACCGATCAACTCATTCCTTCAGATGCCGAATTATGCTAACATATGATAGAAAACCATTCTGCAACCCTCCAGTATAATTTTTCCTGGAAAGTACAGATTTCTGAGTCCCTGACACACAAACAAACCACACCTTGTCAAATGACAACTTTCTATAGTCCTTTTGTTTTGTATATACAGTATACTCTCACTGTATGTTTTCCTTCCTCTGCATCAACGTGAAGACAGAGAAATACTTTGTGGGTTACGATGACATCTATTTCTAATATACATTTGTTAAGCCACAGTAATACCTGACATTTATTGCATCCAAGATGCATCCTTTCAATACCTCCTGGGCTTATTTGAAAAGTGAAATGCAGGGTGCAAAGTGTAAAAAACGAGTGCAATTCGCAGTGTGGGTCTATGTTGCTCACAAGAAGATATCAAATATTTTAATACAGTGTATCGCTTTAAGGCAGGCAGCAATGACAGGGCTGATTTAATGTTCATTAATGTTCATCTGGACATAGTTTTTGATTCACAGGAAGCATTACTGACATTCTATACCACATGTCCTGGTCAGTAATGGTGTGTGTAATGTGCTTGTGATGTATACACCCTTGCACTTTACATTGCTAAGAAATATGCTGTTGCTTTATAAATATGTGTTAATTATAATAATAAGATGTGATTATAATACGTATGAGTGGAAGTGGCCACATTGACATCTCTAAAAAGGGAACATAACATTTGTAAACTACAAGGGAAATGTTTGTATTTAAATAATACAGCAATTATTTTTAATACTCTAGTGTGCTCTATTTCTGGCAGGCTTCATTACAAAGACTCAGCTTCTTTCCTTCTCTTGTCATCATTCAGTTATTTAACCCTCCTCCTTATCTCTTTCTATGTATTTTACATATCTAATATCTATTTTCTTTTCTCACACATTTTGCCTTTGACCCATTGTTTTTAAATCTATCACTTTCTCCTGCCTCCATTCTCCCTTCCTATTCTTTCTTTAATTTGTCTCAGTGGGCTGTGCTCAATCATTAAGGTGACCGGTAAATGCTACCCTCTATAAAAGCCCGTAGCAAATGTTGTACCTTTTATTACATAATCTTTCATAATAGACATATTTAATAAAGGGTGAACGTTAAAGCTTGGTGTATTTTCAATAAAAAATAAAACACAATATGAAAGAACTACAAGTTTTGAATATGAAAGGGTTTGTTCACCTTCCAAACATTTTTTTAGTTCAGTTGTTTTCAGATTGTTCACCAAAAATACAGACTTTTTTACAATTGCTTTCCATCTTTTATTTTTTATTGTTTTTCCAAAATTGAAATTTAAAATTTAATGTTCCTGTCTCTGGCATTTCAGTTTGGCAGCTCAGTGATCCATGCGCAGACTCTCTGAACTGTTACTATTTACTCCATTACTTGGTACATTTTTTAGCAGCTAACAGCAGCCTTTAATGAAACACAGGGATTCCGCTCAGCAGGGACAAACATAAAAAATGTATCAACTAAATGTATCAATTTAGAACAGTTAGAGTCGCTGACCCCCCCCCCCGAGCTACTTTATAAAGACATAAGAAAGTGAAAAAAATTAAACTTTATACTTTAATATTAGAAACATTGTCACAAAAGGTAGAGCGCAAATGAAAATACTCTTTATTTATGATAAACTATCTGAAAACAACTAAGTTAAAAAAAAAAAACTTTTTTTGCAAGGGCAAAATATTGAATATTCACCAATTTAGCAGAAGAGCATTTTGTCAGGTTCAGACTGGCAAACTACTTTTATAAAAATAGGCCGCTGCACCACCAAAGTCATCAGCACAGAGTAAATTGCTGCTTAATCGACACCATCTCCTTCATGCTAATATCCTACACATGTCATTTCTTTATGGTGTAAATTTTCTAGCAACAACCAGAAGAACTGGAATGCAATATTCTACTATGTTACTCACATGTTTGTTCAGAAGAATAGAATATTAACATAAACATAACTACTGCCATGTAAAAGGATCAAAGAATCCACCTGTGCTTCACAGCAAGAAAAACTTAAAGAAAAGCTTTTTTGTAAAACTAATGTAGAATTGCTATTCTAAGCTCTTTTGCAATTTAGATATTTAATATAATTAATTTTGTAGCAACAGCGCCACCTGCACTTCTACAGGCAGGAGACCATGTCAGAATGAAAAGCAGTAACACAAAAAAATGAAAGTCTTTTAAAGTAATGAACTGTTGTGCTGCACTGGTAAAATGGGAGTATTTGCTACAGAAACTCTACTATAGTTTATATAAACAAGCTGCTGTGTAGCCAAGGGGGCAGCCATTCAAAGCTGAAAAAGGAGAAAAGTCACAGGATACACAGCAGATAAAAGATAAGCTCTGTAATATACAATGGGATTCTTCAGAATTTATCTGTTATCTACTGTGTATCCTGTGCTTGAATGACTGCCCCCATGCCTATGCAGCAGCTTGTTTATATGAACTATAGTTGTCTTTCTGAAGCAAACATATTAGTATTGCCAGTGCATGGCACCATTATATTATATTGTCTTTCCTTTCCCTCTGTGGTCAAGAATGACCCCAATAATCAGTAGGCAATGTCAATGTCACTTGACTCAATGAAAGATATGTATTATAAGAACTGATGTACTCTCTGTTAGTGACGGTCGAATCTGTGCCGTTCTTCGCCGCATAATTAGCGAAATTTACCACGAAATTCACAAATTTACAGCGAAATTCACAAATTTTCCAGCGAAGAATGGCACAGATTCGACCGTCACTAACAGGAAGTTCATCAGTTCATATAATACATATATTTCAGTGAGTCATGTGACATTGAGTACTGATTATTGGGGTCATTCTTGACCACAGAGGGCGAAAGAGTAATGTGGGAAAGGAAAGACAATAAAATACTGCATAATGATGCCCTGCACTGGCAAAACTAACGTGTTTGCTTCAGAAAGACTACTATAGTTCATATAAACAAACTACTGCATAGTCATTCGTTGCAAAACTAATTGGAGTCAATGGGCATCAAAATAATTTTGGTCCAAATGCATTAAAGTCAATGGCCGTCCAAATTTTTTTTTTGATGCAGTGTATTTTTTGCCGGCGAATTGTCGTCACAGTTTCACAAATTCATTTGCTTGCAGTGGAACGTGGAATTTCGGCGCAAAGTGTCTGGTGAATTTATTCGCCCATCATTACTACCTGTTGCAAAATAACCATACAGTTAAAAAGTTACAGACAGTCAGCATAAAAGCATATGTACTACTGTACACAATACGCTATATACCGATGGTTTTTCTGAATTAATAGCTGCCTAGCACATACCAAGTTCCTTCTAGTTCAGTGTAATTTTTAAGCTGGAAATGTGAAAGCGTGAATTTTGGTATCAGCAAAAAAGGATCTGGGATACTGAGAACCAGCCAAGTGCCTGCCCTACCTGATTGCACTTACATTATAAACAATCAGTGCAGTCCTTCTAAATGGATTTTCTTGCAGTGTTTCTTATTCTTCTAAATGATCTGGGATGCTAACCGACACTTTGCCAGGGAGACATGCAGCTACACTTGTCCGTGTGAGCATAGCCTGAAGCAGAAACCAAACTGCTTCAAGTTTATTCAGTTGAATTGTCTTCTGCCATGTTATGGACTGCTTCAAATTACATTTACAGGTATATTCTACTCAGTTGTTTTTTCAGTCAGTGGTGTCCCTTCAAATAAATATGGAGTAGCCGTGTCATTTAATATCACACTCAAAGGTTGATCTTGGAATGTGCTGATGGCAAAAAAAGATCATGTGAGATAACAGAAAATAACTAAGAAAACGATGAGTCATTTGTACAGAAGGATTAGACAAATCTGAGAATGGGAAGGTTAAATAGCATAGGGTTTAGCATAAATGACAGGTTGAGCATTTTAGAATAACAATAAAGCATGAGAATTACAAGAATTACAGTAAAATAATTACATTGTAAAAGATAACACACCAAATTTCTTAAATTCATTACAAAAGACAGATTAAAGATTAAGGAAAGAGTAGATAATTCTTTTAGCAAGGTATGTACAAGGAAGTGGTGCAAGTGATAAATGCATAGATTTGGATTTCTTCACCCAGAACATGGCTTTTATACAATTTCATTAAATATTGGTAAAACAGGTCAACTTGAAGACAATTTGGGGGCCTGAAAATAATTTGCTGCAGGGCCCAGCAATATCTAGTTACGCCACAGGTGGTTTGCATATAACAACATAATTGCTCATTTTTAAAGGTTAGATGAAAGTGCAGGAAGGCTAAGGGCCTCAAGATCCTAGCCATTTCTTATGCAGAAACCGATTATACAGAAAGTTACTCATTACAGGAAGCAGTGTCGGACTGGGCTGCCAGGGGCCCACCAGAAAACCTTAGACTGTGGGCCCAACAAAAAAAACATAGACCGTGGGCCCACTTTCCAAACTATTATTCCTCATCCCCTCGCTCAACCTCTTTATTCTTGTAGTCTTTTATACAGTGGCTACGTACTATACTTTTTTCTTCCATCGATACATATTTTTTTCCCATAAAGGAATAGGGAATGACCATGAAATAGGCTAAATGGTTATAAGCAAGAGGCCCACTGACATCTGGGCCCACTGGGAGTTTTCCTGGTATCCCGGTGGCCCAGTCCTAGACTGACAGGAAATCCATCTCCCATAGAATTCATTTTAAGCAACTAAATCATTATTATTATTATTATTATTATTAATAATTATTTTTTTCCCTGTAACAGTACCTTGTACTTGATCCCAACTATGATATAATTAATCCTCAATGGAGTAAAAACAATCATATTGGGGTTATTAATGCTTATATTATATTTTTAGTAGACTTAGGTTATGGCGATCCAAATTAGAACCCTTAACTGGAGCATTCTGTATAACAGGTCCCATATCTGTACAAAATTTAGCATACCAGCAGCCAAATAACAAAAATAATCCTTGCTTTCAACCAGGGCACGGCCAAGCCAAATGGGAGTCCTAGGAAACCTGACCGGCCACCACGAACGTGCGCTCGCACGCGCTGTAACAGAGGAGAGTAGCAGAGGGGAGAGCAGCAGAGGGCAGGAAGGATCGAGCAACAGAGAGGAGGGATGGAGGGGGAGAGTGACAGACTGGAGCAAACTCGGACTAGGGGTAGACAGGAGACCCTTTAACAGGTACATTCCCAGCTCTTCCCTATCATGATTGCACCCTAGGCAGGTGCCTCTTCTGTCTACCCCTAGTTCTGGCCCTAAATTCAACATCCGGTACTCTCTATAGCTGATCGGCCCATGGGCTGAATGGACAGAACTTTTCTATTGTTCCATTCATTTGTGCAAAGAACACAAACAATAGAAACACTAGAAAGTGAAGAGGGTTGCAGTTTATCTATACATATGGAGAATATGAATTAGATATTTATTAGTCTTTGTGTTCTATATTGTGTATAGTTGTGTTTATTTGTGTTTTATATTGTGTCTATATTGTGTATATATACATATGCAGTACACACACGTAATTTTGACCTTTCACCGATAATAATAAAAAAAATAATACAAATTAAAAAGTCATATAAATGTACAATCTTTCTTCCACTGTTGGAAGTGTTGTTGTGTTCGCAAAAGTTATATTACATTTGCACAAAGAACACATTTTTGCATTATGAGTATTTTATTACATTCTCTGACTATATCTATGAAGGTTTTTTGAAGTATTAACCTTACTTTTTTACCCATTTCCAAGTAACAAGTGAACATTCAACCTCATTGTTGAGGTCGCTGACCCCAACAAACCGATTTTTTGGGTTCAGCTTTCTTTAGAGACTTTTATTAATCTTCATTCTGACTTGCTTTCCTGTCAAGTTGCTAGTGTAAGTTCTAGCAACCAGATAGCAGTTGAAATTCCAAGTCTAAGGTTTATGAATGATGAATAATGCCTTGGTTTGTATAAATAACAAGTACTACTACTACTACTACTTCTACTACAAACAATAATAATAATCCACCAAAAAAATGAAAATTAGTCTAATGAAAACTTTACTCATAATACTGTTATCTAGAGCATATTAAAAGTAAATTTAGAGCTGACCTATTTCTTAAACAAGACACATGTATATATTGTAGGGGGTGGTAAGAAACCCCCCTCAATGGTACCCAGGTGGTTTCAGATCAATACCATGTTGAGTGAAGCACAAAGCAAGAGAAGCATTGGGAGCAGGAAGAAAAGAGGAAAGGAACTTAAGTGTGCCCTTTATTTATAATTATCATTATTTTTATAGCTTTGTAGTCTCCTGCACTGCCTAACTATAAAAGGGGGATACAAACACAAAACATAGTTTATTTTCAAGGCCTGTTGAGGTACTGAGTTGGACTCCCAGCTGGAGATGAGTCTTTGGAGCAAAGTGGACCAGAAGATACCTGTCTAGATACATCTAGGATGTATTACCTGGAGAATACTTAGAGTAATGCCAACTTGCAGGCAACCAATAGAGAAGACATAAACGGGAACATAAAAAGCTAGTAGTCACAAAATGGAGGCATCTTGTGATAGACCGAAATGGTCAATGTATACAAAGGCAGGGCAATCATATATGAAACTGGGAAACATTTTTATTGTGTTCTACATGGCTACATTATACCTAAAATGTTTCAGTCACAAAACCTGCACAGGGTCATAATTGGGGGCACAAAATAAAATTGCACGTTTTCACAAAGGCTTAATATATACTGAGGGTGAAACAACTGTTCATTACTTATTGAGATTAATGGATTGTGTTCATCATAGAAATTATTTGCTGGTAGTGCAAGATAGTGAGACAACTCTCATTTTTACATCTTGAATTCTCCTAATGTTATTTGATTGTTGTTACACTCTTAGTTTGCTTGTGTATTCCAGAATACCATAGGATTAAGGGACCTGATAACCACATTATAACAGAATACAGTAAGGCTAGACATTTCTCAGTGAAATTGAAATAGTGTCACAACTACATCAAATAATGTTAATATTTATATCTGTGGTGTTTATACAAATGGTCTGCCATTGTGAAACCTAAATCTAAAATCTAAATTTACTACACCACATATGAACTGTCTGATGGACGCATATGGAATGCAAGTCGGCTTGCTCCTGTTAGATATGACTTTGGAGAAGCTCCATTTGATGAAGGATATTTTCCTACTCCTGATGTCAACTGCAATAGGCCTGAAGAAAAAGAACCTATAAAACGTACTGAGAGAATCAGAAAACTTCCTGCATGGACAAAGGACTTTGTGATGTGAAGAATGTATAATATTGTTTTAAAATGCATACTGTTTAATTGTTGCTGTTTATTATAGTTGTCCAAATGCTTTCCTACTATAGGGGGAATATGTGGTGTTTATACAAATGGCATGTAGATGTCACTGTGCTCAGACATACTATGCATACTTCCTGGTAGCTTAAAAGTGAAAGTGAAAGCTTACTGTTGTGTAATGCCTGCATGACTCTGCTAATAAAGCACTGTCCTAATCTACTCATCCTCGGCAAACCAAAACATAACAATATCCTACCCTTTGCTTCTTCTAGCTTGCTCTTCTATTAACACAGAATCATATTTATGTAAGCTCTCCTTTCAAAAGGCAAATATAAAAGTCTGTGAGAATCTTTTCTTGTTATGAGAATATTTAGAGAATGTTCCAAGGAGAATGGCATTTATTATACACACAGGCAATATACAGTTTGTATGAAGAATAACATTGTCAGGATGAGACATTAATATTTCCTCATTTAATTTTCTATCCTAACTACCTGCCAGCACATATTTCACTCCACAATCCAGGACATATACACATACACATATATGCTTGGTACTTTATATTAAGGTTAATGAAAAAATGTGTATTTTGAGCATCCAACATATTTGCCAGATGTGCCCAGATGCAAATCAACTGCCAAGTGCCTAAAAAGTCCTGCAGTGCATCTAAATAAAGACAATAGTGCCAGGTCCCTTACATATATACATATTTATACTATACTTTACCTGCTATATTTTTACTCATGTCAAAAGAACAATATAAATTGGATATGAAAAAGAAGAACCACATACACCACAAAATGAAGCCTCATTTGATTCATATAAGCAGATCTATGTGAGATTTGGCCATCCACAAGAAACTCTGTGTTTTATTCAGTAAGAGATGAAGAGATACAATTTTAAGATTGCCACACTAGAAGAAGTGTTCTATAACATACTAAAAGTTAACTCAAAGGTGAACCACCCCTTTAAGGCAGTGAATGGATAACAATGCTGAAGCCTCTCCATAAACTCAAATTGGTAATTATTATGTATAATATCCCTCAGTAATGGTTTCTTGAAGGATATGTGGGCATCAAAATACAGTATGTGTGGTTGAATGTGTGTGTGTGTGTGGGGGGGGGGTATTAGCAAATGGGTTACGTTTACCAAAGATTCTCATGCATTTCTTTTCCCAAAGTAACTAGTTGTTCTGCCTCTGAGTGTATTTAAATATTTGTTATACTTGTATCATTGCACAAAGGCATCAGGGGTGTCCAAACTTTTTGCAACGAGGGCCAGATTTAGTGAGGTGAAAATGTGTGAGGGCCGACCATTCAGCCTGACATCCATTCTGAGGTAGCTAGCTTGTGATCAGGATCATTCACTCCTGGAGATATACATGTACACGGCGTTTAGGAAGTGGAGAAGTGGAGTCTGTTTGGACTTATTTTACGCGCCTCATTTAGACAAGGAATCGCATAGCCACAGCAGTAATATTTGGGCACATGATTAGTGATATGATCATCTATACGGCTGCCTGTGTGCTGAAGGTGTTAGCAATAGACATGTAATGACACGTAGGTATGCGCCGCTCTCTAAGTCTCTAGTTTACTTTACTGGCACGTCAGTACGTCTATTGCACTTTCAGCCCTAAAGACGTATGCAAGAGTGGCGCGTCACTACGTGCCATTACGTGTCTATTGCCAACACCTTCAGCACACAGGCAGCAGTATAGACGATCATTTCACTAATCATGTGCCCAAATATTACTGCTATGACTGATTTCACTGTGCTGGGGGGCACATTATTAATTTCATGACAGAGGCTGGCGGCCGTTGTAAATTTGAAAATGGGCCGCAATTGGCCCGTGGGCCTGACTTTGGACATGCCTGACCTAATCTATAACAATATACAAGGAAAAAAGAAAATAACACTTTTTTTTAAATTAAGCTGTTGATACAATTGGCATGCAGAGAATACCAAAAAAATACTACAATTATGCTTCAATTCTGGGCATGGCCTTCCATAGGTCTCAACTATAAAATCAATTCATATCTAAACTAAGTTCCACGTCTGTTTAAGAACTGACAATGCAATATTTAATACACTGAGCAGGGCCAATTTAACATGCTTGTATGATTTTGAGAGGAAACCAGTGGATTACCCAGTGGAAACCCATGCAGATACAGGGAGAACAGACAAACTCCAATAGGATTTCTATTTACACGTGAGTAAGGACAACACCTACCTTTTTGTCTAATTATGAATAGCAGCAATTGCTACAAAATCAGTAGATGTATAATCTAAAGGTAACCATACTAGACAAAAGAAAAGAAAAAAAATAATTCTGCATGGTAAATAATTACAACCCTGCAGTGCTTAATTGGTAATGGAACATGGGCATTTAGGTTGTTTTGGCTCTCTAATGATTTCCAGTTTAGCAGATGGGTGGAAAAAGACTTGAAATTGAGCCTGGTCGATCTAAATTGCAATCATATGGACTTGCACATCAAATTATAGCAGTTGAAATGAATTGGGGGGGGGGTTATTTTAAGCATTATGTGGCCCACCTGCTGAGTTGGAAAGGACTTGGATGACAAAACATCTTATGATGTTTCATGTGCCATTGGCTGTAGTAACATCCTGCTTCACCTGCTTCACCTTGTATAAACTTCTTTATCCATCCACTGAGTCTTATTTTATCATCTGCACATTGGTAATAGACTGTGCTGTTCCAGGTACAATAAGGCTAGACAGTGGCAGTTAAGGTGGTCACAGAAAACACATGGCTTTCCTGCAAAATGTTGAATGACACTTTGTTGACATGCTCCAACTGCCCCTGGACTGATTGTTCCCCTTACCCCTGCACTATAAATGAACATTAAAACAATGCTTATGCAATTTTAGTGTCCCTGCTACAACAAGGATACAATATGTTGCTATAAGACTGCATGACTTGTATGACCATAGGCTGCTTTGTCCTATTTTTTTGGGTGTCTACCATTTGAGGGCCTGCAAAAAGCTATCCATTGCAGGTCCCCATACTGATGGATACTGAAGGTTTCTAAACATCAGGGGTAAATTCACCAACCTCCGGAAATTCGCCAGCGACGGCTTCGCTCACATCGCCACACTTGGCCAGGCGAAAATTCGCAGGACAACGCTAATTCACTAAAATGCGAAGTTGCAAAACTACTTGGTTAATCCCTGTGGATCCTCTAATAATCTTGCTGAACAGGGTAGAGGAAGTATCTGTTAGAAGTGCAGAATGTACTCTCCTTTCTATTTTACTAATGCTTGCAAAAAAAGCTATAGCCCTTAAATGAAAGGATTCCTCTGGCCCAACTGTCCCTTTTTGGTTGGACCTCGTCAGGAAAGCAATGCCCATGTATAAACTGACGTACATGAGAAGGAACTGCCCAGAAAAATTTCTTAAAATATGGGGGATCTGGCTGGATGAGGAGGAGGGATGATGATTGTGGTCCTACACTAGTGTTAACACCTTGCCGACTTCGTAGCAGCTTAGTGGCTTTTATAACCCCATATTCCCCGGACGCAAGCATATTACACATGTATATCTCTCATATGTCTGTTCTTTTTGTATAACCCTCTGTAGCGGTTCACGGTCTAGTGTTTTGATCACAGGTTGGACCTCATGGACACACTAGCAGTCATATGGATATAGGTTCGCTGCCTGCAATAACAGTGATACCATTGAAACCACAATTTTCAACATGTCAATTTTTATTGTTTTTGTTGTTAACTGCACTTGTTCCTGCATATTGTCTGTAACCTTTGAAATGCATCTAAATTGCCACTGTACGTTCATGCATATGGTATACTTTCAATAAAGCAGTATTGTTAAAAAAAAAAAAAAATGCGAAGTTGCGTCCAGGGCGCTGAACGATGGCAAAGTTTAGCTAGCGTTGGCTAATTTGCATACGGCCGGAAGTTAAAGTACAATATGTTGCAGCGAATACATTACACTACACAAGCCCAAGGGAACCTTAATTGTTATAATGCCCTACATATGTGTCTACTGTATAGTTTATGTGCCATATGTTAGGAAATGTAGGGGAGAAGCTGGGTACCCTAAAAAAATTACAATCTTTTGCAGCCTATCACCCTGAAAATTTGAAAAGTCGCCAGCGTTTTTTGGGACTACTCTATTGCACTTCGCTTGGTCTGAAGTGGCAAAGGCAAGTCTGGCTCAAGAGGTAACATTCAGAAAAATCTGCATCTTTATGAATTTGCAAAGTAACGCTCTTTGCCAGAGCGAAACTTCGCCTGGCATAAGAGTTCGAAGTAGCGCTAGATTCTATCTTGAAGTTATGCCAGAGACCGTTAGTAAATCGGCGAATTATCGAAATGACATCATGCTGGCAAATTTTCGCCAATGTTAGTCACTTCGCCCTTTAGTAAATTTGCCCCCATATGTTTCTATAAAGCCCAATACAGCAGGATTTTCAGCATCATGAACAACATTAATGCACTATTGTTCACGAAATAAACATAATACTGGCCACAAATAATACAGCTTATTTATGGCATTTCTTACTGAGTAAAACAAAGGTCTTAGATGCTTAGAGCAAACACAGTTGCATGGTAATCAATAAAAGGTAGTTGATCCGCAGATCCGCAGATCCGCAGATCCGCAGATCCGCTCCCATTTTCCCCTTTGTGTAGACCTTCTGACTGGCGCAGCAAAAATACATACTTATCTGAAATCAGCTCAGTGTGGCTGCACAAATGCAGACGCCATGTCTCTCATGTATTTGAATATATCTGAAAGTATGCAAACAAATAGCAATATATACAGCTTCTTCTATGCTCCTGTGTTACTAAAGAAACAATGAAATTAAACACAACACATAAATAGTGTATACTTCCCCTTAAAGAAAAAAGAATAACCCTGTTTTTTTTTAAGTTCATAAGTTTGATCAATATATAGCCAATTTTTCAGACAGATATAGTCTTGTAGGCCAGTTAGCACCATACACTGACCAATAAGCTGACAACTTGGTGCAGAAGGACTGAGTAGGGAGCTTTTATGAGCACGTATATAGCCAGCTTAAGAAATCATGTATGTTTGTGTAAAAATAAAATGGTCGCATTACAACGAAGGGATTGGGCACAGATGGGATGAGGACCACATCAACTAGCAAGAAAAATCAAACCTCCTTGATTAATATCTTGGAGAGACCCGTCGGAAGCCCCCATGCATGGGCAGATAAGATGACTAATTAGTCTAAAGGGCCGATATCGGCAACTTTAATCTGCCCGTGTATGGCCACCTTAAAGCAATTGTTCAGTGTAAAAATAAAAACTGGATAAAGAGACTGTGCAAAATAAAAAAATGTTTCTAATATAGTTATTTAGCCAAAAATGTAATGTATGAAGACTGGAGTGACTGGATGTGTAACATAATAGCCAGAACACTACTTCTTGCTTTTGAGTTCTCTTGGTTTCCACTGACTGGTTACCCTGGTTACCAGGCAGTAACCAATCAGAGACTTGAGGGGGACCACATGGGTCATATCTGTTGCTTTTGAATCTGAGATGGAAGCTGAAGATCAATTACAAACTCATTGAACAGTTATGTACCATGTGGCCCCCCTTCAAGTCTCTGACTAGCTCAGATAAGTAGTGTTCTGGCTATTATGTTACACACCCAGTCACTCCAGCCTTTATACATTACATCTTTGACTAACTAACTATATTAGAAACATTTTTATTTGCACAGCCTATTTACCCAGTTTTTATTTTCACTCTGATTTGTTCCTTTAAGATATAATTAATCCTTATAGGAGGCAAAACAATTCTATTGCGTTTATTTATTTATTTATTTTAAATAATTTTTTAGCAGACCTAAGGTATGGAGATACTAATTATAGAAATATCCCTTATCCAGAATACCCCAGATCCCAAGAATTCTGGATAACTGGTCCCATATCTGTATATCTAATGTTTAGTATGCATATATGGGTTCTGCAGACATTCTGGTCACTATAATATAATATCTGGCCCACTAATATGAAGAAAAGTTAGTGGATGACCTCTTATTTGTAAATTCAGTGGGAATGTCAGTACAAATTACCATACAATATACTGTATACATAAAGGTGTGTATATGACATTCACTGAGCCTTTGCTATTTACACAGTGTAGCATGTGAACAGATCTAGAGAATAAAGCAAACATTGGATTTCTCTCTCATAGCCATAAACACAATGCTACAATAAATTCAACTTATTTTCTTTTATACGCCCAGAATTATGCACACACATAGCATTGCATTGCATTGTTCCAAGAATGAACATGACATTTCAGAAATGTAAAATTTTGTATGACACAATCAGGCCTGGACTAACAATGTGAATTCTGGCAAATGCTTCTGTAAGATGCCATAGTCAGTCACTATTTAGTGGTCTGGTAGGGGCTGTCTGGGCCTCCATTTACTTCGAATGCCAGGACCTATTTTCAATCCCAGCCTGGACCTGAACACAATGAACACATTTAGAAGACAAGTAAAGCCCAGAATACATTATTGTATTATTACTATGCCTGTGTCTGGCGTAATAATATTATGCTAAACACAGACCAACAATGACTATCCACTCAGTCTTACCAGGTTAACAGCTTAATGCCTCATGTATAGGCAAAAGGACTCAGCCACTTAATTCTGGCCATTACTTGGCCACTGCTATCTGGGCTACCTGGAATATCATATTAGTTGAGGATTGGTTCCTTCCAGGTATGGCCAAAATACTTTGTTTGATAACCATGCAACACAAGAATATAGGCAACTTGATATTTTGAAGAACACACCTACTACAAGATCTAGTGATCTGACCTTATCATATTCAGTGTGTAGCTGGAGTATGTTCTTAGTTCTGACAGTCAACAGTTTCTTGCATAGGTGCTTATCAAACATGGCTGGATATGGTGAATACTATACAAACTATGTTTCTTTGCTCTTGAGTGGGCTGTTATTAAGTATTTCACGTAAACCATTTTCAAGTGTTGTTTTATGTCAGGTTTTATTTAACTAGCTGATTTCAGAAAAATATTCGCATTACATATACGCATGCATGTATAATAGGACAAATATTAGGAACAAATACATCAAACAAACAAATAAAGGTGCAGGTGTATAACTCTGCTTAAATATTATTTTCAATGAAAGGTTCTTGTTATTGAGTATTTCTGCATTCTCCCTTCTGTGTCCCTCCCTTCTTCTTATGTCAACTACTTACCTTTCCTTTTTCCCCCTCTTCTCACTCCAGTTGCTCCTGCCCTTTTTGACCAAATGTCCTTCTTCCACAGTAGGCATTGAAGCATCTTCAGCGAAAGAACTGTTTCCATCACCGACTGTATGAAATTTCTCCTTCAGGTTCCCCTCACTCTTGGAGAACAGTTTAACCAGCCTCTTCTTTATACCTCTCTTTTTGATGGTGGGAGAAGCCAGGTTGGAATCTGACAGGTGGGACAAACCAGAAGACATTGCTAGATTTGCCACCACAGAGACAGTGACTAGTGGACCATAGGAAGAACAGTTCTTTTTCACTTCAGGCAGGTCGAGGATGGAGAGGAGGGGTATGGGAGGGAAGGGCTGTGAAGCCTGAGGCAGGAGAAGGGGGAGGAAAGCAGCAGGATGCAGACGCTCACCTCAGGCTCCAATTGTCACATGGGACACACACAGGTGTGGGAATAGAGCTGATTGAAGGACTCCCTTCAAGGGCGGGGGCAGATTTACTTCTTGTGGAGCCTAAGGGTATGCAGAGCATATTGTATGTACAGGCTTAACTAAATGTGTAACTTCCTTGCACTAGACTTGGGGTTTATGCACACAAAGCTGTGTTACCATACAGAACAGAATGCTAGCCAATCAGTATTTGTATAAGAAGTCATATATTTGCAGAGCTATGAATATTTGTTCTGTCTTATTTTCCTGTGTTAGGGTTCTGCTCCCTGCACACACCTGACACTGAGGATTTCAGTTCTGAGTTACAAACATGTGGTGCATCCACCCTCTAGTTCAGGGCCGGTAGGGCTAGTAGTTGTAATGTTATGATACAGGAACGCAGTTCTATTTGCCCGCTGAACAATATAAAGATCAATAGTAATAGTTTTTGAGGATGATTGGATGCTGCTGCATCTAGGGTTACCACTTGACTGGCTGGTAAAAATTATGCTTGATGCCAATGTTAGTAATAGGTCAGACAAATAAACATATAGAAACGCCAGCATTTTTTCCAGAAGGGTGTCAATCTTAGATGCATGTTTACTTGGGTAGTGGCTTTCAAAAGGATTAATCTTAGGGTGGCAGCACACGTAGCGAATCGGGGAGTTTAGTCGGCCAGTGACAAATTCCTCGGGGGACTAATATCCCCGAAATGCCTTCCTGCCAGCTAGAATGTGAATCACAGGGAGATGGCACTCGGATCTCTTCAGCTTTCCGAAGTTGCCGAAGTTTCCTCATGAGGAGACTTCAGAAAACGAATCGATCTGAGTGCCATTCCGCTAGCAAATCACATTCTAGCCGGCAGGAAGGCATTCCGGGGAGATTAGTCGTTTGAGGAAGAGGAGATTTGTTGCTGGGCGACTAATCTCCATGAATCTGAGAGTGTGCCACCACCCTCAGGTGTAGAGATTAAAACTGATATGGAAATTCTCTAAGCAAGCAGTAAGCAGCAGATGGGAAATATTTGTATTAAACACAAAGATTTTCTCTCCCTTATAAATGATATCCAGAAACACAAAGCCCAACTTAGTCTGCCTACATAGCACCTACAGCTATGCTCAAGCATTTTGTCCCTAAAGCTGGCCATAGACGCAAAGATCTGATCGTACGAACTGAGGATTCGTACGATTTTCGTACCGTGTGTGGAGAGTCCTGACATTTTTAGTCCGGCCGAGATCGGTCGAATGGTTGATCGGACAGGTTTAAAAAATTTCGGACGGCTGCCAATAATATCTCTGCATGTATTGCCTATTGTACGATTTTCAGAGGGAGATTGTCACTAGCTTTGGTCGGACATAACTTTCGTACGATTGCTGTCAGGGGCAGAACATCAGCTGATCTGTTCTTTTTTTATCGGAATGGTTAGTGGCAGGTCGGGAGATGGGAAAGTCTTTGGGGCAAATTCACTAAAGCGCGAAGTGGCTAACTCTAGCGCAAATTCGCCAGCGTGACGTCATTTCATTACTTTGCCAATTTACTAACAGGCACTGGCGTTACTCTAGCGCTACTTCGCACCCTTACACCAGGCGAAGTTGCGCTATGACGAAGGGACATAACTATGCTAATTCACTAATTTGCGGATTTTCATGAGCGTTAACTCTTGCGCCAGACTTGCCTTCGCCAAATGAGACCAGGCGAAGTGCAATAGAGTAGATAGGGCTGGCTTCAAAAAAAGTTGAAATTTTTTCTAAGTCCCAAAAAACGCTGGCGTCTTTTCCTTTTTAAGGGTGATAGGCTAAAAAATATCGTACATTTTTTTGGGTTACCCTCCTTCCCCCCTACATTTCCTAACATATGGCACCTAAATAGGGATGTAGCGAACGTCGGAAAAAAAGTTTGCGAACATATTCGCGAACTTGCGCAAAAATGCGAGCGGTTCGCGAACGGTTCGCGAACCCCATAGACTTCAATGGGAAGGCGAACTTTAACATCTAAAAAAGACATTTCTGGCCAGAAAAATGATTTTAAAGTTGTTTAAAGGGTGCAACGACCTGGACAGTGGCATGCCAGAGGGGGATCAAGGGCAAAAATGTATCTGAAAAATCTGCCGGTGTGTGCTTGGAAGAGATAGTGTAGGGGGAGAGCTGTTAGTGATTTCAGGGACAGATGATAGTAAGTTTGCTGGCTAGTAATCTGCTTGATACTGCTCTGTATTGGAGGGACAGAAGTCTGCAGGGATTTGAGGGACATTTTAGCTTAGGTAGCTTTGCTGGCTAGTAATCTACTGTTCTCTTTAAACAACTGCCATACGTTGACCTTGTAGGCATTGTTTGCCCAGTTTTTTTGGACGCAGCGACTGAAGCACAGTTGCCAGAAAAAATATGCCATATAAATGCTGAAAATAGTAATTTTTCGCCATACGTTGACCTTGTAGACATTGTTTGCCCAGTTTTTTTTGGACGCAGCCACTGAAGCACAGTTGCCAGAAAAAATATGCCATATAAATGCTGAAAATAGTAATTTTTCGCCATACGTTGACCTTGTAGACATTGTTTGCCCAGTTTTTTTGGACGCAGCCACTGAAGCACAGTTGCCAGAAAAAATATGCCATATAAATGCTGAAAATAGTCATTTTTTGCCATACGTTGACCTTGTAGGCATTGTTTGCCCAGTTTTTTTGGCCGCAGCCACTGAAGCACAGAGGCCAGAAAAAATATGCCATATAAATGCTGAAAATAGTCATTTTTTTGGTCGCAGCCACTGAAGCACAGTTGCCAGAAAAATTATGCCATATAAATGCTGAAAATATAAATTTTTTTGGTTGCAGCCACTGAAGCACAGAGGCCAGAAAAATTATGCCATATAAATGCAGAAAATATGCATTTTTTTTGGTCGCAGCCACTGAAGCACATTTGACAGAAAAATTATGCCATATAAATGCTGAAAATATACATTTTTTTGGTTGCAGCCACTGAAGCACAGAGGCCAGAAAAATTATGCCATATAAATGCAGAAAATATGCATTTTTTTGGTCGCAGCCACTGAAGCACAGCTGACAGAAAAATTATGCCATATAAATGCAGAAAATATAAATTTTTTTGGTTGCAGCCACTGAAGCACAGAGGCCAGAAAAATTATGCCATATAAATGCAGAAAATATGCATTTTTTTGGACGCAGCCACTGAAGCACAGTTGCCAGAAAAAATATGCCATATAAATGCTGAAAATAGTCATTTTTCGCCATACGTTGACCTTGTAGACATTGTTTGCCCAGTTTTTTTGGTTGCAGCCACTGAAGCACAGAGGCCAGAAAAAATTAAACCAGTAGGGTTTGCACCCTAGTTTGTAACGGTGGCGGAGGGAGGAGGACGCTAAAGGACAGCTGTGTGTGGAGTCATGAGGCTTGAAGAGAAGGACAGCTGCATAGAAGTCAGAACAAGTCTTCCGGCGTGCAGTAACCCTCCGAGATCCACCCCTCATTCATTTTAATAAAGGTCAGGTAATCGACACTTTTGTGACCTAGGCGAGTTCTCTTCTCAGTTACAATCCCTCCTGCTGCACTGAAGGTCCTTTCTGAGAGCACACTTGAGGCTGGGCAAGACAAGAGGTTCATGGCAAATTGTGACAGCTCTGGCCACAGATCAAGCCTGCGCACCCAGTAGTCCAGGGGTTCATCGCTCCTCAGAGTGTCGATATCTGCAGTTAATGCCAGGTAGTCCGCTACCTGCTGGTCGAGGCGTTCTTTGAGGGTGGATCCAGAAGGGTTGTGGCGCTGCCTTGGACAGAAAAACATTTGCATGTCTGACGTTACAGACCGGCCAAAGGGCTTTGTCCTTGCAGGTGTGCTCGTGGCAGGATTACTGGCACCTCTGCCCCTGGAATGTTGATGAGTTCCTGAAGTGACATCACCCTTAAAAGCATTGTACAACATGTTTTGCAGGCTGGTTTGTAAATGCCGCATCTTTTCGGACTTGTGGTATGTTGGTAACATTTCTGACACTTTATGCTTGTACCGAGGGTCTAGTAGCGTTGCGACCCAGTACAGGTCCTTCTCCTTAAGCCTCTTGATACGGGGGTCCTTCAACAGGCATGACAGCATGAAAGACCCCATTCTCACAAGGTTGGATGCAGAGCTATCCATCTCCGCTTCCTCATTATCAAGGACTGCATCATCCACGGTCTCCTCCCCCCAGCCACGTACAAGATCAGGGGTCCCCAAAAGGTCACCACTAGCCCCCTGGGAAGCCTGCTCCTGTTGGTCCTCCTCCTCCTCCTCCACAAAGCCACCTTCCTCCTCTGACTCCACTTCTGGCACCTCTCCCTGCGTTGCAGCAGGTGCCTGGGTTCGTTCTGGTGATTCCGACCATAAATCGTGCGCTTCCAGCTCCTCGTCACGCTGGTCTACAGCCTCATCTGTCACTCGTCGCACGGCACGCTCCAGGAAGAAAGCGAAGGGTATTAGGTCGCTGATGGTGCCTTCGGTGCGACTGACCATATTTGTCACCTCTTCAAAAGGTCGCATGAGCCTGCAGGCATCGCGCATAAGCACCCAGTAACGGGGGAAAAAAATCCCCAGCTCTGCAGATCCAGTCCTACCACCCAGTTCAAAAAGGTACTCGTTGACGGCCCTTTGTTGCTGCAGCAGACGTTCCAACATAAGGAGCGTTGAATTCCAGCGAGTCTGGCTGTCAGAAATCAAACGCCTGACTGGCATGTTGTAGCGCTGCTGAATGTCAGCAAGGCGTGCCATGGCTGTGTAGGAACGTCTGAAATGGGCCGACACCTTTCTGGACTGGGTGAGAACGTCCTGGAATCCTGGGTACTTGGAGACAAAACGTTGGACTATTAAATTTAACACATGTGCCATGCAGGGCACATGTGTTAAATTTCCCAGTCTCAACGCTGCCAACAGATTGCTTCCATTGTCACACACCACTTTTCCGATCTGCAGTTGGTGTGGGGTCAGCCACCGATCGGCCTGTGACTGCAGAGATGACAGGAGTACAGATCCGGTATGGTTTTTGCTTTCCAGGCACGTCATCCCCAAGACAGCGTGACAACGGCGTACCTGGCACGTCGAATAGCCTAGGGGGAGCTGGGGGTGCACAGGTGTGGAGGAGGAGAAGGAGGACCCAGCAGCAGAGTAAGAAGAAGAAGAGGAAGAAGACGAGAGCGATGGAGGAGTAGAGGTGGTGGCAGAACCGCGTGCAATCCGTGGCGGTGACACCAACTCCACTGTTGTTGTTGTTGTTGAGCTACCCATTCCCTGCTTCCCATTCCCAGCCATTACCAAGTTCACCCAGTGGGCAGTGTAGGTGACATACCTGCCCTGACCATGCTTGGAGGACCATGCGTCAGTAGTCATATGGACCTTTGGCCCAACACTAAGTGACAGAGATGCGGTAACTTGGCTCTGCACATGTTGGTACAGGTGTGGTATTCCCTTTTTAGAAAAAAAATTGCGGCTGGGTACCTTCCACTGCGGTGTCCCAATTGCTACAAATTTGCGGAAGGCCTCAGAGTCCACCAGCTGGTATGGTAAAAGCTGGCGGGCTAAGAGTGCAGACAAGCCAGCTGTCAGACGCCGGGCAAGGGGGTGACAGTCAGACATTGGCTTCTTACGCTCAAACATGGCCTTCACAGAAACTTGGCTGGTGGCAGATGACTGGGAATGGGAACAGGTGGTCAAGGTGGAAGGCGGAGTGGAGGGTGGTTCAGATGGGTCAAGGAGAGCAGAGGTAGAGCAGTAAGATGCTGGACCAGAAGGAGTGTGGCTTTTAGTTTGCCTGTTGCCTTTGAGGTGTTGCTCCCAAAGTGCTTTGTGCTTGCCGCTCATGTGCCTTCGCATAGAAGTTGTACCTATGTGGCTGTTGGGCTTACCAAGGCTCAGTTTCTGACTGCACTCATTGCAAATTACAATGCTTTTGTCAGAGGCACACACATTAAAAAAATCCCACACTGCTGACTTTTTGGAAGTGTGCGATCTGGCGGTAACAGTAGAAGTTGGCGGCATTGGCGGCAATGGCGGGTGCGTTGGCCGGCTGAACACAGGTGCCGATACATGTTGTTGCCCTACTGATCCCTGCGGGCTGTCCTCCCTGCTTCTTCTAAGTCTTATTCTCCTACTGCCTCTCTGACTCTCCGTCTCTCCATCTGAACTACCCTCCTCTTGCTCTCTTCTACTAGGCACCCACAAAACATCAATCTCCTCATCATCATTCTCCTCAGATGCATCAATTTCTTCTGACACATCACAGAAGGAAGCAGCAGCGGGGACCTCCTCCTCATCACTCATCATTATGTCCATCTCTGTCGTGTTCTCTGCCAGAATTAAATCTGGTGTAACGTCCTCATCTCCTTCATCTTCTTCTGCCAATAATGGTTGCGCATTACTCAGTTCAAGAAACTCATGGGAAAATAACTCCTCTGACTCCAGTGAAGAAGGGGCACCGGTGGTGGAGGAAGTGTTACGTGGGGTGGCCATAGCAGTGGAGGATGAGGAGGATGTTGTGGTAAAGTTAGAAACGGTAGAGGATGGGGTGTGCTGTGTAAGCCAGTCAACTACCTCTTCAGCATTTTGTGAGTTCAGGGTCATTGGCTTTTTAAAACTGGGCAATTTGCTAGGGCCACAGGATTGCATAGCAGCACGGCCCCTAGCACGGCCTCTGCGTGGCGGCCTGCCTTTGCCTGGCATTATTTTTAAAAAAACAACAACAACAAAAACTCAGTTGGTTTTTCTGGAAACGATAATACACACAGCTAGATGGCAGTTTGAAGAAAACAGTGTGCAAATAATGCCTACAAGGTCAACGTATACACAGCGGTGGATACGGATTACGTAAAATATAAGAATGCTGCTTGAAAAAAAGTAACTCAAGTGGTTTTTCTAGAGACGATAATATTATCAATATTTAGACAAAATGTGAACAAGCTCACACAGCTAGATGGCGGTTTGAAGAAAACAGTGTGCAAATAATGCCTACAAGGTCAACGTATACACAGCGGTGGATACGGATTACGTAAAATATAAGAATGCTGCTTGAAAAAAAGTAACTCAAGTGGTTTTTCTAGAGACGATAATATTATCAATATTTAGACAAAATGTGAACAAGCTCACACAGCTAGATGGCGGTTTGAAGAAAACACTGTGCAAATAATGCCTACAAGGTCAACGTATACACAGCGGTGGATACGGATTACGTAAAATATAAGAATGCTGCTTGAAAAAAAGTAACTCAAGTGGTTTTTCTAGAGACGATAATATTATCAATATTTAGACAAAATGTGAACAAGCTCACACAGCTAGATGGCGGTTTGAAGAAAACACTGTGCAAATAATGCCTACAAGGTCAACGTATACACAGCGGTGGATACGGATTACGTAAAATATAAGAATGCTGCTTGAAAAAAAGTAACTCAAGTGGTTTTTCTAGAGACGATAATATTATCAATATTTAGACAAAATGTGAACAAGCTCACACAGCTAGATGGCGGTTTGAAGAAAACACTGTGCAAATAATGCCCACAAGATCAACGTATACACTACTACAGCGGTGGATACGGATTACGTAAAATATATTATGGCTGCTTGAAAAAAGTCACTCCGGTGTTTTTTCTGGAGACGGTAATATTATGGATATTTAGACAGAATGTGAACAAGGTCACACAGCTAGATGGCAGTTGGTTGAATAACACACTGGGCAAAAAATGCCTACAGGGCAAATAATGCCTAAAAGGTCAACTTATACACTACTACAGCGATGGATACGGATTACGTAAAATTTATTATGGCTGCTTGAAAAAAGTCACTCCGGTGTTTTTTCTGGAGACGGTAATATTATGGATATTTAGACAGAATGTGAACAAGGTCACACAGCTAGATGGCAGTTGGTTGAATAACACACTGGGCAAAAAATGCCTACAGGGCAAATAATGCCCACAAGATCAACGTATACACTACTACAGCGGTGGATACGGATTACGTAAAATATATTATGGCTGCTTGAAAAAAGTCACTCCGGTGTTTTTTCTGGAGACGGTAATATTATGGATATTTAGACAGAATGTGAACAAGGTCACACAGCTAGATGGCAGTTGGTTGAATAACACACTGGGCAAAAAATGCCTACAGGGCAAATAATGCCTAAAAGGTCAACTTATACACTACTACAGCGATGGATACGGATTACGTAAAATTTATTATGGCTGCTTGAAAAAAGTCACTCCGGTGTTTTTTCTGGAGACGGTAATATTATGGATATTTAGACAGAATGTGAACAAGGTCACACAGCTAGATGGCAGTTGGTTGAATAACACACTGGGCAAAAAATGCCTACAGGGCAAATAATGCCTAAAAGGTCAACTTATACACTACTACAGCGGTAGTAAAATAAAAAAAAGTAAAAAAAATTACAGTTGGTGCTGCTGAACTACTAGGAGCAGCAGATTAGCACACCAGTCCCACTCCCCAACACTGCTAGACTAATAGCACTGGGCTCTTATAGTAGTAGTAGTAGTAAAACAACAAAAAAATAAATAAAAGCAGTCCTTACAAGGACTACTGTTATTGCAGCAGTCAGCAGATGAGATCAGAAGCAGGACAGCTGCCCACTGCAGCTACATACAGAGCACTGCAGTAGAAGGTAGATTACTAGCCAGCAAAGCTACCTAAGCTTAAATGTCCCTCAAACCCCTGCAGACTTCTGTCCCTCCAATAACAGAGCAGTATCAAAACGATTACTAGCCAGCAAACTTTCAACTGTCCCTGAAATCACTAACAGGCAGCAGCTCTCTCCCTACACTATCTCTTCAGCACACACAGGCAGAGTGAAAAAACGCTGCAGGGCTTCGGTTTTTATAGGGAAGGGGAGTGGTCCAGGGGAGAGCTTCCTGATTGGCTGCCATGTACCTGCTGGTCTGGGGTGAGAGGGCAAAAAAAAGCGCCAACAATGGCGAACCCAAAATGGCGAACGTCGCGCGACGTTCGCGAACTTCCGGCGAGCGCGAACACCCGATGTTCGCGCGAACAAGTTCGCCGGCGAACAGTTCGCGCCATCTCTACACCTAAATTATACAGTGGGCACATGTATAGGGCAAAATAACAACTCTATTTTATTTTATGAAGCTTTCCCAGGCTTGTGTAGTGTAATGTATTTGGTGCTACACATACGTCCATTGTACTTTAACTTTAGCGTAATTTCACTTTGCTTGATGAATTAACGCTAGCGCAACTTCGCTACCGTTCGCCTCCCTGAGCGCAACTTAGCATTTTAGTGAATTTGTGTAGCGCTTGTGAAATTACGCCTGGCGAAGTGCGGCTGAGTGTGGCAAAGCTATCGCCGGCACAACTTCGGATCTTAGTGAATTAGGCCCCTTTGCATCTATGGCCAGCTGGGGCTACATGTCCAGAAGTGTTGTGTTGGCTCAAGCGTGAACACATACGGCAGATTTCATCTCAAAGTGCAAAGTCTCCCATTTCTTCGAAGAAATCAATAGTGTTCACACCGGAGCTGACACATGGCTTCCAGACGCGAACAATGAAGAGGATAAGAAATGTATTCTGCTAGCAGTAAGGGGCTGATTTCAGCCCCATCTGGCTCTAGCCTTAGACAAGACGATTTCCCATAGATTTCTAATTATTTAATTTTGGACTGATTTGATTTTTCTCTGTATAAGTAAGAATGAAACTTGTAATTGGTTTGTTTTTATATTTAAATGTTTTTTATGGTTTTAAAGAATAGTGCTCCACTTTACAGAAAGTCCCAAGCATTGCTGTTCAAGCACCACAGTCATAATTTTAATTGATCACTATGGATGATACAGAATTGATCTTAAATCAATCTAGATAAAATGTGTTAGTATAATTATAGTGTTTATATCCCATGCAGTCTAAAAGAAATAAATAAATTATAGAAGCAAGAATTTGCTGAACTATTTTTCTAGTGAAGTGAAGTAAAAACATGTCTCATATTGCCTGTTGCTTCCCAGGAAAAATACTGATGCTTTTGAATGTTGGAGTTGGGGGAGGCTTTTAAAAATAGCTTCGATAGCACTGCCTTTTATGCATAGAACTTAATTTCTTTTTCTGGAAAATGGCTTGTGTTCTGGGTACACGTGTGTAAAGCTGATCATATACATATTCAGATAAGTAGCCAATTCAACTCCTTTAGACCAAGTTAGCCCACGTATGTGCCCTTCTCGACTGCCTCCTAGACAGCTATGCCAACAGAAATTGGCAAGATATTTATTGGGCAGGTTTGAAAATCCTGTTGGGCATGAACCGTATTGGTACTGTCACGGCCGGCACCCAATACCAGAACAAGTGTCAAGTACCCTGGTCTCAGCTCGGCTTCACCAGTAGTGTGACCACCGTTGGGCTTCGGGAGGAGCCCTCAGCTTACTTGGGTGCCACCTGGACTTAACGAGGGGAACAAGGCAAGATGTTCTGGCTGGCAAAGGGGTACAGCTGTTAGCAGAGTCTTTTGGGCCGAAGGTCACGGTACAAATGGAGCAGGCAAGGGAATCGTCAGACAGGCTGGGTCGAGGCAGGCAGATATCAAGAATTGTCAGGCAGGCAAGGGTCAAAACCGGTTAATCAAACAGATGGGGTCAGGCAGAAAGAGTAGTCGAGATGCAGGCAAAGGACAGGATTCGGATATCAGAATTGTCAGAATTGTCAAAACCGAAATAACAGATATAAGCTTACAGGAACAGAGAGCACAAGGCATCAGGAACCACCAGAATCAAGATTCTATCACGGGCAAACTCTGGAAGCCCTTTCACCCTATTTATACAGTTTGAATTTGGCGCCATTGCACGCTGGCGTCATCACGCCAGTGCACCTGCGCCTTTAAGGAACGCGGAGGCGCACGCGTGCCCTTAGCGAAGCAAGATGGCATCGAAGCTGTACCATGCGGCGGCCGTCCCAGCTGATGGCGACCCCGCCGCACAGAAATTTTTATTACAGGTACATTGTTGCAGCCCTCTCCCAATGAGCCTGCATAGGCTTTTGTTATGATCCATTAGTTGGCAGGGGGTGAGATGTATATAAGCAGTGCTATACAGTAGAACAATACAAACCAGGGGGTTAATGCACTTATGTTTTAAGTGCTACGACACAAAAGGAAGGAGATTCCTGCCCCATAAACTGATTTGGTGGAGCACATAGGTGGTCAAATTGGATAAAGATCCACTCAATGGGCAAACTCTCTGAAGAGTGAAGTGGATATTAATGTATATGGCCAGTTTAACTCTTCAGTCACAGGAGGAAGCCTGCAGATAGAGGGAGCATAATAAGAACCCTTTCCACAAACTTCACAATTTGGGAAGAATGATAAATACAATAATTAGTGACTTAACTAATAATCACTAATTATCAGATAACTAATATTGATTAGTTAGCCAAATTAATTTTATTACTAATAATAATAATAATAATAATAATAATAATAATAATAATAATAATAATAATTGGTATTTATTAGTTTTACCATTTATTGATAATTCATAGAAACCATTTATTGGTGTTTTCTTTTGCAATAGTTATATTTTGATGGCAAAAAATTAACAAAGTGCAGTTGAACCCAAAAAACCCACAATTTGCCAATAATGTCACTGTTGTTACCATTTATATACTTGCATTAATAATGCCAACTATCAGAAGGCAAATTAATATACATATTCATTTTGATGTTAAAAAATGTGTTGGGTTAATTTTGAGTTATGAACAAGTTTAACAAACCTTAGTAAATGGACACCATGACCTTACAGAGTAAGGCTGCAGAGTAATCAGAGCAGATTTGTGCTTAAAGAACTAAATAGGGATGTGCCAAATCCAGGATTCATTTCAGGATCTGGTCAAATCCCAGGATGATTTTATGAATTAGGCTTTATGGACTACTGAAGGAAATCTGTCTTTTCTTCATACAAAAGGAACACTTTTCAATTTTGTCGAACATTGTATCAGTTTTGATATGCAAATCAAAAATAGGTTCCCCATTTGGCAAATCTTTTCAGAAGATTCTGCAAAATACAAAAAGATATATTATTCAGCCCTTCCTAATATCATAACTCATAACTTATATATTTTTGAGACATGCAATAGCTGAGTTATTTTGACTTTTATTTCTAGTCCTAATTGCATGATCCAGGTCATGACCCACAATGTAAACCATCTCTTGTTTATAAATCTCTCAGTGAGGTGCTGTTCCAGGAGAAAGAAATATTGCAAATCTTTATAGGTTCTTACCAGGCTTCCCTCTCTCTATACTGACTATAAAACACAATTGCCCCTGGAAGCCAGAAAAACAACTTTTTCACTACACTTTTGCATGATGTAAAATCTCTATCTTAGACCTGGCAAGTTCATGTAGAAGTCAATGGCAGATGTCCATTAGAAGACAAGGCCTCTGCTGGAAGCTCCATTCTTCCTACTCCCACTTGGCAACACTGGGGTGGGACAGCTCCTACCCCTACAACTAGAATATCCCTTGGTTTAACAAGGGAGGGAGCAGCAACTGGAGGTAGTCAAGCCCGACTTTTCGAGTTTATTCCAGGGCTCCCATCAATCACTGCAAAGGCTATCTGGGGAATTGTTTCTTCAGGCAGGCTGACCAACAAACACAAAGACATAACATAGATGGATATCCAAGGTGGACTTCTTCTTAAAAGCTTCATACATGCCTTTAACTTGTGCAGGTACACTGTATCATTCATGAAAAAACAGCTTTGCGCACTTTTTGGGATTGCCCATTTGCACAGGCCCTGCTTGATGCCTTGGATCTCTCGGTGCCCAGAAACTTTCTTATGCATGATGCGGTGTTTTATGGACTATTTCAGGGCACCCATAAAGAGGATGAACTGTGTTAGAGATGTTAGAGACATTTTGTGGTTTTCCAGGAATTATCTCATTGTAAGGAGGGAAAGGATGACAATCCAAGATTGCAGCAGGCTGGTTCACACCTGCTTTGAGACTTCAACATGTAAGACAGCCTTGAGGAAGAAGAGGATTGAAACATGTATCTTCCCCCCCATCCTATACTCATTGTATTCTTTTATATGAGGATAAAGCTGAGAGCAAGTGAACTCCAATACCCTTAATCCGATCACCTTTCTCAGTTAACTTTGGGTATTTTTGAATTGTGTTGCATTGCAAAGAATTCCTTTGTTCTTGTGTTATAGATATATATATATATATATATATATATATATATATATATATATATATATATATATATATATATATATATATATAATAAAGTATATTTTTATTTCTGTTCTTTGACCTGAATACTTGAATCAAAAGGATTCAACTGGGTCAAAAGGCATACACCCATACAGGGGACATACTGTAAGTTACAATACAAACACTATACAGGAGATTCCCCAGTAGGGTAGGTTACAACTGACTATTAATGCACTACAACAACACTCCTGATTGGTTGGATAGGATATTGCACTGCTGCAACCTTTGCACCTAGTTCTGTACATATAACTTATTGTTAAACCTCATTATACATAGCTGTTGACTTTGTTCTATTCTTCATTAACTGACACGTTTTGAGGTGTAGCATATTGTGCACTATGAACATACTTTCCTTGCATTGTTTTGCTTATACTGTACATATGAATGAGAGTTGCAATTTTTTTACATGTTGCCTAATGTCACACATTCTCTCAATTAACATTCCTGCTTCAAATTGCATTCACTTTGTTTTATCTTTGTGGAATCTCTTCACAGTTAAAGAGCCTATTCTTTTAGGCATTCGGTTAAAGTATATAACATGTTTAAAGTATTCAGTTAAAGTATATAAAAAGGCTTAAGCTGGCCATAGATGCAAAGATCCGATCGTTCAAATCCTTGAACAATCGGACTTCCCCATCTCTCGACCTGCCACTAACCATTCAGATCAAATAAAGTAGAAAAGAACAGATCAGCCGATGTTCTGCCCCTGACAGCAATCGTACGATATCTATGTCCAACAAAAGCTAGTGACAGTCTCCCACTGAAAATCGTACGATCGGCAATAAATGCAGAGATATTATCGGCAGCTGACAGAAATCTTTTAACCTGTCTGATCACCCAAACGACCGATCTCCGCTGGACGAAAAATGACGGGACTCATCGTATGAATCCTCGATTTGTACGATCGGATCTTTGCGTCTATGGCCAGCTTTACAGACAAATGAAGTGTTGCAGTTAACTTTATATGAACTTTATAGGGTTATTTACAAAGACCCCAGATAAAAGCACAAGAGGACGTTTGACCCCCTTATGTCTTCTGTTGTCTGTAAGCAGACAAATATCATGCTCAGTCAAAAAAATTATCTCCCTGCACATCTCAAGAACCTGCTCCTTGCTTTGGTGTGATTTGTCTAATTACAGTGTGTTTAAGCTTTATTGCATAATGCTACTGAAGTCTAGACTGTCTCTTCCTTATTTTGTTATGGTATGAATTTTAGATTTCGATTTTATTTTGGTATAATTATCTGCTCTCCAAATAATTTCTTAAAATGTAGAAGTGATGTACAGATATTCCCTTAAATACCATCAACAGTTTAGCTGAATGGTAATGCAGCCAGCAACCAGAAAAACTACATTGGAACACTAATGTTCAGCAGACCCAAAAATGTGGGGTGCAATGAATTGCCCACCCTAGATAGAAGACTGCATTGTATTGCAACTAATGTTTACTTGCTGCTCAGAGTAATTTTGACTGCAGCAAAAAAAAAAAGCTTTTTCATATACACTATTTCTGAAACTGGATATGCACAGGCAGATATAAGCTGCTGAATCAGCCCCATCAGACTAGGTGGGTCCTACCCAACTGCTTGCATTACAGATATATGGTTGAAAATTAGACAGATATATTTTGGCCAGATTTAAAAATCCCTTTAGCAAGAACCACATTAGCCCGTCATAGGAGTGTATGTAGGTGGCTAAATCATGCAATGATCTTACCAGACTAGCAAATCTTAATATGTATGCCCAGAATTATATTCTTAATAGCTTTTTTTTTTAATTATAACAACCTGTACATTTGTATACTGAACACCTGTAGTCACTGACTATCTTTTTTCTATGATTTTCCTATTTGCTTTTTAATTCTCTGTGATGCTGCACCAAATGATTGTACCTTACACAGACAATTGTTATATTCTTGCACAGGGCCGGACTGGGGGTAAAAAGCAGCCCGGGCAAAAAAAAAACAGCCCACATGTAATGATGTGATGATCTTGTACACATCCACTCATATATTTGGGTAAAACTGCAAAAAAGTATGTGCATAATGAGCTGCCTTTCTTTCTTAAGTGTAATTCATGTAAAAATATGTTAAAGATTCTGCACCCTTGTGCCTTTATATGGTCACAGAACCCCTCAGCGACTTCTAATATCCTTATCATTTACAGTAGGGGGTACATTATCCCTTATAATAGGAGTGATACTCAGAGTTCCCTGTATAACTCAGCCTGCAGCCGTGTGCCTTTATATGGTCACAGAACCTCAGTGACTTCTAATATCCTTATCATTTACAGTAGGGTATAGGGTTACTCTAGGCACCATCTCTCCCGATTATACCTGTAATCCCACAGTCACACTCCCTTCCCAGAGACTATTATCCCACTGTTACTATAGGCACCATCATCTCTCCTACTATACCTGATATCCCACAGTCACACTCCCTTCCCAGAGACTATTATCCCACTGTTACTATAGGCACCATCTCTCCTACTAAACCAGCTATCCCACAGTCACACTCCCTTCCCAGAGACTATTGTCACACTCCCTTCCCAGAGACTATTATGCACCCCAAGCATCACAGTTGAAGATGGATAGAAAGGAATTAGTAAGGGTGTTATTTTCTTTATATTAATGAGCAGCACACTGAATCACATATAAGCAGGCGACATTGCAAGCAATGTTCACCAGGACACAAACAATAATAGCTGCCATTCCTAAAGATCTGTCCTTCCTTCGTTTTTTGCATAAACCTTTCATGGTATTTTCCAGAAAAAAACTTTATCCAGAACCATTTTTCACAATGATTTACCAATGATCAATGTTACCAATGTTACTAGCACACAGTAGTCTTGTACAGGGCCGCCATTAGAAATCACGGGGCCCCGTACAACAAAATTTTTGGGGCCCCCTGGGCCCCGCCCACACTGACGACCAAGCTCCACCCCATATGCCGCCCACTCCACATCGCAGTTAAAAGACCACACAGACATCAGCGCTAAAAAAGTAACCCCCCCCACACAAGTTATAAAAAGCTATTGATGGTCAGGGCCCCCTTATAAAAAATTGGGGCCCCAAAAAAAATGTAAAAAAAAATGTTTTTTTAAAAAAACATTGGTGGCAGGGGCCCCCTTATAAGTTAAAAAAAACTTGGGGCCCCAACAAAAAAAAAATGTAAAAAAAAACAAAAAAAAAACCTTGGTGGCTGGGGCCCCCTTACAAGTTAAAAAAAATTGGGGCCCCAAAAAAAAATTTTTCTACATTTTTTTTAAAAAAAAAAATGTAAAAAATGGTTTTTTTTTTAAAAAAAAAAACATTGGTGGCAGGGGCCCCCTTATAAGTAAAAAAATTGGGGCCCCCAAAAAAATTAAAAAAAAAAATTTTTTTTAAAAAAAAACATTGGTGACAGGGGCCCCCTTACAAGTTAAAAAAAATTGGGGCCCCCAAAATATTTTTTTTAAAAAAAAAACAAAAACAAAAACATTGGTGGCAAGGGGCCCCTTACAAGTTAAAAAAAATTGGGGCCCCAAAAAAAAATGTTTTACAAAAAGATTGGTGGCAGGGGCCTATACAGTAGAATATTAAAATAATACATTGGTGGCCAGGGGATTAAAAAAAAAAAAAAAAAAAATACACAAACTGGTGTTCAGTAGAATTGAACTCATGGCTTCAGTACTTCAACTTCGCCTCCTTTCGTGACTTCGGGTCTTTGCGCCGTTTCAGGACTTGGGCTTCGGCTGTTTTCGTGACTTCGGGTCTTTGCGCCGCTTCAGGACTTCGGCTTCGGTTGTTTTCGTGACTTCGGGTCTTTTCGGCGCTTCGTGACTTCGGGTCTTTTCAGCGCTTCAGAACTTCGGCTTTTTCCGGGACTTCGGGTCTTGTCAGCGCATCGGCTTCGGCTTTTCGGCACTTCCGCATTCGGCAACGCAGAGGGAGGACGTACGGCTCGGGCACTCGTAAGGGGGGCCCGGAACTTCAAAAAATGCAGCGCTGCCGGGCCCCCCTTCATGCCCGGGCCCGGTACGCTTGTCCCCCCCTGATGGCGGCCCTGGTCTTGTACATCTCGTTTCCTAGTCTAAAGCAGGCCATACAAAGGCCAATATAAACTCCCAACTTTACCCCTCCAGACAAAGTCAGCCATGATTTGTGACATATTTGGGACATATATGGGGGCCTCCTTACATCAATAGGCAGGTTTTGCTGATGCAGCCCTCACCTAGTGACAAAGGCCACTGTATGATCTGATCTCTGGCTCCGAGTCTAACTGACCTGTACATAGGCTGTCAATTTAAGCAGAGATCCACTTGATTGGTGACCTTGACAAAGGAGCATATTTTATTGTGTATGGCCAGCTTAACTTGTCCATCTTCCAAGGCATTTTGTTATTACAGGAATTCACACACTCCCACGGGTTAACAGTAGGTTTTATAATTACAAAGCAGCTCCATGCTGAACAGGTGTGCATAATAAGCTTATTTGTTTTTACAGTCCTTCTGGGTTTCATTGCAAATTCTGTTTTCTGGTACATATTACATTATCTTTAAGAGACTACATAAACATTTTGTTACTTTTAAAGGGATGCCGCCATGAAAACAAAAAGGTAGTATTGCAGAATATAATATACAGGTATGGAAACTGTTATCTAGAATGTTTGGTGCCTTGGGTTTTCTGTATGAGGAGCCTTTCTGTAATTTGGATCACCATACTTTGTCTACTAATCAAATCATGTAAACATTAAATAAACCTAAGAGGGTTGCTTTGCCCGCAATAAGGATTAATTATACAGTATCTTAGTTCAGGATCAGGTATAAGGTACTGTTCTATTATTACACAGAAAATAGAAATGGTGTTTACAAATTTGTATTGTTAGATTACAATGGACTCTGTGTGAAATGACCTTCCTGTAATTCAAAGCTTTCTGGATAATGGGTTTCCAGATAACAAATCCTTTACCTGTATTATTTTAGATTGGGTTATTATTTTTCCACTTTTACTGTCTTCTGCTGTGTGTTTTCCTGGTAGTTAGAGGCTTTGTCATACATCTTTGTAAGACCTTTGTCCCCATGTACAGGTATAATGAAAGGGCCAAAGTTTGCCCAAGTGCAGTAACTCGTAGCAACCAAGGAGGTTTGCTTTTAAATACTACCATTAAATACTACCTGTTGATGCAGAATTGCAGAATGGAGAGCTGTTATAGAGGAAGCAAAACAAGGGTATATTGGAAAAATAAGACATTGTTGTCTTGTTAAGGGCAAAGCTTTTATTTGAACTGTTTATGGTGGAGTTTTACAGATACTGGAAATACATATGGTCTAATTCCAAGTTGATATAAAAATATATTAAATAAATGCATACAAAAAATGTATCCTTATTTGTATGTCAAAGCATTAACCAGCAATGCAATTAGCTTCTTCTGTTGCGCACTCACAAAAAACAAAATTTTAGGCCCTCAGCTCCAAGCATCAGTTGAACAAAAGCCCTGGCACAAACCTTCCCCCCAACTGTGCATATTTTTATCTGCAATAATAAAACAGTACTGTAGTTTGTACTTGGTCCTAACAACCTAGCATTACTTCATACGAATGGCAAAATAATCCTACTGGGTTTATTTAATGTTTAAATGTTAAAAACTCCCAGGTCCTGAGCAGTATACAGTAATCTCATAGATGATACCCTTGCATGCAAACACCCACGCATAATGTTCACTGATGGAACTTCAACTATCCAAAACTGCATTTATTGCTTTAAAGCTTGCTTGAGGGAAAGTATGAAGAGAACATGGAAAAAACATGATTATTATACATTTCTGTGATCAACCAATTTAGTCAAATTTAGTCCTTATAAATGTGGCATCTAAACTTTGTTGCCAGAGAGCCACTGCAACTAACATTCATTCAGAATAAGAGTGTTTTGTTGCAAAAGCCATACAAAGTAAAACTAAAGGTAATTTTAAATAGCAGCTCTATATTATAACATAGAATACAGATGTGTATTTATATTAATATGACAGCTGAATTTAGTATTGTTACACAATTGCATATACAGGTATCGTGCATTAATCAACAGAAGGTTGAGTAGCTGTATTTATTATATTTATTTATTTAAATAGCACCACAAATTTACACAGTGTTTTGCAGTGCATAAAACACAAACAGGGCTACAAGAATTATACATTAGACAGTAACAACAAATAGTGACACCTAGACACGTCTTGGGAAACTTGATATAGTGTGAGGAATATACTGAATGGCTTCTTTATTACCTTCACTAGCCTCATGCTGCCATACTGAAACTCCCTTCTTAAAGGGGATCTAAATTTAAAAAAAATAGATGCAAATATTTTCAGGATGCTTCTCTGAGCTTTTCTGAGAATTCAGCAGTTTTAGACTGCTAGTCAGGCTTCAGCCACTCAATAGCTCTCTTTAAAGGCACAGAGTGTCAGAGACCCTGCATGCATTTTATGTGCACTTCCTAGAGCTGATTGATCCTCCGAAGAATTTGTGGTTTTCGGCAATAATTTTAAAAAATCGTGAGTTTTCGGACGCCAAATTTTACGATTTTATCCTTTTTTTCCAGAACAGGAAATTTTCAGAAAAATTTGATGATAAAAAAGGGGGAAAAATCAGTGCAGATTTGGAGTATTTTTCTTACATTTTCAGACTTTGAGTATGTTTGTATGTAGTTGTGGGAGCAATCCAAGTCAAATTAAAATAAAAATTACGTTATTGCAAGTGTGACTGATCTGGCCAATTTTACATAAAAAGGGGGAGATTGATTAATGAACACTCCCTGTCCTCATTTTATTTGTTATTTATACTATGTACATTTTATAAAACAGGGGGTCTAACTTACAAGGTTATTATCATAAAAAAATGCTGACCCACCGTACCGCGACAAGGTAAACCCCATTTCTTAATAATTTAGGACATGAGTGGTGGAAGAAATGAGGTTTCATCATCATCATCAGTAAAGGAAAGGCTTATTTACTTAAAAAACAACTAAATTATGGCATTCCCAAACAAGAGCTTGGAAATAATTGAGGCCAATGTGGTAGGCCATGTTGGGATTTTCATTGTCTTCATATGGATCAATGTGTATAATATCTTTTTTCCAGCTGCCAATTAACAGATTTCAGGCATTTCAGGCATCCGAAAGTCTCTCAATCTTTTGTTTTATAACATTATACTGTGAAGCTTTTATTCAAAAACTTTGATTTTGAAAATGCAGAGCAGCCCCCCACCCACATACATACTTTAGGGCACATATTTATTATGCTGTGTAAAACGGAATTCATTGTGTGTAAATTCATGTGAAGACTACATTTGACGTGGTTATTTTACATTGTTTTCAGTGGAAGTCACTCTAAGAAAAAATTATAAAACAATTACGCCATTTTTGACATGACAACGCCTGTGTGGCATATACTGCTGGTTTTCTGTTCCTTAATAATACCACTCCCTGTATCTCGCTCTGATCAGGCCTTATGATTATTTAAGTTTGGCAAAGCTGCCACAAATGAGAAAGTAAAGAGAGAAAAAAACTACAGAATTCAGGCAGTGAATGTGCAGGTAACATGAGGACCATTAACTCATGGAACAGCCATGCAGAAGAGCTGGTCTGTTTACTGCTGGAATGAGCTGCATTTAAATGAGCACAACAAATGAATATTTTGTGAACAATAAAACTAGGAAAACTGGGCGAGCAAACAAGTTGTATCAGTTCTCTGTAATTCTGTATGAAACCAGTTATATCATGTCAGGACTGGTGATTAACTTCCTGTTTTGAACAGGATATCTCCAGATCACCTATACATATGAGTATGTACTGTATATCAAAGGACTGACATTGCTTGATGCTGGAACTTGCTTGACACAGCAACTCTGTTCCCATTTTTGCCAGTTTGAGAATTTTTGTTAATTTGCACTAAATTTTCGCCAACAAAAAAAAGGGAAAAACACCAGAAAAACAAGCAGCTTTTCATGTAAGAAGATAAATACCAACATCATTATGAGGATTTCTCCACACAGGTGTTTTTTGAAATTTATTATGCACAGGGAAAAAACACATGAAAAAAAAACCCAATGACTGCATTTACCGCAAGAAAAAACATAGAGTGAAAACATCCACTGACTCCAATGCATTTAGCAAAATTTTCCACAAAGGACTGGTTTGCATTCCCACTATTGAGTTGAATTGAGTCTAAAGGGATGAGTTACTTGTCGCTGCAAATTTTTCCGTGCCGAATTTTTGCAGCAGTTTCCCAATAAAATTCACAGGTGGCGAAGTGCAGACATTCGCTGCAAATCCATGCCTGACGAATAAATTCACCTATCACTAATAATAACAAATAAAAAAACAAATAAATACAAAAAGTATTGTAGAAGTGATACCTGTATTGGCTAACAATAAAAATACATTGCAAGCTTTCAGAGCACCAAGGCCCTTTCGTCAGACAAAAGACAAAAGAAAGCTGGAAAGGCACAGCAAATATTCTGTTAGATCAATAAAAGGTATTTATGGGTAATAAATTATGAAGTTACAGATAGATAGATAGATAGATAGATAGATAGATAGATAGATAGATAGATAGATAGATAGATAGATAGATAGATAAATAGATAGATAGATAGATAGATAGATAGATAGATAGATAGATAGATAGATAGATAGATAGATAGATAGATAGATAGATAGATAGATAGATAGATGATAGATGTAATTTCTGAATTTATTGCCCATGAGTACCTTTCACTGGTATATAGTATATTTGCTGTGCCTTACCAGCTTTCATTTGTATTTTGCCTGACGAAGGGACTTGGTGCCCTGAAAACTTGAAATATATTTTTATTAGCCAATATAGGTATCACTTCTACAATGCTTTTTTTGTTTGTTTTTTATTTGTTATTTTTGCTACTGGCTAACACGGTACCACCGTTTTTGTTTTGTAACAGATATGCAAACTCATTCTGTTACAGGCATTGGATCTCTTACAGGAAGTCCATTTCCAATATAGTCCATCTTAAAAAAATTAATCAGATTTCTAAAAACAATTTACTTTTCCTCTGTAGTAATAAACCAGAACCTTGTACCTGATCCTAACTAAATTGTATGAATCCATATTGGTGGCAAAACAAACGATTGGGTTTATTTAATATGTTATTTCATTTTATTTATTCATTTTATTAATTGTATTTAATATTTTAAAGTTTCATAGTAGTATGTTGATCCAAATTACATAAAAAGAAACTCTTATACAGAACTACCAGGCATATTGCCTTTTTTTGGGGCTCAATTTGTGGTGAAAGTAGAGAAAACCAAGAGTCAAGAACACAGTAATAAATATAATAGCAACACAATTAAATTATATATTTCTTTTGTATAAAAGCATATATTAGCTTTGGGTTATGTTCTTGCCCCCTGAGCATCAGGTTTCTGTTCATGTGAAAAAAAGAAAAATTGATCAATGCACATTCCTTTGTCCCCTATTTCTGTTCATGTGAGCCTTGTTTTACATAGTTACATAGTTACATAGTTAAATTGTGGTTGAAAAAAGACAAAGTCCATCAAGTTCAACCCCTCCAAATGAAAACCCAGCATCCATACATACACCCCTCTACTTTTAATTAAATTCTATATACCCATACTAACTATAGAGCTTAGTATCACAATAGCCTTTGATATTATGTCTGTCCAAAAAATCATCCAAGCCATTCTTAAAGGCATTAACTGAATCAGCCATCACAACATCACCCGGCAGTGCATTCCACAACCTCACTGTCCTGACTGTGAAGAACCCCCTTTTAGTGTTAGCAACCTGTGTACACTTGGGAGGAAATGGGAAGTTGGGGTTTTATGTGCTGCTGCACCTTGTCAAAAAAATAAACAGCTGCAGTACACAGCCATTTCTTTGTTTGCTTGTCTAAAAATATATTTTAATTTCTTGCTGTTTCTTTAAATGTATTTTTATTTGCAGAACTAAGTTTGACAGTCAAGTTCTAATCAAGACACAACTTTATGAATAAGTAAAGGAATCCATGGCATAATTTACAATCTAGGTTTGCTTCTTGCCAGAACGTGAGTTCTAATTTAGCCTTTATTAAGGCATCCATCAAGATTCCTGGGAGCACATTCACTTCTAATAATATTACCTTACACTATAAGAACTATATTGGATGCCTAAGATGCAGGAAGTAGACAAATATAGTAATTAGCTATGGAATTGGTCCTGAATTAAATACAGTAATTAGAAAGGGATGTAAACACACATCAAATACATTTTTAGCAGGGTTGCCTACTACAAAAACTTTGGAATGTGACACAATGAGGCACTTCCAAAAAGGATTTAAAAAAAAGGGGTTAATTTTCACTTTCACTGATTGAGAAATAGGTCTTTAATTCCACTTTTTGATAATTTTTGCATGCCCTTACAGTCACTCCCAACATAACAACAGCTGGTGGATAATTTAAACTAAAGTACACATAAGAAGGCTAATTGCATGTTTGTTTTGACTGCTGCTGCCCTCCAGTGTACAACAGTTGCTAACAAAACAACCCTATCTTCCTGTCACTGCTTCTGATAGAAATGAATAAAGCAATTTAACAGATGCACAAAGATGACTGTGGCCGACAAAACACAATCTAACATATAGTTTATGACTGAATATTCCTGTGAGCTTTGCCATCTCTAGATTCCTCTGTTTTTTGGTGGTTTTTGTTGTTTGCTTTTTTTTACATTTAGATACTGACTGTATGGGAATAATGTAATAATACATGTTCATTGTTGGTTCTAGTTCTAGTAACCCATAACAACTGAATCTGAATCAGGCCACCCTCTGAATCTCTCATCCTCCTCTTGGTTACCCTTGGTTATCTAAGGTAACCAAGAATGCAAACATACCAAGAAAAAGGGCAAAGAATGAGGCTGCAGGAGCATGTCACTTCTCCCCCTTCTAGTACACTACAGGCAAAAAAGGGAAAATCGAAACTCTTAGGCTACTCTAAAACACTATAGCCCACCAGCTGGACAATGCAAACTGTCCGCAGAAATACCAGAAAAAACATGTGCCAAAAGCCAGTACTGGCTGCCAACGTTACAACTCTCACAAAAACGATGATATCACTGACTCAGAGAGACAGCTGCATCCCAACAGATGCCACCAGAGGATGTGCCTTCAGTGCTTGCACAGAACCACATCTAGAAAACTGGAGATCACACCAAAAATACTTTTTACTGTTCCAACCTTTCAGACCATCAGCCTAAGGGAGCCTAGTTCCAATCTGAAGGGACATCAGACAACAGTTACACTGGACTGTTTGCAGACACCTGATAGATGTGCCTCACTGCCACTCCCACCATCACTGCCTACTCAGTTTTCACTGGTAAGCTGGCGGGACTAGCAGAAGAGGCAGACAGGCCAAGAAGAAGGGACGGCCAAGCGCCGTGAAGGTTTTGCGTGCTGCTGCACCACGAGCTTGTCTATGAGGGATATAATTGCACTGTGAGCTAAAAAATGGCAACAACAAAAAAAATTATTTGCAATTTGAAAAATCCTTTTATTCACTCCCCAAAGCCAAAGGGGGATTAAACATTTTGACCATACATCCCCTTTAAAACTGGTCAGTAGAAAATGCACTTCCAGTTATAAATCAATATACCAATGCCTTCCTGCACTTGAGTGTTTTCTCTTTATGAATGATTGCTGGTATGTGGTACTGTGTGCTGTTTCCCTGCTATCCTCACAGACCAAGTTTGATACCAAATTTGAGGACCGGAATGCATTTGTAACTTGGATAGCCAGGTACAGCTGTGCTCAAAATAATAGTAACGTCACTAACATAATCAATCACTGTTTTTGGTAGAAATTATATTTCTACAATGCAAATCATTTACTATTAGGTGTAGTAGAGTAAAAGAAAACCAACAGATCCAACAGTTATAACATGCATGCTGCTGATTCTATGTAATTGAATCATTAATTGAGGCTTGTTCCAAATAAAAGTAGTATTCAAAATAATAATAGCTTGTTTCAAATATTAGTGAGGTCATTCCTTCTATGAAAAACAGGTGTCAGTTACGGCCCATATTTAAGTAAGGAAGGCAAATGTTTGACACAAGATTTGGCATTATAAATTATACAACTCCACTAGTCACCAAGGCCTACACATTGTACTACATATACGATAGTTCATACGGAGCACTTGGTGTGTTAGTTAACATTGATTGAATTCATTGATTGAATATAGTTAAAAACATAAATATAGCTCATATGAATATGATCAATATCCCACGCTTCATGGGTTTCGTGGCCTCTCGCCACTTCCTCAAAAGCAACATTGTACTACATAGCCTTTGTTTGCACATAATCAGGCCCAAGTATTCATTAATATATATCACTAAGAGACTGCTCATTGGGCCTACACATTCCCAAATCTCTGGAGTGGCTGAATCACGTGCTATACCAATTATGTGGTAGTTGAACAGTCATTAACTAATTACTAAGAGATTGCTCATGAGCCTACAAGGCATTATTATATATAGACTTTGCATGCTCAGCAGTCAGAGTTCATGTATATTTGAGCATGTTTACAATGTGGATGTTTAGTGTAATTTGATAAACGGCCACTAAATGGAGCAAGAAGGTAATAAAAGTGTGGCTGGAATATACTTCCTCATCACTACAGGGAGATGGTGAGTGTAGAGGTAGAAAAAGGGACCACATCTTGGTTTTACGGTCTTAGTAGGGAGTGAGTGGCACAGAACAGAAGACTGGAAATTAAGATATAGGGAAAAAAGAATATAAATAGTCTGAGAGCAGAAGAGAGGGAGTTGAGCAGGCACTAGGTGTGTGAGATAGAGTACTGAGCATGGGCTGCCTAATGTCCCTATGAGGAGGGTTGTGGGGATAGTGCCCCAGTGGATTTTACACAACATAGGGACCCAAGAGAAAAGGTTTAGACCAGTAGTAGGGGTTTAATGGCTTTGGGCCAGTGGTCTGCCAGTAAAAAAAAGTATGGTCGCAATAGTAAAGGAGCACCTGTGAGGAGTGCCAGATTATTGAGGCAGGTGGGGAACAGGGATTCCAGGTAACTGATGACAAACGTGAAGACCTTTCCTAGCCATGTCAGTGTTATAAACTCTGTATATTTGCTTGTTCAAAGTTTGTTTTGTGTGTGAGTGAAGAGTGTTCTGAAGCCAGGTACCCTCCTTACAAGGAGGAGACCAAGAACGGGAGACTAATAATCACCTACCGCTCTGTAAATTTTTAGGGTCACTACTACAGCAGTTTAAGATTAAAACAGCCAGTATACAGAGTTTATGTTAGGTCATTATCTACTGTAAATAGTTGTAAAGTATGTGTCTCACCTATACTAAGTTAACACTGGTACTATAAATATCTGTTTGGTACATTTTACTATGCAGAGAGGGGTGCCTTATCTATGAGTGGTGACACATTTACCAGGGGGACAGGGGGGCCCAGACCACAAGATCTGCTGTATGGTAAACCCTTTACCAGGGCCTTAAAAGGGTTGTTCACCTATAAATTAACTTTTAGCATAATGTAGATTGTAGAGAGTAATATTCTAAGACAAATTGCAACTGTTTTTCATTATTATTATATGTGTATTTTTCCAGTACTTCCAATTTTTATTCAGCAATCCTCCAGTTTGCAATTGCAACAATGTGGTTGCTAGGGTCCAAATTACCATAGTTACCATGCATTGATTTGAATAAGAGACTGGAATATGATCAGAAGAGGGTCTGAATAGAACGGTGAGTAATTTAAAGTAGCAATAACAATAAATGTGTAGCATTTGCTTTTAGAGGGGGTCACTGACCCCTATTTGAAAGCTGGAAAGAGTCAGACGAAGAAGGTAGATCATTCAAAAAACGATATAAATATAAAAAATGAAGGAAAACTGAAATGTTTTATAGAATTAATCATTACTGGGCCCCACAGCAAAGCCCCAAAAATGTCTAGAGGTTGACCTATTTTACCAATATTTATTGAAATCGTATATGAATTAGGGCCTTATGGGACCCTTATAGCTCCTGGGCTCCCCTGCAGCAAGTGTTTTTATGCCAACTAATTGCTCACTATTAAGACCTATTTAGCATATGCATGTTTGCTCTTTCCCAGGAGTTTCTGACCTTCTCAGGGCTTCGCAAACAGTCTTACACTACCTAATATTGTACTGTATATGCTCCAAATACACATAGGTTTCTGAATATTATGTGTACTGTCCTTTACTGACTGCAGATAAATACCAGGGTTAAAATAGACATATATTATAAAACAACTGTGAAAGAGTAAAATATGCAAATTGGCACCCTGTAACTGCCACAAGAAACTCTTACGGCATTCTTAAAATATTTTGTTAAGCAAACATTACTTATTGCTAGGCTAATGTGAACATCTGTTCTTGTCTGTTGACAGAGAGTATAGGACCAAAGTGATGTCACTTCCATTTTTACTTCCTATATATGTCTTTGGAAAATAAGAAAGTGTTAGATGATCTATCTCTGTAGAACCCCCATTTTATGTTTTTCAGGGGGCCAGGAAAGAATAGTTTAAAATCAGAGAAAATGTAAAACAAGGGGAATGTGTTAAAGCAACTTATTCTTCAAATACTTAACATACATAAACAGGAGTTGGTTTTATTTTGAAATAAAATATTCTGTGTTAATGACAAGAGCTAAGCATTACAGCATTAATGTTACACTATGAGGGGCATATCTCTGTCACATGCAAAATACAAAGCAATATGTGATTTGTGCATAACTGTATGAGGTGCAGACTAACTGGAATTGACCATTTACAGACAGAGACATGGCAAAATATGTATCTGGTTAGTATTTTAAGCCTCTTAATTAGTGGCATAACTAGATGTTACTGGGCCCCACAGCAAATTAATCTTAGAGCCTTCAACATATCCAGAGATTGTCCTTTTCTACCAATATATGTTAAAATTGCTTATTAATTAGGGCCTCATAGGGCCCCCTATACCTTATGCCCCCCTGCATCTGAGTGTCTGCTTCCTTATGTAGTTACACCCCTGCTCTTAATTTCATTAATAACAGTCACAGAATCAGACTGTTAATTTGATGTGAAATCAGAAAAAGGCTTCAATTAAAATGTATTATAAATTGGATCACAAAAAAGTGTAGGAAAACTTTAAATCAGGGTATGTAATGTTGAGGTTTGACTGTAAATCCTTTAATATAGCATATATTTTGTTTCTGCATTTTATAGTTAGCATACATATGACACTTGGAAATAGATTCTGAGATCATTTTGATATACCTTGTAAAGTAAAAACAAACTACTGGAGCCTTTGTATGCTGTACTCTTTAGTAATTTAAGGGGGCATTTGTGTGAATACTGCCACTTGAATTCTTAAGTAAGCATGGGTACATAATGATCTTATAGCTGTGTTCTCAATTTAAAATAAAAGAACACCCATGAGCTTCTGGTGTGACAGTACTTTTTCAGCAACTGTAGCATTATGGAGGTTAACCATTTTGTTTGGATAACAGGTCTATGCTTGGTGTGAGAAAGGAGACAAACAGAACTCCTTAGTATTGTGTAAGTGCTATCTATTTAGGCCATCAATTGTTTCACTTAAAGGGTTTGTTCACCTTCAAACACTTTTTTTAGTTCAGTTGGTTTCAGATAGTTCACCAGAAATAAAGACTTTTTTCAATTACTTTTCTATTTTCTATTTGTGATTGTTTTTCTAATATTGAAGTGTAAAGTTTAATTTTTCACCTTCTAAGGGCAGAGACACACGGTCAGATTCAGGAGATTAGTCACCCGCCGACAAATTTCCTCTTCTTCGGCGTGACTAATCTCCCCAAACAGCCTTCCCCTGCCTTCCTCATGAGGAAACTTGGGAAAACGAAGCATTCGGAGTGCCTTCGCGCAGGTGATTTTAATTCTAGTCGGCGGAAGGCGGGGAAGGCAGTTTGGGGGAGATAAGTCGCCAGAAGAAGAGGTGAATTGTCGCTGGCGACTAATCTCCACGAATCTGCCAGTGTGTCACTGCCCTTAAGCAGCTCTGGGAGTGGGGTCGCAGACTCTTTATCTGTTCTAAATTGATAAATTTAGTTGATACATTTCTTATCTTTGGCCCTTCTGACCAGAGGAAACTTGGGAAAACAAACCGTTCCGAGTGCCTTCCCGCTGGTGATTTTAATTCTAGCTGGTGGAAGGTGGGGAAGGCAGTTCGGGAGAGATTAGTCGTCTGAAGAAGAGGTGAATTGTCGATGGACGACTAATCTCCACTAATCTGCCAGTGTGTCACTGCCCTTAAGCAGTTCTGGGAGTGGGGTCGGAAACTCTTTATCTGTTCTAAATTGATAAATGTAGTTGATACATTTTTTCTTTGGCCCTTCTGACCAGAATCTCTGAGTTACATTAAGGGCAGCTGTTAGAATTGATAAAATAGCTGCTAATATTCCACAGATACTGCTGAGAAATGTATCAACGTTTTGTATGAACTAAATGTAGCAATTAGTAACAGTTCAGATGCTCCTGGATCAATGAGCTACCAGACTGAAACACCAGAGACACGAATATTCAACTTTAAACCTAAATTTGGGGAAAACTGAAAAAAAATAAAAGATGGAAAGCAATTGAAAAAAAGAATTTGTTTAAGGTGAACAATCTGAAAACAACTCAACTGAAAAAAATGTTTGGAAGGTGAACAACCCCTTAAATTCATATTTAAAATGTACAGCTGCATCCAACAAGCTTAATTTTATTAAAGTGGTGGTAGTTATATCAAATAGGAGTACTGCATGTTGTGGAGTGGGTTGTTTGGGTGCTGTTCAAGCGGGAAATGATTTAGTGAAGAGAAGCATGAAGGCCACAGCACATTTCATTTGGGTGCCTGAGGGCAGTCCTTTATTTCAAGACCTCTGTGAAGTCTCTGTTCAAAGGTGCTAACTATTCACACACCCCACCCCCAAAGAGTATTATAAAAGGCCATCTTTGTGAGTTACACCCATGCAGGGGACAAAGGCCTTGTCACCAGCCTGTCTGCTTAGACACAATTTCCTGTGGTCAGTTTAAACTGGTCCCCACCCCAGGACGTATTCGGAAATGTTAACTCTTAGGTTAATGGCACACAGGTTTTTTTTCTTTTGTTTTTTTTTTTTATCTGTGTGTGTGCTCACAGGCTGGCGTTGTGCATGTCATTTCACCAAAAAGAAGGTGAGGATATGAGTGCTTTGGTTTTTCTCCACCTGTGTAGAAAATGCAGACAGTGAAATGTTGTTCATCAGCCCTACGTGCCATAGGCTTTATACATAAATAATGATGCATTTAAATATATTGTTTGTGAGGGACAGACCTCTTAAAACACTTCCTCAATATACAAATAAAATCACCTACCACCAAATTTTCACCAAAAAAATTGTCAGTCATCATCAGATAGATATAAATATTTTATTTGTGAGTGTGTGCTCAGATATCTATAAAATTAGTGTTTGTGAAGCTTCTTTCTTGTTATTTGCAAATGTGCTTCCTATGAAGATTAATCTGAAGTTGCCTTTCCTATTTATTAGTATAAGTATTATAATCCTATTATAAATTTAGAATGGCTTTATTTAGTCCATGCCAGTCTGGTGATCAAATGGAAGGTATCCAGACTGCAGGGTCCAAGAAACTACCCATGGATATGGCTTGGGAGAAAAGGTATGGAGAGTGTTTCCGATTGCTTTCACCTTTTTAGGCAACGGAAACCAGAGTAGTGGGGGGAGAGAGGAAGATAAATATACCCAGCATTGTTGAGATTCCTGGCAATTTGAAGGGAGGGGAAAGCTACTAAAGGGTCAGAATTTCCCATGGTTCATTCAGTAGACTCTCACACAGGGAGCTAATGGGTGGTCTTACCCAGGGAACACAAGGGGAGATTATCCCAATTCCAGAACATGGTTATAATTCAATTTCCTACCCATAATTGCTAACAAATAGAATTAACAGTCTGAATCAATATTCATACACGTGCATGCACAAATCTGGGTTAATAAGGAGTGTGGCACTTAAAAGCAAATTAAGGAAAGCTCATTGGTTTTATGAGATATATAATAGTAGCATGTTACAGAATATTACACCAGTGATACCCTTGATGCAATCCTTTCTGCATTCCAGTTTATATTATTTACATAGCTGATAACTGTGCCAGAAATTTGAAAAAGCTTTGTTTTCTGTTTGTGGCATTCTAATTTTAAATTGTGTTTTGATAACCTTTTTGTACCTGTATTGATTGTGATGTCTGTTACTCCATATATTCTATATATGTAATTTGTGTGATGTAGTTGTATAATCACATTTACTTTACAGTGCTGCGCAATATGTTGGCGCTATATAAATACATGTTAATAATAATAATAATAATAATATCTTATGAAGTTTCAATGTTTTTTTGCGGTGGATATTGTATCTTTATGATTCAATCAGCAATTATCCTATCAAGAAGCTTGACTATACACATGTAATTGAATTTACAAATTTAATTTACAGAAAGTATGTGCAGATGAAGCTGGTAGGACTCATCTAATACCTTTGCTATACAGAATGTGCCCATTATTGTCCCAGTTACCTGCTAGTTATTGGATTATTTTAGAAAACTTTGCAATAGCTTTGTGATAAAACGATTCAGTTATCCAGTTGGGCATTTACACAAGAGTACCGGGCAGCCCTTCTGCCCAGGTGCTTGCCCATGTCATAAATTATAACCCCCCCCACCCAGGCCAGCTCTTTACTGACAAGTGCCCATAATGCAGGAAATGTAAAGTTTGGTGATACCTTTTATTGACTTACTCATTCAGTTAGCCAATAAAAGGTATCACCAAACGTTGCATTTTCTGCATTTTTTTCAATGGCTTAAGCTGGCCATAGACGCAGAGATCCGATCGTATGAATCGAGGATTCGTACGATTATTCGGACCGTGTGTGGAGAGTCCCGAAATTTTTCGCCCGGTAGAGATCGGTCATTTGGTCGATCGGACAGGTTAGAAAATTTCTGTCGGCTGCGGGTAATATCTCTGCATGTATTGCTGATTGTACGATTTTCAGAGGGAGACTGTCACTAGCTTTAATTATCGTACGATTGCAATCAGTAGCAGAAAATCGGCTGATCTGTTCTTACAACTTTATCTTTGATCTGAATAGTAAGACTTTGATCTTTATGGTTAGTGGCAGGTCGGGAAGTCCGATCATACATTGATTTGTACGATTGGATCTCTGCGTCTGTGGCCAGCTTAACACAGTACAACATCTTAAAACAGTGCCCATAACAAATCATGCAGCAGGGGAGGAAAGCAATTCCTTATTTTAGGCTCTACTTGCACTTTAAAATATGCAGCGTTAGATGTGCTAGCTGTCAACAAGTTGGGGGTAGTAATCCATTTAATTTGGCCCTCTCACTCCCTGCTGTGTTTCCCTATAGTAGAAAGAAGCCTTCTGATTAGCATATTAGGTAAGCAAAGGAAATTCTTTATTCTGAATTCCTATTCTGTAGCTCTGGCTGTGACTCACTATACAAAAACAAATGCAAAAACACAATGGTTAAATAAATGCTAAATGTTTTGTTAGCCCAATGTGCCTCTGCAACTGGGGTTAATATTTATTGAAATGCACTGCTTAGAATGTTTTCTTTTTTAAGCAAGGACCTGGAACTGATGATTTGCCAACTGTACTACAGCTCCCAGCATTCACCAAAAGCCAAAAGCTGAAGTTTCTGTAGTTTTATCAAATTAAAATGGGTTGTATGCATATATCATTTGTAGCAGCATCATTTGGTATACAGCATTTCACATGCATGGCACTATTGATTGTAAGGACTCTTACAGACAAGCGTTTTTAGCTGCGCTCCCATGCATTCTGGTTTCATGCGTTCAGCCGCAGGGGAGTGCAGGAGTGGATGCACTGAATTATTTTAAAATGGGGCTGTACTCGCATAGACGCATGTAAGTGCAGAACGCAGGAAAAATGCAACATGCTGCATCTAAACCTGCGTTCGGCGCTTTCATGCGTCTGTGCGAGTACAGCCCCATTGAAAAGAATTCAGTGCATCTACTCCTGCGCTCCCCTGCGGCTGAAGCATGAAACTGGAACGCAGGGGAGCACAGCTAAAACGCTTGTGTGTAAGATCCCTAAGAGATTCTGCCTTTGTACGTGTTGATATTTTTTTATCACATTTAGAGCTCATTTAGTTAGCTTTAACTAATATGTCATATTGTACTTTTTTCATTAACAAAGTTGTTTTTCTATTTGTGCACGTCTTGTGGAACATATTATATCTGTCTGTGATTTTTTTTTTCCTGCATTCTGGCCACCCTCAAAATTCCCAGAATAAAATTCTGCTCTTTATTGACTATTGCAGCTACAGCCATGATAAATGTGCGCAGTGGTGCAGTAATGCCTTCAAGTAATTCAGAAGAACAGAGATGGGTAAATGACAATCAGCGCAATAACAGGTATAACTTTTTGATATTAGGTCAAAAAGAAAAATTGGAAGCTGGAAATGGCTGGAAATAGAATGTACCCTTTAAGTGTCTATGCAAAGTGTGCTCCGATTAGGCACTTTCAATATATAACTTTCAGTGTTGAAAACTGAACATCATTTAACAAGAAACATTAGAGTCATGAGAAACTGGAAGCATTGTTACCCATGATAAATTGCCTCTCCAGCAAGTAACAAAGCATCCAAAACTTGCCATTGGTACTCGCAGGAATTGTCGGGCAAAAAATATGAATTGGAGATGGCAAAGTTCGACGGCAGTTTACACAATTCATATGTTTTACCTGCAGCAATTCCCATTCAGCACAATGAAGAAGTATTTTCAGGTGCTTTGACACCCACCATATAGATGATTTCCCGCAGACCCCTAGGTCTGCTGATATTGTGTGCTGTGTTCATTTTGCTTATACTTCTTACATTTAGCCCCCATTTTCCTTTTATATGCCTCAACACTAGGGGCCATATTTGTTATGCTGTGCAAAAAACAGAGGGATAATACACCATATATCTCCAGGTTTCACCTTGTAAAAAAAGGGGGAAACATTTGTACACATTTTTTCTTAGAATGACTTCCGCTGGAAGCAATGTAAATTAACGGCAGCAAATCTGGCTTTCGCATGGCGTAAAATTACACACACCTTGATTAACATTTATTTTACACAGCTTTTTACACCATTCCTTTCATTGAATTTTGTTTTACACAACATAATAAATATGCCCCTATATTTACTACATAACTGCCATTATTGCCATGAACTTTTTTGTATAACTGTAGAAGTGCTTTTTATATTGATGCCTACATGTGAGGCGCTACCTACTTTCAATACTTCCATACCTTTCCAAATTTCTCTCACTATGAAATAAAGACATTTGAAGATTTTTTCCCTATTTCAGGGAAATAGAATGTAAGCATGGCAATATGTTTGCAAAAATCACCCTTAGGAACAGAGAAAAGTATTTTCTGGTGTTAATAGTGCCTGTGTTCCATATTTACTGTGCATTTCAAATGATAATATTAAGAAAACTAAATATGAGAATATGTGTTTCAAATGATGATGTTAAAAAACTGTTCTGCAACTTATCTCAGAGCAGGAATAATCAAAACCATTCTACTGCTTGAGGTAGTAGAACCAAGCGAATTTTGCTAACCCTTCCAACTTCTACTCAATACACAGAGATGCAAAGCTGTTCCCTACAGGAGGGTGCCCTGCTGCATTCTTTCACCCACAGAGAGTCAAACTTCCAATTAAGAAGTTCAGCTCTTAAGTTGCATGCTTCTCAATACTGAAATGCAGATAAATACTAGCATGTTACTCCAGCAAGGGTCTAGAAATGGATGCAGGCAAGGTGGGAGCAGTCCTGGATTGGACCCAACCCCTTTCGTTACGGGCAACCCAAAGATTTCTAGGTTTTGCTAATTATTATCGGCAGTTTATCAAAAAATTTTCCCTCATTGCGGCCCCCATCACTAATCTGACTAAAAAGGGCGCTGACCCCAGCATGTGGCCTCCCGAGGCCATTCAAGCATTTGATTTCCTAAAGAAGGAATTCAGTTCAGCCCCCATTCTCAGACACCCCGATACTGCACTACCTTTTATTGTGGAGGTTGACGCCTCTGAGGTGGGAGCGGGGGCAGTCCTTTCTCAAAGGCACCCGACTACCAACAAGTTACATCCCTGTGCTTTCTTCTCCAGGAAGTTTTTACCCACAGAGGTGAATTATGATATAGGTAACAGGGAATTGTTGGCAGTCAAATGGGCCTTTGAGGAATGGCGGCATCTCCTGGAGGGTGCAAAACATCTGGTGACGGTCTATACTGACCACAAAAATCTACTATATATAGAGTCTGCTAAACGCCTTAATCCGAGGCAGGCTAGGTGGGCTCTATTTTTCACAAGGTTTAATTTTTCTTTGACTTTCAGGCCTGGGACTAAAAACACCAAGGCGGATGCACTCTCTAGGAGTTTTGAATCCATTTCTTCTGACTCTAGTGAGTGTACTCCCATTATTCCCAGAGAAATGATCATAGCAACCCTTGAATCTGACCTTTCCTCTTTATTGCTCCCTCTTCAATCTTCTGCTCCTATTGATACCCCTTCGGGGAGATGGTTTGTACCTCAGGAGTTAAGGGAGCAAGTATTGAGGGAGGTTCATGATTCTAAAATGGCAGGACATCCAGGTATTGCTAAAACGGTGTCTCTGTTATCCCGTTTGGTGGCCTTCATTCAAACAAGATACTAAGGCCTTTTTAAATTCTTGTCCAGTCTGCCAAAGGTCTAAATCCTCTCGGAAGTCTTCCCAGGGGTTGCTACTTTCCTTACCAATTCCAGAAAGACCTTGGACCCATCTTTCGATGGACTTTATTGTTGATTTGCCTCCTTCACAGGGGAAAACTGTGATCTGGGTGGTGGTGGATAGGTTTAGCAAGATGAGCCAATTTGTTCCCCTTCCACACCTCCCTTCTGCTAAGACTTTGGCTGACCTATTTGTTACCCACATTTTTAAGTTTCATGGTTTTCCTAAAAATATTGTTTCTGACAGGGGGGTTCAATTTGTTTCTAAGTTTTGGCGTGCTTTCTGTTCTTTGGTTGGGATTGAGTTATCCTTTTCCTCTGCTTATCACCCCCAAACCAACAGTCAAACAGAGAGGGTAAACCAGTCCCTGGAACAGTACCTCAGGTGTTATGTGTCTGACAACCAGTCCACGTGGGCGGAACTGTTACCCTGGGCAGAATTTGCATACAATAATGCTACCCATTCTTCCTCTGGGGAGTCCCCTTTCTTTATTGTCAATGGGTTGCACACCAAAGCTTTTTCGTTCTCTGGGTCTGGTTCCCCTGTACCATCTGCCAACTCCTCCGTTGAGTTATTTTCTAAAGTTTGGTCTCAAGTGCATGAGTCTCTATCTGCAGCTACTTCAGCTCAAAAAAAAGCTGCTGACAAATGTCATAGAGAGGCACCCCAGTATAAAGTTGGGGATTTCGTCTGGTTAGCTACCAAGAATATCAAGTTGAAAGTGCCCTCTCTCAAACTGGGTCCTAAATTCATTGGTCCATATCCCATCACCGCTATTATCAACCCTTCTTCGTCTTAAATTACTTGTTAATTTTAAGATTTCAGACTCATTTCACGTTTCTTTGTTAAAACCTACTAACAATGTCCGTTTTGTCTCTGCTCCTCCCCCAGTGTTAGTTGAAGGTCAGCCTGAATTTGAGATCCAGGAGTTTCTAGATTCCCGCCTTGTGCGTGGTAAGTTGCAGTATCTTACCAGGTGGAAGGGCTTTGGCCCTGAGGAGAACTCCTGGGTCTCAGTTGATGACATCAGGGCTGACCGCCTCAGGAAGCAATTCCATCTAAAATTTCCTGGTAAACCTGGGGGTCCGGTGGCCCCCCCTGGAGAGGGGGGGTAATGTAAGAAAGTTACCTGTGCGGCAGGGACGCCCGCCGCATGGTTCTTCGCCGCGTGGTTCTTCCTCTCCGGCTTGATCCTTAGGGCGCGCTTTTTAAAGGTACAGGCGCGCTGGCGTGATTACGCCAGCATGCATTTGCGCACGTTTTGGCACGAAATTTGACTGTATTTAAGGCCCATTCTGATCCCCAGCCAGTGCCCGTGATAGAACTTGTTTCTAGTGGTTTCCTGAGCCTTGTGCATCTGATCTGAATCTCGCCTGTCTGATTATCCATGTTTGAACTTGCCTGTATCCTGACTATTCTGAAATCTGTATCCTGACCCTTGCCTGCCTACGACAACTCTTCCTGCTTAACCCCTGATTGACAACCCGGTTTGACCCTTGCCTGCCTGATGATTCTGATATCCGCCTGCCTCGACTCTGCTTGTCTGACGATTCTCTTGCCTGCTCCATTTGTACCGTGACCTTCGGCCCAAAAGACTCTGCTAACTGCCGTGCCCCTTCGCCAGCAAGAATATCTTGCCTTGCACCCCTCGTTAAGTCCAGGTGGCACCCAAGTAAGCTGAGGGCTCCTCCCGAAGCCCAACAGTGGTCACACTACTGGTGAAGCCGAGCCGAGACCAGGGTGCTTGGCATTTGTTCTGGTATCGGGTGCCGATCGTGACAATGCGGTTGAGAGGGCTGTAATCAAATAAAGCCAGTTGGATATATTGGTACAGTTAAAATATGGCATGCAGTAAATTAATTCACCTATATGTATAACAATATTCAGCGAATAACCTTTTTACCAGTTTTCTTAGGAAAATTACTGTGATAAAAAAGGCAATGTGACAGACAAAATTCTAGGAAGTGTCGTGATTTTTTCGGTATGAATCCAGCTAAATCAAAATGACCTATATGTTTTATCCTCATACATTTCTAACAGCCAATAGCTCTCTTTGAATGACTTTTTTTTCATTATACAAGGTCATCTCATATACTCCATGTTTATATGACTCCCCAAAAAACAGGAGGCTTAGGCATGTTTTCCATTCTGGGCACTTTTAAGCAGCAGCCAATACATTGACCAGCCTGGCTTTTAAGTCTTTTTGAGGATGTCAAAACCTACACATTACATCTCCAAATATTCCTTTTAACCTCCCCCAACTACCTCCACTGCACTGGGGGAGGGGGTTGAACAAGAGGAGATGGAATTAGGAAATCACTTCAGGTCAGCTCAACCCTTCCAGGTCATCTTTCAGCCACATTTGTCTAAGGAGGTGGGAATACATAGGGGAGGTCTTAATAGTGTATCCTAGGGTGGTGGTCATTCATTTCATTCCAGACAGGTCTTCTGAGCTGCTGATTGGACAGTAGCTGATACCCCAAAGCTCTGGATGGTATAGAGATTCCCAGGGAACTCTGCATGTGCTGATTCAAGAAAATGTGAATGTGTGACATTATGGCAGCACACAGTAATAAGGACCTATGTGCCATTTCAGTCTGACCACAGATAGAAGAGACTTCCCTTATCATTGAGACTCAGCATGGCAGAAGGTAATGGGATTCTTGTGGAGGGAAGGCTTGTGAATTATATTTAAAAGGTGATTTTGCTTTGGAGATTTGAAGGGTGTTGGTGAGGAGGAGGAGGTGGAAGGGGTTGGCAATACTTGTTGGCCTACTATTGTCTTGCAGAATTTGGAATCTTTTGAATGGCAACAGCCCTCCCACCTCCATTGTTTAGTGAAGATGTAGCTAACCTTATTTCCCCATTCTGTCCCTTTAATCTCTTTTTCTGGTTTTGGGGGATGGTGGGGGTCTAACAAGCTGTATGATCTCACAAGGCTAAAAGGCACCAGAACTTCAGCAGGGACAGCTTCAAGGCAGACCCTGGAGATACTTGATAACTTCAGGATGGGTTCTGTCTCCAACCAGGAAATTACAGGTGAAGAGCCATTATATTGGGGATATTCTGGGGAACCATAAAGTCTGACCACTCCTGAGGCATGGAGGTCTCTGTGTGTGGGCTTCAGATGCCATTTGCCAAAATAAATGATGTGGGCACATGATTTACCTATGCCATGGTTAAAATAATCCCAGCGAAGGCATGGAACTGGGTTTATTATTTTTGAAATGTTTCTTTTGTGCATACATGTTTTGTTTTATGGCACGTTTTGGTTTTTATGGAGACTTTTGCTTGTGGAACGTGACTTGTATTATATTGTGCCTAGTATGATTTAACTCAAGGGTTGGATATCTGTAATCATCCACTAACTTTAGTGAAAAACATATTCTCTCCCAAAATTTGCAAAATTGTGCAATTTATATTGCATTTAGTTGCACAGACTGGGCCAAGCATTTCCATACTCATATTTTTCCACTATACCCAATGCAATGCTCACTTTAAAGATAGAGCTTTTTTCAAACTAATTTTTCCCAAATGTGTAAAAATAACTGAGAGGCGTGCCTTCAGATTGCTACTGGTAAATTCATACTGAATTATGTGCTGCATGTTAAAAGGTTTATACTAACCCATTTTTTTGTACTTATAAGATTTTTGGTCACGTTCATTTTATTTAGATTATCACATTGCATTTAGATATATTAATATTATACTAGCATAAAGTAATTTTATTTTCAAAAAAAGTTATAAAACTGAATTTCCATCTTGTACAGCCAAATCAAAGTAGTCACCACCAATATTCTTCAAAGAACACAGAAAACAAACCCTTCAACTGTGTATTCTGCTCATGTATAATGGCCATAGGGCTATGCTATACATAAGAAATAAGGCAATGAAGACTGCATAGAACCAATGAAGATAGAAACTTCTACCAATGAGCGTATATGAGTGCAGTAGGGTAGTAGTGTATGTTTATATTCTTTTATTGGCTACATAATTCTGAAGTGATTGTACTGGCAGATACAATATACATGAGATACAATATACATGACCTTCCTCTGAAGGGGGCTGAAACCACGGGGTCTACTTCTTCTATAGGTGTAAGAAATCCCCCAACCACACTAACTGCTTGTGTCCCCTACCTGGCACTATTGGCCAGGGAGCTGGGGACACAAGCAGGTGGAGGGAGGGCCAGGTGGGTTAATTGCAATGCGCAATTAAAAGTCGCAATGCGCAATTAAAATTCGCAATGCAATAACAGTTTAAGGAACAATATACATTGAGAGATGTGGATTTTTTGTCTTGTTGGTGCGAATTGTTTTGCTCTTTGCGACTTTTATTACATTCCCCTGTAAAAATCCACATCTCGCAATGTAATATTGTTCCTTAAACTGTTATTGCATTGCGAATTTTAATTGCGCACTCATAAGAAGTGCTTGAAGGTGTTGTAATCTTTTGGAGCAAACATAACGACTTTTTCAGTAAGAAGTTTTATTACATTGACTGCGCATTGGCGCAAACTATAAAATTCGCAAACGGTCTTTCACTGTCGGAAATGGTCGCTAAACAGTTTCCAGGCTCGCAAAAGCTATATTAAATTCGCACAAAGCAAAATTTGTCCGCGCAAAGGCATAACTTTTCGCATTGCGAATAGTTTTTCCGTTAGCGATTTTTATTACATTCCCCCGTTAAACTCATTGGCTAATTGATTTTGCTTGTGACGCTCTGAGTTACGTGTTATTGCATTGCAGTTTTCTAGAAAAAATACCAGCCTTCCTATATATTTATATTTTGCTATATATTTATCTTTTTTCCCTATTAATAACATTGGGATCAACCATAATTTTTACTAGCCAGGCCGGTAAAATACAGGCCAGGTGGCTACCCTAGTTGCATTTGAAACTCTTCAAAATGCACTGTTGTGTTTACAAATAATGTATATAAAGCTATAAGCTATTGGTTGTCGGGGGATTATGGGAGTTGTAGTTTAAAACAACTGGGGAATGCATTTTCAATTAGTGCAAAATGCCAGAAACTCTCTTATAAAAATGTGTACATGAGTGCTACTGCAAAATTACCCTAGTTCATTTAAAAGCCTAAGGGCTTTTACACATGGATGTTTCTTTTCCTGCATTTAACACACGTTTAAACTCAGGTCTGAGCACAAATAAACAAATTCACTAATTGATTCCGTTATATTCTGTCTGACTGTTCTCATGAGCGTTCTGAGTTGCATTTTTCTCAAATTGTATTTCAGTGCGTTTTTCTAAGCATGTTGCATTTTCTTGCTCTTGATGCGCATTCAGCTACCAATAGAGGGTTGCACTTGGAATAGAAAACAATTGGTTGAATAAAAAAAAACTGCAATATATATTTTCTATGCTCAGCATGTGTTTAAAAACGCAGAGAACACTGTCTGTGTTTAAGAGTCCTAATTAACACTGTGTTGCCCTTAGTAAGAATGGCTTAATTATTACACCGCCTTTATATCTGGAAACTTGAGAGCTTGGAACATGCTCTCTTTTGCAGCAGGATGGGGGTTGGGGGGAAGCAATTTTCTTGTGCTCACCCACTTCCTCATTAGGAGGGTATAATCAGCTGCAAAGAAACAGGAAGTAAAAAGGCCAAGTTAAATGGATTTCTACAATGCACTGAAAATTGCTAGCTTTTTAAAAGGGCTATTTTACCCACTGCATCTAGAGACTTTTAAGGTCAAGAAAAAGAGACCTAATGCATATGGTAGTTTTAATTGTAGATAAGCCAGCAGAGAAACTGATCTGCTCTCTCTATCTGTATCCAGTAATAGGTGCAGGAGCAGCCTTTGAGCACACAGACCCATGTGCCAGTTGCCTTAAGGAGAAGGTTCTAACATTTAGGGCTGAACTACATGGCGTGTAAATGAGCGATCCGTCGGCAGGCGATGACATGCATGTGACGTGTCGGACGTCCAGGATATAATGGGACTGATCGAGAATCACAAGTACAAACTACATATCTGGCGGATGTGAATGCCGCACGCTGTGTCTTCATCCGACAGTCGTATAAATGTAGTTTATACCTACGATTTCCGATCAGTCTCATTATATCCTGGATGTCCGACTGGGCATGTGTGTCATCGCCTGACGACGGATCGCTCCTCCACGCGTCATGTAGTTCTCGCCAGACATTTTTAGTGTAAAACCCAGGGTCAGAACTAGGGGCAGGCAGAGTAGACACATGCCTAGTCGGCGAAGCTGGGGGGGGGTTGCCAGGCACGTATCTTCTCTGCCTCATACCCCTTGTCCAGTCCCCTCTCTCTGTGTCCACGTAGTTTTTGTGCATGCACGTCCTTTCTGTGCACATCCCTTTTGACAGGAACTTGGGGCAGTGTGTAGTTTATATTGGCCTGAAATTGTCTAAACATCTATTGCTCAAGTCTGAACAGTTAAAATAAGAAGCTAATTAAAAACCCTGTCAGCCTGATTTGAGCATATTGGGTAAAGTTTTGCTTGTTTGGCAAACTCACAAAAAAGGGGATATATTAATTTATGGCCAGCTTTACAGTTTAGGAGTTATTTATCAAAGTCCGATTTTATCTCAACATTTTCTGCTGCAAGCTCTGATCAAAACTGCTCGGGTTTTTTATGTATATTTATTATTACATTTCTATGAAAATTTGCGTTCTGGAAAAGCAGTCAGCACATCGATTATATCTCCTGTAGAGAATCGGTGCACGTTCCTCAGTGGCCACTTTCCACTGATATCACAACAATCTTTGTTTGCAGAACAGTCTGGTGCTGTTCTGCAAACAAAGATTGTTATGAAAATTTGCGTTGCAGGAAAAAACTATTTTCGCGGGGTTTTTTTGGGGGATTTTTCACCCGAAAACTCAGATAATGAGCAATGTCAATCAAATGTCTGTGCAAAAATCCTTGATTGAGCTTTTTTGTACAGAGGACACTGTTCTGTGTGTGTCACAAAGGACCCTTCCGATTAAAAAAACATGTTGTATGTTCAAATTCTGTGTAACTCAAAAAAACAAACTTATACAGAAAACTTGCCATGGAGTACCCATTTACTCACTCTTGAGTGTGTGTGCAGTAACATTCACACTCCCAAAAGGGCCTCACAGGCTACTAAGTCACCCTTAACAGTTCTATGGCTTACCTACAGCCACATGAGCAAGTGTCACCAGGACACCATATTGGTCACTTGAGAAATCCTAAATATCTAAATAATAATGGATTCGTGCATATCAATTGAGAGCAAAATAAATTGCAAACACAGTCCAATACTACAGGGTAGCATGCATTTCAAACATCCCAACATCAAATAATCTACGTGCCAATACAAGACAACATACAAAATAACAAAAGGCTGCATGTCAAAGCCTTGGAGAATTCTCCTTGCCCTAGCCTAGGGGATGGGTGGGCTGAATTCACAGACTGCTAGTTCATATATTGTCTGATATTGGCATGCAGATTATTCACTAATGACGTAAATGCTGCATTTAGGGCTTTTACACATCGCGTTTTTTTGCTGCATGTAAGCGCAGCACGTTGCATTCCACCTGCGTTTGGCGCTTACATGCGTCTGTGTAAGTACAGCTCCCTTAACAATAATTTAGTGCGCTTACTCCTGCACTCCCCTGCGGCTGAATGAAAGAAAGCAGAACGCAGGGGAGCGCAGCAAAAAACGTCAATGTGTAATAGCCCTTGTGAAAGCAACTTTGCAGAATCCTTGATTCCAGGTATCCCTAAAAATTGTACAGAGGCACTCAACATTGGGGCACTTTAACATGTGGGGCTTTAAGGAATGCTATGTAGTTGCAAATACTTTTTTGAAAGGGGGATGGTTTGAAGCAGATCAGGGGCATGACCAGGGTACATGAGCATTGTCCACATTTTTACATCTAATTGTTAGGAGCAGTGATGTAACTGAATATTAATTGACCCCACAGCAAATTATTTTTCAGGCCCCCAAAATGTTTAGAGGTTGGCCTTTTTCACCAATATTTAACTTCTATATGAATTAGGAATTCATGGGGCCCCTATACTTGCTGGACCCCCCTGCAGCCACAGGGTCTGCTTCCTCTGTAGTTATGCCCCTGGTTAGGAGGTATGGAGTTTTATGTCCAATTTTACTGCTGTCATTGGTTAATTTTACATTAATGTTGCATATGGTGTTTTCATGCCAGCATAAATAAATTGGCAGAGAAAGCACCAATCCACTATCATTCACCTTGTGGTCCAGCAGCACTGAGAGGTATGGCAGCAATCTGTCAGCACTCACACTGGGCAAATTTCAGCCCAAAAAAAATTTTGGACTGCAATTGCTCAGTATGAGAATGGCAGATGTCAGCACTGCTGGAACACAGGGTGGATTGGAGCTCTCTTTGCAGGCGTATTACACTGGCTTAGTGTTTTGTCAGCAGCACAAAAATGAGTATTTCCTTCACTAGGGTTGCAACCTTGCCTATATTTTACTTGCATGGTTATTAAAAATGATGTTTCACACCAATGTTATAACTAGGGAAGGAAGATAAAAGAATAGGATTCCTAGAATGTTTTTCCAGAAAAGGTAGCAACCCTACCCTTTACAGGAGTAGGTAACACCAGATATGGGGAAACTTAAATAACCACACACACAGAATTGTGATCCGCTTCAGTTTTCGAGTAATCTATCTAAAAAAGCTGATTGACCACAAAGAAAAACAGATTTCCCATGTGTATCATGTTATCTGGTATTCTAAAAGCTAACAATTTTGCCAAACTTGCACTAATATCCAGTAACCCCCCCCCCCCAAGTGACCAGCTTTAAGGTATTTTTAGGCTGGGGGTGGGAGAACTTTTAGAAGGGGTAAAAAAGGATAAGATACTTGACTTCATTGCAAATCATAATACTATAAGTGTGTGCCAGCATGGTTTTATGTGCAACCGATCTTGCCAGACTAAAACATTTGATACAATGCCACACAGTAGGTTACCGGTTAAATCAAGGAATGTTGGCCTGGAACATATAGTATTTGTACCTGGATAGAGAACTGGCTAAAATATAGACTACAACGAGTGGTGGTAAATGGAACATTTTCTAATTGGATCAGTGTTGTTAGTGGAGTACCACAAGGTTCTGTACTAGGTCCCTTGCTTTTCAACTTGTTTATTAATGTCCTGTGTTGGGAATTGAAAGTACTGTTTCTATTTTTGCTGATGATACTAAATTGTGCAGAATTATAAGTTCCATGCAGGATGCTGCCACTTTGCAGACTGATTTGACTAAATTGGAAAACTGGGTCACAAACTGGAAAATTAAGTCGGTCAAGGTTGGCAAAAGACACTTGTGAGGGGACAAGATTACTCTTTATAAGTATATTAGAGGTTGTTATAGACAGATAGCAATAAACCTTTGTTTCCATAAAACTGATCACCTTACCAGAGGTCACCCCTTCAGACTAGAGGAAAAGAATTTTCATTTGAAGCAACGTATTGAGTGACAGTTGTGGAATGCACTGCCGGGTGATGTTGTGATGGCTGATTCTATTAATGCCTTTAAGAGGGGCTTAGATTATTTCTTGGACAGATATAATATCCAAGGCAATAATGCTACTAAATGCTACAGTTAAGTGTATAGATATAGGTATACATAGTTTATGTTAGTGTATGGAGGTGTCAGTGTGTGTATGTATGGATGCTGGGTTTTATTTGGAGGTGTTGAATTGATGGTCTTTTTTCAATCCAACTTAACCATATAACTATGTAACTATATTGTCTGATAACAGCACATAGATCATTCACTGTCTAGAAAAATAAAATGTACGATATTAACTGGATTTATGTTCTATACACAGAAGGGCTTCCAAAATCTTTGGATGGCACAGCAGATATACACAAGAGCGACGAATCTGTAAGCTTTCAAGGATCTGGAGTATGCAAATGGTTTAATGTACGCATGGGTTTTGGATTCCTCACCATGACCAAGAAGGAGGGAACTGATCTTGAGACCCCATTAGATGTTTTTGTTCATCAGGTGAGGATGAAATAATTATATCTGTCTTATTTAGTCTCAGATTTCAGACGCTATGTGGTGGTTAGATACACAGAGCTGTTAGTAGCAATCTACAATATAGACAATAGTGATAACCAGCTTTACTAAGACACTACATTAGTTATAATAGATGCAACTCTATGTCTATGGCAGGGTATTTTGTAGCCACAAAAAATAGCTGCAACTAGTATTTCTGTGTCTTCATCCTAAGGAGTAAATTTATCAAAGAGTGAAGTTCCGCCACTAGAGTGAAATTCCGCAGCTCTCAACTCATTTCTATGGGATTTTGAAAGGCGTATTTATCAATGGGTGAAGTGAAAGTTCACCCTTTGATAAATACGCCTATAAAAATCCCATAGAAATGAATGGAGAGTGGCGGAATTTCACTCTAGTGGCGGAACTTCACTATTAACTTCACTCTTTGATAAATATACACCCAAATGTGTGGCTCTATCTCCATATTTATGGCCATGCTATTAAACCAGTAGTTGTGGATGTATAGTTGGCCCCAAGAAGCAATACCATGCCTTCATCCACCATTTCTGGGTAGCATTTTTGGTTTTGAGGCAATGTTTTACAAGTTACTGATGTGTCTGAAACTTTACAGATTTGTTTCTAATGTACAGTGACTTTTTTTTAGCCCACCTCACCTAACCTTATCAATTCCAACAAAAAGATCCTTTACGAGAAAGTAAAGACTGAGCCAATATATGGAGTGTGAATTGCATTCCCATGCAAAACATTTGATTCTAGTGGTGGGATGTTTTCTTTGGAGGCCCCCTACTATCATCCCTTACGTAAACCTTGCATACTAATAAACTTAATTGCCATCAGAATAAAATAGGCAGGATGCCCAGCAGGGAAGTAAGTGAATGAATACACATATACTCCAGGCAATGGGCTCTACAGTTGTTAACCTTTTGCTGACCCAGGCCAGGCACTCCACTGATTCACATGTGTGGGTGGCATACAGGCAATATCTAACTTTATTGCCCAGAAGGTTCAATTTCCTTACTGCAGTCGCTAACATTCCAACATCAAACGGTCTCTCTCCTGGCCAGAGACACCCTCCCACCAGGTCAGATGCATTTCCTATCCCAATATCTGCAGTGTCTAAATGATATGGGTTAAGATAAGGCATCCTGTACAACAAGATGATATGATTCTGTGTGTTTGGAGAAGGATGACATCTCACAGGGTAAAAAGGGTGATGTATAAACATCCTGTCTAGTTACTATTAGGCACAGCATCAGCCTATGAGCACACGCACACAAAACGGTTTTTGCTCAACAACACAAAATTATGCATTTTTGTGCCAAAATCGACTCTGTGGGGCCGATTCACTCAGCTCGGGTGAAGGGTTCGAATGAAAAATACTTCGAATTTCGAAGTATTTTTTGGGTACTTCGACCATCGAATGGGCTACTTCGACCTTCGACTACGACCTTCAACTTCGATTCGAACGATTCGAAGTAAAAATCGTTCGACTATTCGACTATTCGATAGTCGAAGTACTTGCCCTTTAAAAAAAACTTCGACCCCCTACTTCGGCAGATAAAACCTACCGAAGTCAATGTTAGCCTATGGGGAAGGTCCCCATAGGCTTGCTAAGCTTTTTTTGATCGAAGGATTTTCCTTCGATCGTTGGATTAAAATCCTTCGAATCGTTCGATTCGAAGGATTTAATCGTTCGATCGAACGAAAAATCCTTCGATCGTTCGATCGCAGGATTTGCGCTAAATCCTTCGACTTCGATATTCGAAGTCGAAGGATTTCAATTCGAGGGTCGAATTTCGAAGTATTTTTAACTTCGAAATTCGACCCTTCGTGAATCGGCCCCTGTGTGTGCGCTCAGAGACGTGAAGCCTGTTAGTGCACTTGTAAGAAGCACAAGATAGGAACACATCAGCTTTTCTATGCCAATATTTTCTATGCCAATGAGGCAAGTTAAAAAAACGCTTCTTAGACAGCAGCGCCAAGCAAGTTAATGGGGGTTGTAAAAATTCACTCCTGGAACTTTTATCAAAAAACTCCTTCACTTCCTATTTATTCCTATGGGATTTTTAAAAGCATATTTATCAAATGGTGAACGCCATTGATAAATACGATTCTAAAAATCCCAAAGGATAAGTAGAACATGGGTGAGTTTTACTGTGGTGAATTCTATTTGCACATTTTGATAAATCTAACACTTGGAGGCCCATTTATCAAAGTCCGAATTTATCTCAATATTTTCTGAGGAAAAACTCCAAATCTGCACAGGATTTTCTCCTTATTTATTAATACACTTTTCTGAAAAAAATTGGCGGGGAAAAACCTGAAAAAAATCTGAATCGTAAGAATCTTTCAGATTTTTGCCCGAAAACCACAAAATAATCTAAATTATTGCACGAAACCCAGCGCAGATCAAAATATCTTGGGGACTTTTTCCATTGACTTATATGCATCCTCAGCATGTCTGAGATGCTGGATTTTTGGATTCGGACTTCTTCCATCCTCAGGATATAATAAATCCCAAAACATTAGTGGGTTTTTTCCTACTAAAAATTCAGATTTTATACTAAAAAAACACAAATTCTGGTTATTGGCATTCGGAGTTTAGTAAATAACCCCCTAAGAGTCAGATTTACAGTTTTTAAACGAGAAATTCAGCTTTTCTAATGTAAAAGGGTGCATTTGTGTTCTCTGTAATAGCAATGCAGCCCCCTCCAGTGCAGCAAGGTAAACCCTGGGGGGGTTGGGGGCAGCTCTTGCCTCAGAATCAGCCCTGGAACAGCCATGTGTGCCACTAGCCTAAATGTTAGTCTTTTCAAACTACATTTTAACCACAAATATAAACTCTCAATTCTGTAATATATGCTATGCAAGAATAAACTCTATGGGTTGTCTAAATGTGTATATTTAGCTTCCTTTTGGAGAAAATACATGGGGGTTACATAGAAAAAAACTGTTTCTGTCCCAACATAACTAATCAGAGTTTTACCCCTTAATTTACCCCTGATTTTCCATGATACAAACCATTGCTATACAGAATAAGACACACCATAATGCATTTGATATCCCTAGTGCTGTCTGCCTCTCACCATGGGGTTTAGAGGGAACTGATATCATTACATGATCTTTTCCAGACCTGTTTCAAGCCCCTATGTTGAGAAGCAGGACATGCTGCACCATTCCCTGTCAGTATCTCAATCTGTTTGATGTGACCTTTAGCAGCACTCTAGGGAAACTAAAAAGCAAGCAAATCTAGCAGAACAGGACAATAAACAAACACATGTTAAATGTTGGTAGGCAAGCTGCACAGTACCAGTATATATAATAGAAGAGTATATATTTTATAACATTAAATAGAAAATGGTACATGGGCAGCTAATATGGCTTCAATGCTGTAATGGAAAAATCCTTAAATTTCACTTACTAAAACCATTTAATGAAATGTTAAAGGAATCCATTTAACAAAATATTAATTTTGCACCTGAATTTAATTTGTATGCATGTTTATTATATATGAGTGCCAAAATAACAAATGCTTTACAGCATAGATGGACTTCCTCTGTAATTGTAATTCAGTCTGCAGGAGTCACAGATAAATGGAGTAATGCTGGTATTCAGCACTTACAAGCTTAAAGGAACAGTAACACCAAAAAATGTAAGTCTCTTAAAGTAATGAAAATATAATGTGCTGTTGTGCTTCACTGGTAAAACTATTATGTTTGCTTCAGAAACACAACTATACTTCATATAACCAAGTTACACAGCAGATTGTTTACATAAAACTATAGTAGTCTTTCTGAAGCAAACACACCAGTTGTACCCATGCAGTGCAGCAGTACAAATGTTATTGTCATTCTTTTAAAAAAAGTTACATTTTTTGATGTTACTTTTCCTTTTAAGGGATTGTTCACCTTTGAATTAACTTATATTAAGATGTAGACAGTGGTATTATAAGACAATGTGCAGTTGGTTTTAATGTTTTATTATTTGTATTTTTGACTTATGTCATTTTTTTATTCAGCAACTTTCCAGTTTACAAATTCAGCAATTTTGTTGCTAGTCTCCAAATTACCCTAGCAACCATGCATTAATTTGTATAAGACTGGAATGTGATTAGAAAGATCAGTAATAAAAAGTAGCAGTAACAATATATTTGTATATATATCTGCCTGAAACCCCATCATCTTTTCCTTTAAGCCCTTCCTTTTTGTGGCCCATTAGGAGGTATGTAAAATAAATCCTTATGATGCTAAAATGAGAATTATTCTTAAAAATAGAATATACATGTACCTATGTTCCAGATTAAAAATTTAAGGTGACCATACACAGGCCAATAAAAGCTGCCGACAGACCAAGTCGGCAGCTTATTGGCCCCTGTATGGGGCCCCCCAACGGGCTTCCCCGATCGAGATCTGGCCGAAAGTCAGACAAAAAATCCAGTTGGATCGCGGCCGCATCTGTTCGTTGATGCGGTCCCGCGATCCGACCCCGTTCCCATGCGTTAGGATCCGATCATTGGGCCCGATATTGCCCACCTCTCCGTGTATGGCCACCTTAAGTCATGCTTCTAACATATTCCCACCAGATCTACCCTAATGCCAACACAATCCACTCCATACCCCTCTTCTCCCTACCAAAACACATAATCACCTGTGAGATTCAACCAATTTTTGGCACTTGTATTTAGGCCAGTGTCACACTAGGTATTATGATAGATGTTACATATGACACACATTATGTGCATTGCTCAGTGCTCACCATTGCTTGTATTGGTTAAATCATGGTGTGGCTGCATATTCCAGATTCATCATTAATGCTCAATAAAAAGCTTTCCTGTCACAGCTTGCCTTTGTAAAAAATAGCTTATGTTCTGCTTACTGTGACAAATGTCCTTTGAAATTCCAGAAGCTCTCTGTCACTACCAAGGTGTTTTAAAGCAGAGCATTTGGCATGCCGAACTATAGCAAGTGGTGAATGGCTTCAGACAACCATTGCTTTCCAAATGAGCCCAGTCACAAGTGGCATTAAATAGAGTAAAAATATATAGCATAGAAAATGATTTCAAATAAATAAATTGGTTTACTACTTCACCCATAACAATTTTAAACTCTAACATTTTGTCCATAAAACCACCACTATATTTGCAATATTGTATTTCAGGAAAAGGAAATTAGCAACCCAGGGTTTATGGAGCCCTAAAACATTTTGCTGTGAGGCTGTGAATTATTTGCTACTCTTTAGGGTAAGGTCACACTGGGCGTTTTGGGGAGATTTAGTCACCTGGCGACTAATCGCCTCGTCTTTGCGGTCAACAATCTCCCCGAGCGCCTTCCCTCACTCTGCGCTGGCTTAAATGAAAAATTCATTGCCACGTGTGATTAGGCTGGCGATTTTTCATTTTAGCCAGCGCAGAGTGAGGGAAGGCGCTCAGAAAGATTGGTCACCGCAAAGACGAGGCGATTAGTCGCCAGGTGACTAAATCTCCCCGAAATGCCCAGTGTGGCCTTACCCTTAGTGGAGAGGGATACATCAAGGTGACCACAGTGAGCAGTGTGTGATAATAATAATGTCAGTTGTTGCATAATAACTCCTAGTAATAATGTAATCTTAGATGCCAATCCCATCCCGCCTAATGGTATTATAAAGTATCAATAGGCATTTTTAGTTGATAGTTGCAGGTTGTGAGTAAATCGAAGCAACTTTATACACACAGCTTTATAATACTTTACATTTTTTTGTATCTCTGAGAAGAGTGCCAGCCTCCTTAGAGCAGTACTTCCAGCACATGGCTGTATATTATGGCAAACCCCCACTCCTATATTTCTCCCTTCCCCCTCATCTCCCTGGAATGTAGGGAATGTTCAGCATGTCTAAGATCCCTTTGTTTCCTAAACACTATCCTACCCATTTCTGCAACAACATCCCCCCCCACCCCCACACCAGTATGGGATTCCCAAAAAGCTCCCATTTAGGATATAGGGAAGGGCTTCCTAGACTCATAGCCCATTTTACAAATCTGTGTAAGAGTGGGGATTCCCTCTACAGATGAAAGCATTTATTGCATCTGTGTTAGTGTACATAGCTCACTATGGGGCAAATTCACTAAGATCCGAAGTTGCGCCAGCGACAGCTTTGCCACATTCCGCTGCACTTCGCCAGGCGTAGTTTCGCCAGCGCTACGCAAATTCACTAAAATGTGAAGTTGTGCTCAGGGAGGCGAACGGTAGCGAAGTTGCGCTAGAGTTAATTCGTCAAGCAAAGCGAAGTTACGCTAGCGATGCCTAATTTGCATACGGTGCCAAGTTAAAGTACAATGGACGTATGTGTAGCACCAAATACATTACACTACACAATCTGGGAAAGCTTCATAAAATAGAGTTGTTTGCCCTATACATGTGCCCACTGTATAGTTTAGGTGCCATATGTTAGGAAATGTAGGGGGGAAGGAGGGTACTGTTTTTTGGGACTTAGAAAAAATTTCAACTTTTTTTGAAGCAAGCCCAATCTACTCTATTGCACTTCGCCTGGTCTCAGTTGGCGAAGGCAAGTCTGGCGCAAGAGTTAACGTTCATGAAAATCTGCAAGTTAGTGAATTAGCGTAGTTACGTCCCTTCGCCATAGCGCAACTTCGCCTGGCGTAAGGGTGCGAAGTAGCGCTAGAGTAGGTCCACTTCGCTAGCGAATTTACACAATTTATTACTTATCATATGAAAGTGCTACCATTTTCACCTTCTCTCCTGACCAATATATATATATTTCCTTATAAAGATGTCTGTCATCAGAATGTCACCATATTTAACATTGCATTATTTTTTACCAGAATGTCACCATGTTTAACATTGCATTATTTTTTACCAAACTCAGAGCAAACTCCACATGGAAGGGTTTCGCAGCTTGAAGGAAGGGGAATCTGTGGAATTTACCTTCAAGAAATCCTCCAAGGGTTTAGAATCAACTCAAGTGACAGGACCTGGTGGGGCTCCCTGCATTGGTAGTGAAAGGAGACCGAAAGTAAAAGGGCAGCAAAAAAGAAGACAAAGAGGAGACAGGTGACGAAAATTTATTTTTCAAATGTTTAGCGTAGTTATAGATTGTAGTAACCAGCTTTTGTGGACATTTTGATTAAGGCATTCCTGCTGTTTTGCTATTGCCTTATCATTCATTTCCTGTTCCTGTTTCCCTCTTCCTGTCTAAGCTGAGAGCAAGTGTGGAGCAGGGCTGTGTTACCTGCCATGTTCTAATAAATGTACGGTTTCAATAATTTTTTATTAAGTATTTTCAAGTATACATAGTCATATTAATAAATGTACCAACGGTTCCTGTGCTTGTCTGACTGCTTCACCTGAACTAACACAGCAGTATCATTTAACTCATTGTTAGCCAAGCAGTTTATCATAGTGGCGATGACATGGTTGCCAGGTTAGCGGTTTTCCAGCCAAATTAGGCTACTAATTTAAAGCCCAGGTGGGTTTTGACAGTACAAGCTAGCCAAGGTATGGTTTTGGGCTACTTTTTGGGCCTTTGGCTGTTTTTTACTTTGGAAACCAGCCAAAGTTTATTCTTGCCCTAATGTGCCGAGCCTGCATCTCCCATTGCATGTTGGGTAATGTAGTTTTTTGTTTAACAAATTTCTGACTGCAAAGTTTAAAGTAAGACTACAAAATCCAGCATGCAATGGGACTGACTTGTGTAGAAGTCAGGAGTTACCAGATTTTTGGGCTCTGTACCCTAGTCTCCTCTCGCTCTTAAACATTCATGCATTTTCCAATGACTTTCTTCAATTTCAGACAATTTTGGGGCAAAAATCTGCTGGCCACCAAAATGTAGAGGTTGACCTTTTTTATCAATATTTATTGAAATTATATATGTATAAGGGCCTTATGGGGCCCCTATCCCTCCTGGGACCCACTCTGTAGTTACACCCCTGGTGACAGGCAAATCTGTCCCATTTTGCGTCTTGGAAAAAAATGTGAAAGTGAAAATTTGAAAAAGGCCTAATTTCACTTTTTTTCTCTGCACATATTATGTTATTTTTGGATCACTTTAGAAGTGCCTCTTGGCTAGTTTTGGGCTGGTTTTGTAGCTGACTTTGGCTGGTTTTGAAAATTAGACCAGGCAACCCTGTGTGATGTAAGGATTTGTATTGTTGGGATACAAACTCTGCTGCAGAGAAACCTGGCTGCACAATTTCTTCTCTGTACAGTGAGTAATTTGCTACAATGTCTGCCATTGGGAAAGTCCCAGAGTTTTAAGACTCTGATGAAGAATTTGATTCTTATTTGGAAAGATTAGCACCAGTCACATATGAAGGTCAGCCACCAGCAGAACTGTTCGAAGCAGATTGGATTTGCTTAAATCCTCTTTAGCTGATACAGTGGAGAGACATCAGAAAGTGAGAGTACATAATAATTCCAGAAAAAAAAAAAGACTTTCAAAGTTCCTGTGCTTGTCTGACTGCTTCATCTGAACTAACACAGGATTATCATTTAAACCACTGCTAGCCAAGCAGTTTATCACATAAATAAATATTGATAAATTAAAAGTAAACAAAATATTTTTTGAAAAATGAGCTCAGGATTACCAGACAACTAGAAAGAGTTGGTGTGAGTTGCAAAGCTGCCATCACATCCTAATTTCCAGCAACTGAAATGCACCAACTTAAGCTGAGCATGCATTGTTAGATCTGCAAAGTATGGAGAGGTTGCCAAGTGACCCAGGAGCCAACTGGGCCTATGAAGATCCACTGGGTGAGAAAATCATCACCATGCCAATATGCTCCTCATCCTATTGGATGAGCTAGAACTGGGTACAATTTGGCCACCCACATGCAGGGACAAATCAGGTTTATCTGGCCATACACTGCTAGATCTGCTAGTTTGGCAAGGTTGCCAAGTGAACAGATTAGGGACCAATTTGGTTTCCCACGCACAGAGCAAAATGGGGCTGATTCAATCATTGACCCTGGGACCAAATATTGGATCATACACTGGGGCCTAGAAAGATCCGTTGGATGAGAAAATCATCACCATGCCGATGTGCTCTTCGTTCAATAGGATTTTCAAACCTGCCTGATTGAAATCTGGAAATTTTTGGACAGATGTTGGTCAGACAAGTCCATCATGTGCCAATAAACTGCCGACTTGGTGTGAAGGGACTGAGCCAGCAGCTTTTATCAGCCCATGCATGATCACCTATATGGGACTTTTTTGTACTAAGTACATTACATAAACGCATGTATTTTGTTTTTATTTGCAAAAAAATTGCTCCAGATGACTTCAACAGATTTGTTACGGGTGCAAAAAATACACATATTGGCATGTCACCAGTGTGTATAAATGCTAATTTATCGGCATTAAAGTTAACAGGTGGACCTATGGGTCAGTGGGCCCTCTTACTTTTATGGTCATTCCCTATTTCTTTATGGCATAAAATGTTTAATAATGGAAGAATATAGTAAGTAGATATAAAAGACTAGGAGGTTAAGAGGTTAAGGAGGCATAATGGTATAAGGCTTTATGCGGATCAATTTGTAGAAGTGGGCTCACAAGCAGCTTACACCAGCGACAGACTAACCTGAAGGTGAAACAGGAAGAATGCGCTGTGAAAAGAGGCCGGAGAGTCCGGACGAAGTTACAAGGGTGTGAAGGACGAGGTCAAACAGGTCCGGGTCAGAGGCAGGCAGCTCAGATTCGTAAACGGAGTCAGGCCGAGGTCAGATGCAGGCAGATTAGGTTCGTAGTCAATATCAGGCCGAGGTCAGGTGCAGGCAGAGTTCAAGCGAGTCAGGAATAGCCGGGTCAACAACAGGAGATCAAATATATAATGCTGGGGTCTCTTGGAAATGAACTAAGATAACCTAGCAATTTGTTTGTATGTCAACTGAGTTGATATAGGCCTAGCGTGAACTCGCGCATCAAAACGCACGCTCGCGCACAGGCGCGCTTTCGCCGGCGACTGCCACTAACTACTTGCCTGCAGGGACGGACAGGGCCAGACATCCCTTCGACACAACGGTGAGTAGCCTTACAGTGCCTCCCCCCAAGGAGCGGCCTCAGGACGCGAAACGAACCTGGCTTTTCTGGATGAGCCTGATGAAACCTCTGAAGAAGACTGGGAGTATGGAGATTAGATGCGGGTTCCCAAGAGTTCTCTTCAATACCATACCCCTTCCATTTGACAAGATACTGGATTCGTTTACCTCGAAATCTTGAATCCAAACTTTTTCCACTTCAAACTCCTCCTGACCATCAACCACAACCGCAGGAGGAGGAGGAATAGTCCGTTCTTGAAAGATGTTAGGAATCATAGGTTTAAGAAGAGCCATATGAAAAACAGGTTGTATCTTCCATGAGCACGGTAGTTCAAGTTGAAATGTAACAGAATTAATCGGTTTAATAATGGAAAAAGGTCCCAGGTATTTCTGACCCAACTTCTTACTAGGGCAAGTTAGTTTCAAATTGACAGACGATAACCATACCTTATCTCCAACTTTGAAATTTGGCCCTGGAGAACGTCTACGGTCCCCATAGTCTTTATAAACACGTTGTGCCTTGGCCATTGTCTCTTGTAGAGTTTTAAAATTTGAAGACAAAAAAGCAAGGCGATCCTGGACTGCAGGAACAGGTACTTCAGGTACGGAAGCTGCAAAAATAGCCGGGTCAAGACCAAAATTTGCAAAAAATGTGACTGTTGTATAGAAGAATGATGAGCATTATTATAGGCAAATTGTGTCAGAGGTAATAACGTTACCCAATCATCCTGAGCAAAGGATGAAAAACATCGAAGATACTGCTCAAGAGTCTGGTTAGTCCTCTCCATCTGTCCATTAGACTGTGGATGAAAGGCAGAGGATAAAGAAACTTTAATCTGAAGCGCATTACACAATGCTCTCCAAAATTGGGAAGTGAACTGAACACCACGGTCAGATACAATTTCATCAGGAACTCCATGTAGACGAATCACTTCTCTAATAAATGTTTCAGCAGTGACTGCAGCCGAAGGTAATTTATGTAATGACGAAAAATGTGCCATCTTGGTTAATCTGTCGACACAAACAAAAATCGTAGTCTGTCCTTGTGAAGGTGGTAACTCAGAAATAAAGTCCACTGAAACGGATCCCCAAGGACGCATTGGGATAGGAAGAGGTTGGAGTAACCCCACTGGCGTGGAACATGGATTCTTGAATCTAGCACAAGTCTCGCATGATGATACAAAAGCCGTACAATCTTTGGCTAAAGTTGGCCACCAAAAGAATCTTTTAGCAGGATGACCAGCAAGTTTTGAATCATGAACAGTTTTGAGAACATCGAGTCGAATCTCACTTAGTACAAAAATCTTTGCTCCAAAAAATAATAAATTAGACCTACGAGACAAGAAATATCGACCGGAAATAACATCAGGTACAGTAGATGATGCTTTCTTTAAACGATTCATTAAAGATTCTTGAAGAAGAGAGAAAAAAGAGGAGTTTGGAGTTGGATCTGTAGAAAACATGCGAGAAAGGGCATCAGCTTTAACATTTTTACTACCTGGACGATAAGTAATGTGAAAACAGAATCTCATAAAAAAACATTGCCCAACAAGCCTGTCTTGGTCTGAGACGTTTAACGTAAATATTCAAGATTTCGATGATCTGTATATACGATGACTGGATGTTTAGCACCCTCAAGCACAAATCTCCATTCCTCAAATGCGAGTTTAATCGCCAACAGTTCTCTGTCAGAGACATCATAGTTTTGTTCTGCTTTATTCAATTTCCTATAAAAAAAGCAACAGGATGTAGCTCCTCCTTAACTGTAGTTCTTTGAGACAAAATGGCTCCCACTGCAGATTCTGATGCATCTACCTCCACCACAAAAGGTAGAGTTGGATCAGGATGACACAAAATAGGGGCTGAAGTAAAAGTCTTCTTCAGAGTAGTAAAAGTTACTTGTGCTTCGTCAGTCCAAAAAAATGTTTTATTGGAACAAGTAAGTTTAGTAATAGGAAGAATAATCTGAGAAAATTTTTTGATAAATTGCCTATAAAAATTTGAAAATCCTATAAAACTCTGAACAGATCGGCGATTAGTAGGGACTGGCCAGTCCAGAATGGCAGAGACCTTCTTGTGATCCATTTGAATTCCTTTAGACGAGATGATGAAACCCAAAAATTCCACAGATTCTCTTTCAAATTCACACTTCTCTAATTTCACGTACAGACGATGGGTTCTGAGACGAGTGAAAACTTTTTTCATATGGATTCGATGCTCCTGAAGTGACTGTGAAAAAATAAGAATATCATCCAAATAAACAACTGCAAAAATATCAAGAAAGTGCCGTAAAACATCATTTGCAAAATGCTGAAATGTTGCGGGCGCGTTGCAAAGCCCGAATGGCATAACCAGATATTCGAAATGCCCATATCGGGTACGAAAAGCAGTCTTCCACTCATCTCCCTTGCTGATCCTCACTAAATTATAGGCTCCTCGCAGATCAAGTTTTGAAAAAATCTTTGCGCCTCAAAGCTGTTGCACAAGTTCTGGAACAAGAGGAAGTGGATATCGATTTTTAATGGTTATTTTGTTCAATTCCCTGTAATCAATACATGGCCTTAACGAACCATCCTTCTTCCCCACAAAAAAAATACCAGCTCCTGCTGGGGATGTAGAATATGAACCCTTTGGCTAGGTTCTCGTCCACATAATCTTTAAGAGTCTTTAATTCTGGCTCAGATAGCGGATAAATACGTCCAAAGGGTACTTGACTGTCAGGCAAAAGTTCAATCGGACAATCATATATTCTGTGAGGAGGTAATATGTCCGCACCTTTCTTGTCAAAAATATCAGCAAATTCTTGGTACTGTTCCGGAAGAGTATTAAGTTTGTTAATTGAAGGCACCGCACATAACTGTTTCCCAGGAGGTTGTAAACAAGACGTTTGACAAAGTTCAGACTAAAAAGTTATTTTTCCGGAAACCCAATCAATAACAGGGTTATGCTTACGAAGCCAAGGAAGACCTAAAATGACTGCAAATAATGGAGAAGCAACTACATCAAAACTCAATTGCTCAAAGTGAATTTTATTCAAACAAGTGATCAGGGAAATAGTCTCTTGAGTCACAGGTCCGGATTGCAGAACCGTCTGCAACTCTAATAAAGACAGGACTCTCTTTTGACAGAAGAGGAATGTGAAGATTATCCACTACTTGAGAGTCAATAAAGCACCCACTTGCACCAGAATCAACAAGGGCTGGAATATTCACCTGTTCCTCTCCCCACTGTAAAGAAAGGGATACAATCAGTAAAGGAGAATAACTGAACGACTGGTTAGTAACGGAAAAGGAAGTTCTTTTACTTGGGGAAGCTGGACGAATAGGGCAGGTTCGTAGAAGATGTCCTGCTTGTCCACAATAAAGGCATAAATTATGCCTTCGTCTTCTCAATCTCTCCTCAGTCGAAAGAGTAGGTCTGATAGCCCCAATTTGCATTGGCTCAGAGTCAGGAAGCACAGGAACGTTTCTCACTGGAGGAGGAGCTCTGGGAGTGACCCAAAAAGGAGAGGTTTCAGCAACTCTTTCAGTTTTCCTTTCGCACAATCTTATGTCCAATTGTACGGCCAGAAGAATCAACTCCTCCAGAGAGCCAGGAATTCCCACACGGGTAACCTCATCTTTTAAACCTATGGATAATCCCAAACGAAATTGATGTTTGAGTGCAGCATCATTCCACTCAGTCTCCACAGCAAGTTCCCGAAACGCCATAGCATAGTCCTCTACAGGCCGTCGGGTGAGAGCTCTTAATGCATCTTCAGCAGTTTCAGTACGATGTGGATCGTCATAAATAACAGCCATAGCTGAAAAGAAGGTTTCCACAGATGAGAGTGCAAGGTTTTGTTGATCCATAAGACGAAAGGCCCAGGACTGAGGTTGACCTTGAAGCAAGGAGATAATAAACCCCACCTTCACTTGTTCTGTCGGATAAGATAAGGGTTTTAACGTAAAAAACAACTTGCAATTATTAACAAAAAGTCTAAATTTCTTCCAGTCACCGGAAAATGTCTCTGGAAGAGATAGCTTGGGTTCAGCAGCAGCGGAAGAGGCAGAGATACTGGGTTGCTCTATGTTTATAACAGGAGGCGGTCCAGCAGCGGGTTGCACATTCTGCAGCTGGTCCTGGAGTTGGTTGTACCCTCCTTGTAGTTCTTGGACTGCTTGGGTGAGAGCAGCCAGTTGCTGTGTCATTTGGCTTAACACAGATTCCTCTACGTCTTGATCCATGGCTAGGTTATACTATAAGGCTTTATGCGGATCAATTTGTAGAAGTGGGCTCACAAGCAGCTTCCACCAGCGACAGACTAACCTGAAGGTGAAACAGGAAGAGTGTGCTGTGAAAAGAGGCCGGAGAGTCCGGACGAAGTAACAAGGGTGTGAAGGACGAGGTCAAACAGGTCCGGGTCAGAGGCAGGCAGCTCAGATTCGTAAACGGAGTCAGGCCGAGGTCAAATGCAGGCAGATTAGGTTCGTAGTCAATATCAGGCCGAGGTCGGGTGCAGGCAGAGTTCAAGCGAGTCAGGAGTAGCCGGGTCAACAACAGGAGATCAAATATATAATGCTGGGGTCTCTTGGAAATGAACTAAGATAACCTAGCAATCTGTCTGTATGTCAACTGAGTTGATATAGGCCTAGCGTGAACTCGCATGCGCAGAAACGCAGGGCGATGCAACGCACGCACACCAAAACGCGTGCGCGACAATGCGCACACGCATCAAGGCGCACGCTTGCGCACAGGCGCGCTTTCGCCGGGACGGACAGGGCCAGACATCCCTTCCACACAACGGTGAGTAGCCTTACAGTCTAAGGTTTTCTGGTGGGCCCCTGGCATCCCAGTCCGACACTGTTACCAGGTCATTTAAAAAATCAAGAATGCTTATAATACAGGTATGGGATCCATTATCTGGAAATCCATTATTCAGAAAGCTCAGAATTATGAAATGCCATCTCCCGTTGACTCCATTTTATCCAAATAATCTTTGTTTCTCTGTAATACTGTAATAAAACAGTACCTTGTACTTGTTCCAAACTAAGATATGATTAATCCTTATTGGAGGCAGAATCAACCTTTTGGGCTTATTAAATATTTACATGATTTTCTAGTAAACTTAAGGTATGAAGATCCAAATTACAAAAAGATTTGTTAACCTGAAAGCCCCAGTCTCGAGCATACCTGTACATGTAAATTGATAGACTGTATTGATCGCATGCAATTAGTATAGTTAGGACCTGGTTTACACCAAGTACTGTTAGCCGGACACTGGAAAATAATACCGTACAAAGTGTTTACTGAATAAATAAACCTTTGTTATGTAAAATGTTAGAGTAGCCCACCCCTTCCTCGTCTTTCTATCTCTTTTCATTTTCCTTTCTCTCTTGCTTTCCTTACCACGTTTTTCTTCCTGTTTATTCCACTTCTCTGTTCTTCTATTGTTCTCTGTTAGACTTACGCTATTGTTTTATATCTGTTTTTCTATTTCCTCTATATAAATCTGTTTAAAAAGAAAAATCAGTAAAGAAAATCTTGCAAAATAAATAAATGATGCTTAGTTGTACATTCAAATTAAGCACTACTCAAAAATATCAATAGAATGAGTACTGTATAATTAGTAGAATTAAATTAATGTAAAATGCAAAGCTCATTGTATGTGTTACTGTATATTAGTTAAGTTTCCCATGGATATTCAGCCCAAACAGAAGAAAAATCATATTTCGTTGTTAAAATATCCCTACTTGAATATAGCCAGCATAACCAGGCTTTTACATAATAAAAAATACAGTATTTTCATGTTTCTCCTTTTTTTTCAGGTGCTACAACTGTGGAGGATTAGACCACCATGCCAAGGAATGCAAGCTTCCCCCTCAGCCCAAGAAATGTCATTTCTGCCAAAATCCAAATCACATGGTTGCCCAGTGTCCAGAGAAAGCCATGCAGGCTGCCAATTTAGAAGATCAGCCAATCACTGAGGAACAGGAGCTCATTCCTGAAATGATGGAGTAAATCTACACCATCTCTCTACATTACCTCAACCCCAACCCTGGCAGTGGAAAAGACTGAGAGCATAAGCTTACAGCAGAGCAGAGCACTAATGTGTTTCATTGTAGGAATAATATTTTGCTCAAGAGGGGTATTTTTTTACATGCAAAGGCTCAACTGGGGTGTTGCTAAGTGGGTTGTATACTTGCTTTTAGAAAATATTTACCCTATTTGCAACTAGAGTATTCTTTTGCCCATATAATTAATATGGCATCTACAATGAAAAACAGTTTCTTAGGAAGGGCAGTGTGGTATCAGGCCGAGAACGTCCATCTGCAGACATAAAAATTATTTGTAAATATTGTCTCTTTGTTACTGAGACTGAACGCAGGGACACCGAACCCGATAGTAAACATGCCCTACTGCACCCCCTAGTTCTCTAAAGAAGTTGAAAAAAAAAACAATTACACTTGGAAAACAATCCACCAATGAGAATTCTACTGACAAAAAAAAACTGAATTACAGATGCAAGAATATTCACAGAGAATGCGGATTACCTATCATCTAAAGCTGGCCATAGACGCAAAGATCCAATCGTACGAATGAATGTACGATCGGACTTTCCCATCTCCTGACCCGTCACTAACCATTCAGATCAAAGTCTACCATTCCGACCAAATAAAGTAGTTAAAGAACAGATCAGCCAATGTTCTGCCCCTGACAGCAATTGTACGATAGACAAAGCTAGTGACAGTCTCCCACTGAAAATCGTATGATTGGCAATACACGCAGGAATATTATCGGCAGGCGACAGAAATTTTCTAACCTGTCCAATCGATGAAACGACCGATCTCCACCGAAAAATGTCGGACTCTCCACACGGTCCGAAAATCAGATCGTTGCGTCTATGGCCAGCTTTACTCTTATCTGACATTTTGACATTGCATTATATTACAATGTAATCAGACATGCTTTCAACTACAGTTGCAGGTACAAAGAACTCTGATCAAGTGGGATTCTCATTGAAGAATTATTTTGCATTTTAATACAACAACAGGCCCTAGAGAGCTGGTGAAAGGTTTTATTGAGCAATAATCCTGATGTTGCTGGTCTATAGCTCCCTGAATTCCTTAACCTTATGTTAAAGTATACTGGGATTTGTAGTCCAGCAACAACTAGGATGCATAGTTCAGTAAAGTATGGTTTAGTGTCCATTTTTAAGCAGTCACCTTTAACATGTTTACTTAGCAATAACCTAGTCCTAACGTGGTCATACACTAATAGATCTGCTTGTCTGTTGGGCTGCCAACTAAATAGATATTTTCCCAATTTTACGACCTAAATTGGGCTGATCTTTGATTGCAAAAAAGAAATTGTAATTGTGACACTTATAAAAAGGTGGGTAAAAACAATGATTGCATTTTGACGATGCTTTTAAGACTTTCTCACAAAATGTACCTATTATAAACAGGTGTGCACCCGCCACATTTTTTGCTTTTTGTGCAGGATTTTTTCAAAAATTTAACAAGCTTGCCAAGTTTTAGGTGGTGAGCTTATTATCTTCTGAAAAAAAATCAGCCCCCAAGAGCACTACAAATTTGACACCCCTACTCTGAAGTCTCTGCTTAACTTTATGCTATGGTTTTGCCTTCTGACCTCTTTATTACACAACGGCACACTTTCTTATTCTCCCCTATATATTGGTCCCTTATTTCAGATTCTCTCTATTTTTATATTTTGTAATCTATATTTCTTTTATTCGTTGCTGTGCATGCTGGTTGAACCTTACTTCTACAATGTTGTTTATTTAAAGCTGCTTTGGACAATATAGCATTTATCTCCCATCTTTATATGCAATGTTGAAACATATTTCTATATTCAGAACAAAATTTCTCAGAGCTGCCATTCCTCTGAGTCTGCCTGCAAGGACTTTTCCCCCTAAAGAGAGGAAGTATATGCTTGTTTGTCCACTGAAATAATTAACCTCTGTGCTGCCATTACACCAGTCAGGGAAGAGATTAATTATAAATTAGGTCAAGGGTGAGCAGTTCAGTCATCAAGAGCCACGAACAGCCTAGAGATATGAGCTTTCTGCAATTACCTGTTAGCCAAATATTTTTTAAGTCCAATTTAAGTAAAATATCCAGTTGTAGTTTGCCTTGAACATCTGGGCTGTGAATGGCTTTTGAAAATATCAGCTGTAAACTCTTAACTTTGGGAAATCCTGTCAGAAAAGCAGGAATTAATTTAATGCAAAAACTATAGCTAAAATACATGTAAAAATATATGAAAGTTTGGAAGCCATTTAATAATAGGCTAACATAAAAGAACGGGAGTGTTTCAGATCAAAGATTTGCAACCCTGAGAGTATGTACAGGTGGCAAATCAATCTTTTCTATATTAACTGTAATTTAACTACAGTTTACCTTTATCAGTTTGTGGAGAGATATAGTTAATGCTGTAGCTGCCTATTCTAAATATTTTATATCTCCTTCACAAGAATATGTTTCAATACACAGACATTGTTAGTGTTTACAAAGTAGCCCTTTTTTTGGATTAACTGAACCTAAGAGTGTTTTATATTGCTGGATATGTATATCATTTTAGCAAGGAAATATATATTTATATTGTTTTATATATATATATATATATATATATATATATATGTAGAAAGCTGACGCACACTGGGATTTTTCAAAAATGAATCATATTTTATTGGATCGACGTTTCGGTCCTCACATGGACCTTTATCATGTGATCATCTTGATAAAGGTCCATGTGAGGACCGAAACGACGATCCAATAAAATATGATTCATTTTTGAAAAATCCCAGTGTGCGTCAGCTTTCTACATATATATGCAAAACAAATTTCTGACTAGCACCTGGGTCTCGACTCCAGTAAGTGTGTGCCGCAGCCTTTTCACATTTATATATATATATATATATATATATATATATATATATATATATATACTGTTATAGAACTATGTATATTGGTCAATCTATATAAAACAATAACTATTTATATCTGCTAGAAGGGCTTATATTGCAATGTCATACACAACATGTTGTTGTTGTATAAGGAGATAATATTTGGCATGACCAGCCACGCATTAGGTGTAAAGATCCTGCCCATGTATGCAATGTTATATCAGGGCAATGAAGATAATGCTATCTAATCTTTTTTTTTTTAACAACCATCTGGCTACCATATTGCTGTGTTCTTCCTGTTTTTCTTAACCTCTATTCCCTCAATTCCCTCCACTTCAGTCAGATTTTAATCCACTGAGCAGAACACTACTTCTTGGTCACTTTGTACACGTGATTAATTGTTATGTAGCTTAAAGGAATAGTTCAGCGTGAAAATCAAAACTGTGTATAGATAGGCTGTGCAAAATAAAAAATGTTTCTAATATAGTTTGTAAGCCAAAAATGTAATGTATAAAGGCTGGAGTGACTGGATGTGTAACATAATAGCCTGAACACTACTTCCTGCTTTTCAGCTCTCTAACTCTGAGCTAGTCAGAAAATTGAAGGGGGGCACATGGTACATTTCTGTTCAGTGAGTTTGCAATTGATCTTCAGCATGCAGCTCAGATTCAAAAGCAACAGTTATGACCCACATGGCCCCCCTTCAAGTCTCTGTAACCAGTCAGTGGAAACCAAGAGAGTTGAAAAGCAGGAAGTTGGGCTTTGTTCTGTTATGTTAGACATCCAGTCACTCCAGTCTTTATACATTACATATATGGCTACTAACTATATTAGAAACATGTTTTATTTTGCACAGCCTATCTATTTACCCAGTTTTTATTTTTACATTGAACAATTCCTTTAAAGGAGAAGTCAACCCCTTTGTCGCTAAAATCCCTCCCCCTCCCCTGCATAGGCCCCCTCCCTTCCCCCCCCGCCTACCTCCCCCCCCAGGGCAAATGCCCCTAACTTGTTAGTCACCCCTCCATGCGTGTCTTCTCTTTGCCGAGTTCACGGGCGCCATCTTCTTCCAATTGTTCTTCTCTGCCCGCGGGGGGGAGGTAGGGAGGGGGGGAGAGGTAGGGAGGCCTATGCAGGGGATGGATTTTAGCGCCAAAGGGGTTGACTTCTCCTTTAAGTACTAAAATGGACCTTGCAAATAAATTTCACCAGTAGCAAAAATGACCAAGTCTAGTAAATAACCTAGCATCTCAATGCACACTTGTTTTTAAAAGTCTTTTAAATGTCTTTTATAAAGGAATGACAGTATAATGTACTGTTGCCCTGCACTGGTAAAACTAGTGTGTGTTTCAGAAACAAAACTATAGTTTATATAAACAAGCTGTTGTGTAGCCATGGGGGCAGCCATTCAAGCAAAGGATACACAATAGATAACAGACAAGTTCTGAAGAATCCCATTGTATACTACAGAGCTTATCTGTTATCTAATGTGCATTTTCTCCTTTTTCAGCTATGAATGGCTGCCCCCATGGCTACAGAGCAGCTTTTTTTTATAAACGATAGTAGAGTTTCTGAAGCAAATACACCAGTTTTACCAGTACAGGGCAACAGTACATTATATTTTGATTACTTTCATTTGTCGGGTTCCTTTAAGGTATAGTGATAAGATCCCTTATCTGGAAAACCCGAGATCCCAAGCATTATGGATAATAGGTCCCATACCTGTACAAGTTTATTCACATATCTCGTATACATTAATATTAACCCAATGACATGCAGATACATTGTCATTATTTTCCATCAAAGGCAACATCCTATTTTAGAGATCAGAAATTGTGCATTTACTGTGCAGTGTGTGTATTGGATAAAGTCAAATGAGTAATTGATCAATTGCTATAGTCAACTGACTTTAAAAACATAAATAATACAGTGTGGCCATTAAAAGCATTCTAACAGTGGCAACACTACAGTGGCGGGAATTGAGAGTTGTTGGAGAGCTATACAACAGCTTCTGGACAGATGGATACTTTCTATCAACGTTGTTTACATGTACGTATTATATATAAATATATAAACTCCAGATGGCTCAGTCACAGCTTTAGCCTGGACGGGTGGGGATATTTTCTATAACTATACATATATAAGAAATCTACCTCAGGGATATCAGACTGTGAATATAGCCAGCTTTATATACACCAGGCTGATACATCCAGCAAATGCTAAACTCAGGGAAGGTGTTCAGATCTCTGAACGTAAATCTTGTGATTTCTGACTTTTAAAGACTTTTTTTAAATTACCAATAAAATCGTTTTGATCTACAAATTATAAAAGTGTCTGTGTATTTGTAATTTGCTTTATACCTGCACGTATAAATGTTTCTACAATATTATTTCTATATTTCCATGTAAATTGCTATATTTAGGTCCGATGCCATCCTTGGCACCAGACCTAAGCACGCCGTCCCCCAGGCATGTGTGTGACATTACTTCCTGCCACTCGTGATGTCACTGCCACCACTGGCACACTACTAAGGGCCAATTACCCCTCACCCCACCCCAAAGCCCCCTTCCCTCAGCTCCAACATTGGATTTTTGGATTTTGCCCAATAGTTTTGCTTTTAGTAATTAGATATTACAAATTGCCTTCATTATGTAAACATCAATAATTTTGGTTCAGATTTACAGCAATTGCTCATCTCCCAAAATATTGCTTTATCTGATTTTCTTAGTTGAATGCATCTGCACAGCCTGGTCCTTCTATGTGATGTGAGCACATGCTATATAGGAGAATAAGTGCACCAAGCAGACCAGGTTCACATTCCAAGGCATACTTGTAGCCAAATATAATAATCAACAGTATAATTTTGTTTATAATCTAGTTATATAGATTATATAGAAATAGGGCCAAATGTAAAAAGAATAAATATAGTAAATTAATTAAGTTGAATCCTCAACTGTATCCAAACTTTGGATATGCACAATAGGATAAAAGAAGCGGGGAAAACCTAAAGTCACATGGTTTAAAGAGTTTGGATTTGGTTCGTCCAGGTTTTTGGATTCAGCTGAAACCGAATCCTGCTGAAAAAGTCTTGGATTCAGCCAAATACCAAACTGAATTCAGGATTCATGCATCCCTAAATTTCAAACATCAATCTGAATTTGCTTTGTGCTTAACTACTTCAGACACTAGCCTGTGTCATACTGTATGTCATTCTTTAGATCTAGTCATAGTCCAGTGGAACAGCTCCCCCTTCTGGAATATATGCATAAGCATATACAATGTTCATGTTAAGTTTTTTGTTTATTTATTTTTAAATAATGCAACAAGACCCTAAAGTTAGGTCCAAAGACATAAAAGAGATGCGTAAATGAAAGCTGGAGGATTGAGTAACAAAGGAAAAGTTTATCCTAGCATCCCCATCACGGTAGGCACTAGCACTCTTCTCAGACACTGCAATATTTTTTCTGGGGGGTGAAAAATGAAACATCATTGAATTATTGTAACTCAAACACCAATCATGAGTGAATCAACTAGAGATGCCCTGGGGTACAAGCCTTTTCACAAATAAACTTTGAGCAAGAGTTAACACTTGGTCTTTTTTGGTCTCTCTTTAAATTGTTTGCCATTCTGCTGTGCCTTACTCTATATAAAGCACTTTGAAATATTATCTGGTTGCCTAGGTCACTGACTACAGATATCAAAAAGCAGATTCATCATAACACTAGACATCAAGAAACCAGACATCAATTTAATGTCTAAACTGCAGAATTGCAGGACAAAAAACAAATACTAAATCAATATCACTCCATTATACAAAAATGTTATTTCAAAATAAACTGTCCCATTTAGGCGAGTATCTTATAATGCTTCTTTTTTTTATATGTTCTATAAAATACTCTTATACAGCGCATGTGTTCGAATGATGCAAGTTTACATGCCGATTACTTTGGGGGGGCAGTTCAGTTTGCTTCACAAGGAGCTATAGTGGTCCAATTTGCAGCAAGACGGGTCAGGGGTCTCCATATGTTTTTACTAGTACTTTATTAGTATTAATAAAGCCGCCCCCCTGATAGCGTGGGGCTCTATGATTTCTGATCACAGCCCTATAATTAATGCATATAATTGATGCCAAGTACATGGAAGAGAATCACTCACCATGTTTCCACCATCTACAGTGTCTAGAATAAGTATTTTATACTTTCAGCCTTTTTCACATGTTGTTGCATTATAACCTTGAATTAAAATGGATTTATCTATGATTTAATATGAGGCAAATGGTTTTTCTCCAAGCATCTTTCCCATGTAGGCACCCAAGGGCTGCCCTCTTAAAGTTGGTCTCCTAGACATGGGTCCTCAGCTGCCTACATGGTAAATTCAACAATGAACTTCACCATTCATCATATCCACTTTGAACTGCTGTTTAGTTATGAGACAGTTACTTGGCATTTTACTCTATGAATGGATTTATAAAGTAAAGTGAATAGATCATTGGTTCAAGTCAAGTATTTATGTTGTATTTTGTATGTATTTTAATAGCTAATTTATATACATTCTTATTATAATCTATAGGACACTCTTGGGGGCAAATGCATCAAGGGTCAAATATCGAGGGTTAATTAACCCTCGATATTTGACTGGGGAATGAAAATCTTTCGACTTTGAATATCGAACGATTCAAAGGATTTTAATCCAACGATCGAAGGATTATCCTTCGACCAAAAAAAGTTAACAAAGCCTATGGGGACCTTCCCATTCGATGGTCGAAGTAGCCAAAAAAAACACTTCGAAATTCGAAGCATTTTTTCTTCTATTCCTTCACTCGAACTTAATGAATGGGCCCCTTACTGTTACATATTGACAAAGGCTCCAGATACGAGCTGAAATGTTGATACAATAATAAACATGGAATAAAACAGCAATTTTGAAAAATCCCAGGAGTGCGCTGTCCAATTCTACATTTTTCTACAGTTTCCTTGGAGCAGCACCCGGGTGATTGAATATAACCGCTGACGGTGTGTGGATCTGGTCGGTCTTTTAATATATATATATATATATATATATATATATATATATATATATATATATATATATATATATATATATATATGTTTATGTCATAAATCCTTGGAGTGCTGTCACATTGCTTTGCTATATTATTTTCTTTGGATTAGCACCCAGGTTGTTACCCTGGTTTATGGTGTGCGCTCCCTAAGACTGTATATATATATATATATATATATATATATATATATATATATATATATATATATATGTATATATATATACAGTCTTAGGGATACAGTCTTAGGGAGCGCACACCATAAACCAGGGTAACAACCTGGGTGCTAATCCAAAGAAAATAATATAGCAAAGCAATGTGACAGCACTCCAAGGATTTATGACATAAACATCCATCTAGCAAACAAAGGTTTATTGAATCCGACGTTTCAGTTCCAGTGCGGAACTTTCATTATATATATATATATATATATATATATATATATATATATATATATATATATATATATTCCAGTAAATGGACGGTCCCAGAGAGGACCGAAACGTTGGAGATTAACTTGTGAATAAAGCACATTTATTTCACCAGAATGAATGAGTGCAGGTCCATTTACTGGAATATAACATAAAACCTTGACATATATATATATATATATATATATATATATATATATATATATATATATATATATATATATATATATATATATATATTAGGGATGCACCGAATCCAGGATTCGGTTCGGGATTCAGCCAGGATTTGGCCGAATCCTTCTGCCCAGTCGAACTGAATCCGAATTTGCATATGCAAATTAGGGGCGGGGAGGGAAATCTCCTGACTTTTTGTCAAAACAAGGAAGTAAAAAATGTCAGGCTCAATACATATATAGAAACTAGTCAGTTCACACTATTTTGTCCATTTTATTTCAATTATTTGTCAAGTTCAGTATAGGGATAGAAACCAGTCTTTTTTTATACAAGAACAAGTTAATTCCCATTCTAAGGATTCCATGGCACCATGTATAGCTATTTTACTGATACTATTTGTCAGGTCCAGTACAGGGATAGCTACTAGAAAGTTCAAAAAAAAAAAAAAGCCAATTCCCATCCTATCTAAGGAGCTTCTTTACATTAGTATATCAAAGCCCAATCTTTGGATATAAAAAATAGTTAGCTAGTTTAGGAGCTGGCTAATTCCCATTTTAGTGAAATTACCTCTGTTAGTATAGGAAAAAAAAACGTGTCTGCTGCATTTGTGACAAGCGGACAGTGGCACACACTTAAAAGATTTTTTCAGGTCAACGTTGCATCTAGAGACCGAAACGTTATCAATATATTTATGTATAGTGACAAAAAGTTTTGACCCGATGGGAATTTTGTGTATGATGGCAGATATATAGCACCCAGGCTGTTGTATTGGCTCCTTTAAATTACCAAGGTACTACAGGCTAGGGCTCTGGAGCATGGTTGGAGAGTACTCTGGCCAATTGGTTAGCAGGTAGAACATATAAGGGGAGCCTGCGTGTGATGAGAGTGAGCTTGGAGAAGCTGTGAGGAAAAGACTGTGAGAAGCTGCGAGGAAACCACTGACACTACAGAGAAAGACTGCCTTGTGACAGCAGTGTGGACTTTTGTTTGTTGGTTGTTGCCTTATTGCTTTTCTTATTCAGCATGGACGTTGTGCTTTGTGTATTTTGTGTGCAGCGAAAATAAACCACAGGCAGGAGCCTGCATTCTATGTTACCAACCTGAGCTGCCTGTCGCATCTGATGAACCTGAGCAATCCTCTACAATATTTTGTGGGGGAAAATTATTTTTTAGGTAATAGCTACAGCTAATTTTGCACAGATAAGAGACTGGTACAAAGGTATAACAGGACTCGAGTCTAAAGGGGAGCAGCTATAGACTGGTATTCAAAATAGAACAGCCCACTAAATAGTGACTGTCTATACCCCCTCATTCAAATGCTGCAGTTGCTCCCCTTTCTCTTAGAGCACAGAGAGAAGCTTTACAGCCTTTTAACACCAGGCGAGGTTATTCAGACCTCACACACCTCAAACTTAAGCAGACCCTCATTTCCTCAGCCCTCTGTGCTGCTTCTTAAAGGATAAGTAAACCTTTAAAATAAGTAAATTTAAAACTGACGAGAGTGCTGCTCGAAGCACTTTTGCAATTTACATTCTTTTTTTTTTTTGTTTGTTTTAATCCCAAAATATTTAATGACACGTACCTTGAATAAAAATTATTTTTTTTACAACAGTGCCACCTGCTGGTGAGTTTCCAACAATGACGTAGTCAAGGAAGTTGTCAGGAAAAGGAAAGAGGGCTGGTCTGCTGTTCTTCAGGTTAGGAAAAGCATCAGAAACCTCAAAGCTTTCCTACATTTTCATCACATCAAGCCCTGAGAAACAAGATATTGCCAAATAACAAATAACTTATGGGTAAACAACGAGCAGATGCTTGCCACAACCCAGCAGAATTCAGATGTATGTTTGTCAATCACTTTGTTGACAGATCAAGAGGTGGAACACAACACTAGTAATAAATGGGTATCCTGAGATACACCAGTCATACAATAAAGACTGGGTGCTATGTGACTTTAAGTGCTTAAAACAGGAAAGTATGTACAAGAATGGGATCCACTATCTGGAAGGCTCTGAATTACAGAAAGGCCATCACCAAATCTGCCAGCGAGTCTAATGGTGCCCTCCTGTCACTACTGCTAAAAGTAGTTTATGATCCAAAAACTAAAAAATGCACATTTTTAAATTTACATTGCAATGAAAACCAAAGGAATGACCAGCAGCACTGGAAGTTTCAAGTATTTTTCTATCGGCATAAACACATCAGCAGAGAAAACAAATGTATACACATGAAACTGAGGCACGTTTGTCTTTTTCACAAAAAAACAAGAGTTCTGCTTAATGGATTTAATAATGAAATAATTGTGTTCAAATGAAATTTATTTGTGTTAAATTGACTACTTACACACATATTACCGAACTACAGCTCCCACATATCCTGAAAGCCTCCAACTGGGACATGCAATAAACCAAGGTTGACTTTCATCAATTGAAAACTGTGTGCAGTATATTTCTGGCAACTGTATAAAGCTACCTTACCACTACTAAAAATTAACTGAAAATACTGTACTTTAAACAGAAAAGGTCAATTTGATTATAATTTTATTTAAAAATGAATGAACAAATAAGGCAGGACCAGGAAACAAATCTATAACACAATAAGCAGAACCATAGCTTTCCTTAATGAGTAGCACTGTCATTCAATAGGAAAAAATAGAATGGAAAATGCAAACCAAATTATAATTTGCGCAGTAAACAAAAGGATGGAGGCGAAAGAGTCAGGATCACGGGATTCCAACAGCTGCTGTAAAATAGGAAGAAAGGAACCAGTAATTAACAGATTACAATGAACATTTACTAAAAGGAACTACTTCTGCAAATCAATTAATCAACTAAAAAAAAGGATAAGAAGCCTTGTCCCACTACAGGAACCATTATTACATAGTACCCAAAAACACAGTGAGATTAAGGGCCTAAAGGTGTCGATTCTAAAACTGTGTATTCAGGCAGGGATTTGGAACAAGCCAATACAAGGTACATAAAAAATGGAAAGCGAGCGTTACTGCTCCTACTCAGCGCATATTGTTCACAGCCGAAAATGGCAGCTTGTGAAATGCTGGGTGCTGGAATCCTTCAGCGTCCCAAGCCGGATTAGTTTGTGGATAGAAAGAAAGGTGGTTCTGCACACTGAAGTAATATAAAACTACAAAACTTTATTCATCCATTGGTAAAAGTCGGTACGTTACAGACGTAGCTTGACGTTTTTCGGGCGCATGCGCCATTAATAATAAGCATATGATGATTAAGGGCTTATGATTAAGGGCGCATGAGCCCGAAACGCGTCAAGCTATGTCTGTAACGTGCCGACTTTTACCAATGGATGAATAAAGTTTTGTAGTTTTATATTACTTCGGTGTGTGGAACCACCTTTCTTTCTATACATAAAAAATGGCCAGTACAGTACTAGTAATCTGCATTGTACAAGCATATTGCTACCCAGTACCAAGTGTCACAGTGTAGCCTCCCCAACCATGCATCACACTGAATCCCCCCCCCCCATATTTCTCCAGCAGCCAGGGCAGGGCCAAGCCTTCCAGGTGCCCTAAGCAACCCGGCCTGGCAACTTTGCTCCCCCCATGGAGGTGCACACATGCACCTGGACGTCAAGGGGGGGCAGTGACATAGGGGAGGGGAAGCGGCAGAGGATAGGTCTGGAATGGGGATGGGAAGCGGCAGATCAGCAGACGGAAGCAACTACAAACTAGGGATAGGCAGAAAAAGTACCTGCACAGCACCCCCCAATTTTTGCGCCCTAGGCAGGTACCTCTTCTGCCTACCCCTAGTTTCAGTCCTGCCAGCAGCATCCAGTGGCACAGTGAATCCCCATACCCTACTGACAGCAAGTGACACAGTATATCCCCCTCGGCCAACAAGTTGCACAACATCTCTAAATATACTACACAGAATTTGATCTTAATTTCCAGTAAACTTTGTTATTTCCATAGTATATGCAACGTGGACGTGGCACACTCAAACCTCTTTTTTATTGTGCACCGAAAAGACTTTCAGTGGCATGAAATGGTTGTTTATGATTGGAGAGGTGAATCCCCTCACCCCCCCCCCCAACAGCAAGTATCACAGTGAATCCCCCCCATCTCATCATCCAGTGACACAGTGAATCCCCCACTTCAACAAAAGCAAATCACATCCCTACCTACAAACAGCAAGAGACACGGGGTACCCCCTCATCCTCCAAGTGCTCCCCCATCCCCCTGCCTCATCCTCCAAGTGCTCCCCCATCCCCCTGTGAAACCTCTATCCCTCCAGCACCACTCCCCTAATCAATGTATCGACCAAAAGTGTAAACCGGAAGTAGCTCTAACCCCCTGTACCTTGCCTAAACTTACAAAGATCATAGCAGCAGAATTAAGCTGGAGATTTCACAAAGGGTTCGCTCCCAGAGCTAAGCAGCAAGTATCTGACTCACAACTGTCACAGCTTATCTTCCACACGGCAGTCACGTCACGTGGTACAGTCATGTGATCGTGATGTCACCAAGGTCCTTACAGAAGATAGGAAGTAGGCACTACCTTTCTGTAAGATTTGAAAACTGTTAAACTGCAGCGAACAGGTATAAGGTATAAAAGTAGCGATTCTGTGGTCTGTATTAGGAAAGGCTGGAATGTTGGGCAGCAGGTACTTATTTGGCTTAACAAGCCCCTTGCTGGCAATGAACTGGACACTCAGAAAGGAGGGTGTGAGCTAGGGGTAGGTACATGATATGTGCCAGGAGGGAGTTGAGACTGCTGCCTCTTCAGATAAGCGAGTACAGTAACAGGCGAGTCTGCATTCTTCTTCCTTAGCTAAAGCCAATGGGCAAGTCTGCATCTTGCGGACAACAGGGCAGGCTCGGACTGGCAATTTGTGGGTTCTGGCAAATGCCAGAGGGGCTGCTATAAGGTGCCATAGAAAGTCACTATTTCGTGGGCTGGTGGGATGCTGTTTGGGTCTCTGTGTGGGCTGAATGGGCCTCTGTGTACCTGAAATGCCACAGCCTTTTTTTCATTCTCAGTCTGGACCTGCAACAGGGACTCCGTAATCCAAGAAAGTGTAGCAAAATTCTAAAGACCCAAGTTCCACTGGACCCAACCCCAGACCCAAACTCAGTCCCCCTCCCATCTGATGGTAAACCATTTCTAACACAGCCCTGTCATTTTTAGTGAATTATCGACATGTCGTGGATACGAGATAAAGAATTGTCTTTGATTGAACGTCTGTGCGCGAATGTACTTAAGGTGTGTATCCTGAGATTTCTTCATACATCCAGATTTTTATGTTATTTATTTTAAACTGCTATATTCGATGTATTCTCATTTCCTGCAGCATTAAAGGTATCTAATTGCAAAATAGAAAAAGACTGGCACAATGGGGATCACACTCCACACGTTGATGCAGTAAAAAAGTATTTATTTAGGCAGTAAAAAAGTATTTATTTAAGTGCCTAGAGGCACTTAATCATAGGCTAGCCTCTAGGCATGAAACGTGTAAGGCTCTTTGCTGTGATGTTTTTTGCCTAAATAAATACTTTTTTTTTACTGCATCAACTTGTGGAGTATGGTCCGGAATGTGCCAGCCTTTTTCTATTTTGCAATTGTTTGCCTCCCTGAGCTGAAGGTCTGGGGCTTGAGCACCTGGACCCCCCATTCATTTGGGTAAGTTTACCCCAACCTACATTATGTCAGACACTGAATGCCTTTTTTGTAAATAGTTTTTGTGATTAAAGGTATCTAAACTTAAAAAAAATCAGAGTGCTTATCTATTTTAGTGGTTTCTGAAATTCTCACAATACATTGCCTGCATCGTTAATCCTAGGCTCACAGACAGGACTCTCAGAGAAGAAAGTCTGCTATTAGCGGTCTAAAACTGCAAATATCTCCAGATGTGCATTTTTTTAGCCAGCTTTTCAGGCTATCCAGATGCGGTGCCAATTTGTGTTTTCTTTCTAGGCTTCCCTGGCTCCTGATTAGCTGTGGTGCCAGTGATGCCAGCAGAGAATCAAGAGTATTGTTGACATTGGCTGTGTGTTTTCGGTTTTCCCTGATTTGCTGTCAGTGCTTCCGAACCCAGTGCTGCTGCCCTAGGCCTGGAGCCTATGTGGCCTTTCCACAAATCTGGCCTGTTTGCTGTGGCAGTTTGGTGCCAATGATTTCAATAAACAGGCATGTTAGGGCTAACTATAAATGAATCAAGGGTTTCTATGTAAGATCTCCAGGTCGTTGTCATTGTGGAGCTTTTTTTTTCCCAGTTTTATGTATATGACCTTAGCATTCGGTCTTGTTTCTTATGAGTTACTGTTAGGATGCCTAACATGGGGCTGAAGATTTCGGCACTGTACTGCTTTTTATAATATAATATATGAAGTGGAATGATAAGAATATTACATAGCTCCAGAGATTTCAGTGCAGCGTGTTTCTCTAAAATACTATATTTAGTGTGGTAATAACGCTGTTGTCTGAGGCATAACAAAATCTTGAGCATGGGGCTTTAAAACTCTTAATAGTGAAGTACAGGCGTGGAACCTGTTATCCAGAATGCTTGGGACCTGGGGTTTTCTGGATAACGGATCTACTAAAAAATCATTTAAACATTAAATAAACCCAATAGGCTGGTTTTGCTTCCAATAAGGATAAATGATAGATTACCTGGGATCAGGTACAAGGTACTGTTTTATTATTAGAGAGAAAAAGAAATACTTTTTAATCTGCCTTTGATCTTGGTTCTTTTACATAGGCTGGTCCAATACCTGAGCATGTTGCTTTCATTATGGATGGGAACCGACGCTATGCCAAGAAGTGCCATGTAGAAAGACAGGAGGGACACTCACAAGGTTTTGAAAAACTTGCTGAGGTAATAAAAGAGATGAATTGACATTATGGGTTTCCGAGACAAGGCACAAATATATTGTTTTCACTTTCTCATGTCTTGTTACAGACCCTGCGCTGGTGTTTAAACTTGGGGATATGCGAAGTGACAGTGTATGCATTCAGCATTGAGAACTTTAAGCGTTCAGCTGAGGAAGTGGAGGGTCTGCTGGAGCTGGCTCGTCAAAAATTTACCCGTCTATTGGAGGAGAAGTGAGATTGTGCAATTTAATTCTGTTAAATTATTTATTGATGTAAACTATGACAAGATCTTGGACACTGTATGTGGATTGAATACTGTGTTCAGAAAAGGCTAAAGGCCCACAGGGCTGTGCCTTGGCTTCTCTCTTTCTGCATTTTCTCTGCAGGTGGAGAGGCTAATGTGCTCCCATCAGTTCCTTTGTGTAGCTGCACTTACAGGCAGCTACACAGTAGCAGGCATTGTCGCAAAAATCTGCTCCTTGTATCTGCACACAGATGATGCCGTGCCTGTTTGTACACCAAGGAGTGAATGTGAACACATCTTTCTCTCCATTTTTGGTGAAAACACAGGTGGAGAAAGAAGCAGAAGCCAAGTCCTGTGTGCCCTTAGCCTACAGGCAGATTGCATATTTTGTTGCATGCGCTAAATTACATCATTGTGGGTTTCAAAATGTCCTAATATACATTTGTATTGAAGTTAATGTGACTCTCACACCAAATATTTGAATCATACCAAATTGCCTTCTGCGTTTTGGCACGATAGCGCAGCATGCTGTAAGTAGAAATGAGCAGTCAGCTGATGATCTCTGTACCTTTCTGTGGCATATGCACACAAAGCTGCTTGATTTATTTTGCATATGGCACAAATACAGTGATTATCCTGCAATTGTTATCAGTTTTCTGTCCATCTTTGTGAAGATGCCACTTGTATCTAACATTGTTTTTAACAATTCACTGTATGCATAGTAAATGAAAATTGGCTTGACAATAATAACCATGCATGTATACCTTATAGTCGATGTAAAAGGGAATTGCATGCAATTACAATAGTGTGCTAAAATCAATTTGTTCCATTAACCTTCATGGGTATAACCAAGCCAACATCAGCATTTCATAGGAGAAGGGACATGGAAACATTACCTTTCTTACCCCATGTTCCTCTAGGAGGGGGCTGCTATATTTGTGCAGCAGTAGTCAGCATTAGACAGACTGAGATGGAATAGTCAGGTTGGCAAAACAGTCAGGTTTAGGAACTAAAAACTATTAACCTGACCTATATGTAATTTTTAATGTGGATTAATATTTTGAAAATACATTTTTAGTGTCAGTATCACTTTAAGCGAACCTTCTGATATAAATTTCAATTTCTTAGTACATTTATCCTGAAAGTGTGGTACTTGTTCAGATGTGGGTGTGAGAAAATTGAGTTTGGTCCTGTGCTGTTTTGGGAACCTGATTTGGTGTATTACATTAGTGGAGCCGTAAAATAATTTTCTGTGTCAAGCAAGGGTGTATTTGTTGTGCAAGGTGAGTATTTGTTAATAGTGAAAAAGGTCCAAGCAAGGGAGTATTTGTTATATGTAAGGTGAGTATTGCTTTGTCAATAGTGAAAAAGTTGCAATGCTCCTATTCCTATCATGTCCCTTGGTTTTGTAAAAATCGAGGCCATTGTTTTAGGTTGATTTCCTTCTCAGATAAAGTTAAGTAGAACAATTTTTGCAGAAAGTGATATTTCTCAGTAAAATTCATTTAAATGGTTTGATAAGAATGCTAAGTAAGGGGTTAATTTGACCAATTGGTGATATATATGATAGACATGTTTTTAGGTCATGTTTTAAGGCCAGGGTAATTGACATTATATAAACTTTCAAATAATAAGGTTAAATTGATGCGTTTCTTCTGGTGGTCACAACAGTTTCTACGCTGATTGTGTTATAGGAACAGTAACAACAACAAAAAGAAAGTATTTAAGAATAATGAAAATATTATGTCCTGTTGCTCTGCACTGGTAAAACTGTTGTGTTTGCTTTAGCAACACCACTACACCTCTTATACAGAATGCTCGGGACCTGGGTTTTTTTTTGGATTAAGGATCTTTCTGTAATTTGGATCTTCGTGCCTTCTGCTAGAAAATCATGTAAACATTAAATAAACCCAATAGGCTGGTTTTGCTTCCATTCAGATCTTAAAGGAGGCTAAAAATAATATATTTTATATACTGAACTTATTGCACCAGCCTAAAGTTTCAGCTTCTCAGTAGCAGCAATGATCCAGGACTTCAAACTTGTCACAGGGGGTCACCATCTTGGAAGTTGTCTGCGACACTCACATGCTGAGTGGGCTCTGAGGAGCTGTTGAGAAACTTAGGGGTTGTTGCAAATTTACAAGCAGGAAATTAGGTTTGTCTGTAATATAAGATGATGCCACAGGGCAGATTATTAAATTCTGATGCTAACTGCACTGGTTTCTGTGCTGCCATGTAGTAATTATCTGTATTATGTACTAATAGGCCTTATATTGTGACATTTACATACTGTATATACACTATATTGTGAGTTAGTACCTTAGCTTAGTAATGTGTGCAGGGAGTCAGCAGAGAATGGGGAGCTACAGAGACGCTTTTGGGCACAAAGATCTTACCTGCTAAAGGGCTGTGGTTGTGGGCTGGTTCAGAAGCCCAAAACATAATGTACAAAATGTCTAGCCTACTTTTTTCGTTAGACATTAGTTCTCCTTTAATTATATCTTCATTTTGGCTCAAGTGCAAGGTACTGTTTTATTATTAAAGAGAAAAGGGAAATCATTTTTAAAAATTTGGATTATTTGGATAAAATAGAGTCCATGGGAGACATCCTTTCCATAATTTGAAGCTTTCTGGATAACAGGTTTCCAGATAATAGATCCCATACCTGTATAGTTAATATAAACAAGCTGCTTTGTAACCATGGGGGCAGCCATTACAAGCTGGAAAAAGGAGAAAAAGCACAGGATACTTGGCAAAAATTAAGAGTGAATTCATGGTTTATAAAGGATGATTGTGGCAGTGTAGTCAAAGGGGAGATTAGTTACATTTGTATTAACACCCTCCCCATACAAATTGTATCTCACTGGACAGCCATCCTCAACATCCTAGCCACAGTTTTTGAATTTTTGTTGGAGAAGCTGCTGGACCTCCATTAACCAATCAATCCAGCCTGAGATATCTATTGAGAGGAAGTAGGCTGGGCCTTGCACATGCATTTAAATTGAGGCTCTGGACACACACAGCGTTGGCTTAGCTGCATGCATGTGGAGTAGAGATCGTCCCGTCCTGCACTCATCTTCTACTTGTGCAGATACACAAAGCTGCACAAGAGAGCAAAAGCACTATATCAGTCTATAGTTTGAGCATCTTAAAAGGTGTTTTCTCTATTCGGAAATAAAACTGATGGTTACCTTCAATATCCTCTGGTTTGAGAGTAAATAAAGCGGTGTTAGGGCCAAGCCTTGTGGAAACATGTCTATTATATTAGCTGCATTTCCATCTGGCCTCTGTGCCTTCCAAGCTTTTGTTTCCTTGATTGTTTTATCCACCTAATATCTGGATATCAAACCTGCAGAGAGGTGTTTTTTCTTCTAAGGAAAGCATTGGGTGACTTCAGGTGTTAGAAAGTGGGGAAAGTTTTGTTTGGTGGGCCAGTGAGGGTTTGTCTGCTTTTTAAAGGAAAACTATACCCCCCAAACAATGTAGGTCTCTATTAAAAGATACTGAGTAAAACAGCTCATGTGTAAAACCCTGCTTCATGTAAATGAACCATTATCATAATAATATACTTTTTTAGTAGTATGTGCCATTGGGTAATCATAAATAGAAAATTGCCATTTTAAAAAATAAGGGCCACCCCCTGAGATCGTAAGATTCACTGTGCACACATACAAACCACATGTAAGGTCACATGAGCCAATTAACAGACAGAGTTCTGCCTTTTGCTTCCTCACTTCTTCCTGTTACAGTTAGTGTTGTAGTATTTCTGGTCAGGTGATCTCTGAGGCAGCACAGATAGAGTCATGAAATGGTGGTTCAAGGCAAGAGATGTAAAAGGGCAACATTTATGTAAATATATATTCCAGTTTGGTAAGATTCTTTAATATGTCATTCAATTTGATATAAACTATCTGTTGCTTAAGTATTCTTTTTGGGGGTATAGTTTTCCTTTAAGTCCTAAAATCAATTCACAAATTAGTATTCTTCTCTTATGACCCCATTTTATTTTCTCCTGCCTGCCTTTTATCGCAGGCTGTAGAAATAGGCCTCTAATTACACCTTTATTTGTGTCCCAGGGCAGTTTCAGAAATATGTCAATGTAATATAGGATTGCTTTTATAAATATCAGAGCTTATTGTGTTTAAAGCTGGCCATACACTGTGAGATCTGCATGTTTGGCAAGGTCAACATTGGTTGAGCAGACACATCAGGGGGCTCTATACACTGGCCAATAAGCTGCCAACTCTGTCTGGAGGGCTAAGTTGGAAGGTTTGATGGTCCATGTTTGGCCAGCTTTATAAGAGGGTTTCATTAGTTGCTACAATTCTTAGTGTTAGACCATGTAATATTGTCTAATCTTGCCACGTGAAAATTAAGTCAGAGAAGAGATAATGTGCTCCTGTGTAGAAAGTATAACCTCTACTAAGAAGATGCTATTCTCTGACAATTAACTGTTAATGCATTAGCTTTGTTTTTTCCTAAAATCTTTAGTGTTGTGCAAAAGCCTTTGCCACCTCAACCTAGGCAAAAAGGGGTTGCTATATGGTTTGTATGATTGATATAGCCCAAATTTAGTGTGATTATGCAGAAAGATTGCTACCCTTATTTCGGAGTCTTTGTAATCCTCCTGTTATAGCATATTCATAACGGGGAGACTTTAAGTAAAGTGGGTAGCCTGTGATAGTAGAACATCCACATGTTTATTACTGTGGTTTATAAAAGCCATCTTCTACTTTTGAGGACTGTTGAGTGGTAAAGGTATGAGACCTGTTATCAAGAATGCTCAGGACCTGGGTTTTTCTGGGTAATGGAACCTTCTGTAATTTGGATCTTCGTACCTAGGCTACTAGAAAATCATGTAAGTTTGAATTAAGCCCAATATGATGGTTTTGCTTCCAATTATATCTTAGTTAGGAGCAAGTACAAGGTACTATTTTATTATTATATATTATTATTATTATTTTAAAAAAATCTTTGATTATAATGGAGTCGATGGGAGACGGCCTTTCCGTAGTTCTGAACTTTCTGCATAACGGTTTCTGGATAACGGATCCCATACCTGTACTTTTTTTTTTTTTCAGCTACAAGCTGGATATTGTTTTTTGGTGATAAGGTACTCGAATGCCAAAATTAGAAAAATATTTATTTTTTTTGTTTAGAACAAAACATAGCATCCAGTCCCAGAAATGCTTTCGGTATTATACATATAATGGACCTGAATTGGCAATATCTAATTGTAAGAGTTACTGTAGTGGAGATAATTAGCCCAGTGTTAGTAAGCAAGGCCTTTTTAGTATTATTTACAATGAATGCACGAGAGTGGCATATATTTAAAACTGTAGTTATGCTTTTTGACCCCTGGTTCCTAGTGTATATATTTTTTTTGAATTACTTGTTTCTGAAGTCTGTGTTGGACTGCACCATCACACAAAGGTGACATGATGAATTCATCTGAATAAGGCTCTGTTTACTATATTTAAACAATAAAAAGGATAAAAACTTTGTAGTAAAATAATTTATAATATTTAAAATAGCCAAATACCTAATGTTTACTGAGGTAAATTAATAGCACTTCATATATAAATATATAAAAATCAGCAAAAATAAAAAAATAACTCTGTTTTTAAAGTGGCACAGTGATTTCTACATATATATCTGCACACAGAGATAAGTTGGAAAAACATGGAGTATGTATCAGAGTGCTTGGTGATTTGACCTTACTTCCCCTGGACATTCAGAAGCTGATAGCACAAGCAGTACTGGAGACCAGAGCCTACTCTAAGTAAGTACCTGTGCTATTTGTCAAACAAAATTATAGGTACCACTTTCTTCACAAGAGTTTCTTTCCATGTTGTTGATAAGTACAACCTGTTTTGCAATTCTTTCCAATGGAGACCTAGACTGACGCTAAAAAATTTTTTTATGAAAAACTATTAAAGTTATTAAAAAAAACCTATTACATCTTGCATATAACTGACTTGATTGGCTCAAACTTCAAGTAGACAAAGGACGGCAATGTTTTTGGCATTGCTGGGCCCTTTATCAAGCCTATAGTCATACACGCCACTCTATGTTAAATAGCATTAGGTGGTGGTGGGGTAAAGTTTAGGGAAGTTGTGGGCAGGAATAAGTGTCAATTAGTTAAATGTATTACATTCCCAAAGGACGATAATAACAATGTACAATCCTTAACAAATCCATCACCCCTGGAAAATGTCCATTGTGAATAAAACAAGTCCAAAATTCCATCCCGAATTATGAATCTGTCCATATTTATATTAAGATATTGATGCTTGTGTGTATAAGCGGTTTTGTCCCAAACTATATGAAAAAGGAAATCAAAGTGAACAGGAAAATCATTCCCCCATCTTCACGTAATGCTATTTAACACAGAGTGGTGAGTATGACTATAGGCTTGATAAAGGTCCCAGAAAGGCCTGACATGTTGGCTTCCTTTATCTACTTGCCTTTTGAGCCAATAAAGCATTAAGATGCCATACTGGTTTACTTTACTAGTAATATGATATTATGCTTGTCCAAGAAATCATCCAAGCCCCTCTTAAAGGTATTAACCAAATCAGCCATCACTAAATTGATCGTCAGTGCATTTCACAAGCTCACTGCCTCACTCTGAAGAATGTGCTTTAGTGTTAAAAAAAAAAAAAAAAAAAAACCTTTAAAAAATTCTAACCTGCATAGTCAGAACCTGTCTCTTAACGTTAGACCTGGACACTACCCTGGACAAGCATAATACAATTTTCATCACAAAAGCACTGTTCCAAGCCAGGAGATTGATTACCCTGCACTGGAAGGATAGCTCTTCACCCTCACTTAAAGAATGGATGGCATTTAGCCATGAACAATGTGGCAGCACCTGAAAACAAATTAAGCTATTAACTCCAGACAAACCCCAGGGTAACAAAGACACAGGCAATGAGTAACGAAATTTCTAATGTTTATATTCAAGATGAATGGTTATATGTATGCTTGGCTGTCTTTTTTTTTTTTTTTTCAATAAAACTTCTTTGAGCAAAAAAAAATAAAAATCTGACCCTTAAATGCAGAAAAGCGCAGCAAAGCATCCAGTCGCCATCATCCTGATCTAAGCGTAGTGTTTGGGTCTATTCGCCATTACGAAGCCCGTCAGCACATTCACAGTTGGGGCAAGTCAGTCAACTGCACATTTGCTATTCGGCGTTGAGACCCGAAACTACATGAAGATCTGGAAGGTTGCAACCAGGACCGGGTCAGAATTTTTAAAAGGGATATTTTTTTTTTTTCTTTAACACTAAAGCACCTCGCGGGGAAGTAGAGGGTAGGGGCCAATGCCTGCAAGATTGGTGGGGGGTTAAGTTCTCCTTTAAGGCCAAAACTTGACTGCATTGCATACTTAAGGCCTTACCAAAATGGTTTTACTGCTAGTTGGGTAGGTTTGGGTTGAAATTTGGCCAACCATTGTGGGTTAGGGTTGGGTGAGGTTCACACTGGGGTGTGCACTCTTCCTCTGTTCCCTAAGATTCCCTGTATTGGAACTACAGGCACTCACAGAAGTAACATTCAGAGCATGAAGACATGGGTATGGGTTTGGACGCAAGTCCTACAATGGAAATATTTTGAGGGTTAGGGTTGGGTGTCGGTTAAAGCTTTGGAGGTTACGGTCAGGTGTGAGTTGGGTTTTTCCCGACCTACACATAACTTAATGTATCATTTTAAACATTTAAGACGGTGCCCCCCCCCTCCAGAGCTGCTTCAATAAATATACATTTTCATAGAAATACAATTTCCAGTACTGCTAATTATAACCTGTAAACATGCAATTTATATTACGACTTTGTTGTTGCTATTTCCAGGTGTTTCCTAAATGTTTGCTTTGCTTATACATCCCGACATGAGATCACTAATGCTATACGAGAGGCAGCCTGGGGAGTTCAGGAGGGACTGCTGGATCCAAGGTATCTGGATAAAAGTTGTTACTCAAAGGAGTAGAGCATGTTCTTATCAACATTAATTGATCAACATAGTGCTTGTGATTCTTTTTGCACATTGCTTTAATTAGCTATATGCTATATGCATAGCTTATTTCTTGCACTAAATGGGTAAACTATTAATTGAAAGTTATGTTCTACTTGACTCATGAGCACAATGAAAACAAATTAGCAGTCCATTGAGAAGCCCTGCCTATAACCATTTCCCCAACTGTTGCCTGAGTAACTGCGATACGTAACAGCTCAGGAATATTTTATTTAACTGTGCTCATACAATCTAGGAAATAGAATGTGGCATTAATTTCAGATTTTGCTCTGGCTAGTGAAGAGAATAAAAAGGTTTCCCTATCATTATTAATTAGGAAATATGTACAATGGTGATTGAATGTTTTTGAACCTTTTATATTTTTATATGTATGTGACCTAAAGCATCATTTCAAACAAGTCCTAAAAGTACATGCAGAAAACCTTGTTAAACAAATAAAACAAAAATTATTATGTTTAGTCATGTATTGGAAAAAATGATGCAATAACATATCTTCATGTGGCCAAAGTAAGTGAATCAGTAGGATTTACATGTAATTTGAATGTGAAATCACAGTCTGGTGTTTTCAGTCCATGGGATGACAATAGGGTGTGAGTAAGAGACTTTATTTCAAGAACTGGGGATCCAGCAAAGCCTGATCATACATACAACACATTTGAGAATGCGTATCATGGCTCGAACAATGGAGGTTTGGACTCCACTCATCAACAGTCAGATTGTGTACAAATTAAGGAAATTCAAGACCATTATTACCCTTCTCAAAAGCGGTTGACCATCAATGATAACTCCAACTGCAATGTGTCTAATAGTCCGAGAGGTTACAAAGGAACGCAGGGTAACTTCTAAGCAACTGAAAGCCTGTCTCACATTGTTGAATGTTGATGTTCCACCATCAGGAGAACACTGATCAGCAATGGTGTATATGGTAGGGTAGTAAGGAGAAAACCTCTGCCCTCCCCATAAAATATTGCTGAACGTCTTTAGTTTGGTAAAGCTCATGTGGACAAACCAGAAGGATACTGGAAAAATGTTTTGTGGATGGATAAAGCCAAGTATAACTTTTTGGCTTAAATGATGGGCCTTCCATTTGGAGAGAGAAAAACAACGCATTCCATCTTAAGAATCCTATCCCATCTGTGAAACATGGTGGTAGGAGTGTTCTGGTTTGGGCCTGTTTTGCATGAGCCTGGATGGCTTACGATCATTGATCGAAGAATGAATTCTAAACTGTACCAGAGAATTCTAAAGGAAAATGTCAAAACTTCTCTCTAAGAACTGAATGGCAAGAGGCAGTGGGTTATGCAGTAAGACAACAAGATAGTTAAAGAAGAATAAAGTAAATGTTCTGGAATGGCCAAGTCCTGACCTTAATCCAATTGAAATGTGGAATGTGTGTGATTCATGTAAGGAATTCAACAATATCTAAGAGCTGAAGCTGTTCTGTGTGAAAGAATGGGCTGAAATTCCTACAGGTCAATGTTCAGGACTTATCAACAGTTACTGTAAACGTTAAGTTGCAGTTATTTCTGCACAAGAGGGTCACACCAAATACTGCGACCACGATTCACTTATATTTGCTACACGCAGATGTTAATGGATCATTTTTTTTTCAATAAATACATGACCAAGTCATTTTTGTTTTATTTGTTTAACTAGATTTTCTTAATCTACTTTTAGGACTTCAGATGCTGTTTTGGATCACATTCAAATAAAACTATAGAAAATTTTAAAGGGTTCACAAACTTTCATGCACCACTGTATTTCAGCACAAGCTGAAAAGGTGTACTGTCCCTATTATAGTCTTCTGCTTTGCAGTAACTAAGAAGACAGTGCAAAAGCATCAATCTATCTTCATGTGTGAATTTGTATGGAATTTGTATGGTAGAGTGAGACTGAATTTGTATTGTGTGTTTCTGAAGTCTTTTATTGCTTATGTGTTCAATCACACACGATACATACCGGTGTATTACTCTCAAGATATTACCCTTGACACTCATATTCTGCAGGGATGTAACAGAGTCTCTTTTGGACCAGTGTTTGTATACTGCTAAATCTCCAGAACCAGACCTTCTAATCCGTACATCTGGAGAGGTTCGTCTGAGTGATTTCCTTCTGTGGCAGGCAAGTAAATTCCCTCTCATATTTTATCGGTCATTCTAGCATTCCTCTACCATCTTTGAAACCATCAGCAGAAGTTAACATTGTTTTTCTAATCATTACAGACATCCTATTCCTGCTTGGTATTTCAATCTGTACTGTGGCCAGAGTATACATTTTGGAACCTTTGTGAAGCTATTTTGCGTTACCAATATAACTACAGTAACATCCAGGTGAGTAGATTTCCGATTCTACTTTAGACTTTACATAGGCTGATAAAATCTGTGACATCGATCCATCTTGACTAATTTACTTATTGGCCTATGTATAGTGTTCTTCAATGGGCTTAACTGACTAATATCTAGCCAAATATCCGATTTTGATCAGGCAGGTTTGATAATCCTGCTGGGCCAGGACAACACTGGCCTTTTCATGCAGTCCTTGTACCGATGGCCTTCATTTACCACTGTTGGAATCCACTCGTTTGACCCTTCACCACCCAATTCAAGTTAGGCATATCAGGGAAAAAATTGTTCATTTGGCAACCTCACCAAACAAGAAATACCTTACAGGTGAATCTTATTAAGTTCTTTGCCTTTCACTAGAGTTCCTGAGTTAATGGTAAGAACAACATGATCTTACTACTTCACACTGTTTGCTGGGAGCGCCAATGATTTTAGACGTACTACATATGTTAGCATACTTATAGGTGGTGTAGGACTCGTGTATAATGAGGCGACTTGATGTGGTACATAAGCTTACATAGTTTTGCCAAAGTGTGGTTCTAACAATATTTTTTTGTAACAGTTATGTGCACTGCCAATCATTTACCTACTTACCATAAAGGGATTATGTCTTGATTTTTATTTTTAAATTGCAGTTTAGTAGTTTTTATTTCTAAATTACACTGTTTACCTTATTACATATAACATTTTATTTGTGAACCAACAAGCATATTTTTTTAGCTTTAATATTGATTGTGTAAGTAGCCATCTCATGTCATTGTGCCTGGTCATGTGCATTCAGAATGAGCCAGAGCTGCAAAATGGAACTGCTTTCAGATTTGCTTTTGTTTCTCCTACTTCGTTTAACTGGAGGAGTTACAGTTCTATTCTCATATCTACCAGGGAGCTGTTCTATTGCATCAGGGAGCTGTTATTTGTTTATCTTCCAATTGTTCTGTTGATGGGCTGCTGAGGGGAAAGGGAGTCTTTGTAATGGAATCCGAAGGTTCTTACCTGCATGGCGTCCAAGATGGCGACCAAGATGGCGTCCCCCTGCTCCACCATGTGGTCCCTGCTGGTCGCAGGCCATCGACGTCAAGATCGAGTCGCCCAGGGATTGGTCGCCGGCGATGGAACGGACGCCGGCGTCAGAATCGGGCGCCGGCGTCAGGACGTCAGCGTGGGGACGCTGGCGTCTGCGTCTGACGCCAGTGCGTCAGTTTTTGGCACCAAGCCCAGGACTATTTTAACCCCATTCCCCTTTTCTTCATTGCCCGATTATAGGTTTCCTTTTGCTTGTATTTGACGACTCTTCTGGATAAACCCTTTCTGTACTGCGAACCTGGTCTGGTCTCCTCTTTGGTCCTTACTATTACTGCGCCTTCGGGCCCATTACAGTATAATCGGGCCATGGACCCTGCGGAGGAGATGCAAGTTACGCCCTGTTACCAAGCTGTCCGAGGATTGTCTTCTCGTCTTCTCTCTTATGAGAACCAGCAATCTCAGTTCAGCCAAGTCCTTCTGGCGATTCAGGAGAAGCTGTCCGCATTCCCGTCAGCGGCCCACGCCCCTGCTCCAAGACCTGCTACACCGGTATGTGTTCCTGAGCCCCGCATACCTGCACCCCCTCTGTATTTCGGCGATCCGGAAGCATGTCGCGGATTCATCATCCAATGTGAAATCCAATTTGCTCTGCTTCCCGGCCAGTATGTCTCAGAGCGTGCAAAGGTGGGCTTCATCATCTCCCGGTTGCAAGGGAAGGCTCTGGAATGGGCATCACCACTCTGGGAAAAGCAAGATCCAGCCATTGACGATGCAAAAGTCTTCATCCGGGATCTCCGCACTGTGTTTGACGCGCCAGGTCGGTCTGCCTCGGCTTCTGCTCGGTTGTTCCAGTTACAGCAGGGAACTCGCTCTGTGCCGGAATACGCCATAGAGTTTCGTACCTTGCTGGCAGAAACATCCTGGAACAACGACAGTTATCACGCTGCCTTCTACAACGGCCTGGCAATGCGTATCAAGAATGACCTAGTGTCCCGCGAGATCCCTTCTTCTTGGGAAGATTTGGTTTCCTTGGCTGTAAGAGTCGATACCCGGCAGAGGGAACATCTTGCTGACTGTGAGCGGGTCTGGAAATCGCAGAGGTCTCAACCAGCTTTAGCTCCTCGTTTCCAGAGACCCATACTGCCCCAGTCTACTTCTACTTCTTCTGTTTCTCCTCCTCTGCCCGCCAAGAAGCAAGTACAGATTGGTCACTCTCATCTGTCTGATCAGGAGAGACTTCGTAGAAAGGCTACTGGACTTTGTTTCTATTGTGGGGGCAAGGCTCACTTCGCTCAGGAATGCCCCATTAAGCCTGGAAACGCCAGAGCCAAGGTTGGGGAAACTTTTCTGGGAGGAATTGTCCCCTCTCCACAGTCTTCTGCCCATCGATTTCTTCTTCCTGTGCAAATCCAATGGGGCCCCCGGAAAGTCTCCCTGCAAGCCTTCCTTGACTCTGGGGCCGCTGGAAACTTTATGGACAAGGTCTTCGCTGCTAATCACGCTATTCCTCTTCAGCCCATGGCGAATCCTCTTCGAGTCCTTGCCATCGATGACCGTCCTCTGTCTTCTGCAATCATTTTCCAGTCTACACAAGAACTTTCGCTTAAGGTGGGCACTATGCACTTGGAGAGACTGTCCTTTCTTATTATTGACTGCCCTTCCACTCCAATTGTTCTGGGGCTTCCATGGTTGTGTACCCATAACCCAGTCATTGATTGGACCTCCTCACAAGTCTCCCATTGGAGTCCTTATTGCCAACAGAATTGTTTGCCTGCTGCGCCCCTTGTCAAAGTTTCTTCTGTGTCTTCGAATCCTTCTCTTCCTCCCGTTTATCAGACCTTCTCCGATGTCTTCAACAAGGGCTCTGCTGAGACTCTCCCTCCTCACCGTCCTTACGACTGCCCAGTCGAGCTTCTTCCTGGTTCCATGCCCCCTCGTGGTCGCACCTATCCACTTTCTCCCTCTGAGACTGCCGCCATGAAGACCTATATTCAGGAAAATCTTCAAAGAGGTTTTATCCGCCCTTCTTCTTCCCCTGCAGGAGCAGGGTTTTTCTTCGTTGAAAAGAAAGATGGAAGTCTGCGACCTTGCATTGATTACCGGGGGCTTAATAAAATTACCATTAAAAACCGCTATCCCCTCCCGTTAATTTCTGAACTTTTTGACCAGTTGAGGGGCGCCAGTCTCTTCACCAAGTTAGATCTTCGGGGCGCCTACAACCTCATTCGGATCCGTGAGGGGGATGAGTGGAAGACCGCTTTTAATACTCGTGACGGGCATTACGAGTACCTAGTAATGCCATTCGGTCTCTGTAATGCTCCTGCGGTCTTCCAAGAGTTTGTAAATGACATTTTCAGGGACTTATTGGGGCAAAGTGTGGTCGTTTACTTGGATGACATCCTTATCTTTTCCAAGAATCTCCAGGAACACCGTTCTCAAGTCAAAGAAGTTCTTCTTCGTCTTAGGAGGAATAATCTGTTCGCCAAATTGGAGAAATGCTCTTTCGAAGTGCCTACCATTCCCTTCCTTGGTTATATCATCTCCCAGCAGGGTTTCAAGATGGATCCCGCCAAAGTCTCGGCAATTATCGATTGGCCTCTTCCCACCTGTGTCAAGGCCATTCAGAGGTTTATTGGCTTCGCCAATTATTACAGACAATTCATTAAAGGTTTTTCTTCCAAGATTTCTCCAATTCTTTCTCTAATCCGTAAAGGGGGTAGACCTCAACACTGGCCCCCTCAGGCTCTGGAAGCTTTTGAATCCCTTAAAGAAGCCTTTTCATCTGCACCAATTCTCAGGCACCCGGAACCTCTTCTACCCTTCTTCCTCGAAGTCGACGCCTCTGATGTGGGAGCGGGAGCAGTTTTGTCTCAAAGGTCCTCTTCCGACGGTAAATTACATCCCTGTGCTTTCTTTTCCAAGAAATTCTCTTCTTCCGAGCAAAACTACGATGTTGGGAATCGTGAACTACTTGCTGTCAAGTTGGCCCTGGAGGAGTGGAGGCATCTACTTGAAGGGTCTTCTGTTCCTGTAACCATCTTTACCGACCACAAAAACCTCGAATTCATCCAGTCCCTCAAACGTCTCAATCCACGACAAGCCAGATGGTCTTTATTCTTTTCCCATTTCAACTTCATCATCACCTTTCGTCCTGGCTCTAGAAATAGAAAGGCTGATGCCCTGTCCAGAAGTTTCATTTCCGAAATGCCTAGTTCCGAGGTTCCTGAACCCATTGTGCCTTCTTCCAAGATTATCGCAGCCTTATTTCCGTCCTTGGCTTCGCAACTCCTCTCTGCCCAGACCTCGGCTCCTGGAAATGCCCCCTTGGGGGTTGCTTTTGTTCCCCCAGATTGTCGTCAGTCCATTTTATCCCAAGTCCACACCTCTAAGCAAGCCGGTCATCCGGGAATTGAAAAAAACACGGAACTACTTTCACGCCTGGTGTGGTGGCCATCCATGAGAAAGGACGTCAGAGACTTTGTTTCTTCCTGTGCCACCTGTGCTGTCTCTAAATCTGGACATTCCTCCCCCAAGGGTCTTCTCTTGCCATTACCCATCCCATCTCGCCCTTGGACTCATTTGGCGATGGATTTCATTGTCGACCTGCCTTTATCCTCCGGCCACACTGTCATCTGGGTGGTGATCGATAGATTTAGCAAGATGGCCCATTTCACTCCTCTTCGAAAATTGCCTTCTGCTCCTGAACTCGCTGAACTGTTTATTAAACACATTTTTCGTTTACATGGTTTCCCTGCCGAGATTGTGTCAGATCGAGGTTCTCAATTTGTCTCTAAGTTCTGGAGAGCTCTGTGCAAGGTTCTTAATATTTCTCTTCAGTTTTCCTCAGCTTATCACCCACAGTCTAATGGTGCCGCTGAACGGGTCAACCAGGCTTTGGAGCAGTTTCTTCGGTGCCACGTGTCCCTGTGCCAGGATGATTGGTCGGATCTTCTTCCCTGGGCTGAGTTCACTCATAATAACGCTTTGCATTCCTCTTCTTTGAAATCTCCATTCTTCTGTGTATATGGTCGGAACCCGTTGGCCTTCCCTCAGGATCTTCTCCTTACCAACGTTCCTGCGGCCAACGACCAAGCTGCTCACATGTCGGCTATCTGGCAGGCTACTTCCTCTAATTTGGAAAAGAGTTCTTTGGTTCAGAAGAGGTTCGCCGATAAGAAGAGAGTTCCTTCCCCACCATATGCTCCTGGTGACAAGGTTTTTCTTTCCACCCGCAACATTTGCCTCAAGATTCCCACTCCCAAGCTTGGTCCTAAATTCATTGGTCCTTATCCTATCATCGAAGTTATCAATCCGGTGGCGGTCCGTCTTCAACTTCCTCCCGAGATGCGGATTCCTAATGTCTTTCATGTTTCTTTACTTAAGCCTGCCATGTCTTGTTCCTCTTCTTCTTCCCCCCCAGCTCCTGTCCTGGTTGATGGTCACCAAGAGTTCGAGGTCAAGAGGATTCTGGATTCTCGCTTTTCCAGGGGCACTCTTCAATATTTAATCGAATGGAAGGGTTTCGGTCCAGAGGAGTGTTCCTGGGTAAAAAACTCGGATGTCCATGCACCTACCCTGGTCCGTAAGTTTCACAGACTGTTCCCTTCTTCCCCCAGTCTCGGTGGTCCTGAGGCCCCCCCTAAGGAGGGGGGTACTGTAATGGAATCCGAAGGTTCTTACCTGCATGGCGTCCAAGATGGCGACCAAGATGGCGTCCCCCTGCTCCACCATGTGGTCCCTGCTGGTCGCAGGCCATCGACGTCAAGATCGAGTCGCCCAGGGATTGGTCGCCGGCGATGGAACGGACGCCGGCGTCAGAATCGGGCGCCGGCGTCAGGACGTCAGCGTGGGGACGCTGGCGTCTGCGTCTGACGCCAGTGCGTCAGTTTTTGGCGCCAAGCCCAGGACTATTTTAACCCCATTCCCCTTTTCTTCATTGCCCGATTATAGGTTCCTTTACTGTGTTCCTGGGTGTTATCGTTCTGCTATATTTTCCTGTGTACCGTTTATTGCCTGTTTCCTGGACTTTGCTGATTGCCGCCTGAACTGACCCTTTTGCTTGTATTTGACGACTCTTCTGGATAAACCCTTTCTGTACTGCGAACCTGGTCTGGTCTCCTCTTTGGTCCTTACTATTACTGCGCCTTCGGGCCCATTACAGTGTTCTCCCTTAAGATGGCCAACACTTTAAGATTCGCTTGTTTGGTGAAGTCGCTGAATAAGCAAATCTTTCCCCGTCAGGCCCACCTTGAGTTGATTGGCGCAAGGGCCGCATCAATGAGCCAATTCAGTCTTCGATCTCACAGAAAAATCAAGCATGCTCAATTGAGAGCTGCTCGATTTCTGCCCAGATAACAATCAGGGAGGCCTGTCGGAGGGCCCCATACATAGGCCTCCGACAGGCCTCTGTCTAAAGGACCCGAATTGGCATCTTAAATCGGCATGTGTATGGCCCCCTTCAAGCTAAACAGCCCCAGAATAAAATACCTTTCTCCCTTTAATTTGTTTAAACAAGAAGCCTAAAGGCAAGATTTAGTGTAAGGATTGGTAATCATGCCTAAAGGCAATCGTATTGGGTTTTAAGCATGCACAAAATAACACAATTTTGTTTGTTGCTCTTGAATTTGTAAATCAACCCATTAGTATAAAGGAATTTTGTTGCCTGCATGGAGTAGCTGAAAATACTGTTCCATGGTAAGGCATTGAATCATCATATGTGTCAGCGAGTTTGTATATGTTGCAGAAATGCAATAGTGAACATTGTTACACTATGTTATTGACAGACATATTAACTCTATAAAAAGAGAAGGAAAAAATAAGGCACCCCCATACAAATTAAGTGTTAATTTCATAAGATTTGTAAATATTTTTAAATTTGTGTATGTTCAGTAAAATCACCTCTTACAGCGTATAATTAGTTGTATTTGTAAGTGATAGTGATTCACAAAACTAACAAATGCTAAACAAACTTGTAGGTTACAAAGTGAACTTTCATTTTGAGGGGCGTATTTATTCGCATTGGAGACAAACATCAGCGGTGATATTGACCATTTCAACCAATCAGATCTTCTAACTTGTAGATGACTGTTCAAATGTAATTGCTGGTTTGTTGCTATGGGCACCATCACCGGTGATGCCTCCAATGTTAATAAATCTCTGTCATGTCTGAATAAGGTTCAGAAACGTCTAAAATAATTGCTAGCTAGTCTTGTAGTATATAGATCTTCTGTAGAATATTTTAAAGGAACAATCTGCTAACACTGTTCGTTTGAAAAGGATGGCTTTTACATTTGATTTATCTTGGCACAAGCACAAAGTAACATGATACCTTCTGGTTAGGATAGTCATAACTTAATATAATAATTGGATACCACCTTCTTGCCCACCCTTTCTTGTGGCAAGTAACAAGGTGTCATTTTTTTTTTGTTATATGACATATGTCCGCTGCAGGACTCTACCCTGTGGTGCTGCTAAACAGCTTTTAGGGTTGTTGCCTCATACATATACAGCCCCTTGATTAAGACATACAAATTACAAGAGGTTTTGGCCATCTCTATTTTTTGTGCAGTTGTTTGGGTGCAAGGGTACACACTATATGTTTTTAGAACAACAAACCAGATTGTTTTAAAATGTCATTTGTTCATACCAGGAATGAACCAAATGCAAGATTTGCTCCAGGATCCCAGCACTTTTTTGAAGGGTTTGGATTTGACCATTTCTCTGTATTCAGCCAAGCCAAATCTGAGTCTTAGTTGTAGCTATAAGGAGGTAATTTATATTGTGTGACCTATTAAAATTTTGTTATACTTATCCATATATACTTTGCCTTTTACATCTTTTCCTTGGAGACACAATTTAGTGTTCTATGTGTCATTTACCCCAACAGGAAATAATGGAAGTTCAATGTAACCAATGTAAGTGTGGAGGCATAAGACACAGCTCTGTGACTGTCCATTAATTGGCTGATGCAACCGAGCACATGTGAATGGTCTTAGTTTTGAGGATAGTGCCAAAGTTCAGACTTTAGTGCTTAATATGGTGGTTTTCAATATGGCATTATCCAACAACTCTACTATGATAGTTTACAGTCATGCTTGAAAGTTTGTGAACCCTTTAACATTTTTTGTTTCTTATATGAATGTGACTTAAAAGTTCTAAAAGTACATGAAGAAAGCCTAGTTAAAAAAATTAAACAAAATGATTACATTTGGTCATGTATTTATTGAAAAAAAACATCCAATGATTTATCTGCATGTGGAAAAAGTAAGAGAATTCTTAGGATTATCATATAATTTTTAAGGTGAAATCAGAGTCTGGAGTTTAGAGTCATGGGATGACAATCAGGTGTGAGTGAGAGACCCGGTTTTATTTAAAGAACTCAGATCCCTCAAAGCCTGATCACACGTTTGACACATTTGTGAATGTGCCTCAGAAAAAAAATTGTTGATGCCCAGAAAGATGGAAAAGATTGCAAGACTCCGAGTTTAGACTCCACCAATTAACAGTCACAGATTGTTTACAAATGGAAGAAATTCAAGACTGTTGTTGCCCTACCCAGAAGTGATCGACCATCAAAGATAACTCTAACTGCAAGGCGTCTAATAGTTGGAGATGTTACAAAGGAACCCATGGTAACTTATAGGCAACTCAAGGCCTGTCTTACATTGGTAAATGTTGATGTTCATGAGTCCATCAGGAGAACATGGATTAGCAATGATGTATATGGCAGGACCGCAAGGAGAAAGCAACTGCTCTCCCCCAAAAATATTGCTGACCGTCTATAGTTACAGTGCTAAAGATCATGTGGACAAACCAGAAGGTTAGTGGAAGAATGTTTTGGGGACAGATGAACCCAAAATAGAACTTTTTGTCTTAAATGAGGAGCGTTACATTTGGATTAAGAAAAACACTGCATTCCATCTTAAGGACCCTATCCCATTTGTGAAACATGGTAGTGGAAGTGTTCTGGTTTGGGCCTGCTTTGCTGCATCTGGTCCTGGATGGCCTGCAATCATTGATGGAACAATGAATTCTGAACTGTACCAGAGAATTCTAAAGGAAAATGTCATGCTGCAAAACAATGATCCTAAACAGGTTGTTCTACCAAAGAATGATTAAAGAAGAATAAAGTAAATTTTCTGGAAATAAAGTCAAAGTCCAGACTTTAAAGCAAACCAGTCACCCACACACATGCCTGTGGAATAGAGGTGGGGCTGAAAATTACTTAAAAGTTCCATTCAGCACTAATTTTTCAGCACTAATTTTTTTAAATAAATAAATAATAATAATTGTTTCAGTTTAACTAGGTTTCTTTACAATCCTATAAAAATATAGGTTTCACAAACTTTCAAGCACAACTGTATTTTTAGAAGAATTTATTTATATGAAACAGTTGCATTTTTGGGCACTTTTTTCTATAGGGACCTGTAATGTTTAGCAGTAACGTTTCTGTATTAAAATTAGCAATACTTCCATCAGGGATGTCCAAACTTTTTGCAGGGAGGGCCAGATTTGGTAAGGTGATAATGTGTGGGGTCCGACCATTCAGCCTAAACCATTAACATAATTTAATTCAAGGAATCACGTAGCCGTCTCAGTAATATTTGGGCACATTAGTGAAAGTACGTGTCTATTGCTAACACCTTCAGCACACAGGCAGCAGTATAAACCAAGTGGCAGATCATTTCACTAATGTGCCCAAATATTACTGCTACGGCTACGTGATTCCTGATCACACTGTGCTGGTGGGCTGCATTATTATTAATTTCATGATGGAGTCTGAGGGCCGGTGTAAATTTGAAAAAGGGCGGCAGTTGGCCACCGGGCCGCACTTTGGACATGCCTGACTTACATATAAGATTGCTTTACTAGTAATGAGTTTAGTACCTTTAGAATTATTTTTAAACAATGTTGTCTATTTAATCATATTTTAGTGAGGTCTACCGTTTATTACGCATCTCTTCTCTTGCAGAAGGCCAAGGAGATACATCATAAACAGAGAGCAAGGCTTCAGCTAGAAAGCGACCGATCCTGGGTGCAGGATAATCTATGCAATAAAGAGTACTCTACTGCAGAAGAAGACCTAATTCTCTTCCAAAAGCTACTGCAGAAATGTAAATCTGGGAGGGAGAAAAGGACACAGACTTTTATATGTGCACTTGAGAAGAAAAGAACTGATTTCCTTCAAGCGCTCTGTGAATCTTAACAGGGAAGTGGCTAGAGAGCGTTGGGCTTTGAACACTACATTCATACAGTATATGTTTGTGTTCTACCCTGGACTTACCCACATCTCACATTTGATGTGCATAGTCCATTGCACTAATAGGCCACAGGTTCATAAGCCTGTCCCAAACCACTGGTTGAGATTAAGCTCCACTTTAAACGCCAACTGTTGGTCACAGCCTATCTTATATTTTCCTATATCTGTACTAATTTCATGGTATGAGTTGTTTATTCAGTCATAGTTATAAGAATAGGAAAGAGCGCAAATATACAGTATATCATCCAAACTCTCACCATAATTTATCTTCATGCTGGGCTCTCAGGTGTATCTAGAAGATCAAATGGTTATTCTTGGCCTTCAGGCTGAGCTCCCATTTCTGCAAGGCCTGACCTAGGGGGGGCAGCCTCAGAGTATCAGGGCAACTGCCTTAGACAGGTCAACAAAAATTTGAAGTAACTCTGTGTCTACCTGCTTACCTGGATCCCCACTTGAACCTGCTTTACCCACATTCATTCCCCAGCAAGTTAAACCCAGCTCTCCCACAATGTATGCGCCACGGAACTCAGAATGGGGTCACTGAACCTGAAGTGACATCATGCTAAACTGTTTTTTTTTTTGCCAGGATGCAGATAGTAGATTTTACTCCCCTCCCCAAATGTCTTCCTGCAATTTACCTAACTGCATCTAATGGGTGTCCACAGACCGCAGGCATGGTCGGGACATGTAGGGTATCCAACCCACTGTAGGACTCTACCCTGTGATGCTACTAAACAACTTGAAGAGTTGCTGCCTCATTCATATACACCCCTTTGAGCAAGACAAAAAAATGACAAGATGTTTAAAGCTTCAGGGGCATCTCTATTCTTTTGTGAAGTTGTTTGGGTTCTAGGGTACAAGCTATATATTTGTAGAACAACAAGCTGATTTTTTTAAATGTAAATTAAAATACTGATTTTGTTCAGTATTCAGCTGAATCTAAGATTTATGGATTTTATACCATGTGGTGACTCGGAACAGTCATTAGTAGAATAATCTAGGTAATTAATCTAGTTTCTAAAGTAGGTAAAGTCTTTAGAGAAGACAAGCAGATATGGCTGCAATATGTATTTTAAGGGGCTGATATGTCAATGCTTAAATTTCAATCTTTCCTGCAAGTTTTTTGGGGGGTTTTCTTGTACCAAAATTTACAAATCAAAATTATAATTTCAAATTAAACTAAATAACTTATATGTAAAAACTTCTGCATCAAAAAAAAAATTGAGAGGTCATATAGACTATGGGAGCTGTCCTAGGGAAAATTTTAACTATTTATTCAATTTGCGTTTTAGGAGTTTGTGGTGCATTTCTTTGAGCTTAAAAGCTTACAAATTTGAGATATTTAAGCTTTTTCCACAATTTTATTAAATTAAGTTTGCTCAAAGTAAAAAAAAAAAAAACTTCAAATCCTCATATTGAATTTTGTTTATTATGCCTTAACCATATTGAAGAAACTGAATGACTTCAGGAACTGAACTTTTTGGTTGGAGGTTCACCATTGATGAAAGACATTACATATTTTACTATATACTTCAGAGGTAGACAATTTTTTGGAATGTACAAAGTTTGCACCACATGACAAGAGAGACCTTGTTCAGTCAAAACGTCTTTGTCAAATTCAAAGCAGTGAGTCTCCAGAGACACACGCTGCTATTTCTGGAGATTAGTCGTCCATCGACAAATCGCTTCTTCTTTAGGCGACTAATCTCCCGAACTGCCTTCCCGCTGGCTAAAATCAACGGTGGGATGGCACTCGGAGCACTTCATTTTCTGAAGTCGCCTGAAGTTGAAACTTCAGGGCAACTTCGGAAAGCCAAAGCAATCCGAGTGCCATCTCACCGGCGATTTATATTCTAGCCAGATGGGAAGGCAGTTCTGGAGATTAGTCACCCAAAGAAGAAACGATTTGTCGCTGGGCGACTAATTTCCCGAAATAGCAGCGTTTGTCTCTGCCCTAACAGTTGATTCTGACCAAATGCAAAGGCTTGTTAGTATAATTTCAAACATCCATTGCCTTGCCTTGTTCTAGCCAGCATTGTGCATTCAATGTTCATCTAGTCCAGTGTGCTCTGATAGGCTGCAGCACCAGCATCTCCAGCCAGTATTGGAGGCAAATGAATAAAAGTACTGCACCAGGTTCAATTTGTGGCATGATATGACTATATTGTTAAATTGTGGGTTTAATGATCACATGCTCCCCTGAGACTCTGTACCCACAGGGATAAAGACTGATGCTAAATAAATAGGTATTGATTTTTTTATTTTCTACATTCAGCATTAATTTTCATCCCACAATTTTTGGTATGTCTATGCTGGCCAGGAGAATCCAACCAATATCTACAGAAAATGTAAGTACACCCGATGTAAAGTTTTTTTGTTTTTTTTAACATGTAGACATATCTATTTGATCTTCAAGCGATAAAGGTGATGTAATGGAACAAAAGTTTTTTTCGTAAAAGGTGATGTAATGGAACAAAAGGTTTTTATTTTCCATTCCAAACACAACTCTCTATTCTATTGATAGCTGAAAGCACATCAAGCGCAAAAAAATGCAGGATGCTATGTCTACAAAAAACCGCAACTCAGAACGCTCATGAGTACAATGGGCAGAATATAATGTAATCAATTGGCAAATTAGTTTATTTTCGCTCAAACCTGCATTTATATGTGCATTAAATGCATAAAAACGCCCGTGTGTAAGAGCCCTAAAAATGTACTGATCATTTGTACTTAATTTGGTGAACCTGATTGTAATGTAAGGTATTTGAGCTGGTTATAAATAAGAGTATGTAACTTTTTCGACATGCTAAATTTGCATTTGTTTATTTAAATTACACAATGGACGACAAATTGTAAGTGGTTTATGTGTGACCTTTATTAATATAGTAAAAATGAAGATCAAATATATGTATGTTGAAAAAGTCAAATATTGCCATGGGCTGTACATGACACATGACATCAGTCACTTTGTCCACTGGTCAAGTTTGAGCATTTTATCTGCCAATCTACCATGTAAACCTGTCTAATCAGTTGGATATCTAACAGGATTGGCACTTGTATACTCCTTAGGCCAATAACAGGCGGGACATTTTGTTGTCCACTGTACCTGAGATTAATAGCGGGCAATACAATGTCCCGTATTTCTCTCCACTGGCCAACATGGGTAAACATACTGCATTGTGTATGTTTCCCTATTGTAAAGGAAACAAGGGACGTTTTGTCGCACGCTGCACCTGAAATTAATAGTGGACGACTAAACGTCACGTTGGTCATTTCCCTTAAGAACAATTTCCTTAAACAATACTGTGTAGAAAAACATGCAGAATCACACAAATGCTTTTAAAAATATAATAATTATAGCTGAGGATCTAATAAAAAAAATATATATTTTCATATTATCCTAATTTTTGCAAATGGAATACGATATTTGGCTTCAGATCTGACAAGTTAAGATTCTGGGGGGAATGCTATGAGTTTTTTTTTCTATAGAAGACAATTCAGATCTAAACAGTCACATGTAAATATATTTTAATTTAATTTGCATGCAACTGTAAGGGTATTTAAAATGGGAGAATGCCCTATGTTCAGCCTGGGGTGCATAACATTAAGGGGCAGATTTATCAAAATGGGAGTTCAGATTTTAATAAATAAAAATTCACCCACGTTCTATTCATTCCGATGGGATTTTTGAATGAGTATTTATCAAATGATGTTATAATTTTTTACCCATTGATATCCTTTTAAAAACCCCATAGGAATGAATAGAATGTGACTGAGCTTTTATTTATTAAAATCTGAACTCACATTTTGATAAATCTGCCCCTAAATGTATGTGTAGATTCTTACCTGTGTGCGCAGCTGCACATTGCCCTTATTTGTTGTTATAAGCCCTCCATATGTATTTATGTATTTTTTTATTAGCCTTTTAATGTGCTGCTGGCAAAATACAAGGTTGCCAGTCTGCACACATGGCTATATAATAGCATGGACTTATTTAAAGGACCAGTAACATCAATTATTTTATTTATTTATTTATTTTAAATATGTTTGCATATAATGAAAAAAAAACACCAAGAAATATTTAACTTTAAAAGTCTTTATTAATAAATAAGTTACTGATACGCGGCTTGCACTCCTGTTCAGAAAAGGCAACAGGGCGACGATCCATCATGTGGCGCTCGATTTCTCCTCCCTGCCTTCTATAGGAGAGAAGAAATTGAGCACCGCACAATAAATCGTTGCTCCGGCTACCTTTTCTGAAGAGAATGATTACTGACATTAACATTAGCAGTTAGGCAGGTTATATATAGACCTAAATGGTTGAACTTGATGGGCGTGTCTTTTTTTCAACCTATTTCTTTTCTTACTATGCGACTTTTTATTTCAAAACATAAATCAGATGTATCAAACATTGAATTACATTCTTTTTCTTTTGGCCTATTCAGGCCACTTATAAATGTTCATGTTGCCGAAGTTTCTAGTGATGGGCGTGTCTTTTTTTCAACCTATTTCTTTTCTTACTATGCGACTTTTTATTTCAAAACATAAATCAGATGTATCGAACATTGAATTACATTCTTTATCTTTTGGCCTATTCAGGCCACTTATAAATGTTCATGTTGCTGAAGTTTCTAGTGATGAGTTTTTCATGCAATAATTGTGGCTTCATTTTATGCCTGTTTGGACTAGTTGCACTTGCACATGGGGCTACTGGACTGATAGGAAAGCTTTCACTCGTCACCTCCTTTAGTTGGCCATAATCTCTATGGGTGGTGGCAGATGGGGAGATTAGTTGCCCAGCTGCAAATCTTCTCTACTTCGGGGGACTAATCAACCCAAAGTGCATTCCCACCAGCAAGAATACGAATTGCAGGCGGGATGGCATACGAATCACTGAAGTTTCCTCGATTCATATTCTTTGCATAATCTCTATGGGTGGTGGCAGATGGGGAGATTAGTTGCCCAGCTGCAAATCTTCTCTACTTCGGGGAACTAATCAACCCAAAGTGCATTCCCACCAGCAAGAATACGAATTGCAGGCGGGATGGCATACGAATCACTGAAGTTTCCTCGATTCATATTCTTGCCGGCGGGAAGGCATTTCGGGGAGATTAGTAGCCCAAAGTAGAGAAGATTTGCTGGCCGACTGTTCTCCCTGTCTGCCACCACCCGTAGTGTGAAGTAGTGTCTGTTGTTTGAATATAGCAATTAGGCGGATCCCCTGCTTGGTAAAAATAATGATTTATTGCAATGTTATGAATAGGGCAGAAAGCTGGGGGGGGAGGAGCTGGTATTTTTTCCAGGAAAGGTGACAACTCCTATTTGTAGGCACCTAAATGGGCATAAAACCAAGCTTTTTCTGTTTTCAAGAATATAAATTAATCCACAGTGATTCTGCCTTTTAGATCTTGCAGTGTAGTACTAGCACACTCTATAGAAAAGTTAAAAAAAATATTTATTCACATACTATTTGTGTCTCTCTATCTATCTATCTATATATATTATATCTATAACAAACAATGGAAAGTTGTGCTCACCACTAATTTTTTTAAAACCATTAGGCGGGGGTGCAATGAGGCTGTGACCACAAAATACATATAGATAAATACAAGAGTCCTCTGCACTCAACCCATTATCAATATATTTAAGACATTGAGACATTTTGTGCATACTGCTACTGAAAAATGCCTTACCCTTTAAACAAAACAGGGATTGTTTGTCCATATATTGCAATATATTTAAGCTGGCCAACTACGTCAAAGTCATCCCATATCTGGCCAGTCCTATGCTCAATTTTATCTGATTCATTAAGAATTCTATTGCTTCATTATACATTTTACAAAGGGACTAGGTTTTACCTGCAACTTACTTGCTGCTGTCAAAGTAAACCTCCATACTTGGCTGCCCTTTTATTAGACACCAGTGGGATCAACTGACTATAGCTGTGAAGGATGGGAGCTACAACATGGAGCTGGTCATTGCTCCTGTATAAACTATAACAAACAAGGGAAAGTTGTGCTCACCACTATTTTTTAAAAACCATTAGGCGGGGGTGCAATGAGGCTGTGACCACAAAATACATATAGTCAAATACAAGAGTCCTCTGCACTCAACCCATTATCAATATATTTAAGACAGAGACATTTTGTGCATACTGCTACTGAAAAATGCCTTACCCTTTAAACAAAACAGGGATTGTTGGTCCATATATTGCAATATATTTAAGCTGGCCAACTACATCAAAGTCAACCCATATCTGGCCAGTCCTATGCTCAATTTTCATCTGATTCATTAAGAATTATATTGCTTCATTGTACATTATACAAAGGGACTAAGTTTTACCTGCAACTTACTAGCTGCTTTCAAAGTAAAACTCCCATACTTGGCTGCCCTTTTATTAGACACCAGTGGGATCACCTGACTATAGCTGGGAAGGGTGGGAGCTACAACATGGAGCTGGTCACTGCTGGGAAAGTTGTGCTCACCACTAATTTTTAAAACCATTAGGCAGTGACCAGCTCCATGTTCTAGTTCCCACCCATCCCAACTATAGTCAGGTTGGGAAACGTTACCGGTAGTTGTGCCTTTGAGGGCATTGTTAATAAAATTCTTTTGTTTCTGCTAAAACCTGTGAGTGTGACTTCTACTTACAGACATTATACTTACAGACATTACTATATATATATATCTATAGATATATATTTATTAGGGCAGTGTCGGACTGGGACACCAGGGGCCCACCCAAAAACCTTAGACCAGGGGCCCACTCTCAGTAAAATATTCTTCATCTCCTCAATCAACCTCTATTCTCCTAGTCTGTTTTCTTTATACTGTAATCAATTATTCCATCTATTTAGCCTGTTCTCATAGAAATGGAGAATGGCCATGAAATAGGCCAAAAGTTTAGCAGCATGAGGGCCCACTGACACATGGGCCCACCGTGAGTTTTCCTGGTATTCCGGTGGGCCAGTCTAACACTGTATTAGGGATTTGATTCGGACGAATCCTTCTGTTTGGCCAAATCCTAATTTGCATATGCAAATTAGGGGTGGGGAGGGAAATCACATGACTTTTGTTACAAAACAAGGAAGGAAAAAATGTTTCCCCTTCCCACCATATACAAATTAGGATTCAGTGCGTATTCGGGCGAATCTTTCGCGAAGGATTTGAACAGTTCATAGTACTGGCACTTGCAGGATTTTCCTCCTTTTTATGAAAATCTTGTGAGTGCCAGTATTCTGAACTGTCTATAATTTTTATCCGCACACGTCAATTGTCTGTTGCTTCGGGTGCAGTGTGTAGATTGTAGTATACAGCTTTCCAAGATTACACGCACACCGTGTTAGAAATCAATAATTTATTTATTAGCATATGTTGTACAATGCATCCGCATCGACGTTTCGGTTCATGGTCTTGAACCTTTCCCAAGATGCTTTACCATATAAAATTTAGCAATACAGTTACAAAATTTAACCATATACAATCCCGCCCATCTAGTGACACCACAATTGATTGGTTAAATCCAACATACCAATAATTATCACAAAAGAATCAATAAATTGGTGACAATAAAAACATATTAATACATCTAGAAAAAGGAAAAGTTGTCAGGTGGCACAATAGGAGTCATATCTAATGATTTAGCAGAATTCAGCGCTGATCTAGAAAACAATTAAATGAGCAATATTCATTAAGTCCATTGGGGGAAATTATGCCAAGGGTTTTAATCCAAAAGGATTCACGTTGTAATAATAGCCATGATCGGTTACCACCCCTGCGAGGGGCAGGAACATGGTCAATTGTCAAATATTTAAAAGTGGGCAACCCATGTCCCATCTCTAAAAAATGTTTGGCCACTGGTTTAGTGGTCTTGTTGTCCCTAAAGGCAGTGTTGATTGCCGATCTATGGCCATCATGGCTACCTTCAAATAAGTGTGGTTGTTTTAGGTGCCCCTCCTGTCTGTCTTGCCGATATATGACTCCCGGGACAAGTTTTGTACATCCTGGAACAGGACATCGATTTTTGATACGGCATCATATTACGTGTACAACTACACCCTATGTTTGATATTACTTGCCCTTGCGGGTTGTCCTATGTCGGCAAGACAGACCTTATGCTCAGATTACAATGATTGATCGCCATAGATTGGCAATATATGTATGTGTGTGTGTGTGTGTGTGTGTGTATATATATATATATATATATATATATATATATATATATATATATATATATATCTATATCTATATCTATATATCTATATATCTATATCTATATATATCTATATATATATATATCTATATATATATATAGCACCATGCTCAGATTACAATGGCAATGTGTGTGTGTGTGTGTGTGTGTGTGTGTGTGTATATATATATATATGTGTGTATATATATATCATACAAGCAAGATCCGCACTCACAGGTCTTAAAAATGAATAAAAGTTTTTATTGTAAAGGGCTCTTTACAATAAAAACTTTTATTCATTTTTAAGACCTGTGAGTGCGGATCTTGCTTGTATGTTGGACATTGCAAATAAACATGCTTGCACCAGCCTTTGAGTGCCAGTGAATGTTTTGAAGTTTTTAAAAATGGTTTCATGTCTAATTAATGATTAGGCTGAGTTTTGTCTGTCAATTGTGTGGGTAGCTTTTTGGAGATGAGGAAGATGTAGGTGAAACACCTTTATTGTGCTTGTTATAAATGTTCGCTGTTCGTGTTGTTGTCACCAAAACAATGGTGTAAAAACTTCTGAATCTGTATGTCAAAACTGTATTGTATTTGTATTGCCCTCCCATCCCTCAGGCACTGTTGCATTAAGTAACAATTTAGTACATTATACCAATCTATAAATGTACACAGTGCAGCTAGCAAACAGTATTAGAATTACAATCCCTATCAACGAGATGCTTTTCAGTGAATGTCCACTCCCCATAAACGCATATGTTCTTCGCATGTATCTTCTTCTCACATCTGTACCATGAAGCGATTCTCTGCACGCTAGGGTTCGAGCAGCATTTATTAAGTGGAAGTAAGGCAGTCAGGATGAATACATGTGTTGTATTGCAGCGGACAGTGATATTTGACTTTTCTTCAGTGTTCTGCTGTTTAGTGGGACGCTGCATGGTGTTCAATTGAAAGAAGTGGTACTTTCCATTCTAAAACTCCGGAAATGTTCTAATAAAGGATAGGTCTTTTTTTCAAGTAAATTAGAGTCAGATTCAGAAGCCATGAATGTGTGTGTCATTTTGCGATACTGCTTTACAACGTAAATTATAATCGTTTATATGATATTCAATATCAATTCATCTATGTCTGGTTGCTACGCGCCCTTTTGCTCCCATTCGTGTACGCGCACCCTTTCCCTCTCATTCGAGTGCGCGCAGATTTTCAACCGCCCCGCGCGCCTCCGAACTATTACCTCTTCCCGCCCAGAAATGTAGCGTCACGTGCAAGCCAGCAGCCAATGAACCTTGGTTTAGCTCGAGATCCGGATCTGACCGGTCGTATTCCGAACCGGGTATAAAAAGAGCGAGCGGAGCCGGGATTGGTTTCATTTGCTTTGAAAGCGCGCTTTAAAGGTTATAAATCCGTCCAAACGCAGGCAGCCAACAATGCCCAAGAGAAAGGTAAGAAGAACCAGATGTGTTGTGTTTGTATTCACAGGTTGTTTGAGATACCTTTATTAGGGAAACAGAAGGGGGTAAAGAAGCAGACACCATTATGGCGGAAAGAATCGGAGCGGTGAATGATGGTGATAGAAAAAAAGTATCTGCCCGGCTGAATTTATTTTTCTTGCATTCATAGAACATTTATACTCGTTATGGCATCAGTATTAAAAGGCTGCCATAATTAAGAGGATTGTTTAAACTGCAAAGCGCGGGAAAGTCGGGGATTGTGGTGGGAGGGTCTACCGCCAGAACAAGGGCGCGAACCCGCATTAGGGGCGGGACCTGTGGCTACCGCGATAATGCCTCTTGCTGTGTTCATCCGTCATTGGTGGCCTCATGTTCCTGCCGCCGACCTCTTCCTTGTTTAACGTTCAATAAAAGCCCCGTCTGATACCATGAAAGGAGCGTCCCGGGGGGGGGGGGATAGTGCGTCTAAATCATTTCTTTCTTTATAGATCCCACAGCGCACAGCTTCCTGTAGAAAAACTTTAAAAATCCGTGTGAAAATGTCAAGCTCACCAGGTTACAAACAACCAGTTTTCTGTGAGCGCTGTAAATAAACAAGATTCATAGGTTTAGCCTCTATGCCACGATGACTTCCTTTCATTGTGTCTTGTAAATATATTATAGGATGTGCTATGCAGGATACTGGGCTTTTCCAAATAAGGAATTTTACATAATTTAGATCCCAGTAAACATTTGGCCATGAAATAAACCATACAGGATTCATTTGCCACGTATTTGTAATAGTTTAATTGGGGTCACATACAAGGCACTTGTTTAAAGAGAATTGTGAAATTTGCACACAAAAAGAAAACTTTGCTTAAAATTGGCTCTGGGAGCTGGCCTTCCTGTAATTTGAGTTTTCTGGATAATCCCATACTTGTAGTATCATAGGGTTGCTATACACACACGAGGGAAGGTGAGTTAAAACGGCATTCATTTCTCCTATAAGGCATGTACAGGACTTTTGTACCTTTAACTGGCACTTGCCTTTAGTAGGTATTTGTTATGATATATCTTGAGTGTATGACCTGTCACCTGGGCACGAACGATCTCCCTAGCAAACCCTTATCTGTAGCAACACCAGCCAGCCAATTACAGACATCACTGGGAAAGTGGAAAGCACATCTTTTAAAATTCAAAGGCAGCGAGCAGTGTGGGCAGATCAGATCTTGGTTTTGTCACAGCCCATGGGTTGCCACTTTTTTTGAAAAATAAAATACTGTCCTTCCTATATATTTATCTTTTTTCCCTATTAATAACATTGGGATCAACCATTATTTTTACTGGCCAGGCCGGAAAAACCTGACCAGGTGGCAACCCTAGTCCCACAGCTGTGATCACCATAGTCCTGTAGTTTTAGTTGCAGCTAGTGTAGTTAGAATTGTCAGGCATGGGTTGCTGCTGTCAGTCATCTGCTGATGGGGGCAAGTGTCACAGATTCCGGAGTGGGAGAAAGGCAGGGGCCATTTAACTATGTTTGTGTATGTGTGTACAAAATAGGAAAGTACTGTAATTCAATTCACATTAAGCAATGCATGTGCACAACTATAATATATTGGGGACATTGACCACTGCTTTATGGTATTCTGCTTAGGTGAGAGCATGCTGCCAATCTAACCCATTTCTGCAGTGATCCTACTGGTATGAAATGCAGGTGCCATAATATTAAATGGAGTCTGTTCTCTTGTGCAATTTGCTTGTCTTATGTGTAGATGTCGGCCCAAAATAGAACATCACAACAACTTCTGGGGGTGTGGGCTGAACTTTTCCTTGCTCCCATACTGCTCCACCTTCAGGCTTTGCGTTTTAAAAAGATGTCAGACCCGCACATTACTAGTCTGATGCTGCCATGGTTATTTGAGGGTGTAGCCATAAAGTGGAAATGGTTAGACATTTTGCAGAGCATCATGTGGACTTTCATTTTGTCTATTTTATATATATATATATATATATATATATATATATATATATATATAGTCCCGCAGTACCAGCACTCCGATCATTAAAATGGTTCGTGGTGCACGATCAAATTCAGGATACATAGAAAAAGAAGGATCAGCACTCACTGTCTTGATGTGAAGAAAAATTCGCTGTTTATTGTTTTACATCATAATCCGACGTTTCGGTCCCACCTGGGGACCTTTTTCAAGGATACTGTGTAACTGTGATGTGATCATTAAATACCCACCCCCAATTAGTGAAATATGGCGCCCAAAGATGACGTCATGAGTTCAAGGTGAAGTGTCAGAACAAAGTTTTTTTCTTTTTCCTCTTTGACCTTTCATCCAATTCTTAAGTGATGTCGTGCAATACTGGTTGTCTCCAGTAGGTGTCATATCTCACACACTATGTGGATCAATGTCCATAAAAGAAACATTTGTACATAAAAAGGAAAGAAACATTTGTACTATAAAGTAACGTTTGTGCTTTAAAAACATTGTATATATACAAAAACTTCGTATAGGATACTTCTTATAACACATGGACAAGAAAAATAAAAAATTAGATGGTTACTTACAGAGGTAAGAAGAATGTGTACAATAGTATAATTCTGTAAAATGAAAAAAAGGTATGTTAATGTAACTGATAAATTTACATAAATACTCAATAGCTCATTATGCCAAGAAACAATTTAATTGCAATTGCCCATTCAACCCCTTCGGGGTAACGCAATCAAGCTCATAAATCCAAAAAGCTTCACGTTTTAGCAACAGTTGCTCTACATCTCCACCCCTAGGTGGTATGGGAATGTGGTCTATGGGCATACATTTGAACTGTGAGGGATCATGTCTGGCCTCACGCCAATGTTTGGCGACAGGTTGTTGGGCAATATCCTGCTTATTGGGGTCTACCCTTCTGTCTGGGTTCAAGGCTGCCCTAATTGTTGCCCTATGCATGTTGATTCTGTCTTTAAGTTGCCTCACAGTTTTACCACAATATACTAGACCGCATGGACATTTGATCACATATATCACCATTGTGGTGGTACATGTCATCCTGTGTCTAATCTTGTACCTCTTGCCAGTTCTAGGGTGTCTGAACTCTGACCCAGTGATCAATGTGTTGCACATCACACACCCCGTGCACCTGAACACCCCAGGGCGTGATGTTAAAAAATGTGTGACTTCAGATCGAGTATATTTTTGTACTGGGTCAGATGGGCTTAGATGTTCCTTGAGGTTAGTGTTTCTGCTGTAACTGAACATGGGTCTGTGAGGAATCTTGTCACACAAAACATCGTCATTGGACACGATTTCCCAATGTTTAAGCACCGACTTCTTTATATTGCTGCTATAGGGATTGTATTTACTGACATAATAAACATCCCCTTCACCTGTCTTCTTAGTAGTAAGATCAATCACTGGTTTCAATAATTCCTGACGATCAAGTGACATGGTTAAATCTATGGTTTCCTTGATCAATCTATCAGGTTATCCCCTTTCCAAAAATTTCTGGCCCATCTTTATTAGGTCTTTGTGCTTTTGCTCGGGGTCACTGTCTATCCGTGCAACTCTTACCATTTGAGATTTTGGAAGAGAGTCTAAGAGGTGTTTGGGATGGTGGCTACTATAGTGCAGCAAAGTGTTTCTGTCGGTGGTTTTGGTGAATATACGTGTGTCCAGGCCCTTACTCGATTTGTAGAGTAACACATCTAGAAAATTAATCTGATGTGTGTTGTAGTTCAGCGTGAGTTTAATGGGGGTATCTAGTAGATTGAGGCTATCCACATATGCTTCCAATTGCTCGGATGTACCACTCCAAAGAAAGAAAATATCGTCAATATAGCGACGATAAAAACTACCATACCGTCTAAATTGCGTATGGTTGTAAATATATTTCTGCTCGAAATCATGCATAAAGGCATTGGCATATACGGGTGCTACCCGGGAACCCATCGCGGTCCCAGTGCGTTGGAGATAAAATTGACGCTCGAATTTGAAATAATTCTTGTTCAGTATGAAACTGAGCAGTTGCAAAGTATATTGGACAGGTGGACCGACATAATTGGAGTTGTGTGTAATGAGGTTCTGTACAGCCTCGAGACCCTTGTCATGCGGTATGCAGGTATATAGACTTTGTACATCTAATGTTACAAGAATCAATTCCTCTACCTTCGAATTTATACTCTGAACAACGTTAAGAAAATCAGTGGTGTCTTTAAGATAACTGCCAATGGCAGTAATGCAAGGTTGCAGTAAGATGTCTAGATATTGTGATATCTTTTCATTAAGAGACCCTGTACAAGCAATGATGGGTCTACCAGGGGGTCTCGCCACATTCTTGTGGATTTTAGGTAATGTATATATGACGGGGAGGATTGGGTGCTTTGGAACCAGGGCCTCCCCCATCTCTCTCGATAACCACCCATGTGACACCCCTTCTTTAATCAAAGATTCAAGTTCCCCTTTAAATTGGTTCGTAGGGTTAAACGTAAGCTTGCCATAGTTGTTAACATCAGATAATTGAGACAACAATTCAGACTTATAATAACTATAATCCATAATGACAATGGCTCCTCCCTTATCCGCACTTTTAATGATGATATCATTATTCGCCTTTAATGATTTGATCGCCTCCTTTTCAACTGGGCTCAGATTGCCCCTCCACATACGTGTATTATGGTATTCAGCCAAAACATTGTTATTAATTAGGCGATGAAATATCTTTAAGGAGGCGTTAGTGCTTGGTGGATCATACGTGCTCTTGGACTTGAGAGTCTGCAATTCAGGGGCCAGTCGTGTCTGTGCATCCAGGGCCCTAGCACTCTCTCCTATTGCATGTGTCTCACCCCCACCAAACTGTTCACGCAAACGAAGCTGTCTAGTAAGTTTGTAGTTATCCACTACATGTGTAAAGGGGTGACTACTCACCATGGGGACGAAGCTCAGGCCCTTGCGCAATACAGCCATCTCTGCAGCAGAAGGCAAGTATGCTGATAAATTGTAGATTAGGTCCGTCTCTCCTTGGCCCTCACTTGTTGCTGCGATCGCGTTGTGACGGGCGTGCTTCCTACCGCCCCGACGGGCGGCCTGCCCGGGTCTTTGGCGGCGGCTCCTCTGCCTAAAAAAGAGACCGGAGCTGACGGTGGAGAGCTGCGCGCGGTGGATCCCCTTACCGCCGCGCTCTCTATTTCGCTGTCCGAACCTCCGCTTCCGGATTGTTGTCCCCATGATCTCGCCGGACGCCTGACTCCTCCCCTTTTCTTAAAGGAGCTGGTCCCAGATAGCCAGCTGTAGACACGGGATTCCTTATAATCCTGTTGTACCCGTAGCCGCTTGGAGCTCTTAAATGCTGATATGTCAGCTCTATGCTTGTCTATTTGTTCCTGTAGTCTCGCCTGCCAATCGGTCTCTTTGTCGGCCGCTATAGTGGGTTTGTGTAAAGATGAAAAGGCGTCCAGATCACTCCTGGTTTGCTTCAACTCACGTCCGACCTCTGCTATAACTAGCAAAATGAGGTCTAAAGAACAGCGATCCAGGATCTGGCACCAACGCCGGCAGAACTCAGGATTGTTCCTGCCTATGGTAGGAATATTGCTAATCCTGAAACCCTTCGGAATCTGCTTCTCACGGTAATAATCAGACAAAGAGACACCATGCAGGTGTAACTCAATATCTTTTTTATGTAAACGTAATAGTTCGTAATAGGCCTCCTTGGCTCCTAGATTACCGAAAGTATCTGCAAGCGTTTCAGTAAATAGAATAGACTGTATCTCCTCTGCAGTGAAATTTTCTTTTCTGTCCATGTGTACTGGACCTTGACTGCCAAATTCCATTTCCACTTTAAGTAGGGTTGATTTCCAAACAATAGTTGATAAGATGAAGTTGAGGTGCTCGGTACTAAATTGTGTAATGTATATAGTCCCGCAGTACCAGCACTCCGATCATTAAAATGGTTCGTGGTGCACGATCAAATTCAGGATACATAGAAAAAGAAGGATCAGCACTCACTGTCTTGATGTGAAGAAAAATTCGCTGTTTATTGTTTTACATCATAATCCGACGTTTCGGTCCCACCTGGGGACCTTTTTCAAGGATACTGTGTAACTGTGATGTGATCATTAAATACCCACCCCCAATTAGTGAAATATGGCGCCCAAAGATGACGTCATGAGTTCAAGGTGAAGTGTCAGAACAAAGTTTTTTTCTTTTTCCTCTTTGACCTTTCATCCAATTCTTAAGTGATGTCGTGCAATACTGGTTGTCTCCAGTAGGTGTCATATCTCACACACTATGTGGATCAATGTCCATAAAAGAAACATTTGTACATAAAAAGGAAAGAAACATTTGTACTATAAAGTAACGTTTGTGCTTTAAAAACATTGTATATATACAAAAACTTCGTATAGGATACTTCTTATAACACATGGACAAGAAAAATAAAAAATTAGATGGTTACTTACAGAGGTAAGAAGAATGTGTACAATAGTATAATTCTGTAAAATGAAAAAAAGGTATGTTAATGTAACTGATAAATTTACATAAATACTCAATAGCTCATTATGCCAAGAAACAATTTAATTGCAATTGCCCATTCAACCCCTTCGGGGTAACGCAATCAAGCTCATAAATCCAAAAAGCTTCACGTTTTAGCAACAGTTGCTCTACATCTCCACCCCTAGGTGGTATGGGAATGTGGTCTATGGGCATACATTTGAACTGTGAGGGATCATGTCTGGCCTCACGCCAATGTTTGGCGACAGGTTGTTGGGCAATATCCTGCTTATTGGGGTCTACCCTTCTGTCTGGGTTCAAGGCTGCCCTAATTGTTGCCCTATGCATGTTGATTCTGTCTTTAAGTTGCCTCACAGTTTTACCACAATATACTAGACCGCATGGACATTTGATCACATATATCACCATTGTGGTGGTACATGTCATCCTGTGTCTAATCTTGTACCTCTTGCCAGTTCTAGGGTGTCTGAACTCTGACCCAGTGATCAATGTGTTGCACATCACACACCCCGTGCACCTGAACACCCCAGGGCGTGATGTTAAAAAATGTGTGACTTCAGATCGAGTATATTTTTGTACTGGGTCAGATGGGCTTAGATGTTCCTTGAGGTTAGTGTTTCTGCTGTAACTGAACATGGGTCTGTGAGGAATCTTGTCACACAAAACATCGTCATTGGACACGATTTCCCAATGTTTAAGCACCGACTTCTTTATATTGCTGCTATAGGGATTGTATTTACTGACATAATAAACATCCCCTTCACCTGTCTTCTTAGTAGTAAGATCAATCACTGGTTTCAATAATTCCTGACGATCAAGTGACATGGTTAAATCTATGGTTTCCTTGATCAATCTATCAGGATATCCCCTTTCCAAAAATTTCTGGCCCATCTTTATTAGGTCTTTGTGCTTTTGCTCGGGGTCACTGTCTATCCGTGCAACTCTTACCATTTGAGATTTTGGAAGAGAGTCTAAGAGGTGTTTGGGATGGTGGCTACTATAGTGCAGCAAAGTGTTTCTGTCGGTGGTTTTGGTGAATATACGTGTGTCCAGGCCCTTACTCGATTTGTAGAGTAACACATCTAGAAAATTAATCTGATGTGTGTTGTAGTTCAGCGTGAGTTTAATGGGGGTATCTAGTAGATTGAGGCTATCCACATATGCTTCCAATTGCTCGGATGTACCACTCCAAAGAAAGAAAATATCGTCAATATAGCGACGATAAAAACTACCATACCGTCTAAATTGCGTATGGTTGTAAATATATTTCTGCTCGAAATCATGCATAAAGGCATTGGCATATACGGGTGCTACCCGGGAACCCATCGCGGTCCCAGTGCGTTGGAGATAAAATTGACGCTCGAATTTGAAATAATTCTTGTTCAGTATGAAACTGAGCAGTTGCAAAGTATATTGGACAGGTGGACCGACATAATTGGAGTTGTGTGTAATGAGGTTCTGTACAGCCTCGAGACCCTTGTCATGCGGTATGCAGGTATATAGACTTTGTACATCTAATGTTACAAGAATCAATTCCTCTACCTTCGAATTTATACTCTGAACAACGTTAAGAAAATCAGTGGTGTCTTTAAGATAACTGCCAATGGCAGTAATGCAAGGTTGCAGTAAGATGTCTAGATATTGTGATATCTTTTCATTAAGAGACCCTGTACAAGCAATGATATATATATATATATATATATATATAATCTCTCATACTGTACTCCCTGCTGTAAAGTATGAACATACTACTTATCTAGGAGTTCATTTGAAGGTTGCCTATAATTATAGTTTTTATTTTTTTAGGCTGACGGAGACTCCAAGGCGGAGAAGGCAAAGGCTAAGGATGAGGTGAGTTTTTTTTTTTTTTTTTATTTATTTTTTTTCTTATCAACAGAAAATATTTGCATGAACTAATATCTGATTTCTCTTACAGCCACAGAGGCGATCTGCTCGGTTATCTGCTGTAAGTATTCTTTTTCTTAACACCCTGTTAGGCTTATCATGTTGGTAGTTTTTGACTATAATATTGCTCTTGTTTTTTACAGAAGCCGGCCCCACCCAAACCAGAGGCCAAACCCAAGAAGGCTGCTGCTCCTCCAAAGGTTAGGAAATATAATGCATAATTATAGTTAAGGTTTTTTTCCAATGCATTGTGAAGTTTCAAGGACACCAAGTTGTCTGTCTGGGCCTCCCGTTATGCAGTACTGTTCAGAATATAGTCCTTTATCAATATATGGACAATTGTACCTGTTCCACATTTTCAGTGTCAGAGACTTGCCGTTATCCCTCCTTGGCTGTACACAGTAATTGTCCAGACCCTGCTGGTGCAATTGTTTGTTAGGTGGTAATTACACAATCACAGCAAGCAGACAGGAGCCAGACATTTTTATGGGAATTTGTTATTAAGACCCACCTTTATGGTGCAGATAATATTCGAGTGACCACTCGTATCTGAACTCCTCTTTATAACAGCTATGGATGTTTAAAAAAAAAAAAAAATTGATGAATTTTCAAAGGACTTTCGTTATACAGCTTTATGTGTAGGTTACTGGTCTGCTTAAAGCAAAATTTGCCACAAGAACACCTTTCTTGTCACATTTGAATAAACCATATAATGTTATTAGTGAAGAGGGGAGTTAAAAGAAAGCTACAAAGCAGCCATTGTCTTACTGCCTTGTTTGCCATAGTGCTTTCAATGTGTTTTATAGCCTGAGGGAAACTTGTTGCATCAGTGGAGTGGCAATGCCAATTGGCACGGTCAATGACCCCTTTTTTATTTTTTTTTTATTTAATATATAGGAAGGTATGTAAATCTAAAGCCAAGGTTAGAAAGACTAGCTGCAGTCTTTTCAGGCTAGAAAAATTATGCAGCCTTAGGACAGCACAGCCAACCATCCATCTATCCTTGGCTACTATTTTTGTCACCTTTACTAAAGCACAGTTCAGCTGGAATGATTATTTAATATGTCCTTTCATTCCTGCTGCTTGCTCAGTCCATAATACACTTGACACGGACATGTACACTTGTTTATTTAATGTTATATTGTGTATATGTTGCACACCCACTTCTTGACTTCAATTTAGTGTCTTTCTCTTCTTTATTTGTAGAAGGCTGATAAGGCACCCAAAGGCAAGAAAGGGAAGGCAGACTCTGGCAAAGATAGCAGTAATGCAGCTGAGAATGGAGAGGCCAAGTCAGATCAGGTGTGTACATCTAGCAATGTGTAGCATGTACATTTATGCTATGGACACACAAGATGTTTGCTCTGACTGTCAGCCTGTGTATTTTTGCTGGCTGAGTGCGGTCGCGCACAGGCTGAGGTCAGTCCAAATAACTGACCTCGGCCGTCAGATTTCACTGTGTGACTGATCAGATGGAGAAGATCTGTTTCAGCCTTCAAAAATATACAAGCCGCCAACTGTCTGTGTGCCCATAACCTTTAGCCTCCTCAAATGGCTTCTCATTCATTATTTTCAATTTTCTTTCAGGCACAGAAGGCAGAGACTGGGGACACAAAGTGAAGCGTGAATTTTTGATAACTGTGTACTTCTGGTGACTGTACAGTTTGAAATACTATTTTTTATCAAGTTTTATAACCATGCAGAATTTGTTTTACTTTTTATTTTTAAGCTTTGTTGGCATATAATGCTTTTGTGTAATCTGGAGAGAGGGGAGATAGTAGTAGGAATGTAAATGGTATCTTTACCACCTGAGGTAATGGCTGCTTTGTCTCTTTTTTTTTTTGTTGGCATCTTATTTTAAGCACGTCTGAATCGTTGTTTCTAAATAAGACTGGCAGCTATTGCAGCCCACATTCCTGTGATTGTCCCAGGATAGGAAGAGGTAAAGCAGTTTTTACCAAGTTCTAAACCATCAAAAGGGGTGTGGCCATTTTTTTCCCTATTATTTGGCGGTACTTCAACTGTGAAGAGCCACCCTGATTTAAAGAGGTTTTATGAATTCTTTTAGTGACTTGCTTAATGAGTTATGAAGTTGTTTTACTATGTTGTACCTTGTTGTCCTGCCTGATTTGCAATGACTCTTTGGGGGGTTGATCTTAAATAAAGCTGGAATATGTTTGACTCACTTAACTGCTTAGAAATATTCTTTGATAACACATTAAGCTCTGTGCTTTGGGTCACAATCAAAAAACTGTATTTTTCTATATTCATTCCCATTTCTTTTTGCTAACTCTTATACTTTGATAAATAAAACCGATGTGTGTGTGAGTCTCACTAACGTTGTCCCCAGTGTTACCACAATCTCTTTTTGTAAAGTATCTTAATACATTAACCACTCCTGTTGTGTTCATCAGGGAGTCCTCTATATATTTTCTAGATTTGGAAATATACAGGGACGGTACAAGATTAGCCACTACTGTTCCACAAAGCTACTGATAGAAACACCATTTTGAATGCACACTTGCACCACCCTACTTCCACATCCAGGTTGGGGGGGGGGTCTTATATTCGCAGTTCAAGTTCTTTGGGAACAATTCAGGTCAGGACAGAGCTTTATTACAGCTGAATGGGATGACTGAACGGTTCCTTGAACGAGGTTACAACTAGGGATGCACCGAATCCAGGATTCGCCCGTATCCTTCTGCACGGCTGTACCTAATCCTAATTTGCATATGCAAATTGGGCACGGAGGAAAATTGTGACTTTGGCACAACAAGTAAATGGTTTCCCATTCCTAATTTGCATATGCAAATTTGGCTCGGTATCCAGCCGAATCTTTCGTGAAGGATTGGGGGGGGGGGGGGTTCGGCCAAATTCAAAATAGTGGATCCGGTGCATCCCCAGTTACAACCCTAGGCTGAGTAATGAAAGAGAGAGCCCTTCATCATACACAAAGTGACTACTTGAAAGCTCCACCATGGGACACTAAAGGTGGCCATACACGGGCCGATAAAAGCTGCTGACTGACCGTGTCAGCAGCTTATTGGCCTGTCTATGGGGCCCCCACGACGGGCTTCACCGATCGAGAGCTGGCCAGATCTCGGTCGGATGGGACGAAAAATCCCGTCGGATCGCGCCCGCATCTGTTCGTTGATGCAGTCCCGCGATCCGACCCCCGTTTTCCATGAGTTAGGATCCGATTGTTGGGCCTTCAAGGTGGCCATATCGGGGAGAGATCCACTCGTTTGACGACCACCAAACGAGCGGATCTCTCAGCGTATGGCCACCTTAAAGGACCCGTCACCCAAAAAAAAAAACATTCCAAATCCTATTTTATCACATTAGTCAAGCAACATGAACTTTAATTACAAGCAGGAAGCAGCCATTTTGTGGACAGTTTTATTAAGACAAGTCTTGTATCATCTCAGAATCTTGTTTGTGCACCAGAATGGGGGGCCTGATGCCCGTTTCCTTGCCCTGGATACACAAACGGTAAAGAGAACGGGAATGTGTGGAGAGCAGTGACATCTAGGAAGTGCTGAATGGAAAGTGAAAGTAATTGTCTGCCCCGCCTCTATGCCACTGGCATAGAGGAGGGGCAGACAATATTTGATTGACAGCTGAGAATTTTAAATGAGCTTACAACAGCTATGAATGCTTTAATAAAAAATAGAAATTGGATTTCATGTTTAATTTGAAAAAGACTTTTATTAAACAGATTTTTGTGTCTGTGTGACAGGTCCACTTTAATACTCCATCCTTGATTTTAACAAACACCTTTTCTACAGACCGTAAAGAAATCAGAACTGCATTGATGAATAGATGGGACATTGTGAGATCAGACTCCTCACTACCATTTACTGAGATTTCCAAGCCCACTATGGGCTACAGACTGGCCAGTAACTTAGGGGATCTGCTTACAGTGAAGGATCTTAAACCTGTAAAACCTCCTCCTACTTGGCTGGGTACATTGAACAAACTTGGTTGCTTTAGATGCACTGGTTGTCTCACTTGCAGCGGTATGTCGCAGGGGCCTGTATTTAATCACCCTCACACAGGGCACTGTTACAAAATTATCTATCATGCTTAATGGAACATTTCGGTGTGAAAATAAAGAATGAAGAGAGAAGGCGCACACCCTAAAAATCAAACTTGAGGGGTGCTAATCCATAAGGTACTCCCCATAAGGGGCTCAAAGTCTAGCTACAAATATTACGAGTAATGGATAGCACACCCAATTTAGAAAAAATAATACATTTATTACAAAATGATATTGGTGAGCCCAACGCACTTCAACCTTAAGGGTCTTCCTCTGGGGCACAAATAATAAATTTTCTTCATTATTTGTGCCCCTGAGGAAGGCCCTTAAGGTCGAAACATGTTGTTCTCACCAATATTTTGTATAATTTTTTGACTTTTTTGTAATTTACTTATTTTTTCTAAATTGGGTGTGCTATCCATTACTCCTAATATTTGCAGTGTGTAAATAAAAACTATAAATAGACTGCAAAACAAAAAATGTTTCTAATAAAGTTAGCCAAAAATGTTATGTATAAAGGCAGGAGTGACTGGATGAACATAATGTCACTCCATCCATTACACATTACAGTTGAACAATTCCTTTAAGCTCTTTCGTGGTGTGCTTAGCTTGGTGCACCTTTGGTTTGGCATATGTGGGCAAAGCCTCCACCTCCACAGGTGTGCCATTAGAACTGCTCTGGCTACTGGGAAGGCAGATCAACCCATTGCAAAACACTTTCCCTGGCCCTCTCCATATCCACACCTTTTGGGATAGCCCCTCCCTCTCCTCAATGAAGAACCTAACCCCCTAACTAATAAATTAGGCGGTCACCCTTCTCCCGGAGTCCTTTTTGGGTTCTTCCCTCTCGCTCCTGTATTCAGGAGCCTATTTTTTATTTTCAGGGGAAGAAGCAGGGGCTTGTTGGAGCGTCCCAGAGACAAGAGTTTTGCTTCAGGGCTTTCCCTCTGCAGCTTACCTCACATCACGTGATAGCACATCGGGTGTTATCAGCTGCGTCTCCCTGGACCTTAACCTACTGGCCTGCCTCGCCAAGGGCGTCCAGTGGCATGAGCGGTGCCCTCTCCTGCCTGTCTCGATATTTTTAGGTCACAGGAGGGATGGCAGCAGGTTGGTTTCAGCTAGGATCAGTAAGCCAGACAACTTCCGGTTTACTTCGGGGTGAGGCAATTCACTTCCACCAGTCAGGGAGGCTGCGATAGCACACTGAGTGATGCGGATCATGTGGGCATCATAGCCATTGGGAACAGGATCAACGTCACACTTCCTGCCACAAACCAGCTGGGTAGGCAGAGTGTGTCACTACGGGAGGAGCAGGAAGGCCCATTAAAGGAATTGTTCAGTATAAAAACTGGGTAAATAGATAGACTGTGCAAAATAAATGTTTCTAATATATTTAATTAGCCAAAAATGTAATGTATAAAGGCTGGAGTGACTGGATGTGTAATATAACAGCTACAACACCACTTCCTGCTTTTACCAAGCAGTAACCAATCAGTGACTTGAGGGGGGGGCACATGGGTCATATCTGTTGCTTTTGAATCTGAGCTGAATGCTGAGGATCAATTGCAAACTCACTGAACATAAATGTACCATGTGGCCCCCCTTCAAGTCACTGACTAGCTCAGATTTATAGAGCTGAAAAGCAGGAAGTAGTATTCTGGCTACTGTATTAGACATCCAGTCACTCCAGTCTTTATACATTACATTTTTGCCTAACTAACTATGTTAGCACAGCCTATCTATTTACCGACTTTTTATTTTCAAACTGAACTGTTCCTTTAAGGCATTCACTCCTCAGCATCCTCGTGGCTGCAGCTTCCACAGTGCGAGACTGCACTGTCAGTGCTTGGTTAGGTATGTAGAGGGATGTTTAAAGGGGAACCTGCCCAGAACCTCCTAAAGGTTCTGAATTTTTTTTCTATTGTTTTTTGCAGGTGATTCTTTTTGAGCACTTATTACATCCCAACTGCCACCCCAGATAAGACTTCTTTTCCTGGTTGAGGTACGGGAAAAAAGGAAGATGAAGTCAAAGACTTTTGCAGCTTTCCTGGTCAACTTTTCAGTGGACCAGATAAGGATGGCTTCCAGGTCCTTGGCGTTATCACTTTCAGGAAGAAGAGCATTATGGGCATGGGAAGCGGATTCAGTTATAAAGGCGGCTCTATGTTCACTACCATTCCAAGGTCAGGTATTGTTTGGAAAAAAACTAGAGGATCTTATCTCCAAGGCCTCGGGCGAAAAAAGTCAACTGCTGCCTCAGAGAAAGAAACACCAACCATGGAAGCAACCATCAAGGGGAAAGTCTTCTGGCAGATCTAGATGCATGCCATAAGATCATCGGTCCTTTCGTTCAGGAAGGGAAACATCAAGACAAGATAGTTGGAAAGCAGGCCAATCAGGCTTCTTTCGCCTTCCCAAGAGTAAGGCGGGAGAGAATAACTGCAAACAATTATGAAGGTGGTGCAACCCAGGGGCCTGCTCTAGGAGGACAAATTAGTCTTTTTTCAGGCTGCCTGGGAACGATCCATAGAAGACAGATGGGTTCTAGGGATTATAAGACAAGACTACAGTCTGGAATTCAACTCCAGTCCTCCTCTTCTGGGCTTTCTCACACCCAAAATACCAACAGATTTCTCCAAGAGGATTGCTTTGAAGGCTTGTCTCTCCATGCTGGAAGACCAACAAGTGATATCTTACATTCAACCAGAACAGAGAAGAACGGGGGTTTACTCTCGGTTCTTCATAGTCCAAAAATCCTCAGGGGCATGGAGACCAATATTAGACCTGGGAAGGGTCAACAAGGCATTAAAGATCCAACATTTCAAGATGGAATCCATCGAATCAGTTAAGTCAGCAATATCTCCAGGGGACTGTATGTGTCATCATATCCCCATACTAACAACAGATCGGAAATTCCTTCGCTTTGCAATAGGAAATCATCACTACCAATACAATTGCCTACCCTTCGGGCTATCTACATCCCAAGGGTATTTTCAAAGGTTTTAGTCACCCTGGTGGCTCATCTCAGGTGCAAAAAAGTACGCCTATTCCACTACTTGGATGATCTAATCATAATAGCCGCGTCAAGAGAACAGGCAATCAGCAAAGGAATCTATGTCTGGAAACCTTGTCAGCCCATGGCTGGCCCATCAATCAGACAAAGAGTCATCTCACTCCATCTCAGAGAATCACCTATCTAGGAGCCACTATAGATACAGTATCAGGGAGACTGACATTATCAAAGGAAAGGCAACTTTCTCTTCAGCAGTGCAAGGGTTATTGGCAACACATCAATGGGACGGAGAATATCAGCATCAACTGATAAGAATATCCCCTCAGATAAGAGCATCTCTTCTTTGGTGGAAGGAGCAGACCCACTTGAACAGGGGCACCGAGTTATACCCAGAACCATGGGTCATAATGTCTACAGACGCCTCAGGTCTAGGCTGTGGAGCAGAGCTTGTATCCACGGTAGCTCGGAGTCGCTTGCTTTACCCGTTAAAAGACGTACCTTCAAACATTTTAGAGATAAGGACAATTCGATAAGCCTGTCTCTACTTCCAGGACCAACTAAGAGGAACAAGATTGAAAATAAAATCGGACAAGGGACAAGAAGACAGGGAGGCACAAGAAGTCTGTAACTACTAGAAGAAGTACAACCCATTTTCCATTGGGCGGAAGACTTCTCGGTAGATTTCAAAGCAATCTATGTTCCAGGTCAGTTAAACAGAGTAGCAGATCTGCTCAGCAGAAACTTTGCAGAAAGGCACGAGTGGGCACTCAGCCAAGAGATATTCAGGATACTAGTGCAAAGTGGGGTCAGCCATCAATCGACTTGATGGCATCATCCAGCAACACCAAGTGTCCTCAGTTTTTCTCATGGAATCGGGATTTGAAAGCACTGGCAGTGGATGCCTTGACACAACCCTGGAGATTCCATTTAGGCTATATCTTTCCTCCTCTACCTCTGATTCCGAAGGTGATACAGAAAATAAGAAGATCAAGCGGATGTTATCTGCATTGCCCCAGCATGGCCACGGAGGCCTTGGTTAACAGACCTGGTCTATCTATCAACAGACCAACCATGGAGGCTCCCGACATCAGGCCACATGTTGACCCAGGGTCCATTCGTACACCCAGATCCAGGATTATTGTCTCTGACGGCATGGAGGTTGAGAGGCAAGGTTTAGAAACCATGGGGCTTTCAAATAGAGTTATTCACACTGTACTGCAGTCCAGCAATTTCAGCAATATCAGGAACAACATGGGCTCATCATCCTTTGATCATTCGGTTCTTCAAGGCAGCTATAAGAATTCTTACAGTAAGGCGTTCTACATGCCCGAGCTGGGATATTCCATTGGCTTTACGCATGCTCTCCTCAGATTCATTCTAAATCAAGCATTCCATATCACTCTGGTGCCTAACTCTCAAAGTGGTATTTTTAGTGGGTGAGCTACAGGCATTCATATATACAGAAGATAGTCCAGCTATTTTCCCGGATAGATTAGTACTAAAATTCTGTCCTTCATTTAAGCCTAAAGTGGTTTCCCCATTCCATTTAAAGGATGAAATTGTAGTTCCTACATTTCCTCATCAGCAACCAGATTAGGAATTGAGGGAATTGGATGTGGCAGAACATGTTAAGTTGTACTGTGAGACAACTACAACAATCAGAAAATTAGACAGACTTTTTATTTTGCCTGGATGAGCAAGAAAGGGCGAAGCAGCAGCTAGTACCACAATTTCCAGATGTATAGTACGGTCATAAAGAAAGCTTATTCCCAAACGAACCTAAGGGAACATAACAAAATCAAAGCACACTCAACCAGGGGTCAGACGGCTTCTTGGGCAGCAGAAGCGGGCATTTCCTTGGCATTAATCTGCAAAGCAGCATCCTGGTCTTCGCCAAGCACTTTTATTTTGTATTACACATTGGATGTCAGAGCTTAAGACTCCTTCATTGAGGAGAGGTAGGGGCTATCCCGAAAGGTGTGGACATGGAGAGGGCCAGGGAAAGGAAGATCATGGTAAGTATGATACAATCTTCCCTTTTCTAAATGCCAAACATTCTTTGCCACAATTTCGGCAGGAGACTCTAGAAAACCATATATTTTCCCGAAAGTACACATTCTGACAAATCTAAAGCAGGCGTTTTATAATACAGATGGACAATGACCCAAAACATACAGCCAAAGCAACCCAGGAGTTAAAGCAAAGAAGTGGAATATTCTTCAATGGCCAATTCACCTGATCTGAACCCAATTGAGCATGCATTTCACTTGAAGTCTAAAACTTCGGACAGAAAGTCCCACAAACAGCAACTGAAAGCCGCTGCAGTAAACGCCTGGCAGAGCAAAGGAGGAAACACAGAATCTGGTGATGTCCATGAGTTCAAGACTTCAGGGTGTCATTGCCAGCAAGGGGTTTTCAACCAAGTATTAGAAATTAACATTTTATTTTCAGCTTTTTAATGTCTAATTGAGCCCCTGGAATGGAGTGGTTGTGTTAAAAAAAAGGCTTTAGTTCCTCACATTTTTATGTAATCTTTTTGTTCAAACCACTGAATTAAAGTTGTTTCATTTAAAATTTATTGTGGTAATGTACAGAACCAAAATTAGAAAAAACTTGTCTCTGTCCAAATATTTATGGGCCTAACTGTATATTTCATATAACTAGAAATCATGCATAAACAAGTGAATTAAGAAAAATCTTTACCAGTACCTCTAAAAAAACAACTTTATCACCGATAGCATATAGCCCCATATTGACATTGTTAAAATCAAACAGCAACATTTACAGAAAAATATAGCCAATAAATAGCTACATATGAAAACTAGTTGTAACATTCAATAGGGCTCCCAATCTGGAGTTGCATTCCCCTTTATTTTTAATCATATATTCTTCATTAAAAAATCACATATTAAACAATCCAATAACAGGAATGCTATATAGGTCAGAATTCAGTAATCAGAAAACCTTAATATTCACCCTAAATTTAGAGTAAACTTAGGCTTTATATTTTTCAACTTATCAAAGTAGGTATAAGTGTTCTCAATCCAATACAAACTTACAAACCTTATAGTTCTGACAGCTTTCAAGCAGTATGTTTTTTATGTACATCCAAATATGTGCAAAACCATGCAATCAGTACAAATACCATCATAATCTTAAAGCCATAGTCATCAAGAATTTTTTTTTACTCTCAAACCCCAATACAAGTCAAGGTTATATCATTAAAATAAGTAAATCAGAATGACATTATCAAAAGCAGGCTAATGAGTAAATTTCATTGAGACCCCTAGGGGTACAGTTAGGGTTGCCACCTTTTCTGAAATGTTTTACCAGCCTGGTGGGGGGCGGGAACAAAAAGGGGTGGGCGTGACATCAAAAGGGGCGGCGCCATGTCATAAAAGGGGCGTGGTCACGACGACAACATTTCAAGACGGGGACAAAGTCACAAAAGCTACGTTTTTACAGGGGATTGGGGGCAGGCCGAGGGGTCTTTTTAAGGGTATTACAAATTTACTGACAGCTACATTGCAGATAAATTTGTAATATCAGCCCCCAGCCTTGGCAGGTGTTTTACCAGCTAGGCCGGTAAAATACCAGCCGGGTGGCAACACTAGGGGGCCGATTCACTAAATTCGAGTGAATTTGAGTGAAGGATTCGAATTTCAAAAACTTCGAATTTCGAAGTGTTTTTTGGGCTACTTCGACCATCGAATGGGCTACTTCGACCTTCGACTACGATTATCGAAGGATTCAAACTAAAAATCGTTTGACTATTCGACCATTTGATAGTCGAAGTACTGTCTCTTTAAAAAAAAAATCGACCCCCTAGTTCGGCAGCAAAAAGCTACCGAACTCAATGCTAGCCTATGGGGAAGGTCCCCATAGGCTTGCCTAAGTTTTTTTCATCGAAGGATATTCATTTGATCGTTGAATTAAAATCCTTCGAATCGTTCGATTCGAAGGATTTAATCGTTCGATCGAATGAATAATCCTTCGATCGATCGATCGCATTTCCTGCGCTAAATCCTTCGAATTCGATATTCGAATTCGAAGGATTTCAATTCCTAGTCGAATATCGAGGGTTAATTAACCCTCGATATTCGACCATTGGTGAATCGGCCCCTAGGTACAGTATCTATTATCTGAATCCATTTGGCCTCCTTTTGTAAAAACATATTTCCTCTATGGCTCCCATGTTTAGGTGGAGGTACATGATCAATCAAAATATATCAAATAGAAGGAAGACTGTGTCCAAACAATACACAATGTCTTGCAAAGGGAGTTTCTGCTCTACCAGAGTTAAGGGCGCTACGTATAGTGGAACTGGTTATTCAACGTTTCAGTTCTGTCACTAACTGTAGCTGACATCTTAATTCTACATGTCCTCTTTATACTGTATGAAAGAATGCTCAGGACCTGTGGTTGTCCGAATAATGAATCTTTCCATGATTTGGGGAAATCATGTAAACATTAAATAAACCCAATGTTCTGGTTCTGCTTTCAATACGGATTAATTATATCTTAGTTTGGAAAAAGTACAAGGTACTGTTTTATTAATACAGAGAAAATGGTAATCAACTTTAAAAATCAGGATTATTTGATTACAATGGAGTCTATAGAAGACAGCCCTTCCGTAATTCGGAGCTTTCTGAATAATGGGTTTCCGGATAACGGATCCTATACCTGTAGTTATAGTTATAGTTATAGTTATTAGTATGAAGATATTACCACTACTATTACTATAGAGACAGTTTCTTATTCCGGTGGTAAGGTGGATACTGTCATTATTTTTTACCTAAACAAGACTGAAAGAGAAGCTGACACCAAAAACTTCTTTTAAAAAAATGATTCTTCATTTGAAGTTACCTATAGGTCATGCTCATACATCCCAGCTGTCCCGTTTTTAGAGGGACAGTCCCTCATTTGTACTGGAAAGTCCCGTTTTCCTCTGCACTGAACAGCCAGAAAGTGTTACCCCAGAAAAAAGTTTCTAACTTAATTGGCTTTTGGCAGAGAGCCCAGAACAGCCACAAGAGAAGATTAGATACATTATAACAATTCATATGTATCTAGATAAGCAATCTAGATAAGCAAATAAGTAATTGTAACAATATAAGATAACAGGTCCCTTGGGAAAAGTTAGTTTACAGGGCAATTCACCTTCATTAGCAAAACTAATAAATGAAAAAAACACAGAAATATGTTCAAACTTTTATAACCTGCAAAATTTTGTAATATGATCATGGTAATTGGGGGGTGTGGCCACAAAATGGGTGTGGTTAAAAACGGCACGACAGTTTATTATTTCCAAAATGTTGGGAGGTATGCATGCTGACTGTTTTCTTCTTATAGGGGACAGAGCTGAAGGAAAGGAAACTCAAGAGAAATGGAACAAGACGCTCCGCCCTTTGTGACATCATCTAGCTCACATTCTGACAGGCAGCAGGAGAAAGGTACTGTCGGGTGCAGAATTAAAGAGTGGATTTAATAAGTAAAAAAAAACTTTAAGGAGAAAACAGTCAGCATTACCTATAGGTAACTTCAAATGAAGAATTGTTTTTTTAAAAGAAGTTTTTTGGTGTCAGCTTCTCTTGAAGTGACTCCTTGTAAAAAATGGGTTTACAGAAAATGGTATCTCACGTGTCGTTCTCCTGTCCCAGTGTAATCCCATCCATTATGCTTTCGCTTAGCAGTTTCTTCTCACCCAGCTACCTGACATTCCTGATCAGTCAGGGCTTGCAGCAAAATTTGTAAACAACAAGGCTTACTTACCAACTCAGGAATGAGTTGTATACAATGCTCAGCAGTACAGGCATGCAATATTTATTCCATGTGCACAACACACTTTCTGTACAAATTGCGAAGTAAACATGCAGCGATTGCTTGAAGACATATTCAACTTTTTCTTTGCTAGGATCCACAAAGACAAAGTATTTCAGGACTCCCATGCTTAAAGAAGAACTAAACCCCCCCACGGTGATAGTCTCCACTGGCCCCCCTCCGCTGGCCCTTCTTCCTCTACCCTGCTAAGTCTTACCCCAGAATTGTGTCTCCTGTAGGATTACTGACTGCAAATGCAGAGTGAGCGCAGCGGAGCTCACGGACGCCATCTTCTGGCGCTTTTGTAATCTTCGGGTCTTCTACTGGCACTTCGGCAATTTCCGGCACTTCTGGCACATGTGCAGGTGTGGTGAACTGGAAAACTTCTCCAACTGCGAATTCGCCGATATGCTGCTCACTTTACAAGGATTACCAAAGCACAGAAGATGGCGCCCCCTGCCCCCCAGCAGCCCAATAAATAGTGGCTGTCTGTGAAATCAGCCCCACTGGCATTTGCCAGAATCCACAGATTGCCAGTATGGACCTGATAAGAATAGGATTACATCCCTTTGCAGAGTAAGAGAAGCTAACATTTTCCTATCACCTACACTAATTCAACATTTATACTGAAAAACAAAGGGGTGTTTTTTAAAATGGGTGTGGATATGGGGGCATGGTAAAAATAGGAAATTGGCTGTGCTTGTGGTGACAAAACTTTTTGTCCCTCTTTCTTATTCTCAAATGTTGTGAGGTATGATATTCTTGGTTTTTTTTTTGAAAATTATTTTTATTAGTTTTTCATAGCATGTTTTACATTTCATGGACAATTTATATGTCCAATTACTAGTAGGTAGTAATCATTGGAGAGAAAGGTAGATGTAAATATAATTAACATAGTATTACATTTTAATAAGACTAATTCCGAGCTTCATTTACAATTTTTATAGGCTAGATTTATTTACCGTAGGTAAGATGCCAAAAGCCTATTAGTGCGATGACTCCTGGGGGGTGATCTTGTAGTAGTTCCAGTTCCTTGAAGTGTGGTTTGGATGTATTGGTTTGTTTCTTGTAGCAATAAGTTACCCTTTAAAGGAGAATTCACCCCCTAATTTGCATCCCCCTTCCCCCCTACCCTAAATAAGGCCCCTCCATCCTCCCCCCTGGCCTACCTGGCACCCTGGGCAAATGCCCCTAACTTTCTACTTACCCCTCCTTGGGGCCTATTTAGGGTAGGGGGGAAGGGGGATGCAAATTAGGGGGTTGAATTCTCCTTTAAGGTTTCTATGACATACCAGGTTGTGTTTATGTAGGTATCGGTGGTTAGATATCTGTGTGGTGAAGAAAGAAATATGTGGTCCAAGTGGAAACTAATTTTTTAGCATGGTGTTCTTTTTTTGTCGTGGCTTCCAGCCAGTCCATGTAAAAGATGTGATGTAGTGTTTGTTTCGTAAGTGTGACTGATGGGGCTGCCAAATGTTTTTCCCCTTTACTTAAATTTGTGTATTGCTGAACAATGCTAAACAAGGCCCATTCTATAGTTGGTTGGATTGGTTTGTTTACTATCTGCATCCAATAGTTACTTCCAGCCAAAAGTTAACATTTTGGAACATGACCAGCAATAACGTAACTAGAGGGGGGCGGGCCCTGGTGTGTGACACGCAGTCGGGCCCCCCGCCCCCCTACCTACGCAATTTTCAGACTGGATTACAGTGGCGCGCGAGCCCTGGCCCGCTCATACCCCCTGCTCCCCCGGTAGTTCCGCCACTGATGACCAGAGCATATGTAGAAGATCAGCTTTGGGAGCCATGCATCGAGTGCACCTGTCTGAAGGGAGATTTCCCATTTTGAAAAATTTTTCGGGTGTTAGGTATGAGTTGTGGAGGAGCTGTAATGCCATTTCTTGGTATCTGCTGGTTGGTAATAGTTGTATTATATGTGTGTGAGATTTTAGAATTTCCATAACAGATATTTGTGGTGTAGCTGTTGCCCATTTGAATAGGAGAGATTCTTCTATATCTATGTTTGTGTTTGTTCGCAGTATATGATATATTTGAGCAGTAGAGCGCACTGAGGTTTTCTCTTTCCAGAGATTGTCTATCATGTTATTATCTTCTGTATCTTTTATTCTGTGCATTGTGTTTCTTGCAAAATGTAATATTTGCATACTAAGGGGAATATATGTGAGTTTGTAAATGGAAATGTATCTTGTAATTCCACTAGGGAAAGCAGGTCTCTATTTATTTTGATAAGGTTTTGCACATTGTGTAATCCTTCATCTCGCCAAGTGTGTAGGATTGGGTTTGATGTTCCCATGGGGAATCCCTTATTTCTTAGCCATGTTAAGTATGGAGAATGTTGTGGGGACATTTGATGTTTTAGTTGTAGGGATTGCCAGGTTTTGTAAGTGTCTGAAAATAATGGATTGTCCTTTATCTTGGTTGGGGGATAGTTGAAGTTGGTAAGGGGCATATTTATCAAGGGTTGAATTTCGAATTGAAAAAACTTCTAAATTTGAATTGAATTTTGACCTTATACCAAAATTAAGTATAAGGTTTTTTTTGGGTCGAATAGGTCCGTTTTTGATCAAATAGGTTCGTATTCGGGCAAATTCGAATTGTTCTAATCAAATTAATAACGCAATTGATCGATTCGATTCAAAGTTTTTCCCAAAAAAACCCTTTGATTTTTCAAAGTCCACCAATTGGCTTCAAATAGGTTCTAGGAGGTTCCCCATAGGCTAAAACAGCAATTCAGCAGGGTTAAGATGGGAATTGTTGAAGTAGAATTTTTAAAGAGACAGTACATGATAAATTTCGATATTCTAATTTTTTAATTCCTTTTAAATTCAAATCGAATTTTGACTATTCCCTAGTTGAAGTACACAAAAAATAGCTTGAAATTCGAATTTTTTTAATTCGAAAATTCACCTCGACCTTTGATAAATCTGCCCCTTAGTGTAGAATGTAATTTAGAGTGAGACCCTCTGTTTGGGATTGGTCTAGATCTATGTTAGTAAACCAGTTTCTGTGTACTAGCCAGTCGCCTGCATAATTTAGTAATCCTGCTTCATTGTATTCTTTAATATTTGGTAGATTAACTCCCCGTAATGTTTATGGTTGCTGTAGTTTTTACATGCTGATTCTAGGTACATGCGTTTTAAGTCAGTTGGTTTAATATGATTTGTATTGGATATAGTCATTTTGGAAACAGATTCTGCTCAGAAAGGTTAGGTTGATGTATTTCCATTGTTGTGTGTCTTGCATCTTATCTATGATTGATCTCATGTTCAGTTTATAAGTAGGGATGTAGCGAACGTCGGAAAAAAAGTTCGCGAACATATTCGCGAACTTGCGCAAAAATGCGAGCGGTTCGCGAACGGTTCGCGAACCCCATAGACTTCAATGGGAAGGCGAACTTTAACATCTAAAAAAGACATTTCTGGCCAGAAAAATGATTTTAAAGTTGTTTAAAGGGTGCAACGACCTGGACAGTGGCATGCCAGAGGGGGATCAAGGGCAAAAATGTATCTGAAAAATCTGCCTGTGTGTGCTTGGAAGAGATAGTGTAGGGGGAGAGCTGTTAGTGATTTCAGGGACAGATGATAGTAAGTTTGCTGGCTAGTAATCTGCTTGATACTGCTCTGTATTGGAACAAAAAAATAAATAAAAGCAGTCCTTACAAGGACTACTGTTATTGCAGCAGTCAGCAGATGAGATCAGAAGCAGGACAGCTGCCCACTGCAGCTACATACAGAGCACTGCAGTAGAAGGTAGATTACTAGCCAGCAAAGCTACCTAAGCTTAAATGTCCCTCAGACCCCTGCAGACTTCTGTCCCTCCAATAACAGAGCAGTATCAAAACGATTACTAGCCAGCAAACTTTCAACTGTCCCTGAAATCACTAACAGGCAGCAGCTCTCTCCCTACACTATCTCTTCAGCACACACAGGCAGAGTGAAAAAAACGCTGCAGGGCTTCGGTTTTTATAGGGAAGGGGAGTGGTCCAGGGGAGAGCTTCCTGATTGGCTGCCATGTACCTGCTGGTCTGGGGTGAGAGGGCAATAAAAAGCGCCAACAATGGCGAACCCAAAATGGCGAACGTCGCGCGACGTTCGCGAACTTCCGGCGAGCGCGAACACCCGATGTTCGCGCGAACAAGTTCGCCGGCGAACAGTTCGCGCCATCTCTACTTATAAGTGTCTTTTTGGTAACGATATTATTGTTTAAAGGAAGGTTACGAGATCATGTGCATAATCGGGGAAACACTTCTACGAAGGGCAGGGCTGATTGCAATGCAACATGCATTTCTTAGAAGTGTGTCTGAATTTTCAAGTGATTATCTATTAGCACTAGTTTATAGTGGAACTGCTCATTCTAGAATTTCATTTAGACACATCAAGAGTAGTGTTACAGCCTGTTTGGTTTTGATCTGAACAGTTTGGTTTTTTTAAGGCCTGTTCGGTTTTGAACTTTCTGTTTGGTTTTCAGCCTTCTGAAAACTGAATAACAATCTGGCCAATGCAGGAAGAACATTTAAATACTAACATTCTCACCTCAACGTGAATTTTTTATTCTAAATTAACATTGCTGTATTTCAGAGCTCTCTGGATAACTGATTTCCAGGGCTGGGCCAAGCCCGCTACCCCGCCCTAGGCAACTTGGCCGGCAAGCCCGCTATCCCCTGTGCAAGTGTGTCCAAGCATGTGTGCGCACCCAAACTAACGAATGCACGCAGTACCAGAGTGGAGGGAGTGACAGAGAAGGGAGGTGAGAGACAGAAAGGGGAGGAGGGAGGGGGTGATGGAGAGGGTAGGATGTAGGGGGTGACAGAGAGGGGAGGAGGGAGGTGAGTGACGGAGAGGTGAGGAGGGAGGGGGTGACGGAGAGGAGGTGACAGGGCAGAGGAGGGAGGGGAGAGCTACAGAGGTGTAGCATGTGTGCGCACCCAAACTAATGAATGCACGCAGTACCAGAGGGGAGGGAGGGGAGTGACGGAGAAGGGAGGAGGGAGGTGAGTGACGGAAAGGGGAGGAGGGAGGGGGTGATGGAGAGGGGAGGTGAGTGATGGAGAGGGGAGGATGTAGGGGGTGACAGAGAGGGGAGGAGGGAGGTGAGTGATGGAGAGGGGAGGATGTAGGTGGTGATGGAGAGGGGAGGAGGGAGGTGAGTGACGGAGAGGTGAGGAGGGAGGGGGTGATGGAGAGGGGAGGAGGTGACAGGGCAGAGGAGGGAGGGGAAAGCTACAGAGGTGTAACGAACACGGAATAGGGGTAAGCAGAATAGGTTAATAGCTTAATAGGTACCTGCCAAATGCCCCCTTACGATTGCACCTTAGGCAGGTGGCCCTGCTGATTTCCGTATAATAGATCTCATACCTGTAACACACCTCCCAACATTTTGGAAACAGATAGAGGGACAAAAATATTTGCATTTTTGACCACACCTATTTTGTGGCCACACCCCCTGATTACCATGTTCATTTTACAAAATTTGGCATTTGTGTGGTTTTTATGTGTTGTTACAGTTTTTCTAATGAAGGTGAATTGCCTTGTAAGGTGAGGCAGTGGTAAGGTAGTGAGTTCTCCCAAGTGACCTCCTTATCTTAAACTGTTACAAAAGTATCTATTTTGGGCTCTCTGCCAAAAGCTAATTAAGTTAGAAACTGTGTATCCTTTTCTGGCTGTTCAGTGCAAGAGATCAAAGAGAAAGTCAGGACATTTCAGTAATAAACCCAGGACTGCGGGCGGGCTGAGCTGTCAAAATCGGGACAGGTCTGCTTAAAGTATTGGGCATACTCATCAAGTAGAATATAGCTAGAGATAAGGTTGCCACGTGTGAGGTTTTGAACTGGGCATCAACATTTTAAAACATTGAGAAAACTGGATGGAAATCCAGCCAGTTGCACACCTCCAGGCTGGACTGGCAATCTGTGGGTTCTGGCAAATGCCAGAGGGGCTGCTATAAGGTCCCATAGAAAGTCACTATTTAGTGGGCTGGTGGGGGCTGTTTGGGCCTCTGTGTACCTGAAATGCCAGGACATATTTTAATTCTCAGTCCGGACCTGCACACCTCTGATGTCATCATGCCTATTCCTACGTCACTGCCCCAACCTCAATGCTATCTACCCTGGCCCCGTGTTCGGGTTTAGCCATCAGCAAAGGTGCCTACATCACTCCCCAACTGCCCCTTTTTCGGAGGGACAGTCCCTCTTTTGTACTGGAAAGTCCCTATTTTCTCTGCACCGAACAGCCAGAAAAAGAAAGTTTCTAACTTAATTGGCTCTTAGCAGAGAACACAGAACACCGAACAGGTGCAAATAAGATACTTTTTGAGACACAAAAAAACAGTTTAGGTAAGGAGAAATATTTTTCAACTTTCATAAGCTGCCAAATTTTGTAAAATTAACATGGTAATTGGGGGGTGTGGCCACATAAAGGGGCGTGGCAAAAATGTCATTTTACGTGCGAAAAAAAGATTTGTCCCTCTTTTTACTTCCAAAATGTTCTGTAACCCTAACCAAGAGTTTGGCTCACATATATTGGCAAGTTATTTTTGTGGAGCTCTGGAAAATAAGAGCCGTACAAGAAATAAACTAGAATATCTCATTCAGAGACGTACAAGTCTTGTTCGCCTCATGCCACAAGATGGCGCACGTCGCGAAACGTTGCCTATTCTTTCCCGCTTAAATCTTTGGAGTAGTAAAAGCAAAGATTCACCTGAGGGAATGCGGAATAGTTTAGTACCATAGACACCGCCTTTTCAGAACGACGGGCCAATTGACGACCTAGAATCCGGGAGGAGCCAATGGTAGGCGGGATGGGCGGCACGTGCCCCGCTGTCAGTGAGTTAGGAGGAGTCAAGTGGTCAGTCTGTGGCCAGACACGAAGGAGTATACATCAAAGGAGAAACACAAGGCGCTATAGTGGGATAAAGCACCGGCTGCGTAGACACCACGTATAAGGAACATTTGTCGACAGTAACTTAAACAGTGACTGAGGGCTGGAGCGTTGACATTTAATAATTTTATATTAAAAACGTGGAGTGCCGCCGCTGTGTCTCTGCTTGACGTTGTGCAGCACCTGAGACAACGCTTTGAGGATGCCGCTGGCACAGCTGGTGAATCTTTGGCCCGAGGTTGCGGTGGTTCATGAGGACCCTGAGGTGAGACCTGTCATCTGAAGATGAGGCTTCCAAACTATAACATGGGGGGGGGGGAGAGTAGCAGTGGTTGCCGGGTACATTCAGTCAAAGCTGTTTCCTGGTGCAGTGGGTTATTTACAATAGGGTGGATATGTGTTTGTATTACCCGCAGTTCTATTCATGCAGTTCTTTTAGACGGGTAACAGATTGACCATTTCTAAGGGTCTGCTTCTATTTTACCTACTACTGAACGTGTGGCAACAGTTTGCAAATCCCTCCTGAAGCCTGTGCTGCTCATCTCCAGTCACTGACTGATCATGGTGTATCTACAACACACAACTGGCATCTGTAGCTCTCCACCTGTTGCTCAACCTACAACTCCAATCATCTCAACACAGTTATTTAGATGGCAGTTGTTAGTAAGCAGCTGTAGAACACAGGTCCTCCTGTACACTGCCTCAGTGTTTATTAATTATGTAGGGAAACATACACACTGGGGCTCTTATTTTAATAACGGTATTTCAATAAATCTTTTATACATATAATATTAATTAAATGCATTACCTCAACTTTAGGAACGTTCGATAAATCACTTTAACAGAAGCATCACATCTGAATTAAAGCTTAGCATGTGTAAAATATTTAAGCTGTAGTTATTTGTCAATATTTCTTTAGAGAGTTATCTAAATGTAGAACTACTATCCAGGGAGCAGACTAGTCATGCTCTTTAGCAAATATATGTTGGGTGCGCTTACTACAGTCGATACTTTCCATTGGACCACTGTACAATTCCTAATGGAAACCACCCAAAATTGTATTACACTTACTTGATCAATGCAAAGGGCAGAGAGTCAATTTTGACATTTCAGGGTGGTGGGTGTTGCCTTTGGTGACGCAGAACTAGGAGAAATCACGTTGCTAACCACAGTAGTGCATGAAGGTTTACACCAAACACTTCTTAAAGGAAATCAAGGGGGGAGGTTTAGCTAAACGTGGAAAAAAAAAAAGATATCGCTCCAAAGGCGCACCCAGTTCAGCGTGATAAAGAAAGTATGTCTCCTAGATATAAGAACAAACTATGCACACGTTGCTAAAAGCAAGTGATCATAAATACCCTATCTACTTTAGTAGCTTTGTAAGTCAGTGTAAAATAAAGCATCTCCAATGATGTTAGATTTGCTGTATGGCAAATGTGATGTTTGTGCATATCATACAGGATTTTGTGGGACTAATTTAAAATCATAGGTGCTTTATTGCAGCAACACACTTGCCGATAACCGATCTGCAATCAGATTTGAAGAGTCCACTACCGCTAACTAAGTAATTTAGTTATGTTTGCAAACAAGCCCCTGTATGTGTCAATGTTTCCTAATGACCCTGACACCTGACATTAAAAAAAAAATCAAACAAACAGGGTTTATGCCGAATAGGGCCACTGATGTCAACATACGGCGCTTATACACAAATTTGTGGGCTACGCATGATGTTACGGGTGAACGAGTTGTTGTGTCACTGGACACTGAAAAAGCCTTTGACACTGTGGAGTGGCCCTATCTGTGGCCACTTTCTTTTGAATAGATATGGGCTGGGAGATGTATTTGTTACTTGGGTTAAAGCACTGTATGATTCGCCCAGAGCCAGAATATTAGTGAATGCGGAACTGTCACGGGAGTTTGTGTTGGCGAGGGGCACGAGACAGGGGTGTCCGCTCTTGCCTCTGCTCTTTGCGCTGGCAATAGAGCCAATAGCCATTAGAATTCGGAATAACCCTGATATTGTGGGACTTAAAATACAGAGGCTGGAAGAGAAAATCTCGCTTTATGCGGATGACATGCTGGTGTACCTGGCCGACGCAAAAAATTCCCTCTCAGTACTGTTGCAAGAAATTGCTGCGTTCGGACAGTTTTCAGGTCTCAAGGTCAATTGGGGGAAGTCAATCATATTCCCGATAGACTCGGGTGTCCAAAAAGACCAAGACACGCCACTTCAATGGGTATCCTCTTTCACTTACCTGGGGATCAGAATCCACCATGACCCTAAGAAATATGTAGAACTGAACTTAGCCCCGATAATTGGTTCCCTGAAAACTAAATTACAGCATTGGGCTAATTTACCCCTATCCCTTCCAGGTCGGGTCAATATACTGAAAATGATATTCCTCCCAAAGTTCATTTATGCGTTCCACAATGCACCACTTACGCTCCCGAAAGCCTGGTTTAAGCAGCCTGAGGCATGTATCAGGGACTTTATTTGGGCAGGAGAGAGGCCTAGGGTCTGCATGCAAATGTTGCAGGCTCCAGTTAGGAAAGGGGGACTAGCGCTTCCTGACCTCCAACATTATTTCTATGCTAGCCAGTTGGTTTATGCATGGTGGTGGCTCCATCCGGACCCCAGTAACCAAGCTACAGTAGTAGAGGTAGCTGTAATCTCTTCCTTCGAAGCTCTAGCCAACCAGCTCTATAGAGGTCTACTCGCTTTGTACCCAATGACCCCCCCATGAAAACAGTAATCCAGGTATTTCAGAAGATTGTAGTGTCAGGGCACAAAAAATCTCACGCCTGGTCTAGATGGACCCCTCTCTGGGGTAACAGTACACTAGGAGAATTCAGAACCTTGCCTGAAGTTAGTTTCTGGGCTAATGCTAAGGTGAAATACTTAGGGGATATAATTGGTGCTGGTGGGCTGAAACTGTTTGCTCAGCTCAAGGAGGAATATGGCATCCATAACCAGATGTTTTTTAGATTCTTACAGTTAAGACACGCTTTTCAGGCCCAATTTCCAGAGGGGTCCCCACGGGTAGCTGAGTCTACCCTTGAACGCTACCTCCGTAAACCCGAATTAACAAAGCCCCTTAGCTGGTTTTATGCACTTGTGCTCCAAGAGAACTTTAATCCCATACGTCAGGTCTGTAGGAAATGGGCCTCTGATTTCCCATCACTAGATGAAGACACATGGGCAGATATACTTGATCAGATTCCAGAAACGAATATATGTACCGGAGATCGCTTTATTCACATCAAATTCTTAAATAGGGTGTATTTAACCCCTCACAGGCTGGCACGTATGTATCAGGGGCATCCGGATGTATGTCTTAAGTGCAATGCCGAAACTGGCACCTACTTGCATGTTTTCTGGGGATGTCCTAAGATTCAGGACTACTGGGCCGCAATACTTAGATTTATATCTACCTTTTTGGGACTACCTAACATAAGGTCTCCGGAATTTTGTCTCCTTGGACTATTTGAAGGTCTGTCTATACCCTCTAGTGATAGACTATGCCTGCAGCAGTTGCTCCACTATGCCAGGAAAGCCCTTCTCTTGACTTGGAAAGCTCCTGAACCTCCTACTCTTGGCTTCTGGAAAAGATTGGTTGATGATACCCTCCCTAAGCAAAAACTGACGTATGTTGCCAGAGGTTGCCCTGAGAAATTTGGGAAACTCTGGGACAAATGGCTGGCTATCCCTTAAATGGTTCTGATAACTAGTCGGTGGTTAAGCACATGTAAGTTTTTGGGTGACTTGATAAGGATGTAACTCTATGTAAATGGAGAAGCTCATCTTGCTTGCCTTCCTTCCTTTTCTTTCCTTCTTCTTCTATCTTATGTTAATTGAAAATCAATAAAGAAAATCTTTAAAAAAAAAAAAAAAAAAAATCAAACCTTGCTTCCTTCAGCTAGGTCACCTGTAGGGGGAAAGGGTATATAGGAGTGTTGTGGATTCTAACTACCAGGTCACAGGCCAACTAACCTATAACATTACATATGTTAATACATTGCATAAACCCACCCCTGCCTTTTTTGTTCCATGCATTGTGTTTTAACCTCCTGCTTTCCTTCACTATACCTTTTTGTATTTTTTCTCATTCCAGCATTTCTGCTGTTATTTGCTTCTCTTATCTACTTTTCATCACTTCCCAGGTATGCCTTTTTTCATTTTTACCCTTCGTCTCACCTCATCCTGTGATCATCCACCTTCCTTCACTCTTGTTCCCTCTCTCATTTGTGTTGGCTACTTTTCTCTCTTCATTCTTTTACTTACTACTTTTCTCTCCCTTTCTTTATCCTCTCCTTTATTTTTTTTTCCATCCCATTTTCCTTGTATCCCATTTTGTGGATTTTCCTTTCCCCTTGGAAAATGGGGAAATGGGAGCTTTTGTCTGCAGTCTGGGTGCTGCATTTAGCTACCGTATATACTATGCTGAGCAGAGGATTTAATGTTGAATCTCTTGCAGACTTTCCAAACTAGTCAGACAAAACCTTTGAAAAAAGTTTAAAAAAAAAAAACTCAACGGCAATTATTCTGTCCCAGTTTTTCTTAAAAATGCTCAAAAGTGCTCAAGAATAAAAAGACATGGTCACTGAAAAAGTGGAGTGACTCTTTTGTTGCTTTTTTTCTATAAACCAAGAAAGAGATCGCTGGCTACTAATCTCAAATGGACATTTAAAGATGGATGTATATGTGCAAGTTAACCCCAATCGCTTAAACCAATTTAAACAATCCAAACAGATCAAGCATAACGCTCTTTTTAAAAAAAAACGATTGAGGTAACCAGCAACCACACGGTAATCCTTACCGCATGGAACGGGATGGCCTGGGTGTCCAAACCCCAGGCCTTTCACTTGCAATCAAATAGTTCTTATCCAAATCAAATTGAACTCAGCTTTAGCTTGGCACTCACCGCGTCTATCTGATGGCCCGGGTGCTGTGCCCCGAACCCGTAGCTTGGGCGAATAAAATCTTCAAACAAGAGAATGCACGCACTCCTGCAGCCTTGATAGTTGAGGTAAAAGAGCAATTTTATTTCTTCATGTTAAAAGTAGCGTCCTAACGCGTTTCGTATCAAAAGATACGTAATCATAGGCACAAGCCTATGATTACGTATCTTTTGATACGAAACGCGTTCGGACGCTACTTTTAACATGAAGAAATAAAATTACTCTTTTACCTCAACTATCAAGGCTGCAGGAGTGCGTGCATTCTCTTGTTTGAAGCTTTTTTTCTATATACATAATAAATATCTGTATATTATGATCATCCTAAAGGACCATGCCTTACAGGCTGCTAGCTCTGCCTTTTTTCTTTTTGATCTGTGTTAATATTCCTTAAAAGAAAAAATACATTAGCTATTAACAGGAAACCTTTTATCTGGAAAGCCCTGAAAATGTGAATGCCTTTTTCCATAAAGTTTTTTTTTCTGTAATAAAAAATAATTTCCTTGTAAAATAACTAAGCTGACATAATCCATGTTGGTTGCAAAAATATCCTATAGTTTTTCTAATTGTTAAAATGTTTTTTAGTAGCCATGTTACAGAAAGACCCCATATCCAGAAACCACCAGGTCCAAGCATTCCAGATAATGGATCCCACACCATAAACCAACTTGTAAATATGGTATTTGTTCACATAGATATTGTTAAACATATCTACATGATTTTCCAAAAAATCATCAGTTTGGCCTCATTTTGGCTGATAATTGTCTAAAGATTTGGCTGGAAGTGGAATGTCATACTTTGATATGTGCTGTGCTGTCATCTTAAATGGGTTGTTCACCTTAGTTTTAAGTTCTAGTATGATGTAGAGAGTGATATTCTGGGATTATTTTCATTTATTTTCATGCCTTATTATTTGTGTTTTTTTATAGTTATATATTCAGCAGCTCTCCAGTTTGCAATTTTAGCAATCTGGTTGCTAGGGTCCAAATTACCTTAGCAACCATGCCTTGCTTTGAATAAGAGACTGGTCTATGAATGGGAGAGTGTCTGAATAGATAGATGAGTAATAAAAAGTAGCAAAACAATACATTTGTAGCCTTAAAGAGGATTTGTTTTTTAGATGGCGTCAGTGACCCTCATTCAAAAGCTGGCAAGAGTCAAAAGAACAAGGCAAATAATGAAAAAACTATAAAACTTAAATAATGAAGACCAACTGATAGGTTGCTTAGAATTGGCTGTTCTATAGCATACTAAAACTTAAATTAAACGTGAACCACCCCTTTAAGTATACAGTGAAACAGAAATCTTCCACAAGTCTTGTACTGTGGTGTCAAGTTTGAGTAACAGAATATAAGCATTTTTACAGTTTTTGCAAATGTCAAAAGAGTGGCATTCAAATGAGCTTCTGACAATATGCATCTCACCCTATAGAACAGGGGTCCCAACCCTTTCTTAAGGTGGCCATACACAGGCCGCTAAAAGCTGCCGACAGACTGAGTCTGAGTCTGACGGGCTTCCCCGATCGATATCTGGCCGAAAGTCGGACGGGACTAAAAATCCTGTCGGATCGCAGGCCGCATCTGTTTGTTGATGCGGTCCCGCGATCCGGCCGTCCCGTTAGCCATCGTTAGGATCCGATCGTTGGGCCCACATTCGGATCAGCCCGATATTGCCCACCTCAAGGTGGGCATATCAGGGAGAGATCTGCTTGTTTGGCATCGATTCTCTCCGTGTATGGCCACCTTTACCCGTCAGCCACATTGATATGTAAAAAGTATTGGGGAGCACAGGTAATTTACTTCAGCTACTGATCTATCACGTAAAACTGGTGATTTGGACTTTCGCATTACCCTTTCCTCTGAGTTACCGTTAGAGCATTAACTCTTGGTGGATGTAACCAATCCTGCTTGTTTTCCGGGTTGATGGGGGGTGACCCCAAGGGGAATACACACAGGAGAGGTGAACAACCTACACCTGATTTAATTAACTGAATAATACAGTTTTTTCTGTAAGTGAGAATTTTATCAGGTTACAAATATTCTACCGATCCACTCTGTGTTTTTAGTATGTGTGGTTTTATGGACACCGTCCAGCACTACTCAAGAGATGTATTAGTAGTGAATCTTGACTACAAGGCAGCATGTTTTTAGTGCATTTCTAATAAAAGTCAAGTTTTACTTTATCAGTTCTGTCTGTCACCTGAACTGGTTAATTTGTGTGTCGCAGAGTGAATATTGTTGCTACAATGTATCCAACTTTGTGACGCTACAATTGTTAATATTTTTTAAGTATTGGGGAGCAGTATAAGCATGACAACTTTCCTTGGGTGCCAGATAAGAGCTGCGATTGGCTATTTTGTAGCCCCTAGTTGGACTGGCAGCATAGAGGAGGGTCTTTTGGACGCTACACCAAAACTGTGAGCATTCTATTTGACGCCACTGGTAGCAACATCCAAGGGGGTTTTAAGCAACATGTTGGTCACGAGCTACTGCTTGGGCACCACTGCTATAGAACTGTATTTCACAATATCAGATGTTGCCTCTCCTAAATGGCTGGTACCTTCAATGGGGCATATTTATTGAAGGGGCGGAAGTTAAAATTGGGAGCATTTTCATCAAAAATGAAAATTCACCACAACATATCTACTAAAAGGAGAGCATGGCAAATTTTGGTAAATTAACTTCATATTGGAGAGCATCCACATCTTTCAGCTAGATTCACTTCTTGAAAAAGGACATCTTAACTGCAGCTTACCCTCTGTGAAAGTGAAAACCTAGAAAAGACAAATTTAAGGCTTTCTCCTTTTTTGTCTGCCACAGGTTCTGGCTGGTCCCTGTGGTTTCTGTTCCATTCGGGACAGTCTAGTCTTTCTGCCAAAATAAAGTCAAAGTAAAGTTATAGTTGTCAGACTTCAGCAAGCAGTAAGGTTCTTTGTATTCCTTTGGTTGGGGGAATATCTCCCCTAAAATGCTGTCCCCTAACTGTTTCTACCTTTGGGCTTCTTATGCCAGCGGCAATGGCTGGGTGTATACTGCAATTGTCTCAGAACATTAAATCTAGTGTGTTGATTTTTTTGCAAGCCGTCAACTTGGAATTTGCCTCTTCAGGACAGACCTGTCGTATCAAGATTCCATTAAATTGTTATTCATCTGAGGAAGTGAGGCCCACGCCTATGAATAAACTGTAAATTTAACAGCTTTTACTTTTATGCTCTTTATGATTAAAGTTTGTGTGCCAGCTGTGAAGAACATGAAGATGTTTAGGTAATTTCAAAAACTGGATGGACGGTTACCTAGAAGCATGTGTGATATTTCTATTGATAACTTTGGTATTATAAGTCGAAAGAAATTACATAAATATATATTTTTAACCATGGAGGTTGCCAAAGTGTCGTGGATTTCATCTGATTCCTTGACAGTACAGTTATTCTAATTTACAATTTGTGCTGGTCTTCATGCCAATTAGTGAAGGTTCTTATTCATATAGTTCATGGTATATCTGTAGTAGTAAGTACAGTAGAACCCCCATTTTATGTTTTTCAGGGGACCAGAAAAATACAGAACTAAACTATGTAAAATGAGGGAAAACTTAAAATCAAGGGACTTAAAATGGGGGTTCTACTGTAGTAAGCCAAATCAACTGGACTTGCTGTAATTTTTTTTCCCTTGAAGACATTTCCCTAGTCATCTGACTGACTGACTGACCACAGTCTATTTTCTTCTGAAATCAGAAAATCGCTACTTGAAAATCCATCTCCCGCTTTCATACCAAAACACATAACAATATATGTTTAAAGCTGCAGGAGCATGTGTTAAAATATAATCGACTAGAAGGTGTTAAGGTATAAAAGATGTATGCTCTATAACACTTTAAAAGGAACTCCCTGTCTCAACAGATTTTAAAGAAACAGTAACACCAAAAAATTAAAGTTTTAAAGTAATGAAAATATCATGTAGTGTAGCCCTGCACTGGTAAAACTGATCTGTTTGCTTCAGAAACACTACTATAGTTCATATAAACAAGCTGCTGTGTAGCAATGGCTGAAATTGAAAAACGACTATATGGCACAGGTTAAATAGTGGATAACAGATAACACCATTAGACAGACAGAGCTTATTTGCTATCTGCTGTGTAACCTGAGCCTTTTCTCCTTTGAATGGCTGGCCCCATTGCTACAAAGCAGATTATTTATATAAACAATAATAGTGTTTCTGAATCACACACAGTAGTTTTACCAGTGCAGGGCAACACTGCATTATATTTTCATTACTTTAAAACTTTTATTTTTTGATGTTACTGTTCCTTTAAAGAACTAAACCCTAAAAATTAATATGGCTAAGAATGCCATATTGTATTTACTGAACTTATTGCACCAGCCTAACGTTTAAGCTTCTCAATAGCAGCAATGATCCAGGACTTCAAACTTGTCACAGGTGGTCACCATCTTGGAAAGTGTCACTCACATGCTCACCGAGTTCCGAGCAGCTGTTGAGAACCTAAGATTAGGCGTCATTGCAAATTATCAAGCAGATAATATAAGCTGATGCTACAAGGCTGATTATTACATTTGGATGCTAGTTGCACTGGTTTCTGTGCTTCCATGTAGTAATTATCTGTATTAATTACTAATCAGCTTCATTTTCTGATATTTATATTCTATATGTTCTGTATATTTTGAGAGGGTCCCTAAGCTCAGATAACTGACATCAGCACAGAGCATGTGCAGTGAATAAGCAGAAAAGAAGATAGGGAGTTACTGGGACATATTCAGAGACACAGACTGCTAAAGGGCTGTAGCTGCCTTGTGCTGGTATAGAAGCCCAAAACATATTGTGCAACATTTCTATCCTTCTTCTTTAATTAGGCTTTAGTTCACCTTTAAGTGTTTTTTTTTCTTTATTTTTGCATTTGACACAGTTTTTTCCTGATTTTACATAATGTTTTTCTGGATTGTACCTACTGGTCCCAAAAATGTCTGTTTGTCCTCTATGAATGTTTTATTAGTAAAATAAAGAGGTTTAAAATACTAACCAGATATACATTTTGTGCTGATGTAAATATGGTGTAGTAGTCTGCAGCTCATTCAGTCATGCACAAATCAATTACTGCTTTAGGTTGTGCATGTCAGAGTGGCCTTGTACATGCCCCCATGGTGGAACATTAATGCTGCAATGCTTAAACCTTGTCATTATCATATTACATTTTGTATTTGAAAGTGAATCTTATTCCTGTGCTTATATACTTTGAATACTTGATGAATAAGTACACATTTCCCTGATTTTAAATTTTCCAGAATTTTAAATAATTTATTCCTGGTCTCCTAAAAACATAAATGGGGGTTCTGTTGTATCTATGGTTTTTGGCCTTGTTTCCTATTTTATTTTCTCTACAGCCCGGTTTCTTAACTGTGGGTAAACCGATAATTACATAGTTAAATCGGGTTGAAAAAAGACAAAGTCCATAAATTCAACCCCTTCAAACGAAAACCCAGCATCCATACACACAACCCTCCATACTTTCACATAAATTATAAATACCCATATCTATACTAACTATAGAGTTTAGTATAACAATAGCCTTTGATATTATGTCTGTCCAAGAAATCATCCATTCCAAGCCACTCTTAAAGGCATTAACAGAATCAGCCATCACAACATCACCCGGCAGTGCATTCCACAACCTCACTGTCCTGACTGTGAAGAACCCCCTATGTTGCTTCAAATGAAAGTTATTTTCCTCTAGTCTAAAGGGGTGGCCTCTGGTACGGTGATCCTCTTTATAGGTAAAAAGGTCCCCTGTTATTTGTCTATAATGTTCTCTAATGTATTTGTGAAGTGTAACCATGTCCCCTCGCAAGTGCCCTTTTTCCAGAGAAAACAACCCCAACCTTGACAGTTTACCCTCATAATTTAAGTCTTCCGCCCCTCTAACCAGTTTAGTTGCATGTCTCTGCACTCTCTCCAGCTGATTTATATCCATCTTAAGTACTGGAGTCCACAATTGCACTACATACTCCAGGTGTGGCCTTACCAGGGACATAATTATGTTTTCATCCCTTGAGTTAATGCCCTTTTTAATGCAAGACAGAACTTTATTTGCTTTAGTAGCCATAGAATGACACTGCCCAGAAATAGACAACTTGTTATCTACAAAACCCCTAGATCCTTCTCATTTAAGGAAACTCCCAACACACTGCCATTTAGTGTATAACTTGCATTTAAATTATTTTTGCCAAAGTGCATAACCTTGCATTTATCAACATTGAACCTCATTTTCCAGTTTGCTGCCCAGTTTTCCAACTTAGACAGATCACTCTGCAAAGTGGCAGCATCCTGCATGGAACCTATAGTTCTGCACAATTTAGTATCATCTGCAAAAATAGATGATGTTGGAGCATTTTTGTGTATAATACATGGTAAAATCATTCTGGGAGTAGCAGTCCTGCAAGATCTAGGAACCCAAAGGGTTGTTCACCTTACAAACATGTTTTTTCTTCCCCTTATTAGTTGTATTCAGATAGTAGACCACAAATAGAAAAACAGTCAATAAAAACTGGAAAAAATCTAATATTAAAGATCAAAATTTTACTTTCTCATGTCTCCCTAGAGTAGGTCTGGGAAGATGGTCACCAACTGTGTAAACTATGCTAAATTGCTGTTCGTTGATACATTTCTCATCTTTGGCCCTGCTGAGCATAATCTTTCATTTAATTCAGTTGTTATAATCGATAAAATAGTTGGTAATATTTCACAGAAGTTCCTGAAAAATGTAGCAACGAATGTAGCAAATTGTAACAGTTAGGAATTTGCACCAAAGAAAAGAATGTCTGTAATGAAAAAATGGTCAAAAATAAAAAATATAAAACAATTAGTGTACTATCTGAAAACATCTGAACTGAATCAAGTGTTTCCCAAAGTGCTGTTTCAACTCCCAGATTGGGCTCTGGGTTTTATTTCTAAATGTTTTAAAAATGTGGACAGTTGCAGTATATTACGTCTTTCATCACATGCAACTTCACTCTCTGAAATCCATTATCAACGGATTTAAAGTCTGAATGTATGAACTGATTTGGTCAAAGTGCAGTCTGAAAACAACCTTTGTGGTTAGATAGTCTCATCATTTAGTGTAAGTCCTAAGGATACCAAATATTTAATGCATATTCAGGGGCAAAAACTGGCCACATCTAAAATGTATTATTTTTCCCAACAACATTCCCGTATCAGTGATCACACATTTCTGCATGTAAGGTTTTGTATTATACAATATTGCTGAAAGAAACCATATATCAGCCTCTCTGCTACTCTGAAACCAGAGGTATCAATATGAAATTGTCCCTCTCTTTATTATCTGCTATTACATTCTCTTCAACACTTATGAGTAGGCTTTCCATTGAATATTACATCAATTAAGCCACAAAAGCATTAGTGAGGTTAGGCACTGATGTTGGGTTGGATGTTTCTTCTGTTCATCCATAAGAACATTAGTGAGGAAGAACACTGATGTTTGGGTCCAGGCCTGGCTCATAGCCACCTGCTGAAGTAGTAAATTAATTCCCAGTCTAAGCCCAAACACATCAGGTCCAGGCTAATTGTTTCCCCTTCACCAAAGTTTACACCGTTATTAATTCAAGCAGGTAGTGTTCTATTAGCATGTGACAATTGTAGTTGTTACCTGGCCACACATATAACTTTTTTGGGCCCGCCTAAACTTTTGAAATATGTTATTTTTCATAAGCACACAATTAAATTGCTTCTGAATATATGGGCAGGAATGGGATTCAGACCCAAAACTAACTTTAATTTATCAATAATTGAATTAAAGAGCAGGATGATTATTAAAAACAGAATAATCTTCATGTTGTGAGACACTAGTACCATTTTTGTTTACATTTTTTTCTTAATATATTTTAACACTATGGGGCAGATTTATTAAGGTTTGAATGGTAAATTTGAATTTTGGAAAAAAAAATTTTTTTAATTCTAATTCACCAACTCGATTTTGAATTTGAATGGGAGATTTATCACACCTCAACCTTGGAAACAGTTCTTATTCGAATATTCGCCACCTAAAACAAGTCAATGGCAGAGGTCTGTTGAACTGTTTGAATATGTTAATTGTCTTCCTGACATTTGATTTTTTTTTTTAACGGAGAAAAACGCCGGGTCATTCGTATTTGATCAAATATTAGACGTTCAAGTTTTTTCATAACTAACATCCCATTTGAGTGAGTACATTCAAATTTATTACAGTTAAAAAAAAATTCTCATAACTTTGAAATTTGACCTTTGATAAATTTGAATACTGAGGTGGTTTGATGTTATCTGTATAGTTGAGCCAGCACTTGTAATTTCTGCATGATTATCTTGACCTTTGTCCCAGGAGTAGGTGGAGACTCCAGGAGAGGAAGGGTTAAACAATCAGACCAGCAGTGAATGTACTGCACCCCTCCTCCTTTCTTATTGCCATGGAAATGGTAAGGTACGCTGAATGAGGGAACATGTAATTGAAACCGCATGTAACATGCCATCCATGAGAAAGGTAGCAAGTCTCTCAAACAATAAAGATTTCTATTTGCATTTCATAGAGAGCACTGGACAATAGCAAAGGATTGTTTAAGCAGCAGATCATGAAGAAAAGCACACAGGGCCCAGCAAAGGATTTACAAATACACAGGGCAAAGGCTGACACAGAAAAGGAAAAAAATAAACATACTGATAAAGGGTGATTAATATAACACTGAGGTGCTACTCAGAATAACTTGTTTGCCATTTCAAAAACTGATGACTCATTTGACATTGGTAACATGTTTCTCAGGATGTGAGCAAGAACAAAAAAAAAAGGTTTTATAGAACCAGTCTAGTCCCAAAAAAACCACAACAAATACATTACATTGCCTCAGGTCAAATGTGAAAACTGTATTTTAGACACGGTGAGTTTACAGCTGTGATCTAATCTAGGAAATAAATTACCCGCATCGAATAAGCATAAATTCCCTGCACTCAGGATATAGTTGAAAGGTCTTGAGAAGATGTTGATATTTTTTTTAAATGACTACAGGGTCTTCTGCATATGGGGACACTTTTTGCCTAAACACAATAGACTGTATTGAGGCATTGGAAAGTAGGTAATTATGTTTTTGTAAAACGTAGTATTTGTATTGTTTCCTATTCTGACATAATAGAACTAGGGATGCACCGAATACAGGATTCGGTTCGGGATTCGGCCAGGATTCGGCCTTTTTCAGCAGGATTCGGCTGAATCCTTCTGCCAGGCCAAACCGAATCCTAATTTGCATAGGGACAGGGAGGTAAATCGCCGACTTTTTGTCACAAAACAAGGAAGTAAAAAATGTTTTCCCGTTCCCACCCCTAATTTGCCTATGCAAATTAGGATTCCATTCGGTATTCGGACAAATCTTTTGCCAAGGATTGGGGGGTTCGGCTGAATCCAAAAAAGTGGATTCAGTGTATCCCTAAATAGACCCTTCACTGCAAGGTGCTTATTGCAAAGTCTTGCTTTGTAAAGCAAGACTTTGCAATAAGCACCTTGCAGTGAAGGTTATATTATGTCAGTGAGCTGGTAATCAGCCTATGTCCGTATACTAAATTAAAGCCTCATTCACGGTTAATTAACTTTTTATAAGAACTTTCCATTTATGATTGATTAATCCTTAATTTCTCTGTACAGTGTATGTGTGCTACTGATTATTGTAGATATTTTTCAAGAAGAGTGAATATTTAACTCTGCATTTTATGTTTTTTCTGTGCTAGACGCTCCCTGCCAAGCTGTCTGCAGCTCTCTCATAGGCTTACAGTGTCATAATCATTGTGAACACTGCCGTTGCTCTGGTGATGGAGAGATGAATGAATTTCCATCTCTGTTGATGAAATTCATAGAATGTGTGTTCTATTTCTCACCCCATAGGGTTGGTGGCGTTTAAATGCAATGGATAGGATCAAGCATTAATGGATCCCTGAATACACAGGATCTCATCTCAAGGCAACCATGCATATAAGCAATTCCCACATATATACCCATATAGCAATCAACAGGAAGTGACATCATTAACATAAAGTGGCTGCTGCAATAATTCAAAAAAGTGTCTAAGTGCTAGAAAGTGACAGGCATTGGATTGTGATTGACTGTCTGCACTGTTTCTAAGTTTATTGCGCTATATGTGTGTGTGTGTGTGTGTATAAAAATCGAGTCAGCAGTGCATGCGTGATACCATTAAAATCATGACTTAGAAAACAACACAACACAAAACATATCAATGATCAGTGAATGCACTGTCATATGTTTTAAAGTCCATTTATTCACAGAAAACCATTCAATGATAGTAAGCTATTCAAGCCTCCTGGAGTGAACTGTGTATATATGAGGTGTTTCCTGGTCTGTAGGGCCTTTATTACAGTAAATTAATCATTCCATGTCATTGGTCTATATTGCTGTGGGAGTTTGTTGTAAAAATATATTCTCATTTTTTTCTTATTTTGAGTAGTCCTTGTTTTCATTCTCTTACAACACACTGGTTATGGTAGTGGATTTCAAATTATGACTAGAAAAAACAATGAAATCCAGAATCACATCTTACATTTCACACTTCATCGCCCTTGCCCATGAGCTATTTTATGGGCCACAAATACTCTAAATCAATTAATACAATTCTGGGCCCTGTGTAGATCATTCAAATCAATGTGCTCATAAGAATGTGTTTTAAATAGAGATTTCTGTCAAGAATACTCACGTTGTTTTATAATTAAAGCAAGGTCACTATCACTATTACAAATCTTGTATATTTTAGTTTTTAATCAGTTGAGGTTTCCTGTTTTTACTCTCCGATTAAAAGAACACATTTTTACTGATTGAAAGTATGGATCTTTTCAGTATAAATTAATCTGTTATTTTGAAACCTGTGACCAATAATCCTCTAAAATACAGTGGTGGCATGTCCCATAGTCTCCCTTTTAAATAAATAAATCTCACATTTTGAGTGATTTCATTCTTATGGGTAACAAACAATACAGTGCCTTTATACTTGAAGCAACCCCTCTGTAGTGACTTTCAAGGTGTGATGCTCCAAATTATGGCTAGATGGCTCAGAAATTCCAAGCATTCTGGCTAGTAAATCCTGTACCTGCAATGTTAAGCCATCCATCTAGCAAGATTGTGGCTGTAAGGCTGAAGGAATTTGAATTACGAAGATATAAATCAAATATTTTATCCTTAAAAAGTACAAAAATGGTTTACTGGTGTATTAATATCAGTAAGGGATAGAGTTTTTTTTTACTTTGTGTAGGCAATCCTAGAGTTACCTATTAAGCTGACCAAGATCCTTTCTGCAAAAGAATCTGGTTTTGAAACTTTGATGTCTGGTATGCTAGTGTATCACATAACACATATGGGAAAAAGTGGCCATATAGGGATGGTTGTGACTCCCTTTACTGCAATATGATAATCCTTCCATTAGGTTTGTATGAGCTGTGTTATATGTTGTGCTGTGCTTATGTTTTTTTTAACACCATTCTTAAAGACAGAACTTTGCTATGAGCCAGAGGGGGCCCTGACAAATCTTGGACCTGAATCAAAAAAAAAATTTGGCAAGCGCTATTTACATTAAAGGGGATCTAAAGTCTAAAATAGAATAATGCTAGAAATGCTGTATTTTGTATACTAAACATGAACTTACTACACCAGAAGCCTAATTACACAAATGATTTATGTTTTCAAAGTTGACCGAAAGGGGCTGTGATCTTGTAACTTTGTGCAAGACCACGCACCTGCTCAGTGTGGTCTAGGCTTCAGTTGGGAGGTTAAGCTTAGGGATTGTCATAAATTATCAAAACAACACAAGTCAAATAATACCTGCCATTGAAGCCGATACAGCAAGACTGATTAATAATCAGAATATGCAGACTGCACTGAGTCTATGGATACAAATCTCCACAGTCAACAGCTGCTTTACAGGGAAACAAACAAAGTTGCTTGAGTTCTGGGAAGTAAGGTGGGGAGCTCCCCCCTGCCCTTTGAAAGTATATTCATTTCCCTGCACATCAGTTAGAGACAGTCTGAAGTTTCCTATCTGCAGCTGTCAGAGCAAGTAAAACGAAGGGAGAATTTCACTGCATAGTCATACATTATATTTGGAGATAGATTTCTTTTTCATTAAAAAAAAGTAAAAATGGGATTTTATTTTTTTGCCTTTACATTTTTGTATTTACATACATTTATTTTGCCCATGCTTTTAAACTTGATAAATTAAACTTGAAACACTGGTGTTAGTTAATGAAAAGGTCTCTCTTTTTTTTTTTTTTTCTATATTGCAGAATGGGCATGGCAGTCCAGAAGAGGGTGGACGGCATACTTCTAAGGTAAGAATAATTAATCATTAACCTTAATATTTGTGCATGCAGTTTCTACATTATATATACAATTGGGATGCACTGAACCTCCAACCTCCTTCACGAAAGATTTGGCGGAATACCGTACCGAATCCTTATTTGCATATGCAAATTAGGGGTGGGAAGGGGAAAAAAATGTTTACTTCATTATTTTGTGACAAAAAGTCATGCGATTTCCCTCCTTGCCCCTAATGTGTATATGCAAATTAGAATTCGTATTCAGTTCGGCCGGGCAGAAGGATTAGTCCAATCCTGCTGAAAAAGGCCGAATCCTGGATTCGGTGCATCCCTAATATACAAGTGCCCACCACTTATTAGAGTACAATAAACTGTTTTTTGGATGTGGAAATGATTCCTCTGTGAAGTGGAAGCTATGTGTGAATATGGCAAGGTTGTGTTTGACCCTGAGGTGAACATCCCAAAGGAATATGGGAAAATATAAAGGAAAATGTGCAGCTTCTTAAGAATTACAATCTTTGATGTTTGGTCACATGAAAACCTTTTAGTATTCAAGCAGAAACAGTTTACGGACATGCTAATTTTTTTAGCCGAAAACAGTTACTCGGCCGAAGATTAAAATATTCTTTCATTGGTATTTCTCATGTAAATATTTATATTTGGCTTTTCTGTCTTTTTGAAATATCTAATGTGTGTGTGTGTGTGTGTGTGTGTGTGTGTGTGTGTGTGTGTGTGTGTGTGTGTGTGTGTGTGTGTGTGTGTGTGTGTGTGTGTGTGTAAAGGCGATGGCCTACATTTTGCAAAGTTAAACATGTTTGTATGCATGAAAATACTTTCACAGTTTTTGTACTTCTATTACAGTGTTGTTTGGTAGCAAATCTTTAAACTAAGCCTGATAAAGTTTATTATGCACCTGTCTTCAGACTTGCTACATAGTGGAAGAAAAAATGCGGTCTGCATCAAGAAAGGAAACCCTCCAATGCTGCAATGAGACTGGCATACTGAGCAGTGTGTAAGGAACAAAAATTAATGAAGGGAGAAAAATCAGCAGACTGCAAACTGCTTGATATGCCAGTGGAGAAAAAGCTGATCTGCTTCAGTCCACCCAGTCTTATGTGTACACCGACAGATATGACATTGACCTGTAAATGAGCACATGGGGCGGATTTTGGTGCAGAATAGCTAAATTATGCATTTTCATGACAATCACTTGCGTGTTCTGATGGGCTAATGCTGTGCATAATGGTGTGCACATACAAAACACGAAGAATGGGAGCAGATGGTACTTTTCACTACAGGTGTAGATATACTAGCAGAAAAAAAACTTGTGTGTGTCAGTGGATCCCCCACATGATAAGTGTAGCTGCAGAGTAGTACAGTGGGCTGGTGCCCACCATCTTTGCTCATATCACTTTCTGCTTCTGGCTCCCTGCCTGTCATTGATGAGCAGAAGCTTGCACAGTGGAAGTAGGTCTGTTTCTGATTCCATTGTGCATGCTCCTGGTGGGTGAATTTAGCCAGGGATATAAACAGATGTAATGCAGTTAAAGATATTGCCGCCCAAGCCGGCTGCCCAGTTTCATATCTGGTACACACAGCTTTGGATCGGCCCACCAGGATACCAGGAAAACTCCCGATGGGTCCAGGTATCAGTGAGCACTCTTGCTTCTAACCATTTAGCCTATTTCATGGTCTTTCCCTATTTTCTTCTTTATGAGAAAAAATGCCTGTTAATAAGTAAATATAAATGACTAGGAGTATAAAGAGGTTCAGTGAGGATTCAATCCAGGTAAATGGGTAATGAAACCAATCAGCGCAGGTGTACTGCTGCAAGGTGCTTTTATTGACAAAAGCTCTTCATCAAGTTTGAGGTTCAGTGAGGAGAGGAGGTGTAATAGTTTGGAAAGTGGGACCTAAGGTTTTCTGGTGGGCCCCTGGCATCCCAGTCCAACACAGCATACACATTGGCCTTATCGCCTGTTGATGCCTTCCTCAACCAACAAGTTTTTATTTGGCTGAGTTACAATCCGGATCTTTTGCCCTGGGATGATTACCAAATTAATGAGTGTGTTTATCTTTAAGTGTATGGAAAGTTTATCTTTAAAGGAACCGTAACACTAAAAAATGAAAGCTGCACTGCACTGGTAAAACTGGTGTATTTGCTTTAGATACTCTTCTATAGTTTACAATAAAAAACTACTGTGTAGCCATAGGGGCAGCTATTCAAGCACAGGATACACAGTAGATAACAGATATTATTACTGCTATGAAGTATCCCATTGTGTACTACAGAGCTTATCTGTTGTGTATCCTGTGCCCCTTCTCCTTTTTCAGTTTTGAATGGCTGCCCCCATGGCTACAAAGCAGCTTGTTTATATAAACTATAGTTGTGTTTCTGAAGCAAATGCCAGTATTGTACTAGTGCAGGGCAACACTACATTATATTTTCATTACTTCAAATCGAAACCACTTTCACTTTTTGGTGTTACTGTTCCTTTAAGTGCATGTCAGGAATTGAACAGCATCAATTTCAATTCAGTTAATAGTGCATTTTGTTCAAGCATCTGTGGGATGCTGGCAACTATTGTATCCAGGCCCGGACTGGCAATCTGTGAGTTCTGGCAAATGCCAGAGAGGCTGCTGTAAGATGCCATATATAGTCACTATTTAGTGGGCTGGTGGGGGCTGTTTGGGCATCTCTGTGCTTAAATACCAGGGCCTATTTTTAATCCCAGTCCAGACCTGATTGTATCAATTATAACAACTGCCTTGAAATGAAACTCAGCAGGTATAAGAAATGTATAATGCACAAATGTATCATTTAGAACAGTTTACATAGTTGGTGACCCCACTCTCAGCGCCGCTTAAGAGAGACATAAGGTGAAGAATAAAACTTTAAACTTAAATATTAGAAAACAGAAGGTCATTGAAACAATTGAAAAGGTGCAGTAAAATGAACAACCCCTTTAAAGAAACTGTGCGGACTATTGTTTTGTAGACATCCACTGTTACTAACCTAACAATTGGGCAAAAGTCAGATACAACAACAATTTCTAATTGTTAATGTGCTGTCTTGGTATACAGGTATGGATCAGTTATCTGGAAACACTGGTATCCAGAAACCTCCAAATTACTGAAAGGCTGTCCATAGACTCCATTAAAATAATCCAAATTTCTAAAAATAATTTCCCTTTTCTCTGTAATAATAAAACAGTCCCATGTACTTGATTTAAGATATAATTAATCCTTACTGAAAGCAAAACCAGAATATTGGGTTTATATAATTTTTACATGATTTTCTAGTAGACTGAAGGTATGAAGATCCAAATCCAAATAGATGTGTACAGGTTCCATAGCCGCCCTCCCACCACCCGCACCGTCTGAGCCCGACTTCTGGATTCCTTTTATAGACCCGCGCCACCCCGTCGTCACAAAAGGGGTGGGCGAGCAGACACGCTGCTATAAAACCAGAACTCGGAAGCCAGCAGTGTAAGGTGGCCTCCGGGGAGAGCAGGAAGAAGAGCTCGACCCTCCACCTGCTAATGGGGGTGCAAGGTCGGCCCGAACCCGACTGACCCCCGCTGGTATCAAGCCGGCCTGCCCATCCCTAATACGAATCTATGGTACAGTACTGTGGAATATGTTCTGAAATAGAGTTGCTTTCATAGTGCCTATACACCTGTTTGGTAAATATTGATTCAGAAATATAGTAGTAGAAATATATGTATATATTAATAAACCAGCTACTTATAATGCATTTTATTTTAATAAATCTTGCTTGTCTAGGAACAGTTATCCCGGTGTTCTTGTGCACTCTGTTCCCTCTGGTAGTTTGCAGTCTACAGCTTCCTTGCCGTATTTAAGGGTAGCTGCCAAATATAACATCACACCTGCTTTTTGGCTAGCAGTTCATCAGATATCTTGGAGGCATATCCAGGCAAGCCTGCTTCTGAAACGCTTCTCATTCTTAAGTACTAAACTCCAGTCCAGGCTTGTGTAAGGTTCATTCAAGTAGCAAAAGAAACAAATATTTCTCCTGTGGGGGACCTAGATAACTCCACAGTCCTCTCTAGTCTCAAGAGGACCACTAATAGAAACCATAATAAACATAACTAAAACAGGAATTCACAACCCACACTGTCATATTAAGGTTTTGCAGAGTTGTTATGTCTTGAGGGGATTTACAAAGATTTTGATAAAGGAAAATATTGTAAAAATGTCACAATTGTTGAGACATATTTACAGACATAATGCCTGACTTTATTCCCCCACTACTGACCATTTATGAAAATGTTGTTGGGAGTGGTTATCTTATCGTGTCCTTGTAACTGACCTTTTTAAGAATTTGCAGCTACTGTACTTTACTACTATACTACTATATATATTATATATTATATTTATTGTTTGTGTTTATACAATGGACTTATTAATGTGGATCCTGCATATTGAGAGTAGTCAGGCCAGCCAGGTTATCATTTGTAAATTCTATTCATATCCATTGTTGACTTTTTTTTTTAATATGGAAAATTAATCTGTAAGTTTGTTTTGCCTGAGTTGTGAGTCTTTTTGCTATTTGTATGTATTATTAAATTGTAGAACATAATATATATATATATATATATATATATATATATATATATATATATATATATATATATATATATATATATTTATTATCTATCTACAGCTTTACAATCCAGGAATGATACATATTTATAATCACTCAGACACTCACTCTAGAGCTATAATAACTGAGAGTTGGAAGAGTTATTGATCTCTGTCCCAGCTTCATCCTTTCATGTGCTCAGCACAGTAGGAGGTGACATTAAGCTATTATCTGATCAGGTTACCAGCACATTGCAAGCTTTTGCATCAGCCCCCATCTCATCAGGGCATTGGTGTTTGGCATACTATGTTTCAGAAATTTATAATCAGTGCGCTAAATGTAAATTTTGCAGCCCCCTGAATCTGACTCTTCAGTAAATAACATCCTGGGTATTGGGATATGTTTCCAAAGACAAATCTGCATGATGTTTGTTTTTTTTTTTGTCTCCTATTAAGAGCTGTGTTTGGGAAACAGACACATGGTGTGCACACTCCTTCTGTTCTGTCTTCTAAACGTTCTCTTGTAGCAGCTGATCCTAGCATCACTGTGCCTCTCACTCCGAGCCTGGTTTAACACAAGCCATGCTCTAGCCATATGCACGTGGCAAATACTGGATGGATTAGAATTAGGAAGATTCTATGGGCTAAATTATCCTCTGACAGCTTTGTGAGGTAGGACTGATTGAAAACTGTTACGCTATTGTTACTGCATGTTAATAGTTTCAGAAATCAGAATGCTAATGTAAGTTGAAACATTGTTCAAAAGTCCCCATGAGCTGTAACAGCAGTAATTTGCTATTTGTAATGTGTGAATAAATGGACCTAAGCAGCGATATATTCCATTTATATACATCCAAATTATTTCAGTGTTATTCAGACTGTCCTATTGCAGCTGTAGTATACAAGAATCCATAGCATTTGTCTACAGTAGTTTCAGTAACTTGCATATTAAATCTATACTTGTTAGTTTGTCATACAGTATGAGTTTACTTGGATGCGTCTGAAAGTACTGGCAAAAATGAATTTGAGAGAGGAGTTTTTTTTCCACACATATATGGTGTTGCCAGCTTAGAAACACATTACAGCTGTTGTGCTTGTGCTTGTTTCCCTTTTGAATGTTTGTGGGTTTTGCATACTAGACTTGTGCTGGTCAGACTTATGATTTTGGAGTGCAAAAAATTTGCAATAAAGTGTTTCACTTTGCAGTGTAATATTCTTCATTAGACTTTTTGCAATGCTAACTGCAATTGCACATTGCACACTTTTAAGAAGTGCTTAAAGGTGTTGTAAGCTCTATCACACTTACACTTATACTTTCTAGCCAGACAAATATACCATATTCACAGTTGGTTCCATACGACATAGACGACCCTGGGCTCTTTAGCGGATTATAGCAGTTACCCATCAACAATATCTACCCCCTTCAGAGCCTGGAAAATATCATGCTCATACTCGTGGCACAAACTGCCAATGCTTTCCCCTTACCTACCACTTTGCCCCATTTGAAATCTTTGCAGGATTTTGCATACTGGTCATTGTTAGGCCTAACATTTATAGGGGATATCCTAGTGGACCAGACATTCCCTTCATACCAGCAGTGAAAGACCAAATTGAACAAGCCAAACTTACATTTTTGTAGGTATCTTCAACTTTGCCACGCTTTTACAGCTCAATTCCCCTCCCTAGTGGTTTCTTATGCTACCCCTCTGGTAGAACTTATTTTGAATATGGAATGCTCAAAACTAATATCCAGACTCTACTAGGTACACAGAGGAGCAGCTCCTCCACATTCAGACAATGGCAACAGCTCCTACCAACCCTGAGTGAGGAACAATGGGAGGAGACCACTGAGGTTCTCTATTGTGATCTAATTTCCCTACGCAATAAGATAATTCAATACAAATTCATACACCAACTATATATATCACCCCTATAAAGTTACAGAACTGTAACCGACAACCTGGAGCTGAGTGCCCGAGATGCAACCTGAGTTGTCCTTCCTAAACTAAGCGTGGCAATGGCCTCAGATACAGAGGTTTTTGGCTAGCGGTAATGAGATACTTGGCAGACAATCTATCACTCCCACATGTATGCTTCTGCTTACTTAGACTAGTGGAAACTGATTCCATATTATATTCACAAAAAATTTCTTCACACAGAGTTATGGACTAGGTTTGCCTAAGATGATTGGGAGTCCTACACAAAACTTTATTGAAAACTGCTGGGTTGTGAGGTAGCTTTATGAACGCTGCCATGTATAGTGAAGGTTATAATTCATTTTCAGAACCTTAGTGGTAAGTAGAACCATATCACTCTGCTGTCCATTCAACGGTGCTGCCTACAGACAGGAAGGGGAATAATATACATACTCTGTATGTCAATTCATTTTGAAATCCCCTGTTTTCCTTTTTATCATGGTCTTTTTCTTTCCTGCAGTTGTAAAATAGGAGTGTTAGGGGTTTGTGGAATTTGTATATGCTTGGAGTGATTGTTGTAACTGGTGGAGGCATGCCTTAGTTATGTGCTATTATTATTGCTTATGTACTGCATTTTGGCTTGATTGCTCACTAAACTGTGGAAAAATATTTGTAATCTGATGAAACCGTAGTAGAGGATTTTAGGACATATGTTCATCACTAAAGGAGACCTGTCATGGAAATAAAAATTAATCTCATGCATTGTGCAGATAAAGGGAGCATGCACTAATATATTTGACTTAACCCTTTTACTGCCAGAAGAGCATTTTTGCTGAGTTTTCTACAAATACAGAATCGTATTTCCCACAAATCTTGCCAGCGGTCTAGTGAGGAGTTTAATGCCCTTTGAAAATAGATGTACCCAAGTATATGGTAATGAGATTAAAAATGAAAATGATTACCAATTTTCATGGTTGACACTTTGGCTGCTCCAATATTCATATCCTGCATAAAGATAATGTCTAAATGAGCCCCCAAGAATATGTGGACCCCTGAAAACCATACATATTTGGCAAGTACATAGTGACTAACCGCAAACGGGTAAAAGTATGCAGTTTGGAGTCTGCTCCAAACTACAAATTGTTTTTAGTTTTTATGACATTTGTGAAAATCTGACAAATATCAAATATGAACACCAGGGGTCTGCTGATCAGTTTGATACCCAGATTTAGCAGGTATGTTGCCTGTAGGGTCCCTAAAGTTCAAATAATGCAAAGGTTTTTTCAACACAGTATTTCCTGGCAAAAATAACATACCAGGGTGAACCCTGGTGTTCATATTTAGGTTTTTTCAGAATGTGTACTTTCCAAAAATATATTGCTGTTATGGTAAATTGGACCGGCATGTCTCATTGGTAAGATTGGAAAACTCTCTACCATAGAGGTTTGGTTGCCTTACGATAATTTGCATATCTAAATTAGGGGCGGGGAGGAAAATCACGTGACTTTTCATCATAAAACAAGGAAGTGAAAAAATGTTCACACTTTTTCCTTTTCCACAACTAATTTGCCTATGCAAATTGGATTTGGTTCAGTATTCGGCCAAATCTTTCACAAAGGATTCGGGAATTGGACGAATCCCAAATAGTGGATTTGGTGCATCCCTAGGAATTTATGATCTTTCACAATACTTATGCCTATATAACTCTGTGATAGGCAACTATAGAGGAGTAACAGATATTCAAGGGATGGAGTGATAGTATTTTAATTGTCATTTATACAATTACGATCTTGAGGCAGCTAAGGGATGAAATGTGGTACTTCAATTGTCACACATGCATAAACTAATATATTTTTTGGCATGGGACTGTACCACAAACCAGTAGGAAGGACAGACTATGACACAGGCCCGGACTGGCAATCTGTGGGTTCTGGCAAATGCCAGAGGGGCTACTGTATGGTTCCATAGAAAGTCACCATATAGTGGGCTGGTAGGGGGCTGTTTGGGCTTCTGTGGACTTGGAATGGCAGGGCCTATTTTGACTCCCAGTCCAGGCCTGCTATGACATATAGGTTCTGGTGGGCTAGCACATGCAGTTGGCATAAGAGTCCTAACACATAATTCCATACATTTACCAATATGTATAATTAACTTTTACTGTAATAAGACATTAATATTGTGAGAAAATGTTTAATTTTTTTTTTTTTTATTTGTGTGCTTTCTTATTTATTTATTTTGTAACGATTTTATCGTTACCTTTTGTTCAGCAGCTTTCCAGTTTGCAATTTTAACCGTTCTCTAGCAACCATGCAGAGAGACTGGAATATTAATAGGAAAGGTACTGGATACAAATATAAGTAATAAAAAGTAACCATAAAATTCTTTTTTTCACAGTAATAGTTTTTGGACATTTTGTTTTTGTGACCCCCATTTAAAGCTGCAAAGATGTAAAATAGGAAGGCAAAAATAAATAAATAAAATAAATAAATAAAAATTTAAAAAATAATAAACACCAATTGCAAAGTTGGTAGGCATAAGATATTCTATAACACACTAAAAGTTAATCTAAAATTGAACAATCCCTTTGATGACAGATCAAAATACAAATGTGTAATATAAGGACAGTGTCCTAACTGTACACTTGACTTGCGCTGCTGGCAGGGCAAGGGTTAACACACTAAAGTCATGTGTCGCAGTGTTTTGTCCTTGAAGTAAATTGTGCCAGTCACAGGGTGTTTACCCTGAAAGGTGTGGCAGCCACACCTGCAGTTACCAAGAGCCACTGTATAGTGTATCTAAGTGAGGAATGTGAATTAGTTTATTATAGGTGTATTTTAATTTGATAACTTCCTTTTGTATTTAAATATTTATAGGATATATTCTGTTTTTGTTCCCTTGGCATCATTAGCGACTCACAGGTTAATTTAAATAAAAGTTGCAATGTTTACACCCGATCTATTAACCTATAGCAAAAAATATCGGCATCTAGTCTATACTGGTCACCTGTTGAAGAGCAAACAATATGCAGACCTAGTGCAAAGTCTGCTACTATTCTTAAATTGCCCCCAGATTGTAATATACGCCTTTGATACAGAACATAACATATATGGTCAGTTTACAGGATTCAAGTTGGTGGAGTGGATATACTTTTGTAGAGTTAAACCTATTTTATTGTATTTTGTTCCCTAAGCACAAGAAATTCACAGCAGCACAGAGCATGTGCAGTGAGAATTGGCAGAAATGAAGATGGGGAGATTCTTGCTTTTCATTTGACATATCTTTATTAATAATTAATATTAAATTTGCATTTTTGCGATAGTTCCCCTTTAACTTCCCCTTTAAATTCCCCTAAATTATCATAGTAAAGTAATGCATGCACAGCAAGTGCCTCTCTGCCATGGTCTGCCATCAAATTCCCTGTCCACATGCTTTCTGCCACATCACTGCAGATTACTTGCAAGGAAACATACGAAAGGATATTCCAGAACAAGTCTACATCATTATAGAGTGATCCATTTTTGATCAGGGAAGGACGTTTCTGGTGAGATTTAGGTGTGTATAGGGCAAAATATTTGTAATTATTTCACATTTGACAAAAAGTTTTTTTTTTTTTATTTTGAATTATTCTTATGAGGGCTATTGGGGCAGAAATAGTGGGGAAGGATATTATGTATGTATGTATGTATAACTTTATTTGTAAAGCGCTGTTAAGGAGCCGCAGCGCTGTATAGTGCATAAAATTAAAAAAAAATATATATATATATATATAAAACTATACAAGGAGGAGAAAATTCACATATTTCCAAAACCTGTGTAGAAACCACAATTTTTTGCTCGAGAAAGAATTTCCTCTCTGTCTGAACTTGTCCCAATGACTAATTTGAGGTGGAGTAAAATGTATGGTACCGGTATATCTTTTTCCAAAGTAATAATACACACCTTAATAAATTAAACCAGTATAAATAACACCACTATTTACTTGGCCCCTTTGACTTAGACTTGCTCTGAGTTGGAGTTAATTAATGTTGTACATTTCTGCAGTAAATTAAAATACTTTCAGAAACATTGCCATTATTTGTTTTGGTGTCAGGGCTTTGTTGTGTCCCTTAATATGTTTTTGTTCTTAATTAGTCTTTTTTGACAATGTGATACTTCTCTTGTTGGAGTGTAAATTCGCAGTGACAAGGATAGTGTGAAATACAGTCAGCTTATTTGCAGTTGGATAAATCTGGGGTAATTTAAGATGAATTACTACTCCAATTATAAAAAAATAACTGAGTGCCTAAAACTTTTGCTATGACTTACTTACTCTGGTGCAAGTGTGTTGCATTATTCCATCAACTCCTTTATGTATTTACTCCCCCAACATGATGGTGTTTATGTATATGTCAGCATTTTATTAAAACATTATTCTATTAGTTTGACTAACATCTGACTGGTTGAATTGGAATACCATGCAAAACGATTACCATATTTTCGATGTATTGAGGCATTTATTTCCTCTAAGTCAAATTGCCAATGTGTCAATGTGTCTTGCTAATTTAAGGAGCAAAATAAGTATGGCAAGTTAAAGCTATCCAACCCCTTCTTAAAGCTATCTAATGTATCAGCCTGTACAACTGATTCAGGGAGAGAATTCCACATCTTCACTGCTCTCACTGTAAAAAACCCCTTCCAAATATTTAGGCGGAAACTCTTTTCTTCTAATCGGAATGGATGACCTCGTGTCAGCTGGAAAGACCTACTGGTACAGTGGAAGAATGACCCCCCTCCTCCCTTGACTCTATGCCCCTTGTAATACAGCTCAAGACCTTATTTGCCCTTGATGCTGCCGACTGGCATTGCTTGCTACAGCCAGGTTTATCATCTACAAGGACTCCAAGGTCCTTTTCCATAATGGATTTGCCTAGTGCAGTCCCATTAAGGGTATAAGTGGCTTGGATATTTTTACATCCCAGGTGCATTACCTTACATTTATCAACATTGAATCTCATTTGCCACTTGGCTGCCCAGATTGCCAGTTTGTCAAGATCATGTTACAAGGATGCCACATCCGGGATGGAATTAATTGGGCTGGATAATTGTGTGTCATCTGCAAACACTGATACATTACTTACAACACCCTCCCCTAAGTCATTAATGAACAAGTTAAGTAAAAGTGGACCCAATACTGAGCCCTGGGGGACCCCACTAAGAACCTTACTCCAAGTAGAGAATGTTCCATTAACAACCACCCTCTGTACCCGATCCTGTAGCCAGTTTCCTATCCACGTGCAAATGACATCATTAAGGCCAACAGACCTTAGTTTAGAAAGCAGTCGTTTGTGGGGCACAGTATCAAACGCTTTGGCAAAATCCAAATAGATCACATCTACTGCCCCCCCACTGTCCAGAATCTTACTTACCACATTATAAAATGCAATCAAATTTGTCTGACATGACCTATCCTTCATAAAGCCATGCTGATTGTTGCTCATAATGCCATTCATTAGGACAAAATTTTGAATGTTATCCCTTAACAAGCCTTCAAATAATTTGCCCACCACAGATGTCAAGTTTACTGTCCTATAATTGCCAGTCTGAGATCGTAATCCCTTTTTAAATATCGGAATAACATCAGCTTTTCTCCAATCCATAGGCACCATACCAGCTGATAATCAGAAATAAGGCTGGTCTAAAACTGAACTAAGCTCTCTTAGAACCCGGGGTGTATGTCATCAGGCCCTGGAGCCTTGTTTACATTAATTTGTATTAAAGCTTTTTGAATCATATCCTGAGTCAGCCACTGACTAGATTGAGCTGAACCATTGTGCAGTTATTAAGTGAGCCTGTGAACCCAGACTCCTCAATTGTATACACTGAAGAAAAGAACTGATTTAACACATTTGCCTTTTCTGAATCTGTTACAACCATACTGGTACCATTATTTAATGGAGCAACACTCTCAACCTGCATCTTTTTATTATTAATATATTTAAAAAACTTTTTAGGGTTAGTTTTCACCTCCACCGCAATTAACTCTTCACTTCTTTTCTTAGCCTTCCGGATTGCTGATTTACAACATTTATTACAGTGTTTATATTCATTAAATGCAGCTTCTGTCCCTACAGATTTGTAGTTTTTAAATGCCTTTCTCTTCTTTCCCATTAACGTCTTTACTTCTGTATTAAGCCACACAGGATGATTCTTAGAGCTTCTACGTTTAGTCCTTAAGGGAATAAATTGAGAACAGTAATGATTTAATATCATTTTAAAGGACAACCATTTCTGTTCTGTGTTTTTAGCTAAATACTTAATGCTCCAATCAATGCTCTGTAGGGCAGCCCTCAAGGCACTAAAATTAGCTTTTCCAAAATTCATGGTTTTTGTTGCCCCAGTATATTTTTGTTTTTTGCACCAGACATTAAAAGATATAACATTTCCGTTCTCAGCCTCAAAACTATAGGCCAGTTAGTCTGACGTCAGTATTAGGAAAGCTTTTCGAAGGGTTAATAAAGGATAAGATACTGGACTTCATAGCAAATCATAATACTATGAGTTTGTGCCAGCATGGTTTTATGCGTAATAGATCTTGCCAGACTAACTTAATTTCTTTTTACGAGAATGTAAGTAGAGACCTCGATTCTGGGATGGCAGTGGATGTGATTTACTTAGACTTTGCTAAAGCATTTGATACAGTGCCACACAAAAGGTTACTGGTTAAATTAAGGAATGTTGGTCTGGAACATAGTATTTGTACCTGGATAGAGAACTGGCTAAAAGATAGACTACAAAGAGTGGTGGTAAATGGAACATTTTCTAATTGGACCAGTGTTGTTAGTGCTCTGTACTAGGTCCCTTGCTTTTCAACTTGTTTATTAATGACCTGGAGGTGGGCATTGAAAGTACTGTTTCTATTTTTGCAGATGATACTAAATTGTGCAGAACTATTGGTTCCATGCAGGATGCTGCCACTTTGCAAAGTGATCTGTCTAAACTGGAAAACTGGGTAGCAAACTGGAAAATGAGGTTCAATGTTGATAAATGCAAGGTTATGCACTTTGGCAAAAATAATATAAAAGCAAGTTATACACTAAATGGCAATGTGTTGGGAGTTTCCTTAAATGAAAAGGATCTTGGGGTCTTTGTAGATAACACGTTGTCTAATTCTGGGCAGTGTCATTCTGTGGCTACTAAAGCAAATAGAGTTCTGTCTTGCATAAAAAAGGGCATTAACTCAAGGGATGAAAACATAATTATGCCTCTTTATAGGTCCCTGGTAAGGCCTCATCTGGAGTATGCAGTTCAGTTTTGGACTCCAGTCCTTAAGAGGGATATAAATGAGCTGGAGAGAGTGCAGAGACGTGCAACTAAATTGGTTAGAGGGGCGGAAGACTTAAATTATGAGGGTAGACTGTCAAGGTTGGGGTTGTTTTCTCTGGAAAAAAGGCGCTTGCGAGGGGACATGATTACACTTTACAAGTACATTAGAGGACATTATAGACAAATGGCAGGGGACCTTTTTACCCATAAAGTGGATCACCGTACCAGAGGCCACCCCTTTAGACTAGAAGAAAAGAACTTTCATTTGAAGCAACGTAGGGGGCTCTTCACAGTCAGGACAGTGAGGTTGTGGAATGCACTGCCGGGTGATGTTGTGATGGCTGATTCAGTTAATGCCTTTAAGAATGGCTTGGATGATTTTTTGGGCAGATATAATATTAAAAGCTATTGCGATACTAAACTCTATAGTTAGTACAGATATGGGTATATAGAATTTAATTAAAAGTAGAGAGTGGTGTATGTATGGTTGCTGGGTTTTCTTTTGGAGGGGTTGAACTTGATGGACTTTGTCTTTTTTCAACCCAATTTAACTAATTTAACTATGTAACTATGTAACTATGTAACTATTATGGTCACTTCACTATTACCCAGGGGTTCAATGACTTGCACATTTGCTATAAGTTCTGGGTCATTTGAGATCACTAAATCAAGAATAGCATTTTTTCTGGTAGGCTCCTCAACAACCTGTGCTAAAAAATTGTCGTGCAATAAGTTTATAAACTTGTTTCCATTAACTGATCTAGCAGTACTGTTGCTCCAGTCAATATCTGGGTAATTAAAATCCCCCATTATCATTACTTTACCTAAGCTAGCAGCCTTTTCTATTTGCATTAGGAGCTTTGTCTCTTCCTCCTCACTTACATTAGGGGGTCTATAGCATACGCCTACAATTAATTTGCTGGATTCTTTACAATTGGTGCAGAACTCCACCCATACGACTTCTGCCCCCTCATTTTCTAACATAATCTTCTCCTTTATATGAACTTTTAAATCCTGCCTAACATACATACCCCCTCCTCCTTTTCTATTGCCTCTGTCCCTCCGAAACAAAATATAGCCACTGATATTTACTGCCCAGTCAGGCGACTCATTCAGCCATGTTTCGGCCACACCAATCACATCATATTTTCCTTCCAACACCAGCAGCTCCAGCTCTCCCATTTTACCAGTCAGACTTCTTGCATTTGTAAACATACATTTAATACTGGCACCATATTGAACATATGACATGTGGTCCTCCCCAACCTTAGTGCCTTTTATTACATAACCCTATTAGTTGCTACATTTGTTAATACATTACTGAAATGTATAAACTAAATGTATCAGTTTAGAACAGTTACAGAGTCAAAGACCCCCTCCCTCCCAGAGCTGCTTTAGAAACACACAAGAAGGTGAAAAATTAAGCTTTAAACTTCCATATTAGAAAAAACTTTCAGAAAATAGAAAGTACTTGGAAAAAGGTTTTATTTCTTGTGAACTATCAGAAACCAACTGAACTGAAAGAAGTGTGAACGACTCCGTTAAAATGGCGCTGCCCTCCTATTTGCTGATGCAGTAGAAAGATATTTTTTGTTTTGCGACATCGCCAAACGAGCGGATCTTTCCCCGATATGCCACATAACTGCATGGCTATATCGGGGGTAATTCGAACGTTCGGCCGTATGGCCGAACAATCGAATTACGATGCGCCAAGGGGCTCCGACGGGTCGGTCGGGTAAAAATCCAACCTTCCCGATCGATATGGTGGCCAGATATCGATCGGGAAGACCCGTCGGAAGCCCCCATACATGGGCAGATAAGCTGTCAAATCGGTCCAAACGACCGATATCAGCAGTTTTAGGGCAATAACAGACAGGCGATTGAAATTATTCTTCAACCACATAATTGCACACTGATGCATGATCTTTATTTATTTATATAGTGCCAGCAAGTTACGCATTGCTTTCCATTAATTTATAACTAACAGAGGTTTAAAATAACTTAACACCACATGCGTTACATCGTAAAAATAGGATAAGAGGGACCAACACACAAGAGCTTACTATCTAAAGGAGCTGCTGTCAGTGTCAGTTTAATATCAAAAAAGTAATATGTTAATTATATGAAAAAGGTTCAAATATTCGAATAGTTCTATCTACATTTGTATATGGGTGCACTAAACCCATATGAACAAGCACAAAACAATAAGGGCAATGACACATGGAGCTACTTGTAGCCAGCTATTTGTTGTGGCTACAAAACGCTAGAAAATACCATGCCATAGACAATACTGAGAATTGTCTCTGCTAAAATGCATGTAGTGTCTTAGAGACAAATATTAGTAGTGACTGTTTTATACTAACCACAACAAGAAACTCATGGTGTCATTGCTGGAACTAAAATAAGTACTTAAAGCATGCATTATGTGTAAATGCACATATAGCTTGAGAAAGCTTGGGGCTCACCTTCAGATAGCTCACCCACTGGGAGTTTCAGTGGTGTTTAAGGCCTCTCTCTGGATGGGCTTGGTACTGGAAGGATAGGAAGCTGCCAAGGGCGGAGGCTTCCATTTGCTAAATTTGCACTGTTTACTATAGAACTATATTTATGCTTGTGCAGAACATCTCACTTGTGAGAGGGGTGCTTGGATGAAGTATTTTAGATAAAAACAAATGCTGATGTGATTCCCACCATCTGGAGCAGCTCCAATTGTTTGATCCGTTAGCAAGCAACTACATGATTCAGGGTCTCCCTAGTTTGCTCTAGTGATACAGTTTTAATAAACAGATTAAACCATGAATTGTTCCACTGACAGCAGTATCATTCCGTCAGTTATATCCATGTAAAATGTATAGATCTATGCCAGCAGACCATAGATTTTATGGTAATGGCTTACAGCCAGGGCAGCCATCAGGGGGGGACAGGGGGGAGTGTTGTAGGGGGCCCTTTTCTGTTTTAAGGGGGGCCCCAGCCACGCCAGACTTACTTGATTAGCCGGGCCCCCATCTTTCTGAGAGCTGCTGACTTCGGGAAGGCATGGACGTGTAAGGGGCCCTGGCCACCAATTTTCTTATAATGTGGGGGGGGGGGCTGGCCACCAATTTTTTTTTCTCATGTGGGGTCCTAGCCACCAATATTTTTTAATGGGGGGGCACTGGCCACAAATGTTTTTTTATGGTGGGTCCTGACCACCAATATCTTTTTATTTTTTATTAACATGTGGGTACCCTAGCCACCAATATTTTTTTGTTTTTTACTGTGTGGTGGGGAGGGCGGACCTGTAGGTGGGGCTTGCGCTGGGCGCAGCCCAGGGGGCCCCGGAAATTTCTGATGGCGGTCCTGCTTACAGCACAATATTAAAAGTCTGTATAAAATATAATTAAAGCAGATCAACACCTATATCCAATTTTCTTCTCACTTAATTCAAAAAAGCAGCTAATCTTGTCTGACAAGATCTCAATCTTCTCAATATCTTCTCAATTACAGATGTCAGACTTGCAGATCTAAATCAACCAGGTTGAGACTGTATACCGAAGGTGCCCAAACTCTACCTGTGTGCGATAAACTTTAAGTTTTGTTATGACATAGAGATCTACTACTTTAAGAGCTTTATATGGGCTCTGCTACAATTCCGAGCTACTAGTAGACCACAATCTTTCTTTTGGGTATTACTGCTGCATACAATGTCATCTTTTACTGCTGCATACCACCTATCGCCTTGATAAAGCTTTTATTGGGAAACGCGCATCTGTGTTTTCTGCTTTTTAATTATTCCAATTCTTTCAGATGGCTATTATTATTTGAATTGATCCGATATACAACTTATAGAGGGGTGGTTACATTTAACCGGCTGCTCGGCTCGTACCTGCTCCTTCTCTCTTTTTCTGCTATAATCCCAGGAGGCCGAGGATTTGTGGTTTTGTAGGTTAGCATAGCCTTTCATAAGTTTAGGGCTCAGATATATTTGAGACCACAGTCCCGGTTACTCTGCATTCTCCCTCTTTGTAGTTTCCCAGGGATAGAAATTAATAGGCAGTAGAAATTGGGACAACTCCACCTACTATTATTTCATTTTCTTCCTATTGTATGAAGTGGAGCAGCTGATTTTATTTTTATCCTAATGAATTTTGGTCAATAGAAATTAATTATTTATTTACAATTAATTGGTACATAAACTTAATTACTATTTATTAGCATTGCACTTTATAACACTATCGGGGTATTAACTAAACACAGGTATTTGATTAATATCAAGTCTATTGGGTTGCAGTTGATCAATTGTTTATTATTGATTGGAAAAATCCTACTGCACCTTAATTGAATGGGAATACAACCTAATTAGGTGTTTTTTAATATTGGAGTATATAATTGTGGGATTATTTATCAGTTTTAATTAATTTAATGATAACAATTGTTTTCTGATTTATTGCACGGCATTTTATTGAATAACTAACCTGTAATGTGATTGGTTTAATTATTATTGGGTGGTTTTAAGAACCCTATATACACATAATTAATTTTAATTTGATGATAAATGTGTATGTATAATTTAGTTCAGTGACCTATTTGAATAATTGGATAAGAGCGGGTTACTTTTTCTCCTTTGCATTTTTTGAAATCCTTTTTAAGGACCTAGGTCAGACCTCTGCTTGAATCTGTAGGAAAATCATAATCAATTACCAAGGGTATCTGTTGTGCGTTGCTTAAAAATAACTGCTGCATACCACATCATCTTTTACTCTACTGCACATGTGCACAGTGGTCATGAGGGATTTCTTGCAGCTTAGGTTCTGAGGCTAACAACTGTAATCATTGATGGGGTGCCTAACACATTGACATGTATCACTTCTCTTCTCCTGCTGGAATTACTTTTACACAGTCCATAATGGTACAAGTTTGGAGAGGAAGCTAACCCATTTTAACTACTTTTGTAAATCATCTGACCACAGCATTTACAGCATAATAACTTATTTTGTTCCCTCGTTATCTATAAACCTTTATTGGTTTATCTTTGTTTTTTAAAATATTCGTAGAATTCAAAATGAGGTGGATGTAGGTTGTAGTATATGAATTAAACACCTAGAGCAGTAAAATATTTTTAAAAACAGATTATCATTGTTTACCTTTGAGATAACTTATAGTATGGTGTAGATGGTACTATTCTGAGACAATTTGCAATTGTTTTTTTTTATTTGTGGTTTTTGAGTTATTTAGCTTTTTATTCAGCAGCTCTCCAGTTTTTGTTTTCACCAATCTGGTTGGTAGGATCCAAATTACCCTAGCAACCATGCATTGATTTGAATAAGAGACTGGAATGTGAATAGGAGAGTGCCTGAATAGATTGATGAGTATTCAAAAGTAGCAGTACAGATAAATTTGTAGCCTTACAGAGCATTTGTGTTTTTAGACCCCTATTTGAAAGTTGGGAAGAATCAGAAGAAGAAGGCAAATAATTAAAAAAAAACTATAAAAAATAAATAAATGATGACCAGTTAAAAGGTTAACTTGAAGGTGAATCGCCCATTTAAAGAGTGAAAAGGGATTAGCAAATGCCATCTGTAAATTAGTAAAACGGATGCATGGTAGATGCATAGCTTCTGTGGAAGAGTGTACATTTTCTGTGGAAGTAGGTTCAACTTGTATTATAGGTAGCAATGCAGGCTAGAGAGAGTGAATGGCACAGGAAGAACAATTACTATAAATATGCACTTATTATAAACAATTATTTTAAAGGAGTGGATCTAAAGACTGAATTAATGTGATAGCTTTTAAATTTATCTGCTTCTGGGTGTTAACCCACCAACCATCTATTTATGCTGTAGTACATGCTCTTTATGCTGTTGCAAAGTAGACTATTCAAGCATGGCAATATTACACATGCAAGGTGTTTAGGTGTTACTGAAATTATGCTGCATCTGTTTCTGTTGTGTGCACTACTACAGCTGAAAACGTTTTATAGGTTTGGGCATTTAAAAATATTTAGGTAGGGCGTGGATGTAGTGGAGTTAGTAGACCTAGGCCCTGGAATAAGTACATTTTCTGTGGGTCTGGAATGTTCTCACTGTGCATTCCAGTCTCAAAGGATGTTCAGCCAACCTGGGGTATTGGGTGACTCAAGGATGTAGATGGTTAAAGAGGAATGTCTTTTTTAAAGAGTGAAAAGTTAAATACGTTTGCGTATGTGATTTATTTTCTTAATTTACAGAAGGTTCTATTGTTCAGATGAAAAAAGGTACATCAATGAGTGCAATTAATAATGATGTTAATAATATATAATGCTTCAATTACTAGTAAGTCTTAGTTGGAGGTTCTGCCTAAATATTCGGAAGGGGTTTTTTTTTACAGTGAGAGTTATGAAGACATGGAAAATACCTTGTGGACCGACGAGACAAAAGTTGAACTTTTTGGAAGGTGCGCGTCCCGTTACATCTGGTGTAAAAGTAACACAGCATTTCAGAAAAAGAACATCATACCAACAGTAAAATATTGTGGTGGTAGTGTGATGGTCCGGGGTTGTTTTGCTGCTTCAGGACCTGGAAGACTTGCTGTGATAGATGGAACCATGAATTCTACTGTCTACCAAAAAATCCTAAAGGAGAATGTCCGGCCATCTGTTCGTCAACTCAAGCTGAAGCGATCTTGGGTGCTGCAGCAGGACAATGACCCAAAACACACCAGCAAATCCACCTCTGAATGGCTGAAGAAAACAAAATGAAGACTTTGGAGTGGCCTAGTCAAAGTCCTGACCTGAATCCTATTGAGATGTTGTGGCATGACCTTAAAAAGGCGGTTCATGCTAGAAAACCCTCAAATAAAGCTGAATTACAACAATTCTGCAAAGATGAGTGGGCCAAAATTCCTCCAGAGCGCTGTAAAAGACTCGTTGCAAGTTATCGCAAACGCTTGATTGCAGTTATTGCTGCTAAGGGTGGCCCAACCAGTTATTAGGTTCAGGGGGCAACTACTTTTTCACACATGAAAATGTAGATTTGGATTTGTTTTCTCCCTAAATAATAAAAACCCTCATTTAAAAACTGCATTTTGTGTTTACTTGTGTTATCTTTGACTAATAGTTAAATGTGTTTGATGATCAGAAACATTTTGTGTGACAAACATGCAAAAGAATAAGAAATCAGGAAGGGGGCAAATAGTTTTGCACACCACTGTAGAAGTTTGTAGTACATGTTGATCCAGGGACTAGTTGATTGCCATTTTGGAGTCAGGAAGGAATTTTCCCTCTCTGAGGCCATTAGATGGGGGTTTTTTGTCTTCCTCTGGATCAACTAGCAGTTAAGCAGGTTAAAATAGATTTAAAAGGTTGAACTTGATGGACGTGTGTCTTTTTTCAACCTAACTTACTATGAAATACTTTATAGAATATTTTAGCACTTGTATATTGTGCAGTGTTCAAAGCTAAATAATGTGTTCTGGTAAAATGGCAATGAATGGTTTCTAAGTAGGGTCTGATTTTTAGTTTTGTGACTTTTATGTAATTTATGCATTCCATTTTGTAGCAACAGTCTCCGTTCTTTAGTTCCTGGAGTTTCCAAAACAGTCTAGAAGACATAGTACAAATATAAGCTGTTGCAGCTTATTGAATGATTGGGCTGCACCCATCCTAGCATGAGTGACTGACAAGATCTCTGTAATCAGCAAAATGAAGGAATGCCAGAGAGTCCGGAACTCTGAAAAAAACTGCAGCCCTTTCATACTATTGATGCTGTCCTTAGAGGAACTTACTCAAAATCCCTTTAGCTTTCTGGGAAGCTGATTTGCGCTAACCTTTCACCATAACTTTGAAGCTGCATAATTTATCACAACCCCTTCTCCTGGGGTGGTACAGGTAAAGGTGGCCATACACGGGCAGATAATGCTGTCGATATCTGTCGTTTGGATATCTGGTCATGATATAGATCGGGAAGGTTTTATTTTTCTCTCGACCAACCCATCAGAGCCCATTGCGCTCATCATAATCTGATCGTTCGGCCATAGGGGTGAACGTTCACATTACCCCGATATAGCCCTGCCGTTAGTGGCATAACGGGGAAAAGATCTGCTCGTTTGCTGATGTCGCCAAACGAGCGTATCTTATAGTGTATGGCCGCCTTTACACAGTAACTTGTTAATGCTCAGTGGGAAGCCATGCAGCACATGAATGAATTGTACATGAATCTTGTGCAACTGGTGCCATTGTTAACTTACTGCAGTGCCTCCTCTTACTTCATGCAGCAATTTGTTTTCCTGAGAGTTGATCTGTAGTCAGTACACATTTTATGGTCAGATTAAGCTGTAAGCAGAAAGAATACCAAGGCACACAGGATAGATGCAAGCAAGCTGCCTTGCGTGGTTATTGCGAAGTGCAATGTTTCAGGGTCACGCCTGCAACGTTTCGGGGTCACGCCCCTTTCTCAAGCATGCTTGAGAAGGGGCGTGACCCCGAAAAGTTGCACTTCGCAATAAACACGCAAGGCAGCTTGCTTGCATCTATCCTGTGTGCCTTGGGATTCTTTCTGCTAGACTGTTTGTGAGGCAGCCGATCCTCTACCTTCGTGCACCAGGTGTCGTTACATTAATTTATAAGAGGGTGCGGGAGCCATAGTTGAACTACCAGATTAAGCTGTAAGACATCATTTTGGTTTGAGTTTGGAGGTTTTGTACAGCTTTTCTCTAAGGGGTAAAAAGCAGCCAGTGTCCTGTAGAACTTGAGCACCAACTACTGGGGAACAAAGAGAACGTTGCCTCTGATTACATACTACTAAATGTTTTTTGGCCTTAAAGGAGAAGGAAAGGTTAAAACTAAGTAAGCCTTATCAGAAAGGTCAATCTGAATATGCCAGCAAACCCCCAAAGTAGTGCTGCTCTGAGTCCCCTGTTAAAAGAAACACTGCATTTCTTTCCTTCTATTAAGTACACATGGGCTTCTGTATCAGACTTCCTGCCTTCATCTTAAACCTCATTGCCTTGGGCAAGAGCATGCTCAGTTTGCTCCTCTTCCCCCCCCCCCCTCTTCTTTGCTGTAATCTGAGTCCAAAGCAGGGAGAGACTCAGGCAAGAAGTGATGTCACACCACGTTAATACTGCAGCTCCTATCCTGAACAAACAGAGAGTTTCTAGAGCTTTTTTGTTTTTGGTAAAACATTCTACAGAATAAATATAGCATTCTAGCTTGCACTATTGCAGCTAATCTATTGGCAATAAAATGCCTCCGTAGCTTTCCTTCTCCTTTAAAAAGAGCAATATTTATTCAAAAATAAATATGTAGAAATCTGCCACTGAAAGAACAGCAGATTCAATGGAAAAAGGCAGCAAGAAAGACAAGTACTAACATAAAAAATTATACAGATAATTTTTATTGTTACATGGATTACCAGAGATGATACCATATACTGTACAACTAGGGCTTCCACCTTTTCCGGAAAAAGATACCGGCCTATTTATCTTTTTTTCCCTATTGATAACATTGGGATCAACCATCATTTTTACCGGCCAGGTGGCAACTAGGGATGCACCGAATCCAGGATTCGGTTCGGGATTTGGCCAGGATTCGGCCTTTTTCAACAGGATTCGGATTTGGCCGAATCCTTGTGCCTGGGCGAACCGAATCCGAATCCTAATTTGCATATGCAAATTAGGGGTGGAGAGGGAAATCGCGTGACTTTTTGTCACAAAACAAGGAAGTAAAAAAATATTCCCCTTCCCACCCCTAATTTGCATATGCAAATTAGGGTTCGGTTCGGTATTCGGCCGAATCCTTTACTTAGGATTCGGGGGTTCGGCCGAATCCAAAATAGTGGATTCGGTGCATCCCTAGTGGCAACCCTATGTACAACACGTCAATATGGATAAATAAAGTCTAGTCAAAGCTCTCCTTTATTATAAACTTTGTTTTGATATCCGATCAAACACATCTTCAAGATTACTTTGCAGCAAGTGTTTTTTTTTGTTTTTTTTTTAGCCAGCAAATATCAATGATGTAAAATTAAAATAGAACCAATCCCTTAATTATAAAAACCCCTACCCTACATAGACCCCCATCCCTGCTCCCCCGCAGCCTAGGTGTTACCCCCGTTAAATGCCTCTACCTCTTTACTCACCCTTGGTGCAGATTCTGTGCAGCGGAGTTCACGTGTGCCATCTTCTTCTTTTTGGTAATCTTCAGGTCTTCTTCCGGCCCTTCGGCAATTTCACTTTCGGCGCATGCGCAGTTGTCACTATCTGGAAGAGTGCTCTAACTGAGCATGCGCCGTTACGCTGATCTCTTCCCGAAGAGAAGAAGATAGCACCCGTGAACTCCGCTGCACAGAATATGCACCATGGGGCAAGTGAAGAGGTAGGGGCATTTACCGGGGGATAACACCTAGGCTGAGGGGGGAGCTGGGAGGGTGGTCTATGCAGGGTAGGGGGGTACAGATGCAAAGATTCCAGAGCATTGGTTCTGAACGTCAAATGTTTTGGATGCAGGAGTGTAATGAGTTTTCAACTAAGGAGGAGCGTACATCATGTACAGAGCAAAGGTATCATGGTGCAGTTGAGTGATTTGTGAGTATGAGTGAGTACAAGATTTGATTAGGTGTATGACATGTAGAAAATGCAGTGCCTGGCAGAGAAGGACAGCACTTAGAGACAAGCATGATGGGCTAGTAGCTGTCTAGGTTTTAAATTTAGTGCAAACTCTACTCTTTTAATGGTTTGTAGTGCACCCTTGAGTGTGCTTTAGCTGTGTATTGTTGCAGTGTGTGACCAGGACTACTGCTGCTTGTACTGTGCCAATGACCAACATGTACCTGTGCAACTCCCGGTACCTGGTGTAGTTCCGTGCAGCAAAGGATCCAGTCACAGAGATGATTCTTGCAGCTAAATAACTGGTTTATTACAGTGAACAGTTGCAATGAAGTAGGTTACAGGCACTTTGATGTCAAGCGGAATAATAACAGCAGGATCCATAGCAAGAATAGGTGACCACGCTCCTAGGCCAAATGCTCCCATGAAGTAGAGCTTTGTGCGCAGGGATACCCAGACTGGGGTCTTGTATCTTGGCACCCTCACTGGTCCTCAACTCACCCACTGAATCCCTGCACTAGTGGTTCACACACCACAGGATTCTAACCCCACTTTTTCTCCTTGTTGGAGCGGAAGCTGCTTACTATCTTCCCTGAGCCTGCCTTTTGCTCCTAGAGCAACTATGTCAAAAACTACTAGTCCTATATAACTCTTTTTAACTTTGACCAAACTGCAGACCTGGGCCTGTAACACCTCACAAGAGAGGTGAGGTCCCAGGAAAGACCTTGAGCACATGGGGCTATACCCCTTTATACTTTTACATGCTGCCACCTAGTGGGCAAACCTTGAAATAATATGGACCCAAGAAAAGGGACATAGCTGACTGGGTGTAGTAAAGGACTACTTAGGTGTCCAATTACAAAGGGGCACTGCCTGTAGAAAACATTCCTAAACATTGGGGTCTCTACAGGTTTAAAAAACATAACGTGTCCCAAATATTTGTTACAGGTATAACGTGTAATCCACATAGTGTACCTTTAGCCTATTAAATAATGTGTATAGAAAACTGAAGATTTCTGTGAGTCTAAGAAGATCTTCTGAGCCAGTGACAAATTCAGTCCTAATGTCATATAGACTTATAAGCTCTTTTTTATCATCTACACTGTATAGGCATGTCATCCTAAGAAATAATTACAAATCTTATTTTGTCATGTTAGTCACGCAAAATAAACTTTACTTCCATGAAATAATTTATTTGAATCTTGTTCCCTTTAGCCTGGAAATTAATAGTCACAGACAAAAGGCAGGTGCCATCTTGTAAACATTGTTATTAAGGCAAACTTTGCATTGTTCCAAAATCTTGTTAATGTGACAGAATGGGGGGGGGGGAGCAATGCAAATGTGCATACACTGGTTACAAAATTAGATGGTAAGGAGGGAGGTGGAATGTGGGGAGTGCAATGACATCTAGGAAGTGCAAAATGCAAAGTAAAAGCCATTACCTAGAGGTGGGTAGGCAATAAATCCTTAACAGCTGAGATTTCAAAATGTGTTTATAACAGGTATGGGTGTTTTAATTAAAAAAAACATTTTGGTTTCATGTTCAGTTTGAAAATTTGTTTTATTATAAAGCTTTTTATGTCTGGGTGACAGGTCCCCTTTAAGGGGTCTTTCCTTTAATTGAATCACCATACCTTAGGTCTGCTAAAAATATTTAAGCATTCAATAAACTAATAGGATTGTTTTACCACCAATATGGATTCATGCAGCTTAGTTAGGATCAAGTACAACGTACTGATCTACTGTATCATTAAAGAGAAGGGAAATCATTTCAAAAATTTGAATTATTTGTTTAAATTGACTCTGTGGGAGATTTCCTTTTATTAATTCAAAGCTTTCTGGATAACAAGATTATGGATGAAGGATCCCATACCTGTATATGAATTACTAAAAAAATAAGGAGGCAGTAGGTTGACATTCTATAGTCCTATGTAGAAGGAGTAACACACAAGTGTGAGAACTGAACTTACTGTGTTCTATACTGTTTATCTGCTAGCAGCCATGGCTATGCCAAATTTTAAATAAACTATATAGAAATGTTTCTAAAGAAGAGCAAGGTATATACTGTATCACTTTCATTTTATAGTGTTACATTTCTTTTAAAGGGGACCTGCCACCCTAAGAAATAATTTCAAATTCTTTTCCATCATGTTAGTTGAGCAAAATAAACTTTACTTACACTGTATTTATTATTTAAATTTTGTTTCCTTCTGTTTTGGAATTATACAATCACAGCAAGCAGGCATCTGCCATTTTGTGACACGGTTATTAAGGGAAATTGTGTATCAACCCAAAATCTTGTGTATGCACCAGAATGGGGGACCTAATGTCCCTGTGCAGTGCCCTACACAATTATAGAGCCTGAGGAGAGAAGAGGGAATGTGAGTAATTGACAGCCCATCCTCTATGCCACGGGCATAGAGGCGGGGCAGGTAATATTTGATTGACAGTTTAGATATTTAAACACCTTTATAACAGGTATGGATGTTTTAATGAAAAAAAAATTGGGGTTCCATATTTAATTTGGAAAGGACTTTCATTATGCAGTTTTTTATGTGTAGGTGACAGGTCCACTTTAAAGTGTGAAAGCATTAAATAAATATTCTACACCACTATTAGTTATGGAAGAATCTGTAGGGGTTATAAAATAAAAGGTTCAAAGTTTGCTTTTAGTCATTTATAGCAGCCATCAGCATGTAGGCTTCACTGGTTATCTGATTAAAAGCAAACACTATCAGTTGCTATGGGTTTCTGTACTTGAGCAGACTTTGTGTTTTTTTTTATTACAAGTCATGTCTGTTTTTTACTCATTGAAAGTTCCATCTGGTGTTAATTGAAGATTAGGCACAACAATGCTAATGATAGGAGTTTTTGTGTCCAGGTATTGGTAATTCACTGCACACTCCACTGCACACTCCTTTTCTTTTGATGTCTGCTTCCACCTCTATTCACCCCCAGAATTGGTCATGGGTTTTTTTTTGTGTTTTTTTTTTTAATGAAAGTCTTGAATAGACTTTAAACACAAATGTAAAAAGGGGTAATTAATGACAGCAATTGCAGTGTGCAAAGTTTTTGACAACGCTTTTGAATTTACCCATGATGCAACATTTTCCATAATTGTAGCCATGTTGGGAGCTGAGTCTGTCGCAGTTGAGGCCTATGCATCAAAATGAATGCTTAGACAGGTGTGTCTTGAAATATATTGGATGCAAGTTGCAGCTAATGTTTTTAAAGTCATGATTTTGTAACTACATGTCCTCACAGTTAAAGGAGTGGTTCACCTTTAGGTTAACTTTTAGTATGTTATACAATGGCCAATTCTAAGCAACTTTTTAATTAGCATGTGCCAGATAACTCTGTGTCAGCGTTCCCTTACAGAAGAAGATCTGGAAGATGGCGCCTATGAGCTCCGCTGCACTTCTCTGCATAAATAAGTGAGCATGAAATAAAAATTAAAAACAAATGCAAATTGTCTCAGAATATCAGTCTCTACATAATACTAAAAGTTAATTTATAGGTAAACAACCCCTTTAAATGATAAGCAAACCTTTAAAATAAGTCAGTGTAAAATTGATGAGAGTGTTATTCTAAGCACTTTTATTTATAAATTATTTATTTTTTATTCCAAGATATAAAGGGATACATGTGCCGTTAATATGAATGATTTTGTTTTCCAACAGCACCACCTGCTGGTCAGTTTCCCACCAGTCTGACCACGAAGTAGAGTCCTGCAGTGTGTAGGGTACCGGCAGGTTACCCGAAAAAATCGGGTACCCTGCGGAATGAGGGTAGGCTTTTCAGGTGCGGGTATAGATGCGGGACTCGGGTTGGGTTGCGGGTCTCTTCCTGTTGCAGCTCTCTCCCTGCAGCTTTCCCTCCACTTATCTCCCTCTCCCATCTGACTTCCAGCACTGTTCTCTTACATCACACGGCACGCTTCTGTCCCTCTAGACTATAGACCACGTTTGATGATGTCACTTCCAGTTTACAGCAACATCACTTCCGGTTTGATGGTAGTCGGCAGGTTGCGTATAAGGCAGTTGCAGATCCGGGTCGGGTAGCAGTTCAAAGTGGGTAAATATGTGGGTCGCGGGTCGGGTTTGGGTCTTAGAAATTGGTTTCACGCTGGATTTTACCACCAAGTGGTCAAGGAAGTTGTCAGGAGAAAGAAAGAGGCCTAATCTGGTTTTCTTCTGCTTAGGAAAGATTGGGAAAGGTTTCTAATTTTCTTCTAAGCAGAAGAACATCAGAGCAGCCTCTTTCTTTCTCCTGACAACTTCCTTGACTACTTGGGGGCCAGACTGGTTGTAAACTGACCAGCAGGTGGAGCTGTTGTAACAAAATTAATTCATATTATCAGTACATGTATTCCTTAATATCTTGGAATACAAAATAAATAAATAAATAATGAATGTAAATGACAAGTGCTTAGAATAGCACCCTCATCAATTTTACATTCATTTATTTTAAAGGTTTACTTATCCTTTAAAATTATGATTGAATGTGATGTTTTTGATGCTAGTCTGCTGTGCCTATTTATGCAATCTGCTCTGGGAACCCAAATATTAGCGCTACATTCAGGGAGGCAATAGCTTCAGGGTTCCAATGCATTAAAGCACAACATTTGCATCTTGTTTTAGCATGTCTGCACTTGTGGCCGTGTTCATTAATTGTTTGAAAGCATATCTAATTCTATGCAATGATAAAATATGCATTAGTTAACATTTCCAATTATTTGTAAAAGTACTTGCTATTGCAAGATAATCTATCTGTCAAACATTGCTATTAGGGATGCACCGAATCCAGTATTTTGGATTCGGCCGAATCCGAATCCTTCACGAAAGATTCGGCCGAATACCGAATTTGCATATGCAAATTAGTGGTGAAAAGGGGAAAACATTTTTTACTTCCTTGTTTTGTGACAAAAAGTCACGCGATTTCCCTCCCCATCCCTAATTTTCATATGCAAATTAGGATTCGGTTCGGGCAGACAGAAGGATTTGGCCAAATACGAATCCTGCTGAAAAGGCCCGAATCCTGGCCAAATCCCGAACCAAACCCTTGATTCGGTGCATCCCTAATTGCTATTCCTTACTCACTACATATATTTTGGAACAATGTAGCAGTAGTGAGCTCCATAGATATTATGGGTCATTTACTTACTGCACTGCAGTGTGCAAAGTGCTATTTCAGAAGCAATCGTCATTATTATTACCCAAAATGCAGCATTTCCCCCATGATTCAAGTGTAATAGCGGAGGGGGAACTGCTCCTAATATAACTACAGCCATTGGGGCTCGTTTATCAACACTGGGCAAATTTGCCCATGGGCAGTTACCTCTAGCAACCAATCAGTGATTAGCTTTTTAAAGCCAGCTGCAAGTAGAACAATAAATGCTGCAATTTGATTGGTTGCCATGGGTCACTGCCCATGGGCAAATTTGTCCAGTGTTGATAAATGACCCCCATTGTGTCATTCTTTTCCCAAAACTGCACTGCATATCTGACAAAACTGTGCCTTGTATATACTGTGATTATCAGACCTTTATTGAATGAATTGTGCAAGGACAAGAAATAAAAGGAATCAGTGGCGTAACTACACAGGAAGCAGACCCCTTGGCTATGGTGGGTGCAGGTTCTGCTTCCTCAGTGTGGGGGGGGGGACTGCTGATAACCTGCAATGCCCGCAAAATAGGGTGGGTGTCCCAGGCCCCCAAAGTTACGCTGTTTGCTTTTGAAATTAATTAAGTACAGGTATGGGATCAGTTATCCAGAAACCCATTATACAGAAAGATCCCAACTACAATATAATTAATCCATATTGTAGGCATAACAAGCCTATTGGCTTTATTTAATGTTTAAATAATTTTTTAGTAGATTTAAAGCATAGAGATCCAAACTATGGAAAGACCAGTTATCCGGAAACCCCCAGGTCCGGAACATTCTGGATAACAGGTCCCATACCTGTTTTATCTTTTAAATAATTGAAAATATATTTCATGTATACTGGAATGTTACTTAGAGTTGCTTTCATGATGTTTCAGAATTTACATTCCTTTTAACTACTTTCATTTTCTCAATACGCTGCATTTAGTAGTAAACCAGTGTAGCATGAATAAAGGTATTCTAAACACTAGGGCAATATTTGCTCTGTATACTATATTCCTAAATTCTTTTCTGACTTTCAGTGCTCGGGTTGTACCTTTTGACATACAGTAGCTCACTAATATTTGGCTGGCTGCTGGTAATTTTTCCCCCATGCTGTGTGTCGTGATGATACTGAACAGACTTCAGCTTGGAATGTTATTTTATTCTCAGTCCAGCACTGTTGAAATGTTTGATAAATCTAAAGATTTTAGAATTACATTATTTCCCAATATATCCCATTGCAATGTAGAAATAAAACAAATTTAGATTTTTTTTTTTTTTATAAATGTTATTTCCACTTTTTGTTATTTTTATTTGGCACGTTATATTATAGATCCAGTGTAGTATATTTTAAAGAGTCTTCCTATTGATCAGTTGCAAAAGCATTACAAAAGTTATAACCATTTTTTTTCCTGGTTTGTAAAAAGAGAACAGCAACATACAGCAGCACTGGGCCCCCGCAAAAAAAGTCTTTAGAGGGCACCCCTGCACAGCCACTCTTACGTGTCCCCACCCCTGCATGGCCACTCTTACCCAGACTCCCACCCTCCGGTATTTGCCGCTCCCTGCCCGCCGGTAAAAATGCAACTGGGGAGGGCAATTTCTTTACCATTCTTAACTATAGAGGAACCAGACCTGTCCCCCAGGCAACCATGGGGTCTGCTTTCTTTATAGTTATGCCAGTGAAAGTGAGTACAGGTATGGGATCTGTTATCCGGAAACCCGTTATCCAGAAAGCTCTGAATTATGGAAAGGCCATTTCCCATAGGGGCAAATTTACTAAAGGGCAAAGTGGCTAACGCTAGCGAAAATTCACCAGCGTGGCGTCATTTTGATGATTTACTAACTGGTGCTGGCTTAAATTCGCTAGCGAAGTGGACCTACTCTAGGGCTACTTTGCACCCTTACGCCAGGCGAAGTTGTGCTATGGTGAAGGGACGTAACTACGCTAATTCACTAACTTGCGGATTTTACTGAACGTTACCTCTTGCGCCAGACTTGCCTTCGCCACCTCAGACCAGGCAGAGTGCAATAGAGTAGACTTGTAGGACTTGCTTCAAAGAAACTTACGATTTTTTTTAAGTCCCAAAAAACTGGCGGTTTTTACTTTTTTAAGGGTGATGGGATGAAAAAGATCGTAATTTTTTTGGGGGTACCCTCCTTCCCCCCCTTCATTTCCTAACATATGGCACCTAAACTATACAGTGGGCACATGTATAGGACAATATAACGACTCTATTTTATTTATGAAGCTTTCCCAGGCTTGTGTAGTGTAATGTATTTGCTGCTACATATACGTCCATTGTACTTGAACTTGGCGCCGTATGCAAATTAGGCATCACTAGCGTAACTTCGATTTGCTTGACGAAGTAACGCTAGCACAACTTCACTAGCTTTCCCCTCTCTGAGCGCAACTTCGGATTTTAGTGAATTAGCGGGGCCCTAGTGAAACTTCGCCTAGCGTAAGCGTCGCTAGCGCATTTTCGGCGCTTAGTAAATTTGACACATAGACTCCGTTTTATCCAAATAATCTATGTATGTTAGTCATAACACAATAGGCACTGCTTTTACCTATTAGTGCTTTTTTAAACATATACTGTATTAGTACAGGTATGGAATCTGTTATCCGGAAACCCATTATTCAGAATGTTCCCGAATTACGGAAAGGCCATCTCCAATAGACTCCATTGTAATCCACAATTTTAAAAATGATTTCCTTTTTCTCTGTAATGATAAAACAGTACCTTGTATTTGATCCAAACTGAGAGGTAATTAATCCTTATTGGAAGCAAAACCAGCCTATTGAGTTAATTTCATGTTTACGTGAATTTCTAGTAGAATTAAGTTATGAAGATCCAAATTACTGAAAGATCCATTATCCGGAAAGCACCAGGTCCTGAGCAATCTGCATAACAGGTCCCATACCTGTACTATCAAATCTGAGAGGGGCAGCAGGCATAAGCTATTGTATTAAGAATTTTTTATTCTATTATTTTTGGGTGAACAGCGTTTTCTGCTTCACACGGTTTCTGTGGAGGTGTTTTAAGTGCTTTCTCTTATGTGGAACAGTGTATTTGATCCTACTCAAATGAATAAAAACAAATTATCTGATCAAAAAGGCACTGTGTGCAGAATTGCATATGATGTTTTTTGAACATTTTATACAAGAAGAGTAAAAAGCAAAATATAAAAAAAGTTATCTTCCTTTTCAAAGGCCCTTTGACACAGCACTTTTGCAACTAAGGTTTCATTAAATGTTCCCTACATATCTCTCTTGTCTATCACTCTTCTAAATGGCCACTCACAGCACTGTGGTTTCTGCTTTTTTTCTAAGGGAAATTGCAATATTTCCTCTATTTCTTTTCATGTTTTCTTCCTTCTTGCTTAAGAACTCCCAACTGCTCTAGGCAGACGTAAACACACAAGATGCTCTAGTGTCCTGCGGGGTGGACAGAAATGCTACAAAGATCAGGGAGAAAATGTTGAGGCAGATTTTCCGAACCAAAACCAGGACAAAAGAGGCAAGTTCTGGGGGAAGTAATATCACAGTTGTGACATTTGTGACATTTATGCTGCATACTGACTTTAGTATAAGTGCCTGCTGAGACTTCTAGAAAAACTTGTCATCATTTTATTTCTTAGCAGTAAATGAGTTGAGAGGGATGGTTCAGTGCTTTATTTCACAAACTGCTTTGTAGTTCGTATTGACAGTACTAGGTAATACCAGTCCAGTTTGTAATCTTAATTCTAGTATTACTTTAAAGAAAACATGCAGTTTTCTATTTGTTTAATGTATATACGTGTGTATGATAATGTTTATAATTCTGCCACTAGCATTAGAGCAGGGATCCCCAACCTTTTGAACCCGTGAGCAACATTCATAAGTAAAAGGTGGTGGGGAGCAACATTAGCATGAAAAATGTTCTTGGGATGCCAAATAAGTGCTGTGATTGGCCATTTAGTAGCCACTATGTGGATTATCAACCTACATTGAGGCTTTGTTTGACAGTGCACCTGGTTTTTATACAACCAACGCTTGCCTCCAAGGCTGGAATTCAAAAATAAACACCTGCTTTGAGGCAATTGGGAGCAACATCCAATGGGTTGGAGAGCAACATGTTGCTCACGAGCTACTGGTTGGGGACCACTGCATTAGAGAGACCGTCAAATGCAGCAAGTATTCCTCAAGGTGGCCATGCACAAATTAAACATGCTAATATCTGTCCTTAAAACCGATTCAGCAATTAATCTACCCGTGTGTGGGGGCATCTTGATTGGGCTCCATATCTGGCCAAAAATTGGCCTGATATTGATCAGGCCGGTTTGATTTTACCTGTGATCGAGGACCACATTGGATAGTTGATGCAGTCCTCGTCCTGTCGGGGTCCATTATCTTCATATAATCCGATCGTTTGGCCCTAGGGCTGAACGTTTGTATTAAGCCCTGCCGTTGGTGGGCATATTGGGAAAGATTCGCTCTTTTGGCGACCTAACTAAACAAGCGGATCTTATTGTGTATGGCCGTCTTAAGTCTATAAAGGAATAGGACAAGGCTAGAACAAACCCTGGGGTTTTGTAGAAGTTTAAAAGTTCAAGACCAACCCCTCCCCTCCTGTGTTTTTTATTCACATTGCATCCTATACAATCTCTCCTCTTTCCCTGTGACAGGTAAAACCAGAAATATCCTGGATAGAGAGAGAGTTTTCCCTTTTGTACAAGGTATGAAGGTGGGCCACAGAAACCTGCAAGAAGATCAACCATTAGTGATGTATTTTAATTATAGGGTGAAAAGAAAGAGGAAGTGTTATATATTTTTTTTTAGGGGGGGTTTAACCTTTGCAAACTGCATAACTGAAAAGTGTAAAGTGTCTAAATTTGTTTTATATTTGTATGTTCAGCATCTTGCTATAGCTATGTAATGGTTTATTTTAACACATTAAGCCCTATACTTGCCTCTGAAGTCATATAAACTAATGTTACATGGGTTGATATGCTTGAAGTTAAATATCATCTAAAAGCCTATCTTGAACATCTTGTTTCAACTGGATTTTCAGTTTTTGCCTTTTACTTTAAAGTCTGTTTTCTAAGTCTCTGGTCTTTCACAGCAGAACAAAATACAGTAAGCATATAAAATCTTAAGGTATATAGATATAGACACCAAACCCCTTTGTTGACTATATATTTTGTCAACTTTTATTGCAGTGTAGCTTGAACTTAACACTTAAAGGGGGGGGGGGGGTAGGTAGGAAGCTTGGTGTATGAGAAACACCCCCAGAGGTTATGTGGTTGGATGTTTAGTGCTGGTGACAGCCCTATTGGTTTATGCTGTATTTCAGTATAACAGTTTCTGTGAGGTGCAGGAAGTTTATTTCTAGAGCTGGGCTTTCAGCAAACTGCTTTCATTTATGCCAATATGATCTAAGCTGAGAACGATAGATGGTAGACAAGATGTGATGCGGGACTACATCTTTGCCCAGCACCATTACAACTTGCAGTCCTGTCTCTCAATGTGGAAACTGGGACCATGGAGAAAGAGTTCAGGATTTCTGGGTTTTGGGCTGTCTTTTCCTTGTTGGTACAGAAGAAGCACCGGCACAAAACTCGATGCCGTCCCTTACAAGTCCCAGAGCAGGTGGTCAGTAGAAGATGGTATTGCTGGGAAATGGAAATGTTTGGTTTTGTAAAAATACTCTTAGTTAAAAGATGTTCTCATGATATGCAGAAGCTAAGATAAGTTGTTAAGATGTCTAACCACTTCCTGTGTTTGTGTGAGAGTGGCAGTGTGTGATGTTTTAAATGCTTCTTAAATGTATAGCTGTGTTTGTGGTCATTCAGCTTTTACTAAAATACATTAAATATAATGTTGTCATATGCATAATATTTGCTAACATATAGGTTGATGTTTCTATAGATTCTTTTATAAGCTTTATATTTTGTTTGTTTATTTTGTGATCAACTGTTTTGACACATTGAGATTTTCATTGCAAAATTTGGATGTAGAATGGATACAAATATGGCCATTTAATGACTCCATCTAAGTTTTAGAATAGAAATACACTGGCACTCAAGGCAACTTCAATGCAGGGTTACCCTTTGCTGGTTTATTTGGTGAGAACGTGCAACGTTTCGGGGCGAACCCCTTTTTATCAAACAATGCTTGATAAAGGGGTTCGCACCAAATAAACCAGCAAGGGGTAACCCTGCATTGAAGTTGCCTTGAGTGCCAGTGTATTTCTATTCTAAGATATACTGGAGGATGCCGTACTCCTAACACTGTGCACCAGGCGTTCTCACAGTATAAAGTTTCAGGAGTGTGCTCTGCCTCACCTTCCATCTAAGTTTTGTCATATGAACCTTTGCTTTGTGTTTCTAGAACAATTCTTTCCATTTACTAAAAAATGTTTACTAAAAATTATGACATGATGTATCGTACACGTATAACTCGGTATAGTGATTTATCTTGTTCTTTCTCTTCACTTTTAGGATGAGGTGGTGGTTAAAGAATTCCCGATCACTCATCATGTTAAAGAAGGTTCGGAGAAGGCCGATCAGTCAGATTTTGTTTTACTCAAAGTCTTAGGACAGGGCTCTTTTGGGAAGGTATCTACACTCTAATGATATATCTAATGTTTCTAGCATTTTCTTCTCTGTCGTATGCTCTCTGTTTTGAATCTACTGGTATACGCACACCTGTTTTTGCTGACAGGCTAGAAGGAGGCTTTCTCTGTATAAACATCCTGCCTATATTATCTTTCACTTCCTACCCAACCAAAAGATTACCATTACTCATTACTAAATGTAATGCTTTACTGTCTTTCAAACCTTTCTGTCCATCAATGCATTGCTTATATATTTATTATATTTTCGGAACTATGCAGGTTTTCCTGGTCCGGAAAATAACGCCACCTGATGCCAACCAGCTCTATGCTATGAAAGTGCTGAAAAAGGCCACACTCAAAGGTTAGGATCTTTCCACTTTTTCCACTTGTATCTAGAAGTGTGTGGTTTTATTTGTTTGTTTCATTTTAATGTTTGTTTTTATAATTTAACTTAATTGTCGATAATTTTGGTTAAGCTTGTTAAAACATAAGAAAGACACCTTGGTTTATTACCTCAGCTCCCCAGCCTCTGGTTACTTACCAATGTTGGGTTCCTATACTGTACCTAATCAGCCATGGCTACTGTAGGCATCAGCTTGGTTAAATACTCTGTAGACTTGAAGCACTGCTCACCCCCCAAGCCAGATATTGCCGTGGATGAAAAGCTGTCAGAGCCCAACATGAGCTGGATGGGGGAGAATATAAATTGATGATGATTATGATAGGTGTAGGTTTTAACAAATTAGAATAGAGTCAGGAAAATTTGTAAAGTGATATTTAAACGTTACATTTTTAGTTACAGGTAAACAGTAACTTTTATGATGACAAATGCCTAGCAATATTAGAAGTTATTGCTTAAAAACCAGTACTATAAAATTGATATTCCAAAAACATACAGGCAGGTTTAGTGACTGCTGACAAAATTGCCCCTACTGTGTGTGCGCCCCTACTAGGTTCCTTAGACTGTAAGGTCCACTGGGGCAGGAACTGATATGAATGATGTATAATCTCTGTAAAGTCCTGCTTAAATATGTCAGCACCATATAATTAAGAAAAAATAAGGAAATAAATTACATATAGTAAATCAGGCACCATTACATCTTTGGGATGACTTTTTTTCTTTCAGAATCCATTTAATAGTTATAATGGACTGTATAAAGGCTGCTTTGGAGATAGTGTAGGCGTAATATGAAATAATCTGAGTAAATGGAACATCTCTATTTCCTTTGAGAATCATTACTGTCTTTCATTCACTATAGCTTTTGTTATTTCTTGAGCAGGGGAAAGAGACAAACTAAATCTGCTCCTCATTTCTAACGTTCTAGTTTTGTAAGGTTGATCATAACATCAGCAATGAACCCCTTGCGTGGTCTTCTGCTTGTCTGCGTGCCAAAACTGTCAGTGTAGTTCATTTGTATTTTCAGTTAATTAATTAAAGTTCTGTTTATTTTGTGCATGTTATCTTGTTACTTATCTATATATCTATAATATACACGCACGCACGCACGGAAATTACTGGGCAGATTTATCAAAGTGTGAATTTCGAACTCACCACAATAAAACTCGCTCACTTTCTATTCAATCCTGTGGGATTTTTAAAAGCATGTTTCTCAAATGGTGAACTCCATTGATAAATAAGATTCTAAAAATCCCATGGGATTGAACAGAACATGGGTGAGTTTTTCTGTGGTGAATTCTAATCTCACATTTTGATAAATCTACCCCTACATGTCACCGATTAGTTGCTGACAGGGAACAGGTTAAAGAGCTGCAAAGGAAGAAGTGGTACTCTTAGGCTAGGGCCACACTAGGCGATAGCGCCGCGATTTGACTCGCGGCGACTTTTTACCGCGACTTTTAATCCGCAATCGCTGGGGAAACTTTTGCGCTGGCGTCTATGGGGAATCGCGGCGTAAAAACACACGCGGCGATCTTTTTTCTACTGTCACTCGAAATTGCCTCGCTAGGCGATTTCGAGCGATCTTTTTTCTACTGTCGCTCGAAATTGCCTCGCTAGGCGATTTCGAGCGACAATAGAAAAAAGATCGCCGCGTGTGTTTTTACGCCGCGATTCCCCATAGACGCCAGCGCAAAAGTTTCCCCAGCGATTGCGGATTAAAAGTCGCGGCAAAAAGTCGCCGCGAGTCAAATCGCGGCGCTATCGCCTAGTGTGGCCTTAGCCTTACTATTATTTTAGACATCTGTTTCACTCCAGTCTTTATACATAACATTTTTGGATAACTATTGATTTTTTATTTATTTTGCTCAACCTTATTACTCATTTACCCAGCGAACAATTGCTTTAATCCCTGAATTAGTAATGGCAAATTTGACAAGCCTTTGTTTGTAGGTTTCTCAAAGGCCTTAGTGTTTAAGGCTCCATGTATTTCTAACAATTCTCAGTGGCATAAACACTATTTCTGGCTTTTACACTAAGGGTGTGGAACATACACAAATATAAAGCAGAAATAACTTCATGACGCCTCAGGACTGAAAAAGCTTTGAAGTAATGAGAATCTTAAAACTAAGAATCATAAAGTGGGTGTTGCTAACAAAAGCAGTTTATCCTTGTCAACTCTTCATAAACCCCATAGGCTATTCTGAAATACCTAAGAAAGACTACTTAATACATTTTTAGTAACTGTAACACTTTATGTCGGGAACAAATAACCCTCAACAAGGGCACTGACAAATTACAAATACTTTAAAGGATAAGTAAACCATGAAAATAAGTGAATGTAAAATTGATGAGAGTGTAATTCTAAACTCTTTTGTCATTTGCATTCATTATTTATTTTCTTTTTATTCCAAGATATAAGGGATACATGTGCTGTTAATATGAATGAATTTTTGTTCCAATAGCGCCACCTGCTAGTCTGTTTCTGACCAGTCTGAACACCAAGTAGTCAAGGAAGTTGTCAGGGGAAAGAAAGAGGCTGCATTGGTGTTCTTCTGCTTAGGAAAGATTTGAGAAAGGGTTCTAATTGTTTTCCTAAGCAGAAGAACATCAGAGAAGCCTCTTGCTTTCTCCTGACAACTTCCTTGACTACTTTGTGGTCAGACTGGTCAGAAACTGACCAACAGGTGGTGCTGTTGGAACAAAATTCATTCATATTACCAGCACATGTATCCCTTATATCTTGGAATAAAAAGACAATAAATAATGAATGTAAATGACAAAGGGGCTTAGAATAGCACTATCATCAATTTAATATTCACTTATTTTATAGGTTTAATTATCCTTTAATTGTCTGAATAGTACCTTATCGAGAGAGAGCTGTATAACTGTTACACATTTCAATCAATACTTGGTAGGAGAACTACTGTATAATGTCAACTCATCCCCCTGATTCGTAAACCCTCTTGGTAAGAGACAAAAAGACTCCCTTGTTTTTTCCTGCTAAATTGTGCTAACTAAAGAGAAATACATGTTGCAGGCATACTTTTCCATGTACAGCTTATAAAGGAAAACCTAAATGGTTGTCCTGGCTTATAGAGGTCAATTTACTGCCTTTGTCTGTCTTGTGTCCCATGATGTAGGCATACGCTTCTCAGCTTACAGACTCCAGTAGCAACACTTTTCAGGCACTTCATTCCTGAAAACACAGTAACCTTTTTACCATTGCACTGACGTACAAGTGGGGTGAAACAAGCAAGAAGGATAGTGGAGTTTGGGTAGTCAATGTGAATGTGCTGCAAATCCAATTGCTGAACCTTTTTTTTTTTTTTTTTTTCAAAGTTTCTATTACCTATATGTTAAACTGTATTAAGAGCAAAACTGCTGTTTAATTTCTCTTTTAATCATTTATATAATTGCATGTTTTTTTTCTTAGTGCGTGACCGAGTTAGAACCAAGATGGAGCGAGATATTCTAGCTGATGTGCACCATCCCTTTGTTGTAAGGCTACACTATGGTAAGTGTGAATACATATTGAGATAACAAACTTTGCCTTTTATCTTTCTACCAGAATTATACATCAAACGATTTTTATATCCCAAAAAGTTTGAATTCTGAATTGTCTACATATGCTTAAGCCAAGTACCACATTTAATTTGAACCCTTATACTGCATTTTCAAAATTTGTGCAAAATCTTTTAAAAATATACCATACAAAATATGATGGTAGAGGGCATACTATTCCAGTAGTTTCACCTAATACAGCAGCTAATTTTTGACTTATTTCACAAACTCTGCCGATTCACAAGGGTGGGAATCAGCAGAGTTTTTTTTTTTTAGTATATTTGTTTTGCTCCTCCTAAAGGCCACTATACTGTACAAGATGATGATGATGATCTAGTTTCCATTTTAAGCCTTGCAAAAATACCATTATTCTCTGACTGTTCTGAGAAAACATCACCCAAAGTCCTTCTATAGTTTCATAATACTGTTATAATAAGCCTAAGAGTGTATGGCTTGTGGTTTGTAATCAATTTGCTGCTTTTTGCTTGCACGCCTGTTCAGATACTTCCTTCTTTAGCCTTTCCTGAACCAAGTTTCCTTTTAATATCATTTCTATAAAGCTGTCAATTGAGGCACTTGTGAATTCAGCTGTGACTGACATCTCAGCCAAACATGTTAGGCCCAGGAAAGAAGCATAGAGAGAGTCTGCCAACCATGAGACAGCACATACTTTTTTAGGCAAGCCACTTTAATTAGTTAAGCATCAAGTATAGTACAGGGTCCCATCATGGTGTTTGGGACACTGTTGTCCATGGTTTCATTCAGTCCATTACTTTCTTGTAGATGTGCATATTATGGGTCAGATTTATGAAGGGTCTAATTGAAAATTTGAATTCAAATTTTCAAATTTCTTATGGTCAAAACACTCAAATTCGTATTGTGAATAATCCAAACTTCGAAATTTATTATACTCTGGCCCTTCCAATTCGACTATTCGTCACCTAGAACTTAGTGAGTTCAAGTATTAGTCAATGGGAGAGGTCCAAGAACCAATGCGAATATGTTAGTAGCCTTCCTGACATTCAAGTTTTTTTTTTTTTTTTCTGAGAAAAAACTCAAATCAAGTTTAGTTGAATTTGATTCGAGTTTACGAGTCGGTAAAATTAGTGAGAGTTTTAGATATTAGATTTTTTTTTATTAAATAACCACCCAATCGAATTTTGAGTATTTTTGAATTTAAAGGAGTTTAAAAAAACTTGCATGAATTTGAAATTCGACCTTTAATAAATGTGCCTCCCAGTGTAATCATAATCTTTTTAATATTATTTAGCCATTAAAAAACAATTCATAAATCAAGGATTGTACATTTTAGTAGGCAATTATATGGAGAAAAGGCTGTTTTTAGATTTGGTTCCTGCATTTTTCAATTGCTAAGTGTAATTCACTATGGTGCCCCAACTAATGTCCAGCAATTGTTGCATCCCCCCAGGTCTCTAGAAATGTGTGCGCAATATTTAAACAGTTTATTCAGCCTTATGTTTAGTGTGTTACAGGATATCCTCATCAGAACATCTTGTTGAGGGCCATATGGTCGTAACTCTTAATGAGAATACTTTGTACACCCAGCTTGTTTAATTCTATATTCGATCATAAAAAGCAGTCTAGTGAAAGAAGAATAATAACTACTAAAGTCCTGAGCCTTAATCTAGGTCATTGGAAGCATCTGAAATGTAACAGGCTGGCATGATTCTGGACCTAAGACAGTGACATATATTCCATAAAGTATCTCAGAAAATAAAAAGCCTTAAATATTTTATGCCAGAAATTGCACAAATTGATTGTCTAATTTTCAGCATAGCGTTTCATGAATTGCCCCTTTTGTAAGGCTTATTTTCAGAAGCCTTGTATAGTTGTGAAGATTTTAAAACACTTTACAGAATCTGAAAGGTTTACAAATATGTAAATGAGATGTACTACTGTGTTTTAACTAATATTTAATTCACTGTTCATACCGAGTGGCTGCCTAGAGCCAAGGTGGAACATGTCGCCTCCTGTAGAACCTAAATAAATCCTTTCTCTCCCCAAAACTGAAAAACAATTAGGTAATGGAGTGAGTTAATTAAATGACTGAAACATTTTAATGTGTACAGAGAAATACCTTATGTTGGAAATACAGTATGTTTTCTGCGTAGAATTTTAAAATGTGCCCCATAAACTTTACTTCCCAAAGGTCTAATGAGTTGATTGTGGGGGTTACTCTCCTGGCTAATTCTATATCTTTTGAATGGACTAGTTCTGCAGGTAGACCCTAGCAAACGTCTGTCTAAGGTTTCAAGATTTTAACAAATATTCCATAAGCTCATTTTGTGTAGAAAATTATATAGCAACCAACCTCTAATTCATTTTTGGCTGTGTGCAATATTTTGTAGACCCATTTTAAACTTTTGTGCACATTCTTAAAAACTGTGTGCTCAGGTCAGAATAAATATAAAATTTTGTTTTCAAACAAAATCTTTTGTGCGTACCACAATTTGTTGTGTGCTCTGGCCACAAAATTGTGTGTGCATTCATGAGCAGACCGCTTAAAAGGTACATTCTGGTCTCCTATTTTGACAAACTGTTCTGTAGGTGATTAAAGGGGTTGTTCACCCACAAACATTTTTCAGTTCATGTGGTTTCAGATACTTTACCAGATATAAAGACTTTTTCCTTTCTATTTGTGACCAATTTTCTAATATTGAAGTGTAAAGTTTAATTTTTCACTTTCTAAAGCAGCTATAGGGGGGGGGTCGCCAGCTCTTTAACAGTTTTAAATACATTTAGTCGATACGTTTGTGCAGAATATCTAAGTTTCATTTTAAGGCAGCTGTTAGAATTGATACAATAGTTACTAATATGACAAAGATATTGCTGAGAAATGTATCATCTAATCGTAGCAAATTGTAACCGTTCAGATGCTCCTGGATCGCTGAGCAGCCAGACTTGAGACACAAACATAAACATTAAACTTAAATCTTGGGAAAACTGTAAAATATAAAAGCTGAAAAGCAATTGAAAAAATTCTTTGTTTAAGGTAATCAATCTGAAAACAACTCAACTGTAAAAAGTGTTAGGAAGGTGACCAAACCCTTTAAAGGAGAACCAAACCCTTGCTAATAAAAACACCTACCGTACATAGACTCCCTCATCTACATAGACCCTCATCCCTGCTCCCCCCCCCCAGCATAGGTGGTACCTTTGGTAAATGTCCCTAACTCTTTATTAACTTCTTGGTGCAGATTCTGTCCAGCAAAGTTCACGGACACCATCTTCTTCTCTTCGGTAATCTTCGGGAACACAACTTCGCCACAACTGCGCATGTTCCAAAAGTCGCAGAAATTGCCAAAGCACAGGAAGAAGACCCGAAGATTACCGAAGCGGCTGAAGATGTCGCCCATGAAATCTGCTGGACAGAATCTGCACCAAGGGGTAAGTAAAGAGTAAGGAGCATTTAGCAAAGGTACCACCTAGGCTGTGGGGAGCAGGGAGGGGGGTCTATGTAGGGTTGGGGATTTTAGTAGCAAGGGTTTGTTTCTCCTTTAAGGCAGTTATGCAGCATGTTATTTGCCAATTGTAACCACCTCATTTAAAAGAAGCAAGATGCGTGGACTTTTGTTGCAATATGTAACCTTGGTGATAAAGAAAATATTAGTTGAAGATATCTCAGGTGCTAATTTCGTTTCACATGATATACAGACTTCTATCTACTGAATAATAAGTTAATATTTTAGATGCAGTAGGTTTTCTCTCTTGCTTGGGACAATGTGCAACACCCCAGCATTCAAGACTGACAGTGAGAACTGATGTTAAACTCAAAATGTCTATTCCATGTCTCCTACTTTCTGTCAGGCTTTTTGCAAACATAACCACCTAGAGTTTATAATCTGTAATGGGTGTGCTGTAGAGTCACATTTGATGAAATAAGCACAGAAATCAGTGCATAAATCAGAACTTTGTACTTGGATTTCAAGGCTCAAGCTTCTGGAGTATTCTTGGTGAAATATACAGGATTTACAGTGATACCTCAGTGCTACCTATTACCAATAGGCCTGTAGATAACTGTTAGTATGTGAAAAAATACAGCCCATTATTTGTACCCAGTGAAAAGCATGAAACCATTGCAAAGATTCAATGATTTCCCATTAAATCAAGCTCCTGAAACTGGTTAAACCTGATGATAAATTCTTGCAAGTTTACCTGTGCAAATTATGCTGTAATTAAGTATCTTTAATATATTCAATATACAGCTTTTCAGACTGAGGGGAAACTTTACTTAATCCTGGATTTTCTGCGGGGAGGAGATCTATTTACACGTCTGTCCAAAGAGGTTGGTATTAGAGATGGCTGTAATTTTCCCCTTTACATTTGATCTAAATATATACCAGTAATTGGTTTTTAGCCAAGATACCTGGAATTTTCCTTTCTTCTGTATATAATAATATAATATTTTATTGCTATAAAAAAAATGTACAAAACCAATTTTGTACTTTAATGTATTTTTAATTCAGGTGATGTTCACAGAAGAAGATGTGAAGTTTTACCTAGCTGAATTGGCTTTGGGTCTTGATCATTTGCACAGCCTAGGGATCATCTACCGTGACTTAAAACCTGAAAAGTATGTTGGTGAGCCAGGCTTGTAGGCAGTTTGAGTGTGCTGCACTGTTGCTGTAACTTGACTGCACTTTTGGTGGGACTGCAGTGTGCGTTCAAATGGTGTAGGTCAATCGTACTTTTAAACAGAAAAAAGGAGCACAGAATTGCCTGATTGTACACGTGTACAAATACACATAATCCTATTACAAATTAAATATTGTTTAGTTACTATTTCTAATAATTTCACACACCAGATTTTTGCTCAATCACATTTTTTACTTTTTCTGCATAAAAGCAGCAATGAAAGTTTTTCTGCACTTGTTCTACTTGTAATATTTAAATACATACCACTTTTCTTTACTTTCTATCATTGTGAGTGGCACATGATTCTAACTTCTGCTTTATCTGTGCCATACAGCATTCTCTTGGACGAAGAGGGCCATATAAAGCTTACTGGTATGTTTCTTTAAACTGTTTATATTCCCATCCCTGTGTTCACTCTGAATCCTTGTGTTAAGGGTCTTTTTCCAATATCTTTCTGATTGAACCATTCTTCTCTACATACAGGCTTTTAACAAACTTGAAACAATCTTTATAATTTGTTGTGTGTTTAAATGAATTTTTTTTTAACATCTGCTTGAATACTTTGCATTCTTCTTATCAGATTTTGGACTTAGTAAAGAAGCAATAGACCATGAAAAAAAGGCTTATTCTTTTTGTGGGACTGTGGAATACATGGCTCCTGAAGTGGTGAATCGACAGGGACACTCACACAGCGCAGACTGGTGGTCTTATGGCGTGCTCATGGTAACATTCTTTCATAAAAACTGAAAAATTTATTTTATTATACTCATCTTCAAACTGTTCTGTCAGTCTTCAGGTTACAGTTTTGCCATTTTGTTAATATCCCTGTGTTTCCATATTCACAGTTTGAGATGCTGACAGGATCCCTGCCATTCCAGGGCAAAGACCGCAAGGAAACCATGACTCTAATCCTAAAGTAAGTAGCAAATTGTATACTCTGTGTCAAGTATTTCAGCAGAAAACTACAGATAAAATACAAGTTATGAAAGAATGACTTATTATCTTCACAGTTGTGTATTTGTTTTCCTGCAGCTTTTTTTTTACTAGAATTCTACCATAAGATAGTCACCCTCAAAGTAGCATATTCTGCAACTTAAACAGAAAGGCTCAAAACACCTTGCGTAAAGAAACTAAGATGGATGCGCAAAAACACATTTTGAAATAAAGTCAAACACTGTATGCGCTTCCGTAATAAAATTTTTTACCAAATTAAAAGTCCTACTTTTGATTAGAACGTCTTTCTTGTCTCTAAGTCAAAAAATCTGAAAGTATGTTTCAGCAATAAAAGCGAGTGCCATTTCTCCTCCACACCAATCCGAAGCACCTCGCCGCTCGACTTCCGAGACAGAGAGACACAGTTGCACACTGTCAAACTGTAAGCTCATGTTCCCTGCTTAGTTTATACTTACAGGATCCTTCCGAAATCAAACAATATATTGGTGCTTATCCACAGTGGAACTGGGTCTTCGTTCCGTTTAGTTGCCTCTCGTTCCACTCTCTCACACAAGCTGATACACTTCCTGGATGCTTCAAATCAGCTGCAAATGATTGCTCAACATAGCAGCAATATGGACTTGGAAATCGTTTCGGGCAAAACAGAAAAGGGGGACTCAGAAATGCGGTTTATTACAATGAATAATATCCACTCACTCTTAAAACTGAAGTCCTCGGCCTGAAGCATCCAGGAAGTGTATAATGTGTGTGAGAGAGTGTAACGAGAGGCAACTAAACGGAACGAAGACCCAGCTCCACTGTGGATAAGCACTGATATATGTTTTATTTTGGAAGGATCCTGTGAGTATAAACTAAGCAGGGAACCTGCGCTTACATTTTGATAGTGTGCAACTGTGTTTGATCTTATATTCTGCAACTTGCACATAGAAGACACGCCACTATTCGTTCACCATTTGCCCCTGTAGCTGCAAACGTGTATTAGCATAAATGATGTCCAAATAGTCTGGAATAGTCTGCAGCAATGGGGTATAGGAAAAAGAAAGGAAAATATAAACTCTAAATAGTAGCCTATTATAAGAAAAACATTATATGTTGTACTTTGTTAGTACGATTGTCTTCTTTTTAAATTATTTTAAATGCTTGAGTTCATTTTAATGTTGTACTTTATCCTGCTTACTTGTTTTTTCTACCTTAGAGCCAAACTAGGGATGCCTCAGTTTCTTAGCAATGAAGCACAAAGTCTATTACGTGCTCTGTTCAAAAGGAATCCTACTAACCGTTTAGGTAAGTGAAAATTACAATGTACATTATATACATTTAAAGGAGAAGGAAAGGTTGATACTAAGTAAGCCTTATCAGAAAGGTCCACCTAAATATGCCAGTAAACCCTCAAAGTAATGCTGCTCTGAGTCCTCTGTCAAAAGAAACACTGCATTTCATTCCTTCTATTGTGTACACACAGACTCCCTGCATTCAGCTTAAACCTCCTTGCCCAGGACGTAAAGCTGGCCACAGACGCAAAGATCCGATCGTATGAATCAATGTACGATCGGACTTCCCCATCTCCCAACCTGCCACTAACCAATTCCGATAAAGTACAAAAGAACAGATCAGCCAATGTTCAGAAATCGTATGAGAGTTATCACCGACCAAAGCTAGTGACAGTCTCCCTCTGAAAATCGTACAATCGGCAATACATGCAGAGATATTATCGGCAGCCGTCCGAAATTTTTTAAACCTGTCCGATCGACCAAATGACCAATCTCCGCCGGACAAAAAATGTCGGGACTCTCCACACACGGTCCAAAAATCATACGAATCCTCGATTCATACGATCAGATCTTTGCGTCTATGGCCAGCTTAAGCATGCTCAGTTTGCTCCTCCCCCCCCTCCCTTTTCTGCTGTTATCTGGGCCCAGAGCTATAAGTGAGCTGGGAGAGACTCAGGCCGCAAGTGATGTCACACCAAACTAATATTGCAGCTGCTATCCTAAACAAACAGAGCGCTTCTAGAGCTTTTTACTCGGGTATGGTTAAACATGCTACAGAATAAGCATTCTAGCTTGCACTATTGCAGCTAATCTATTAAATCTAATAAAGCTAATCTATTATTGCAGCTAATCTATAAAATGCCTCCGTAGCTTTCCTTTAACCTTATTTGTTCACTTAGTAAGAAGAGTGTGTATGTTTACATCATTCTAATGCATGTTTTTCAGGATCTGCCATGGAAGGGGCTGAAGAGATTAAGCGCCAACCCTTTTTCTCAACCATTGATTGGAATGTAAGTTCTTGTTCACCCCATAATATCTAAACTAAATTGTATTGCCTTTGGTTAGAGTATTTATTTATTTTAACACTTTGCTTATTGAAAAGGACAAAACTGTTCCTTAATAGAATAAAGCATAAATGTGTTTTACTTTGGCAAAGTGCTATGCTGTTTTGGTATAAAAATTATAGCATTAAGTGAAGTAACTGAAGGGACTTATGGGGTCTTGCAATAAAAACTGCTTTGTTTGTCCCACATACCATAGCAACAAATGATATATTTGCTTTAAATTACAATTGTGTTTTACATCTGTGCTAATTTATTCACAAATGATGATATTATAAGTCCTTCAGATGTTGTCATATTTTTATTGAGGTGTTGGTCATAGAGGCATATCCTTGTTTTTTACTTTGCTATAATAAAAGATTTGTTTTTAACATTACTGATCCTAAGTCACAAGCTAAAATCTTTCCATATTGTTGGTTCAGCATCAAATCTGATCTAATATCCCATATGAGCCATTCAGCAGGCATCAAAGTTTTTAACTTTTATTCCAGGACTACGATACTATGAAAGCACTACCTCTGCTGGTGCTGCAGTGTTATAATGTATTCAAATTTTGCATAGTTGTAGAGCAGGCATGTCCAAAGTGTGGCCCTTTATCAAATTTACACTGGCCCTCAGCCTCCATCATGAAATTAATAATAATGTGGCCCCCCAGCACAGTGCAATCAGAAATCGCGTAGCCGTAGCAGTAATATTTGGGCACATTAGTGAAATGATCCGCCACTTGGTCTATACTGCTGCCGGTGTGCTGAAGGAGTTATTAATAGACACGTACTGGCACATAGTGACGTGCCGCTCTCACATACTTCTTTGGTTTACTGTACTGGCACATCACTACTTCGATTGCACCTTCAGCCCTAAAGACGTACGCAAGAGTGGGGCGTCACTACGCGCCAGTATGTGTCTATTGCTAACACCTTCAGCACACAGGCAGCAGTATAGACCAAGTGGCAGATCATTGCCAAGGCTAGGTGATTCCTTCTTTAAATTAGTTAAATGGTGTTAATGGTTCAAAGAATGTCAGGCTAAATGGTCGGCCCCCACACATTTTCACTTCCCCAATCTGGCCCACGTTGCAAAAAGTTTGGACACCCCTGTTGTAGAGGCTGAACTGATTAATACATACATGTAAAGACTATGAATGCAATACAAACGAGGTGCATATCGCACCATGTGAAATTTGGGGTCCAGGAAAACAAGTACCAGAACTACAGCTAGGAGAGAGGATTAACATTATCATGGGTTACCTCAGGGTCTAACTACTGAATAACCAACTTGTTAAAGCCTAACTAAAGTAGTAGGATAGAAATGCTGTACATTATGTTTTGGGCTTTGGTACTAGTCCAAGGCAACCACAGCCTTTTTGCAGGGAAGATCTGTGCCTCCAAAGAAGCCCCAGTAGCTCCCCATCTTCCTTTCTGCTGATTCACTGCACATGCTCTTTGCTGTTGTCTTAGGGACCCACTCACAATATACAGTTCGCATAATGAACATAAGGCTGATTATAAATGAATATAGATAATTACTTCATTGCAGCTCAGAAACCAGTGCAACTAGCATCAGAATTTAATCATGAACCCTGTAGCATTAGCAAATATTACAGACCATCCTCATTTTCTGCTTGATAATTTGCGACAACCCCTAAGCTTAGCTTCTCATCAGCTACTCAGAGCCCCACTGAACATGTGACACTTTTCAAAATGGTGACCCCCTGTGACAAGTTTGAAGTCCTGGAACAGCTGCTATTGAGAAGCTGAAATGTTATGCTGGTGCAATAAGTTCAGTTTATAAAATATGAAATTTTCTAGCCATATTCATTTTTAGGGTTTAGTTCTCCTTTAATATTGATTGCCATAGTTTTAAAAGGCTTGGGTTGTGCAAAGGCTTAGCTAAATTCCCATTTTCCCAAGGTAGTAAATGATCCCAGGTGAAATACTGTCATGTTCTAAAAACAGTCCTGTTTTTTTAAGTTTGTACATCATTTAAAACCCATAACACACCTAAGATAAACCCACAGGCATTGCGCAAACTTGCTGAGTCCACCCCATGCATTAATTCCACACCCAGTGAGATTGCTTCAGGCACACTAACTAAAATGACTTTCTGAAGAACACTTGTGATCAGTAGATAACATCATTAATTAATGCTTATTTGTAATTCTTGCTTGACTAACAGGTTAAAGAACCTTGTAAATGATCATTTCCCAACACTGCTTCAATTTTTTTCTCAGAAATTATTCCGCAGGGAGATGAGCCCACCCTTTAAACCAGCAGTTACCCAGGCAGACGATACCTATTACTTTGACACCGAGTTTACATCTCGAACTCCAAAAGGTCAGTATCGTCCGCTTACAGCATTGATCATGGTAAGTCAAAAGATAGTTGATATTGAATCCCTAACATCAGTTTATGTACTTTACACACAGACTCTCCTGGTATACCACCCAGTGCTGGAGCCCACCAGCTTTTCCGAGGGTTTAGTTTTGTGGCGCCAGCATTGGTAGAGGAAGATGCAAAAAAAACAAGCAGTCCTCCTGTACTTTCAGTGCCAAAGGTCAGTGAATAAATAAGCATTGTCTGTTTTTATTTTATTTTTCATAGCAGCTGAGATGGTTTATTTTTGTCCCCATTATGCTTTATGTATTTTTTTTTTCTTATTGGTTATTATGTAGACACACAGTAAAAATATTCTTTTCATGGATGTGTACACTGTGCGGGAAACTATTGGTGTTGGATCGTACTCTGTGTGCAAGCGATGTGTTCATAAAGGAACCAACATGGAGTATGCTGTAAAGGTGAGCTTTTTTCTAGTTCCCCAGCAATAATTGTTTCGGTACTTTTAACGTGTATAAACTCACAAGCACACAGATTAGAGGCAATACCGCAGAGGAGAACTTTAATAAAAACCTAAACATACTGAATATACAAATTATTTTGCTTTCTTGAATTGAGTAGGTGTGATTTTCTTCTGTTTGCAACATTAAAGGAAAACTATACCCCCCAAAATAAATACAGATTATATCAAATTTCATGGCATATTAAATGTATATACCAGTTTGGTAAGATTCTTTAAGTACGGTAAATACTGCCCTTTTACATCTCTTGCCTTAAACCACATATTTGTTATGATTTGTGTGCTGCCTCAGTGATCACCTGACCAGAAATACTGCAGCTCTAATTGTAACAGGAAGAAGTGTGGGAAACAAAAGACATAACTCTGTCTGTTAATTGGCACATGCAACCTAACATGTATGGCTTGTTTGTGTGCACCGTGAATTCTACGATCTCAGGGGGCAGCCCTTATTTTTTGAAATGGCAATTTTATATTTAGGATAACCCAATGGCTCACGCTACCAAAAAAGTATTCTTATGAAAATGGTTTGTTTACATGAAGCAGGGTTTAACATATGAGCTGTTTTATGCAATATATATTTATAGAGACCTACATTCCAGGAGTATAGTTTCCCTTTAAAATAAAAATTTACTTGTCATTTATTTCTCCTTCTAAAGTTGTTAAACATATTATTAGCAGATTTGACTTATTTCTGCTTGTCTTTGCTGCATATACCATATTTCTAAAATTCTCAATATTGTTTTATGTCTTACTCACTTTGTGTTCTTAATACCTCAGGTTATAGACAAAACAAAGAGAGACCCATCAGAGGAAATTGAGATCTTGAGGCGATATGGGCAGCATCCCAACATCATTGCATTAAAAGATGTGAGTACTGAGTTACAAGACTGTATCTTGGTTTTATTTATGACAGTCATCTGTCATCCTGTGTTGCCATAGAAGGCTTGATAAAAACAACAAGCTTCTTGGTTGGATTTGTAAATATAAATGGCTTGAGTGCATAAAATGTGTACATTAAATATATCAGAGCACAATGCAGAGAAATTCAGCAGGAGTTTTAAACTATTTCTGACTAAGAAGCAAAGATGTATTCCTAATAACCGTCAGGTTTCCCCTATTTCTGTTCTTTGACAGGTTTATAAAGAGGGTAACAGTATCTACGTTGTAACAGAGTTGATGCGAGGTGGGGAGCTCCTGGACCGCATTCTAAGGCAAAAATTCTTCTCTGAAAGAGAAGCCAGTTCTGTCCTTTTTACAGTCTGCAAAACAGTGGAGAATTTACACTCTCAAGGGGTGAGACAAATTTATTTTAGTATCGTTTATAAGTTATAAATTGGCAACAGCGCCGATCCTGGGGCTGCTGCCGCCTGAGGCAGCAGCCCAGATGCCGCCCCCCTCCTCTCCCGCTCCGCGCTTAAAAATTAGCGTCGGAGCGGGTTTCAGGGGGCAGTATCGCTAGTGCATTGAGCGCTATAGCGCTCTTTGCACTAGCTGAGCCGAATTTCCGGATTAAAACCCGGAAGTTCGGCTCTTAAAGTTACAAGAGGCGGCTTTTTGCCGCCCCTTGTAACTGGCCGCTCGCTGCCGCCTGAGGCAAGGGTTTCACCTTGCCTCATGGCAGAAGCGGCCCTGATTGGCAACAATAGCCAAGTGGTCAATCTGGTGTGGAAAATAATTTCTGTAAACTGTAAGCTCACAACTAAACTAGACATAAAAATTTTAAAGTAGTAACAGGGTTTTCTCAAGTGTTGTAACTGATAACCTTATCATTAATCAAGCTGCCTGTTAGAGTTTTGAAAGGAGGATTCTCATTTGTTAATTTTGATTAAAAATGTAATGTTTTCAAAAACCACTTATAATAATAATAATAATAATAATAATATATACATATATATATATATATATATATATATATATATATATATATATATATATATATATATATATATAGTGAATAAAGTACCCCCTCTTGTAAATTATAAGGATATTATAAGTTACCGTGGAGTTTCATGACCATATGAAAACACAAGGCCGAAGGCCGAGTGTTTTTATACAGGTCATGGAAGTCCGAGGTAACTTCTAATATCCTCATATTTTGCAACTGGGGGTACTTTATTTATTATAATACACAAGTTTCAGTGAGTCATGTGACAGAAATGACATCAGAACTCACCGTTTATAACTGATGACATCAGAACTCACCATTTATAAGGCTATAATTTACAGGATATTCATGGCTTTTGTGTATTATAAATGAAATATAAATATAATATTTTTACATAAATAATATTTCTATATTATATTTACAGCGGGGAAAATAACATCTCACATCAACATTTTTCTCAGTAAATTTATTTCTAATGAGGTTATTGACATGAAATTTACACCAGATCAGTAATGTCAGTAATGTACACATACAAAGAATTCAACACAAATAAATCCATAAATTAGGTTATGTATAGTAAAGTGGAATGACACAGGGGAAAAGTATTGAACTTATTTAATACTTAGTAGAAACGCCTTTGTTGGTAACGACAGCTTCAAGACTGTATGAAGAATCTAGTCACATGCATTGCTCAGATGTGATATTGGCCCATTCTTCCACATAAACGGTCTTCAAATCTTGAGGGTCCTAGGGGCCTCCTCTATGAACTCTGATCAGTTCTTTCCATAGATTTTCAATTGGATTCAAATCGGATGATTGACTGGGCCATTCCAGCAGCTTTATGTTTGGGATCATTTAATGTCCACACTCATTTCATCTTCAGCATCCTGGTAGCTGGCAGCAGATTCTTAACAAGAATGTCCCATTACATTTCTCCATTCACCCTGCCTTCAATTATATGAAGTCTGCCAGTACCATATGCTGAAAAACAGCCCCACACCATGATGTTCCCACCTCCAAATTCCACTGTTGGTATGGTGTTTTGCGGTGATATGCAGTCTCCATTTCTCCAAAGAGTTGAATTTTGGTCTCATCTGACCAGACTTTATTCTCCCAGAATTTCATTGACTTGTCCAAATGTTGTGCAGCAAACTTTAAATGAGCTTCTAAAGAAGCTTAGAAATACTTCTTGAGAGAGCTCTTTGCTTTTACCCATCATGAGATGCTTCTTGTGTAATACCTTGGTATTGATGAAAAACCTTTTTATAGGCCATCAACTAGGACTAAACCAGCTTATATTAATTTGCACTGATAGGGGGGAATGATAGAAAACAGACAGATTTCAGCAGGGTTCTTGGCTTCCCATGCCTTTTTTGCTCCTCCTTTTCTTCATGTGTTCAATACTAATTCCCTCTGTTATTCCACTTTACTACACATAACTAAATTTATGGACTTATTTGTTTTGAGTTCTTTGTACGTATGGATTACTTGGGTTATTACACATCTAAACTTAATTTCAATAGCCCCATTAGAAATATACTTACGAGAAAAATGTTGGCGTATTCAATACTTATTTTCCCCACTGTATATGATAAAGGGAAACAATCACGAAAATGAAAATTTAATATAAGCTCACAATGAAATAAGAAACCTATAGAGATACCTATATTTTAAAGACAGCTGTTTGGTTCATTATCAAACCTTTGCTAATATGGGCTGAGGTTTAGATATAATAGAAGAATCCTGCCATCTAGTTTCCCCCTTTATTTATTTTAGAAAATAAAAGAATCAGCATCAACTAGAAATACAAATGTTATGCATTTAGTTATCCTTTAATTCGCATGATATATGGTTTCACACTGTTTAGATGAGCACAAGAATTCTTTGTAATAAGAAACTTGCAAAAAGTGCTGAAGTTCATCTAAATACTGAACTTCTACAGTCTTTTTTTCCACATCTAAATACTGAACTGAATCTTGGATTTGGTAATGTTTATCAGCTTGTGGGTAAAATAAAATCTAAACCACTTCCTGAACCACATATATTTGTTTTGCAGGTAGTTCATAGAGACCTGAAGCCTAGCAATATTCTGTATGTGGATGAATCAGGTGATCCAGAGTCAATCAGAATATGTGACTTTGGATTTGCTAAACAGCTACGAGCAGATAATGGATTGCTCATGACTCCGTGCTACACAGCCAATTTTGTTGCACCAGAGGTAATATTTTATTAAGAAGAAGGCAGTGCTGAGGATTGGTGACTATTTTCAAGGGATTATTTGTCAGACCTGGTATTCTAGAAGGACTCGGTAGAAAGACTAAACTCTACTTCTTCCTACAGGTATTGAAGCGACAGGGCTATGATGAGGGCTGTGACATCTGGAGCTTAGGCATTCTCCTTTATACTATGCTTGCAGGGTAAGCAACATTGTAAAAATGTTTATTAATGTTGTATTTGTTCCCAATATTTGGGCCTATAGAGATGCATGTTTGTACGTTTGTTCGTCCTCTTATCCAGGAGTACTTTTTGGACCCAATATATGGGCCCCAGCATTCAGTGACCCTATATTATATCTGGCCCCCTCCTGGGGCATTATTATGTTGGCTTTTAATTATTAGTTGAGACAGGAAATACAGCACAATGTTTCAGGAACTGTTCTTTGCAAATTAAGATTTGACTTAGGTTGCTTATATTTTGCACATATCAATATATGTTTAAGAATGCAAGTTTATCCCTATACAAACTGGCAGAGGCTTGACAAAGCTTGAGGGCAACCTTATCTTCTCAATTAGGCTCCCATTATTCGGATCTTATTTTTGTGTTTACCCTTACCCTTGTAAGGGGCTGTTAATGTTTTTGAAAGTAGTTTTAAGAATCATAATCTGCATATTTTATGAAGAAAAGATTATTTAAATCAAAGTTTTTACTTGCTTATTTTGTATGTACCTACCAACCGTTCCACCCCCCATTGCACTTTATGCCCATGCCTCTTCTGCTTAGCACTAGTTCCAGCTTCACTTGCATGTAAAGTTCTATAATTGGACTAGAGTTCTAAGCATTGCACCACTGGGATCCTTATTTGCGTTAACATTTCTTTTACATGTATTGCTGACTAGGGCATTGAAAGCTATATAACTGCTTGCTATTACACAAGTAGACTATAGTATTAAGATAAATGTTTTTACCACTGCTTTATAAGGCATAACACAAACAGGGGTAAAGTTATTATAAAATGTAAAGTTGTTCATTTCAGATTTATTTAATGAGAGTATGATAGACAAATTCTTAATCGAAAATGGCCTAGGAATACTTGTCTATGATAAATGTAGCTGTAGAAAGCTATTCTGCACCAGCACATGATATTGTCCTATATGTAAGAGTGTAGTTTTACAGCAGGAAAGTGAAGTATTAACTGTTTATAAAACCCCATATACATTATGGTCTACTTTACACAAGATACTTTACAGAAAAAAAAAGCTAAGCTAACAGAACGCTGAAATAGAGAAATAGCTCACTTTCAAAATTGGGCCAGCTAACTTGGAGTTGTTTACACTGGAGAAGAATTGATAAGGAGGAATATCATACAATAAAGTTCCTTTGCTACCTAGTAGATCTTTCTAGAGGACCCAAGGGCATTAGAAGAAAGAACGTTAAAGTACAAACTTTTTTTTTTCATTGCTGTAAAGCTGTGGAATTCTGTTCCTGCAATGGCTGTATATTTAGTTTTCCACTACATTTAGTAGTGTGGAACCAGAGACTGGTCCAATTGCAGGTTTTTTTTCACCTTTGTCCAGATGTAGGATTTTGTATCTGTAAAAGTTGAAGTTGTTGGCGGTCCCCTAATTCCATGCTCATTTACTATGCATGCAACTGTTCATATATAATATACACATAGAACATAGCCTCCATTTTACAGTTTTCAGGGGACCAGAAATAAATGGTGTAAAATGATGGCATTCATTACGCATTATAAGTTGGTTGGAACACAAAAATAGTGCAAAAAATGGGATAAAGGCAGTAAAACTTAAAATCATGGAATGTAAAATTAAGGTTTCTCTGTGATACAGTCATACATATGATAGAACTTAGTTGCAGCTAGAAACTAATCTAAATCTTAATTTGTCTTTACTTAGTTACACGCCATTTGCAAATGGACTAGGAGACACTCCTGAAGAGATACTAGCTCGTATCGGTAGTGGGAAGTTTACACTGAGGGGTGGAAACTGGAATACTGTGTCTGCTGCTGCAAAGGTAAAGGAAAGGTAGAGGTGTAGAATATATGGTATAATATTTAATTGTTGCTTGATTTCCTTTACTTTGGATGTTCATGCTACCAGTGATTGTTTTATCTTTGAAGTATATTTCATCAAACTTGCTGAAAGTTATAAACTCATTTACACGTAAGCAAAAAAGTATAAGCCCTTTATACAGTGTCTGATGTTGTACAGTAAGTGTAAGATATTGTCATTCTGTCTGGTTTAGCCACCCACCCAAATGGAAAAACAGCATTTGTATATTGTCAAACAAAAGTAGGATTGGGATGCAGTTCATTTTTGAAACTGCCAATGCCCTTTCGATACTTTGTGTCTTCCAAAACTACACTTGCTATTATACGCCTCAACATAAGATGGACACACAGGGCAATCTTGGCTGCTGGACCACCGCACAGGTGGTCCAGCAGCCAAGACTGCCCTGTGTGTCCATCTTATGTTGAGGCGTATAATAGCAAGTGTCACCAAAAGAGTAATCATAGAGGGGGTTGTCTGTCCACCTAAAATGATCATTTTCTTCAATGAACAAGCAATATTCATAATTCCTAAAGGTATTTCAGGGCTATGATGAAAAAAAAAAACTTGTATGTTGCTCTCAGGTGAAAAGCTTTCTGTTGTATAATGCAGCTCAAGGTGTAAAAACTTCTTCAAACACCTTAATTTGCACTTATTTTCATTTCACACAGGACTTGGTTTCACGAATGCTGCATGTAGACCCTCATCAGAGGCTCACTGCTAAACAAGTTCTACAGCATGAATGGATCACAAAAAGAGACGCGTTACCTCAGAGCCAACTGAACCGACAGGATGTACATCTAGTAAAAGTATGAATAGTCTATACACATCTTTTATTTAAAAGGCTATCCACTGGCATTTACAATTCTAGACAGGCTGCTAAGTTATGTCTGTAGGAGGATTTGTTAGTTTGTCGAGGTCTTACTATCAATGAAAAGTGGATGAGTATCTTTTTCCGGCTGTATTAGGCTAATCTGATTGTTGGGCCAACGATCAGATCATAATGGAGGCCAATGTAGGCTGTCAGGAGAGGGCTGCATCAATGCGCCAACATGGTTCCCGTCCTGACCGGATTTTGAAACCTGTCGAAAACTGGGCAGAAATATGTTGGTGAAAGACGCCAGGACCGGATGGCCTTCCTCTGGACTGGTATAAAGCTCTCTCAGAACAAATTGTCCCAAAATACCTTGACACACTACAAAGTGCTTTTGACAGTAACTCATTGCCCCCTTCCTTTACTGAGGCCCTCATAGTGGTCATCCCAAAATCAGGAAAATACATCACTCAATGCTCTTCCTACCGCCCTATATCTCTACTTAACACGGATGCTAAAATCCTGGCTAAAATACTTCCCTCCCGCCTACAACAGGTGGTCCCGGACCTTATCCACCCAGATCAATCTTGCTTTATGCCTGGGCACTCCACCAACATTAACCTTCGCAGACTCTTTACCAATCTACATCACTCACACGGATGCAGGCACCAGAGTTGTGGCCTCTCTAGACTCTGCCAAGGCTTTTGATTTGGTGGAGTGGGATTACCTATGGGAGGTCCTCACCTGCTTTGGGTTTGGACCTCGGTGCATAACCTGGATCAAACTCCTCTACAAGAGTCCCATGGCCCTTGAAGGTCCTGAAGCTATATTGTCAGGTTTTATCTGCACATGTATGGCCAGCTTTATTCTGACTTCTAACATTTGCTGATGTTGAAAATGTTCTTAAATGAAAGATTTTTTTTAAAGGATTATATACTGTATTGCAACATGCATATTTTTTTTGGGTGAGTGTGGAAAGAAACCTCTACATGCAAGGGATACATTTTTATTTAGTTCTTGCATATCATTCATGTATTAATATGGAACATAAAGGGAAGCACAGTGGCAGACCATAAAGGGGTTGTTCACCTTCGAGTTAACTTTTGTATGATGTAGAGAGTCATATTTTGAGACTATTTGCAATTGGTTTTCAATTTTTATTATTTGTGTTTTTTGAATTATTAAGCTTTTTATTCAGCAGCTCTCCGGTTTCAGTGATCTGGTTGCTAGGGTCAAATTACCCTACCAACCATGCATTGATTTAAATGAGAGACTGGAATATGAATAGGAGTGGGCCTGAACAGAAAGATGAGTAATAAAAAGTAGCAATAACCAAAAATGTATAGCTTTACAGACATTTGTTTTTAGATGGGGTCAGTGACCCTCATTTGAAAGCTGGGAAGAGTCAGAAGAAGAAGGCAAATCATTCAAAAACGATAAAAAAATAAATAATCAAGACCAAATGAAAAGTTGCTTAGAACTGGCCATTCTATAACATACTAAAAGTTAACGAGAAGGTGAAACACCCATTTAAGAAGGGACTGATGTGAATAATTCTGTAAAGTCGTGCATAATAAGTATTCACTATTTAACTAAAGGATATTGTCTATTATCTTTATAATAAGAGAAAACCATTGACTACAGTTGCATATTTTGCAAATTAATCCAAATATTTATTTGTAGCAGATTGCATTGGATGCAGAGTAGCAGGCTCTGAAGCAAGCTTCCACATATCTAGTGTGCAGTCAGATCTTACTTGAACACATTGTTTTAACAGACGCGTCACTAAAGGGGGCGGGCCCTGGTGCGTGACGCGCAGCTGGGCCCCGCCCCCCTCCGTACGGCCGAATTTGTCAGTGGCGCATGAGCTGCCAGGGGGCCCTGAGGGGGTGTGGGCCCTGGCCCACTCGCACTCCCTGCTGCCCCGGTAGTTCCGCCACTGGGTTTTAAGTTTATCAGTAGTTCAGTAAATGTGATTCTGCCACCTATGCTATCTTGCATGTATGTACTGTACATATGTCTCACTCTATCCACCAAAAGTTTCATAACCCTTGTGTTACTTGCCTTTCCAGGGAGCAATGGCTGCAACATACTCTGCCTTAAACAGCTCCAAGCCGACACCTCAGCTGCAGCCCATTAAATCGTCTATTCTGGCACAGCGGCGGGTCAAGAAGCTACCTTCTACTACTCTTTAGCTGGAGCCTTGTATAAGGGAATTCTTCCCTCTGTGCATAACTTCTCACAAAAACTTGCCGATACAGCCTTACCTTCCTGTTGTACCTCCTTTGATCCCTATTGCTATGGTAGAAGAATGCCTGGTTCTCCAGCTGATACTTCACACTGTGGTAGGCGGAACTGTGGGGCTGTGTGCTTTGGGCAGCGGTCAAGAAAACATGATTGTATACTTGTAGTGGAAGGTTCCATTCTTCTTGGATACCAATGCGTCCACTGCCATCATATCCTTACATACTGTCAAGCACTATCTCAGGGCTGTCTGTAGTCCTACCTCCTTGACACAGGAAAGTGCTACATTTTATTACTTTGTTGTGGGTCATTTCTTTTGCTTTTTGCTGCATTTACACTAAATTAGCCCATTGTTTTTACACTCCTTTGCAATTACTCTTTCCCATATAATATTTCAGCTATCTGCCATTAGAAAATAATAGGTGCTGCCTTTTGCACACCAAAAGGGCTGTATCCCTTACTGTGTATCCCTTATCAGGTCTATTACAAAGAACATAATATGTGTTGTGCTACCAAGGGCACTTTAAAAGTTACTATATTAGCCTCACCTCTTACCTGTCAGATTCTCAAACTGTGAAAAATTGCAAATGAGAATTTTAGAGCTCAAGAAACCCATCTCATGCTTCAGTATCAATAAAAACTGCTGGAATACAGTACATTGCTTCTCTTGTCTTCAGTTATCTTTTTAATTGCTTGCTTTCTATAGATTGGAAAATCTACAGCCCTGAATTTCAATTACCCGACTGCCAACTCCTTCGATTTTTACATTGCCATTACTTTGATCTGAACTGCACAGTGTTCTCTGGTAACACGGCAAGATCAAACAGCTCCATCATGGAAGGGCTTAAAAGTTGTTAAGGAAAAATATCTTGTGGATAAGAATGTACTGAGTGTAGATATCAGGGTTTTAGATTTAAGCCGTATGTGGTTATTTTAAAGAACAAAGATTATAAAACAGGACACTAGTACAGAATTGCTGTGTTGTAGAAGAAGCTCAATGTTAAAGGCCATTCTGTTATTAGGGTTGTAGAGTGTTTACACAGAACAAGGAATACATCTGTTGTCTCACATCACAAGTATTGATAGTGCAAGGCCAAGAAAGGCACAAATAGTTTCAGAAACCACAGCACCGATACCATTCTGGACACTGTCCTGACACAGTAGTACCTTATTTGGTTAATGTACTGTGAACTTGTCCCTAAGATGGAAATATTGGCACAGTTATGCTAAAACAAGAATGATGATTGGATGCCACTGGATCAGCCCCATGGAAGAAGAAATGGTTACTTGCTGTATTGCTAATTGTTCCCTCCATTTCCTTTACAAGCGTTCAGGACATATGAGCTATAATTTAATACTCTGTATTAGATTACTCTGTATTAATGTATACCTCAAATAAAGCTTTCTGGTTAATATCCTGAGTGAATCTGAATGGTCCAAGTCAGGCCCAGGGGGAACCCCGTGGCCAGGCTCGATTTGAGTAAGTATTTATTTAAATCCAAGACGAACTTTCTCATTGGGAGTGAGAATCATATATCCCTAGTAGATAATCATACGGGTAGACGAGTGAGAATATATAATAATATATTTATATGATCTTTTATATTTGATTATATATTATATATTGGACATAAAATTTAAATACAACACTGACTTATAAGCAGATAAGGTGCATTAAAGAGCAACTAAAAGTTGAAAGTAGAAATCATCTATAAGAAACAACATGTCACTTTTCATGAACAGACTAGTTCATATTGTGCAATGTTGCCTGGTTTCTTTCTGAAATCAGCTGAGGCTTTTTTCCAATGGATAATATGATATGATATATTATAGGTTGGATGTAATTCATGAGTGTTCTGTAATATCTTGAAGCCAAAAGGTTTCGGCAGCCATATTTTTGACTAAATGAGGGACTAAACAAGAGTAAACCTTTTAATATTTAGAACCAATCGATGTTTATATTTGCTATACAGACTGCCCTACTGTATAAGAATAGCATAACCTGCTACAAAATACTGATATCAAGGCAAAGCAAAAAATAATTCCTTGTATATGACAGACAGCAGACAGTAGACTGTTTGTCTTAGCAAATGCTCATAATGAGAGCCAAAAGAAGTAGTGCCTTACATGTAGGAAATGTAGTATAACATCACTGTTGCCGATTTAGGTGCATTCATTTTTGTTTGCAATTATTACAGACCTGCTTCAGCTTCTTAAGATTACCTGTAGGCCAAAATGTAACCAGTATACTGTATTTGAATGCGTTGAGTGAGCTTACTCCTGTACATGGTGGGCCCGGGTGTACAGACCTTCAGCAAAGGGAGCAGACACCAGAGAACATCAAAGGAGGCTTGCACAGGCCTGGACCCACAGAGTAGTAAAGCCGGTGTCAGATTGTAAAAGATTAAAAAGCTTACATTTTATTCTCCATAATTAAGAACCACTGGTAGACACCAGTAGTCATAGGCTCCAGGCCTGCACCAGCCTTTTCTGGTAAGACTGTCACTTCTTCATCTGGTGCTGAAAATTTAATCTAATCAGTAACCTGGTTGATATGGTCTATATTTTCAGCGATCTGCTTTATTTCGCAGTAGGATTAAGGTTTATCCAGTGTTATTACAGTGAAAGTACTGTGTGTGGATATTCCCTGATTTGTTAAAAACATCCTCCCTAACCATTTCCATTAACTCAGTGTTATATTTGCATGTACCATTGACTAGTTCCTTATAAGACTGTCCCATATTCCAAGCAACCACACACGATTTTAGCTCTGTCAATCAGTAACCTCTATATTTGAGTTCTACATAGCAAATGATTTAAGAGGCATTGAAATGCTCTTTGCTGTTTGAGTTTCATCGCCCCAGATAAAACAGACCATTAGTGGCTAAAGTTTTGAGTTACTGGTCGCTATTGTCTAGGGGGTGCACCGAATCCACTATTTTAGGATTTGTCCGAATACTGAACTGAATCTGAACCCTAATTTACGTATGTAAATCAGGGAAGCGAGAGGGAAAGAGAACCATGTGTGCAGCGCTTTAACATTTTTTGAATTCCCTGTTTGACTTGTGCGTTTGATTAGGCCAAATTCTGCTGACAAAGACCAAATCCTGGATTTGGTGCATCCCTACTATTGTGGTACTGTTTGATGCCTGAGTTAGAGATTGATATCACATCACATAATCACATCATTCCCAACTTTTGGTCAGGGTCTCCATAGTATATAACAGTGACAGATGTTTTACAACATAGTTCAGTGGCTATCTAGGGCAGAAAGGTATTCAAGTATTACTAGTATGAGCTTTTTTTAGCCTTTTCCAGTTACTGTGTTCAAGTAATAATGTGTGACTAATGAGTACTGTGGCATTTACCATAACAGGGTGCAGTCTGGGCTCCCAGGCAGGGGGTGGTCAAACAACCTCACACTTTGGCAACCACAGTGCTTGTGCTTTGCAAATGTTTAACCCTGTGCCTTTTCTGTCAGTAATGTATATCCATGTAAAGCCAGAAAAAAGGAAAAATAACTTAAATATATAAACCCACGCCAGTGTAATTGGTATACATTGTGGTGGCATTTCAGTCCCTAAAAGCTTGCGAGTTTGTCCTCCCAAAGCAATGACCAGTCATATTGTGAACATTTTTTAATGCAACATAAGTGGATTCAACTTGGTGCATGGGCGATAGACTTGACTTTAATTTGTCTGCACCTCCATAGATAGGCCACATATAGAGAGAGGAACGACGTTTTATGAGAATAAATGCCATTCAAATTCTAGCTACTGTCATTTTCAACTTCATTTTTGCCATGTCCATATTTACTTGATGTAAGAAGTAAGTGTATTTTAGCCATTTGATACTAAATTTAAAGATTGACCAGATCAGCTATGGATTACCTGCTCAAAGTGGTCCCTTGTGCCTCAGTTAAATCACATTTGTACAAATGCTTAGAAGATATTGCCTAATATGAATTCAAATGACTGAATACAGTAATCAAATTGGTCTTCCTATGGTATAATGATGGAAGAGTTTAATATAGAATAATTGAAAATAGAATTTTCCTTCTAACGTACACTCCTTTATAATGAAAAACTTGTCTGCTTGAGACACAAACCATCAAGAGCTGCTAACATGATGAGGGTGTATGAAGACATAATCGCCCTTTAATAACTTGCTTATTAAATAGGGCAAACCCATAAATAAGCCAATACTTTAGTTCTTTTCTGTCTGTACCTGTAGCAAAAAAAGCCTGCTGCATCACTCATTTACTCTGTCCACACATTTTTATTGTAATATATGCTCATAATTAAGAGGTGTGGCTGAATATAACAATTCTAAATGAATGTCAGTAGAAGGGCAGTAATGTTCTACCACACGTCTATTTTAGAATATTGCACATAATTACAACCTATATGACATGTTTGCCTTTACTATGTAAATATTTATTGCAGTAGTTTGTTTTCAGGATTTTTTTAATTAAGCTATTTTGTCCAGTAACCTTAAATTAACATAACCTAGTTTTACATTTTCCTAATTTTACACATTTTTTTTGTCATCCCAAGTGACATTTTTGGAGTATCATCCCTGCCCACAATTAAGGAATTACACTGATGATATAAACTATTTTGTATTGGACACAAATGTTGTTTTATTGTAGAGCTCTCTATTGTATAGTCACATTTCAACCCTACTAATTCCAGGTTCCTGATAGTTTACATAGAGTAAATCATAGTTACCTACTAGCTGAGGTCGGAAAAAGACATGTCTCTGAATACAAACTTTTTTGTCCAAGTAAATCCATCTAAACTTCCGGCAAGTCAGAGATATAACACAATCTGAAGCAGTCTCCATTCTTTTCAGACTCAGGCAGTCAGACCTGTCTCTGAATCATTATTGTACTCAGATTACTAATATTCATTGTGTTCATGTTGAACAAAGCGGTACACTCAGGGCAGCCATCAGAAGTCTTGGGGCCCAGTATGACAACATTTTCTGGGCCCCAGCCACCACCACATGCTCTACCCTAGACCCCACACTACAGTAAAAAGAAAAGCCACACAAACATGAGCGGTAAAACATGAATACTAAAAACCCCATTGGTGGCCAGGGTCCTCCCCTACAAGTTAAAAAAAAAATTAGTGGTCAGGTCCCCTATAAAAGTTACAAAACTTCACTATTGGCCGTGTAGGAGGGCACTGACCATCAATTGGGTTTTTTACTTGTAGGGGGTCTATAAGTTAAAAATCCCATTGGTTGCTGGGCCCCCCCATACAAGTTGGTGGTCAGGGCCCCCATAGAATATTTTTTTTAAAAAAACATTGGTGGGCAGGGGCCTATAGATGATTACAATTATATATTGGTGATTAGAGCTTTAATTTAAAAAAAAAACAAAACATTGGTTGTACAGTGGAACTTACTTCAGGTTCTTCTTCCTTGGCAATGGCCACTTCTTCAGTTTACTTTCGCTTCTTTCGTGGCTTCAGGTCTTTTCAGAGATTTGGGTCTGCTGGGCCCAGGACGACTGTCCCCCCCCTGTGTCCTCCTGATGGTTGGCCCTGGAAACAGTGCTCCTTTCACCTCTGTTCTATAAACAGACTACAACAGCAGGAATTTCTTGGCAAGTTATAGAGAAAAATAGTATGGAATTCTTTGGGAGGAGGAGCCTCACTCTGCTGTGCTCCTACATTCCTTCTAGAGCCCAATGCTCCTTCCACTCCATTGCACTTTACATATTACTTTATAGAAGGCACATACAGAACAAGTGGTATGAATCAAATTAATGCATCAGATCTATAGATTGTGAGGGCAGAAACTGGCATGTGGCCAGTTGAGTAACTAGATGTTACTGGGGCCCCACAGCAAATTCATTTTAGGGCCCCCAACATATCCAAAGATTGTCTTGTTTTACCAATATATGTTGAAATGGCTCATTATTTGGGCCTCATTGCCCCCCCCCCTTTACCTCCTGGGCCCCCTTGCAGCCACAGGGTCTGCTTCCTCTGTAGTTACACCCCTGCATGTGGCTCTAAACAAAGCGGCGGAAAGAGCAGCTAAAAAAAAAAGTTCCAATGTCATTTCTGGCTTTATAAATACCAGATCTAAACAAAGGGGTTATCTAATTCCCAGAAAGGCAATGTACAGTCTAGTGTACAAACTCACACCTTTTCAGCTCCCTCACCAACAGAGTCTATATGCATAGTTAAGCAATATAATAAATATAAATCAAAGCTTGCTTTATTAACATACATAAGGAGAAAAAAAAGGAAGGCTTGTGCACTTTCCCTCCTTAAATGGAGACTAATTGTCATGTAAAGTTCATGTCATAAGTGCTGCTTCTTGTTTTTTTTTTTTCAGGTCCTGCGGATGGCTGTAGTGATTTATGTATACGTTTCAAATTTGCATGTCAGTGTAACTGTAGCTCAGCTTGCTCTGAATTCCCATGCCCTACAAATACATTGCTTACAAGAACCAACCTGTTCACTTCTTTACACCTGAACACTTCATTAATATTACAATGCATCCTCACTCGGACAGGATTTTTAAACCTGTCTGATAGCAGGTTGGAACTGAGATTCAAAATAGGCCCCAGGATTTCAAGTGCACAAAGGCCAAATAGCCCCTGTACAGTAGTGGTGTGTATGGGCTGGCCCGATACCCGCGGGTTTAAGCCGGCCTCGCACCCCCTTTCCGAGTCATGGACTTCTGGGTTCAACTTTTATAGACGAGCGCCTGCTTGCCCCTTTTATGATGTCATCAGCAGGTCGGCTCGGGTCTATAAAAGGTAGGGGGAGGCAGGCGCGGGTGGAGGAAGGGGAGGTATCGGGCTTGTGCGGGTTAAACCCAACCCGCACATCACTGCTGTACAGGCCCAATAAATGGTGACTGTCTATATAGCATCTTACAGCAGCCCTTCTGCCATTTGCCAGAATCTATGGTTTGGCTATCCATGCCTGCCTGATAGATATTTGGCTGATTTTTGTCCAGTCATCTGTCAGGGAAAAAGTCGAAGAGGGCCCCTACACAGGCAGTTCGCTGCCAACTCACTTGGAGTGGACAAATTAGCAGCTTAAATCTTCCCATGTAAAGCCATCTTTCTATTATCCAAATAGACAACATTTAACCAAATGCTTTATTGACTCTCTAAAACAGTTACATCTTGTATTAGTTGATACATTGCTGAGCAAAAACATAAGCCCCTACTCAGCATGCTCTCCTTCCTTATGTAGAGAAGCTCTTACAGTTACATTGGTTTTACATGCAGCACAATATACTGCTTATTTGATGCAAAAAGACCCCTGGTACTGGTGTTTTCTTTATATTATATATATATATATATATATATATATATATATATATATATATATATATATATATATATATATATATATATATATATATATATATGAGATATAGGAATAGTAGACATCGTGAACAGGTTGACGGCACACCACGGACATCTTTACAACAGAAATGCTTGCAGAAAAGTAGACGTGCTGTAGGGTCTTCTTTACCTCTTGTATCAGTTTGTTATATTTTAGTATGTAACCAGCATATTCAGTGTATACACCCATCTATTGTACAGTGAATGAATTATAAATATACAATGATAATGTTGAAGGTGAACATCCCCTTTAGGTACATACTGTACATAAAAAGTAAAAGTATAAATATTTAAAATCACGGTGACACCTACTGGCAGAAGAAATTCTACAGTTATTTTTTTTTCATGCTGCAATTTTTTAAAAAGATTACTGGTATGATTTATATAATATTAAACTGGGGAATGCATAAGGAAATTGAAGCTGCTTCATGTTTGGTCCTTTGCGAGGTAGATAATTAGATTATTATGCACAGAAAATCCCCCTACATCATGGACTGCTAACAAAATAGTCACAACAAACGGAGAAGGGAGTGGGCTGTTCACTCATAATCAGATTATCTGTGTCACAAGGACAAAACATAGATTTATTTATGATAGTCCTATTTATTGCTTTCACGTTGAACAAGGAGGTAAACTGCCCCTTTAGGGTGGTGGCAGACAGTCAAATTAGTCACCCAGCGACTAATCTCCCCAAATGCCTTCCGCCGGCAAGAATGTGAATCTCCAGCGGGATGGCATACATTTCCAAAGTCGCCCTAAGTTGCCTCGAGGAAATTTCAGGCAACTTTGGAAAACAAATCGCTACTTATGCCATCCCGTTGGTGATTTGTATTCTTGCCAGAGGGAAGGCATTTGGGGAGATTAGTCGTTGGGTGTCTATTCTCCCTGTCTGCCACCACCCTTAAACTCAGGCCATAACCACAGTATGTATTTGTCATTTAGCTGCATTCTCACATTCTTTGTAACACACTGTCAAATGTATATATGTATTCACAAACTGAATGCAGTATAGGCTATCGCCCTTATTCCTTAGAAGGCTGAAACAACTATGGACTACCTTTCTTGATTCATTATCATGGGGCCCCTTGTACCCAGTGTCGGACTGGCACAGCAGGGGTCCACCCAAAAGCCTTAGATTAGGGACCCATCAAAAAACCTTAGACCAGGGGCCCACTCTCAGTGCTATTATCCTTCCTCTCCTCACTCAACCTCTATTTGCCTAGTCTATTTTCTTTACATACTATAATATGTTATTCCATCGATTTAGCCTCTTTGTTCTCATAGAAATAGGAATTGGCCTTGAAATAGGCCAAATGTCTAGCAGCATGAGGGCCCACTGACACCTGCGCCCACCGTGAATTTTCCTGGTATCCCGGTGGGCCAGTCCAACACTTCCTGTACCTCCTGTCTCCCCCTGCAGCTGCAGGGTCTGCTTCCGCTGTAGTTACACCCCTGCACATATGTAACCTGTCACTAAATTTGACCACAAGCAGTAACCAATAGCAACTAATAAAGTGAGATTAGATGCTTTTAAACAGGTGACCAGTGAATTCTACCTGCTGATTGATTTGTATGGGTTATTACTCTTAGGCAAACTTCATGCATTTTATTACATAAGCCCTTTCGTATCTTTAAAAGGCTAGTTACAGCAAAAAGTTAAAATAATCTGCTCATCGAGCACCCACAGAAAATAACTTTTTCATAGCAACAAATATATTATATGAGAGAGAACCATGAACACCATTTGATCTCTGCTTATATTTCTGTGTGTGAAAACTAAACCCATTGTAATCAACAGAGTTTAACTGTTATCCGTGTAACCCATGACCCTCCATGGCAGTGCATTTTCTGGCCCTACCATTACTTTGCATCCCTAAGGACAAAAACGCCAAGCTGGGTAGTCAGAGACGATTTTAAATGGAAAATGACAAAAATGCATTTTAAGAGTCTACAACATATATATTAAATCCTTTCCAATGACATAATCAATGAGAAATGCCATGTGTCGGAATTCTGCTGGGATGCTGGTGCATATTTGAAATCTGTAATATCACAAAACTATATACTGTATATGGAAAGGAACACATGATCCACAAAAGACTGTGTTACATGTAAAAGATGTAAGAGGAGAAAAGAAGGCAGTTTACATAATTACGTGTCCATGTCAAAAGATTTATGTGGGTAGAATGGGTAGGAGTTTATGCAAAAGAGTACAAATTACCAGAGACATGGGATAAAATGTGCATAACCTTTTATAATTATTTAAAAATGTCCTAATAATGATTTAGTTCTTATGGGAATCTGCAGCTTTGCCGGACAAAAGTAAGGCAGGTGGAAGAAAGAAATAATCACAAAAAGTGTTTCTGAATGTGAAATCTGAAGCCTTTAACATCAAAATGGTTCTAATGCTAGTTTTGTTTTATTGGGTATATATTAATATTTAAACCTAATCTGACACTATGGGACAGATTCACCAAAGGGCAAATTGTCGCCAGCTACCACTTTGCACACAACGCACCACTTCGCCAGGCGCAAATTAGCTACCACTACGCTAATTCACTAATATGCAAAGTTGCGCCCTGGGCACCGAGCTCTGGCGACTTTTCACTAGCTTCGCCAGTGCGAGCATTTCATAACGAAGATTCGATTGCGTTTGTGCCTAGCCAAAATTTCATTGTGATCTTGCTCTTAGGTCAATTTGAATACAGTGGGTAATTTAAAGTTGTATGGAGGTCTTTATTATAAATGTTGCTGCAAATGCTTGAAGTTACCACCTTTTATTACACCTGTCCAGGGCATTTTTTGAACTTTAATGCATTTTCGGCACACAGGATATGATGTAACTGACAGAAGATTGAGGAAGATCTAGTTTCTTTGTAGCACTCCGTCTGGTCTGAGGTGGCGAAGTCAACTCTGGTGAAAGAGGTAACGTTCAGTAAAAGCCGCACTATAGTGACTTTGCGGACTTTCGACAGAGCGAAAAGTTGCCTGACGGTCCCGCTCGCTAGCGAATTGGCGCCTGCGCCTGTTAGCAAATTGGCGATGTCTCTGAGGGTGGCAAAGCTGGCGAAAAGTCGCTAGCGTTAGCCACTTCGCCCTGTAGTGAATCTATGATTCTAAAGTCATTTTTTATAGGTTATCATCAGTCTGTCACACACTGCTTTACCAAGAAACATACAGTTATACCAAAAGCTTGACACCCTTGACACAGGCCCTTTAGTGTCTATAAGGTAAAATACGGCCAATGCTAAATTGTCTCCTGAAGATGCAAAATACACAAGAAGCAATTCCTGTCCATTATAAAACAGAGGTATTTTCGAAGTTTTTGTAGCCCTGGCTGCAAGTGATTTAGCATGGTAACAAAACATTCCATATACCATTACCCTAGGTGCCAAATTTTCATTTTTTTTAAATGGAAAGTGCCGCTGAACTCAAAACTTGGGAATTACGTTGAGGGGGTAGCAACAAGTCTGCTGCCTCAGGTGACCGAAACCAAAGAGGCTGCTGCTGGGGTTCTTGGCTATAGTTCTTGGCTGTAGTATTAAGTATAATTTATTCTGAACAAAGACATAGCTGTCTATTTTATTGTATTGTTTCCAGAGCTGTCTCTATATTAAAATCCTGGCAGTGGTGCGTTCCTTTAAAAGGATCTGGCAGCTCAGCCCTTTTTGAGGCACAAGGCCCCCAGATACTAAATAAACCATGAACAAAAGAAAAAATGGCGAGCACCAATAGTTTAGGTTATAAAAACACTTATAAATTGTAATCAAAATTATGATTTTAAAAGAGCATATCACACAAATAGCCTTTTCCCCCAGTGTGCTGGATCAGGTTACATTGCATGTGGACATCAATTCATCTTAAATATTGCAAATATGAAAGTCTTTCTCCTCCACTGTGCACCCATATTTTTCAGCTTCTGCAGTCCTTCAGGTCTGTTGCTTAAGGGTTTCACAATTTTCACTGATATCAGCAAGTAGTGAGGGGATGTAAGACCAGCTTATTCCTGCTCCCTGAGTGAATCCTAGTAGCTCCGTAAGCTCTTCAGGTCATGTGACCCGTCATCAGTGGATATGCTTTTTTAAAATCACACTCGTGAGTTGTATTTTATTGAATACATTTTTTAAGTGTTTTTGAAACCTACACTATTGGTGCTCACCATTTGTTCTTTTGTTTATGGTCTATTTATTTCCTGGATAAAGTGCTAACATATTTATTTGTTGCTTAACAGAAATTATCAGGGCCAAGCCAAGCCTGCCAGGTGCCCTAGGCAACCTGGTCAGTAACTCAACTCCCCATGCGCCCGAATGCGAACGTGGTCGTGCATGAGAAGAGCAAACACGGAATAGGGGTAGGCAAAAGACACTTTAACAGGTACCTGTACCTGTACCATTGCACCCTAGGCATGTGACTCTTCTGCCTACCCCTAGTTCCTACCCTGGAAATTCTACATGATTCACCCATATCCTTTTACAGGTTTTACAATGCAAGCTTTTTTGGGCAGGGCCCTATTTACCCTGTATGTTTAATTTATTCACCCATTTTTTTGTACAACCCTGCGGAATATGTTGGCCTTTTATAAATACATGTTAATAATAATAATCATAATTCCCATCAGTCCCTGCTCGAATTAAGCTTATAATTGAAGGTCCCTATCACACTAGGGTCAGTATCAGTATTAGACGCCAATTAGCTTGCCTGTAGTTGTACTGTAGAAGAAACCCAGAGTACCAAGGGGAAACCCACACAGATAGGGTTGTCTATATATAGGCCCCCATGCCTAGTGCCTGTGTCTAGGGCAGCACGGTTTTGGGGGAGGCCCTCGGGTGCATATTGGGTTTGTTTTTTTTTTATTAAAAACCCTCCCCACTCTCCACTAAGGAAATCCAATGACGGAGCTGAGGGGGTGAGTGGTAGGGGGTCCGAGGAACACTGCAGAAGTGATGCCACGCGAGCTGACGTCCCTTCCACTGAAAGCATTGCATGACGTCAGCGCACACAACGTAGGTTCTGCTGCTTAGGGCGGCATCGGACACAGAGAGAACATACAGATTTCATACATGTAGTGCAATATTATTATTTATAATCGTTGAACATGGATGCATTTAAATACTATATAGCTGACTTCACTCAAAGAAAATAAAATGTAAAAAGTTAAATAATTATGAAATGGGCATATAAAGTTTGTTCAGCAGAGGTGATAACGTAACTAAACACTTCTAATATATGTTAATAAACAGGCCAATAAAAGCTGCTGACTACCGACCAAAACGTGGCCAAATATCAGCCAGATATCTATTGGGTAGATTTGAAAATCCCAGTACACATAGGTTGCAACAGTCATTTATGTGGTACTCAGTGATCAGTCTCTTTGGACCTCCTGGCCACAAAGCATGAGTGACCAAATCAGGCAACCTCTCAAACAAAGTGATCATGAAATGTATGATCAATTTGGGCATTCATTCCCCTCTTTGATGCATTCTACAACAAGGGAAAGCATTAGTTAATGCAGCCTATTCTTTGGGGGGGGGTTGTTTGTACTGACAGCACCACACAGAATGCCTCTGAAAATTAATTGCAAAAGCTGAGCTCATTGCATCCAAACCCAATGTCCCGCTTTCTATCCATTATTATAGTATCTAATAAAACCATAATTGTTGTATACCACCAGAGGGAGCTGCATGTCTAAATGTTGTTTCAGTTAAAGGAGAACTATACCCCAAGATAAATACTTGCGCCTCAGATAGTTCATATCAAATTAAGTGACATATTAAAGAATCTTATCAAATTGGAATATATATTTAAGTAAATATTGCCCTTTTACATCTCTTGCCTTGAACCACCATTTTGTGATGATCTCTGTGCTGCCTCAGAGATCACCTGACCAGAAATACTACAATTCTAACTATAGCTGGAAGAAGTGTGGAAGCAAAAGAGAGAGATCTGTCTGTTAATTGGCTCATGTGACCTACCTTTTTTGATATGTTTGTGTGCATTGTACATCATACGATCCAAGGGGATGGCCCTTATTTTTTAAAATGGCAGTTTTCTATTTATGATTACCCAATGGCACTATTATTTGTGTTTTTTGTGTTATTTTTCTTTTTATTCAGCAGCTCTACAGTTTGCAGTTCTAGCTTACTGCTTACTGGGATCCAAATTACCCTAACAACCATGCATTGATATGAATAAGAGACTGGCATATGAATAGGAGAGGCCTGAACAGAAGGCAAGTAATGAAAAGTAGAAATAACAATTCATTTGTAGGTTTACGGAGCATTTGTGTCAGTGACCCCCATCTGAAAGCTGGAAAGAGTCAGAAGAAAAGGGCAAATAATTCGAAAACATAAAAGACCAATTGAAAAGTTGCTTAAAACAGGCCATTCTATAACATACTAAAAGGAGAAGGAAAGGCATTTTACATTGGGGGTGCCAAAAGTTAGGCACCCCAAGTGATTATATTTACAGTACTTACCCTGGGTGGTGCTCCTATCAGCAGAAAACTGCACCAGCCCAGGGTTCTTACAGTGAGCACCACTGAGCGATTCTCTTCCCACTTCTTCAGTTTTCAAATTTCCCGGGGCAGACGCATGCGCAGTAGAACAAAATAGCCATTTTTTTTTTTTGGTTAAAGTTTGGCTTTTCCGCTCTACTGCGCATGTGCAGCCGCGAGAAGAAAGAAGAAGCAGGAAGAGGATCGTTCAGTATATATATAAGTAAATATAACCAATTGGGCCCAAGGGTAATTTGCTTTTCGTTCTCCTTTAAAGGTGAACCACTTCTTTAAAATGTACTTTCTTTAGTAGCTTTGTTTTTCTAACTTTATTTTTACTGGCTTTCTATGGTTAGATATACTTCCTTCTTGTAATTGTCTGTACGTAGCTACCCATCCTACACAACTTCTCAACAGTAATACTTTTCATATTATTCTCATATTATTCTCCAAAACATCATCTTATATGATCTCTAATCAAAACTTCAAGCATATTCCCAACACTAGATCAAATATATTTCGCAGTTCGATAGTAAGACGTATTTCCACCCCATATACTAGCAATGTACCAGACATTGAAAATAAAGGCCTGACTAAAAATGAGAAACACTTCCTATAGATTCTTTGGTGTGGACTATAGCAAAGAAAGATTGAAATCCATGTTTTTGCATCTTCTCCTCTTGTCCAATACACAGTGCACAACTCCTACACTTTCAGTTGTACATATTGATGTTTGTCTGTTTTCCAGATCCATTAGAGTCATTAGTCATCGACTGTGCAAATAACAATATATATATATATATATGCTCCTATTTCTGTGGTTTTTAAATGTACTAGTATTCTTTGTTCATTAACTTATTAAATGCTAATTCAGGATTATAATTCTTAAATGGAAGCACGGGTAAAGAGGTTAACGCTATGAAACTATGGTGTAGCTATAATCACCAAGCTAACACTTGTGAGCACATAAGTAATAACAATCTTGGGCCTCCTTATAATGAATTACCTAAAAGGGGAATTATTTAGATCACTTAACATTTTACCCCCATTGTGTGTGCTGTGAAATTTAGGTGAAGGGACATGAGTAGTGAGATTGACCAAAGAATAATCTTTCCACAATGGTCAAGAAGACGACAATTTATAACATTATGATAAACCCAAACTATTTATGTATCCAACAAATTATAACTAAAGCTGATTATAGAAGGAGAAATAAAGGCCACCTACTCATGAGGCTGGGGAAACCACATAATCGTAACAATTAGTGTGACTAAATAAGCTTTCCTTAGTGGCTGCTGCGTGGATTCTGTGGAAAGCATAGGAGTTTCAAGACCAAGCATCCACCACATCCCAATGGAACAAGTTGAGGAAATGTTTTCCTGACTCTGTGGGGGTCATTTATAAGCACTGGGCAAATTTGCACCTGGGCAGTATCAATCAGATGATTGCTTTCATCGTTCAACCTGCAGCTGGCTGAAAAAAGCTAATTATTGATTGGTTGCTATGGATAACTGCCTAGGAGCAAATTTGCCCAGTGTTTATAAATGAGCCCCTGTGAGCCTAAAGCTAGGGCCACAACACACAAATCTCAGCCTGCGGAGAAACACAGGCCAAAAAATCTGCTGTCCCGCTGCGCTGCCTACACCTGGAATCATTACTATCGCTATGGCAGAGACAGGCGTGTTGGATTTTGGACAAAATGCTAAATCTTGCTTTGCTGTGCCAAAAACCACTGCATCTGCCTACACTCAAGTGGAGGTAATGATTCCAGGTGCAGCAGAAGAAGAGACATATATATATATATATGTTAGGAACATCCCCTCTTCTTCTCTAAAGTTTGAATTGCTGCAACCTATAATATTTTTATTATGCCTTCCTCATTAATAAAAGTAATGTAGATTATATCAAATGCAGTTTTAATAATTTATCTGCAGAGGGCAGACTACTCTCAAATTTGTCTGCCACTTTCCTCCATCATTTTAAAACTCACTGTTAAGAAGTGACTCAATCATATTGTTGATTGTGTTTTATATATTGATTTAAAGAAGTTAACTTTCATGTTAATTTTTAGTATGTTATATGTTATCTTTCTCCGGCGGGGACGTTCACTGCATGTCTCCTTTTCCTTTCAGGGACGGTTTCTCTATGGCGTGCGCGACCACGCTCCCATGGTTATGCGTCGGCGTGATGACATCATTGCGCAATAGCGCGAAATTCAAACTATTTAAAGGGGCCTTGTAGTTTAACACATTGCCGTTGTTAGGTTCAATTAGCTTTTTCCTTGGTGTGTTATTTTTAGTGAAATCCTTTTGATCCTCTGTGTATTGACCCTTGCCTTGCTTTACTACTCTGACCTCTCCAATCCTGATCCTGCCTGCTTGTGACTACTCTGACCTCTCCAATCTGACCTTTGCCTGTCCACTGACTATTCTAGGTTCTCCTATCCTGATTCAGGTCCACCTGTTTCTGGTGGTGTTCTTCCTTCCAGTATCCTGGTGAGACGATTGTGCCCCTTTGCTCGTCCAGAACCATTAGCTTTGCTCCTCTATCTGGTGGCATCCAATTAGCCGAGGGCTCCTCCCGAGGTGAAAGGCGGCGGTTAGAGGCAGAAGTGAGAGCCGAGACCAGGGAGCTTAGCTTGGGTTCTGGATATAGGGTGCCGAACGTGACTGTAACAAAACCTGCTCACCCTGGTGGTCTAGCGGGCCGGCGGGGACGCCTGCTGCGCCCTCGGCGGGGACGCCCGCCATGCTCGTCTTCTCTTCCTGATGCGCTGGTTAACTAAGGGCGCGCGCCCCTCTGCTATTTTTATAGGCACGCTGGCGTGTGACAGATTACAGAAAATTCACTGGCACACAGGTACTGCTAGCAGGGTAAACCCTTGCTGATTTATTCAATGATTGAATAAATCAGCAAGGGTTTACCCTGCTAGCAGTACCTGTGTGCCAGTGAATTTTCTTTTGATCCGTCATTACAAGGTGGGACGCCGATTCCACCATTGCTGTGCACCAGGGATTATCTTCAATTCAAGGCCAGGGTGTGCGAGTGCAATTTGCTAATTTTCATGCTGGCGTGTGACGTCAGCACGCAATGGCACAAAGCCTTATGGGTATTTAAAGGGCCATTGCACTGGTCTTCTTTGCCCCTGATAGGATCTTGTTTCCTTGTTTTCCTGAGCCTTGTGCTATTTGATTCCTGTTTCCTGATCCTGATCCCTATTGTGACACTGCCTGGCTATTTGACAATCCTGACTTCTGAATCCTTACCCTTGCCTGATATCCGACTCTGATCCTGCTTTGATTGACTACCTGGTTTGACCCTTGCCTGCCTGACTATGTTTGATCTCTGCCTGCCTTGACTGGCCTGTTCTGACTTTAATTCCGTCTAAAGCCTTGTACTGTGACCTTCAGCCCAAAAGACTCTTGTCTACAGTTGTGCCCCTCTGCTTTTCTAGAACCCCTCGCCTTGCACCTCTTTTTTTAAGATCTGGTGGCATCTGAGTAGCTGAGGGCTCCTCCCGAAGCCAAAGGCAGCTGCTACAGGCAGACGCACGAGCCAAGACCAGGGTGCTTGGCATCGGTTCTAGATTTAGGGTGCCAACCATTACAGTGACAGCAATTTTTCAATAGATCTTCGTTTTTTCAGTTTTATAGTTTTTGCGTTATTTGCTTTCTCTTTCCAACTTTTTCCAGCTTTGAAAGGGGGTCACTGGCCCCATCTAAAAGCAAAATGTTTTGTAAGGCTACACATTAATTGTAACTCTTCAGAGGTGACATCTGAAAATCACAGAGGTGTTATTCTGTGGGATTACTGTGATAGGATTATCCAATGTGTCATGCAACTCCTAGAAACAGGTGTTACTTGGGAGAGTTGCATGAATGGAAGTGTGAACTGTTCTGAAACTGCCAGGGTACAGATAGAACAGCATTGTATGTAGTAGAAAGGTGGTGCTGAAGGCCCCCGCCTCTGTTCAGGGCTGGTTTCTCCACCTTATCTTCAAAGGAGTGTCCCTTATCTTTTTGGTGTAGAAAGACAGCTGATTCTTGCCCTAGAGTTCGCCCTCCTATGATGAGCCATTCGCTTAGTGAACACTTGCTTTGACTCCCCAATGTATAGGTCAATGCACTCCACACTACACTGAACTGTGTATACCATATTGTTTTGCTTTTCTTTAGGTGTTGGATTGTTTGGATGTACCAGTTTTTGTCTCAATGTGTTGCTAGATTTTGAAAACACAGGGATCATCATCATCATTTATTTATATAGCGCCAACAAGATACACAGTGCTTTACAGGGATGTGAAAATCAAAAGAGTTTCTCTGACAATATGGGAGAGCATTCATCTTTTATAAACTACAATTCCGGATGCAAGTGGCATGTTTTTTACCTGCAATTTTCCCAAAATTCCAACTGCATTTGCATTTGATGTAATTCTGCTGAAAATTATTGGAGTGGAGTTATTTTTTTTAATCAATTCAGAAGAATTAAAACAATCAATTCAAGTTTTTTCAATATTCAAGTAGTTAAGAAAAGAAAAAAATTATGTTCTGATTTTTTTTGCATTCTATTTTCAAGAAAACCTTTATATAGCCTGTATAAATTAAACCCTACCTTCCTCCGACTGCAGCCTGTTAGGTTGTGAGATAAGGACCACCTTATTATATAGAAAGTATAGAAAGAGTTAGAAAGTAGAATGTAAATTTAGTTTCAATCTCAGAATTTGCAATATGTAGCACAAGAAATAAAAACAATACATATATCCTAATTAAAACAAAAAACAAAAAGTATTGTGTGGTTGGGTGGGTTTGGGCCAACACAACATTTTTAAAGGGTGCTGGGGTGAACTCTGTCCATGGTTCCTTTTTATATTTGCTGTAAGCAATAATCTTCTTGGCGAGCAGAGACCTAGTAAAACATCAAGTCTCCATGGAAACGAGACTCAATGTCCTTAATATGTCCCCGCTCTGTTCGCAACACGCAGATGAACAGCAAAGATAAAGTCAGGTTTCACGCTCTCCATTATTGAGGTCTCTAATGGCTATTGCGTTTATCAACCACCCAAAATCAAAGATGTATTTTAATAAATATTTTTATTGTAATAGCACTTGGGTCAAGAGGGAGGTATGACTCAAGTGCAGAATGGGCAAAGTATGTCACAGTCATTAAAGAAGATGACCACTGCTTTATCTGACTCAGGACAGTGCACATCGCTACAAAGGCACATCGATACAATATAACATTATATAACAATATAACTTGTTATATTACAATATAACAAGACACGTTGATAAAATATAATATGGCATTTTAGGTTAAGGTGTTAAAACTATCCTTTAATAACACAAACAATAGCTGAGCTGCTTGCAGAGAACAAATTCTCTTATTATCAGTTAAGCTGGCCATAGATGCCCAGATATAGCCGTACGAATTTAGGGGGGATGTGTAATAATCATCCCGGTATACCATGGCAATCAGTCCTTTCGTTGAAAGGACAGGTTAAAAAAAATTGTGTTGGATAACAATAATATCTTTGCATGTATTAATGATATCCATTGGTCTCATGATATCCATCTGCGCTGTCTGTCACATACAGTGTATGCCAATGAATGGGCAGAACTCTGTCTTCCCACACTTCTTTCTGATACAGTTAGAACTGAATTTTATTTTATTGCCATGTGATCTCTGAGGGAAAACATAGACCATCCCAAAATGGTGGCTCGAGGTAAACAGGCAATATTTGCATAGATGTATGTATATGCCAATTTGGTTAGATTCTTTAATACACAAAAATGTATATCTCTGACACCTATGACTAAGTGCCGGACAGTACGAAACGCGTAAGGTGGACCATGTGGGGTCAGTATGTATCAAAAACTTTTTAAAATGTCAATACTAATAAATAATTTATTTTTACTGAAAATAAGCCTTGGACATATATCTTTTGATATTTTTTGTGTGCTGATTGCCTTTGAAACCGGGGCATGTCCCTCTGGCTATGTCTAAAGATATACGAAAAATCAGATGTATGGACTCCCGATTATAAAATAATTAGATTCTTTAATAGGTCACATATCCTATATAATAAAGTTGAAGTATTTCTGCGTCCAGTCCCTGTGTCCGTGGGATTGCGCTACTGCGCATGTGCCCCACGGACCGTCTCTGGCGAATTTTTTTTAGATTGCGCTACTGCGCATTTGCCCCACGGACCGTCTCTGGCAAATTTTTTTTAGACTAGAACAATTCTGTTTTTATAAATGTTTGACTACATATGTTCTAGCGCTCGTTAATTTAACGGGCTTAATGTCTAGTTATGATATAAAGCTGAAGGAAGTAAACAGGAACTACTGTCTCTCTTTACTTTCTCATCTGCCGATGCTCCATATACTGGCCAACATATTGGAAGATTAAATCTTCAAACCTGCCTGATTGTAAGGAAATGTTTGTTTTACTTGTGTGTGTTAGTTTAATCAACCTATAGACTGAACAAGAGCCCTTCTCAATACACTGATCCCCAACATTGATATCCACAGTAATGAGATAGGGATAGGCAAGCCAACTACTGTATAATAGAGGATGAAAAAACTATTTTTGGTTTATGAGGGAATATCTATATTTTACTACCCTGCAATATTTTTTTTAATTTGTTGAAATGCTGTGTACACAATGTCATTTTTGTAAGATTTTACTATTTCAGCTAAAGTGCCATTACTACATCCATTACAACTGTGCAAACCATCCCAATTCCCTAGAAATCTTTTTGAGCTTAATGAAGGCAACAGCAACTGCTGGATTTCATTTCATGCAAAATATGATAAAGCCTTTGTGAGGTTTATTTTTATGCTGAACATCGTGTTCCTTGGCATAAGAAATAGTGCTTCCTGAAATTATATGTCTATAAGAGCTCCCATTATGAATATGGCTTTAATAAGGGGAAGTGACCATTTGATTTGTTTCGTTATGGTTCTGAGCTGTGCAATAAAATGTCCCTTTGCTTGAAATGAGTTCACTAAACCGTTCTGTAAGATCCAGAGCACAAACTGTCCATTAGAATACAAAATTCCATTCTCTGTATCTATATTATAAGCACACATTATTAAACCTGTATCAGCCAGTGCGTCTATTGGTGGCCTCGCAAATTTTAGGCCTGGAAAGTTGTCCCTACTCCTGATAGCTATCCAGGCAGGCAGGTAATATGTGTTCTCTCTTTATGACCATTTAGTTGTATGTTGTCAAAATATATCTGATGACGACTCAGCATGGTTGTCCTGCACCTAAATATTAATATGTTTATAATCTTTTCTTGTTAGTGTAGTACTGGGATACTAACAGAAGAGCTCAAGACTCCACAAAGGCCACACAATTCCCTGGCTAATGCAGCAGCAGTGATTACTATACTCAATGTAAAAGACAATAAACAGTAAAATATGTAGATATAATGCAAATTGTAATAGATTAGCAAGAAAATATATAGGCAAAGCAATGAGAACAGTGAAATAGCAAAGTCGGCATAACATAGAACAGTGCTGTCCAAGTTCTGTGGTACCGAGGGCCAAAATTTTACTGGCCTATGTGGAGGAGGGCCGATAATGGAAGACAGTGTTGGCCACTCCCCCTTTTAAACCACACCCACTGTAAACCACACCCATATTACCACATTAACGGTGGTAGCACACCAAAAAACCAAATTGTTGGTGCTCACTGCACTGAAATCCCTCATCATGTTGAAGTCATGTTAAAAACATAAACTTAAATCCATATGCCTCATCCTCCCCTGTGGATATAACAACAACCCCCAACACATGATTAAACACCTTAGGGGCCCTTAACAACAATTTCCAAATGCTAATAAACCCCTAACAGGCTTACATCCCACAGGTAGGGTAGGGCAAGCAGCACTGGGCAAGCAGAGAATGGCACACATAGGGAGGCAGGGCCGGGCCAAGGTATTTTTGCACCCTAGGCAAAGGCTTCAATCAGTGCCCCCCCCACCCAGTCCTGCATTACCATTTCCCACTTTGGGATTGTCCCCAGGCCCCAATCTGTACCTGTGCCAGCATAAAACAAAACATCCATCACATTTTTACCCCCAATCTGTACCTATGCCAGCGGCAACCAAAAGAATCCATCATATCACCCCAATTTACATGTGCTCCAGCAGTAGCCAAAAATCCATCATATTGCCCTCAAACATCTGTGTACCAGTGCCAGCAGCCACCATATTGCCCCATGTACCTGAGCCAGCAGCAGCCAATCCCTTATATTTCCCCCAATCTACCTGTGCCAGCATCGGCCAAAAAATACACACTATTGCCTTCATATATGTACTTGTGCCAGCAGCAGCCAAATATCCATCATATCATCTGTTTACCTGTGCAAGTAGCAACCAAGATATTGCCCATAAATATGTACCTGTGCCAGCAGCTGTCAAAAAGGAGCTGGGGAGTGATTCTGTCTGGAACTGGGGGTTTATAAAGTTGAAAAACTATTAAAGACCAAGCAAATCAGGGTTTAAAAAAGAAAGAAAGGAAATTCCCCTTAAAAGTGTGCCCCGCCCATGATTGTGCCCTAGGTGGGTGCCTAATCTGTCTGCCCCTAGTTCCAGCCCTGCAGGGAGGGAAGGCAGAAGATAGCAGGAGACAAGTAGAGCTATCAGTCTAATATGTACTACATACAGTGACACAGTGCTGGTGCCCCATTAGCATTTTGAATAAGGTGTGAACAGGTGAAGAATGTGGGCAGTTTCAGTCTGGGTCTCAGGTATGAACAGTACAGGGCTTTAGGGGTGTGAACAATAGAGGTGTCACAAGTGTGAACAATACAGGGGGATCACAGGTGTGATACAGGGGATTAGAGTCTGAATTTGAGGTTTAAACAATGCAGGGTGCAGTTTATCTCTACAGTGATACCTTTTAAAGTTTACATATGGTAAACAGACACAGCATCTGGGGGGCCAAAGAAGGGGGGGGTCGCGGCCTGCATGCAGCCAGCTGGACAGCCCTGACATAGAATATGAGGGAATATGCAGTATGGAGTCATGTTCTCGAAACTCCTCTGCATTCCAGGGAATTCATGCATCATCAAGTATGGAAAGCTTATTTAGTCACAGTTGGTGGTTTCTCCAACCTCATGAGTAGTTGGCCTTGATTTCTTCTATATATACATTGTCTGTGGCTTCTTCCCAACCTCATCATTTAAATTGGGCTGACGTGCTTGATATTTAAAGTGAATTCTCTCAAAAGAACAGGTGAGGGTGCCTCATAGAGCAATATAAGTGAAAGAAAATATTTTTTGGAATCAAGTTCTCTAAATATCATTTAAATTCAATATATATGATAACCTTTGGGACACAAACTGTGCTTTAAAAGAGTGTTTTACTTGTATCTTACAGGAGTCTATATAAATACTTTAGGATAAATGTTGTCAAAATTATAATTATAGCAGTTCTACACATATAAAGTTTATTTAGCACATGTGAGATAAATAAACAATAAAATACAGTTGTTTTCAGGATAATAGCAATGGGCATCACTAACCTGATCAGTCTCTCTTTTTGGTCGAAATTATATTTCTGCATGGCAAATAATTTACTAGTAGGTGTAGTAAAGTAATAGAAAACCAACAGACCCAACAGTCGTGACATTTATGCTGCTGATTCTGTGTAACTGAATCATTAACTGAGGCTTGTTCAAATTAGTAACAGTGTTCAAAAATAATAGCTTGTTCCAAATAATAGCAGTGTGGAGTTCAATTAGTGAGGTTAGTCATTCTGTGAAAAAAACATCAATGTATGGCCCTTATTTAAGGAAGACAGACAGTAAATGTTGTGCATGCTGATTATAGTGCATTTCTGAAAATCTGAGTAAAATGGGTAGTTCCAGACATCATTCAAAAGAACAGCATACTTTGATTAAAAAGTTGATTGGAGAGGGAAAAACATATAAAGAAATTGAGAAAATGATAGGCTGCTCAGCTAATGATCTCAAATGCTTTAAAATGACAACCAAAACCTGAAAGACATGGAAGAAAACGAAAAACTACTATTGAATGGATAGAAAAATAGCCAAAATGGCAAAGACTCAGCCAATGATCAGCTCCAGGAAGATCAAAGAAGACCTAAAGTTACCTGTGAGTAATGTTACAATTAGAAGACGCCTATGTAAAGCCAAGCTATCGACAAGAAGCCCCTGCAAATTTCTATTGTCAAAAAAAAAGATGTGCTGAAGAAGTTACAATTTGCCAAACAACACATTGTTTGGCCTAAAGAGAAATGGCGCAACATTTTGTGGACTGATGAAAGCAATATTGTTCTTTTTGGGTTTAGGGGCCAGAGACAGTTTGTCAGTACACTGTGAAAACAGTGAAGCATGGTGGCACAAGCATCATGAAATTGGGATGTTTCTCACACTGTGGTGTTGGGCCTATTTATCTTATAAAAGGGATCATGGATCAGATTCCATAGGGGAAGGGAAGGAAATGCCCTTGAAATGGATGTTTCAACAGGACAATGACCCCAAACACACCAGTAAATGAGCAACATCTTGGTTCCAGACCAACAGGTCAAACATCTTATTGGTTGCTATGGGTTACTGATCTTGGCCAAACGTAGTGCCTTTTATTACACATAGGGATTTATTGTTTTGTTTATATAGCACACCCAGCCTTCAAGTTGAGAATGATGCTGAAGAGGAGACTGATAAAGACTGATAAATAACCCCCTAAAAAATCTAAAATAAAAAAACACTCCCAGAAGGCCATCATTCCATAACATTTGCATGATGGATCACATACAACTTCTCTACTATTATAGACCTATATAAGAATTCCTATACATATTACATATGTAAATGAGACTTTGGCTACTAGCCTTCTACCCGATCTGTGGTTTGCTCTTTTGCTTCACAAACACAATCAATGACTACAGATTTTGTGTACACCTATGTCTTATGGCCAGACGTCTAATAAAAAAAATGGAAAAGCGTGCTTCCAGCAGTATATGGAATAAAAAAATAGACTGTGGTGCACAATAGAAATGGAGAAACAGCCTTGCTAAAGGATACTATGACACATTTTGAGAATGTATGGAAAATTTGGCAGGGTATGTTACATACTTTAAGTGGATTTGTGGGGAAACAAACCCCCCTCCCACTTCCTTTTTTCCTTTATTCATTCTTCCCCCCCGCCAGTTAGGATATGGAGATAATTAAAGGAGGCATGAAACTGTAAGAAATATCATGTTAGATGAGCAAATGAAACTCTGCTTACACTACATTTATTATTTCAATTTTGTTTCCTTCAGTCTTAGAATTACACTATCACAGCAAATAGGCAGGTGCCATTTTGTGGACGAATTGAATATCACCCCAAAATCTTTTTTAAGCACCAGAATGGGGGACCTAATGCCCATGTGCAGTGCCCAACACAATTAGAGTGTGAGGAGAGAATGTAAGGAGTGCAGTGACATCCAGGAATTTCTGAATGGATAGTGAAAGTCATTGAGTCTGTCCTACCTCTATGCCTCATAGAGGAAGTCTAGATAATATTTGATTGATAGCTCAGATATTTAAACACCTTTATAACAGGTATGGATGTTTTAATGAAGAAAATAATTTAGGTTCCATGCTTAATTTGCAAAGGACTTTATAAATGCATTATACAGTTTTTTTTATGTGTAGGTGACAGGTTTGCTTTAAAAAGTAGTACAGCACTTGCATATAACAATTGCACAATTTTTAAGAAATCTGTGGATTTCATCCTTCACTTAAGTGAGAGATGACAAAATATTGGGAATAAAAAAACATTGAATTGTATAATTGCTGTGGGCTGTTGGTAGCCAGTGCAGCAAATCGGACGCAAGCGCGTCAAGCCAGACATGGTGTCTGGACACCGAGCCTCTGGCGTCCTTTTAAAGGCAAATTTTCACGTCAAAACGTGCGTGATGACATCATGCATCACGTGCTGATGTTGCGCATCAACGCCACACGTTTTGACATGAAAATCTGCCTTTAAAAGGATACCAGAGGCCTACAGACATTGCCCGATAGTAGGTTCAACTTACTGTGTTCCTGGGTGTGTTATTCTTCTGACCTTGATTCCTGATCTTGACTTCGGCCTGGTATTTTGACTACAATTCTTGCTGCCTGAACTGACTCTGGATTGACTACTCTGCTTCTGGACCCTTCTGAGGAAGCCCTGCCTGATTTCAGAATGACGTTTCGCAGCATGGCCAGCCGCATGGAAGCCTATGAGGCCCAATAGACTCATTTGGGATAAGTCGTAAAGGTCATCCTTGGCAAGCTTCCGGTTGCTCCGCTGGCAACTCCTGCACCAGCTGCTGCTACACCACCACCATCAGCTTGGTCCCCTGGTCAGGAGCCACAAATTCCTGCTCCTTTTCGCTACAATGGAGACCCCCAGTCCTGTTGGGGATTCGTGAATCAGTGCCTCATTCAATTTGAATTACAGCCCACATAATTTGTTTCTGAACAAGCCAAGGTGGAGTACATTATTACTCATCTAGAGGGTAAAGCTTTGGAACGGGCATCTCCCTTGTGGGAAATTAACTCATCACTGATTCACAATGCCAAAGTTTTACTCCAGTCCTTCCTGTCAGGGGGCCTAGCGGGGGTTAATCAGGAGTCGTAGTCAGGTCACAGGCAAGAGTTCACAAGGCAGGCGAGGAAGGGTCAAAATCCAGAACAGGCAGAGGTCAGCAAACAGGAATAGATAGCAAAATAACACCCAGATACTTTAGCAGGAAGAAACCTAAAATTGGCAAGGTTTCAGCAACCAGGGTACCCTATTATTTCGAATTTCGGCGCCGGCGGTGACGTCATCACGTCGGCGCCGCAGCATACCCACGTGGAATGCATGGGCACCGCCATGTTGGATTTTCCGCTGCCAGGAGAAGACGCACCACTGAGCGCTCCCGGCGGCCTTTTATTGTACCCCCCCAAGGGGGGGCCACTGGACCACCGAGTCTTGGCTTCTGGGGAAATCGTTTGTAAAATAACTGCACCAAGCGAGGAGCATGGACATTGGAGTATTTCTCCCAAGAGCATTCTTCAGGACCAAAAGCCCTTCCAACTAATAAGGAAGTGGAGATAACCTCTGGAGATTCTGGAGTCTAAGATCTTTTCCACCTTGTACTCTTGTTGGCCGTCCACAGAGATAGCTGAAGGGGAAGACTGATCAGAAGAGAAGCAATTGGAAATTGCTGGTTTCACCAGAGAGACATGAAACACGTTGGGAATTCGCATCTCAGGGGGAAACTGAAGTCTCTAAGGTCCACGGGATTAATAATCTCCACAATAGAGAATGGACCAACACATTTTGGGCCCACTTTGGGAGAAGGCACTTTCAAAGTAATGTTTCTAGTGGATAACCATACCTTGTCACCAACTTTGTATGGAGGAGAGGGCCTGCACATCCTGAGTGTTGAATGCTGTCTTCCATTCATCTCCTTCACATATGCGGATGAGATTGTATGCCCCACATAGATCCAATTTAGAGAAAATCGGAGACAGAATGGACTCCAATGAGATCTGCCCAGAGGACCAATCGATGGTGGGGTCATGTAGGTGAAGCCAGGGTAGACCTAAGACAACAGCAACAGAAGGGCAGGAAATAATCAGGAACGATAACTTTTCTTTATGTAAAGTCCCAAACTGCACAGGCAATTCCACTGTCGTCATGGAGATAAACTCGGACGTTAGTGGCCTATCGTCAATAGCCATAACCCGAAGGTTAGTAGACAACGGATACAGGGGAACATCCATATATTTGGCAAAGAGAGCGTCCATGAAATTTCCGGCAGCCCCCAGAATTAATGAAGGCAGAGCTGACAATAGTCTTAGTGGCCAGACGGATCTGTAAAGGCAGAAGAAACTTATGAGAATCTTCCTGAGACTTGGGAGCTACGCCACCTACGTGTGTCACCCTGGATTTACCTCGGGGGGTAGAACCTTTAGGCTTCACAGGACAGGAATTGACAAAGTGAGATTGTCCACCACAGTACAGACATAGACCAGCCAAACCTCTTCGAAGTCTTTCTTGCTCTGAGAGATGGGACCTTCCAACTTGCATTGGCTCCTCCAAAGGAGTAACAGAAGACTGCTGGGAAGGTGCAGGCAACAGAGGTCTTTGAAAGCATGGCGCCAGCATAGGTTGTAATCTCTTACTGCGCTCTTTGTCAACTTGATGCTCTCTAAGACGAGTGTCCACTTTAATGGTGAGAGCAACAAATCCTCCAGCAGTTCTGAAAGCTCCCTGGAGACAAGATCTTTTATTTGGGTTGACAGACCTTGGTACAACACAACCTTGTATGCCTCATCATTCCAGGAGGTCTCCGCCATTAAGGTTCTAAAGTACTCACTGGCACTGCGGTTTCCCTGCCGGAGTTGCAGGAGCCGAGAAGAAGCATTAGCGACCTGGAGCATCAAAGACATTATGGAAAGCCTGGAGGAATGCTTTGACGTCAAAGGTCAATGGAGAATTCTTCTCCCAGAGAGATTTTGCCCACTGGAGTGGTTTGTCAGATGAGACATCACATACCCCACCTTGGCACGTTCACTGGGGTACTGTGAAGGTTGAAACTCGAATTGGATCTGGCACTGAGTAGCGAAACCTCTGCATGCTTGCGGATCACCATTGTAACGAGGTGGAGGAGGAATGCGCGGCACGCAAGCCGAAGAGACAGCAGCAGGAGGGACAGTAGCTGTGGGAGGACTGCCAGCAACAGGAGACACTGGAGGCACGGGAGAGGAGTGTATCAAGTGCTTGCCCAATGCGGAACTGCATAATCTTCCATGCGGGACGCCAATCCGCCAATTCCGGACCATTTTTGATGCCCCAGGTCGAGTTGCTGTGGCCTCCTCATGACTGCTGCAGATTCATCAAGGGAGTCAGAGTGCCAGCGAATATGTCATTGCCTTTTATCAAGGACTTTCTACCCGGGTTAAAGGAGTAGGAAAGCTATGGAGGTATTTTATTGCCAATAGATAAGCAATAGTGCAAGCTAGAATGCTATATTTATTCTGTAGAATGTTTTACCATACCTGAGTAAAAAGCTCTAGAAACTTTCTGTTTGTTTAGAATAGGAGCTGCAGTATTAACATGGTGTGACATCACTTCCTGCCTGAGTCTCTACTTGCTCTGGGCTCAGATTACAGTAGAAAAGGGAGGGGGGTGGGGAAGAGGAGCAAACTGAGCATGCTCTTGCCCAGGGCAATGAGGTTTAAGCTGAAGGCAGGAAGTCTGATACAGAAGCCCATGTGTACACAATAGAAGGAAAGAAATGCAGTGTTTCTTTTGACAGGGAACTCAGAGCAGCGCTACTTTTGGGGTTTACTGGTATATTTAGATGGACCTTTCTGATAAGGCTTACTTAGTTTTAACCTTTCCTTCTCCTTTAAAGGATGGTTTGGTCTCCCATGATCTTCCCAAACAATTAGAAGATCTCATTGCCCTGGCCATTAAGGTAGACACGAGATTGTGTGAGCATCAGGCTGATATAGAGAGGAGTGTGAAGTGGCAGCCCTTGTTGGTTCCCCATTTCCAGAAACCCAGCACTCCTGTTTCTTTTTCTCCGACCTCTTCTGAAGAACTTATGCAGATAGGTGGAGCTCGATTTTCGTGCTGCCGGGTTATGCCTGTTCTGCAGGGGCAAAGCCCGTTTTGCCTACAATTGTCCTGCAAAACAAGGAAAATTTCCACACCATGGCAGGTTTGGAGAGACTCACCTTGGTGGAATAGACTCCTTTCCAAACCAATCCTCTCACAGATTTCTGCTTCCTGTGCAGCTTCAAGTCTCTTCTAGAACCATCCATGTCCAAGCCTTCCTTGACTCTGGTGCAGCTGGGAATTTCCTGGATCAATCATTTGCCAAATGTCATGCCATTCTCCTGCAATCATTGTCTGTCCCTCTTCGGGTCTTGTCGATCAATGACAGACCTCTATCTACATCCTTTATCTCAAAATCCTCCTTGGAGTTACCTTTTACGGTTGGTGCCCTTCATGAATAGAGACTTTCTTTCCTCATTATTGACTATCTGTCCACACCTGTGGTTTTGGGACTGCCCTGGCTCCGCCTCCATAATCCAGTCATTGACTGGTCATTAGCCCAGATTTCACATTGGAGCCCAGAGCGGCAGAGCTGTCTCCCTCCAGACTCTCTACAAAGGATGACTACTGCTTCGGTGGACCTTCACTCTCTTCCTTCTGCCTTTCAAGACTTTGCTGATGTGCGGAGTCCCTTTCACAGTATCGGTTTTACAACTGCCCCATTGATCTGCTCCCTGGCACCATGCCTCCCCGTGGTCATACATATCCCCTTTCACCCTCCTAAAAGAAGGCAATGAAGGAATACATTGAAGAGAATCTCCAGTGTGGGTTAATTTGTCTCTCCTCCTCACCTGCAGTGCCGGATTCTTTTTTGTGCAGAAAAAATATGGCAGTTACCGGCTCTGCATCGATTATCGATAACTAGTAATGCCCTTTGGTCTCTGCAACGCACCCACAGTCTTCCAAGAGTTTGTCAATTACATTTTCAGAGACTTATTGGGGCAAACTGTTGTGGTGTACCTGGGCAATATTTTGATATTTTCCAAGAACTTGCTTGAACATCGTACCCACGTTCGGGAGGTCCGCTCTCGTTTAAGGAAGAATTCTCTGTTTGCCAAATTAGAAAAGAGTACCTTCGAAACGTAAAAATAAAATTCAGTTTTTTGGGTTACATCATCTCTCCAGAAGGGTTTGAGATGGCATTAAGGCCATACAAAGATTCATTGGTTTCTCTAACTATTATAGACAGTTTATTATGGGCTTCTCTTCTAAAATGACTCCTATATTGGTCCTTATCCAGAAGGGAGAAAAGCCTAATTGTTGGTCTCCGCAAGCTCTGGAAGCATACAAGTTTTTGAAAAGTTGTTTTTCTTCTACTGCTTTTCTCAGACATCCTGATCGCCTTCTTCCCTTCTTCAATGACCCTTCTTCAATGAAGTTAAAAGGAAATGTTTCGGGCCTACCAGGCCCTTTATCAAGCTTGATAAAGGGCCTGGTAGGCCCAAAACGTTGCCTATTTGTATGATGTGGGCTTAATACATTTTTGGTGCACTTTTGCAATTCAACATAGTGTATTGCTGGTTTCCTTTTTGCATATTGTTATGACCCGGTGGCAGGAGTGGGTCTTCTGGTGAGGTGAACACTCCGCATTAATAAGTTTCTTCATTGAAGTTGATTTATTGAGTGCACAAGCTTTCGGGGTCAAAACCCCTTCCTCAGGTGCACCTGAGGAAGGGGTTTTGACCCCGAAAGCTTGTGCACTCAATAAATCTGCATATGAATTAAGGCATTGCCTGGACATTTTGGTGTGCTCCTTCCCACTTCACATATCTGTACAATATTTGGCTTGGAGGCTGCCAGGGATACGGATGCACCCAGCAAGCAAGTAAGTGGTGTGCGGCTAAACACTATTGTTGATTCATTGAAGTTGACGCATCGGATATTGGTGCCGGAGCAATTCTATCCCAAAGACAACTTAGCTATGGGAAGCTTCATCCTTGTGCCTTTTCTCCAAAAAATTCTCCCCTCCACAACAAAATTATGATATTGGAAATCGAGAACTTCTTGCTGTCAAATTAGCTCTAGAAGTATGGAGACATTTATTGGAAGGTTCTGCCACTCCAATAAACATCTTCACCGACCACAAGAACCTAGAATATATTCAAGACCTTAAATGATTAAATGCTAGACAGGCTCGTTGGGCACTCTTCTTTTCCCATTTTAATTGCATTATCATCTACCATCCTGGCTCCAGAAATAGGAAAGCTGACACTTTATCCAGAAGCTTTGTGCCTGAAGATTGCTGCCTCGAAGACAACAATCCGATTATTCCCCCATCTAAAATTGTGGCTTCTCAAATCCTGTCAGCACAATCCTCGGCACCTTACAATACTCCAATTGGAGTGGCTTATGTGCCACCCGAGCTCTGTCATTCCATCCTTTGTCAGTCTTACAACTCCAAACAGGCGGTCATCCCGGAATAAGAAAGACTACTGATATATTATCTCGCCTTTTCTGGTGGCCTATTCGGAAAGATGTTAAAGACTTTGTAACGTCCTGTTATATTTGTGCTGTATCCAGATCTGGTCACTCTCCCCCCAAGGGACTGCTTCAGCCATTACCCATACAATCTCGGCCCTGGACCCATCTAACTATGGACTTTATTGTAGACTTAACTGCTTCTCTCGGCTACACAGTCATTTGGGTAGTAGTAGACAGAATCAGTAAGATGGCACACTTCATTCCACTAAGTAAACTACCTACAGCGATGGAACTTTCCAAATTATTTATTCAATGTATTTTTCTCCTCCATGACTTTCCTGCTGAAATTGTTTCTGATAGGGGTTCTCAGTTTGTTTCAAAATTTTGGAGATCTTCAGTAAGGCCCTTAATATTTCTCTTCAATTTTATCTTATCATTCTGTCTAATGGAGCAGAAGAACGAGTTAACCAAGCACTTGAACAATTTCTGAGATGTCATATTTCCTTATGTCAAGACGACTGGCCTATCTCTTCCCATAGGCCGAATTAGCTCACAATAATGCCCTGCATGCCTCTTCTGAGAGATCTCCTTTCTTCTGTGTTTATGGACAACATCCACTAGCATTCTCTCAGGATCTAATTCTCACTAATGTACCTGCGGCCAATGATCACACAGGTCCACTATCTGGAATGCTACAAGATTCAACTTAGAGAAAAGTTGTTTGTCTCAAAAAAATTTTGTAGATAAGAAACGTGTTCCTCCTCCTCCTCAGTACTCCCTTGCGATAAGGTTTTGCTCTCCACCAAGAACATTCACCTTAAAGTTCCTACTCCTAAGTTGGGTCACAAATTTATCGGTCCTTATAATATAATTTAAATCATCAACCCTGTGGCTATTTGCCTTCAACTGCCTCCGGAGATTGGGATTTTGAATTTCTTTGTTTCTCTCCTCAAACCAGCAGTGATCTGACAGTCTGTTTCCTCTCCTGCCCCCATACGTTGGACACTGGTGTGTCAAATCAACTCGAGCGCATCAAGCCGGACACGGCATCTAGACGCGGCATCAAAGCTTGTGCCTTTAAAAGGACACCAGAGGCCTACAGACTTTGCCAGATAATAGGTTCAACTTACTGTGTTCCTGGGTGTGTTACTTTTCTGACATTGATTCCTGATCTTGACTTCAGCCTGGTATTTTGACTATGATTCTTGCTGCCTGAACCGACTCTGGATTGACTACTCTGCTTCTTTAACCCCTCAGATACTGTGAACTGTGTTTGGAACCTGCTGCTTCCTCCTTGGTCCGCAACTCCAAACTGAGCCTTCGGGCCCTCACAATAATCAGTCTGAAGAGATGATAAAAAGTAAAGAGAGAGTGGAGAGCAAGATTAGAAGGGCATGTGGAAAGGGCATAAACAGGAAAGGTTTTGGATAGCACATCAGAAATGGGAAACACGTTGAGAAGGGAAGAGAACGTGTAAGAGGAGTAATAGGAGAGAGATATGGGAGAAAAAAAGAGCATAGAGATTCTTTGTACAGCACCACGTTATTTAAAAATGCCTTTATTCAAACTTCCATGGCAGAACCCGGTCAGCAACGTTTCAGGCCTAATATGGCCGAGCTTGTTAAAAGGCCATATTAGGTCTGAAAAGTTGCTGACCGGGTTCTGCCATGGAAGTTTGAATAAAGGCATTTTTAAATAATGTGGTGCTGTACAAAGAATCTTTATTTTGCTGATCTTGGTGGAGGATGGACCACTGGTGGTACGTGCACCTATTTCTATGTAAAGTTGGGGAATTTGAGCTGACTCGAATTTGTTTCTCAGAAAAAAAGAGCATAACATAGGGTAAGGATGAAGACAAAAGAAAAGTAAGTTCAGAATAGATAATCATGTAGGAAAGCACAAAGAAGGAAAATAAGAGCATTCTGTATGCACATGGATAGGGGACTAGAGAACTAGAGACAAAGGAAATAAGCAAAACATAATAAAGAAGGAGAATAGAAAAGAGGACAGGAGATACTGTACATGCTACTATAATATAAAGCATGGGTCCCCAAACTTTTTTTTATCCATGAGCCACATTCAAAAATAAAAAGAGTTGGGGAGCAGCACACACATTAAAAAAGTCCTTGTGGTGCCAAATAAGGGTTGTGGTTGGCTATCTTGTATCCCCTGTGTGGACTGGCAGCCTACAGGAGGCTCTGTTTGGCAGAACACCTGGTTTTATGCAACCAAAACTTGCCTCCAAGCCAAAAATTCAAAAATAAGAACCTGCTTTGAGGCCACCGGGAGCAACAGCCTAGGGGTTGGTAAGCAACATGTTTCTCGCAGGCCACTGATTGGGGATTATTGATATAAAGGATTGTATCCTACAATGGTGTTATTGAGGCATACAATGTATGTATCCTACAGTAAATGGGATATATTCAGTAGAATAATAATAGATGGAGCAGACCCAGCGACTACAGGTAAACCAAGGTCAAGAGGAGCCATATGAAAATGTGGGTGGAGCAGGTGGAAAGTCAGTTAAATGTGTGATGAAGAGGGACCACAAAAATTTTTTTGCTTAGAGTGCTTGGGGAGGTCAAGTTAAGCTTTTGGTTGATTGAGGATTATATAAAGTATACAGTATATGGGATTCTATTGATGTTTTCTCAACATTTTTGCCTAGGAAAAACAATTCAACTCAAATGAGAAAAAATATTTGCATTAAGGTCCTCAGCAGGGAATATCTGATGGTCATGACAGACTTGAAAGATGCTTAACAGCGAAAAATTTCTGCAAGTGACTGTTCATCTGTAAGAAATATTAATGCATCTTCAGTTTGAAACTCCCATCCTCAGTTCTAATCTTCAGAGTCTTTACAAAGGTCATAATATTTCTGGCAATAAGAGAGAGAAAATCTTATACAAAGTTTGAAAGGCTCCAGGATATGTCTGCTCTGCTATGTGAGTGCTAAGACTCATAAAGGCTGCCATTCTGGAAACAAAACTTAAATCAGAGTGTCTTAGGGACACATTTTGCTCCACTACCTGCAGAATTTATGTTAAAACTACCAAACTTTATTTGTCTCTGTCGCTTTACAACTGCCCACAAGATAAGAAAATTTAGAGCCTAGATGTGCTAAGGGAGACACATCTGGTCAGTACTGAATCCACTCATAATGGATTTATTTTATCCACACCATTTAATCACTAGTCAACCAGAGAAATAGATGTGCTGACACCCCAATTATGTACTAATAAGAAAATAAAGCCAGAAGCTTCCAAGTGGCTACATTTAGTCGCAACATAAATTGCTCAGGTGAAAATGTCAAACATTCTACATACGTGATGGTGAGAATTAGAGTTCAAGATAATTTTATTTAAATGTACTTTTTATTATTTGATCTGTGTCTTTTTTACTAGAAATTTTAAATCCTGTTGTTTTGCTCTAAAATTATACCAAGAAACACAGCATCTGAATTTTTCTACTTGTGGATATCACAAATTTAGTAGTAAATTAATAGTGATTAATACACATAAGCTCACACTTAATAAGCTTCATCGCCCTCACAATTTTGCTCTTTCCCTTATGTAGAGGGCTTAGCGGTCTTATGTTTGGCCTGTTAGAGGGGATAAATGGTTGCTCAGAGTTTGATTAATACTGATATACTGATATGCTGAGCACCTGATGTGGGTTTACAATAGTGACCCATTGAGGGCTTACTTACTGCCAGAGTTGCAACCGTATTGTCCTTGTAAACACTGTATTGCCTCAATTCACACATGGTTTGAAATTTCAAGTAAATAAACTAAACAAATATCTATGAGAGTATGAATTATCTTGAACCATTCTCACCATCATGTATGTAGTGTGTGTGACTTAGTTCTGACATTTTCCCCTGAGCAAATGATGATGCAACTAAATTTACCTGCTTGAAAGCTTCTGGCTCAATTTATTTGTTTGTTCTGAATCTTCCAGACCAGTTCCTGTTAAGCTCCTAAACCATTCTTGTCTTAAAGGAATTCTGTCATGATTTTTATGGTATCGTTTTTATTACTAAATGGCATTGTGTCAATTGTCAAAAAAATAATTCTACACTAAAAATGTTATTCTTGGACCAATAAATGTTTTTTTTAGCTTAATATTGGTGTGTGGACAGTCATCCCAGGTCATTGTGCCTGATATGTTGCTTTCAGAAAGACCCAGCACTTAATATTCAACTACATAATACAACTGCTTTCAGATAAGCTATTATGTCACCTACTCAGTTTAACTTGTAGAGTTGCGGTCAGGCTTGGGTGTTTTACTACTGAGAACTGGCCTCATACTTACCACTAGGTGGGGAGCAATGCAGGTGTCAGGGAGCTGTTATCTTGTTACCTTCCCATTGATCAGTTGATAGGCTGTAAGAGGGTGTTAATGTCACTCCATCTTGCAGTGCAGCAGTAAAGAGTGACTGATGTTTATTACAGTATAAAGGACATGTCTGAAGCACCTGCAAAGCTAACATGTCTAGCCCCATGTCAAATTTTAAATTAAATATTAAAAAATTGTGTTTGCTCTTTTGAAAATTGGATTTCAATGATTCTGCTGGAGGAGCGTTATTAACTGATGCATTTTGTAAAATGGTTTCCCATAACAAAATCTCTTTACCCTTACTAGACTTCACACGAAATTTAATACAATCTCTCCTGACCAAGCAGCACTAAATACCTCCCACACCCCTGTCTCCACCAAATGAAGGTACCACTGAGAAACTACCAATTTTACTGGGGGATCTAAAAAGAGAGAAAGAGTAGGGATGCACCGAATCCAAGATTCGGTTCAGGATTAGGCCTTTTTCAGCTGGATTCGGCCGAATCCTTCTGCCCGGCCAAACCGAATCCGAATCCTAATTTGCATATGCAAATTAGGGGCGGGAGGGAAATTACGTGACTTTTTGTCACAATACAAGGAAGTAAAACATGTTTTCCCCTTCCCACCCCTAATTAGCACATGCAAATTAGGATTCGGATTTGGTTTGGTATTCGGCCGAATCTTTCACAAAGGATTCGGGCTGTTCGGCCGAATCAAAAATAGTGGGTTCAGTGCCTCCCTAGTTCGCAGGAAAGATTGTAATTGTTACATATATGGCCACCTTAAAGGAAAACTATACCCCAAAAATGAATACTTAATCAAAAGATAGTTTATATCGTATTAAGTGGCATAATAAAGAATCTTACCAAACTGGAATATATATTTAAGTAAATATATATTCCAGGATTCGGATTTGGTTCGGTATTCGGCTGAATCTTTCACAAAGGATTCGGGTGTTCGGCCGAATCAAAAATAGTGGGTTTGGTGCATCCCTAGTTCTCAGGAAAGATTGTAATTGTTACATATATGGCCACCTTAAAGGAAAACTATACCCCCAAAATGAATACTTAATCAACAGATAGTTTATATCGTATTAAGTGGCATAATAAAGAATCATACCAAACTGGAATATATATTTAAGTAAATATTGCCTTTTTACTTTTTATCTCTTGCCTAGAATCACCATTTTGTGATGGTCTGTGTGCTGCATCAGAGATCACCTGACCAGAAATACTGCAGCTCTAACTGTAACAGGAAGAATTGTTGAAGCAAAAGACACAACTCTGTCTGTTATTTGGCTCATGTGACCCAACAAGTATGGTTTGTTTAGTTAGTTTGTGTGCACAGTGAATCTTACGATCCCAGGGGGCGGCCCTTATTTTTTAAAATGGCAATTTTCTATTTATGAATACCCAATGGCACATACTACTAGAAAAGTATATTGTTATGAAAATGGTTTATTTACATGAAGCAGGATTTTACATATGAGCTGTTTTATGCAGACCTACATTGTTTGAGGGTATAGTTTTCCTTTAAGTCACCTGTTCAAATATCTGCTTGTAGCAACCAATTAACTACAGACTTTATTCCAATCTTCTTATAGAGAGTTATTTCCGTTTTCTGCAAAAAAGACTGCTGAGACTTTGCTGCCTCTCCAGCCCATGCTTGCCCTATAACCTACCTGGGAATATGCTGCCCAGAGGTCATACCTCTACCCTCTGTTTGCCTATCTGCCTCAGAATCCCATGCCGTGAATAAGTATAGTCAGGACCATTTGGGAGGTTATCTGGCCATCAACATCTACTGCCTGCTTTTTCTTTGTACAGCCAAAATTAAAAGCCAAGTTTGAGAATAGCTTATTTGAAGTGGGTTTAAAATGGATCCTTACAACGTTTCTGCTGTTCTAGACTGTTCACTTGCCAGTTCATTAAGGGACTTTTTCTATAAATATGTCATATTTTTGCCCTTATTAAAAAGGGGCAAACCTAACTGCTTGGCCAAACAGGACATAGGATAATTTAAGTCCATAATAAAAGCCTTGTCTTCAGAAACAGAATCTCTTCTCTGCTGAGCTATTCTTTTTCAGGAGGAGAATGGCTAACTTCATTTGTGCACCTATTTTTCTAAAAGATGCACTCCTTGTGAACAAAATAAATAAAATAAATAAAATAAATTTTCAGACCAATTATAAAAATTACAGATTGCCTCTCCTCCCAGCATGCATAGCTCATGTTGCTCAAAAGTGCAGTATTTTGCACTTTCTATTGACAAATATTATTTGCCATTAAAATAAATAAAGGGGGATATTTCATGATTTTGCAGTTCCTCTTCCTGAGCTTGGAATTGTTTGGCAACAGAAAACTCCCTGTATCACCCATGTACCACTAGCCTAAAAATGCTGTTGTGCTGTGTGAATGGCTGCTTTCACTTCTATGAAGTGCTATCGTAGGCAAGTTCCATGCATTGTCCTTTTTTATTAAAAGAGTTTGTTGTCAACCATATGCTTTCAAGGGGAAGACTGAAATGATGGCTTTATTTACTGTAGCTTTTAGTTTTAAACAGATAAGATGACCTACAAAGTTTCCTATGTTTCTGCAGGATGCATTTTCTCCACTTTTACCAATTTTGAAATCCAAAATAGTAACAGTGGCTCCACTAATATAACTGGATGTAATTGATCCCTGTTATGATGCTTTCCATATAATCTCGTTTATTTTGAGCAATGATTAAGTTATAAGCATCCGGGATACATTACATAATTGAGCAAATAAATGTGCTCCCCCTGATTGTATTTTTAATACACAATTTTCACCCTTGGTTCATTTTAATATATACCAATAAAGGTTAAATTTTATCCTTTTGTTCTTGGGATTTATGTAACATTAAATGGGATGGTGCAACATTTTGGGTCATTCTTTCTTCTCAATAAAACGTTTAGTAACAGTGGCCCTTTGCTTATTTGCTTATTAATTTAAAGCTACATTTGATGCAACCTTACATTCTGTTCATTATATTGTATGTCTCTACCCAATCTAAACTAAGTAAAAGCAGCTAAACCTAACTGAGAAAGATGGGGAGCTACTGGGGTTATATTTAAAGGTAAATATCTTTGCTTTGGACACCTGTAACTCTCAGCTGAAACAATAAGTTATTGTATATAGTTTCTAACTGTAGGCTAATGGCACACAGGGGATTTCAGCATTTTTCAGCAGGCCCATAATTGCCCACACACCTCCCATTAAGTTCAATGGTGACACACCAACCACTTTCCAGAAAGAATGCATTAGCTCCAATTTTTGAGTGCTTTTGTTCTTGCCCAAACATGATCCAAGTACCGTTAACCTTATTCTATGTTAGAATGTACTCACAGCAGTTTTAATTGATGGGCAGACGTGGCACTTGCCCACATTCTGTTAGGACAGCAAGAATACAATCACATTTTTCTCTTTAAACACTTTTGTGCCAAGCTTCAGTTTAATCAACAGGAAGATCTCTGCAACATAGCCATTTTCATTTATTTGCCTTTCTATTGAAACAAATGTTCCTAATGGATCTTAAAAAATAGAGAATTTTTTCTTGTAACAGTAGACTGTGAGGTTCTGCAAATTTGTTTTCCAGCTTGCTCATTTACTTTTTCAAATTGACAAAAGGGTCATGGCAGACCAAACCTTTGCATGTGGAATGTTAGCCATACAATAAAGGTGTAGTATTACATATTGTCCTGTGCTGTATATCTATACTTCTGCTTTTGTATTGTTTGTCTTATATTTACGGTTACGCTGTAGTTAATTTCACCTGCTTGAGGATATTAGTACCACAAATTTTCTTTGCACTTGGCTCACCATATTTGCTTTCTGCTTTATCTCTTGCATAAGCTATATTTCTCTCAATTAAAGAACATCAAAATGATGAAATAGAAACCTGCAATATGCAGGAGTTTATTAGATCTGTAGACAACTTCATTTTTGAAAGCAGTATTAAGTATAAATACTACTGCTAGGAATCATTAGTAACATTAACAATTAAGTGTACATGTTTTGGAAGCTTATAAATAAAGTCTAAAATGCTGATTGCAGCTTGTATTAGTTATGTCATAAACCTTTATTAAAAGAGACAGTTTGTTACAGATATCATGGTAGAGCCAGAACCAAAGTATAAGTGTAAAACAATGTTGGAGAGAGGAAATGCAGTATATTTAACAGAATGAGAAATGCCAGAGGGCATGAAAGAATAGGGTAGGAGAGGGCTGTCAGGATACTCATTGGTTGGCCTAGGTTCATACATGAAGAACTTAATTGTCTCCCATAAATCAAGAGGAAATATGTGGGCAGTGGAAATAGAAATGAAAGGGACAGTCAATAGAAAGTGGTGTGAAATAAAAAAAAATTATGGAAAATAGAGAAAAGGGGTAAACTGGGAGCACAGAGAAAGAGGAAGGGAGGAGAATCGGAAACCCAGTTACACTGTAAACTGTACGGGGAAGGGTATTGCTTCCTATTGTGTCTTTTACCACATGGCACTTAATCACTGTATATGTATACTTATTTATTTATTTACTATTATTTATTATAATGTTGTCTTCCCTGTGTGTACTTTTTATATGTACAATTGTACAGCACTGTGTATCCTAGCAGCACTTTATGAATAAAGTTATACATACATACAAAAGATTTAAGCTTGCCATAAAGCACTGAAAATAATGTATCACTTTCGGTACATGTATGGCTAGCAGGGCAGCCATCAGGGGGGGACAGGGGGGAGAGTTGTAGGGGGCCCCGAGGGTAAGGGGGGCCACGCCACACTTACTTGATTAGCCGGGCCCCCCATCTTTCTGAGAGCCGCTGACTTCGGGAAGGCATGGACGTTTAAGGGGCCCTGGCCACCAATTTTCTTATAATGTGTGGAGGGGGGGCCCTGGCCACCAATTTTTTTCTCATGTGGGGTCCTAGCCACCAATATTTTTTAATGGGGGGGCCCTGGCCACAAATGTTTTTTATGGGGGGCCCTGACCACCAATATCTTTTTATTTTTTATTGCGGTGGGCGCAGTCCAGGGGGTCCAGGAAATGTTGTCGTATGGGGCCCTGCGATTTCTGATGGCGGTCCTGCTGAGTAGTAAGACCATGTTGTACTTACCCTTAACTCAGGGAACTTTTAAGCCCCAGCCAATTAATATATGTTAATTAATATATGTCCCATACCTGTACCCTGTACAGGTATGGGACCTGTTATCCAGAATGGGACCTGAGGGGTTCCAGATAAATCTTTTCTTCTGAACTTTCTGGATAATGGGTTTCCGGATAACGTATTACATACCTGTACTAACATTTTTAAAGATATTAGAAGTGACTTTGGAGTTAGTGGAGTTTAGCACTTGGCCTGCAGCTCCATTCTTTTATTTGTTCACAGAACTCTTGGCATACATTATCTATTTTATATAGATTTATATACACATACACACTTATATTTATATGCTTACTGACAAATTATATACTTCTATCAAATTATCTCTCATAAGCTAACCATTATAGATTTTGCAATATGTATTTATGTGGAAAGCTAAGTACAATCTCATATTAAATAAATGCCAATATGCACAAAGGAAACAGTTTCCCAGTGTTTTCTGTGTTTTCCAATAACTACTTTAATTCTTTTTATATGTCTGCCTTTTTCCCTAGAAGCAGGAAGTGAGCAGAAGAGGCCCCATCAAGAAGAAGTTCCTCTCCCTGTTGCAGTCAGCATGTGTCAGATCCACGCATTGCTTGGGATTGGTTCATTTGGCAAAGTAAGTGACGAACATCTGGGAACTGTTTGTCAGAATCAGTTAGGGCCAACTATCCCTAACAAGCCTAGAATTATTGGAAAGCCCCAGAAATGTTGGGAGGCAGCAGGAGGCAACTTTTTAAAATAATTATTTGTTCCTTGCTGCTGTGCTCCTGTTCATAAACTTTCATTCCAACGCTCTTGTCAGTGGCTAGATCTCTCATTAATGTTTATCTTCTACAGGTAGGATGAAGTATAGATGCAAGCCATGTCTCACCATACTGTAACAAGTGTCGTGGCCTAGGCTGCGGTTAATCCAGCCCCAGAAATAAACTTCTAATCATATATCTTTTTCTGTATTTTTTTCAGGTGATGTTGGCATCTTTGCCCAACAAGAGCCAGCACGTGGCCATAAAGGTCATAAAGAAGAGCAGCCAGGACCAACTTAGTGAAACCGTCACTGAGGCTCACGTGCTGAATATGGCTGCTGGATGCCCATTCCTTTGTCAAGGATATGGATCCTTCCATACTCAGGTACAAGATAGTGTCAAAACATTAATGGCATTGTATCTATCAAAGGGTGAAGTAGAACTTGCCACAGTTCACCAGAGAGAAATTTCATAGCTCTCAGTTTTATGGGAATTAAAGGGGTTCGTTAATTAAACTGTGAACTATGCCTATTAAAATCCCAACCAATTTTTTCACTTTATCTATTTGTCTCTAATCTAATTGATGTATCTATCGACTATCTGTCTATATGTCTTTGTATTAATTTGCCTTTCTGTGTAAGTGTCTATATGTTTATCTCTATGATAACATATCTGTATCTATGTAAGCTGAATATATCTCCCAGCCTATCTCTATATCGGTCAGTGCCTATTTATCTGACTATACATGATTTCTCTATCTTTTGTTAGCCTCCTCAAACACAAAATCCATTATTGACTTCTGTCTTGTGCTGTAATGTAGGGGTCTCCTGCCAGTTGCCCTATTTTTTATCATATCATGAGCTCAATAATGGGGTTAACAATATTTACAGATCCTTCTCCATTATGGGAACCTTGCACCAACAAGTCTATAGTAGATATGTTTACTAAGTATTTCCAAGTTGGAGTTTTCTTCAGCCATAACATCAGTGTGTGTATAGTAATGTCAATGCAGCCTCATAATTTGATCATCTTCATCAGGATAATATGACAAAAGAGAACTTGAAAGACAATAGATCAGTTTTCCTCTTAAAAATAATTAAAAAAAAAATAGTTTTATGCAAAAAGCCATAATCATTCATGTGTGTTGGGATCATATATGTTTGGGCTTTAGAAGCGTTTTCTTTTCTTTCTCCAACCAGCGGCATGCTGTTATGGTCATGGAGTACATCAGCGGAGGAACCTTGGATCAAAAGATTTTGGATTCAGGACTTCTGAAGATGAATTCAGTAAGATAAGTGGCTCATTGTGTGATAGGAATAAGACATTAAAAAGGCAGTGAGGGGTGTTACCTAGATAACCTAGATTGTCCATATGAAAGCAAGGAAACGGTCACCATTTTGTTTTTTCCACTATCATTTTATTACAGCACTTGAGAAATATTACTTGTTTTATGTGTATCTGATGATGTAATCAACAATATATTCCTCTTTTAAAAAGTGCTGTCCAGTAGCCCCACTTCCCTTTGCCATGAATCCTGGACTCTTACTACGCTAATGCCTATTTTTTCTGTAGTCATAGCCATAAACAAAAATACATGAGAGTATAATAATGGCATAAAATTAATGTAGTTGTCTAATATTCTCATATTTGCATGAGACTGGATGCATTTGTATATTTTTTATTAAAGTAATAGATGGCATGTAACTGTGTGTTAAAAGCTTAATTTAAGAATTAGGTGTTAGGTACAGGGCTAGGCTGTGCCTTGCGGCTGCTGGTGACCTCTAGCCTACATTAAATAATTGGATACCCACATCCACCCACCTACTGCACATATGTGTGTGTGTGCGCACACTTTGTGCCTGTTTTTGTTGCACTGTGGTACTTGCCATAGGATAATAAATGAGACCTAATTAAGTATAGTAAGCATGGTTCTGATTAAGGATTAAGAAACAATAGGCTAGAGAAAATATTATTTATTCATTATAACTTTTAAATAATGGTTGCTGGGTTTTTTTCCCCCCAAAGATTCTACGCAGCGGAGATGGTTTGCGCCCTGCAGTATCTCCACTCAAATGGGATTATCCATCGGTATGTTGCAAAAAACTCTCACTGTATTTCTGTGTTTATTCTTCATTTCAATTTAAACTTGTATCACAAATCACACTGTTCATAGCAGAGAAGAGTTAAAAAAAAAATCAATATATTTGTTGAATTCACGGGGTCCTTCACCCAAAAATGTTTTTTTTTTATTTGCACTGTGAAGCAAAATGGATGTTTAATATGGGGTGCCGTTTGTCCCAAATACATTCTGTATACAAAACTATCCCTAATACAGAGAATTAATGTCTCTCATGTTATATAAGTATTTGTGACCATACACAGAGAAAACAAATATACAAAATACTTATTTCTATTAAAGAATGAAAACAAAATCTGGTTAGTGCACAAAAGGATGTCATTATATCACAAACTCCATTCTGTACATTTTAACAAGCAATCTGTCTCATATCTGACACACTTATGAGCAAAATTACTTACAGAATGAATTATGTAAAAACAAAGTTGGACATAATATATAATAGTGTAACTTACTAGTGCTTGTCAAGCTAGATTTGACTGACAAAATAGATATCTGTGACAGAAAGCAAGTGTTTTTTCTTTTCTAGGTAATCAAAGATGAGGAGTATGATGCAGGAATAGACTGGTGGAGCCTTGGAATCGTCATATATAAAATGACTTGTCAAACTTCACCAACAACATTCTCTATAAGGAGCCCTACATCCAGAATGGCTCAACAAAAAACTGCAAGATCTCCTGTGACAGGTGAATATAGGAACTACAAGGGATGTCACAAGCTCTGCTATACAGGCCTGTATTCTAGCAAGGCCACAAACACCCAGACATAGGGTGGCTCAAATTAAGAGGTGGCCTGTCACTAGGGTTGCCACCTTCATTAAAAAAATTTACTGCCCAGTGGAGGGCAGGCACCAAAATGGGGCGGAGCTACGTGGTGTGCCGCTTAAAGGGGCGGAGCTACACAACATGATGCTAAAAGGGGCGGAGTAATATCGCACAGCACTGGAAAAAGGGTAAGTTATTTTCGAATTGGGGGCAGGCCAGGGGCTTTTTTTAAAGGGTATTTCAAATTACCGGCAATTGCATTGCCGGTAAATTTGCAATACCGGCCCCGGCCTTGGCAGGCTAGGCCGGTAAAATACCGGCCGGGTGGCAACTCTACCTGTCACCCAGCCACACCTGCAATTTGTTTAAATGTGATCTGTGTAAGATCAAAGAATGCAGTTGCACACGATCCTGGGGGGCTGGAGTGGTGGAGGATGCTGGCCTCTGGGGGCCCTGAAGAGAAATTCGGTCCTGTTGCTGTCATACTGTATATCTATTTCTGGGTGTGATAACTTTGTACAGATCTAGCTGGCTCTTTGTGATATGAATGGCAGATGTTTAACTCCAACAATATATATAAATCACTGATCTCTTTTTCTTATACTTTAGCTTCTGACGAAAGATCCTAAGAAGCGACTTGACCGCAATGGGAACAATCGAGGGCACCCATTTTTCCATTCCATCGATTGGGTGAACCTAGAAAAGCTGAATGTACAACCCCCTTCCAAACCAAAAACAGTAAGTACATGTCTGCCGTATGAATGAAAAGACACAGATTTACCTTTAGACATTACACTACACATCCACCAGTGCCACTGCCCTACTACTATGCTAAGTATTGGATCTGTTATCCGCACTGCTCACAAAACTGGTAAAACAGTTCACTGAAGTGTTTTATATAATGAATCAGCTATACATTTTTGCCTAATTCACTTGCAATGATAAAGCAATACCATGTATATAAAGTTTAGCAGCCCAGCATTCTGTAAATTCAAGGAAAAGAATAACTAGACTGCTCCATTATTTTGTAACTGCTGGCCACCCTGCACAGTGTTGTGTCTGCAACTGCATTAAACCCTCTCCCTGTACTTGCCAACAAAGTGCAGAGATGAACAGCGGATTTGGTGCAGCCACTCAATAGACTTTAAGGCAGTGGGGTTGATTCAGTAGGGACAGTAGGTGCAGGGCAGGTCTTGACTGGGAGTCAAAAAAGGCCCTAGCATTCCAAGTACACAAAGGTACAAACAGCACCCACCAGCCCACTAAATAGTGACTTTCTATGGCATCATACAGCAGCCCATAGATTGCCAGTCTGAGCCTGGAGCAGGGGGATTTTATAGCTAAAATGGATAGTAGTTTAGTTCTGATGTGAGAACACCACTGTAGAGTGTAATTTTTCCTAATTCTGTGTAACCTTAGAACATTTTTCAAATTTCCTTCTGGAAACTTCTGAAAATAAGTAGCCGGAAGACTAAAAGTACTTTTACAACTTTGTGTCTCTAACCCTTTTATGTTCATTACACTGGAGAGATAAGCCTGTAATTCGGCCATTACCCTCCCAACTCTGGTTTATTTACTGGGGCACTCAAAAGCATCCTCTAAATGACAATCACCGCTAGCATTCTCAAAATTCTCTTAGGTTTCAAGTAACTTCTTATCTAGCTGCTCAAATGTCCTTCTAGAATCTCCCAGCTTTAATAGAGAAAAGAAAATCCAGAAACACCAAACATTTCAATTACAGAATAATACAATTACACAAGGAGGTGCGCCTTTAACTAGTAAATGGGCAAAAAATCTTCTTTCCATACTATAGATCTTTACAAGCAGATAATATGGACAGGGCTAGGCTAGGCTAGAATTGACCCTTTGAAAAACTCAGTTATCCTGCTCCAATAATAAGAAAAGCAGTATTTATTGAAAGCAGTATTTATTGATTTTATTGATTGTGATAGACATTTAAAGGACAAGGAAAGTCTAAAATAGAAGGCTAGAAATGCTGTATTTTGTATACTAAACATAAACATGAACTTACTGCACCACAAAGCCTAATCAAAAAAATGATTTATGCTTTCAAAGTTGGCCACAGGGGTCTGTCATTTTGTAACTTTGCCCGACCCCGACCCTGACCCTGCACATGCTCAGTGTGGTCTGGGCTGCTTAGGGGTCTTCATAAGCAAAGCTGCTTGAATTATGTATGGATGGGAAGTAAGGCGGGGGCTCCCCCTGCTGTTCATAAGTATGATTGTTTCCCTGCTCAGCAGTTAGGGACCATCTGACAATTCCTAACCACAGCAGTAAATGAAGGGAGAATTTCACTGCATACAGTCAGGTTTCTTATAAAAACGGTACACATTTTTTAATTAAAGTATATTGGAGATTTTATTTATTTTTCATTATAGAAAGTAAAAATGGGATTTTATTTTTTTGCCTTTCCTTGTCCTTTAATATTTTGTATTAGAGTAATTACTAATGGTGTCCAGTTTACGTTACATTTGTTACTGTAATATTAATTTCACTGCAACGTCAGCAGAATTAGCAGTATTATGAAGTTATTTTATTGTGACTGAAAAATAAGCTAAATATTTTGCTTTACTGCAGGTGCCATCGGTGGATTTCGGCAAGACAATTGAAGAGCCGCTGTCGTTCTTGGAGTCTATAAAATACAAGATGTCTTCAGAATACCTCATGCCGTCATCCCAGTTGGAGCACCCAAGCCATTGTTGGACATCCAGGAATCTCTGCCATTCTCAGGCCCAACCAATGGCCATCAACTCTCCATACCATCCGTCTCCATTTGGTCCTTTTGGCTTCTCCGTCCAGCCTTACACTGCATATTGGCCTCATGTCGGCTTCTACCAACAGCCTTTTCTATCAGTTCCTTATAATCTCCATCCTTTCCTTGGTCCTGTTATTAGACCTCTGCCAGGTCCAGTCATAGTCCCAATTTCTCATAACCTGCCTCTTGATGTCATCAACACCCCTTGGCTCCCTCCGCCAGTTTCAGTCTTAGTCCCAGTTTATCATAACCTGCCTCTTGATGTCGTCAACACCCCTTGGCCTTTTCCATCACACCTGCAGTAACCATCGTCCTTCGGCTCTATCATTGGCCCTTAACATCTTGAGTCTCAGGCCTTTGTCACTTTTCCCTAATGCTTATTTTTGACCCTTCCTTGTTACTAACACTTGTTCTCTGCCTCTAGCCTTTTCCAATGGCTACTGTCTCTGGCCCTTTACATCGGCCTTTTCCATCACTCACTGTTTCTGCAGTGGCCCATTCAACCGCCTTTACTTCTAGCCCTTACCACCGGGTACTGTCTCTGGCCCTCACCATCAGCCCCAACATTGGCCCATTCCATTGGCCTTTATCTCTAGCCCATAACATCGGCTACTGTCTCTAGCCCACTCCAACGGCCCAAACACTGGCCCATTCCATTGGCCTTCACCTCTAGCCCTTAACATCGGCTGCTGTCTCTGGCCCTTACCACCGGCCCCAACACTGGCCCTTTCCATCGGCCTATACCTCTAGCCCATAACATCGGCTACTGTCTCTAGCCCACTCCACCGGCCCCAACACTTGCCCATTCCATCGGCCTTCACCTCTAGCCATTAACATCGGCTACTGTCTCTATCCCACTCCACCGGCCCAAACACTGGCCCATTCCATCGGCCTTCACCTCTAGCCCTTAACATTGGCTGCTGTCTCTGGCCCTCACCACCGGCCCCAACACTAGCCCATTCCATCTGCCTTTACCTCTAGCCCATAACACCGGCTACTGTCTCTAGCCCACTCCACTGCCCCCAACACTGGCCCATTCCATTGGCCTTCACCCTAGCCCTTAACATCGGCTATTGTCTCTAGCCAACTCCACCGTCCCAAACACTGGCCACTCTATTGGCCTTATACTCTAGCCCTTTACATCAGCTGCTGTCTCTGGCCCTCACCACCGGCCCCAACATTGGCCCACATTATCAGCCTTTACCTCTTGCCCATGCCATTGGCTCTTAACATCAGGCATTGTCTGTGGCCCTAACCACTGTCCCTTCTATTGATCTTTACTTTAACAATAGCCCACTCTATCGGCCTCTGACTGCAGCCCTTAACATTGGCAGCGCTCTCTGGCCTTCACCACCGGTCCATTTACATATAGCCCTTTCCACCAGCCCCAAAATGTATCCCTTACACTACAATCTATAACACACCAAACTTAAATTCTCTTTACTGCAGCATTTTCAATAGTATCCAGCTAAGCCCTAAGCATTTTTTCCCCATTTGAGGCACATTGGACACGGCCTCAGAGGGTTTTTTCGCCTTCCTCTGGATAAGCTTTATAATAAATAGGAATTATGTGAACTAAAAATACAATTTCAAATAACCTAAACTACCAGAATAATCTTTTTTTTTCATGAATTGGTTTTAATTAAATTCTTTATTTATAAAAAATAATAAAGGCATATAAAATCTATAAGTGTTTGGATATTGGACTCATTTGGACTAATTTGTATGGCAAAAAAGTGTGAAACAACATATTTATGAGGTGCATCCGGGCCTGGCTGGAATATATTTAGGATAATTATGGACTCCATACAAAAACTTTTTTTGCAAAGTAAAGAAAAATATCATTCTAAGTAATATACATTTATTTTAAATGTTCAATGGTCAAAAAAACAGGGCCGGCGTCAAAAACGGGCGCCGGCGTCAAAAACGAGACGCCGGCGCCGTTTCGCGAATTTTTCGCCGTTTCACGAATTTCGCGCGAAATTCGCGAATTTTTCGGCGAAGCGAAACGGCGCAAATTCGCCCATCACTAGTAAAAATCAGTATTTGGGTGGAGGATCTCTTGTAACATATTGCTAAGCTGTTACATTACTACAAAATAGGCTCACTCGCATGCAGCATGTTTCCGATTATTCCAATCTATATGGTTCAAAAAAATGTTGACTAGAGTACTGGTGCCATTTGCAACCAGAAAATATAAAACCCAGTCGTGCATTTTATTCACTTGGAAAAATAAGCCATGTATTAGGGCAGGACTACACAGCCGATTTCGCAGCGATCTGATGCGCTGCGTAAAAGCACAGACGTCACGTCGGATGCGACAGAAATAAGGTAAGTAATTCAATTGTCGCATCGTGTCACATTGTTGATGCGATGCAAAACGACTGTCGGATGCAGACACTGCACGCTGCGTCTGCATCCAACAGTAGTGTCGCATCAACAATGTGTAGTCCTGCCCTTAGACAATCACAGAGCAGCAGGATAAAGCTGGCCATACATGAGGAATAAAGTCTTGAGGCAAGTTCGAGTCCCTTTTTTGTATGTAAATATTCTTTTCTGTACTTTTACGTCAGTGCTAGGTTTCATTTAGTCAATAGCCTGTAAGAGAAGAAACCTGATAGCTCATGTCAGTCCACTCACATCAGCTACAGTCCAGACTGCAAAGGAGGTAACATTGGATGTGGGATACTTGTTCTCTCCTGTCTGGGATGTAACCTCTGCAATGTTCAGTCATTGCATAATTCAGCTGCTGGAGAGATATCTGCATTCAATAACCACCTGTACAGTAAAGGCACCCATTCTTTAGTTGAATATTTATGAAATATATAAGGAATAATGATAAAGTAACTACAGACACAGAAGTCCTCACACCCTCTATGGGGCTCCCGCTGCCCTCACACACCACTAGCCCCTCCCCCTGTGTACGCACCTTATACTTCACTTTTGCCTTGATCCACCAAGTTATTTCCTTGTGTTCCACTGGAACAGTCCAACCCTGGGCACAGAGATCAACACTGAATGCAATAGAAACAGAAACAAGACAATTTTTTTAGTATGTTTAGCTTTGGACTGTTCTGGAAACCTAAGAGCAGGAAACCCATGCGTGCAGCTCACAGGATTGCATAGAACTGCATTGCACAGCGACTATTTCTAAAAACCTTCCCAGGGGTCACTGTAGGCATGTTCCTTTGGGGAGTATATGTTTCTGTTTTTAACAGACTGGGCTCTCCAACCCTAACAAGGTTCAGCCAACATTTCTCCTTTACGTGCTTCAGTCTCCTAATAAACAACCAGCTTGTTATACAATCTAATGTGTATTGTAGAAAGTGATTTAAAGGACACCTATCATCAAAAAATAATTTCCTCCACCAGAGGTATGGGCTAAAAGAGCCTGCACCTGGTTTGGGGGAAACAATAGTTTGCATATGCAAATTAGGATTCGGATTTGGTTCGGTATTTGGCCAAATCTTTTGCGAAGTATTCGGAAGTCCGGCCGAATCGAAAATAGTGGATTCAGTGCATCCCTAATGTGAAACCTTTTAAGTAGTGTCAGAGTGAAAAGCCTCTTATTTAAATACATTTTAGAAACTTTGTATCTTTTTCTGGCTGTTCAGTGCAGGAGATCAAAGAGAAAGCCCGGGACATTTCGGTAACAATTCAGGACTGGGGGGTCAAAATCAGGACTGTCCTGCAAAAAAACGGGACATTTGGGAGGTATGGAATGTTACTGGCCTGTGGGGGAGGGAATGGCTATTATATAATATACCAGGGGCACATAGTCAGGGTTGCCACCAGGCCTGTATTCACCTAACTAGCCAGCAAATCACCAGCTAGGGCTGGTGCCAGTAAATATGTAAGGGTTCTTTACCCATAAAACCCTCCCTTCACTGCCCCTCTCCATTGGCAGAACACTGGACAGGGTTGGGAATGGAATCTATATGTGGTGGCAAGAGGGATGATGGGCTTAGTCATAGGCAGCAAAACAGTTTGTAAAGGGGAGAACGGGTGGATAATTGCAAACTTACCAACCGGTGGCAAATATTGCACCTTTTGTTACAAAACTCCAAATGGCAACATTCAAATGAAATAGAAGTGAACTGCACATTTAGTGGGAGGGTCTAGATGGAAGCAGAGCACCACTTACATGTTTAATTATCAATCCCCCAACACACAACAGTAACAGTACATTGTGCCTTGTTCTATCGAAACTGCAGTTGAGAGGGAGGTGCCAGAAATATTGACAGCATAGTGCAGCTGTGGACAAGGCTGAACTACCACCATCTGATATTAGTGAAATGCTTAAAGGAAAACTATACCCCCCAAACAATGTAGGTCTCTATTAAAAGATACTGAGTAAAACAGCTCATGTGTAAAACCCTGCTTCATGTAAATGAACCATTATCATAATAATATACTTTTTTAGTAGTATGTGCCATTGGGTAATCATAAATAGAAAATTGCCATTTTAAAAAATAAGGGCCGCCCCCTGAGATCGTAAGATTCACTGTGCACACATACAAACCACATGTAAGGTCACATGAGCCAATTAACAGACAGAGTTCTGCCTTTTGCTTCCTCACTTCTTCCTGTTACAGTTAGTGTTGTAGTATTTCTGGTCAGGTGATCTCTGAGGCAGCACAGATAGAGTCACGAAATGGTGGTTCAAGGCAAGAGATGTAAAAGGGCAATATTTATGTAAATATATATTCCAGTTTGGTAAGATTCTTTAATATGTCATTCAATTTGATATAAACTATCTGTTGCTTAAGTATTCATTTTGGGGGTATAGTTTTCCTTTAAGTATATGTATATTTGAATGTTGGCACACTTTAATAAGCATACTTCAATACAGATCCAAACAGTTGGATCCAATTTTTCAATTAGCAGTTTTTCTTCATGACTACTAATCTTAAACTTTTAAGGCTAATACATTCTCCTAGTCAGTGCTTACAAATCAAAACTTAGTTAGTACTCTTACGCTTAGGTCAATTTCAATAGGGCAGGTACATATAGATAAAGACAAAAGAGATCCTCTAATGCTGTATACACGAGCCCACCCTAAAACAAATGTGGCATGCCCCTCAAATGGTTGGGATAAAAATGTTAACATAGAAATCTTTAATAGTTAGGACTTTGGAAGGCAATCCTGTTTTAAAAAATGAAAAAACCCCAGCTTGTTTTACAACTTTTATGACTTTACAGCGTACGGGATATGATGTCACTGACATAAGATTGAGGAGGATGTAGCTTCATCTAATCAGTTCTCCTGGTCTAAGGTGGTGAAGGAAACTCTGGCGAAAGAGGAAACATTCTGTAAAATTTGCGGAGTAACGATCATTCGCCTGAGCAAAAATACGAATGACCATAGGGCGAGAAACTGCACTAGCGATGGTCAGTTTCGTTAGCAAATTGTTTTCTACACCTGTTAGTAAATTGGTGATGTGATAATTGGAGATTTCTGGCAGATTTACAATAGCGATGGCCTCTTCGCCCTTTAGTAAATCTGCACCTTAGAATTTTTAATTCTCCCCTCACAATCCCTATTCCAGGATTGATTTTTTTTCTGAGCTCTTTCTAACCCAGTAGACATTATAGCAGGATTTAAAATTTTTTATTCTTCATTGTACTCTTCTCAGCCTTTGACTTCAGTACAGGTTAGAGAACAAATACTGGATACAATATCTATGCCCCGGATTTCAGCTTCAGATAAAGCTACACTTAATACTCCCATATAGCTTGTCGAAGTTGAAACGGCAATTAAACAACTCAAGAATAATACTGCCCCTTGGCCAAATGGCTTCCCTCCATCATACTGCAAAGAATTCGGAGATATATTATCCCCTCACTTAGTAATTTTGTTTAATGATATGCTAGCAGGCCATTTACTGCCATCTGAGATGCTTTCTGCTAATCTTTCCCTCATTCCGAACCCAAATAAAGACCACACAAATATTCAGAACTATCAGCTAATATCAGTCTTAAATGTGGATTTTAAATTATTCGCTAAGATTCTGGCTACTAGATGGTCAAAATTTCTCCCTTCTTTAATACAGCCAGACCAATGCAGCTTTATTCAGGGCAGTCAAACAACTGCAGAATAATTAACATAATTTCAGACGTGAGTTCCCCCAATTCCCCTTTATTAACCTTGATACTTGACATCCACAAAGCCTTCGATACAGGGTCCTGACAGTATCTACTCTCTCGGTTACCTAGGTATAACATTGATGGGGCCTTTTTGGATGATTATATTTATTGTGGTAGAGTGACCAAAACAATGTGGGAAAAGGTGTGTTTTCCCTTTAAGATCTCCATAGTGGGAGAGGTAGGCACCAGTATGGGAGTTAATAGACAGAGAATATGTTCTCTGTTTAAAGATTTTGGTGGCCAGGTCCTGAAAGCTGGAATATTCTGGAAAGAACAGGCAAGCCAGATACTCCGATCCATTAGTCCAGCTCATGGATTGGCGCTCACCTTCCACAGATAGGCTGTCCTGTGGAAAGGTATTTAGTTCTACTGAGCCTGTTAGAAATCTCTCTCAGAAAAGGGCACAGAGCAGGAAGGATATCTGCCTATGTGAGGAACTCCGAGAGGGGCTGGGGTGCCACTTGTCATTGTGAGGTGCAGAAAGAGAGACTTGACCAAGTAACAGAGAGTTGGTCTGAGTAAGACATTGGAGAAAAGCCAGGAGGCTGAGCAATCCCCCAGAACATTTGTAAGTACAGGGGTGACCCCTACTTATGTGTTTGCTTACTGGTAGTCCACAAGGGGCCCAGTTAAGTAAGGGCACTCTTCATGTGTGAAGGTAGAGCTCAGTAGGCAGGATTTATTTTTATAATTTGTTTTGTATCCTGAAATGGTCACCCTGGGGTGTGAATAAACTGCATTAAAAAAAAAGGAAAGTCAAATAAAATATTTCAACAGAAAAAAAAGGAAACTGTCTGTTGTGGACCCTGCAGCTTACAGTATTATATGTAAACCATATTGTCTAGATCTCCTTGTCTGGTATGCATTGTTCAAGAATCTACATTCGTAGGAGTACTCATCAGGGTTGCCTGTTATCTCTGTTATTATTTGCGTTAGTGATCAAGCCATTGGCTCATTTCTTACGGAACTCTCTGGGCGTATCTGGGTATAAAGAAAGACACCCAAAAAAATAAGATCACATTGTATGCAGACAATCTTTGCCTTACAACCTCACCAAATTATTTCAGATATTGGATAGATTCCATAAAATCTCAGGTTTGAATGTAAATTCAAGTAAAACAGAGGCACTTCCTATAAATTAACCTGAACCACAAGTGAAGCTACTAGAAGTAAATTTTCCCTTTCACTGGAGGAAAGAGACAGTTGGTTACTTGGGACTTAAACTTACTAAATCATACGCAACAATATATAAGAATAAGTATAAACCGAAACTTCAACAATTGTCCCGCATCCTAGTTGACTGGGATAAACTCAGAATATCCTGGTTCGGCCATATAGCAACTGTGCGTATGATAGTTCTCCCTAAATTACTATATTTATTTTGCACCTTACCTATAATGGTATAAAAACGAAATATTGACATTTTGCAGCAGAAAGTCCTCAACTTTATCTGGCAGAATAAGCTACATAGAGTTAGTAAGGATATTATATATAGCACACAATATTAAGGAGGCCTAAAAGTTCAGCAATTATATCATTATTACAGAGCAGTCAGGCTTGCCAAAATGAAACAGTGGCACTTACCACTCGGTGTGACTCATTGGGTTGATTTTGAAAATGCCTCCAATAATCCTCTAAGAACATCTGCTTTAAAGGAGAACGAAAACCCCCAGCAATGTAAAGTCCCCACTGGCCCTCCTTCGTTGGCCCCCTCTCTGCCTCTCCCCTGCACCAGATTTCTGTCCCCTCTAGAAATAGTGACCGCACATGCAGAGTGAGCACTTCGGAGCTCACGGCCGCCATCTTCTTCTCTTTGGGAAACTTAGTGTCTTCTTCCTCCCCTTCGGCAATTTCCATCTCTTTCGGCGGATACGCCGTTGTCGTGAACCGGAAGATCCAACTGCGCATGCGCCATTATGCCACTCACTTCACGAAGATTACTGAAGAGAAGAAGATGGCACCAGTGAGCTCCTCTGCGCTCACTTTGCATGTGCGGTCACTATTTGGACTATGCAAGGATATCAGATATTACATAACTTGGGGCCTTAAGTCACTTCAAATTTTGAAGGATGAGGCTCAGATAAAAAAAAAACAAATATATTCGATATAATCAAATTTAATTTTTTTTTCATGTGCCCCACATTTGACCACGCTAGAGGAATCACTGATTGAGCAAGCTTGCCATCACCCATTAACTGTAACAAACTATATCTGATGGATCGATAACCTAATTATAGAGCAATCTCCAGACTCGGGGAGCGCCATTTATCAAATTCTGAATTTAACTCAATATTTTTTTTTATAGAACTCTGATCAAATCCACACTGATTTTTTCTCCTTATTTAATTAATTCACTTTTCTGAAAATTTTGTAAGCATGAAAAAAAATGAAAAAAACGGGATAAATACGAATCGTACAAATTTTTATATTTTCCACCCAAAAACGTTTTATTTTTCTGATTTATGCCTGAAAACCAGGAGATCTTCAGATTATTGCAGAAACCAAGCACAGATCAAAAAATCTTTGGGACTTCTCCCATTGACTTATATGCAACCTCGGCAGGTCTGAGATGCCAGATTTTCAGATTCAGACTTTTTCTATCCTCGGGATATAATAAATCCTGAAAAATTTGTGGGGTTTTTTTTCCACAAAAAAATTGTATTTTATACTAAAAAAATACAAATCTTTTGGGTTTTTGCAATTCGGAGTTTAGTAAATAACCTCATATGTGTTCATATATGACCCAATGGATATCTGACTTACAATTACATGATTCCCAAGAGTTATGGCCTAAAATATGGAAATATATACTTCCTTAATGTCCAACAGCAGCACACACTGAGATTTCCTCCCTCCCCCTAATTAGGACAGTAGGACCAATAGCCAAGCTTTAGAAGCCATAAGAACCCTCCCCTTCCCCCCCATCCATCGTGTTTTTTTCTGTCCTACCTGGGACAGTGGGATATTTTTTCTTTTGTAGAAGGGCTCGGGAGTGAGCTCTGGGACGTTCCAGGGAGCCAGCTTCGGGTGGTGGTCCTTGGGGAGGGTAGAGGACAAAGCTCCTGCCCCTCCACATTAGCTGACCGCTTAGGAAAGGATAGGCGCGCATACACGGACCGGCTTTCAGGAGGCGCACATCAATGACGTCATCGCGCAGTGTAGAAGCGGCAGGTTTAAAAGGATAGCGTGTAGTGCATTAGGTGCCCATTAATGTGTTGCAATACAAGCGGTCATGCTATAAACAAGGGCTGTGTTACCTGGAGAAGCAATTAAGGTATTGCTGGTCTTCTTATTGCCCAATATGTGTCCCAATATTACAAAGTGCAAATATTGTTTTCATTATTCTCTCTACAGATGTCCAGTCTAGAAAATAGAAAAAGCGGTCTAAGACCAGACATTTGGTCTGCAGACAATGTGATGTTCCACTCCCAGATAACTATGAGAGAGGTCGCTGTGAAGCTTGCCTGGCTAAGACTAATGAAAACCCTCAATCTGCTGAAACTGCAATGAGTTGGTTTAAAGACTTTATTCAACAGTCTTTCTCAGAAATCAGGAATTATTTATCTCAGAACCTGATTAATCCTGCTGACAAGTCACCTATATCTGTGGATGAACAGGATTACACTGTTATTGATGAGGTGAATTCTTCATCAGAGGATGAAGTAGACATGGCAGTATTCCAATCTGAATCAATATCAACATTGATAAAAGCAGTTAAAGGTGCAATGGAAGATCAGGAGGGCAAGAGTTCTAAACCAGAACAGGAGAAAGGATGGTCAAGAAAGATACCTAGAGCTTTTCCATTACACCCAGTGATCAAAGATCTGATTGAGTTTGAGTGGGATAATCCAGACAGGCCACCAGCTATTAACAAACGCTTTAAAACTCTTTTTACTCAGAAGAGTCCAAAAAATGGGAGGATCCTCCCAAAGTGGATATGGCTGTGGGCCGACTTTCAAAGAGAACCACAATTCCGGTGGGAGATGGTTCAGGCCTAAAGGATGTGATGGACAGGAAAGCGGAGACATCCTTAAAGAGAATTTATATGGCTTCTGCTGCTCAGTGTAAACCATTGATTGTGGCCTCAGAGGCGTCAAGGGCTTTGAGAAATTGGTTAGTTCAGTTGGAGGAAGATATTCAGAACAAGATCCCGAGGGAGGATTTGGTGAAAAGTCTAAAGACAGTAAAACTGGCCTCTGAGTTTCTCTGTGACTCTTCCATTGAATCACTAAAGCTTGCTTCAAAGGATTTAGCACTCTCTACTACAGCCTGAAGGGCAATTTGGTTAAAGCCATGGAGAGCTGATTCAACTTCAAAAATGAATCTTTGTAACATGGATTTCAAACCAGGTCAATTATTTGGATCCAAACTTGGTTCATTAATGGAAATGGAATCAGATGACAAAGGGAAATAACTTCCACAAGACAGACAAAGGAATTGGAGAGGATCCTTTTTTTTCGTAGACAAAAGAGCTCTCCGCCGAGGAAAAGGCAAGATAGATTCTACGAAAAAGAGAAAGAGAGAACACATCCCTTTCGAGGTCAAGGATCTACAAGAACCTCTAGAGGAAGAGGAAAACCTCAGTTTGGCAGACAGAAAGAATTCTGACGCCAGAAGTTTGGAGGTGGGGGGAAGGCTTTCGCTATTCTACCCTCAGTGGGAAAAAATTGTGATAGATTCCTGGGTTCTATAACTAATAAGAGAGGGCTACAGAATAGAGTTCTCAAGAACCACCTCCTCGATTTTTAACCACCCCAGAGGGTTCTTCTCTTCGAAGGCAACTGTTCTTAGACGAATCAATCTGGAATTATCTTCAGATGAAGGTCTTAGAAGAAGTTCCAGATTGCGAAAAGGGCCAGGGAACCTACTCCGTCGGTTTTTTTGGTCGAAAAGCCACAGAATATTTTGCAATGATAATCGATTTGAGAATGGTGAATCGCTTTATAAGGAAAAAGCATTTCAGGATGGAATCGATAAAGTCTGTTATTCAGATTCTCAAAAAAGGAGATTATCTGGCGACAATAGATTTAAAGGATGCCTATTTACATCTACCAATTTTTCATCATCACAGGAAATTTCTGAGGATAGCAGTTGTTATTCAAAAGAAGATATATCATTTCCAGTTCAAGGCACTGCCTTTTGGAATAACTTCTGCACCACGAGTCTTCACCAAGGTGGTGGTAGCAGTGCTAAGAAGAGAAGGAATACACATAGTCCCTTATCTGGACGATTGGTTATTGAAAGCAGTCTCAGCCTCACTTCTAGAAAGACAGATTCAGAGAACCCTGGAGATTCTGGGAAAACTTGGTTGGATGGTCAACAAAGAAAAATCTTCCCTCTTCCCATCCAGATAGAAACAGTTTTTGGGGAACAGACTGGATACAGTCAAGATGAGGGTTTTTCTAACTCAAGAGAGAGTGTTGTCTCTTCAAAACCAGATTATAGCTCTGGAGAATTCTGGGGCGATATCTCTTCGTCAGAGGATGAAAATTATGGGCCTCATGTCAGCCTCTATAGAATCTGTACAATGGGCAAAACTGCATATGAGACCACTACAGCATGAACTGCTCTCCAGATGGGACAGAGACATAGAGTCACTGGACAAAAAATTCTTTGTATCTGCAGAAACAAAAAAGTCACTACGCTGGTGGCTGCAGGAAGGAAGACTTACAGAGGAGAAAAATATAGAGGAGCCAGAGTGGATTGTCGTGACAACAGACGCGTCTCTCAGTGGTTGGGGCGCTCATATGGGAGGCCTATCTGCCCAAGGATTTTGGGGTCCTATAGAAAAGTCCCTTTCGTCAAACTTCAGGGAGTTGAAGGCAGTTTTTCTCGCTCTAAAGTCTTTTCAGAAACATCTAATAGGCCAGGCGGTAAAGGTTCAGTCTGACAATACGGTGGTAGTGACTTACTTAAACAGACAAGGAGGCACACGATCCAGGGTACTTCTGAAGGAGACCGTGAATATTCTTCAGTGGGCAGAAGAACATCTTCTATCCCTGATGGCAGTACATCGAGGTCAAGACAACAAACTAGCAGACCACTTGAGCAGAGTTGTGTTGGATCCAGGAGAATGGTCTCTGAATCAGAGGATTTTTCAGAGAATTATCAGAAGATGGGGGAAACCAGTGATAGACCTGATGGCGACAAGAGAGAATTCCAAGCTGCCCAGGTTCTGCTCCCTCTACAAGAAGGGTCAGCCTTGGATCCTGGATTCGCTGTCCATCAAGTGGGACTTCAGTCTGGCATATGTCTTTCCTCCTATTCCTCTCATAGGGAGGGTTCTAAGGAAGATATGCATAGACCAGACTTCAGTGATTGAGATCATACCATTCTGGCCGAGAAGGAGCTGTTTTTCACTCCTAATGAAGATGAGTCGGGGGGAGTATTGGTTCCTTCCCTGCAACAAGTGTCTATTGTTCCAGAAGGGGGTGTTTCACACAGACCCTCAACGTCTGAACCTCACAGCCTGGAGGTTGATAGGTCCCTATTAAAAAATCGGGGTCTTTCAGAGAAAGTAATCAGTACTTTAATGAGTGCAAGAAAATAATCCACCTCCAAAGTTTACTCCAGAATTATAAAGGTCTTCAGGAACCGGTGTAGCTTGTGTAGAAAATTTTGAATTGTCTTCAGTCTCTGTAAACAACATTTTAGATTTTCTTCAGAATGGCTTGGATAAGAATCTAAGACCTAATACACTGAAAGTACACATATCGCCAATTTCAGCTTTTATGGGGATAAGGTTTGCAAAAGAACCTCTTATTAGATTTATAAGAGCATCCTTGTCCACAGTGGGATTTGAATATTGTATTAGAAAAACTCTGTTATGCCCCTTTTGAACCTATGGAGAGTACATATATTAAACATCTTTCCTTTAAATCACTGTTTCTAACGGCCATCACCTCTGCAAAGAGAGTAAGTGACCTTCAGGCACTATCAGTTAGAGAGCCTTATATAAGATTTTTTCAAGAAAAAGTGGTACTTAGGACGGTGTCTTTTTTTAGACCCAAGGTGGCTTCTTGGGCTAATATTAATCAGGAGATCTGTCTTCCTGCGTTTTTTCCTCAACCAAAAACTCCATAAGAGATGAGACTTCATCTGTTGGACGTGACAAGGGTTCTAAAAGAGTATATCAAAAGAACGGAATCGTTCAGAAAATATGAGCTCTTCATTTCCTTTGGGAAGAACAAAGGACAGGGGGCTTCAAGGTTGACTTTAGCCAGATGGCTAAAGGACACTATACAGATATGCTATATTGCTGATAACAAATCTCCACCAATATTTGTAAAAGCACACTCTACTAGAGCGACAGCAGCATCTTGGGCAGAAAAGTTCCTAGTACCGGTGGATCAGATCTGCAGAGCAGCCTCGTGGGCAAGTCCACATACTTTTGCTAGTCATTATAGACTGGACATCAACGCTTCCCAGGATGCGGCCTTTGGGAGATCTATTCTTCAATCAATGGTGAAAGAATCCGGAACCTAATCCCTCCCTTTTTTCTTGTTACTTGCTATGTCTCAGTGTGTGCTGCTGTTGGACGTTAAGGAAAGTTGGAATTTACTTACCGTAATTTCCCTTTCCTTTTAGTCCAAACAGCAGCACAAGTAAACCCACCCTATTAAATCATTCTGCATTCGGTGTTTAATTGCAAAGACACGATGGAAGGGGGGAAGGGGAGGGTTCTTATGGTTTCTAAAGCTTGGCTATTGGTCCTACTGTCCTAATTAGGGGGGAGGGAGGAAATCTCAGTGTGTGCTGCTGTTTGGACTAAATGGAAAGGGAAATTACGGTAAGTAAATTTCAACTATTTAGGAGTTTATTTATCAAAATCCAAATTGATCTCATTATTTTCTGAAATATACTCCGACCAAATCCGCATGGGTTATTTACCCTTATTTATCAATAAATTTTCCTGAAAAATTCCAGTGTGGGAAAAAACTCGAAACATTGTGAAACTCGAAAACATTATGAAAATTTGAATCATACAAATTTTTCAGATTTTCTGTCCAAAACCCAGCGCAGATCAGGATGTCTTTGGGACGTCTCCCATTGACTTATATGCAACCTTGACAGGTCTGAGATGCTGGTTTTCCGATTCTGACTTTCATCCTCGAGGTATAATAAATCATAAAAAATTTCCACTAAAAATTCAGATTTGATAGTCAAAAAAAAGAACATTTTTCAAGTTTTTGGCATTCGGACTTTAATAAATAACAAAGTGTCTCCAAATGTCAGTGTTAAAGAAACAGCCTACAAAAATGTATATAGATGATACAGTATATTACTCCTCAAAGGAAACACGCCATGGTCCCTTCAAACTCCCCTTTGCGCTTCAGAGGATGTAGTGCGATAGGCACTTATTTACATACATGGTGGCTATGCCCTATTGTCAAGAACTTTTGGATACAAGTATTTCAATTAGCACGAAGATATTGAAAATTTCAATTGATCCCTCACAGGGCAGCCATCAGGGGGGAACTGGGGGGAGAGTTGTAGGGGGCCCGAGGGTAAGGGGGGCCCTGACACTTCACACTTTCTTGATTAGCCGGGCCCCCCTGAGAGCTGCTGACTTCGGGAAGGCAGGGCGGGAGCACAAGGGGAGGTATCTTCTGTCCATTACTTCCCCTTATTGGTCACTGAGTTTAAGTCCCGGTTGAGCAGCTCAGGGATTGGATAGCTGAGGTTTGAACTTCTCCTCCAGCTCATCCAATCACTATGCAGCTTTACCTGGACTTGAAATTTTGTGACCAATAAGGGAAGAAAATGTTGTCACTGGAAGAAGATGCAGCCACCTGTGCTCCCCTCCTCCCTTCTGTAGTTGGCAGCTCATTGACAGCAGGTGGGCCACACTAATGAAGTAAGTATAACATGGCAGGGCCCCCCTAAAGGAAACCCTTTGTGGCAGGGCCACCCTAAAGGTAACCCTGTTGTGTGGTGGGGCCCTGGGCACCAATTTTTTTTAAACTTTTGGGGGTGCAAGTTTTTTTACATGGACTTTTAAGGGGAATCCTGGCCACCAATTTTCTTATAATGTGGGGGGGGGGGGCTGGCCACCATTTTTTTCCCCATGTGGGGTCCTAGCCACCAATATTTTTTAATGGGGGCCCTGAACACAAATGTTTTTTTTTTAATGGGGGGGCCCTGACCACAAATGTTTTTTTCAATGGGGAGCCCTGACCACCAAATATTTTTTTGGTGTGGGAACCATAGCCACCAATGTTTTTTTTTTTTTAGTGTGTGGTGGGGGTGGACCTGTGGGGTGGGGAGGGCGGACCTGTAGTTGGGGCATGTGGTGGGCGCAGCCCAAGGGGGCCCAGGAAATTTTTTCATATGGGGCCCTGCAATTTCTGATGGCTGCCCTGATGGCTAGTGATCCACAGGCTGGCAGGAAAACTGTTAGGCAGGTTCAGGCCAAACATTTGTCCCCTGAAATGGTTGGAGGAGGACAGGTGAAGTGCCAAATTCACTGCCAGCCTAACCGTTCCCTACCCAGTCCCAATCCAACCTCTGACCGTGGATACATTGCTGCTGTTATTTATATACTCTTGGTCACCTCACCTGCCTCTGCTGATGTCAGAGATGGGCATGGTGGGTATATAAATCAGAACAATGGGCCTTGCTTGGGTTGGTTAGGGAGGGTTACGGCAGGTCAAAGAATTTTTGACCCATGCATTATAATGTTGGACCAAATGTGCCAATGTATGGTGTATTGGCTAAGTAGGAAGTGGAAAGGAGGCGCAGCTTCCTGTTGTTCCATTTGTTCAGGCTGCTTGCTGAAACAAATGGAAGAACAGAGAGCCAGCCATACACTGTATGTCCCCACATATGGTATCCGTTTGTCAGCACACAGCATTTGAATACCTAGCAAGGTTGCAGGAAGTATGGCCCCTTTAACTAATTAAGAGGAGGTTTAACATACAGAAAGGGAGAGAAGATTGAGCCTTTAGGACAAAGGAGATTAAGACCAGCCAGTTGTGCATAATGGATGGGAAAAGGAAAAACAAACATGAGATACCATGAGAAAACATTATTTCTCATCAAATTGATTCTGGCCCTAACTGCAATAAAAATATGAAAATGAATCAAGAAAAACAGAGCATATTTCAACTTTTTTAATTCATCACTGTGTATGCAACATTTCAGACCACATTGGAGCCTTACTTGAGGATTAGGGCCCCAATGTGGGTTAAAATCAAAGTCATGCCAAATAAAGAAAATACTCTCTTTCTTCACGTAGTTGGGAACTGACTCAAGGACACTGCCTTGATAGGGTGTGTCAGTGTACACATATTTTGTACAAACCATATAATGTATCTAAATGTACTTTTACTAAATGCAGACATTTTCCCTTTAGTGTCTGCAAGATTAGGTTCTAGTTTTCTCTTAAAACTATATACAGTGGAGTGCTGTGATAATGTGTACAGTATATGATACAATCCACACACCTACGTGCACCCAACTGGTTTTAATTGAATCATGGAATGAGCGGCCAGAGTTGAACAATCTAGCTCAAATTGGCGAGGGAAACTAGAGTATAACTGTTTATATAATAGCTTATAGAAAAGCATATGCTAATAGTACTGTGATGTGTTTTGAAGCCTGTACATCTGTAATTGAAATTTCCTTCTTTTGCTAGGTATTGGTCCTTGCTTCTCAACACATAACCGTAAACTTTACATCATAATATTGGTCATATCCTAAGGGCTCTTACAGACGAGCGTTTGAAGCTGCGCTCCCCTGCGTTCCATTTTTATGCATTCAGCCGCAGGGGAGCGCAGGAGTAGATGCATTCAGTTTTTTTCAATGGGGCTGTACTCACACAGGCGCATGTAGGCGCCAAACGCAGGTTGAGACGCAACATGCTGCATTTTTCCTGCGTGCTGCATTTTTCCTGCTGCATTTTTCCTGCATGCTGCATTTTTCCTGCGTTCGGCGCCTACATGCGTCTATGTGAGTACAGCCCCATTGAAAAAAACTGAATGCGACTACTCCTGCGCTCCCCTGCAACTGAACGCATAAAAATGGAACGCAGGGGAGCGCAGCTTCAAACGCTTGTCTGTAAGAGCCCTAAAGCTTTGTTCATTGGTCCCCTGCAGTGTGATTAGTGAACAGAAAAAATGGTCATATGAATAAAACTCAATGGCTACCATATCAGAGCCACACACTCCAGTTGTGTATGTTCTGCTTTCACTCAATACACATTTTTCTTATGGATGAAACCTTTGTAGTAATGTGTAATTGAAAAAAACTACATACAGCACAAGTTACTCCTGTTCAAAGCTGCTAAGATCAGTATAGTTACTGGGCTGTTAATCCAAAAGAGGCTATGTGTACACAATTTTAGCTGATGCACATACTGGGAGTGGTGAAGATTTATGAATTTGACAGAAGAGGATCTGAAGCTGTGTGAGATGGCACATGTTAACTCCACTGATCAACTCTGCACATTTATAGCAAGTACATGATCAACCCATGGTGCACTCTGGCCTACCCCTTCTTACCATTCATTCTTCACATAACCATACCACAATAGGATCAAAATACCAAATATTTCAACTTGTTGGATGTGGACAGGCCACAGCTTTATTAAACGCTCACAACTGATAATAATGCTTAAAATGTTATGCATAAGTAACAATGAAATTGATTATTAAACTGCTGGTTGTAATCTGCAAAAATAGCCACTCTTTTCCACATTGAAAAATAATTTGAAAATGAATTTTGCTTGGAGCGAACAGATTCTGTGGGTTTCTGAGAAGAACCGCGAGTCTCTGCATTTTAAACTGAAATCAGCCAAAGTCTGTTCACGCTGAGCCAATTTAATGCAGGAAAAATCAGAGGCTACTGCCTGCGGTAGGTAGGGTTGCCACCTTTTCTGGAAATTATACCAGCCTTCCTATAGATTTATCTTTTTTCCTATTAATAACATTGGAATCACCTGGGAAAACAAGAAGAGTCACCTCGCACACCCTGGCCGTCCGAATTTTGCAAAACCTAATGCTCGATGAAGGAGGTAATGGCAGCCTCCACAACAGACAGAGAAGTATAAAATCACCGGCACAACAGGATATTTCTAGCAGGGAAACCCTTGCTCATTTATTTGCGGATGCAACGTTTCAGGGCATCAAGCTTGACAAAGGGGTACGCCCCGAAACGTTGCATCCACAAATAAACGAGCATGGGTTTCCCTGCTAGAAATATCCTGTTGTGCCGGTGATTTTCTACTTCTCTAACATTGGGATCAACCATAATTTTTACTGGCCAAGTCGATAAAATACCAGCCAGGTGGCAACCCTAGCAGTAGGGCTGAAATCAGCCAGCATATATCAGCTGTCTGATTTCAGCCCCTGTGTGGTCCTAGCTTAAAATGAGAAAAATAAAAGTTTGACTTTATATACTGTTAGAGAATTAAAAACTATACAAATAATAGCCTTTTATAATAGCAAGGGGGAGAAATTGAGCACTTTTCAGAATTTATAAATCCCCTTTTATTCTTAAATTCTTTACAATTTTGGAAATAAAATTCTTACACACTGTCTTAAACATGGTGGGTGTTCTGTATTTGCATAAGCTGTGTTGAGTTTTATAAAGTTAATTTTTGAAGGATGACAGAATGTTGCAGCCTTGAGAATAGTGGGAGGAGACTGAGAAGCTAGTCTCTGTATGTGTGGAATTTTGGATGGTGAACTGATAATAGCCTGTCTGCATTACTGTGATCAGGGGCGATTCTACCCCCCGCAACTCACCTTCAGCGCTAGACGGGGGTTGGTGGGGGGTCCACGTCGCTAGAATTGCTAGTAATAGCAATTGCGCTCTCTGCACTAGAAGAGCCAAATTTCCGGGTTTAAAACCAGAAATTCGTCTCTTAGTTACCAGGGGGGCGCTGCCGCATGAGGCGAGTCTGTGATATAACAGTGGGCATGTTGTTTTTATAATAGGTATGCCCCATGAATAGGGTTGGCACCTAGCCTGTATTTTAATGGCCTGGCCGGTAAAAATGATCCCAATGTTATTAATAGAGAAAAAAGATAAATATATAGGAAGGCTGGTATTTTTTCCCAGAAAATGTGGCAACCCTACCCATGAAATATCTTAAGATGTAAAACGAGACACATCATGTATTATTTAGGGTTGCCACCTTTTCTGGAAAAAAATACCCACCTTCCTATACTGTACATTTATTGTTCCTATCAATAACATTTGGAATCAGCCATCCTTTCTACCGGCGAGGCCTGTAAAATACCGGCCAATTGGTAATCATAGTAATATTATGGCTGAAAAAAAAAAAGATACATTTTACTCTCAAAACTTGATTTGTCCTAAAATGATTTTTTTTAATGTTGATGTAAACACCAAAAATAAAGGACAATATTCTAAGTATTGTAATCTTTGGGGGGCTGGTGGTGTATTGTCTGCGTTACCAAAACAACAAAATAAGCGGCAAATGTACTTTATGCAAATGCCTTGCTGAAAGTCTCAACATGAAGGTAACTTGTTTGCGTTAATCTCTAGGTGGTGCTGTGTCCACTGCTTATGTGACATGTACGTAGTGCTAGCCACATTCTGCTGCTGCTGCTGCGTATATGTAAACACACACAAAGTGCACGTGTATGGGGACACAAAGGGTAAATGTTTAATCAGGACACACTTGTGTGTATATATATATATATGTATATATGAAAATAAAGTTAATGTTCCAGTACCTTTGTCACATATGTTCATAGCTGAACAAATTATCTATTTACAACATGCAAAACTGTGTTGCTTGTATATAACTTGGTCTGGTTTCCTCCCTCCTTTGTCTCCAGCCTCATACCACCACCCCCACCATTTTACTTGGCCCATCATCCATTGCGCGCGCCCCCTCCCTCCCAACCGCAAAGCATTATGGGCTACCATGGTCACAACAAGGATCCTGAGTCTGGAGCTTGGATCCGGACTGAGGCTAGAAAACAAGCTGATAAAAAGCCCCCCTCCCCCATACCAGCGCTCCAGCCTATCCTTTGTGCTGCTCGCTGACTGAGCGGGTTGATGAGCCTGCAATCTTGTAGAGAGGGGGAGGCCAGAGCACTATATCGTGGGACTCATAGGCGTATATGTAATGCACAGTTTTACGGATACGCATTACTTTTGATTGATGTGCAGTTAAGTGTGTGGAAACATAAAAAATATAGGCAGCCATTACTTTTTGTTACCAGAATATTAGTTCGACAGTCGAATTCATGATCGTTTGTTCTGCGCCCTAACCTAGGTAAAATTATAATGAGAGAAAGTAAAAATGCTACATATGGTCTATCGCAAAACGGCTTAGAATACAATTAGCATTGTAAAGCGCTATGACATGCCAAGTGCGGCACCAATGCCAGCCATGTTTACATGTATGCTAGCGTGTGACTATGTTACATGCGTGCGCACACATGTGACCAGCACGTTGCTTCTCAGCACAATGAGCTCAGTACCGGACGCACACGCCTCGTGACGTAGTAGCGCTGCGGGCAGGCCTTTTGACATCACGTGACGCTTAGCGTTCAGCTTCCCGCGCTCCGCCCTGGGTCTTACTGCCTGACCTCTCCTTGCAAGCCTATGGAAAACAAATGAGCTCCGGGTCATTCTCCCAGATCCGGGTCTTATATTGACTGTCATCTCGTTCTTTGTAAGCCTATGGGAGATAAAGGGTCTAGTCTGGCCCTTGGTTTTCTATTCGTTCAGTTAATTGATTCCACATTCCGGGCTTTACTATACTCATGCAACTGATCTTCCAGTCCATAATTCACTTCGGGTTTTATTATATCACCCAACCCATATACACGACGTCCAGCTCCTGATTTTACTTCCTTCGGCGTTCAGCTCTGTGAGAAAAAAAGTCCAATCTCCTGGTCTTGCAACCCCCCTCCCTGTGTGAATGCTTTAACTCTGGGCTTTGCTCCACTTGTCCTGATGCCTGGGATCTATCTCTGACCTAGCATATCCTTTTGATCCAGTCCCGGGTTTTTGATTCTACTATATTTGATTTGAGTGACAGCCACCCAGCTCCGGGTTGTACTCCAGTCCCCTAGCTTTATCTCCCCTTGTGCCCTGTCAACGTGATCCAGTTCCTGTCTGAATTCCAGTTCCGGTGGGGGGGGGTTTGCAGCTTGTTTCACGGTGTGAGTGATCCAGTACCCAGGCTTTACCCCCGGTCCATGTTATCTGGCCCAGTCCACGATTTTTTTTTCTGTGCCTCGACCCAGTGTAGGAAGCAGCTATCCCGGTTCCAAACGTGTGCTCCAGTGCCCGGGTCTTGCGGCCTGTACCACCCCCAGTCCCAGACTCCAGCTCCGCGCTTTGCGGCCTGTCCCTCCTCCTCCTCCTCTCTCGGTAAAATGGCCTCTCCTCCTACTCTCTACCGCCTCGTGTCCGACTAAGCGGATCCCCCCTCCCCTCCTGTCTGAACCAAACCCGACACCCCGGGAGGGGAGGCCTCCTCTATCCCCGTCCTTTTCTCTGTACTCCATGGCCGCCCAGGTGGCCCCGGCCTCCGGCCCTAGTTTGGGGGGAACCCCGCCCGCTGCCGGCTCCGACCTAAAAAAGAGTCCCGGGGATCCCCCTCCTCCACCAAACGAGTCGCAGCAAGAGGCTCCGGTCACTGCTTCAAACGAAACGGACTCAACTGAAGCGTCCAATGGGACACGAGCAGTGCCGGCCTCTTCACACCAGGAGCCTGGGGATCCGCCTGCGGCCTCCTCCGCCTCGTCCCACTCGCCCGGCGGGTTCGGCTTCTCTCCATACCCGAGAGGCGTTTTTCAGCCCGGCCCTGGCTTGGACTATCCTCCTCCTACCGATGCCTATAACTCGTACCCGGCCTACCCTAACCGGGCCTACCCACCGGGCTACCCCCCGCCTCGCCCGCCAATCTCCACAGGCAAGCCTCCGGCTCCGGCCTACGCTCCCCCTCCACCTCGATTCGGACCACCGCAACCAGCAGCTGCGACCCCTACACTCAACCAGTTGCTGACAGCGCCCAGCCCCGGGCGGGGATATCCGGTCTACCCGGGGGGAGACTACCCGGATCAACACAAAGGAGCCGAAGGTTATACAGCCGGCTGGGCCGCGGGCCAAAGGGGAGTGCATCCCCCGGGCAGTCCGGGAAGCAGCGTTCAAGGACTGCCCAGGACACCGCAGGTAACATTCTGGCGAGGGCACAAGCACATTGGGGTATTGGCAGGGTGGTAAGAATAGGACAAAAACCGGCACAAGTAGCAAAGTAGGGCATTGATGATAAGTGTCGTAAAAGAGGGCGGACGGGAACATCTTAGGCCCGAAATTAGTATCCATCCTACGGCTGTCCAACTCTTTGTAAACTAACTCCCAAATTCCCTGGCGAGGGTCTGCTAGTTGTACAACAGCATGAGGGCCGCAAAATAGATATTGTCATGTTTCCAAAAAAAAGTTTATATCTGGTATTTTTATTGTAAGGTCAGCGACAAGCGGTAACAATGTTAGACTTGCTTGGGGACAGTGATGTGAATACATGCGCGCGTGCTGGGGACCTACGGGGGCAGTGCCATTGTGTGAGCTCGTTTACCTCTTCTCATAAATACACCAATATACTTGCTTACAAATGGTGCTGAGGTGAAAGCTTTGTTACAGACTAGCTGGTATCTTTGTGCTAAGACTTGGGCCGAGGGACTTGATGACTGACACTTATTGGTGGACTCTCAGACTTAAATGAGGGGAATTTTATGTGAGTGACGTGTAAATATACATAAAGAAACATTGCTGTTATTTTGTTAATTGTCTTGAGATGTTCCTTGAAGGCATTGGGTGAAGTAGTTCTCAGTATGTGGATTAGGCACATTTTAGGAACAGTGTCTTCCTCTGTGCACTTTTGGATACAACCAATCCATAATCTTCCATGATGGCTTGTACTTTCACTGAGGTTTAGGCTGACTTCTCACACAGTGTGAAGATTCTCATTCATTCAGGTCATGGTATATCTGTAGAAATAAGTTGAAACAACTGGACTTGCTGTGTTTTTATTGTCCAGAAAAATACAGCAAGTCCAGTCAATTTGACTTATTTCTACAGATATTCTCACACAAAGCATCATCTTTATGTCAAGCTTTTGCATAACTGTAAACATCTGATTTTAAAAGAAGCTTTTAGGGTAAAGACAGATGGGCAGATTCAGGGAGATTATTTGTCGGGCGACAAATCGCTTCTTCTGGGCTACACTCTTCCTGAACTGCCTTCCTGCCGGCTTTAACGAAAAATCGCCAGCAGGATGGCACTCACGGCACTTTGTTTTCTGAAGTTTCCTCATGACGCAACTTCAGATAAAGAAGCACCGCAAGTGCCTTCCCGCTGGCAATTTTTCATTATATCCAGCGGGAAGGCAGTTCGGGGAGATTGTCGATCAGAAGAAGCGATTTGTCGCCTGGGCAACTAATCTCCCCGAATCTGCCCATGTGTCCTTACCCTTAAGCGGAGTTATTAGATAGTATCCTGTGCTGTATCTAAAGCCCCTGCATGCAAGTGCTCCTTGACCCAGGTATTTAGTGCTTTATAACTTCAGGTTAAAATGTACTTGAAGGGGTCGTTCCCCTTCCAAACACGGTTTTCCAATTGTTCGCCAGAAATAAAGACTCATTAATTTTATTTTTTACTGTTTTTTTCCAAAATGTGAGATTAACGTTTAATGTCTCTGCTGTTCGAGTCTGGCATTTCAGTAATTCAGGTGCAGATTCCGAACTGTTAAGTTTGTTACACTTAGTTGATACATTTCCCAGCAGTATCTGTGGAGTATTGGCAACTATTGTATCAATTCTAACAGCTGCCTGTAATGAAACCCAGGCATTCAGCTCAGCGGGAAATAAGATAAGAAATGTGTCAACTTAAGGTGGCCATAGACACACAGATAATATCGTACAAAACTAATTTTCGTCCGATATTCGTTGCGTGTATGGTGAAAAAAGAGCCGACTGATATCGGCAGAAGACTTGGATATCGGTCGGCTCGTCGATCGGGCTGGACGGAAAATTTTGATCGGGTGCCTTTGAAGGAACCCAAACATTGCCCATTATTAGTGCTGAATCGTCAGATACAGGTAGAATTCTATTGTTTCTTCCCGTATATCTACCTGTATATCTGACGATTCAGCTCTACACGTGTGTATTGAAACTAACAATCTTTCTTGGAAAGATCTTTTCCAAGAAAGATCGTAATTGTTACGTCTATGGCCACCTTTAGAACAGTTTAGAGGGTCAATGACCTCCACTCCCAAAGCTGCTTTAGGGTCAGATTCCTCAGATTCGTGGAGATTTGTTAGATTCGTGGATTCACAGACAGATTCGTGGAGATTAGTCACCCGGCAACACATCCTCCTCTCTTTTGGGGCGACTAATCTCCCCAAACTGCCTTCCTGCCGGCTAAAATGTAAAGGATGGCAATAGCAATTAGTTTTCCGAAGTCTCCCGGAATTGCTTCACGAGGAAACTTCAGACGACTTCAGTAAATGAATCGATCAGAGTGCAATCCCGCCGACGATTTACATTTTAGCCGGCGGGAAGTCCAGGCAGGCGGCCTATGTAGATTTGTTGCAGGGTGCCTAATCTGATCTAATCTTTAAGAACTAAACTTGTTTCAAGATTAAGAAATCTCTAGAAAGATGTCTCTTTTAACCTCTATATAACTGTAAGATTGGCAGTGCATTATTTTCATTCCTAGATCTATGTACACAAGTGTGTTTTTGTAGAAAAAATAGTCCACGGTAGAACAGTCACCTGACAGATTTCTTGTTTTATTCACACATGGTGCAACTATTTTTCTCAATCTCGTATTTAAATTAGGATTTAGTATTTGGTTAAATGCCAGATCTTCCAATCTGATTTGTAAATGGACAATAAGGGCTAAAATAACTGAACATAATATGCATTTGTCCACATATACAAATTGATGGATTTATTGCATTCCTGGTTCATGTTTGTACAGTGGTATGGACATATACAGTAATGTTTTCACCTGATCTGTGCAACTGTTTGTTCTTACTTTCAGTTGCAGACCTGAAGCTACAACTTCCATCCACCATACCCATAAACACCATTGGGTATATTTATCAAAAAGTGAAGTTAGAGATCACTACAGTCCTCTAGAGTGAAATATCTCCTCTCTCTATTAATTTCTATGGGATTTTGAAAGGCGTATTTATCAATGGGTGAACTTTCACCCTTTGATAAATACGCCTTTAAAAATCCCATAGAAATTAATGGAGAGGCACTATTTTAGCGGACTGTGGTTATCTCGAACGTCACTCTTTGATAAATATACCCCCATGAGTTGTAACATTTCCATAGCAAGTTTTTCATTATATAGAATTCACATTTGGTGGTAAAACCCTTAAAGGAGAACTAAACCCTAAAGTTAAAAAAAAAACCCTACATAGACCCCCCCCCAGCCTAGCTGCTACCCCGGCCAAATGCCCCTAAGTCTTTACTTACCCCTCTGTGCAGATTCTGTCCAGCGGAGTTCACGTGCGCCATCTTCAGCTGCTTCGGTAACTTCAGAATTAGACCGGTGCTTCTGCAATTTTCGTGAGTTTCAGCGCATGCACAGTTGTCGCGAAACAGAAAATTTCTCCAACTGTGCATGTGCCGATACACTGGTCCCGTTCTCCACTGGACATAATCTGCATGGAGGTGTAAGTAAAGACTTGGTTGCATTTGCCCAGGGTAGCAGCTAGGCTAGGGGCGGAGGAGGCAGGGGGGTCTATGTAGGGTAGGGTTTTTTTAACTTCACTGTTTAGTTCTTTAAATGTGCTGGCCCAAATTGTTTTTTACATTAAGTAGTCAAGACTTTTATTGTCCATGCGCACGTGGACAGTTGTCCAGATACCGCTGTATGTTTGCCTTTTTATTTTGCATCCAGGAACTGACTGAAGAACCGACTGCCAGCTCCGCAAAAGGCACATGTTTTTTCATTTTCTGCATGATTATTGCTTGTTTTAGGGGTGTTTTTATCAAAGTCTGAAATTCCAGCTCAACACATTTAAAATGTGCTCCATTTCTATTCATTCCTATTGCAGTTTTAGAATTGTATTTATTAGTAGGTGATGTTTATTATTCTGTTTTTTTTTTTTTAGCACCATACTCTGCAGCGCTGTATACAAAGAACTTAAAGCATTACATACATAGCAACCTGTAACCAATATAAAAGGTGAAGAGGGCGCTGCCCAAAAGAGCTTACATCATGCCCGATAGATGACTGTCCTCTGTTATGGTCATAATAACAGACAAGTCATTTAGAAACAAGAATCGCATGAAATCCTGTAATGCAGAAGTTTGTAAAAACAGAGAATAAATTAAGGGGCATTAAAAAGTTTTTAAAGTATATTAGTTGTAAAATTGGTGGAATGAGTGCAGAATACAAACATTGTCTTTGGCTAATACAAAACAGACCATGCCAAAAATTTGCATTAAACATCGAGTGTTGTCAAATGACCACCTCCAGGGCCGGAACTAGGGGTAGTCAGAGTAGGCACGGCGCAAAGCTGGGAGGGCGCCAGGCACGTCACTTACCCCAAATCCGGTTCCCCTTTCTGCCCATTTCTTCATGCTTTTCGCGATTCTGCGCGCGAACTTCACGCATGCGCACTATATTGCAAATGCGCGCAATGTATTTTAACATGTTGCACAAATTGACCAATAAGCTGCCATCATGGCTTTTAAGCATGTATCCAAAATGGCTGTATTTGTTTGTTTAGGTGATAATAATTACTACCCATGAGCCGACTGTGGGGAGCAACATGGGCATGAAAAATGTTCCTAGTGGTGGCAAAAAATGGCTGTTTTTTATGCAACCAAAACTTTCCTCCAAACCATAAATTCAAAAAAAGGCATCTGCTTATTGTTGCAACTGGGAAAGGTTTGGTGAGCAACATGTTGCTACCAAGCATCTTCCCTTAAAGGTATGCACTAGTGCGTGCACACACATTTTGAGGCCAGAACATGCAACACATTGTGGTGTGCACAAAGAATTTTGTGTGGAAGCCCAAAACTTTTAATTTATTCTGAACTAAGAACAGTGTTTTTAAAATGTGAACACAATCTTTTTCCACACACATCCAAGAAAGAATTAGAGGGAACATTGCTCCCTAGTCACTGGTTGGGGACCACTGCCTTAATGTCTGTTCATTATATAGGTGGTTCTAATTTAAAGTTTTTGGAAATGCTTTAAGATTAAAGATTGGGAATGGCACCTAGAAAAAGGTAGTAGGGGTAGTGTGGTAGAGCAGTATTTAATTCCAGTAGAACAATGGCGCAGGTATGGGATTTATGTCTGTAGTTAGTATAATAATCTGACTAAATTGGGTTCGCTGTTACTGAAGAACATTTGCTAAATGAGTATATAAGTAATTGTATCAATTTTTTATTCTCATTTATATTGCATCAAGATATTCTGTTTGCAGCCATTACAAATTATTTGCATTTGTCCATATCCCATTCAGAATGCAACAGTTCTGATTTTTCATAAGTAGTATGTGACTAGTTGTACATGACATAAATCTATTACTAATTTTATCTTTGAACCCGTTCCAAAATGTGGATCGTCCATAGCCTTATGCAGGGTGGTAGGGAGTGATTTACTTTGTTTGGAGTCTGTTGGAGATGTATATCCATCCATGCATACTCCTTTTGTCCTGCTCTTAAAACTTAAAAATTGTAACAATTGCTTCACATATGGTTGTGCAAACAAGTTTTTCCCCTATGCACAATTCAGGTACAGGTATGGGATCCATTATCTTAAAACCCATTCTCCAGAATGCTCTGAATTATGAAACTTCTGAATTAGTGTCTCCATAATAGTCGACCCACATTTTTAAAAATGATTTCCTTTTTCTCTGTAATAATAAAACTGTACCTTGTACTTGATCCAACTGGGATAATTATTCCTTATTGGAAACAAAACCAGCCTATTGTGTTTATTAAATGTTTACACTAGACTTAAGGCAGGGGTGCCCAAACTTTTTGCAATGAGGGCCAGATTTGGTGAGGTGAAAATGTGTGGGGGCCGACCAGCCCGACATTCTTTGAACCATTATCATTAAATTACAGGAATCAAGTAATCGTAGCAGTAATATTTGGGCACATTGGTAAAATGATCTGCAACTTGGTCTATACTGCTGTCTGTGTGCTGAAGGTGTTAGCAATAGACACTGGAACGTAGTGACGTCATACTTCTTTAGTTCACTGTACTGGCATGTCCGTACGTCTATTGACACCTTGAGCCCTAAAGAAGTATGTGAGAGCGGCGCGTTTCTATAGACCAGCAGTATAGACCAAGTGGCAGATCAATTCACTAATGTGCCCAAATATTTTTGCTATAGGATTCCTGATTGCACTGTGCTGGGGTGCCTCGTTATTAATTTCATGATGGAGGCTGAGGGCCGCTGAAAATTTGAAAATGGGCCGCAATTGTCCCCCGGGCCGCAGTTTGGACATGCCTTGCTTAAGGTATGAAGGTCCAACCTACGGAAAGATCAGTTATCCAGAAAACCCCAGGTCCAATACCTGTACACATCTGGTTGGCATTCAAATATGTGACTTATATTTTCAAGTGTACACATGAGAAATAATCCTAAAAGGTTGCCAGTTGCTGAAAATGGGTAGGTAATGCTTAAGTGGATGTACTTTGGATCACATCTGTACTTTTCCTCTCTCGCATTAAATTAAAGGACAAGGAAAACCATTTCTTCAAGAAGTTGGCATATAATTATTTACCCCTTGATCTACTAGATAGCTAGGTTTATTTTTACAAATAGAGCGCCCATTACTTGCTTTGCCACTGTTTATTTTTCTTACTTTCAACTTGGTCAAAGCCACCATCTTCACAGAGCCTACATAACCAACATGGGTGACAGGTATGCCTTTATATAAACCCTGATTTATGTTTACATTTAAAATTACCGTTTATGCTGTAGAGAGTGATATTTTGAGACAATTTGAAATTGGCTTTTATTTGTGGTTTTTGTTAGCTTTTCATTCAGCAGCTCTCCAGTTTGTAGTTTCAGCAATCCAGTTTCTAGGGTCCAAATTACCCAAGCAACCATGTATTTATTTGAATAATAGACTGGAATATGAACAGGAGAGGTCTGAATTTAAAGATGAGTAATAAAAAGTAACAATACATTAGTAGCCTTACACCGCATTTGTTTTGTAGATGCAGGCCAGAGACCCCCCTTTTTAAAAGCTGGAAAGAGTCAGAAGGCAATTTGAAAAACTAAATAATGAAGACCAATTGAAAAGATGCTTAGAATTAAGCATTTTATAACATACTAAAAGTTAACTTAAAGATGAACCACCAATTTAAGTGTAGTGGTGGAGGGACATATAGATTTGCTGTTTCATTTCTGGTATTTAATTTATTCTCCAAAATAGCATATTTTTTACCCTTTACTTTATTTGTTCCTTGTTGGTGCACACTCATCAGTAATATACGTTTACAGACCTGATACTTGGCAATGGAAGCATTTATTTTTGTTTTGTGGGCAAGTGTTGGGCCTCAATGGCCATATGTGACACCATGCTTCTGGGGTTGTGGGCCATATGCATCATTATACCACTTACATTATACATTTCCATTGAATTTTATACCATTTTTTTAAACCTATTTCTCACAATTTACTCAAGCTTTTGTATTGTAAATTCCTCCATTTGTCTGCATGTATAAAGGTTGCTTGGATCATCAATTTCTTGGCCTGCATTTGAATACAGGCTGTGAAGCATCCATGTCTGGGATTGGCTACTGTGCATGCTTAAGGTGGCCATAGATGCACAGATAATATCGTACAAAAAAATTTTTGTACAATATTCGGTGCATGTATGGTGGGAAAAGAGCCGACCGATATCGGCAGAAGACTGATATTGGTCAGCACAGAAAATTTTGATTGGGTGCCTTTGGAGGCACCCAAACATCGGCCATTGTTAGTGCTGAATTGTCAGCTACAGGTAGAATTCTATTGTTTCTACCTGTATATCTGATAATTCAGCTCTTACCTAGACAGTGGGCACATGTGTAGGGCAAAATAAAATTTTTATTTGCTGATTTGAAGGTTTTCTAGGCATTTGTAGTGCTAATACGTGTTCCTCCATTGAAATTTGAATTTCGCGCCGTATGCAAATTAGCCTTCGCTAGCGTAACTTCGCTTTACATAGCGAATCAACGCTAGCGCAACTTTGCAACCTTACGCTACCCATGTGCGCAACTTCGGATTTTAGTGAATTTGCGGAGCACTGGCGAAACTACGCCTGGCGAAGTGCGGCGAAGTTGCGCCTGGCGCAACTTCGCATCTTAGTGAATTTGCCCCTTAGTCTTTTCTATAGATTTTCTCCCAGCAATGACTTTTTTTTTTTTTAATGGAAAATTGATTTCCTTACTAGTGATGTGCGGGTCGGGTTTTTCCCAACACGCCCGATATCTGCCCTCTCTCCACCCGAGCCTATCTTGGACCAGCGCCGACCCGCCCTGCCGATGACATCACAAAAGGGGCAGGGTGGGCAGGCGCGCGTCTATAAAAATTGAAGTCGGAAGCAGGCATTGTAAGGTCTCGGGTGGGGAGAGCAGGCAGAAGAGCCCACAACCCAGAAAGGGGGGTGCGAGTTCGGCCAAACTAGCGGGTATTGGGCCGGCCCACACATCACTAGTCTTTACTAATTTACTTCTAGAATTTTATTGCAATTACAATTTTGCAAACAGGAGTGTGTATTTTATGATGCACTTTGCTCATATAGGTTGTATTACATATACCTATGCACATTCATCGTTTAACTTTCATGAGCAGGGTAAACTTCGAGTGAATGCAGTGCTATGATAGTATACTGGTTTAAAAAGGGATGACGTTTCAGGGGAGGATGCAAGGGGTGGCAATTTGGCATTTAATTGTCAATTTCCTTTTCATGATTGCGCCTCTTACGATCGCACATAAGGGGCTTGTGTAATGGTAAGGTGCAAGGTTTGCTGTTTTTACCTTTAGCAACCAGTTAGGTATTTCCTAGTCACCTGTGTTAAAGCAAACGTCTTATTGGTTGCTATGGGTTACTGCTCTGGATCAAACGTTGTGCATTTTAGTATATGTGGGGAGAAGCTTGAGATTTATCTTGTCTGCTGTTGTTTGAATTAATCTTTGTTCTATGGTAATCGGGCTTTTGAAGGATGTGAGAATAGTGTTTTGCTAAAGGTCTTATCAGTGTGAGTGACCACTTTTAGCCAAGACACTTTAGGTTTCTTGTGAGGTAGTACATAGGGGACCATCTTGGGCTTGTGCATACTTATGGGGATGGTGTTTAAAGGAACAGCAACACCAAAAATTAGTCTTTTGAAGTAATTAAAATATAATGTATTGCTGCTCTGCATTGGTAAGCGCTGTGTCTTTACGTCAGGTAGAATACTATAGTTTATATAAACAAGCTCCTGTGCAGCCATTCAAAGCTGTAAAAGAAGAAAAGGCGCAGGTTTACATAATGGATAACAGATGAGCTCTGCTATAATAAATTTTAGCAGTATTTCAGAAGCAAGCACATCAATTTTACCAGTGCAGGGCACCAGAACATCATATTGTAATTACTTAAAAATGCTCTGTTTGCTTCAGAAACACTACTATAGTTTATATAAACAAGCTGCTGTGTAGCAATGGTGGAAATTGAAAAAAGGCTATATGGCACAGGTGAAATAGTGGATAACAGATACTATGTTCTATCTGCTATATGCTGTGTAACCATTGCCTTTTCTCTTTTGAATGGCTGCCGCCATTGCTACACAGCAGCTTATTTATATAAACTATAGTAGTGTTTCTGAAGCAAACATACCTGCATAAATATTTTTATTGCTTTAATTTTTTTGTTACTGTTGCTTTAAATGCACTTTGGAAGAATATAGCTGTGATTTATGTATGGGTAAAGGGGGTTTTTAGCTTTTTTTGGATCTCTGCATTACAGTTGGTGTGATTGCTATAAACGATTACATACTTAAAGTGATACTGACACTGAAAAATTATTATTCAAAATATTAATATACAGCAAAAGTTGCCTATAGCTCATGTTAGAGTTTCTAATGCGTAAAGGACCACTGAAGCTCAAATATGGCAGCCCCCTCAGAAAGGAACATGGGGGATCAGATGAGTAATGTAAAAGTATCTATAAATACTTTTATGGCAAAATTATAAATAGCATGCAAAGACAATATTATGATAAATGTAAAAAAAAGTTTAATTTCTGGTGTCAGTATCTTTAATGCAATGATTCCCTATCCTACTGAGACATCTCTTGTTGCTATATAGGTTTACAGACCAAAAACAGATCCCAGTAAATTATGCCTCTTGACATTTTCTTCAACTCAAATACGGTGGTGGTAGGTTAAGATTGGTTAGCCCCCCAAAAAGTACATGAAATGGAAGTGTTTGCATTTTTGGTTTTAAATTTTCTTTTCAGGTAACAAATTGGGGTTTGAAGGTTTCAACATTGGAGGCAATTGCAATCTGATATTCTGTGGGTGCATGTGATTGGAATGTCAGGCTTTTTAGTGCTCAAAGTTTTGAGAGAGAATTTATTTTGGGAGACAGGAGTAATGGAGAGATCTGCAAATGAGGGTTTTAGGTTTTTTCTTCAAGTTTGTGTCTCTGTAGTACTCAACTGTAAACATGTATGGGTAACGACTCCCAGACTTATGCTACTGGTGGACAGAGGCTTATTTGGCCTGTGGAAAAATGCAGGCTGAGAATCTGCCCCTGTGCTGCTGATTTTTCTCCGCTGCCTGCATCTGGACTATTATGTTGGCCCAGGTGCAGGCACATGTGGTGGATTTCGGCATCAAAACATGGGAAGGAAGATGGTGATAGGCAGTTTGGGCATATTGGTCGCCATGAAGAGATTTGTCGCCGATTTGCCCTGACCATTAAGGATGGTGGCAGACAGGGAAATTAGTTGCTCCTACACCTGGAGGGAGCTCCCGGCATGAGCGGCCATGTTGGGGCACACACATGCACATAATAAGCTAGTGTCGCAACTTGTGCATTATGCCCATGTTTGTGAAGTCGGTGTTTTTGCAAGCACTCTTGACGGATATGGCCGCTTGCACTGGGATCTCCCTCCCGGTGCGAGGGGCAATTAAAAAAAAAAATAAATAAACTTACCACCCCCCACCAACCAGAGTGCCAGCTCTATTAGTCCACACCTTTAGTTGGGGATAATATTTTTGCCCAACAGGTGGCCTTTAAACTACAATAACTGCCCCCATGGCTACACAGTAGCCTATTACATGAACTATATTAGTCCTTCTAAAGCAAACTTTTACCAATGCATAGCAACAGTAAATTATATTTATTATACAAATAAGGGATCCATTATGTGGAAACCGGTTATCCAGAAAGTTCCGAATTCTAGAAAGGCCATCTCCCATAGACTCCATTTTATCCACATTTTTTTTTTAAAAAAAAAAATTTGCTTTTTCTCTAAAACCGTAACTTGTGCTCGATCCAAACTAAGATATAGTTTATGTATGGTAAACAAGCAGCTGTTTAGCAATGACGGAAATTGAAAAAAGGCTATATGGTACAGGATAAATAGTGGATAACCGATAACATTATTATGTTCTACAGAGCTTATCTGCTATCTGCTGTTATTTGAGACTTTTCTCCTTAGAATAGCTGCCCCCGTGGCTATATAGCAGCTTATTTATATAAACAATAGTTTTCTGAAGCGCAAACAGCCGTTTTACCAGTGCAAGAGAACACTGCATTATATTTTTATTACTTTAATACAATTTAATTTCTTTGATGTTGCTGTTCCATAACAAGGAGAGTTAAGCTAGATGGGTACACCTGAAACTAAAGCACTTCTACATATTGTATATCCGTTGTCATTGGAGTGGGCGAATTTTAAGTGTGCATTTTCTGCCCTATATTTGCCCCATCCTGAATCATTATCTGCTGTAGAGAATGCATAGTACCATTACCTTGTAGGGTATGGATTCTGGCTAGGGCTGTACTTTTACATAGAATCATTGCAATAACTCTGCAGTGTAGCCAAATGCTTTGTCCTACACACTTGCTGGCATTAAACCTCTGTTTTCATGACCCCTGCCTAAAGACTCTGTGAAGCAAAATATTTAGTGTTGTCTGTCTTGGTATGGATGTTAAAGGAGAACTAAACCTTTAAAAATTAATATGGATAATGCCCTATTCCCTAAAGTTTCAGCTTCTCAATAGCAGCAATGATCCAACGGTCACCATCAAACTTGTCACATGGGGTCACCATCTTGGAAAGTGTCTGCGACACTCACATGCTCAGTGGGCTCTGAGCAGCTGTTGAGAAGCTAATCTTAGGGGACGTCACAAATTATCCAGCAGAAAATGGTTTGTCTGTAATATATGGGCAGTGAATCAGCAGAAAAGATGATGGGGAGCTACTGGGGCATCTTTGGAGACACATATCTTTACAGCTAAAGGGCTGTGGTTGCCTTGGGCTGGTACAGAAGCCCAAAATATTATGTACAACCTTTTTAGCTACTTTAGTTGGGCTTTAATTCTCCTTTAAGACAGAAAATAGAGTTTTGTAATTGCAGAGAACAGCAGTTCTCCTTTAAGTGGCCATATGTCTGCACATTTACCACAAAACAAAACTCACTAGGTAGTGGGGAACACCTTCAAGGAAACCCCTTCAAGAACAAAAACCCTACCGACTCCCCCGCCCCAACAGTTATTTCTCCTTTAATGCTAGCGGATTTTATCTGTGGTGGTTAATACCAACGTCTAATGAATGTCAGCAATCCCTAAATGGCTTCTTTGCTTTCCTCTACTGATAATATTAATGTGCACAAACTATAAGGGCAGTGACACATGGTGCTGTTTGTTGCCTGTCATTTGCGGCGGTAAAAAAACGCCAGAAAAATACCCTGCAATAGACAATTGAGAAAAGGGAAAAAAGCAGTTATTTTAAAGAAAAACTATACCTCCAAAATAAATACTAAAGCAACAGATCATTTATATCAAATTAAGTGGCATATTAAAGAATCTCACCAAACTGAAAAAATATATTTAAGTACAGTAAATACTGCCCTTTTACATCTCTTGTCTTGAACCACCATTTTGTGATGGTCTCTGTACTGCCTCAGATCACCTGACCAGAAATACTACAACGGTAACAGGAAGAAGTGTGGAAGTAAAAGACCAATCTGTCTGTTAATTGGCTCTTGCGACCTAACATGTATGTTTTGTTTGTGTGCACCGTGAATTCTACAATACCAGGGGGTGGCCCTTATTTTTTTAAAATAGCAATTTTCTATTCATGATTACCCAATGACACGTAATGCTAAAAGTAAATTATTATTGAAATTGTTTATTTACATAACGCAGAGTTTTACATTGAATATATTTTTATAGAGACCTAAATTGTTCGGTGGGTGGTATAGTTTTTCCTTTTAAATAAAAAAAAAAAAATAATTAAATTAAAAGAAAAGCAAATGACAGCAGATTGGGGTAAGGTAAGATTTCACAAAGTGAGATAGGTGGGGCACCATATAATTGTGGACAGCATTTCAAAGGAATTATAAGCAATATGAACAGTAAATTGCCAAGTAAAAAAGTAGCTGCTGTTGATTTGGCAGATTAACAGAATAAATTAAAACAAAAGAAAGTGGGGCAAATCCGTCAAATAATTGTGAGGTTAGTGGGCACCCAACAATTATGCGTCAAATGATTTTTTCGTCAGAAATTGGTCAGAAAATAGGTTAGAAGATTTGTCGTTCACAGTAAAATCTATCCATTGTCCATTTCTTTACAGGGCCAAGCAGGCAGCTACCCACAGTTTTCCTATTTTCAACTAGAGTAGGATATATTGCTTGTGATAGTCGCTTTGTTGATGGACAAATTGTACAATGTCTGTCAGGCACTCTGACCTCTAAGTACAGCATTAAAAACCTTTTGTATCAAAGATGTCTACATTCTGTAATTGCACCTTTAGGGTAAGGCCACATGAGGCGATTCGGGGAGATTTTGTCATTGTAGCCTATAGGGAAAAAACGCTGAGGCAGTTCGGGGAGGTAGTCGCTCATAAGATGAGGTAATTAGTCGCCAGGCGACAATCTCCCCGAATCTCCTCGTGTGGACTAGCCCTTACGCTTGTGAGTATCTTGATGTGTATTTAATCACTCCACCTAGTACACTCTATACATTTTGTAGTAACATCTTGGAATAGGACAAAGGCCTTTTAACCTCATATTTATGGATTCTGGTCTTTGTTAGCATGATTTATCTGATAAAGTAGTCCCATGTTACTGAAGTTAAGACTTCCTCTGCATTGAATCTGCTCACTGGCCTTGGTCCCCAGGCTGGTGCTTCTCTTTTCTGAAAAGTAGGGTGCTATGCTTTACCTATATTCCCATTGTTTGCTCCATTTTCAAGAGTCCGTAGAACCCTGATTTTACATACCGAGAATAGATGCATTTTTTCCCCCATACAGGCTGGTAGTGGGTTTTTTTTATTTATTTTTTATTTTATCTCCCTTCCCTGACAAATTCCAGTTTCCCACCCTCTCCTGTTACAATTTGCTACATTTAGGGTCAGGCCACACAAACAGATTCGGGGAGATTAGTTGCCTCCAGCGACAAATCTTTTCTTTGGGGCGACAATCTCCCAGAACTGCCTTGCCCTCTGCCGGCTAAAATGAAAATCACCTGCGGCAATGCATGTGCGGTGCTTCGTTTTCTGAAGTTTCCTCGTAAGCAAATTTCAGATGACTTTGCAAAACGAAGCGCCGCGTGTACATTGCCGTAGGTGATTTTCATTTTAGCCAGCAGAGGGCAGGGGGAAGACTGTTCGGGAAGATTGTCGCCCCGAAAAAGATTTGTCGCTGGGGTGACTAATCTCCCCGAATCTGCTCTTGTGACTTGACCCCTTAGTTGATACATTTCTCAGTAGCATCTGTGGAAGCAACTATTGTATCAATTCTAAGCAACTGTGTATTAGCAACTATTGTTTCAATTCTAAAGGTGGACATACACGGACAGATTAAGGCTGCCAATATTGGTGAATTAGAACCGAATCGGCAGCTTATCTGCCAGTGTGTGGGCCCTCCCGACCCGTTATGAGGCCAAAAATAGGGCAGATATAGATCGATCAAGTTTGATTTTTTTTTTTTCTGTGATCCAGGACAGTATCGGCTAATTGATGCGGTCCTGCGACCTGTCTGCACCCAGGTCCACACGTTCAAATTCACCCAAAATCGCCCAGCCGTTTGTGGGCATACCGGGTTAAGATCCGCTCATTTTGCGGCCTCTCCAAACGAGCAGATCTACTAGTGTGTGGCCGCTTTTACAGCTGCCTTTAATGAAACTCGGGGATTCTGCTCAGCAGGGAAAAAGATAACAAATGTATGAACTAAATGTATCTATTTAAGAGTCAGCGACCCCCCCCCCCCAGATTGCTTTAGAAGGTAAATAAATAAGTTTTCACTTCAATATTAGAAAAATGGTCACAAATAAAAAACCAAAAGTAATTGGGAAAAGTCTTTATGGTGAACAATCTGAAACCAAATGAACTAAAAAAAAGTGTATAGGGGTGAACACACTTTTAAACTGTGTTAGTAGTAAAGTGTAATACTGGCATTGATGTGCTTTTGGACACAGATCTCCTCTTCTGTCCTCCGTAATGTTTCTGACACTCAATTCTGGGATTAATCTCCACCCTCTTGCCAGCTTTGCAGTCATGCAAATTAGCCATGTGGCCAATTCTCAAGGCCAGAGTCCGCTGCCCCTCCTGTTTTATCTGCAGTGACTGTGAGGGTGGTGGGTTGGTTAGGTGTGGCCTACTCAGGAAGGGAAATCGAGAAAGGCTGTTACTTTTCCTCCTCTTCCCCCCCCCCCATAATGTCCCCAGAGCACAGATCCTGTCATTCATTGCCTGCCAGCACTTCACACCAGACAGCCGACTTTTGGCTGCGCTTCAGATGGGTGTACAGCTGGGACCTGTTACACTTCGGCTGCTTGCCTTTCCAGATATAAATAGCTCTCACTGACTGCCTTCATGAGCCTAATTCCAGAGGTAACACGCAGGTTAATTACTGTGGGAACAGGTAATGTCTGATTAGTCGTCATTCCAACACCTTGACCATAACCTCCTTCCTTGTTATGGGACTCTACACTTCTGGTGTTAAAGGAAAACTATACCCCTCAAACAATGTAGATCTCTATAAAAAGATATTGCATAAAACCTCTTGTTTGTAAAACCCTGCTTCATGTAAATAAACCATTTTCAGAATATGCTTTTTAATAGTATATGCCATTGGTTAATCATAAATAGAAAATTGCCATTTAAAAAAAAAAAGACAGCCCCCTGGGATCATACGATTCACGGTGCCCACAAACATACCAAACAAACTATACATGTTAAGTCACATGAGCCAATTAACAGACAGAGTTCTGTCTTTTGCTTTCTTCTTCCTGTTGTAGTATTTCTGGTCAGGTGAACTCTGAGGCAGCACACAGACCATCTCGAAATGGTAGTTCAAGGCAATAAATGTAAAAGGGCAATATTTACTTAAATGTATATTTTCAGTTTCATAAGGTTCTTTAATGTGCCACTTAATTTGATATAGACTATCTGTTGCTCAATTATTAATTTTTTGGTTACAGTTTTCCTTTAAGCAGATGCTTTTCTGAAGAGTATGGCATATGTATTATACAGCAGAACAATACATTAATTGCACAAACATTATGATAATAAATACAAAGTACAGATAAATGTCAGACAGTAGGAAAGTGTTCTATGCTCTGTTCTGCACCTTACAATCTAAGTGGAAGGGTAAGTTAGACACAAATAGTAGAATATTAAGTGCTGTAGGTTACAATGTTTGACACTGCAATATAAGTGTCATTTGTGTGCTGTGTTGTATTGGGAAGCTGGAGCTGTGTGTTGTCACCTCCAGTGTCCTCTTAAACCCTGTACTTTGAATGGACATTTTTACAAACCCTTGCTAGCTATTGAGCATACTTTTCTGCAGTAAAATGGTGCTGGGGATAAATTCAAAGGACATTTTTGCTATTTTACTGTAAATGGCTTTGAGGATGTGTGCCATTGTGGATTTTGCTGAGGAGAAAAAAATACCTTTACTGTTGGAGAATATGCCCAGATTCCTTAATTGTGCTGTTAGGCTTGTTTGTTTTTCTGTCAAGGCAAGCACCAGATAGCTTCCATTTGTTTTTATACAATGAGGAAACGTTTAACTCAGACTGCTTTATACTGCACACTATTTGAAGGAAGCAATGTGAGCGTTTAAATGTTTTTGAAACGACAATCACTTCACAGTAAAGATGACTTTCTTGATATTTCAGTCAATTTTATCATTCTTTTCTCTCCCCACAGCCGGCTACCCCCATGGATCAGATGGGAAAAATGCGACCCCAGCCATATGGGGCAAGTAATCCATACAGCCAGCAGCAGGGAGCTCAACAGGGACACACTGGGTACCCAGTGCAGCCTTACTCTTCCCAGAGTCCGCAGAGATATCCGATGTCCATGCAAGGAAGACCACAAGGTGGCATGAGCATGCAGTATGGGCAACAGGTACAGTGAAGTCGTTATAGAGACTAAGTAAAAAGTGAATTGCCCCTTCAAGACTAAGTTTTAGTGAGATTTTAACAGTTTATAATTGGTCGTTTTAATTTTTGTAGTTTTTGAATTCTTTAATTTTTTTACTCTGTTCTTCAGTTTCACATTTTAGCAGCTATCTGGTTGCTAGGAGTCGCTTATCCTAGCAACCAGAGGTTTGAATGTGATACTGGAATATTAATAGGTGTCCCAAACAGAAAAGTAATAAGTAACCGTACCAATAAAATTGTAGTCTCAAATAGCAATCGTTTTTTGGCTGCTATCGGTCAGTGTCTCCCATCTGAAAGCTGAAAAGAGGTAGAAGAGGAAGGAAAATATTTTGGAAACTGAAACAAAAAAAAAAACATTAAAATTGGCTATTCTGTAACACACTAAAAGTTAATTTTGAAGGAGAACTACCCGTTTAAGGTACATTTCTCAAATACCTTGTTTCAGCTGCTGGAGAAGCATTCAAAACTACCACTGATGCCTCCCAGACTAATGGAAATTACTGAAAATACTAGCCCTTGCTATTTTGACATGGTTCACATGACGCTGCCAAGTCACTCTAAACTGCTTCTGTTGCCAGTCGCCTGAAGCAGATGTACAAGCTTGACAATTGGGCAGTCTTCCAAAAAATCGACCCACATACCATTACCGTAAAAGTGTGAATTAAAGGAGTTGTAATATAAAATGTGAAAGATAATCTTGTCCCCAATTTTCAAACCCTTTAATGACATAGCATGCTATTATTCTGGTTAAGCTACCATTGTCTGCTCCTATTTGCTCCACAGATGTCTCCATATACTCAGCAGAGTCCCGGGTCCTACACTCAACAGAGCCAGTCTCCTTACTACAACCAGCAGAGCCTCCACCCTACACAGCAACCACAAACAACTCCCCCACAGAACCAGTATTCTCAGCAGCAATCAGGTCCTCAGTCTTATTCGCAGCAACAAGCTCCATCCTCTCAGCCTCCCCCTACTCAATCTGGACAGCCCACATTTACCCAACAGCAGTCCCCATCCCCATCTTCATACACACAGCAGCAGGGTGCCCCCACCAGCTCACAGAGCCAGTCACCGTATACCCAACAAACTGCCCAGTACTCCTCTACACAGCAGCAGGTTTCATCTTATCCCTCGACAGGAGCACAACAATCGGGAACATACACTCAGCAGCGGTTTCCTCCACCACAGGTAAAAGAAGCCTAGCTGTTGAACAGCATTAACATTTCTTGTTGGTGAGCACTGCCTTCAACATCTTATTTGTCCTCCAGGCATTTTTTACTTCAGTTACATTTAATGTTATTCGCAGGAGCTCTCTCAGGATTCCTTCACATCACAAGCATCATCCACACCTTCTCTGGGCTCCAGCAAAGGGCAGGATGACTTGAGTATGGGAATGCAACCACGGCCTTCTAGTCTACCTGTAAGTCCTTATGTGAATTTCATTCCTGTTACCAACTTCCATGAACATTGACTTAATATATATTAATATATTTCAGAGCAGCAGAACTAATAATTTTAAAATCTGCTTCAGGACTGTTTTAGACATGAAATGTATTTTGCTTTAGACTGTGCACACTATTTCTTATCTCTCCATGAGTTATCCTTTTATCCCTAATTGAGCCCTAATTTAAGGTAATTTGTGTGGCATCTGTTTTCTGAAAGGCAGAAATGGCACATTTTTAGATTTAACTCTATAACTTGTGGATTTTTTTAACACTTTTTTTCCAGGATCTTTCTGGTTCTATTGATGATCTCCCAATGGGTGCAGAAGGAGCACTGAGTCCAGGCGTCAGCACATCCGGGATCTCCAGCAGCCAAGGCGAGCAGAGCAATCCTGCCCAATCTCCTTTCTCACCTCACACTTCCCCACACCTCCCTGGCATTAGGGGTCCTTCCCCTTCTCCTGTTGGTTCCCCGGCAAGTGTGGCACCATCTCGCTCTGGACCCCTGTCTCCAACTGCTCTCCCTGGTGAGTTGAAAAATGTCCAAGGTTTAAACAGGGAGCACAATTAATATTAATTTAACAGTCTGGTTATAAATTAGTAAATGTCATGATGCTTGTCATTATGGAGTTTTGCATAGAACTTTACTATGAAATTAATTTTGTCTCTTCAGGAACTCAGATGCCCCCACGGCCCCCTAGTGTGCAGTCAGATGGTCTGATCCACCCTACAATGAACCAGGCTAGCCTTGGGCAGGAGCGAGGTTTGTGAAGGTTCATGAAAGAAACAAAGGACTGAGCTGGATAACACCGCGTTCATAACCTTTTTTTTTTTTTTTTTTTCTTTTTTAACAGGGTACATGCAGAGGAATGCACCGATACCTCCATATGGATCCCCTCAGCCTGGCCCAGCACTTTCCCCTCGCCAGTCTACTGCGGCACAAATGCATTCTGGGATGGGGTCCTATCAACAAAATTCCATGGGTAGCTACGGTCCTCAGGGAGGACAGTATGGACCTCAAGGTTAGTGTTTTGCTTTTGTGACAGTAGCTCCTACTAGTGTATGTAGAGCTGACTCAAGTCTACATGACCTTAGATCCCACAAATATAGGACAGAAATGCACATTTTAAATCCACATAGTAATTTTTTCCACTTCAGTTTCCGGGCAGTTTCAAGTTAATGTCTTAATTTTATTTGATCTCCGCTTGTGTAGTCATCTTTCTCCCTTCTTTTTGTTAAAGGAACAGTAACACAAAAAATTTTGGTATTAAAAAGTCCATATCCCCCCACTAATGATAGGTCTACCCTGCATAAAGTTTATTCAAATCAATGCTTTATTAAAAAAAATACTGTTTGAAAACACTACTTCCTGTGTACTGCAAAACGGCCATAGGGAAACTCGCTCTGCATCTTCCTCCTAACCTGACTTCTGCCAAAACCGGAAGCTCTACAACTGTGACAGCAGCCCATTCTATTACACAGCGTACAAGCCGGATTTTGTGGGAAGTGGCAGCGATCTAATTTTTTCCACCAGCTTACCTCGTAGTGGCAGGACTGTGGAACACAGAGTGTTGCCACAGTGCTCTTTCCCATGCTAGCAGGCAGGTGATGACAAGCCTGTGGTACATGAGGAAAATAAGTCGGCACCACGGCCGCGAGTCCACAGCAACTCCTACACCAGCTCTGACGAGCCCACAAAGCCCCGGGCAGCAGAGATGAAGACCCCGGCGAACCTAAAGTTGTGGAGGAACAGAAGACCCAGGGTTGCTGGCATCAATCGCCTGCTATTTACAGTAAGAGACACAAAAAGACAACGGAGCCTCGTGCATCAGAAGAAAAAAGCAGAACCAACAACCTTGCAAAGCCAGCGCAGACACGACACTTCAACTTCCTCCAGAGAGAATGCATCGACTCATAGTCGCGATCCAGCCACCATGTGCAGTCTGCCTCTGTTTTACTGCCTGGTGAGCGACTTTGCTCCAGCATTTTGGGTAGCTGAGGATGTTGAAGTGTCAGGAACAGTGGCTCTGCAGCTTGTGCGGTGCGGCAATGGCCTGCTCTGGTTCTGCTTTTTTCTTCTGATGCGTAAGGGTCTGTTGTCTTTTTGTGGTTCTAACTGTAAAGCACAGGCGATTGTTGCCAGCAATCCAGGTCTTCTGTTCCTCTACGACTCTAGGTTCGCCGGGGTCTTCGTCTCTGCTGCCAGGGACTTTGAGGGCTCTTGTTGGAGCTGCGGTAGGAGTTTCTGTGGGCTCGGGTGCGGGGCCGAGGTGCAGACTTCTTATTTGCCTCAGGTACCACAGGCTTGTCATCGCCTGCTAGCATGGGAGTGAGCGCTTGGGCAGTGCTCAGTGTTCCACAGTCCTGCCACTATGAGGTAAGCTGGGGGGGTAAAAGGGGATCGCTTCCACTTCCCACAAAATCTGGCTTGTATGCTGTGTAATAGAATGGGCTGCTGTCACAGTTGTAGAGCTTAGCTTCCGGTTTGGCAGAAGTCGGATTAGGGGGAAGCTGCAGAGTGAGTCGCCCTATCGTTGTTTTGCAGTACACAGGAAGTAGTCTTTTCAAACAGTATTTTTTTAATAAAGCATTCATTTTAATAAACGTTATGCAGGGTAGACCTATTATTACTGGGGGAAATGGATTTTTTAATACAAAAATTTTTTTATTGTTCCTTTAATTTACATTTTTCCCTAAATTTGTAGCATAGGAATGATAATCTAAAGCTCATATAGAATAAGTAATACAACAAAAGCTATTGAAAAATTGTAATCTGTCAAGCCATCAGACTTTCAGATTTCTGCAGTTGTGAAAATACATTGCTACGAAAAAGTGCCATGCTCATAATATTGTGTACTGGTCATGGCCATGACTGCATTAGTATGAATGGGAAGGAATAGCTTTGTGAATAAAAAAAAGGCTAAACGTTGATATCTAGAATTTAAGGATGTACCAACTACGCAAATGTAAAATTTGCATTGCACAATTTTGGTTGTTACTGTCATTACTGGAGCCACTAATTTTACATCTAGGTTCTCAAATATCAACCGTGGACCTATTCAAATGTATGTTACAACCTCTCCTTAGATGTTCAGTTTGTTCAATTTTTTTACAGGAATTGGTATTTAAAGTTTTACTTGCATTTTTGTTGCATATCCATGTCATGATTAAAAGTAATCTGGAAATGCCTGCCTTCAATGACAAAGTTTACATATTGCCAGATTTATGGTATATAGCAGTAGGGAATGAGATAAGTACATCTGCGTTATGCTCATTTATCCTTGATACATATCGCCCTGTGGTTATTTGTTTCCAAAATGTGTTGTCAGACCTTATCAATGATTCTTTGAATATCTATTTGCTGGTTACTGCAGAGTACAAAGTAAGGAGCCATTGGCCAATACCAAGTAGTTAAAGGACAGGGGTTTCTGTAGTTTAATTGTACGAGTCGAGGCTTCTCTCTTCCTTGGGTAAGTACTTATCCAATTCAGTAATCTTCCCCTCTTTCATAACATTGGATATGTGTTTTATTTCGTATTGGGCCAAAAGCAGTGATTCGGGAACTTTTGCTTGATCCAGGAAATTTGCGGTTATATCACTGTGGGTTGTATCTGAAGCAGACTGGTTGTATTTTAAGAGATTCAAAGCAGATAAATGTAAGTTTAGGGCGTAGGATTATTTTAAAATCTTTATATGCACAGGATTTAACAAACTATGAGATCATCACATTTCTCAAGTGTTTTAAGGACTTGTCTTTAAAAATGTAGCTTTACTAAAATGTTTTGTGTATTTTGTGTAGGTGGGTATCCACGTCAGCCTAACTATAATACCATACCCAACGCTGGATACTCTGCAGGAGGAATGGTCCCGCTTGTTGCAGGTGGGCAGATGCATGGGCAGGGAGGAATGCCTCAGTACACCGGACGCATGGGCCACTCTGGTATGGGCAACCGTCCGTATGGGCCTAACATGGGCAGTATGCCGCCACAGGTGGGCTCTGGGATGTGCCCACCTCCTGCAGGCATGAACCGCAAAGCACAAGAGGCTGCTGGCATGCATGCCACCCCCAACTCCTTACAGAGCAGGTGAGCAAGGCAGGGCTACATCTTGGCCCATTTTAACTTTTTGGTATTTAATTTGCTGTTTTGCTATAAAGAAATAGCGGGCTACATCTGTGAGAAAATACTTTTTTTTTTTTTTTTTTTTTTTTTTAATATAGGTACTTTACTTTCCAGAGCTATCCTTGTGTGCAGAAATTTGCTTAATTGTTATTTACCCCCCACAGGTCTCCAGCATATCCAAACATGAACCAGGGTGGAATGATGGGATCTGGCACACCTTATGGTCAAGGCATGAATAGCATGGCGGCTATAATGAACACACAGGGAAATCCCTACATGAGTGGCAACATGGTTAACAACTCAGGTATGGGAAAAATATAGTAGAATGGCTGACAATTTTTGTGGATAGGAAGTATGCATGAGTCTCACCACCAGAAGGTAAAGCTACGTTTATACAGAGTGTGTGCTCCCAACTCCAAAATGTTGTTGCTAGTCCATTGACAGAGCACTGTTTTCAGACCTATTGAAACAGTTCTTTGTTCCCAAAAAAAAAAGTTGATTCAGTGTTGGACAAAACTGATCATGTAATGTTTAATCTGTTCATCTGTTTCAGGCATGGCTGGCAGTCCAGATCTCATGGGTCTTCCTGATGTCAAGTTGACTCCAACCCCTAAAATGAACAACAAAGCAGATGGGACACCAAAATCAGAGACCAAATCTAAGGTACAAAGTTTTTTCATATTTATATTTTTGCTGAACATCTCTCATACAACAATAAACAGGCACATGAATTGAAGGAATAATCTTCAGTCAAAATCTTCAGTTGCAGATGCAGCCAAGGCATTTCTGAAACAGTGCATCGTTTAACCAGGGTTCCTCATATTCAGGTGATCTAGCTAGATGTGGGATTAGTTTGCGGTAGGAAGGGGAGTGGGTTAAAGATTGGTGGTAAGGAAAGGCTATGGGCAGGAGGAGAAGTTAAAGAAAAAAGGGAAGGAGTAAGAAAAGAGATTTTTTTAATACTTATATTAAAAAAAAATCGGAAGCTCTGGGCTGTTGTAAAAAAAGAATTTTAACACTATTTGCTTTTGCAAGTTTTAGCGTTTCACTGAATGCTATTGAAGGGGTGCTTTATAATTTTACATATTGAACAGTAACTGGAAAGTCAAATTGTCTTTTTTTTTTACTTACTTGAACCTATCCACATTCCATTGAGACAAATAACCAAATGTTTAGTACAAAGTTTGCATTGTATGAGGTTATGGTTCTTACAATAGCCATGTTTTATTGTACAAAAAGCTGTTTTGTTTAAAAATCTCCAATTAATTGTAGTAATTAAGTGTGATATCCTTGTTCGTACCACTCAGGTGCAGACTCTAAACTGTAAAAATTTTGCAATGTTTAGTTGATACTTTTCTCACCAGCATCTCTGGATTATTAGCAACTATTGTATCAATTCCAACAACTGCCCATAGATTCTGCTCAGCAGGGACAAAGATAGGAAATGTATAAACTAAATGTATCAATTTAGAACAGTTCACGGAGTCTGCAACCACCCTTACCAGAGCTGCTTTATAAGGCAAAAAAAGACACTTTACACTAAAATATTTGAAAAACGGCGACACATAGAAAGTAATTGTAAAAAGTCATAATTTCTGGTAATCTATCTGAAAACAACTAGTTGTTTGAAGGTGAATAACCCATTTAACCCATCATTTGCAGAAGTTATTGTAGTTGAACTTTGCATTCATTTTTGCCGGCATGTCTTTAATTTAAGCTTTTATGATTTTGAAATACAGAAGTCCAGTTCCTCCACTACTACAAATGAAAAAATTACAAAGCTGTATGAGCTGGGAGCAGAGCCTGACAGGAAGATGTGGGTAGATCGTTACCTCTCGTTCATAGAAGAAAAGGCCATGGGCATGACCAACCTACCAGCAGTGGGCAGGAAGCCACTTGATTTGTACCGCCTATATGTGTCTGTCAAGGAAATTGGAGGGCTAACCCAGGTAATTATGTTGCCGTTTTGTGTGAGGTTCTTCTGTCTTGACCCAACTTTACTGTTCTAATTTATATATTGGATAATACCCCCCAACCAGGTAAACAAAAACAAGAAGTGGCGGGAGCTGGCAACAAACCTGAATGTGGGCACTTCAAGCAGTGCTGCAAGCTCACTAAAAAAACAGTACATACAGTGTCTGTATGCCTTTGAATGCAAAATTGAGAGAGGAGAAGATCCACCGCCAGATATCTTTACCTCTGCTGAATCCAAGAAACAAGCCAAGATTCAGCCCCCTTCACCAGGTAGGCATGCAGTAGTTTATTGCTGCATATAACTGCTTTTGGTAAGAGTAGCATTTTTGGCACACAATAAATATTTTGCTATGCAAAATAAAGCATTAATAATGAGTGCAAATCCACCTGCACCAGAGAAGCTCCCAGAGCATGGCCATAATTTGATATGCATGTAATGAGCATGTGCCCCTGAACACATGCATGTGATACAGGATTGGGGATGTCAGCTGATCTGTACATGGGCAAAATGGAGCACTGCCTCATTATGTGTCCCCCAATTTGGCAACACACACCAGGAGCTCCCTCCTGATGTAGGTGTCCATGCACTCTAGAGAGGAATTGACAGAATACTTTTGTTTCACCTACTGTAGTGTGGATGACAATATTTGCATGGTATGTGCCCTTTCAATGAAAAGATTTAGATTTCAAACATCTCTTACTATTAAAACTGCATTTATCAACTACTTCAGCTTTTACTATTTAAACTTTTACTTTTTTATATATTTATTTCTGCTGGGAAAGGTGCCATTACCAGTGTGTTCTAACAATTGTGCTGCCACCACCAGTTGAATAAAAAGATAATCTACCTATTCAATTTTTTATTGACATGCACTTTTCTTCCCCTATATTTATTCTGTGGTTTCAATCACCAATTGAAAAGAAGGCAGTGACAAAGCTATGATCTTTGTAAAGAATTTGTAGGTGAGGTAATCTAAGCCTGTTAAACTTTTTTTATTTTATTCTTTATTTCTGCAGCTGGCTCTGGCTCTATGCAGGGGCCACAGACCCCTCAATCTACAAGCAGTTCAATGGCTGAAGGAGGAGACCTTAAACCCCCAACGCCAGCATCAACTCCTCATAGCCATATGCCACCTATGCCTGGTATGAGGTAGGTAAATGTGGCAGCTGCCACCAGTCTTCTTGAGAAAAGCTCATGTTAGAATAGGTAAATACCCTGGCTATATGTAAATACACTGGCTTTGTCATTCAGTCTACACATTACGTAAACTTCTTGCACCTTTCTGCAGAAATAATTCCGTAGGTCTTCAGGAGGCATATGATGGTGCAGATCCTTCCTACCAGAAAAGAAATTCCATTACCCCAAATCCTGGGTACCAGACAGACATGATGGGCAGAATGCCTTATGAGACAGGCAAGGATCCTTATGGGAACATGAGAAAAGGTTGGTATGTGCTAGTGTAGCCAGCATAATTCTAGAGTCTGGTATTTGGATCTTATGTGTTCTTCCGCTTATTTTACTGATGCAGTAGATTTAAGTGTGATGTTCCTCCTCTCCTTAAGGAGCAGACCCTTTCATGCCCTCAGGACAAGGTCCAAGTGGGACAATGGGGGACCCTTATAGCCGCAGTACAGGTCCTGCTATGCCCAACATGGGACAACGTCAGCACTACCCTTATGGTGGTTATGACAGAGTGAGGTGAGTTCCAACATATTGTAAGGCAATATGATTGTAGTAATGTTCTATAACATAGTGAAGTGGTCTGCACAGCCCTTTTTTGTGAAAAAGTTTTTCATCTTCATTACATTTCAGGGGTGAGCCTGGTCTAGGCCCTGAAGGTGCAATGGGAACTGGAGGTAATCCGCAAAATATGATGCCTTCCAATGCAGACAGTGGCATGTATTCTCCTGGACGATATCCACAGCAGAGGTGAGAAAGGAAAGCAAAATGCTTTGCTTTTAGTGGTGAGAGATGTTCTCTGGAAATTGAAGCCATATGCTTTTTTGAGTTACCTGAATGTTCTTTGCAGGCATGACTCCTATGGGAACCAGTATCCCACGCAGGGCACAGCTGCTGGCAGCCCGTATTCTAGCCAACAGAACCCTCTGTACCAGCAACAGGTGAGTAATGACCACAATCTCTGGATAGATATGCTATAATTCTCCATCTTTTGTTGACCATTTACTCTAGTATGGAAGCAGATTGAGTGCTCCCATTTTTTTTTTCTTTCCACTCTGATGCTTAAAAAAAAATGCAAGTTGTGTTCTTCCAGCTAGTTTTGTTTAAAAATATTAATCTGTAAGGTCTTGTATGCATGACATATGGCCTAGTATTGTTCATCCCTACATGGCAAAATATCTAGCCATAACTGTTGAGAAGTGATCGTACCCCTGACACTCTGTATATAAAGTGACTAGAATGAGTGTTATCTAGATACTGCAATTTTAATTGGCTTCTATCTGCTTAATGAGAAAAAAACCTGCTTGTTCAGTAATTGCACATTTTGTTCAGTTATCAGTGTGGTTTAACCTATACTACGTCATCCACTTTCTCTGCCTTGCTGCATATACATTTGGTGTGTCTTGATGCCTTTTTGCTCTGCTCAAAGATGGGATGAAGTCTTCATTCTTCTGTTTTCATATTTTAAGATTGTATTTAACAGTAATTTGCAGTAATCACAGGAGCTCCGTCATGCTGCATACTATAGTCCTAAACAGTTTAATCCAGTGGTATTTTCCTTTTAGCCTGCTTTTTTAATGTTTTGCATCCATTGCTCCTTTTCTGGTTGACACAGAATATTAAAGCTAATTGTTTGCACTTCTGCAACTTTTCATCCTTTCCATAGAACTACAAAAGGCCCATGGATGGTAGTTATGGCCCTTCTTCAAAACGTCATGAAGGTGAAATGTATGGTGGCCCATACAGTGCAGGGCAAGCTGGGCAGAACCAACAGCAGCCCCAGCCACCACCTCAACAGCAGCAGCCCCCAGTGTCTGGAGCACCACCCCCACCCCCTGGACAGCCTCCTGCAGTTACGAATACTCAGCCGCAGGACCCTTATGTGCAGTATGGAGGCAGCTATCCCCAGGGAACTGAACGCCGACCGGTTGCCAGTGGGCAGAACCAATTTCCTTTCCAATTTGGACGTGAAAGAGTGTCTGCTGCTCCTGGGAGTAACTCCCAACCCCCTTTACCATCCAGTATAATGAGCAACTCAGGAGAGGGAAACCAACAAGGCGCTATTTGGCAAAGCAGAAATGATATGAGCTATAACTACCAAGGCAGGCCTGGACCTCCTTCAGCTAATATCCAGGGGCAAGGCTACCATTCAGTCCCCCCACGTGGGGAAGACATGCTGCACTCAGACCAGCGTCTCGGTCATGAAGGTCAGTGGCCGCCTCATGTTAACAGGCAGCAGCCACCTTATGTGCCTGCTCCTGGACCCCCCATGACACGGGCTCCCTCACAGTCTGGGTATCAAGCCTCTCCCAGCATGCCCAACCATCTGCCTCAGGTACCTAGTCCAGCAACTCCTCGTCCCCTGGAAGCCCACACTTCACCCAGTAAGTCTCCGTTCTTGAAGATGCAGAAGGCTGGACCACCTGTGCCTGCCTCTCACATTGTGCCCACACCGACTCAGCCACCACTTATCCGCAGGGACATTACTTTTCCTCCAGGGTCGGTAGAAGCCACACAGCCTATTCTCAAGCCAAGACGAAGGCTTGCAGCCAAGGATATAGGTAAAAATAACGTTTTTGATGTATGACCTGTTTTGAACCCATGAAGCATGTTAACATAAGGTGTAAAAGGGTCTTAGAACATATGGTGTTTAGGACAATGTAAGTTGAATATAATGCTATACACGGATGCTTTACGTTTACAGAATTTTATGTATCATCACAAAATTGATTAAGTTCCTTCATGATTTTCTCTCCTTTTCTTTCCTTGATTTTAGGGACACCTGAGGCTTGGCGTGTAATGATGTCATTAAAGTCTGGTCTCCTGGCTGAAAGTACCTGGGCTTTGGACACAATTAACATTCTGCTGTATGATGACAACAGCATCATGACCTTCAACCTCAGTCAAGTAAGAACAGATTTCTTGTTTTTCGTTGCAACCAGTGACTTCTGTATATTGTATGCTGGAAAACTTGCCCGTGTTCCTATATTACCCCTGTTCTGCGTTTCTGGAAAGGACATATAATTAATTTAAAATGGCTATTTAGATGAATTTATTGACTTGTCTATAAAAGAGAATAATCAAAACACAATGGACGATAAAAAGCAGTCCTAAACTTCAAGTAACACAATTGCACCAAAAAAGTGCAATTTTGTTGATATTGCCATTGTCCTTTTTCCCTCCCCCCTTTTTTTGTAGTCTTTAAAGGAACAGTAACACCAAAGAATAAAAGTGTTTTAAAGTAATGCAGCTATAATGTAGTGTTGCCCTGCACTGGTAAAACTGATGTGTTTGCTTCAGAAACACTACTATAGTTCAAATAAACAAGCTGCTGTGTAGCCATGGTGCAAATTGAAAAAAGATTATATGGCACAGGTTAAATAGTGGATCACGGATAACACCATTATGTTCTACAGAGCTTATCGATCTGCTGTGTAACCTGAGCCTTTTCTCCTTTGGCTGCCCCCATTGCTACACAGCAGTTCATTTATATAAACAATAGTAGTGTTTTGAAGCAAACACACCAGTTTTACCAGTGCAAGGCAACACTGCATTATATTTTTATTACTTTTAACACAATTGTATTTTTTGACTTTACCGTTCCTTTAAGCAAGCAATGTCTAACTGCAGCCCCACAGCCAATTGTCAGCCGATTGCTTATATATGCTGGTAGCTTGCAAGGGTTTTACTATGTGTTACTGTAGGTGGGGTAAAAGGAAAAATGTTGCCTTTTGTACAATTCACAAGCCTACTTTAGAACAAGTATGCAGACCTTTATAGCCACTGCCTGAATCTACATTTTTCTTCATTGGTGAATCTAATAGGATTAATAATAGGTTACATTTTTATGTTCCAGACATTTAATTTTTGAATTTTGCTTTTTGTCACACTTAATGTTTTTTTTCTTCTCTTTAATAGCTCCCTGGATTATTAGAGCTGTTAGTGGAATATTTCAGACGGTGCCTGATTGAAATCTTTGGGATCCTCCGAGAGTATGAAGTTGGAGAACATGCTCAAAAGACATTGCTTCAACCTTTTCCATCTGATTCTTCAAGCCTTGTCTCAGGTGATGCTGAATTAGGTGATGAGGATGACTGTCGGTCTATGACAGATGGTGACCCCCAAAGTGAGGATGAAGAGGGCCTAGAGGAGAGAGAGGCCTATAATACTCCCTTTTCTGGTAATGAGGATATTCAACAACAAAGCAGCAAGTTTGACCGGCTCCCAATAAAAGTGGTTCCAAAGGAAGATCCCTTTGTGTTAGACTGCTCTCATCAGTTGGGCCGCTTACAAGAATTTGAAAGTGGCCTCTTGCACTGGCGAATTGGAGGGGGGGACACAACTGAACACATCCAGACACATTTTGAAAGACGTCCAGAACCCCCTTCACGCAGGCGGGTCACAGTAAAACGCCGTTCCCGGGAGCAGCAGATTCCAGCAGCAGAGGACACCACTCCTACCATTGATGATTTGCTGTGTGCCCAGCCAAGCTCATTATCACCAGAGATTGGTGAAACCACTGGAGAAGATATTAAATTTTCATTGGGTGGGAGCCCTCCACCACGAAACAGGCATGGTATGAAAATATTAGAGGATGAGCCTCACAGCAAAGATGAAACCCCGTTGTGCACATTGGAGGACTGGCAAGATGCTCTGTCCAGGCGTTGTGTGTGCATTTCCAACATCTTGCGTAGCTTGTCCTTTGTGCCAGGCAATGACTTGGAAATGTCCAAACATCCTGGGCTGTTGCTGCTACTGGGAAAGTTGGTGCTTCTGCACCATAAGCATCCAGAACGCAAGCAAGCACCACTCACTTATGAGAAAGAAGAAGAGAGGGATCAGGGAGTAAGCTGTAACAAGGCAGAGTGGTGGTGGGACTGCCTAGAGATGTTGCGTGAGAATGCCTTGGTTACGCTTGCAAATATCTCCGGGCAGCTGGATCTTTCCTCCTACCCTGAGAGCATATGTCTGCCTATTCTGGATGGCCTCTTACACTGGGTGGTGTGTCCTTCAGCTGAGGCACAGGACCCCTTTGTGACACTGGGCCCCAATGCGGTGCTGTCCCCCCAGAGACTGGTGCTTGAAGCCCTTAGCAAGTTAAGTATCCAGGACAGCAATGTGGACCTCATTCTGGCAACACCGCCCTTCAGTCGCTTGGAGAAGTTGTATGGGACCTTGGTAAGGTTCTTAAGTGACAGAAAAAACCATGTGTGCAGGGAAATGGCAGTTGTGCTTTTAGCCAATCTAGCTCAAGGTGACATGTTGGCAGCAAGGGTTATTGCCCTCCAGAAAGGCACTATTGGAAACCTTCTGGGCTTTTTAGAGGACAGTCTGGCTGCCACCCAGTTTCAGCAGAGTCAGGCTGCCCACCTGCATGGTTCCTCTGCACAGTTTGAGCCGACCAGCACAGACATGATGCGACGGGCATCCCGTGCCCTGCTGGCATTGGCAAAAGTTGAGGAGAACCACCCAGAATTCACCCTATATGAGGCACGCTTGCTGGACATCTCTGTCTCTCCACTCATGAACTGCTCCGTGTCACAGGTAATCTGTGATGTTCTCTTCTTGATTGGCCAGTCATGACGGCCGCAGGGAGACACCTTCCCAGAAAACTGTCTCCCACCACTGTAGAACGGAATCCTGTTGACACCACCCTATCTCTTCTCCCCACCTTTTTATTTATGCAAAAAACTACGTCTCAATCCACTGTCTGCCCCAGAGAGGAGAATTGGCCACCATTGTGGACCTTTCCCTGCCCTACTTCCTCCTCTCTGTGTGTTTTGGTGTTAACCAAAGCTACTGTATTTCAGTGAGTTATTTTATATATATATATATATATATATATATATATATATATATATATATATATATATATATATATATATATATATATATATATATATATATATATATATATATATATAATTTTTTTTTTTTTTTAATTTTACTGGGGGTTGTAAGTGGCTCCACTTTAATTTACTTCTCCTAAGCCTTCAGCCAAGGGGGTTAAGACTTCTGAACCATCAAATAGAGAGAATTCCCCCTCAGCCCCCCCCCCCCCATCGGTCCCAAGTCACCATAAAATAATTTGCAGGATTTCCTTCCTCACTTGCAATCTTTAGACTAGAAATTGTGTGCCCTTAACCTTTACAGAGAAGAAAACTTTGAAAAAAAAAAAAATACAAAAAAAACCTTAAGACTTTACCTTTTTAACTGTGCTGAGAAACCCTGCAGAATCCAACCGGAGCTGGAAAAACCCCACAACCTCAGAGACTTATGATGTAGGTTTTTAAACAGAGAGCGACATGGAGCGCTTTTAGTTTTCCGGAGGACAGAGAGAGACACAAAGTCGCTTTTCCCCCAAAGTTTCATGTGAAGCAACACCCTTACCTCTTAAACTTAGATTGTAATAATCGGAGATCGCCTCTTATAACTGGTTTTAACCTTTAGCTTGTAGGTTGCAAGCTGCGATGTCTGTATATATATATATGATGATGTACATTAAAGACACACCTCTTGTATTCAACCTCAACCCACTTCCTTCCCAAACACTCATTTTTCCCCATTCATCTGTATAAAATGGGGGATACGGTTAACTCCCTTTCTCCAGGTATATGGAGGGTGGGACCTGTGTGTACTGTTTCCCTACAGAGCAGGAGTTCCCTGAACACTCTCCACTTCCTCACCCTTTGTATATCCAGCAATCCTATCAACTTTTAGAAGGTTTTTTTTCCCATTACCAATCAAGGTGAGTTTTTTTTTTTTTTTTTTTTTTTTTTTTTTTGTTTCAGTTCCCCAGACAATTTGAGAATTTTTTCCAGCGATTTCTGCATATTTGTAGCTCCAAAAAATGTAAATTTCAGCCTATTCCTTTTGTTTTTATTTTTGCTTAATGAATATATCATTTATTCAGTATGAAATCTTTATACTCTATGTTCCCGTGTTAAGAATAAATGTACATTAAATCTTGTTAACAGAGTTGTAAGGAGCATTATTTAAGTGGGTGGTATCATCGCAAAACACAAAAACGTCTCCAGAGGCTTGCAGGAAATTGTGTGTTGTATAACAAGATATGCTCTCAAGTTCTGTTAGGTCATGATCACACTGTGTGCCCCAGATGGAGTTCAGAGTTGGGTGGGGGGTGGATGATTTTAAATATAAGGATGTATTTTACTTGCAGTATTTTTCACTATTTTGCTTTGGCTATTTGCTTTAGGGGAGCATAATAGATTACAGGTTTCTGCAAGCGAAATCTTGGATAAAAAATTGTGCTTTTTTTTTTTTTTTTTTTTTTTTTTTTTTGAAATGGTCAAAACTCTGAAATGGATTTCACCTTTATCTCAAAAGAGCAAATTTTTTCGTAGAGTTGGGGGGCTGGCATGCAGGAAAGTCTACGCCCCAGATAAGCTATTTTCCATACAGTGGTTTTGATGCATCATAATAGACAGCCCCAAGTCATTCAAGGCTCTTTACAAACTTACATGTGGGGAAAAAACATGTTGCTATAGTTTATATAAACAAGCTGCTGTATAGCCACGGGGCAGCCATTCAAGCACAGGATACATAGATAACAGATAAGCTCTGTAGTATACAATGGGATTTTTCAGAATTTATCTACTGTATATTCTGTGCTTCAATGGTTGCCCCCATGGCTACACAGCAGCTTGTTTATATAAACTATAGTAAGAGATTCTGAAGCAAACATACCGTTTTATCAGTGCAGCACAACCCTATTATATTATTCATTTAAAACACTAATTTTTTGGTGTTACTGTTCCTTGAAAGCTAATATTCCGAAATATTGCACCATTGCCAATTTGTGACGAAAACCTTGACTATCAAAAGTAGTTGTGTTGCAGCGTTCTTGTGTACGTTGCAGTTAGAACAGAAAGCTTTATTTAATTAACAAAAGTATGGGCACCATGGACACTTTTACCCTACATGTGGGAGACTTGAGATTATTACTCCAATCACAAACCTTTTATTAAATCGGTGTATGCAGAACTGGTCCCTTGATAGGATGGGGCAACAGTTTGCAATATGTGGTGACTGGTGCCAACAATTTTCACCTCAATTAGTGAGTTCATTCATTCTGTGAAAAAAAACAGGTGTCAATTACAGCCCTTATTGAAGGAAGGAAGGAAGGAAAAATGTCTGGAAAATGTTTCCAGATTTTGCTTTCCTTTGAATCCTTGAACTAATATTTAGTTGTATAATCAGTGTTTCTGAGACCTGCTGCACATCTGTGTTACATGGAATCGACCAGCTTCTGGCACCTGTTACATTCCACAATTCTTCTGCATTTCTTGGTTTTGCCTCTGAAACAGCATTTTTTTTTTTTGTATGTCACCGACAAGTTTTCTATTGGATTAAGGTCCGGGAATTGGGCTGGCCACTCTATAACGTCAATATTGTTGGTCTGGAACAAAGGTGTTGCTCAATTACTGGTGTGTTTGGGGGTCATTGTCTTGTTGAAACCCCCCCATTTCAAGGGCATTTTCTCTTCAGCATAAGGCAACGTGACCTCTTCACATATTTTGATGGATAGAAACTGATCCATCAGATAAATAGGCCCAACGCCATAGTATGAGAAACATCCCCATTTCTCGGTCATCATAGCAGGGTGACAGGCTTAAGCTCCACCCTCCAGGAGGCAGGACACAAAGTGGACCCGTCACCCAGACACACAAAGCTGTATAATAAAAGTCCTTTTCAAATTAAACCTGAAATCCAATTTCTATTTTTTATTAAAGCATTCATAGCTGTTGTAAGCTCATTTAAACATCTCAGCTGTCAATCAAATTTCTCTGTCTCAAGGGGGACACAGGGACTATGGGGTTAAGCTCCACCCTCCAGGAGGCAGGACACTTATTCAAATGAAAAAAGGGGGCGTGCCAGTACTGTGGCTTAACCCCAGGCTAGAGCCAATGTAATCAGTTTTTAAGTGTCCTGCTTCCTATGAGGATGGACAACCTGCAAGCTCCAAGTAGACAGGGGTGCAACCACAATCAGGGCTACCTGTATATGTTCAGTACACCCCCTCAGAGGGATGCCCACTGGAGTCATTCCCTGGCCTGTCAGGCTATACAGACTCGGATAGGCATTCCTGCAATCCTTGAGGGAGAGCAGAGGGCCTTACAGTGCGGCTGATTGTGAGTAGAAAGATTATTTTCTCCTTGTCGGCTTGGGGGACACAGGAGACAGTGGGGTATAGCTAATGCCACTAGGAGGCAGGACACAACAGAATAAGAATGTGACTCCTCCTCCGCTGGCTATACCCTCAGCAGTAGGCGGAGCCGGAATCAGTTTTTGTTGTGTCCTAAGGAGGTTAGGACTATCTCTCTACAACACCTTCTACACTGGAGAATCTGAGTCACCTGCACTGAGCTGTGTGTCATTCTGACTTCTCCCAACGTGGATTCTGTCCCTGGTGTCATTAAAGCTAACTGCAGCTCTGACCATCCAGCCAATTCGACTTCTTCTTACTGCAGAAGGATTGTCGGCTGGCCAGGTGACAAGGAAGAGTTCTGTGCCCTGGGGTAGGTGAGTACACATTTCCCCTCCCCTCTCCACCCTTTCCATGTCCCACCTGCCATCAGCAGCCCCCACACAGGCTTATGCTGTACCTGGCTATGGTGACTAAGAGTACATTGGGAACTGGCTACACAGGGCGCTCCTAAACACAGCCCCTGATCAGCCCTCTTCCTCCCTCAGCCACACTCCCCTCCACTTGGCAGAGCGTGTCTGACACTTTTCACAGGGGCCATTACTGCGGGCAGGCACGGTGCGCATTGAGGCAGCGCTTGCTTATCAGCAGCGCCTCCCTCATTCCCTTCAGTTCGCGCACTTTTTCTCGCGCCCTTGCGCGCCGTGACGTCACTTCCGGCCTTCGCTTCCCGCACTGCAAGACAAGCGCTCGGTGCGCATTCTCTCTCAGACCTCCCTGCTGCACGGGGGACACAGGCTTCAGTGGGCTCTATTCTCACTGCGTTCCTGTCATCAGCGCCACCCTCTCTCCCTGGCTATACAACAGCAGGGGCACACACAGCAAGTATTATTTATACCTTGACTTAGGGGGCAATATGTCTGAGGGTGCCAGTGAGGGCATTTTCACCAGGGGATCCACTGCCTCTGTCAGATATCTGGCCTGCACCAAATGTCGCAAAAAGCTGCCAGGGGGTCATAAGGAACCTTTCTGTTCAAAATGTAAACCTGCCTGCCGCACAGTTTTCTGATCCCCCAAGCCCTGCTCCCCCCCCAAGTGGACCAGTCTTCTCAACGGGCCTCACCTCCACACCAGTCAGAGGCCGCAGCCTCAGGGCCACCGTCCATCCCAGATTGGGCCTCCCATCTTGCCACGGGGATCCCTAAATTGGCCCTTTCCCTGGACAAGCTCCTTTCCCGCTTGGAAAATCCTACACAAAGGGTCCCAAAGCGTAGAGCCCCTTCCCCCTCAGACGAGGAAAGTGGCACTAACTCCCCAGGTTTCTCCTCACCTCCTCCAGAACCTGACGGGGACTTCTCCCTTTCTGATGGTGAGCTCTCTCACACCTCAGATCAACCAGAGGACGATTCTCCAAAATTCTCTTCTGAAGCAGTTGACTCCCTAATAGCCTCTGTCATTGAAACACTCCACCTTCAAGAGACAGAGGAGAACCCCAAGGCTGCCAAAGCCCTTTTCAAGAGAAACAGTAGATCATCGCCCACCTTCCCAGCTCATTCCCAACTTGAACAGCTTATCCAACAGGAATGGGACAAGCCTGAGAGGCGTTTCCAGCCAAACCGCAGATTCCTCAAGCTGTACCCCTTTCCATCAGACTCGACTGACAAGTGGTCCTCTCCACCATCAGTGGACGCTCCTGTATCACGTCTCTCCAAAAATACTGCCCTACCAGTTCCTGACGCATCTTCTTTTAAGGATCATATGGACAAGAAATTAGAAGGTCTACTGCGTTCCCAATTTTCAGCATCAGGTACTTCCCTTCGGCCAGTGCTAGCCACTGCCTGGGTTAGCAGAGCTATCCAGTCCTGGTCTGACACTCTACTTCAAGGGATCTCTTCGGGAGCCCCACGCCACCAGCTAGCACAATGGGCATCCCAAATAAAAGAGGCAAATGACTACATCTGTGAAGCTTCTCTAGATGCAGCACAAATCATTGGCAGAACCTCCGCCTTGTCTGTTGCGGCACGCAGATGCCTCTGGTTAAAATTGTGGACAGCGGACCTTTCTTCGAAGAAGTCTCTTACCTCGCTTCCATTCAAGGGCAAACTTCTCTTCGGCCCCGACCTTGACAAGATCATCAGTCAAGCGACTGGAGGCAAGAGCACCTTACTTCCACAACCAAAGCCTCGCTCTTCCTTTCACAGAAGTAGGTCCTTTCGTCCCTCCCAAAGCAAAGGCATTAGGTCATCTCCGCCACGTCACACTCCCTCCAATAGAGGGAGGTTCGGGGGTAAACCCAGGTCCTCCTGGCAGAGCCGCAAGCCCTCTTCCAGACCTGCAGACAAATCCTCCTCTGCATGACGGGGTCTCTCCCCCGTCTCACCAGGTACCTCTAGGCGGAAGGCTTCAACATTTTGCGGATACCTGGATCTCCACTACTCAGGATTCTTGGATACACGAGGTAGTGTCTCAAGGCTACCATCTCGAATTTTCCTCACGGCCCCCTCAGAGTTTCTTTATGTCAAGACTCCCTCGGGAACAAGACAAGCAAAGAGCTTTTCGTCTGGTGATTTCGAACCTCATTCAAACAGAAGTCATCTCACCAGTTCCCATAGGGGAAAGATTCAAAGGTTATTACTCAAACCTGTTCGTCGTCCCCAAGAAAGACGGGTCTGTACGACCCATTCTAGACCTCAAGGGCCTCAACCGGTTCATCCGACCTCGAAGATTCAAGATGGAATCCCTCAGGTCCATCATAGCTGCCGTGACCGAAGGCCAATTCCTGACATCCCTCGACATCAAGGATGCCTACCTGCACATTCCAATTTTCCCTCCCCATCGGAAATACTTACGATTTGCCTTCCAAAACCTACACTACCAATTCACAGCTCTCCCCTTCGGCCTCACCTCAGCCCCACGAGTCTTCACGAAGATCATGGCGGCCGCCACAGCTCTGATCCGGAACGAGGGCGTATCCATTACTCCCTACCTCGACGATCTATTGATCAAAGCTCCTTCCTTCCCGGCTGCACAACACTGCCTACAGATCTCCATTTCCAAGCTTCAACAGCTCGGATGGTGCATCAACCGGGAAAAGTCATCCCTGGTTCCCAGTCAATCCATGATTTTCCTGGGCATGCAGTTCAACACCAGGACCAACCGAGTCTCCCTCCCACCAGACAAGATTGTGAGACTCCAGGCTCTGGCGAACACACTGCTGGTCAAACCCACTCACTCAGCCAGACATTGCATGAAAGTCCTGGGGGTCATGGTATCGACCATAGAAGCCGTCCCCTTTGCTCAACATCATCTCAGGGAGCTGCAGTGGAACATCCTAGCTGCATGGAAACGGAAATCTCTCCTACAACAGATCCGTCTCTCCCACAAGACCCAAGCGTCTCTTCGTTGGTGGTTAAGCCCCCAACATTTGTCCATTGGACGACATCTGGGAGAACCTCTATGGCGCCTACTGACAACGGACACAAGTCTGTTCGGATGGGGAGCAGTGCTGGACGGACGCTCAGCACAGGGCAGGTGGTCCCGGGAGGAACAGGTCCTACCTATCAACCTGTTGGAGATCCGAGCCATTCGATTGGGTCTCATCCATTGGCAACACGACCTGTCAGGCCAAGCGATAAAGGTCCAGTCAGACAACGCCACGGCAGTCGCCTACATCAATCATCAGGGCGGCACAAGAAGCCGAAGAGCCCAAACCGAAGCCAGCCTCATTCTCCAATGGGCAGAGGATCACCATGCCCAACTGTCGGCAATTTACATTCCGGGCCTCCTAAACTGGGAGGCGGACTTCCTCAGTCGTCAGACCCTGGATCCAGGGGAATGGTCGTTAAACGAGGACGTCTTCCTCGAGATAACCGATCACTGGGGCACTCCAGAGGTCGATCTCATGGCGACACGGCAGAATCGAAGGGTTCCAACCTTCCTAGCCCGCTACCGGGACCCACTAGCTCTGGAGGCGGACGCCCTCACAGCGCCTTGGAACTTCGGCCTAACCTACGCCTTCCCTCCACTTCCTCTAATCCCCAGAACGATCAGGAAGCTGCAGAGGGAGCACACGACCCTCATCCTAATTGCCCCAAGGTGGCCTCGACGCACCTGGTACTCGGACCTCCTCAATCTCTCCATTGCGGAACCCCGCACCCTTCCCCTTCGGCCGGACCTACTCCTGCAAGGGCCAATCCGGCATCCAAATCCAGCATATCTCAGTTTGACTGCGTGGCTTTTGAGACCAAAATCCTGAAAAAGAAAGGCTTCTCCGATGCAGTCATCCGCACCATGCGGGCTGCACGAAAACCAGTGTCTGCTAGAACCTACCACAGAGTTTGGTCCACCTACCGAGCCTGGTGCCATAGTCACAAGAAGTCCTTCGAGGTTTTCTCCGTCCCGGATCTGCTGGAGTTCCTTCAAGAGGGCCTTGCCTTGGGCCTCTCCCTCGGCTCCCTGAAGTCCCAGATTTCCGCCCTCTCTGTCCTTTTTCAAAGAAGACTCGCATTCCTTCCTGACGTCAAGACTTTTCTACAGGGGGTGGCGCACATTGCTCCCCCAGTTCGACCTCCGGCTCCCCCATGGGACCTGACGCTGGTGCTGCAGGCATTACAAACGCCACCATTCGAGCCGATGGCCTCTATTCCTCTTCAGTGGCTAACCTGGAAGACCGTTTTTCTCCTGGCAATAGCCTCCGCCAGGCGTGTTTCAGAACTCACCGCCTTGTCCTGCAAGTCACCTTTCCTCATCTTTCACCATGACAGAGCAGTACTCCGCACGGTTCCCTCCTTCCTACCGAAGGTGGTGTCAGATTTTCACTTAAATCAGGAGATCACCATTCCAACCTTTTGCCCGTCGCCCTCCAATCCCAAGGAGGCGGCTCTACACGCCCTGGACCCTGTCAGAGCCCTCAAATTCTACCTACACAGAGTTCAGGACTTCCGCCAATCAGATGCACTGTTTGTCCTTCCCTCAGGTCCTCGTAAAGGTCTACCTGCGGCCAAATCTTCTGTCTCCAGATGGATCAAGCAAGCCATTCAGCGTGCTTACATGGCACGGGGTCGAGTTCCTCCTGTCAAGGTCAAGGCTCACTCCACCAGGGGGATGAGCACGTCTTGGGCTTTCAGAAACCAGGCATCAGCTGATCAGCTATGCAAAGCGGCCACGTGGTCTTCCATCCACTCCTTCACAAAATTTTACCACTTTGACACTTTTGCGGCATCTGATGCACGCTTCGGCAGGAGAGTTCTCCAAGCCGCAGTGGTCACTTCCTCTTAGGGCCTATCCTTCCCACCCTGAGGATAGGGGACAGCTTTGGTACGTCCCCACTGTCTCCTGTGTCCCCCAAGCCGACAAGGAGAAAAGGAGATTTTGTGAGTACTCACCGTTAAATCTCTTTCTCTTCGGTCGCTTGGGGGACACAGGACTTCCCTTCCCGGATGGAGGCCCTTCTCTGTCCGTCAGACATATTATTGCCTGTTGTCAATATGTTACTAGTTGTTGGTTATTGTTCTCTACTTAGTACTACTTTGGTACAAACTGATTCCGGCTCCGCCTACTGCTGAGGGTATAGCCAGCGGAGGAGGAGTCACATTCTTATTCTGTTGTGTCCTGCCTCCTAGTGGCATTAGCTATACCCCACTGTCTCCTGTGTCCCCCAAGCGACCGAAGAGAAAGAGATTTAACGGTGAGTACTCACAAAATCTCCTTTTTACTTCACTCTGTGGTTGCTCCCCCCCCACACACACATACACATGCTGCTGCTGGATTGTATTTTAATATGCTGCAAGAGGGGAAGGTTTTTTTTCTCTTTCAAGAAGGCGCCTGTCTCTCTCTTTTCTCCCTCTCTTCCATCCCCTTCCTTACTACCCATGCTTCCTCAGGGGGTAATCCAGGGGTCCTGTACTCCATTTTTGGCACCTTTTAGCGGTGCAGCAGCTCAGCGTGCTTCTCTTGGAATGCATACTGAGCGGAGGGGGCAGAACCGCGTTCCAAGCCTCTCTCTCGCCTCACTGCGGCGTCCATTTTACCACTTCCAGTGCCTTCCTGAGGACGCGCCTTATTCCCCTTAGCCCTAGCTTCCTTTCCAGGGGGTCGGTCACTTACCTCCAGCTTGTTTAAGAGACAACACAAATCCTCAGTCTGTTTCCCATCTCATGATCAGCTTTTAGAAGAATGGAATTTTCCGGAACAAAAATTTCAAGCCACTCAAAACTTCTTTAAGTCCTATCCTTTTTCCAAAGAATTGGTGAACAAATGGTCTATGCCCCCTACAGTTGATGCCCCTGTTTCTGAAAGCTGTTTACTCATCAGCCGGTTCTACCCTTCGTCAAGTCCTAGCTTCGGCTTGGGTAGCCAGAGCAATTCACGCTTGGGCCGACTCCCTCCTTACAGATATCCAAGAGGGTGTTCCTAGAGCAGATCTTATTTCATCAGTTCAATCCATAGCTGAGGCCTCGGCCTACCTATCTGAAACCTCACATGACGCAGCACAGATCACCGCACGCACATCAGCCCTATCCGTAGCTGCTCGACGAACTCTCTGGTTAAAGAATTGGTCTGCTGACCTCAGTTCTAAGAAGTCCCTAACTTCCCTAACTATACCATTTAAGGGACAAAGATTGTTTGGTGAGGAACTGGTGAAAATTATTTCCCAAGCAACTGGGGGAAAGAGCACATTCCTCCCACAAGCTAAGTCTAGATCTACCGCTTCTTTTCTTCAAAGGAAATTTTTTCTAGGCCAATCTGGTCGATCTTCAAGAAGATACAGTCCACCTCGGCGCTCCAATTTTCATTCCAAACCATTCGACAAGGGACGCCCAGCATGGAAGAACAACAAATTCCAGAACAAATCTTCCTCAGACAAGCCCGTATCAGGCTGATAGGCCATCCCCTCTGGAACCGCAGCAGTCCATAGGGAGCAGACTTCTGCAATTCCGGGAGGTGTGGAGTCAACATTCATCAGACGCCTGGGTCAATGAGATTGTTACAGAGGGCTATCCTCTATTTTTCTTCCTCCCCCCCCCCAGCAAATTCCTCATGTCCAGACTCCCAACCAGCCCTACCAAGGCCCAAGTCTTTCTAGACTGCATCAACAAGATGGAATAAAGTGGGGTGATCTTACCAGTACCCCCATCAGAGACTTTCTCTGGCTTTTACTCCAACCTATTCCTAGTCCCCAAGAAGGATGGGTCCTTCAGGCCAGTGCTAGACCTGAAATTTCTCAACAAGTACATCCGATTGGTTCGCTTCAAAATGGAAACACTGTGATCAGTCATTCGAGGGATGGAGTCGGGAGAATTTCTGATGTCACTGCATCAAGGATGCTTACCTTCACGTCCCAATTTGGCCTCCTCGTCAAGGTTCGCCTTCAAGAATCACCACTACCAGTTTGTGACGCTCCCCTTCGGTCTATCATCAGCTCCCAGGGTGTTCACCAAACTTATGGTGGTGACGGCAGCAGCGCTAAGGATTCAGGGGATTTCGGTGACCCCTTACCTGGACGATCTGCTCCTCAAGGCCAGAACAGAAGAGCGGAGCAAAGGGGATCAACAGGCGATTATCCTTCTACAAGAATTCGGTTGGACCATCAACTGGAAGAAATCCAACCTTGTAACCAGATGACCTTCCTAGGTCTCGAGTTCAATACTCTGATACAACGTGTACTGCTCCCACTCGACAAACAGGAGAAGATAAGAGCTCAGACCAACTTTCTACTGCAATCTCAGAGACCCACGATTCATCTGGCCATGAAACTACTGGGATCGATGGTATCTACCATTGAGGCGATATCCTTTGCTCAACTACACCTACGCCCCCTTCAGTCCAACATTCTGACTACCTGGAAGGGCGGATCCTTATTACAGAAGATGTTTCTCCTGCCCTCAACCAAGCTGTCTCTCCAGTGGTGGCTCAAGCGAGCAATCTTTCCACGGGTCAATCCTGGGCGACGCCGGATTAGACAGTTCTAACGACAGACGCCAGCCTTCAGGGGTGGGCCGCAACACCCTATCTGCACAAGGTCTATGATCTCCTGCGGAGTCCAAACTGCCCATAAACATTTTGGAACTCCGAGCAGTAAAGTTAGCCCTCCTTCACTGGTCCAATCATCTCCAGACGAGCAATACGAGTCCAAAGCGACAATTCCACCACAGTCGCATACATAAACCGACAAGGAGGAACCCGCAGCAGAGCAGCACTAGCGGAAGTTCAACAGATTTTAAACTGGGCAGAGTCCAAAGCAGTAAAACTGTCAGCCATTCACATCCCAGTTGTAAACAACACCAGAGTGGACTTCCTCAGCCGCAATCTACTGGGGGAATGCGGAACTTCACCCAGAAACCTTTGGCGAGCTCGTCCATCATTGGGGACTTCCTTAAATCGATCTGATGGCATCCAGGACCAACCGCAAAGCGAACACTTTCTTCGCGCGATCCTCTCGTTGCAGGAGTGGACGCCATGAAACAGTGTTGGCAGTTCGATCTGGCCTACATCTTCCCACCTGTTACCACGAGTTCTGAAGAAGATCAGGCAGTCCCTCATCACAGTCATCATGATAGCGCCATTCTGGCCCAGAAGAACGTGGTTCTCGGATCTCCAAGAGATGTCCATAGCAACGCTCATTCGATTAGCTCTCAGGAACGACTTACTCCGCCAGGGCCCCATATCACACCACAACCCGGGCTCTACGCTTTGACGGGATGGCTATTGAGACGGCCATCTGGAAACAACAAGGAATAGCAGAGGGTGTCATTACTACCATGTTGAAATCACGCAAACCCTTTTTCCTTCACGGACTGTAACATCCCTAGAGTACTATCCTTTCTCTAACGGGGTTTACAGCTAGGTCTTAAACTCAGCTCTCTGAAGGTTCAAGTGTCAGCTCTATCAGTATTGTTTCAACATCGTTTGGCTCTAGATTCCGTCCGCACCTTTCTACAAGGTGTAGCACACATCAGTCCTCCATTCCGTCCACCTATCCCTGGCTGGGATCTCAATACCGTTCTAGACGCTCTTCTGGACCCCCCCTTCAGAGCCCCTGGGAACAATTTCCGAGCAATGGCTTACCTGGAAAGTAGTGTTCCTCGTGGCAATATCCTCAGCTAGGAGAGTATCAGAAATCAGTGCCTTATCTTGCAATCCCACATTTCTTATCTTCCACAAAGACAAAGCGGTGCTTCGCATACTACCGTCCTTTCTACCTAAGGCGGTTTCGTCCTTTCACATAAATCAAGAGATTGTGCTTCCGTCACTATGTCCAGAACCCAAGAATGCCAAAGAACGAAGACTTCATGGTCTGGACGTTGTCAGGGCTCTCCGTTGGTATATCCAGAGATCCAAGGATTTTCGGGATTCTCAAAATGTTTTTGTAATACCTTCCGGGGCCCTACGAGGCATGGCAGCCTCCAAGACCTCCATTGCATGATGGTTAAGAGAGACCATTCGACAGGCCTACCTAGCCAAGGGTAAATCTCCGTCAGAGGGCATCCGAGCCCATTCCACAAGGTCGGTGGGAGCCTCCTGGGCATGGCGCAACTCGGCTTCCCTGGACCAGATCTGCAGAGCGGCTACCTGGTCCTCAGTTCACACTTTTACGAAATTTTACAAAATTGACACGTTTTCCTCTGCGGAGGCTCTGTGGTGCAATAAAGTGTCCTTTTTTCTCGCTCCCACCCTGCTGTTCTGGGGCTGCTTTGTTAAGTCACCATAATCCCTGTGTCCCCCTTGAGACAACTAAATTTGTTTCTCTGTGGTCGATAGGGGGACACAGGGCTTCCCGCCCTATGCGAGTTTTGACCATGTTGGTCTATGAGGAATGTCTTCCTGAGTTATCAGTGCTGCAGTTACTATTTTTCTATAAGCACTAAGTATGTTTTTCTTAGCAGGTCTTTGGTACCAACTGATTACATTGGCTCTAGCCTGGGGTTAAGCCACAGTACTGACACGCCCCCTTTTTTCATTTGAATAAGTGTCCTGCCTCCTGGAGGGTGGAGCTTAACCCCATAGTCCCTGTGTCCCCCTATCGACCACAGAGAAACAGATTTAATGGTTAGTAATAGTATCAAAAATCCTGTTATTGTCTGCCACTCCTCCATACCCTGGCCATAGAGACGGGGCAGACAATTACTTTCACTTTCCATTCAGCACTTCCTAGAAATTGCTGCACTCCCCACATTCCCCCGTTCTCTTCACTGTATAATTGTGTAAGCATGGGGATGTAAGTCTGGTCCCCCATTTTGGTGGGCCCACAAGCTAGATTCTGAGCTGATGTAAGGCTTGCCTTAATAACAGTGCCAACAAAATGGTGCCTGCTTGCTGTAATTATGAATTCCCAGACTGGAGGATACAAGATTCAAATAATTGATATAGTGCAATTAAAGTTCATTTTGCTTGACTGATAAAATAGGAGTGTGAATATTTTTTTTAGGTGACTTAACCCCCGTACTTCAAATCGTCTGAAGATGGCGCCCATAAACTCTGCTGGACAGAATCTGCACAGAGGGGTAAGTAAAGACTTAGGGGCATTTGCCCAGTTAGCAACTAGGCTGGGAGGGACGGGGTCTATGAGGGTTAATAGTTTGTTTCTCCTTAAAGAACTTGGTCAGCAGACCTTAGCTCCAAAAAGTCACTTCCCTTCAAAGGACAACGTCTATTCGGAGCAGAGCTTGAAAAGATGATTTCTCAGGCCACAGGAGGAAAAAGCATGTTTCTCCCAGAGGCCGAGAGTAGAGCTACCACATCCTTCAGACGGGGAAGATTTTTTTGTGGCGCAAGTGTTATACACGAAGAAACTACTCACCACAGTGCTCGCACTTTAGAGCCAAAGACAAATTACAAGAATCACATGCATTGGAAGCCTAACAGGCCAAATAACAAACCCTGTGTAATAGGAGGAGAGGACCAAGGAGGTTCGAGACCAGGCAATCGCTTTTCTTCAGAACTTTGGTTGTACCATAAACTGGTCGAAGTCCATTCTGCACTCCAGTCACCAGATGACCTTTCTTGGTCTCGAATTCAACACCATTACTCAAATGGTGCACTTCCCCATAGACAAGCAAACCAAGATCAGAAATCAGATCCATCTGCTGCTTTGCGACCGAAGACCAACAGTACATTTGGGAATGCAAGTACTGGGGGCTGATGGTATTGTCCATAGAAGCCATCCCGTTTGCACAGATTTACTTTCGACCTCTGCAAGCGAATATTCTAGCATCATGGAAAGGGGGAGCCCTGACTTGGAATCTCAAGCTTTCCCAGTCTACAAGGGCAGCTCTCCAGTGGTGGCTTCGTCCAACCAATCTGGCCAGTGGTCAATCCTGGGCAACACCGAATTGGAACGTAATCTCCACGGACGCCAGGTTCAGTGGTCTCTCCGCCCAGGGTCAGTGGTCTCCAGGGGAGTGCAACATTCTAGAGCTGAGAGCAGTAAAGTTAGCCTTGGCTACCTAGACAGAACTGCTACAAACAAAACCGGTTTGAGTGCAGAGCGACAATGTCACCGCAGTAGCATACATAACCCGCTAAGGAGGTACTCAGTTGGGCAGAAACCAACTGGGTTAGGCTATCCACCATCCACATTCTGGGAGTGTTGAACACAAAGACAGATTACCTAAGCAGAAATCACCAGGATCTGGGAAAATGGGAGCTTCAGCCGGAGGCATTCTCAGAACTTGGAAACTGATGGGGACAGCCACAGATCAACCTAATGGCATCCACGGACTACTGAAAAGTCCCTCGATTCTTCGCTTGCTACCGGGATGTGTTAGCAGCAGAATGGATGCCATGATGCAGCATTGGCAGTTTAACCTGGCCTACATATTTCCTCCACACCCCATGCTACCACGAGTCTTCTAAAAGATCATACAGTCCAACATAAAAGTAATAGTGGTAGCCCCATACTGGCCTTGAAGAACCTGGTTTTATGAGCTTCATTAAAACAGTATCTGACAGAGGAAGTTATCCCAACAATGCTGAAGGCGCTCAAGCCTCCAAAACCTATCGCATAGTCTGGCAATCCTATCGAAGTTGGTGTGACGAATACAAACTCTTTTTTTTTTTTTTTTTTTTTAACTCAACATCCCACGAGTTCCCACGAGGCATCTGCTTGGGACTAAAGCTCGGCTCCCTCAAGGTGCAGGTATCAGCTCTGTCACTCCTCTTCCAGTCCCGACTAGCACTTGACGACACAGTACGCACATTTCTGCAGGGAGTAGCACATGGGAGGCCTCCATATCATCCTCCGATACCAGGTTGGGATCTAAATTTAGTACTCTAAGCTCTACTCAACCCACCATTTGAACCACTGGGATCTGTCACGTGATTTGACACGCGGCTCACCTGGAAAGTGGTATTTCTTGTGGCAATAGCATCAACCAGAAGGGTTTCAAAACTGAGTTTCTCTCTGATTCTTCGTTTCTGATCTGCCACAAGGATAAGGCAGTTCTACGCACTTTCTCATCCTTTCTCCCCAAAGTGGTGTCATCTTTTCACATCAACCAAGAATAGTACCTTCTCTCTGTCCTGACCCTAAGAAGGATAAAGAACGCAGACTATACAAAATTTATTTAGTTAGAGCTTTACAATGGTATCTTGAAAAGTCAAAGTCCTTCAGACGATCTATCACTGCTTGTGCTGCCAACTGGCCTCCAACAAGGTCAAGCCAAGTCGAAGGCTACCATTGCGTGATGGATTAAGGAGACAATCAGTCAAGCCTACCTATCCAAGGGAAGTACCCCACCAGAAGGGGTTCGAGCCAATTCGAAGCAGCTGGAGCTTCCTGGACGTGGCGCAACTCCGCCTCAATGGACCAGATCTGCAGAGCGGCTACCTGGTCCTCCGTGCATACATTCACAAAATTTTATAGGATATGTTTTCTTCAGCGAAGCATCTCTTGTGTCCCCCTATGATGACAAAGGAAAACAAGATTTTTTATATACTCACCATTAAATCTGTTTCTCTGTGATCAATAGGGGGACACGGGGCTTCCTGCCCTGAAGTTAAATGTTGACCATTTGGTCGCTACGGGATAATCCCCCGTTAATCTTCTGCATATTATAGTTGCTGCTAATTTTATTTCTGTTCGAGCACTTCTTTGTGACAAACTGATTGTATAAGGATGGAGTGCGGGTTTAAGCCTGTAAAGCTCCCCATCGACGCGACGATTCTTCTTGCAGAACGACCGATTTTAGGGAAGCCCGACCAATCCTTCGAAATTATCGTGCGGTTAGTGGTATTCGAACGATCGTACATCTTACAATTTTTCGCCCGAGATCTGTCGGGAAATTGATTGGCCAGGTCAAAAAATCTTTGTCGGTCCCAGTGCAATCTATCTATGTTTGCAGGGCCAAGCAGGCAGCTCCCCTTTGTTTTCCTGGTAAATTGGTCTTTTTAGTTGATGGTAAATTTGTACGATCGTACGATCGTTCTGAGAAGATCGTGGTCTCACGATCAGGATCTGATCTTTTAAAAATCTCAACATCTATGGCCAGCTTTAGGCTTAACATGCCCCACTAATTAGTATTAAGTGTCCTGCCTCCTGGAGGGTTGAGCTTAACTCTGTCCCTGTGTCCCCCTATTGATCACAGCAGAAAACCTTAGACCGTGGGCCAACCAGAAAACCTAAGATTGTAGGCACAGCAGAAAACCTTAGACCATGGGCCCACTTTCCAAACTATTATTCCTCTCCTCACTCAACCTCTTTATTCTCCTAGTCTTTTATATCAACTTACTATATTCTTCCATTATTCAGCCATTTTTTCCCATTAAAAAATAGGGACTGACGATGAAATAGGCCAAATGCTTACAAGCAAGAGGTTCACAGACACTTGGGCCCACCGGGAATTTTCCTGGTATCCCTGTGGGTCAATCCGACACTGCCCCCCTCCAATCAAATTTTAATCAACGTTCTTCTGAACAATGACTGGAACGACCGATTTATCTCAGATTTTCAGAGAAATGCATTAATCGGCACGCACAAGATTTGCTGCCTTCCTTCCTTAAATAAGGGCCGTAATTGACACCTGTTTTTTCACAGAATGAATGATCTCACTGATATTATTATTTGGAACAAGCTATTATTATTTTGAACACTGCTATTATTTGGAACAAGCCTCCATTAATGATTCAATTACACAGAATCAGCAGCATGCATGTCATGACAGTTGGGTCTGTTGGTTTTCTATTACTCTACTACACCTCATAAATTATTTGCCATGTACAAATATAATTCTTACCAAACACAACAATTGATCAGGTTAGTGATGTTTATATTCTATATACAGTACATTGTGTTGATCCCTGAGCTCAGGTAAGTGACAACAGCATGGGACATGTGCACTGAATTTAGAAGATGGAAGCTTCTAAAGGCGTTATGGAGGAAGAGAGAGAGATCCCATTCTCAGTGTTGTAACTATTGGTGTGTTTGTTTGGCATGGTAGGGAAATTTTTTTAAATGTTTGTTCTGGCATGGTCTTGTATAGAAGGCTGTTGCCAGTTGCCTTTTATGAGGAATTGAGGAGAAACTTATACTTTGGGGTGGCATGCACAGATATTGCTAAAGCATTTCTTAAGTACAACTCAACTTTCCTGATTAAATGAGGGAGTATTTATGGTTCTGTCCTTAATCCACTGCTCTTCAATATGTTCAAATACTGCCTTGTAACTGATACTGAAATTGTAAACTGCCTCTCTGCTGATGATGATAAATTGTGCAAACCAGTGTAAATATTTCCATTTTTAGGCAACTGTTCCAAGGGGTTTTTAGCCAATGGAACTGCAAATCTGCTGCCTTCCCCTTAATTTTAATATGTACTGACAAGCATTGCTTCTGACTGTCAGTGCACACCCAGTACAAATTTTGCAGTGAAAGTATGCATTATGGTGGCGGATCCACCGGTGTGGCACTGACAAGTGGGTACCATGTCTGTCAATGCATATTTAAGTCAGAAAAGCAGACATCTAATTGGCAGTTAAATGGACAGTATATATGTTTAAATGACCTGTGTTGTCTTGTTAAATGAGAAGGATTTCATGGTTACTCTGGATTGCAATGCTTGGTAGTATCAGTTAATGTGTGGTTTTGTATTAAAAAGGCTATTTGTGGGTGATAAAAGCACCATTTTCCTTTATAAGGACCCTGGTAAGACCTAAAGAAGGCAGTGCAATTTTCATGCCTGTCCAAAGATGGAAAGCATGTAGCTAAGCTGGTAAAGAGTCAGACCAATGAAATATCAATGTTGATTTGCTTTAGTTGAAAAATAAACTATTGTAAGGGGGGTCATTATTAATAGAAAAATTAGTATAAAGGGCCATCCTTTTGACTTGAGGAACCAAAGTTGCAATGCAAATGGTTCTACATGGGGAGGCTGTGGAATGGCAGATTTCCCTAAATGGCTTTGATGTTTTCTAGGACAGGTAAAATATCCAATTTTATGTATATATGCAACTCTTTATGTATGATTTATAGATGGGCTTACATGAACACTCCAGCTTGGCCTGACCATATGACCCTCCTGCCATATACACTGTCCCACATTGATTCAGCATACTGTATTTATATTCCAATACCTTCATTTGGTACAGTTGACAGAGGTAATCAACACCTTGGGGCCCAGTTTATTACTCCCATGATTATACATGTAATATGTAAAATCACATCTGATTTACATTGTGCCAAGCATTCACCTATATATAAGTATCACTTGTTTGATGTATTGTTAATTGACACTATATTATGATTTATTGCAGTTGGTCTTGTTTGTTTTTTGTAAAAATTATTTATACACAATATTGACCACTAGATGGTGTTAAAGAGTATATAGTGTTGTACTCAGAACTGGTCAGTAAGCTTGATAAAAGGGCGCATGGCCTGAAACGTTGCATGATGCCCACAAAAGCATAAATAAAGGTCTTTTAACTACTTGAAGAGTTGGTGGTGCGGTTCAATCTTCTACTACACAGTTTGCCAATGGGAAGTGCCCATTGTAGAACGTGCACCATCTCCAAAGAAAACTGAGAATCGATGTGCTGACTACTCTTTTCCTACAGATGTGTTCCAATGCAGATACAGCTCTATGATATTCATATCTACTGGTACAAAATTTGTAATCTTTCCTTTAATGACCTGGAAGAAAGGTATTTTGGATTTACCTTTATATTGAATGCAACATGTGTGCAGTTTATAGCACCTAAGATATTCGGGATGCCACTGATGGTGTACAACTCTCTTTTTACAGAGTTCCTATTACTGGGAAATAGTTCAACTACTGTAGCTAGGCACTTTGCTAATTGTAGTAACGACTCTCTTTCCTTCTTCTCAGTAATTGGCATTGAAAAAAATCTCAACACATGTTAGAGGTGATATCTTAAACAAATTACTTAAACTAGAAGCTAAGTGAAACTAGGCAGCCATTCGGCATGAATTTTGACTATAATGTTACCTGTTTTGTATAAAATTATACATTTTTGAAAATGTATAATCACCCTATATATACACTGAACATTTAAACTCTGTTTGTTATTTAAATTAAAATACTGCTTTAACAATTTACAAAAACACCCAATTTTAACTTTGTAACTGTATTTTTATACATAAAGTTTTTTGATAGATATTCAATTTGTAACCTTAATCTATAACCATACTGTGGATTGGCCAAAGTAAATCTGATTACTATAGCCCCATCTTGAATCACAGCCTCCAATTTGGACTGCCAGTTAGATACATTTGACTGATTGGTTACTTTTCATTTAAATACTAGTGTATGTTAAATATTTATTCAGCCTATGACTAAGTGCCCCTATGGCACAAAACGCCTAAGGCCTCTGTCTTGATGTTTTTGTTCCAATAAAATACTTTTTTTACTACATCTATTTTTGGAGTGTGATCTGGTTTGTGCCAGCCCATTCATCACTTATTATTTATCTAACTAATTAAGACACTTCTGAGGTTGAGGAATCGCTTTTCCGTGGAATGAAAGTGAACAATTTAGGATTGTATTCAAATTTAAGCCCCTAACAAGAAGTTAGTATGTGTCACCAACAGGGTTGTAATATGCAAGAGCCATCAATATCCTGTAAATGATATCCTATAAACTGTGAGTAGTGATGTAGTTTGTCATATGATTCACTTAAACATGTATATTATAATAAATAATGTACACCCACTGTTGTAAAATATGAGAATATTAGAAGTCACCTTTCTTGAATATAACCCTACCTCCATTCCTAAATCCCCCCTTTACATGTCCAATGAAAAATCATTATAATGAACAGGAACTATGAGGCATGAATTCTTTGTACCAGATCAGATGTACGGGTAGATGAACAAAGGATTACTGATATAATTTTGGCCTGCTTAAAGGAATAGTGACACCAAAAAAAGAAAGTGTTTTAAAGTAATGAAAATATAATGTAGTATAGCACTGAAATGGTAACTGGTGTGCTTGTTTCTTTATAATTTATATAAAGACGCTACTGTGTAGCCTTGGGGGCAGCCATTCAAGCTGTAAAAAAGGCATAGGATGCACAGCAGATAACAGATAAGCTCTGTTGTATACAGTGGGATTCTTCAGAATGTATACAGTCATATGAAAAAGTTTGGGAACCCCTCTCAGCCTGCATAATAATTTACTCCACTTTAAAAAAAAAAAAAAAAAAAAAAAAAACAGTGGTATGTCTTTGATTTCCTAGGAACATCGGAGTACTGGGGTGTTTTCTCAACAAAGTTTTTTAGTGAAGCAGTATTCAGTTGTATGAAATTAAATCAAATGTGCAAAACCTGGCTGTGCAAAAATGTGGGTATCCTTGTAATATTGCTAATTTGAATGCATGTAACTGCTCAGTAATGATTAATGGCAACAACAAATTGGTTGGATTAGCTCATTAAGCCTTAAACTTGAGAAAAGGTATTTAAGGTGGCCAATTGCAAGTTGTGCTTCTGTTTGACTCTCCTCTGAAGAGTGGCATCATGGGATCGATCTTCAAAGCAATTCTCATAAGATCTGAAAACAAAGATTGTTCAGTATCATGGTTTAGAAAAAGGCTACAAAAAGCTATCTCAGAGATTTAAACTGTCAGTTTCAACTGTAAGGAATGTAATCAGGAAATGGAAGGCCAAAGGCAGAGTTGCTGTAAAACCCAGGTCTGGCAGGCAAAGCCACAGTGATTTTGGAAGTGCTTTGGACTGATGCGACAAAAATTGAGTTATTTGGTCATAACAAAAAGTGCTTTGCATGGCGGAAGAAGAGTGCCACATTTCAAAAAAAAAAAAAAAACCTGCTACCTACTGTCAGGTGGAGGTTCCATAATGCTGTGGGTTCCATAATGCTGTGGGGCTGTGTGGCTAGTTCAGGGACTGGGGCCCTTGTTAAAGTCGAGGGTCGGATGAATTCAACCCAATATCAACAAATTCTTCAGTATAATGTTCAAGCATTAGTCACAAGGTTGAAGTTACGCAGGGGTTGGATATTCCAACAAGACAATGACCCTAAAAACACTTAGAAATCTACAAAGGCATTTATGCAGAGGGAGAAGTACAATATTCTGGAATGGCCGTCACAGTCCCCCGACTTGAATATCATGGAAACTCTATGGGATTATTTGAAGCAGGCTGTCCATGCTCGGCAGCCATCAAATTTAACTGAAGAGATTTTCTATGAACGAATGGTCAAAAATACCGCCATACAGAATCCAGACAAAGGCTATAGGAGGCATCTAGAGGCTGTTTCATTTGCAAAAGGAGGCTCAACTAAATACTGATGTAATATCTCTGTTGGGGTGCCCAAATTTATGCACCTGTCTAATTTTGTTATGATGCAAATTGCATATTTTCTGTTAATCCAATAAACTTTGTCACTGCGAAATACTACTGTTTCATAAGGCATGTTATATATTAAAAGTAAGTTGCTATTTTGAAAGCTCCGCCAATGATAAATAAAACTCCAAAGAATTAAGAGACGTTCCCAAACTTTTTCATATGACTGTATGTTATATACTGTCTACTATCCTTGAATGGCTGCCCCCATGGCAACACAGCAGCTTGTTTTTATAAACTATAGTTGTGTTTTTAAAGCAAACACACACGTTTTACCAGTGTGGTGCAACACTATATTATATTGTCATTCCTTTAAAACTAGGGTTGCCACCTGTTCGCATTTGACTTGGACAGCCCGGTTTTCAGAAGGGCTGCCCATGACAAGACAATCAGCTTGGTTTTCTAAAAAAGAAAATAGGGCAGGATCTCCCCTGATTGACATGCCGACCACCCGATCGCCATGTCATAGCCCTGCCATGTGACGTAGCACACTCGCCCCAGTGATGTTTTGGCCCGCCCCCTGCCCAAATCATGAGCCGCGCAAACAGGGGCGCTCCGCCAATGAGGCGAATTGAGGCACTCGCCTCAGGCAGCAGCGCCCCCCGGGTTACCAGGGGCGGCAAAAATGCCGCTCCTGGTAACTAAGAGCCGAATTTCTGGTTTTCAACCCGGAAATGCGGCTCTTCTAGTGCAGAGAGCGCAATTGTTCTCTCTGCACTAGCGACGTGGACCCCCCCCGACCACCGCTGAAGGTGAGTGCCGTGGGGGAGGCAGGGGCGACAAAAATAAAGGCCGTCTTGGGCAGCAAATTGGCAGGATCGCCCCTGCGCACAAAGGTAGCAACCCAATTTAAAACACTCCTTTAAAGACCCCAGTGACAAAAGTTTAGAGCTTAGAAACTGCCACAAAGGTTCCTACGGTTGGCTCTCCATACACATTCTTGATTTGTAATAATATATGAGTTTTTATTGTTTCCCAATTGTTTTATATATGTACATAGAACCACTTTATTTCATCTGTGATACGTAGATTAAAGTATTTATATCAATTACTATCTTCCTTTTACGATATTTATGTTTGTAATGCATTGTTCTAACCTGTTGAATAATAATAAGCACTGTGACATAACTACCACGAGAGTATCGAGAAGTGTAACTCATGGACATAAAAGGTTTTTGTTTTGATGTATTTAAATAATCTCCGAATTGCCACCATTTGGTCACTTAGAGTTACAGTTCCGCGCTTTTCCCCTTGTTCTGGACTTAGGAATGTGCTTGGCAGTGGTTTGTCTCTGTGAGGCACCCATAGAAGAGTCACATGGTTTGCAGAGAAGGGCACTGATAGGTCTACACACTACCCGGAACAGCAAGGAAGAGAAGAACAGTGACTTTTACTTTACTAACGGTAAGCAGCTACCCTTTACTAACACGTCTAGAGACTTAACATTTGCTTTTGAGACCTAAATGCCGTATGTATAACCTGTAGACTTTCATCCATACACTAAATCACTTTTTGGAGTCCCATTAGACGTCTGAACGCTCAAATTGAATAACTGTGTGCATGGTAATTATGGCTACGTGATATATAGAGATAAATGTTATTGTATACAATATGTGGTTACCATCATATGCATTTCTTCTTATGCCACTGGTTACATCCGTTTAGAAACTGGACAATGAAAAACATTGACAGGCTTTCTGAATAATCAGTTCATAAGCTTGCCAGTGTGAGAAGCAGTATTGTTAGCAGCAGTTATCTATCCTATTGTTATGTATAAAGCTACCAAACAGTTTTGTAACCATATAAATGCACACGGTCGAAAGCTTTATAAACAAAAGACTCCTACTCCTACTTACATATATGGTTCACTGCTGATCCTGTTTGCTTCAGGTTTAGACACTGTTATACAGCACTGTAAAGCTCCCCATAGACGCGACGATTCTTCTTGCTGAACGAACGATTTTAGGGAAGTCCGACCAATCCTTCGAAATTATTGTGCGATTAGTGGGAATCGAACGTTCGTACATCTTACGATTTTTCGGCCGACATCTGTCAGGAAATTGATTGGCCAGGTCAAAAAATCTTTGTCGGTGCCAGTGCAATGTATCTATGTTTGCAGGGCCAAGCAGGCAGCTCCCCTTTGTTTTCCTGGCAAATTGGTCTTTTTAGTTGATGGTAAATTTGTACGATTGTTCTGAGAAGATCATGGTCTCACGATCAGGATCTGATCTTTTAAAAATCTCAACATCTATGTCCAGCTTTACTCTCATGCTCGGATCACTGCACCAGTCCTGCTGTTTTCTGGTCATTGGCACATGCTGCTTATAGTCAAATAGTAATAGTAGTGGTGAAAAGCTGGTTAAATGCCATGTGTACCATCAGGGTCGGACTGGGCCAGTGGGACACCAGGAAAAAAAACAGATGGGCCCTCTTGGTTTTTTTTTTTGAGCACCCTTACACTCTAACTTTAATGCCTGAGGTGCCAGAGGATTAAAGAACAACTAAAACTCAATAAAAAGTTAGTTTAGAAATGTTGTACCTTGTGAATTTTTGTGGCAGCCCAAAACCACCATAGCCCTTTAGTATTGAAAATCTGTCCCTCCTAAAATGCCTCCAAGAGCTACTGTCAGTTACCTGAGCCTAGGAACCAATATACAATATAAAAACTGATTTATTGTTCTGTGAAGATTCATAACAACTGTATACAGATTTCATAATATGTCTACATTATCCTTTAACAGGTCTGCTGCTAGTTAATGTCGTGGAGCAGCTATGAAATGTATGGGGTCAAAGGATCCATTCCTACGAGAGATACTATATTTTTCCTTGTGTTGCCGTGGAGCAACACTTGCAATGCAGGTGAGATATGTTCCTGAACAGCTCATTTTTACCCTTTACATGCTGGAATACATATTCTGCAGGATGGACTCAAGCATACTAGTGTGCCAGGCCCAATGATTCTATGAGTTTCTATTGCAGAAGAATGTGTTAACATGTGATTACACTGGATGACTGCATGTTAAGTTTTTTACATTCAGCAATCCCTGTACTTGCAAATATAAAGGTATTTTACTGCAATGTGTTGCCCACATGACTGTCGATTCCCTGTGGGTGACAGAGCAATGTGCTATTACCCTTTAAAGACATTTTTTGCGTGTGAAAACAGCATTTCAAGTGTTGTGAGTAGGACTCATCAGTAATCATGAGGTTCCCATACTTATAAGCTGGGCCCTCCTTTTAGGGGTCCCCAATGATTGAAATGTCAGTCACCTGGGCCCCCTAGGTGTTGGGTTCTGCCAACAAGTAGTATGGGGTACCAACAAATATGAGTAGTAAAAAGAAGATGAACCGGCACTACGAACTCCATGTCAGACAGGGGCACGCCCCCGAAGCGTTATCTTGAATAAACACGCAGGGCTTGTCGCGCTTGCATGAAGTCCGTAGTGCCGGTTCATCTTCTTTTTACTACTCATAATTGAGGGTGCTGACCCCTGTGACTGCGCACCGGACCTATTTGTGATGGAGAGACCAGGGTGTGCTGGTGGGTTCTTGTGTTACGTACCAACAAATATGCTCACAACCCTAATTTGTCTGGTCTTGACCCAATTATGCCAAACCCTGTCCTGATCTGCCCAAACCTCACCTTTTCTCTGCACACCCCAGCCCCAATATCATCTGTGAATCACACCTTTGTGGATCCAGGATCTCCAACTGACTCTGGCCTTAATGACTCTTTTACATAGAAGCTCGCTGTAATTAATTTTTTCTGTAATTGAGTTTCCATAAAGTTTATTGTCAGGAAAGGAGGGCGCCATTTATGTTTTGTGGTATAAAATATTTTGCATAGTTTTACAAATATATTGCTCAATGTAATATATCTTGCATTGTCTCTTCCTATCACCAGGTTGTGTTCAACCTCCTTATCCCAGACCACATCGCTGATGCCTTCTCTCCACCACGAGCTCCACCTTCAGGTTACGGCAACCAACTAACAGAAATGTTCCTGGGGGGTCTTGGACGATGGGATGCAGAACATTTTCTCTTTATAGCAGAGCATGGCTACGTTTTTGAACATAATATGGCTTTCTTTCCATTGTTCCCACTCACCCTAGCAGGATTAGCCCATGGTTTGCTCTGGCCTCTGGGATTCATGCTTTCCGTTCGTAGCAGACTACTTTTGTCTGCTGCTCTTCTGAATACTGGCTGCTTTGTATTGGCAGCAATTGTTTTGTACCGACTGGGCTGTGTGGCTCTCCAGTCACGGCGCTCTGCATTCCTGGCCGCCCTTCTCTTCTGCATGAACCCAGCCTCTATCTTTATGACTGTAGCCTATTCAGAGAGTCTGTTTGCACTGGCCACCTTTGCTGGACTATGGCAATTAGAAAAATGTAGGACTTTCCGAGGCTGCTTTCTGTTTTCACTTGCCACTGCTGCTCGTGCAAATGGACTAGTCAATGCTGGTTTCTTGCTGTACTTTGGGGTCCAGTCAGTCATACAAGGGACAATAAGTTGTAGAAGAATATATCAAATTCTGTTAGCAACTGCTGTGATAATTCTACCTTTTGCTTTATTCCAGTATTATAGTTTCCAGCATTTCTGCTCGGTATCTGCTATAGAAGGAAGTGTTACCCCAGAACTGATGCAGCTTGCAATAGAAAAGGAATACCGTGTACATGGCCTGCCAGTCCCAGCATGGTGTGCTGCCAGCCTACCACTGGCTTATTCAAACATACAAAGTGATTACTGGGATGTCGGACTTTTTAGCTATTTTCAACTGCGTCAGCTGCCAAACTTTCTTTTAGCATTACCAGTGATATTGCTAGGTACTAGGGCAATATGGGAATATGCCTTTGCCAATGTAAATGTATGCATGACTCTGGGGCTCTGGGAAAAGAGACACATGCCTTCCAGTGGATATTACGGACCTCGGATATTTGTTTATGTGGCACATCTTACTGCTCTAATGATGTTCGGAGTATTCTGCATGCATGTACAGGTAAGGGAGTGCAATTTACTGTTGCAATGTGTCAGTTATAAATGTGTTAGTGGAGGGGGGAGAAAGCCGTTTGGAGATATTTGTTTTTATTAAAGGAACCGGTAATTGTAAAAATTCAAAACTGGATAAATAGATGGGCTATTCAAAATGTTTCTAATACAGTTAGTTAGCTAAAAATGTAATAGGCTGGAGTGACTGGATGTCTTAACATAATAGCCAGAACACTACTTCCTGCTTTTCAGCTCTCTAACGCTGAGTTAGTCAGTGACTTGAAGTGGGACCACATGGGACTTAACTGATCAGTGAGTTTGCAATCCTTAGCATTTAGCTCAGATTCAAAAACAAAATTTATGACCCATTTGGCCCCCTTGAGTCACGGATTGCTTACTGCCTGGTACCAACCAGTGGAAACCAAGAGAGCTGCAAAGCAGGAAGTGGTGTTCTGGCTATTATGTTAGACATCCAGTCAGTGGCGTAAACTATAGAGGAAGCTGACCCCGCAGTCATAGGGGGGCCTGGGAAAAAGGGGGTCTGCTTCCTCTATAGACAACAAGAAACCATTTCCCAGCCGCTCTCTTACCTGCTGCTGGGAAACAGAGGGCGTCGTCACTGGGAGATAGTGGGTGGAGTCTGGGTGGAAAATGGATGGGAGGATGGGGATCGGAGTGTGCAGGCCCGTCTGAACATCTTTTTGCAGGGGAGTCACTCCAGCCTTTATACAGTACATTTTTGCCTAACTAACTATATTAGAAACATTTTTTATTTTGCACAGCCTATCTATTTACCCAGTTTTTATTTTTATACTGAACAATTCCTTTAAGGAAACATTGGTTGAAAGATAAAATACCAAATGGGCAACCACCAATGAATCTGTATGGGTTAAAAAGATGTGTTATTTATTTAGTATTTTTTTCTGCTTTGTCTGCAGGTTATCACTCGCTTCCTCTTTTCTTCCTCTCCTGTACTTTTCTGGTTCTGTTCTCTCCGCCTTCAGCAGAATGAACCATGGATGTGGGGACTTGAAATTGGCGAGTCAGCTTCCAACCCAGCACTTCGCTTGCTCTATTCCTGGACTTCACTTCAGCGTCCTACTCGTTTTATGCTGGGATATTTCTTGGGTTACTGGTTACTTGGCACTGCTTTGCATGTCAATTTCCTTCCATGGACATAGCAAAGATATTGTGTTGGTGAAAGTTAAAGGGCAAGTTCACAGTAAATTGATTTTTTATTTTTGTATTACATTTTTAAATATCTTGGATTTTTTCTTTTTTTAAAATGTATCTTTTTTTATTTTGCCTTTTTCCACACAGTGGAAATACCACAGTGAATACCAGGCTGGATTTCTTATTTTTAGTCTAAAGCAGCTAGACTTACTGAGTGTTCAACACTTATCCCAGTGGATTATTTATTTTGATGGATTGGTAGGGCATTCCTGGGCATTTAATTCTATCAAGGGTAAAAGAGTCACCAACATCTAATCACAATGGTGAAATCAGAAATCAATACATCCAATTATAGTTGGTAACAAGGAGCCATACAGTGATAGCCTCAGCTGCTTCTGAGGAGAAGCTCTTCCCATTTCCCAACACTAATTGCTGCACAGCAGGTTATTATAGAGTTTGACATTTGGACCTTCGAAGAGAGCTGCTGAGCCTACCTAGTAGCATAAGAGACACTGTCTATGAAATTTCCATCAGACTGCTGAACCATAAGCCTGATGATAGCAGTCTAAAGCTTTTAGTGGTCTTTAGGGTTGCCACCTTTTCTGGAAAAAAATACCAGCCTTCCTTTATCCTTGCTGTCATCAAGCATAATTTTTACTGGCGAGGCCTGTGAAATTTCAGCCAGGTGGCAACCCTAATGGTCCTTAAAGCTAATGGTTTGTCTGCAAAAAAAAAGGGGTCTGTCTCCTTAGTTTGGATGGGGTTATTACTAAAGCACAGGATTTTAATAACTTTGTGTTTTACAGAATTTTGCAATAATCATTATTTTCGGTGGAAAGCATATTGGAGACCAAAGATATTGAGCAACTGAGAAATATTGTTAGCATCAGATTGGCAGGACAGGTGCTTGTGTGGGAAAGGGGTTCCCTGTTTCTTGTTCAAATTTAAGTTTCTGGCTGTAAGACGTGAAGTGAAATATAAAGCTGCTGTGAGACTGCCCTGCACACAAAGTATTTAAAAGGATACCTGAAGCAGGGTTAGCACATTTTCCACTCCTGCATGTTATGCAATCGATACATTTAAAAGAAAAAAAATAGTCTATACTTGCTCCTTCGGCAGTCCTTATTATGTGATAATATAGCCAGCTTTTTGGCAGTTCTTTGTCTAGCATAATTACATTAGCTATGAATTCGCTACAATTCAGTAAGCAAACCAGACACCCAGGGTAGTAACATTTGGAACTGGGGCCAGCTTTCCCTTACTAATGTATTCCATCCATTGCACCCCTGCCCCTTAAAGTTATACCAGTCCAGATGCAATACTAGCCAGAGCTTTGAGAAACCACCTAAAAAAATAAGAAATGTATAATATTTTCTAAAGCAGAACAGCTCTAGAAAGGAAACATTTGACTCTGACCCTTATGCATACATGATAGGTTACCAATGATAATGGTAACCTATCAATGGTAGTATTCTTTGATAAGTCAGCTTTTCGAATAATCTATATCCTTACAAAACATAGGGATCCCATTTAACAACTGTAAAAAGAACAAATGAAAAAAGGCCTGTAAAACATGGAGATTTGCAGCAGATGCTACAATCTGGGTAAAAATAATGGCGGTTCTACTGTAGGTTCTATGGGAGAAAGCAATGCATGCCACATACGAAACAATGAAACCTATTAGTCTGGTACAAAAGTTACCTAGTACTATCTGTGTATGATTTTGGCCTTTTCTTCCCAATTACCCCCCTTACAAATGGCTTCAACTGTGTTACTTTGTTTTTTACTGTTCTATAGGAGGTAAAAGCTTATAAGGATACGGTGGTATCAGTCATATACATACCACAGTAACAGTTAGCAATCAGCACTTAGATTTCAACAGTTAGAAAATAAAAGCAAAAATCTGATCACCAATTATATTTCACTCCACTTTTTACACAGCATGAAAAATAGATCATTTGAAACTGCCTCAATGCATATTTGGAGCTCTCCCAAGATAGAATTAATTATAATATATTAATATATTGGGAGAGCTCAAATATGTGTTGAGGCAGTTTAAAAGTGTGTCTATTTATACTGTATAAACCACTGTTTTCATGCTTGTGCCTATTCAGTACATGAATGTACATCAGTTCCTGGCTTTGTATACTGGTTAATGATCCCCATATTCATCAGTATGACTTTTTTAAATGTAACAGTTAGGGGGTTATTTATTAAAGTCTGAATGCCAAAAACTTGAAAAATGTGAGTTTTTTACGATCAAATCGAAATTTTTAGTGGGAAATAAGCTCAAATTCTCAAGATTTATTATACCCTGAGAATGCAAAAAGTCAGAATATGGAAATACGCCATCTTCAACCTGTCAAGGTCCTGTAGAACTTCATGGCAGAGGTCCTATTTCAGAAGAAAATGTTTCTCCAGGGCTGTTATTAAGATGGTTTCTGCTACATTGTTTCAAATACAAAGGACATACAGAGTTTATTGCTTTCTTGAATTCTACAATGTAAGAGAGCAGAAAATAGATTTGCTTATACCATCAAGAAGACAACTGAGAATAGACACAAAGAAACTAGCCAGGTCAATTCATTCAGTCTTGACAATCAAACAAGAAGTCTGTTGCCCAAACATGAATATCTTGTTACACAGTGATTTGCATCAGTTTGTTTATAAAGGTGGTCATACACGGGCTGATAAAAGCTGCCAGATCTCGATCGGATGGGACAAAAAATCCCGTCGGATCGCGGCCGCATCTATTCATTGATGCGGCCCCGCGATCCGACCGCCCATTGCTATTCGCCCTAGGGCCCACGATCGGATCAGCCCAATATTGCCCACCCCAAGGTGGGCATATCGGGGAGAGATCTGCTCGTTTGACGACATCGCCAAACGAGCGGATCTCTCATGTAAATGTTTTTATTGAGTTTTAAAACCAAAACAAGTAGGAATTTAACAAAAATGCAAAGTTGTAAAATGAGGCATCTCCAAACTGGTTATGGAGACTCGAGATATAGAACAGGAATACAATAATGATAACAATTGGAGTGTCTTATTTACATTTTACCAGAGTGAAAGTAAAAATAAAAGTAAAGTAACAAAAACAAGTTCTAAATCTAACAACCTGACAACACTCAGTGAATATTAAGCACCAGTGATACAATAATTCTGTAAGGAATGTGAAGAAAATGGTCAAATAGGTTTTAGCCACTACAGGAAAGACTATTTCTTGAGCCAGTCGAGGATTCGAAATTTTAAGTTAGAATGTTTGATCCCAAAATATTGACCAAGTTTCTGTAAATATACATATGTGAGTTGGATCTTCTGATTTAATCCTTACTGCTTCTTGCCAACAAAGATTATTTAGAAGAGACTGGATATCTGAAAGTGAGGGAGTACTTTCTGACAACCAATTTGAGAATAATAATTTCTTAGTAGCAGCTGTAAACAACATCACCAGGTTAAAATGAGAATTACTTTTAACATTTAGATGTCTCTGTAAATCCTTATCTGGAGAGTTTATGTGGAGTAATGCCAATTTTGGGCTTAATTTAATATGAAGCTTGAACTTGTGGTTCAGAAACTTCTCCAGAACTAGCCAAACTTTTTGCACCTTAGGGCAACTCCAAAGGTAGTGAAATAAATCTACATTTAATTGGGAGCATTTTTGGTATTGACTTTCTATACAATTTACCATATCCTAAGTGGATCAATTTAAAATGCTGAACTCTCCAATTTTCAGACTCTAAGTACTTATTATATTTACAAATGGAGAGTATAAGTTGAGTGGGAGTGATTTCGGATTGCATATAACCCGACCACTTTTCAGCTATTTTTTTAAGTGGATGATTTTTCTTATTATCTGGAACCCACAATGTTTGAGAGATGAGGTTAATGCTCATTAAATCAGGATTCCCAGTTAAATCATGTATTGACAAAGCTAGCCAATGTTTTTGAAAAGCAAATGTCTTTGTTTTGGACTCCTAATAAACCACTCTTAATAAACATATACTTGAAGTGGATCTCTCAGTGTATGGGTCACTGGGTAATCTGCAGGCAGGTGGAGCAGCACTATTATCCAACCATTTTAGCCCAAATAAAAGATTAGTGATCCAAATGTGGAAACATATTGATGATCTGCTGAGTCGATCAATTACAGCCCAAAAATCTGCTGAACACACTCATGCACAGACTACACTAGAGTGTAAAACGTTTGTTCCTACAGTTGAAGTACAATTACAAAAGCTTGAAGCAGCTGAACACGTTTGAGATGCATTCTACAACAGCCAGAAATCACATGCCCATACTCTACTTGATCTAACAGTGGTGGTCAAAGGCTCTTCAGAGATAGGTGTATTTAAATTTTTATTAGAAAATAAACATAATTTAGCAAATCCATTCAAAAGCTTAAACGATAAGATAACCAAAAAATGTTTTAGCACTAGAAAACGAAATATATGCCTGCTCTGGAAAAGTGAATTGTTCATAGGTCTAAGGTTTCTTCCTCCACAGTGCGCCCATCATTCTCCACATATTTCTCTTGGAATGCCAGTGTCCTGAGATAGCAATGGTTAAGGGGGTAACCACGGTAGTATGAAGTGAAGCGGATATGTAAGCTGAGCATGTCCTCCACTTCTGGCCCCACCATTTATTTTACCATAGAATGTTTGTCTCTACAATTAAAGGGGACACATTTACAGATATATGTTAAAGGGACAGTTCGGTATAAAAATTTATTTTGGATAAATAGGCTGTACAAATAAATTTTTCCCACTAATATTAGCCATAAATGTACTTAGCCACAAATGTAATGTATAAAGGCTGAAGTAACTGGATGTCTTTTTCTTTAAAGGAGAAAGAAAGGTTAAAACTAAGTAAGCCTTAACAGAAAGGTCCATCTAAATATACCAGTAAACCCCCAAAGTAGTGCTGCTCTGAGTCCCCTGTCAAAAGAAACACTGCATTTCTTTCCTTCTATTGAGTACACATGGGCTTCTGTATCAGACTTCCTGTTTTCACCTTAAACCTCATTGCCCTGGGCAAGAGCATGCTCAGTTTGCACCTCTTCCCCCTCCCTTCTCTACTGTAATCTGAGCCCAGAGCAGGGAGAGACTCGGGCAGAAAGTGATGTCACACCATGTTAATACTGCAGCTCCTATCCTAAACAAACAGAGAGTTTCTAGAGCTTTTTACTCAGGTATGGTAAAGCATTCTACAGAATAAATATAGCATTCTAGCTTGCACTATTGCAGCTAATCTATTGGCAATAAAATGCCTCCGTAGCTTTCCTTCTCCTTTAAAAAAATTCTAGAACAGGACCCCTTTTCCTCACTTGTTCAGTGGTGCAGATGCCACTCAGAGCAGAGTATAGAAATAAAAGTAAGTACAGCCAATAGGAGCAGAGAGTGTGCCTTTTTGTATATGAGATTACTTTCCAGCATGCACTATGGACCACTACACATTGTAGCTATAACTATAGTTACTACACGAGTGGTGGCACTAAATTGTCAGAATAAACCTCTAACCTAAGCCTCTGATTTGCAATTTGTAAATGCTATCTCGTTACAAGGATTGCCATGCCAACCAAACACCGATATTCTTTGAAGCTAAACATTTGCTTATTTTGTCACTGTTAACTCTTTGTCTAGTCCTTCTTGTATTCTAGCTTCCGAACCTCTGCCTTGCTGCTTGGGAATGTAAACACTGCCTACAATACAGTTGTTTTAATTGTTAGCCTGGAGAGTGGCAGAACAAACCTACTAGTGGTGTGGGACTTCTATGCTGTTGTATGTGGCCGAGAAGCATGGAGACTACAACAAGCTATGACCCCTCACCCTGTGCACTGAGCGACATCTGCCAGCCCCAAATCATATGAAACAGAGGAACCCAGTTAAGTGCAAACAAGTGCAAAGCATGGAGCACCACGTGGAGTATTTTGTATAAAATCCAGTATTTATTCAATCCATTTAAAAATCAATAAAAAAGAACACCATGTGTATATAGAACCATCACCCTTGACACGTTTCGTAGCCCTCCAGCCACTTTTTCAAAAGCAACGGTTCCCATCAAACCTAAACTTTCAAATCACCTTGAGTACCCGCCCATAAAACATTAACCCTTCACCACCTCATCCTTCCAAAGCATAATGACATGTAAAAACATCTATATTCAGAAAAACAATGTTCTAAGCAGACGGTCAGTTACAACATATCCAACATCACAATGTTGCAAGGGTTATTATCTCATATCCTGCATAATATCAATAAATAAATATATAGATATACAATGTTGCAAGGGATATTATCTCATATCCTACATAATGTCAATAAATAGATAAATACACAATGTTGCAATTATCAGACCCAATACAGTGTAAAATGTAATGCATCTTATTTCAAATCTCCATAAATAGAGTGGCATTAATAAAAATACAGTAGCCCAAATTTATATCTCTATAGCCCAACATTTATTATCTATTTATTGATATTATGCAGGATATGAGATAACCCTTGCAACATTGTGATGTTGGATATGCTTTAACTGACCATCTGAATATAGATGTTTTTACATGTCATTATGCTTTGGAAGGATGAGGTGGTGAAGAGTTAATGTTTTTTATGGGAGGGTACTCAAGGTAATTTAAAAGTTTAGGTTTGATGTGAACCGTTAAGCTTTTGAAAAAGTGTCCGTAGGGCTACGAAACTCGTCAAGCATGATGGATCTATATCCACATGGAGTTCTTTTGTATTGATTTTTAAATGGATTGAATAAATACTGGATTTTATACAAAATACTCCACGTGGTGCTCCATGCTTTGCAGATGAATTTCGACTGATGCTATCCGGAGCGGTTTCATGTGCAGCACACTGTGAGTAGCTTTACCGGGGTGCTCCCTATAAACTGTTTTGCCCTGCAAGCGCAAGCAAGTGGACAGATTGAAAATAAATTATATTCATGCTAAGGATACGATGTGAATTGGAAATCTGCTCCTACTGCCACAGACATAAGGTTCCCAAGTGATTGCTTTGCCTCCCCAAAGCAGAATCCACTGGCTTTATCCACAGCGCTTAGAAGTAACTGCAAGCTCTTGTCATCCTGAAAGAAAATGAAACACTTATCGTTAATTATATTTTAAAATAAATAATTAAGCCTTGTGTGGCCTCAACCCTGTTTACAAGTTACTGGTTTCTCTCATTTTAATTGGTCATAAGAATCATCACTGATCGATTACCTTAATACTTAGTGGCATGAAGGTCACCAATCCATAATCCTCTATGACCCCTGCCAGCTTCTCATGGAGACGTTTGTGGCGGCGGAAAAATGGATCAGATGTCAGCTGTTCAACCAAAAATGAAAGGTCCATGACCTCAGTGTAGTAGTCCAAATTAAAGGCTGTGGATAGGAGCAGAATATTAATTAAAGGAACAGCAACACTAAAAAATTAAATAGTTTAAAAGGAATGATAATATAATGTAGTGCTATGCTGCACTGGTAAAACTGGTTATTTGCTTCATAAACTATACTATAGATTATATAAACAAGTTGCTGTGTAGCCATGGGGGCAGCCATTCAAGCAAAGGCTACACAGTAGATCATAGACACATGCTTACTTGTTCTAAGTAAGTTTAAGAGGTTTTTTTTTGTATAAGCTAGATTTTAGCGGACAGTAGCTGCAGTGCACAATTTCTTACCCAGGCGGCCATATTGTTCAATAAGATCCATCTTAGACAGGACATTGATGTGTGGCAGCTCCACATGAAGCATAGTGCTAAGTGAAGTACATAAAACAGAGATGAACTTTGCTGGATCTGTACAGTAATGGGAGTCCACAAGATGAACAGCACATAACTAAAAGGAGACAAAAAAAAAACAGTTGTAAGCAGCCAAAGAACAAGTAGTCTCTTTCCTCAGTTTCGCCAATGCACACATCATCTAGGAAAAAAAAGTACTAAAAAGATTTTAAAATGGTGAAGGGTTTCAGGAATACATTTTATCTTGAAGGGTTTTTTTTTTGTTAATTTTTAATGGATTTTTTTTTTGTGCTACGTCCGTCACCTGGCACTTTCTTATAAGTCTTTTTTTTTGCTAAATGGTCCCTGTAATAGACTTCTATGGGTCTGCATAGATATGGGGGTGGGGGACAATATGTGAACATTAGGCTCCTTTCCCCCCTGAAACCTGGCCCAGATAAGGGAGCAAAATTATCTGGATCTCCTCTGAGGTTATTTGTTCCCTCTTCCTTTCAAAGCCTTTTGGTTGGAGGGATTAGGCTTTAGGGCATTTTGTCTGGGAGGATGTCAAGAATAAAGGGATCTGTACTAGCACTCAGCCAAAGCAGGGTCTGAAGAAAACTCCATCATGTTTTGCCTTTTAGCTGGGTGGCATGAAGGTGAGTGTATTGGTATTCTCTTTAAATTGTCTTAAAGGGGTTGTTCACCTTCAAAACTTTTTTCAGTTCAGTTGGTTTCAGATTGTTCGGAAATAAAGACCAATCTTTTTCTAGTTTTAAGGAGGGCAGGGGGATGGCAGGTGGGGGAAATTTTTGCCCCGAAGAAGAGCCGATTTGTCGCTGGGGCGACTAATCTCCCCGTATCTGCTTGTGTGGCCTGACACTAATAGCTCTGGTGCAGAGGGCTGTTGTGCAATAAAAACAGCCCTAGTACAAAAGTGGTATCCAGCCCAATGATTCTCTAGCATCATTTCGGATAATGTCTTCATTTTCGGCTGCAATCCCACCAGGGGTTTCAAGTGCCAAAGCATTTGAAAATCCTCCCTTCTACATCTACTTGAAGCTGTACTGACAATCACAGCTTCATCCAGCTTATAACAGTTTATAGTTACACGGAGTAGAAGCAAAGGTCAGCTCAAGAACGGCTGCTTTCGGGTTATAGGACAGATCAAGTTCTTACTACACCCTTTGTAACAGGGGTTTTTACTCCTATAGTTACATCACTGTATATATTTACATGTTACAGGTCTCCTCAACACATTTGGAGAATGAGACATTTTTCATATGCAAATTCTCATTCAGTGGCACAGTATCCCCCACCCACTGCTAGTTATACTTCTTGTAGTTACCTTCCCAATTCACATGGTTATTCCCTTTACTGAGTTGCCAAGACAGTAAGTTGAGTCTTAAAATGTTGTGCAAATAGGCCCAGTATAGGTTATTACAGTACTACAATTCCCATCATCCCCTGCAAGCGTTTAGCTGGTACATAGTGTTTGTGCTTAAGAACATAATGAAGAGATTGACAAGCTACTTTAACATACACATGTTTAAGCTTCATGGTTAATAAATGTCGCCCCTAGACTTCCAACCCAAATGCACCATCCTCTCACCCTCAGCCCCCAGCCCCCCAGCCGCCGCAGTATGTCAGGCAGGGCCGGGTGATGTGTGTAGAGCTCTACTTGCCCGGGACAGTCCAGCAGCAAGTATGTCCCCCGCAGGCCCTGCAGCCTGGCCCGCAACCAGTCCAAGTTCTCCTGCAGATACTCCATGCAGTACAGTAGAGACCCGTTTGGTCCCAGTCGCAACTCCGACATCACCTCCTCAAGTCCAAGCAACTCCCGCAGACTCACTGCCGCTCCGGGTTCGTCCTCTCCCGCCGGGTCCAGGTTAATGATGGCAGATTTGCGGCCCATCCGAGCAAGTAAAGCCTGCATTGCTCGTACATACGTGCTCTTTCCTGAGCCCGGGGGACCAATAACCGCCTGTCCGAAACCAAGAAGTGGATATTTTTCTGCGCCTCGGTCCATGGTAGCTGCTAGTCCCCAGTGGATAAAACGCCGTGGGTGACGTCACGAACGTCTCCGTCACGTGACCTTCGGTGGGTATTCGGCGCCTTCGTCAAATGGTGGTCATGCGGGGATTGGCTGGAGGCGTACGCTACTACAGTGCTCCACTTAGTTGTTTACGCTGACTAGCTTTAGGATTTTTCTTTGGGGCAGGATTTTATTCAGTCTTCCCTTGCGGCTGCGAACCTGTTACATACTTGCTGGTCTCTTTAAGGTGTGTGCCCTTAATATTAGGGGGTCAGTGGAGTCTGTTTACACGTAATGCTGTTGTGTGGTAACTCGCCAAAGAATTATCAGAAGCCACCCACACGTCACGCAGTTCCATTAGTCTGATATATAGCGGCCATTGGCCCTGCTGCATCAGGTAACACGTGCTCCTAATGACAAAAGAGTTTTATTAGACATGTTGGACTAGAATAAACCTGGGTATTGCGCTTTATAGCAACCTATACCCTAATACATACCTACATGTGAATAACAGCCAAACTATACAATGATCAAGAAGTGAAGACATATAAATATCCCAATGTAAAGTGTAGTGGCACTTAAAGGGGTTCTTCACCTTTAAATTCACTAACCTCAGAAAATTCGCCAGCGACAGCTTCGCTCACTTCGCCAGGCGTACATTTGCCAGGACAATGCTAATTCACTGAAATCCCAAGTTGCGTCCAGGATGCCGGGGAATTTGCGCCAAGTCAAGCGAAGTTGTGCTAGCGTTGCCTAATTTGCATCTGGCAGGGAGTTAAAGTTAAATGGACGTATATATGTTGCAGCAAATACATTACATTACACAATCCCGGGAGTTTTTATATTGCCCTACACATGTGCCCACTGTATAGTTTATGTGCCATATGTTAGGAAATGTAGCGGGGAAGCCAGTTACCCCCAAAAAAATTCATGTTCTTTTTCAGTAAAAGTCGCCAGCGTTTTTTGGGACTTGAATGAAAAAATGTTCAACTGTTTTTTGAGGAAGTCCTATCTACTCTATTGCACTTCGCCTGGTCTGAGGTGGCGAAGGCAAGTCTGGCGCAAGAGAGAACGTTCAGTAAAATCCACATATTAGTGAATTTGCGTAGTTACGTCCATTCACCAGAGCGCAAATTAGGGAGCAAAGTACCGCTAGAGTCTATCTCCTTTGCTAGCGAAGTTACGCCAGTTACGAAGTTAGTAAATCGGCGAAGTACCAAAATTATGTCACGCTAGCCAATTTTTGCCCGCATTAGTCACTTCGCCCTTTAGTAAATTTGCCCCATAGTATGATGTATTGATGATATTCTGAGACAATTTGCAATTGGTTTTCATTTTTTATGGTTTTTGACCCCCATTTGAAAGCTGGAAAGCATCAGGAGAAGAAGGCAAATAATTCAAAGATTATAAATAATGAAGACCATGTCAAAAGTTGCTTAGAATTAGTCATTCTAAAATATACTACAAGTTCATTTAAAGGTGAACCACCCCTTTAAATAAACAGTATATGTGCCATGGTATAGAAGAATATAACTGGAATGTGACTGAATTTAAACATCCAAATAAAAGTTTCTTGTGCAGGATATATTACATATTAACTGGCTAGATTCTAATAAGATTAAAGGGGACATTTTACATCACCTTCATATTCAGATATATGATTAATCTTTCCTCAAAAAATGTAGTGATGCAGGGAAAAAAAGTTTTGAATGCATTTTACCTGCTAAAAGTGTCATTATATCAGAGCTGCAATGAGAGGTGGGAGTGTCTGTTCATTCTCTCACAGGAAATGGTCACACCACTGACTGACAGGCTGAGCTCTGCTGTAGCTTGGAAAACTCTTCCCATCTCCCTGCCTGTGTGTCTGTTCCCAGTCTGCACATACAGTAACTGTCCTATGTCCATCTCTCTGCCACCTGGGAGCTGTAGTTTAGGAACTTAAGGCTGCACATTTTGGACACCTGGTATGTGGGGGGTAAACCCCTTTCTACCACTTTCTAGAAACAAAATAGATGGATTTTTCCCATTTTACTAAGTCCAAGGCCGCTTTATGCTAGTTATTTGCAGCTTGGAAGTCTTCCAGCCACCCTCCCCTTACGTGCACAGATTTATGCTGAAGCCGTTTGTAAAGCAAGCGTTCTCCCTCTATCTGATCATCACTGTTGCCCCCTGTGACCCACCCCCTCCTCGTTGTGTAGTGCAGGGAAATTCATTGGGTAGGGGGGAGGAGCGGGGTGGGTGACGAGTGGAGTTAAATCTAAAGGGATCCTGTCATTGCAAAACATGTTTTTTTCAAAACGCATCAGTTAATAGTACTACTCCAGCAGAATTCTGCACTGAAATCCATTTCTAAAAAGAGCAAACAGATTTTTTTATATTCAGTTTTGAAATCTGACATGGGGCTAGACATATTGTCAATTTCCCAGCTGCCCCTGGTCATGTGACTTGTGCCTGCACTTTAGGAGAGAAATGCTTTCTGGCAGGCTGCTGTTTTTCCTTCTCAATGTAACTGAATGTGTCTCAGTGGGACATGGGTTTTTACTATTGAATGTTGTTCTTAGATCTACCAGGCAGCTGTTATCTTGTGTTAGGGAGCTGCTATCTGGTTACCTTCCCATTGTTATTTTGTTTGGCTGCTGGGGTGGAAAAGGGAGGGGGTGATATCACTCCAACTTGCAGTACAGCAGTAAAGAGTGATTGAAGTTTATCAGAGCACAAGTCACATGACTTGGGGCAGCTGGGAAATTGACAATATGTCTAGCCCCATGTCAGATTTCAAAATTGAATATAAAAAAATCTGTTTGCTGTTTTGAGAAATGGATTGCAGTGCAGAATTCTGCTGGAGCAGCACTATTAACTGATTCATTTTGAAAAAAAATGTTTTTTCCCATGACAGTATCCCTTAAACAGTTTCAGCGTTAAGCAGGCTAAATGTGTCACTGCTGGGATACAGCTGCTTTAAATCAGTGGATCACTTCTTCTCCTAGCTCCTCACTTGCCTGCCTGCCTGTGCTCCATTCTGCTCCCCTTGCAACCTAATTGTTCGATGCCCTGTGCTTGTGTGACCCGCACCTGACCCTAACCCGCCCTGCTGCAGCCCGCGCCCACACAAGCTTCCGGGGTCCTTTTATAGACCCGCGCCACCCTGCAGATGACATCACAATGATGTCACAAAAGGGGTGGGGCGAGTAGACGCGAGACTATAAAACTGGAAGTTGGATGCTGACATTTGAACGTGGCGGGCAGGGAGGGCAGGAGAAGAGCTCAACCCGCACCCGCCCGCCACCCACGAGGAGCAGTGCGAGGTCGACCCAAACCCGCCTGTCCCGCGGTTATTGGGTCGGCCCGCACATCACTATTGTGTAGTGTGGAAAACACATTGTCGAGGGGGAAGAGAGGGAGGGGAGATGAGTCGCTGGTCTCCGACCAGCTCCTGAGCTCGATTGTTCAGTCTGAAGATACACTGAGTCTGTGTGCAAGGGTGCCTGCCCGAAGCTGGGCGAGTGGGCTGGGCAAGTGCAAGCAGCCCTGAGAAGGACCCAGGCTTGATTGACATTTTTAGCTTATAGGGTTACTTGATTAAGTAGCCTTTAAAAATGACCTAATCTATTACCGTATACTCAATCCATCAATTCTTCACATTATTAGTTAAAATTTGCATATTTGTTATATATATATATATATATATATATATATATATATATATATATATATAGGGAGGTTTTTTTTTATACAATTTGTATATATCAAGAAGGTATATTGTACATAAGTTTAGATAAAGACTTCTCCTAAAAAGGACCTTAGATTGAAGTCTATGTTGAGGCCCTTAGGTTCCAGTGTTCCCATTTTATATATCCTTCTGCTTTCGCATCTTAGAGTATCTTCTACAATGTTTCCCCCCCTCCGCTTTCTGGTTAATGCCTCCACACCCCAATATGTTAGACCCTTGGGGTTACATCTATGTACAGCCTTAAAATGTTTAGATGCACTATGGGTTTCTATACCTTTCTCTATATTTCTCAGATGTTGCCTAATTCAACTTATTTTGTCGTTTGAACCCTCATCAACTTATTTTGTCGTTTGGATACTAAGTAAATTAATACCTAAAAAAGAAGCCAGCGCCACAGGCAACGGGCAAAACAAACAAATATAGGGCAATAACGTTTTGCAAATGACCCCCTTATTTCTGTGCACAGGTTTTATTGTATCTTCACCGTGCTATGTGTACCCCTTCTTATCCACCACCACAATTATATATAGCCTTTAAGGGGAGAGGGGTTTCTTCTTGCCTCATGGGCCTTACAGATGGATACTCACAAACATGCGGTTCAAATAGGCGTAAAAAAACCTTTGTTGTCCCAGCGCGTATCCTTTAAAACTGTGAAGTAAATGCGGCAGCGAAATAGCGAAGTGATAGACGAAACACGTAAGGCACGGAGCACGGAATAGCACGCCATAGGAGAGTGACCCGCCGATATACTGCAAGGGACCCTAAAGCCACGAGCGCTCTGGCAGCAGGATTTCCGATTGTGGATAGGCGTGGAGAGAAAGCCTCTCTAGGACGATATGCTATACATGCTATTATTGCGGAATGCCATGTGAGTGCAATTTTAATGTTACATTTTTAAATATATTAAAGGCAATATTACACTATTTCGCTGCCGCATTTACTTCACAGTTTTAAAGGATACGCGCTGGGACAACAAAGGTTTTTTTACGCCTATTTGAACCGCATGTTTGTGAGTATCCATCTGTAAGGCCCACGAGGCAAGAAGAAACCCCTCTCCCCTTAAAGGCTATATATAATTGTGGTGGTGGATAAGAAGGGGTACACATAGCACGGTGAAGATACAATAAAACCTGTGCACAGAAATAAGGGGGTCATTTGCAAAACGTTATTGCCCTATATTTGTTTGTTTTGCCCGGTGCCTGTGGCGCTGGCTTCTTTTTTAGGTATTAATTTGTGGACTTGAGGGATACAAGTGAGAGCCGGCAGGGGATTGTGAACACAACCAAACCTAGGACTATAATTTGGACTGTTTGGATACTAAGCTCAAGGAGAACGAGCCCTCCTGTGGGTCGGCTTTAAAAGGGGATTTCCAGAAACTGTTTTGGACACAACCTTATTAAGTATTTGGATTGACAGAGTGCCTAGATGACATCGGCAACCAGCACCTCCCACCAATGCACCCCCAGTCCTTCTCAGTGGCTGCTGCTCTCTGGGAAAAAAAAAGTGAAAAAAAGAGATGGCAGACGGCTGCCCTGGCTTGCTGTAGCTGTAACAGGACAGGAAATCAGGAGAAAGGGAGGAGCGTGATAAGAAATGCTAAGATAACAGATAAAATGGACCCCAAAGGTATCTAAAACGTGTTTTATTCAATTTTATTGCAAAAAGAATAGATTAAGCTACAGTTCAAAATTATGGTATACGTCCCCTTTAAATATCTATGGAGCAGTAAAGGATGCCATTTATCCTATCTTTCTCATTCATCCATATTTTGTAAAACTATTTTCAATTTTAATCGGTTTTGTATACTATGAAGCCTGTAATGCGATAGCTATATTTGTAGAAAGTTTTTTTTTAATACAGATAAAGTCTTACTTAAAGGGGTGGTTCACCATACTTTTAGTATGATGTAGAGAGGGATATTCTGAGACAATTTGCAATGGTTTTCATTTTTTATTATCTGTGGTTTTTGAGTTATTTCGCTTTTTATTCTGCAGCTCTCCAGTTTACAATTTCACCAATCTGGTAGCTAGGATGCAAATTACCCTAGCAACCATGCACTAATTTGAATAATAGACTGGAATATGAATAGTATAGAGCCTGAACATAAAGATAAGTAATAAAAAGTCGCAGTAACAATACATTTATAGCCTTACAGAGCATTTGATTTGTAGATGGGAGTCAGTGACCCCAATTTGAAAGTTGGAAAGAGTCAGAAAAAGAAGGCAAATAATTGAAAAACTATAAAAAATAAATAATGAAGACCAATTGAAAAGTTGCTTAGAATTAGCCATTCTGTAACATAAAAAAGTTACCTTAAGGCTAAGGCCACACTAGGCGATAGCGCCGCGATTTGACTCGCGGCGACTTTTCGCCACGACTTTTAAGCCGCAATCGCTGGGGAAACTTTTGCGCTGGCATCTATGGGGAATCGCGAAAAATCGCCAGCGTAAAAACACACGCGGCGATCTTTTTTCTACTGTCGCTCGAAATTGCCTCGCTAGGAAGTGCCGGTGGATCCGGCAAGAAACGCGCAAGTCAGCGTGCACACCCACCGCTCAAATCACTTATCTGTGTGTATGGAATAAAGCCTGAAATTTGTATTCAACACTGCTGTCCGAGTTTTGTCCAGGATTAGCGCCGCAAACACGGGGATACGATGAACATAGGAGTGGAAACCGGCATAAAGTAAACCGGTAACTCGTGAAGGCTGCGACTGGATGGACACAGAGTGATCCGGGTGAGCTCAGATGCGAACCACATCCCCTTTCTTTATTCTGTTGAATGTTAGTACCACACTTTGGCCAACATATGTAAGCTCACGTGCTACGTCAAGGCCCCTCATTCCTACACTATCCCATAGCATTCTGAGTATGTAGTGCATTTAAAATAAAGTCCCCCAGTAAACAGTGTGACTGGATAGTAAGACGAACAGTGCACTTACCCTTAATTACATTTTTCTCTCAACCAAATGTCTGATTGAAAGGAGATGTATTTGTTGTTTTTTTTTTTTTAATTTTTTTTTTAATTTGCACCAAAAAATACATACAAATTTAATGAAATATGACATTACAGTTGTGAATAGGATTACATATATAAATTGGAGTAGGCCTACACACATTCCTCGTCCTACACCCAATTACCAGAAAATACGCTACACATCTGATTGTGCTAAACAGTAAAATAGTTACAGTTTCTTTTCCCTTGGGCTGTTAGAGTTGCCTCCTTTCGTATAGATTTTTCTGGCCTGAATGAGAAGTCCCTGCTTGGTAAAATCAAGGAAAATGGGAAAACTGGTGATGTCATGGAGCCGGGATCGGGCAGGTATGGGACATCGGGGTGCAGAAATAGGCGTACTGGGCAATTGTAAGCTGTGAGAGATGAGAGGGAATGTTTAAAAAGTTTTTTTAGCGAACCATTTTAGGGAGGGAAGTAGAAGATTCTCCTTATTTCTGGGGAACAATCTAAAAACAACTGAATTGAAGAAATTATTTGGCAGATGAACAACCCATTTTATTGCCGGTAAATTAAAATCAGCCCCGGTTCTAGCTGGTGTTTTTCTGGCTAGCCCAGTCAAATATCAGCTGTGTGGCAACCATAGGGGCTATACCTATTTTCACTTGGCATTGTATAAAATAAAATGCTATCAGGACATTTATAAGTATTCTTTTGTGTTTGAGTTGTTATTGGTAAGGGATTTCTCCCTACCAAGTCCTCGGACATACTGTATACCAGGTAGTGAACCAAAATACAAATATAAGAAGTTTCCTGTTGTCAATTGTGGGGTAATGTCTGTACATATTTTGTCCAGGTAGCAAACAAAGGTAGTTACTTAGTGCTCTATGTTCAAGGTGGCTTCCAGCCAATCCATGTGATAGGCAAAATCAAGCTTAGTAATCATTATTTCAAGTGATGGGGGGAGGGTTGATATCCAGGAATACTGTGTCTCCCAAGATTGCCCACAAAGATGTGAGATGTATCTGAAAATGTAGCGTGAATTTAGAATAAGAGGTGTCAGTTTTCCAGAATTGTTTGATCAATGGATAAGACCATAGACAGTGGTAAATATCAAAATAAGCAATCGTTTGGGTTATTGATTTCCTCTGATAGAATGTTACAAATCACTGTTTGTGCATAAACCTAATTTGGAGATATATTTGTTAAAGAATGAAATGGGGAAAGTGTAAATGAGAGAATCCTTTAAACTAGGCTTGTTGAACCAGAGGGGTAGTTGAAAATAAAACAATTTCTCTTTGTCAGAGATTTGACATTTGCTTATACAATCACCCCAACAAAGAATATTTGTAGGGGAATTGAGATGTTGTAACCAATTAATATTTTTTCTTTTCCATTTAGGAGACTGGAGGCTAAGCCGAGCAGAGGAGACTCACGTTCCTTGTTAAAGGGGAAGGAAAGTCTTTTTAACTTGTGGGTGCCACAATTTAGGCATCCCAAGTGATTTTATTTACTTAACTGATAACCCAGGCTGCTGCTCCTGTCAACAAAAAACTGCACCGGCCCAGGGTTCTTCCAGAGATCACCACAGAGTGATTCTCTTTTTCCACTTCTTCAGACATAACTGCACAGTGGTGTGAAATAGCTGTTTTTTTTCTGTTGTTAAAGTATGGCTTTTTACTCTGCTGTGTATGCACAGCTTCGGGAATAAAGAATAAGCATGAACAGGATCCCTCTGTGTAGCTCACTGGGCCTCTGCAGTTTTCTGTTGATAGGAGCAGGAGCCCTGGGTATATATATAATCACTTAGAGCTGCCTAACTTTTGGTACCTTCAAGTAAAAAACTTGCTTCTCCTTTAAAGGTAAGTAAGGATAACCTGATAATCATATTTATGTAATCTGTATAGTATTTGCCATGCTATAAAATTGTTTCTATAAACTTGGTTATCTTTAATTTCAGAGGGTTGTTTTTTGAATTGTTCATTAAGCATTTCTAATATATTTTCCTTAGATTGTGTAGTTATTTTTAGATCTATATTAATATATTTGCCATTTTCAGAGATGTGCCTTGTTAATGCTGACTAGTTAAATCTCTGTAACCAGGTACCCCGAGACCATCATTTATTTTTGGACAATAACATCAAAAAAATTAAAATGTAACAAAGTGATAACAATTTGATGAACTGTGGCCCTACATTGATAGCACTGATGTGCTTGTTTTAGAAACACTACTAAAGTTTATACAATCAACCTGCTGTGTAGCCATGGGGCAAGCCATTCAAAGCTGGAAAAAAGAAAAAAGGCACAGGTTTATATAGCAGATAACAGATAAACTATGTAGAATACAATGGGATTCTACAGAACTTTTCTGTTATTTTCTATGTCACCTGTACCTCTTCTCCTTTTTTCAGACTGAATGGCTGTGCCCATGTTTATCTGTATAAACTATAGTAGCCTTTCTGAAGCAAACACACCAGTTTTACCAGTACAGGGCAACAGTACATTATATTTTAATTAATTGTAAACACTTTTTTAGTTTCGGTAGAAAATTGTTTTTGATATTTTTCCTTTCCAAATGAATTAAAAGTATTGAGCAAATTCACCATAGGATAGATGCATTTAAGAAAGATCAACATTTTTTAGAAGGCAGTCCTTCCTTTTAAATTTAATGGTGCATTTAACTGTTTATTATGCAAATGTGCCATCTTTTTTTTATCATTGGAAGATTTTTTTCGTGGCCAAAACAAACTCTCCATTCAGGTCATCCTTTCGCTCCAAACCATCAGACAAACCTCGTTCAGCATGGAACAAGCCCCAAGGCAAGGTCACCCATGACAAGCCCTCATTGGCATGACTGGGCACCCCTTCCGGGGTCAACAAAGCACATAGGGGGACAGCTTCTCCATTTCTGGGAGGCGTGGCTACTCCACTCTTCAGATTTCTGGGTGAAGGAAATAGTCACAGACTGCTATCACCTGGACTTCACTTCTCTTCCCCACAGGAGATTCTTCATGTCAAAAGTCCCGTCCACTCCAAGCAGAGCTCAGGCTTTCCAGGAATGTGTCAGATGTCTTTGGGACCTAGGGGTTATCGAACCAGTCCCATCACAAACGAGATTTTACGACTATTACTCCAATCTCTTCATAGTTCCAAAGAAGGACAACACATTCAGACCGGTGCTGGACCTCAAAGAATTGAACCTCTTGATCAGATTTGTGCAGTTGAAGATGGAAACCTTGTGCTCCGTAATCTGGGGAATGGAACCAGGACAACTGCTGGTGTCCTTGGGCATCAAAGACACTTATCTCCATGTCCCCATCTGGCCACCCCACCACCAGTACCTCCGATTTGCCTTTGGCAAGCGGCATTTCCAGTTTGTAGTACTCCCGTTCAGGCTAACCTCGGCGCCATCCATCATACAGGATGATTTTCCTCGGGTTGGAATGCGACACGCTGGAACAGAGAGTGTTCCTACCACAAGAGAAGCAACTCAAGCTCCGCAACCATATTCAGCATTCCAGACATTCTTTCCTTTTTACAAAGAGGGATGGACGTAGGCATTAAGCTAGGTTCACTGAAGGTCCAGGTATCGGCATTGTCTCTACTTTTTCAGCTCAGATTGGCTCTTGATTCTGTGAAAACGTTCCTACAGGTAGTGGCCCATATAGTCCCCCCCCACAACAAACACCAGTTCCCACATGGGATCTCAACATTGTTCTGGACTCACTCCTGGACCCCCAATTTGAGCCACTAGGCTCAGTCGAACCATCATGGATGATCTGGAAAGTAGAACTACTTCTAGCAGTATCATCAGTACGCAGAGTCTCTGAGCTGGGAGCTCTTCTCTGTGACCCTCATCTCCTAAATTTTAACAAGGACAAGGTGGTACTTCGTACCAATCTGAAATTCTCGCCAAAGGTCGTTTCATCCTTTCATCTCAACCAAGACATAGTAGTGCCATCCCTATGTCCAGAGCCCAAGAACGGCTGCACGGCTTTGATATGGTCCGGCCCCTAAGAATATATCTGTCACGATCCAAAGTGTCTCGCAGGTCAGATTGTCGGCTCGTCATTCCAGCCAACCAGAGCAGTGGGGGCATCATGGGCCTGGCGCAACTCTGCCTCGGCTGAGCTGATCTACAGAGTGGCCATGGTCATCTATTCACACTTTCCGAAATGCTACCAAATTCATTCCTTTGCCTCCTCAGAGGCAGCCTTTGGTCGCAAAGTACTGCACACAGCTGTGCAGGACTAAAGGCAACAAAAATTCACCCTCCCTATTGTTGTTGGGGCTGCTTTGTTAAGTCCCCACTGGTCTCCTGTGTCCCCCGGAGAGGCCAGAGAAAATAGGATTTATATACCTACCGGTAAATACCTTTCTCTGTCGTCTAAGGGGGACACAGAATTTCCCACCCTCTGTAAATAGTTGATTGTTGTTGAAATAGTGTTACTGTTCTCTCTACCTCTCTGTGTCCGGTTACTTGGTACCAACTGAGTTGAATAGGAAAGGGGTAAAGATGCGTGGCTCCTGCCTCCCCTTTTGTGATGTCATCAGCTGGGCGGGTCGGCGCAGGGCCTTAAAATGGAAGCAGGGAGTTGGGTGGGTTAGGGTCGGGTGCGGGTCGGGTTTTATCTTTACATCACTACAGTAGGTACATAAATCCTATTTTAAGTGCCAATTACAACCAGTGCATTTTTTAAAACATGTTTTGCAATGTTGATAATCTTTAAACTAGTACTTCCCAGATCTTCCTTTTTTAAGCCTCTTCTTTCCAGGGGTGATATGCTTCAGAGGAGTTTTAATAAACCATTTTGGGATCTGTTATCACCTTAGTAAGAGAAATTAGGCTTGATGTCAAAGGTTGTTTTGAGAAACAAAGGTATTAAGCAAATGGGTCAAAAAAAGAGAAATTCAATTGATTAACTATTTGTTAAAGGGGTTGTTCACCTTTTAACATCTGTCCAAACATAAACAGTCTGGGTCATTTTTACTTAATCATCTTTATTATTTAAAAAAACTTTTTTTTAAATTACAGATCACTTTAGCTGCAGGTCAGAAGCTCTTAAAGAGATACTGACACCAGAATTTAAATTATTTCTTACATCTGTCATAATATTGCCTTGATAGCTACTTATAATTTTGCCATAAAGTATTTGCACAATGCTTTTACAGTACCTGTCTGATGCCCCATGTTCCTATTTGAGGGGGCTGCCATATTTGTGCAGCAGTAGCCCATTAGCATTAGAAACTTTAACTGACAGGCTGAGATGGGACAGTCAGGTTGGCAAAACAGTCAGGTTTAGAAACTTCAACTTACTTACAAAAACAATCCTCTCCACAAAAAACGATCAACATGACCTATAGGTAACTTTTAATATACATTCATATTTTAAAAAGTAGTTTTTAGTGTCAGTATCACTTTAAGTTTCTTTCTGTTCTCCACTTAGGGAGGGGATCTTTCACATCTTTGCCTGTGTGATGTCATGAAAGCCCAAAGAGGAAGTTCTGGACTGAAGAGCTACTGCACATTCCTTTCCTCTCCTGCTTCATTTGCATGTCTTCGACCCAACTGGCTGGCAAGATTTTACATAAGAGAATTAATTTAATTTATGTTCCAGAATATTACTTTCATTTTATCATTATAAACAATTGAAATGTACTATGCCACAAAAGAGATCATATTCAGTTAATCTATCCATAAAAAAAAATATATATATATATAAATGTCAGCACAAAAGAAACCAAAAATAAACATTAAGAAACATGTTCTGCATTCTCTAATGAACCAGTGTGGCAGAAGATTTAGGGGTAGATTTATCAAAATGTCAGATCAGAGCTCACCACAAAAAAAAAACTTTATATTCATTCCTGTGATTTTTAAGAAGCATATTTATCAATGGATGAAAGTTACAGTTCACCATTTGATAAATACACTTATAGGAATGACTAGAAAGGGGATGAGTTTTTTTGTGGTGAGCTCTGATGTCACATTAAGGGGCCTATCTATTATGCTGTGTAAATGGAGGGTGAAGACACGCAGAGCTACTAGTAGCAGCTACTTGTCACATCTACAAAATAGACAATAGTGATTATTGGCTTAGCTAAGACACTACATGTGTTTTAGCAGAGGCAAGTCTTAGTATTGTCTATGGCAGGATATGTTTTGGCTTTTTGTAGCTGCTACTAGTGGCCCTGTGTGTTTTCTCCCTAAACGTTGTGTAAAATAAACAGCAAATTCCTCAACGTTTGTGCGCCTTCCAAATTCCACATTTGCCGGCATTAGAAAAGTAGAATGCATGATAAGTGCACCTTTTTTTCCTTTTGATGTGTGGTGAATTTGAATGTTGGTGCTTTGCTGTATTTTTACACAACAGTAAATATTCCCCGTAGTGTCAGTCAATCGTTCAAGTGTCCATTGCTAATTGATGTGAAAGGGATATGCTCTTAGTTAGAGAGGATCTGGATAATTGGCTATAGATATTTTTCATTGTCCTTTTATTTGATAGGGCTGAGAGCTCTGCTCCCTGAATATCGCATAATCATCTTTTAGCTTTGGTAGGGAGTCATCAGTTACCAGAGAGAGAATCTGATAGTAATAAAGCAAGCAAGTCTTTATAAAGTTCAAGAATGCCATTGAAACATACATTTTATCTTCTGGACCTGTTTTCCCAATACTTAGCTTTTCTTGCTAACTGTTTAAACTTTTTTTCCTAGATACAACAATTTATTTTTTGTGGAGGAAGAGTTATCTTCTATGAACGGAATGCTGTCTTCCATCTCTAAAACAGTCATTTTAGAGGTAGGTAGGGCAGTTGATTATTTATATAACTCTGTAACCTATCTCTTGCTTTCTATACATAATTCTCAATAGTCATGTCAGCTGTCTAGCTATAATTCAACTGTTTTTGCATTGACATGTGGGAGAGACTTATAATTGCACGTTGTCTGTTGGTGTTTCATATTTTATGCAGTTCTTTACACAGATTATACCCCATTCACATCTGTCCCTGCCCCACAGGAACTTACAATATAAGCTTCCTATCACGTTCATTCACAGTTAAATCAGTTATATGTTAATCATATCACACACACACGCACACAAACACTTTACAATCTAAAGATCCTATCCTTTCATACATAGTAGGGTCAGTTGTAGCGTGTGGGTTGTATAAAGGAGTGATTGGAAACAATGTGGATTTAGTGAATCTGGTGTTTGAACTACTGAATTACATACTAGAGAAGAAGCACAGAATGCTAAAGTGTTTAACTCATTGCATGTTGGGAGGGACACCGTGATCGATAAAGCCTGGCTTTACCCCTCAATAGCGCAGTGAAACCATTTATCAGACGGGATAGTAGCGAACAGCTTAGCTTCTGGCTTGTGAGTGCTAAAGGGATTTTACCTTACAAGATACATAATCATTAGAAAAGGTCCTTTTACAGATTATACATCATTCACATCAGTCCCTGCCCCACGTGGAGAGCTTACAATCTGAGTATCCTATTATGTTCATTCACAGTAAGGCCAGTTATTTGTCAATCATGGCTCACACACACACTTCACGCAGATGTTCCAGAGAGTTTACATCATTCACATCAGTCCCTGCCCCACGGGGGGAGTTTACAATCTAAGGATTCCTATCACATTCATAGACAGAAGGGTCAATTATAGGTTGTGTAACTGAGTGAGTGCAATCAATTTTGATGATTTTGTGAATCTGGTGTTTGAACTACTGAATTGCATACTAGTGAAGAAGCACAGAATGCTAAGGGGTTTAACTCATTGCATGTTGGGAGGGACACCCTGATTGATAAAACCTGGCTTTACCCCTCAATAGAGCAGTGATACCCCTCATCCTTCATGCTCCGAGTGAACAGGCACTACTGTCTGTCTTCCGTAATAAGGTATGCCTTCTTCCCCACATTACAGTCGAGCGTGCACTACCAGACGGGACAGTAGCGAAGGGCTTAGCTTCTGGCTTGTGAGTGTGGAAGGGTTTTTACCTTATAAGGTACATAATCATTAAAACAACTCATTGCATTGCACAGATTATACATCATTCACATCAGTCCCTGCCCCACTGGGGGAGCTTACAATCTAAGGACCCTATCACATTCATACACAGAAGGGTCAGTTGTAGGTTTAGGTTGCATAACGGAGTGATTGGAACCACGGTGCATGATTTAGTGAATCTGGTGTTTGAACTACTGAATTGCATACTAGTGAAGAAGCACACAATGCTAAGGTGTTTAACTCATTGCATGTTGGGAGGGACACCCTGATTGATAAAGCCTGGCTTTACCCCTCAATAGAGCAGTGATACCCCTCATCCTTCATGCTCCGAGTGAACAGGCACTACTGTCTGTCTTCGGTAATGAGGTATGCCTTCTTCCCCACATTACAGTCGAGCGTGCACTACCAGACGGGACAGTAGCGAAGAGCTTAGCTTCTGGCTTGTGAGTGTGAAAGGGTTTTTACCTTACAAGATATATAATCATTAAAAAAGTCCTACCTTCTGTTCTTCAAATGTGCCATCGTCATTTGTTCCATGTCATCTGGCTTCCTCTTCTTATTTCTATAGCGCCGTAACATTTTATGCAGTGCATTTTACAGATTATACATCATTCACATCAGTCCCTGCCCCACTAGGAGAGCTTACAATCTAAGGATTCTATTACGTTCATTCACAGTAAGGTCAGTTATTTGTCAATCATATGGCTCACACACACACACTTCATGCAGTGGTTTCCAGAGAGTTTACATCATTCACGTCTGTCCCTGCCCCACAGGGGGAGCTTACAATCTAAAGATCCTATCACATTCATACACAGAAGGGTCAGTTGTAGTGTGTGGGTTGTATAATGGAGTGATTGGAACCAAGGTGCATGATTTAGTGAATCTGGTGTTTGAAATACTGAATTGCATACTAGTGAAGAAGCACAGAATGCTAAGGTGTTTAACTCATTACATGTTGGGAGGGACACCCTGATTGATAAAGCCTGGCTTTACCCCTCAATAGAGCAGTGATACCCCTCATCCTTCATGCTCCGAGTGAACAGGCACTACTGTCTGTCTTCCGTAATGAGGTATGTCTTCTTCTCCACATTACAGTCGAGCGTGCACTACCAGACGGGACAGTAGCGAAGAGCTTAGCTTCTGGCTTGTGAGTGTGAAAGGGTTTTTACTTACAAGGTACATAATCATTAAAACAACTCAATGCATTGCACAGATTATACATCATTCACATCAGTCCCTGCCCCCCACGGGGGGAGCTTACGCTCTAAGGATCCTATCACATTCATACACAGAAGGGTCAGTTGTAGTTTGTGGGTTGTATAACGGAGTGATTGGAACCAAGGTGCATGATTTAGTGAATCTGATGTTTGAACTACTTAATTGGATACTAGTGAAGAAGCACAGAATGCTAAGGTGTTTAACTCATTACATGTTGGAAGGGACACCCTGACTGATAAAGCCTGGCTTTACCCCTCAATAGAGCAGTGATACCCCTCATCCTTCATGCTCCGAGTGAACAGACACTACTGTCTGTCTTCCATAATGAGGTATGCCTTCTTCCCCACATTACAGTCGAGCGTGCACTACCAGACGGGACAGTAGCGAAGAGCTTAGCTTCTGGCTTGTGAGTGTGAAAGGGTTTTTACCTTACAAGATATATAATCATTAGAAAAGTCCTACCTTCTGTTCTTCAAATGTGCCATCGTCATTTGTTCCATGTCATCTGGCTTCCTCTTCTTATTTCTATAGCGCCGTAACATTTTATGCAGTGCATTTTACAGATTATACATCATTCACATCATTCCCTGCCCCACTAGGAGAGCTTACAATCTAAGGATTCTATTACGTTCATTCACAGTAAGGTCAGTTATTTGTCAATCATATCGCTCACACACACTTCATGCAGTGGTTTCCAGAGAGTTTACATCATTCACGTCAGTCCCTGCCCCACAGGGGGAGCTTACAATCTAAAGATCCTATCACATTCATACACAGAAGGGTCAGTTGTAGTGTGTGGGTTGCATAACAGAGTGATTGGTACCAAGGTGCATGATTTAGTGAATCTGGTGTTTGAACTACTGAATTGCATACTAGTGAAGAAGCACAGAATGCTAAGGTGTTTAACTCATTGCATGTTGGGAGGGACACCCTGATTGATAAAGCCTGGCTTTACCCCTCAATAGAGCAGTGATACCCCTCATCCTTCATGCTCCGAGTGAACAGGCACTACTGTCTGTCTTCCGTAATGAGGTATGCCTTCTTCCCCACATTACAGTCGAGCGTGCACTACCAGACGGGACAGTAGCGAAGAGCTTAGCTTCTGGCTTGTGAGTGTGGAAGGGTTTTTACCTTACAAGGTGCATAATCATTAAAACAACTCATTGCATTGCACAGATTATACATCATTCACATCAGTCCCTGGCCCATGGGGGGAGCTTACAATCTATGGATAGTATCACATTCATAGACAGAAGGGTCAGTTGTAGGTTTAGGTTGTATAACGGAGTGATTGGAACCAATGTGCATCATTTAGTGAATCTGGTGTTTGAACTACTGAATTGCATACTAGTGAAGAAGCACAGAATGCTAAGGTGTTTAACTCATTGCATGTTGGGAGGGACACCCTGATTGATAAAGCCTGGCTTTACCCCTCAATAGAGCAGTGATACCCCTCATCCTTCATGTTCCGAGTGAACAGGCACTACTGTCTGTCTTCCGTAATGAGGTATGCCTTCTTCCCCACATTACAGTCGAGCGTGCACTACCAGACGGGACAGCAGCGAAGAGTTTAGCTTCTGGCTTGTGAGTGTGGAAAGGTTTTTACCTTACAAGGTACATAATCATTAAAACAACTCATTGCATTGCACAGATTATACATCATTCACATCAGTCCCTGCCCCACGGGGGGAGCTCACACTCTAAGGATCCTATCACATTCATACACAGAAGGGTCAGTTGTAGTGTGTGGGTTGTATAACGGAGTGATTGGAACCAAGGTGCATGATTTAGTGAATCTGGTGTTTGAACTACTGAATTGCATACTAGTGAAGAAGCACAGAATGCTAAGGTGTTTAACTCATTGCATGTTGGGAGGGATACCCTGATTGATAAAGCCTGGCTTTACCCCTCAATAGAGCAGTGATACCCCTCATCCTTCATGCTCCGAGTGAACAGGCACTACTGTCTGTCTTCCGTAATGAGGTATGCCTTCTTCCCCACATTACAGTCGAGCGTGCACTACCAGACGGGACAGTAGCGAAGAGCTTAGCTTCTGGCTTGTGAGTGTGAAAGGGTTTTTACCTTACAAGATATATAATCATTAAAAAAGTCCTACCTTCTGTTCTTCAAATGTGCCATCGTCATTTGTTCCATGTCATCTGGCTTCCTCTTCTTATTTCTATAGCGCCGTCACATTTTATGCAGTGCATTTTACAGGTTATACATCATTCACATCAGTCCCTGCCCCACTAGGAGAGCTTACAATCTAAGGATTCTATTACGTTTATTCACAGTAAGGTCAGTTATTTGTCAATCATATCGCTCACACACACTTCATGCAGTGGTTTCCAGAGAGTTTCTATCATTCACGTCAGTCCCTGCCCCACAGGGGTAGCTTACAATCTAAAGATCCTATCACATTCATACACAGAAGGGTCAGTTGTAGTGTGTGGGTTGTATAACGGAGTGATTGGAACCAAGGTGCATGATTTAGTGAATCTGGTGTTTGAACTACTGAATTGCATACTAGTGAAGAAGCACAGAATGCTAAGGTGTTTAACTCATTGCATGTTGGGAGGGACACCCTGATTGATAAAGCCTGGCTTTACCCCTCAATAGAGCAGCGATACCCCTCATCCTTCATGCTCCGAGTGAACAGGCACTACTGTCTGTCTTCCGTAATGAGGTATGCCTTCTTCCCCACATTACAGTCGAGCGTGCACTACCAGACGGGACAGTAGCGAAGAGCTTAGCTTCTGGCTTGTGAGTGTGGAAGGGTTTTTACCTTACAAGGTACATAATCATTAAAACAACTCATTGCATTGCACAGATTATACATCATTCACATCAGTCCCTGGCCCACGGGGGGAGCTTACACTCTAAGGATCCTATCACATTCATACACAGAAGGGTCAGTTGTAGTGTGTGGGTTGTATAACGGAGTGATTGGAACCAAGGTGCATGATTTAGTGAATCTGGTGTTTGAACTACTGAATTGCATACTAGTGAAGAAGCACAGAATGCTAAGGTGTTTAACTCATTGCATGTTGGGAGGGACACCCTGATTGATAAAGCCTGGCTTTACCCCTCAATAGAGCAGTGATACCCCTCATCCTTCATGCTCCGAGTGAACAGGCACTACTGTCTGTCTTCCGTAATGAGGTATGCCTTCTTCCCCACATTACAGTCGAGCGTGCACTACCAGACGGGACAGTAGCGAAGAGCTTAGCTTCTGGCTTGTGAGTGTGGAAGGGTTTATACCTTACAAGATATATAATCATTAAAAAAGTCCTACCTTTTGTTCTTCAAATGTGCCATCGTCATTTGTTCCATGTCATCTGGCTTCCTCTTCTTATTTCTATAGCGCCGTAACATTTTATGCAGTGCATTTTACAGGTTATACATCATTCACATCAGTCCCTGCCCCACTAGGAGAGCTTACAATCTAGGGATTCTATTACGTTCATTCACAATAAGGTCAGTTAATTGTCAATCATATCGCTCACACACACACACACACACACTCTTCATGCAGTGGTTTCCAGAGAGTTTACATCATTCACGTCAGTCCCTGCCCCACTAGGAGAGCTTACATTCTAAGGATCCTATCACATTCATACACAGAAGGGTCAGTTGTAGTGTGTGGGTTGCATAACAGAGTGATTGGTACCAAGGTGCATGATTTAGTGAATCTGGTGTTTGAACTACTGAATTGCATACTAGTGAAGAAGCACAGAATGCTAAGGTGTTTAACTCATTGCATGTTGGGAGGGACACCCTGATTGATAAAGCCTGGCTTTACCCCTCAATAGAGCAGTGATACCCCTCATCCTTCATGCTCCGAGTGAACAGGCACTACTGTCTGTCTTCCGTAATGAGGTATGCCTTCTTCCCCACATTACAGTCGAGCGTGCACTACCAGACGGGACAGTAGCGAAGAGCTTAGCTTCTGGCTTGTGAGTGTGGAAGGGTTTTTACCTTACAAGGTGCATAATCATTAAAACAACTCATTGCATTGCACAGATTATACATCATTCACATCAATCCCTGGCCCACGGGGGGAGCTTACAATCTAAGGATAGTATCACATTCATAGACAGAAGGGTCAGTTTAGGTTTAGGTTGCATAACGGAGTGATTGGTACCAAGGTGCATGATTTAGTGAATCTGGTGTTTGAACTACTGAATTGCATACTAGTGAAGAAGCACAGAATGCTAAGGTGTTTAACTCATTGCATGTTGGGAGGGACACCCTGATTGATAAAGCCTGGCTTTACCCCTCAATAGAGCAGTGATACCCCTCATCCTTCATGCTCCGAGTGAACAGGCACTACTGTCTGTCTTCCGTAATGAGGTATGCCTTCTTCCCCACATTACAGTCGAGCGTGCACTACCAGACGGGACAGTAGCGAAGAGCTTAGCTTCTGGCTTGTGAGTGTGGAAGGGTTTTTACCTTACAAGGTACATAATCATTAAAACAACTCATTGCATTGCACAGATTATACATCATTCACATCAATCCCTGGCCCACGGGGGGAGCTTACAATCTAAGGATAGTATCACATTCATAGACAGAAGGGTCAGTTTAGGTTTAGGTTGCATAACGGAGTGATTGGTACCAAGGTGCATGATTTAGTGAATCTGGTGTTTGAACTACTGAATTGCATACTAGTGAAGAAGCACAGAATGCTAAGGTGTTTAACTCATTGCATGTTGGGAGGGACACCCTGATTGATAAAGCCTGGCTTTACCCCTCAATAGAGCAGTGATACCCCTCATCCTTCATGCTCCGAGTGAACAGGCACTACTGTCTGTCTTCCGTAATGAGGTATGCCTTCTTCCCCACATTACAGTCGAGCGTGCACTACCAGACGGGACAGTAGCGAAGAGCTTAGCTTCTGGCTTGTGAGTGTGAAAGGGTTTTTACCTTACAAGATATATAATCATTAAAAAAGTCCTACCTTCTGTTCTTCAAATGTGCCATCGTCATTTGTTCCATGTCATCTGGCTTCCTCTTCTTATTTCTATAGCGCCGTCACATTTTATGCAGTGCATTTTACAGGTTATACATCATTCACATCAGTCCCTGCCCCACTAGGAGAGCTTACAATCTAAGGATTCTATTACGTTCATTCACAGTAAGGTCAGTTAATTGTCAATCATATCGCTCACACACACACACACACACTCTTCATGCAGTGGTTTCCAGAGAGTTTACATCATTCACGTCAGTCCCTGCCCCACTAGGAGAGCTTACAATCTAAGGATCCTATCACATTCATACACAGAAGGGTCAGTTGTAGTGTGTGGGTTGTATAACGGAGTGATTGGAACCAAGGTGTATGATTTAGTGAATCTGGTGTTTGAACTACTGAATTGCATACTAGTGAAGAAGCACAGAATGCTAAGGTGTTTAACTCATTGCATGTTGGGAGGGACACCCTGATTGATAAAGCCTGGCTTTACCCCTCAATAGAGCAGTGATACCCCTCATCCTTCATGCTCCGAGTGAACAGGCACTACTGTCTGTCTTCCGTAATGAGGTATGCCTTCTTCCCCACATTACAGTCGAGCGTGCACTATCAGACGGGACAGTAGCGAAGCGCTTAGCTTCTGTGCTTGTGAGTGTGGAAGGGTTTTTACCTTACAAGGTACATAATCATTAAAACAACTCATTGCATTGCACAGATTATACATCATTCACATCAGTCCCTGGCCCACGGGGGGAGCTTACAATCTATGGATAGTATCACATTCATAGACAGAAGGGTCAGTTGTAGTGTGTGGGTTGTATAATGGAGTGATTGGAACCAAGGTGCATGATTTAGTGAATCTGGTGTTTGAACTACTGAATTGCATACTAGTGAAGAAGCACAGAATGCTAAGGTGTTTAACTCATTGCATGTTGGGAGGGACACCCTGATTGATAAAGCCTGGCTTTACCCCTCAATAGAGCAGTAATACCCCTCATCCTTCATGCTCCGAGTGAACAGGCACTACTGTCTGTCTTCCGTAATGAGGTATGCCTTCTTCCCCACATTACAGTCGAGCGTGCACTACCAGACGGGACAGTAGCGAAGAGCTTAGCTTCTGGCTTGTGAGTGTGAAAGGGTTTTTACCTTACATGATATATAATCATTAAAAAAGTCCTACCTTCTGTTCTTCAAATGTGCCATCGTCATTTGTTCCATGTCATCTGGCTTCCTCTTCTTATTTTTATAGCGCCGTAACATTTTATGCAGTGCATTTTACAGGTTATACATCATTCACATCAGTCCCTGCCCCACTAGGAGAGCTTACAATCTAAGGATTCTATTACGTTCATTCACAGTAAGGTCAGTTAATTGTCAATCATATCGCTCACACACACACTTCATGCAGTGGTTTCCAGAGAGTTTACATCATTCACGTCAGTCCCTGCCCCACTAGGAGAGCTTACAATCTAAGGATTCTATCACATTCATACACAGAAGGGTCAGTTGTAGTGTGTGGGTTGTATAACGGAGTGATTGGAACCAAGGTGTATGATTTAGTGAATCTGGTGTTTGAACTACTGAATTGCATACTAGTGAAGAAGCACAGAATGCTAAGGTGTTTAACTCATTGCATGTTGGGAGGGACACCCTGATTGATAAAGCCTGGCTTTACCCCTCAATAGAGCAGTGATACCCCTCATCCTTCATGCTCCGAGTGAACAGGCACTACTGTCTGTCTTCCGTAATGAGGTATGCCTTCTTCCCCACATTACAGTCGAGCGTGCACTACCAGACGGGACAGTAGCGAAGAGCTTAGCTTCTGGCTTGTGAGTGTGGAAGGGTTTTTACCTTACAAGGTACATAATCATTAAAACAACTCATTGCATTGCACAGATTATACATCATTCACATCAGTCCCTGGCCCACGGGGGGAGCTTACAATCTATGGATAGTATCACATTCATAGACAGAAGGGTCAGTTGTAGGTTTAGGTTGTATAACGGAGTGATTGGAACAAAGGTGCATGATTAAGTGAATCTGGTGTTTGAACTACTGAATTGCATACTAGTGAAGAAGCACAGAATGCTAAGGTGTTTAACTCATTGCATGTTGGGAGGGACACCCTGATTGATAAAGCCTGGCTTTACCCCTCAATAGAGCAGCGATACCCCTCATCCTTCATGCTCCGAGTGAACAGGCACTACTGTCTGTCTTCCGTAATGAGGTATGCCTTCTTCCCCACATTACAGTCGAGCGTGCACTATCAGACGGGACAGTAACGAAGAGCTTAGCTTCTGGCTTGTGAGTGTGGAAGGGTTTTTACCTTACAAGGTACATAATCATTAAAACAACTCATTGCATTGCACAGATTATACATCATTCACATCAATCCCTGGCCCACGGGGGGAGCTTACAATCTAAGGATAGTATCACATTCATAGACAGAAGGGTCAGTTTAGGTTTAGGTTGCATAACGGAGTGATTGGAACCAAGGTGCATGATTTAGTGAATCTGGTGTTTGAACTACTGAATTGCATACTAGTGAAGAAGCACAGAATGCTAAGGTGTTTAACTCATTGCATGTTGGGAGGGACAGCCTGATTGATAAAGCCTGGCTTTACCCCTCAATAGAGCAGTGATACCCCTCATCCTTCATGCTCCGAGTGAACAGGCACTACTGTCTGTCTTCCGTAATGAGGTATGCCTTCTTCCCCACATTACAGTCGAGCGTGCACTACCAGACGGGACAGTAGCGAAGAGCTTAGCTTCTGGCTTGTGAGTGTGAAAGGGTTTTTACCTTACAAGATATATAATCATTAAAAAAGTCCTACCTTCTGTTCTTCAAATGTGCCATTGTCATTTGTTCCATGTCATCTGGCTTCCTCTTCTTATTTCTATAGTGCCGTAACATTTTATGCAGTGCATTTTACAGGTTATACATCATTCACATCAGTCCCTGCCCTACTAGGAGAGCTTACAATCTAAGGATTCTATTACGTTCATTCACAGTAAGGTCAGTTAATTGTCAATCATATCGCTCACACACAGACACACTCTTCATGCAGTGGTTTCCAGAGAGTTTACATCATTCACGTCAGTCCCTGCCCCACTAGGAGAGCTTACAATCTAAGGATTCTATCACATTCATACACAGAAGGGTCAGTTGTAGTGTGTGGGTTGTATAACGGAGTGATTGGAACCAAGGTGTATGATTTAGTGAATCTGGTGTTTGAACTACTGAATTGCATACTAGTGAAGAAGCACAGAATGCTAAGGTGTTTAACTCATTGCATGTTGGGAGGGACACCCTGATTGATAAAGCCTGGCTTTACCCCTCAATAGAGCAGTGATACCCCTCATCCTTCATGCTCCGAGTGAACAGGCACTACTGTCTGTCTTCCGTAATGAGGTATGCCTTCTTCCCCACATTACAGTCGAGCGTGCACTACCAGACGGGACAGTAGCGAAGTGCTTAGCTTCTTGCTTGTGAGTGTGAAAGGGTTTTTACCTTACAAGATATATAATCATTAAAAAAGTCCTACCTTCTGTTCTTCAAATGTGCCATTGTCATTTGTTCCATGTCATCTGGCTTCCTCTTCTTATTTCTATAGCTCCGTCATATTTTATCCAGTGCATTTTACAGATTATACATCATTCACATCATTCCCTGCCCCACTAGGAGAGCTTACAATCTAAGGATTCTATTACGTTCATTCACAGTAAGGTCAGTTATTTGCCAATCATATCGCTCACATGCACACACACACTTCATGCAGTGGTTTCCAGTGAGTTTACATCATTCATGTCAGTCCCTGCCCCACAGGGGGAGCTTACAATCTAAAGATCCTATCACATTCATATACAGAAGGGTCAGTTGTAGTGTGTGGGTTGTATAACGGAGTGATTGGAACCAAGGTGCATGATTTAGTGAATCTGGTGTTTGAACTACTGAATTGCATACTAGTGAAGAAGCACAGAATGCTAAGGTGTTTAACTCATTGCATGTTGGGAGGGACACCCTGATTGATAAAGCCTGGCTTTACCCCTCAATAGAGCAGTGATACCCCTCATCCTTCGTGCTCCGAGTGAACAGGCACTACTGTCTGTCTTCCTTAATGAGGTATGCCTTCTTCCCCACATTACAGTCGAGCGTGCACTACCAGACGGGACAGTAGCGAAGAGCTTAGCTTCTGGCTTGTGAGTGTGGAAGGGTTTTTACTTACAAGGTACATAATCATTAAAACAACTCATTGCATTGCACAGATTATACATCATTCACATCAGTCCCTGGCCCACGGGGGGAGCTTACAATCTAAGGATAGTATCACATTCATAGACAGAAGGGTCAGTTGTAGGTTTAGGTTGTATAACGGAGTGATTGGAACCAAGGTGCATGATTTAGTGAATCTGGTGTTTGAACTACTGAATTGCATACTAGTGAAGAAGCACAGAATGCTAAGGTGTTGAACTCATTACATGTTGGGAGACGGGACAGTAGCGAAGAGCTTAGCTTCTGGCTTGTGAGTGTGAGGATTTGTAGCTTACAAGGTATTTAATCGTTTAAAAAATCCTACCTTCCCTTTTTCAGATGTACCTTCTTTTATTTTTCCCATGTCTTCTTCTCCATATTAAATCCAACTGGCTCTGCTGGATGGAATAGTAGTAGATAGAATAACTTCTGGCTTCCTCTTTTTATTTCTATGGCATCATCACATTTTACACATTTCATTACACAAATTAGATGTCATTTAAACCAGTTTCTGCCCCAACTGAGCTTACAATTTAATCTTCCTATCACGTTCACTTACAGTAAAGTCAGATATACGTTATTTCTATGGCTCAAACGCACACTTTATGCATTAGTTTCCAGAGATTTTACATCATTTACATCACTCCTTTCCCCATGGGAGGAGCTTACAATCTAAGGATCCTATCATATTCATACACAGAAGGGTCAGTTGTAGCGTGTGGGTTTTATAAAGGAGTAATTAGAATCAATGTGGATGATGGAGTGAATGTTGCGTATGAACTACTTAAATGTATACTGTTGGAGAGAAGGATTAATGAATGCTAAGGTGTTGCTGTCTAGAAGTAGAATTATTGGAAGGTGTAATTGTGTAATGAAGTGGAATCAAGCACACAATGCTAAGGTATTTTCTTCTGTCGTATTTTGGATTAGGTGCCTGCAGGTTAGGCTCTGCTTTGGAAGAAGAAGCAGGGCCAACCGCACTCAGATGGATCCACAGGACCAGTGAAAATTAGTTAAAAAAATATATATTTTATTTGGACAAAGTTAAAAAGTTTATATTTGCATCTCCATCCGCCCTATGCATTTCGCACCCACTTGGGGCACTTAGACATGGACTTACTAATTTTCTCTGGTCCTGTGGATCCGTCTGAGTGCCGGTTGGCCGTGCTTCTTCTTCGTACCTGCTCCCTAAAGCTGGGGGGCTGGGGCACCCAGACCAAATTTACTATTTGGTGAGACATTTATAATGTATTCTTGAGCATCTTGTTTCTCGTAACTATAGACTCTGCTTATACTGTACCTCCAACACTGTTGGTTGTAGCCCCACCTCCATGCTGTGTCTGGAAAAGACCTTATTCACAAAATTGGAAAAATAGGGACAAGCTAAAGAGGCTACACAGCACTCAGAAATCACACCAACCCCCCATGGGAGACTCACCACCTCCACAAGACTCAAACTACATTAATCATACGCTTCAAAATGCACAATAGATTTATTTAATTAGACTTTTAATAATCTACTACGCTAAATTTGATGTGCTACAGCAAACCGTAATCACAACACCTTTTAGAATTTAATCGAATAAAAAAATAAAATTCAGGGACTGAATACTGGAGATTAGAGGATAACTAATGTTGATTACCAAATTAACACAACAGAAAACGAGATCAGCTATAGACTTACTTACTAAATTAACTTTGAGAAAAAATTGATAATATAGATAATAGATCTTGGAGACGTAAGTTTCATTGGGGTACCAGTGTCAATACGTCTGGCAGACATTCCTAAGTTTATCCTCAATATTCTCTGCAATTCTCTGAGTTTATAACATCAGTTATCTGACAACAGCATTGAAAGGGCACACGGGCTAGGGAGTGAGTGATCCTAGAATAGGCAAAGAAGTCACCCAGTTATGGCAGAATTGATCTAACAGGCATGTAGAAAAGTAAGAGATCTCCAGGTACAAGACCATAAGATACGGGTCTTTCAGGGCTTCTCAGCCAAAGTATAACAGAAGACAGATAATTAACACCAATTTGCAGATAATAATTTCAAAACGGCATGCACTTTTCGCTTACATACCCAGAAAAATTAAGCATTATTTTGAATAGTTAAACACACATCTTCCTCAACCCCCAAACATCAAGGGAGCACTTGGGTTTATGCAGAAAGAAACAAAAGGAAACTGTCACAATGGGCAGAGGCCATGCAACTAACAGACATATTGCGATGGAAAAACCCAGAGGAAAGTGTTCTCATGCTACTCCGCTACGCACAACACAATGTCCAGAATAGACCTGGCCCTAGCCACAGGTGACTTAATACAACGTACGAACAGCAAAATATTTACCCTGAGGTATTTCTGATCATGCTCCTTTACTTGTCAACCTAGGACTACTTTCACTCAGGGAAACCAAACCCTGGAGATTAAGCCCACTATGGCTAGTTAATGACACAGTGGCAGAGGCATCAACCAAGGCTATAACAGAATACTGGGCCCTAAACACAGCAACTGCAGCCCCCCCCCCCCATGGTTTGGGATGCATTTAAAGCCACAATGAGAGGAATCCTTATCCTTGCCATAGCGGGAGCTAGAGCCAAAGCTGCAGAAGAAATTCAGAAAATGCAGTATATAGCTGTATATTGTTGCAAAGGAGAACATACTTTACTCTTTACTCATACCCCTAAAATGTCTTCTTTTTTTCTAACTAAAAGTTGAACAGAAAAAAGGGGAGCACACTTGCAAATAAGTCAAATTGAAACACTGGGTGATACACCTTTATGCCAGAGAGATCGACAGATTTAAATATAAGACGGCTTTACAGCAATATCCTAGCAACACATAGGGAGGTAGGCTCTAGAGTGGTAGTCTCTTTGGATGCAGCCAAGGCTTTCGACTCAGTCGAATGGTTGTTCTTGTGGGAGGTCAATGAAAGGTTTGGATTGGGCGGCCAGTTCATCACATGGGTGGGACTCCTGTATCAAAACCCCAAGCACGAATAAGTGTCAATAATATATTGTCAAACACCTTACAGCTGATTAGTGGCACCCACCAGGGATGCCCCCTTTCACCGTTATTGTTCGCCTTGGCGATAGAAGCAATGGCTATTCTAATAAGCACAGCCCACAATATAGCAGGAATGCATCTGGGTAGGGTGGAGGAGCGCATCTCCCTATATGCTGATGATGTATTATTATACTTAAGTGATCCCGGATCCTCACTACAGTCAACTTTTGCAATTATAAATGAGTTCGGAGGATACTCGAGGTTACGCATAAACTGAGAAAAATCCAGTATCTTTCCAGTAGATGAAGGCATAGACCCCAATAGCTACCCCCTTCCCCTCTAAGATGAGCAAGCTCCTTCAAGTATCTGGGCGTTATGACCACAAGGGATAGCACTAAATACACAGAGTTAAACCTTACCCCGGTCACAGAAAGTAGTCAATCAAACTCAAGCAATGGGGGAATTTACCCCTGACAATATGGGGTAGGATCAACCAGAATTTTTGTATATCCTCCACAATTCTCCTATGTACATCCCCAAAACAGTATTCCAACATATTGAACAAATGCAGTCTTCGTTCATATGAGGTAATAAATCCCCGAGATTTGCCAAGTCCAAACTAAAGGCCCCAATTGACGAAGGCGGACTGGGCTTCCCAGACCTACAATACTACCTCTTAGCCTCACAATTGTACTATGTGGGCTGGTGGCTAACGCCAGACCCCAACAACCCTAACTTCCAATTGCAGGCTACTTTGGCAGGCTCAGCAGAAACCCTTTAATGTATACCTTATAGGAAAATAGCAGACCTGCAAGCATGCCTTCATAGCACAATTCACATCAACCAGAGTGGAACTGGTAACACCTCCCTTTTAAGAGGCCCTTAAATCGCCAAACCAAAAAAAAAAAACCTATATGGGAAATTACTCTCTGCAATTCTCTTACCATTTCCCAAAGCATATGAGGCTTGGCATGCAGATATCCCCACTTTAACAGCAGAAGAATGGAAGGAGAGTAAAGACAAAGCGTACCAATACCTCATTGCTAATAGAGAAAGGCTTATACAGTTTAAGCTATTACATCGGATTCACATCACACCACTACGCCTAAGCCAATGGGTGAGATAAATAAAGCATATTGCCCAAAGTGTCAACAGCAGGCGGCTGGTTATATTCATATGATGTGGAACTGCCCTCAAATCAGTAAATACTGGCATAGAGTTATGTCCCACATCCAGGGCAAAACTACCTTCCCCAAAATTATGTCTCCACAAGTCTGTGTACTGGGGGTGATAGATGAGATCGTCCCGCTAAATGCAAAGAGATACCTATGGCGATCTCTACTGTTTCACGCCAGGAAAGCATTGCTTATGAAATGCATGGACCCGTAGCCACCTTCCCTCTGGTTTTGGTTAGCCTTAATAAACAAAAATCTCCCACTCATACAACTGACATACCTAGCTAGAGGGTACCCGAACAAATATGGGAGAATGTGGGATGAGTGGACTGAGGCCAACTCATAGCAAACGCCAAGGTATACTATTATCACTAGATAAAACCAACCCCACCTCTAATGTACTGGTTTGAATTGCAACTTGACTGTAAGAAATGTTGAATGTCGTGTCAATTATTGAGCACTAATTGTACCTGAACCCCCCTTCTCTTCTGTACCCCCCAAGTTTCAGAAAATTAAAAATAAATACTTATAAAGAAAGAAACAAAAGGACTTTGAAAGAGTACCTTAAAGCCACACAGCTACAGTGAAACTTCAATTTTTACTACCCTGATTTCAGATTTCAGATATTTTACATTGTTCTTTGTTTTTTTGTCCCACCAATTTATAATGCATTTCAGTGAGAGATTTTCTCTGACGTTTTCCAGATTTCACATAAAAATGGCCGTTTGTTCTCTATGATTGTTATTATTAGTGAAAAAAAGAGGTTTAAAATGCTAACCAGTTTGCATGCCTTGGTTGTGCCTGTAAATCAATTCTAATTAAAGTCATACACAAGTCACTTATTGCTGTAGCTTGTGTATGTGACTGCCAGAGAGGCCTTGCACATGCCCCCCCCCCAATGTGTAAAATTATGCTGCAATGCTTAACCCTTGTTATTAACAAAGTATCATTTCCCTGATTTTATATTTTCCTGGATGTTAATTATTTTTTTTGTGGTAAATAGAATAAGTTAAAGTAAAACAGACTTCTGTGCTGTACTTGAAGGGGTGGTTTATCTAAGTCAAATTTTAGTATGTTATAGAACGGCCAATTTTAAGCAACTTTGAAATTGGTTGTTATTATCTTTTTATAGTTTTCAATTATTTGCCTTCTTCTGACTCTTTTCGGCTTTCAAATGGAGGTCAGTGTCCTCACCAAAAATGCTCTATATAAAGCTATATATTTATTCTTATTGCTATTTTTGATTGCTCAACCTATTATTCAGGTGCTCTGCTATTCATATTTAAGTCTCTTATTCAAATCAGTGCATGTAAAGGTGAACAACCCCTTTAAGGAATATGTTGCTTTCCCCAAATTTTTATTTTCCCCAATTATAGCTAAAGTTTTTCTGGTCCCTCCGAAAAATAGGGGTTCTGCTGTAGCTAATTTCAGAGTAGAAAACTCTCACTACCCAATAGAACAAGAATGAGCTGTCCTGAAATGTTAAGATACTGAAAAACAGGAGCAAATATTGGTATTGTAAATATGTAATTAGATGATTGTTATTTAAGTTATAATGTCAATCTCTCTCTCTTAATTCTACTGTCTCTAGTACACAAGCCTGGCCCACAAAAGTTTTGGAAGGTCGAAGAGGCTAGAACATTACCGGGTGGATGGAGCCAGGGCATACCTAATAATGCACAGCTAAGACTTCATGACAGAACAGTTAGATGAATACAGGTAACATCACAACCAACACGCTACACATGTTCAAACAACATATGAGACAGATAGTTTGGAATGTAGGTTGGTTGACCTCACCAATCAAAAGAAAAGATATTAACAAATCTCAAGAAACTAAAACCCAATAGAATATTATTTTAAAGAGCCTCTGGAAATTAGGAGATACCAGTGTACTTAAAGCGGCATGGATACGTGAATTCCTATCAGCACTATATAAAGCCAAACAAAGGGGAGCAGCCAGTCTTATTTGCACATCTCTGCCAAACAAATTGGATGACCTGATATATATGTCACTATTTAATATTGTGTAAATCAGATATCAGATAAAAAAAGACATGATAGCCAACATACTGTATATGCTCTGAATAGCCCAAATCAGGACATTTTTACTTGGCATCACTCAGAAACTTATGGAAACCCCGTCCCCAAACTTGATTTTGGAACGAGCAACGTTTTGGCTGGTTTCCTAGTTATTCATTCCAGCTTGCCTTGTGAAAAATGTACTATACATACTTAAAATATGATTTTGTACAAATGCAATGCCATTTCCCCTAATATATGTCCCTAGTTCATCTGTGCAACACTTAAAGCTGATCTAAAGCTGCATCTGATAATCTTGTAACTGTCATTAGTGTTTCCAGTCTGCAGGTTGGAAAGCCCTGATGTAAAGTGTTACTGATTCCAGCTTGCCTCACTGGACATGTTATTACGCACACTTTAAACATTATTATAACTTGATTTATTACAAGTGCAATATCAGGGAGGTATACTAGGAGTTGTCAAAATGCACATGGGTGTCTGTAGGTCTGGGTTGGTGTCTCTCTAGCATGGCTACTAGAAATCCAGCTTCAATATATTTCAGTATGTGTACTGTTAGTATGTGTACTGTACGGTATATTGCATTAGTGCATTAGATTAATTATCTTTTCAAATTCTGTCCTACTCTTTAATATCATTTCCTCATCATTACTTCACCTTTAAGCATTAAGAAGACAATTATCTTAGAGTGTATGACAGTTTTTTAAAGTTAATATCTTATTAGTACTGATTTTTATGTAATTTCACCCATGGTTCCATATCTTTAAATAAGTATTAATGCTGCAATGCTTAACCCTAGTCAATAACAAAGTAAATATTGTATTTCAGAGTAAAAGAGACCTGTGCTTATAACCTTCGTATACTTAAATGATACATTTATTATAATTGATTGACAGCATTTGAAGAGTACTTTAGGAAAATATACTCCACTGAGGAACCATCTGAAGACTTTTTCAATCTTATGTTACAAAAAGCCAAACTATTAGAAATTGACCAGACACAGAGGGAGATGCTTAACACACCAATAACAGCAGCAGAGATATCAAGCATAATAAAATAACTGGCCACACATAAATCACCCAGGTTGTTATATAGTGTAATATTATAAAATACTGAACCCACATATGATACAATTATCAAAGCATATATATAATGTAATGTTCCAGAGGTGAAGTAATAATTGTTTAATGTTTTTCACCTTTAAAATGTATATTTAGTATGACATAGAGAGTGACATTCTAAAACAATTTGCAGTTGGCTTTAATTTTTTATTTTTGAGATAAGTAATAAAAAGTAGCATTAACTATAAAAGTATAGCCTTACAGAACATTTTTTTAGATGGGGTCAGTGTCCCTATTTGAAAGCTGGGAGTTAGAAGAAGGCAAATATTTTAAAAACTATAAAAAAGGAAAAAACAAAGGCAAAAGCAAAATATTCTTAGAATTAGTCATTCTATAACAAGATTAAAGTTAACAGAATAGTGAACCACCCCTTTAAAGGAATTGTTCAGTATGAAAATAATAACTGGCTAAATAGATAGCCCATGCAAAATAAAAAATGTTTCTGATATAGTTAGTTAGCTAAAAATGTAATGCATAAAGGCTGGAGTGACTGGATGTCTAACATAATAGCCAGAACACTATTTCCTTCTTTTTAGCTTCTTTGGTTTCCACTGATTGGTTACCAGGCAGTAACCAATGAGTGACTTGAAGGAGGGCCACATGGGTCATAATTGTTGCTTTTGAATCTGAGCTGAATGCTGAGGATCAATTGCAAACTCACTGAACAGTTATGTCCCATGTGCCCCCCCCCCCCCTTAAAGTTGCTGACTGAGTCAGAGTTAGAGAGCTGAAAAGCAGGAAGTAGTGTTCTGGCTATTATGTTAGACATCCAGTTACTCCAGCCTTTATACATTATATTTTTGTGTAACTAACTACATAAACAGAAATAAAAAATAATTTTGCATTGTTTATATATTTAGCCAGTTTTTGTTTTTACACTGAACTGTTCCTTAAAGCACCAGCTAGGCTTTGTATGCAATCGACAGTCAACACAGTGCTTTAGGATGGCAATAGTGGCTACAATAATGCTAGGGACAAGGAAAGTAGAGACTTCCCTTTAGAGCCTTGACACAGAGAAGGCATTTGATAAAATGCTATGGCTCTTTTACTTTAGTGCACTCCATGTTAGAATGCGGGGTGACACCTTCATATATTGCACCATGAAAATATACATGACACCCTAACCAACCATATAGGCATAAGCAGTAGTATGCCTCCTTTCCCTTCTTTTGTTTAACCTAAAATTAGGCCTCTCCTTAGGCTCCTTTGAGATATGACAGCATTTCAAGGCATCAAAATTGAATCACATGAAACAAAGCTAACAGAATTTTGTTCTAGATAACAAAGCCGAGGGCTTGCCACAAATCCTATCCAACAATATGGACAAGTTGCTGGGTATTACATTAACATTGATGCATATGAAATATTACCATTGCGTAATAAAGGGAAACCCAGATGGGGTAGAAAATACAGCTTTAAATTGGCCAACAACACAATCACTTTAACAGACAAATACAGAAGAATTCACATGATATATATACATATAACATCACATATTGCGTTAAGGAAATTCTACAGGAAACCAAACAATTGCAAGCCCATCACACGTGCCATACTCTACCTGCACTATTCTGCCTGTATGTGCAATACTCTGCCTGTACTAATTGGCCTCTGTGTACCACATACTACCTGCCCTACGCTGCCTGTAGATTCCATATTCCTCCTTCCCTACTCTACCATATTGTGCCATATTCTGATTCTATGTTTTATCTGTGTATTTCATTTTCTTTCTGCCCTACTCTATATGTGTGTGCCATTTTCTGTCTGCTCTACACTTCCTGTATTCCATATTCTGCTTGCCCTACTGCCTGCCCTATTCTTCCTATGTGTGCCGTACTCTCCCTGTTCTATTCTGTCTGTGTGTGCCCTACTCTGACTGCCCTTTGCTGCTTGTGTGTGCCATACTCTGCCTGTCCTATTCTGCCTGTCCTATTCTGCCTGTATGTGGAATACGCTGCTTGCCCTAATATGCCTGTGTGCCTTACTTTGTCATTGTGTGCCATATGTTGCCTACCCTATTCTGCCTGTGTGTGATATACTCTACCTGCCCTTATCTGCCTGTTTGTACAATAATCTGCTTATGCTGCCTGTGTTTTCCATATTCTGCCTACCCCAATCTACCTGTTTGTGCCATACTCTGCTTGTGTATTCCACATTCTGCCTGCCCTACTCTGTGATATACTCTGCCTGCCCTGTTCTCCCTATATGTGCCATACCGTGCCTCCCCTGTTCTCCCTGTATGTGCCATACTCTGCCTGCCGTATTCATCCTGTATGTGCAATACTCTACCTGCACTAACCTGTATGTTTTTGCTATATTTTGCCTGTTCTATTCTGCCTGTGTGTTCCATACTCTGCTTGCCCTATGTAGATTGTGGTAGGCAGAATATGGAAAATACAGGCAGCACAGGAAAATTAGTGTATGGCACACACATGCAGTGTAGGGCAGGCAGAGTATGGAGCGTACACACACAGGCAAAATTGTATGGCACAAACAGGTTTACTATGGCACGTAAATTATTGCATATACAGGCAGAATAGGGCAGGCAAAATATGTCACACACTGACAGAGTAGGGCACACACACATACATAGTAGGGCAAGGGCCCTATGCTGCCTGTGTGTTGCATATTCTGCCTGCCCTACTCTCTATGTGTATGCCCTAATTTTCCTGCCCTATGTTGCCTGTGTTTGATATATATATGTCTGTTCTATTCTGCCATGCTCTACCTATCTATCTATTCTGCCTTCTTTGCAATACTCGTCTTGTGTGTGCACATTCTGTTTGCCCGGCTCTGCCTGTATGTGCCATACTCCGCCTGTCGTTTTCTGCCTGTATGTGGAATACTCTGCTTGCCCTACTAAACCTTTGTGTGCCATAATCTGCCTGCCCAATTTTGCATGTGTGTGCTGTACTCTGCCTGCCCTACACTGCATGCAGCGCCGATTCATACCTTAGTGCCGCCTGAGGCGGCTCCTGCAATGCCGCCCCCCCTCGCCGACTTACCTGTCGGGAGGGGAGGCAGGAACACTAATGCGGAGAGCGCAATTGCGCTCTCTCGCATTCGTAAAGCCGAATTTCCGGTTTAAAAGCCGGAAATTCGGCTCTTAAAGGTGCAGGAGCGGCTTTTTGCCGCCCCTGGAAACCGCTCCGGCGTTGCCGCCTGAGGCGAGCGTCTCAGCTCGCCTCATTGGCGGCGCGCCCCTGACTGCATGTGTGTGCTATACACTGCATGCCCTAGGCTGTCCATGTGTTCTATATTTTGCTTGCCCTACTCTGTCTGTATGTTCCATACACTTCCTTCCCTTTGCTGACTGTATTTTATATATTCAGGCTACCCTAGCCTACCTTTCTGTGCTATACTCTGCTTGTGTTTTCCATACTCTGCTTGCCCTATGCTGCATGTGTGTTCTATATTCTTCTGGCCCTATTCTGCCTGTGTTCCACATTCTGCTTGGCCTACTTTACCTGTGTGTGAGATACTCTACCTGCAGTGTTTTGCCTGTATGTGCAATACTGTGCCGGTGCTGATCTGTCTGTTAGTTAACATTGAATTGAATTAAAAGAGAGAATACTGGATCCTTGTTAATTATATGTGGAATTTCACTTTTTGGGAAGAGGAGGTATCGATTACCCAATTGACAATTTATTAAAGAAAAATAATAGCTAAACCCTCTCTCTCCACCACCTCACCAATTCTCAGTATTTTACCTACTGACAAAGTGCTTAGTGCAGTTATCAAAAGTTGAAATAACTTAGCATAACATCTCAAATGTAATTCATTTGTTATTTACTGAGGATTAAATAAATAAAGTTAATTGACAAATCAAAGTGCTTGTGCTTAATTAATAGCGTGTTCAGGTAGAGAAATGTGTATCAATTGCTTGCCTATGTAGGACCAAATACTCTTGACCATTAGGTTGTACACATTTAAAAATAATTCATTTAAGTTTGAGGGCTAGTGCTAATTGAATCTCAGATTGCCAATGAAAAAATTAATCCGAATTGGTTGTTAAAAAAAGCTTGAGCTAATACAATAGGTGTTGAGAGAATGAATTTATTAAATATTTAAAAAAAGATAAAAAAGATTACCAAAACCCACACTTAAGAAATGGAAGTAGGAAAAGGAAAATAGTACAGAGGTGGAGAAGTCCCAAGAAACTGACTACCTTTCTATCTTAAAAGAGGGCTATTCTTCCCTGTAAAAACACAAATCCACCCGTGCCATGTAACAAAACGAGTTAAAATGAGAAATTTTAAATGCGGTTAAGGTAGCCTACGTTGATCAATCAATACAATGTTCCAAAGGAGTAGAGTTTTCCCCAAATATAAATCTAGGGACCAGGGCCCAAAGTTAATTTGCTTAGGTGGCCATCATCACTAATAGCAGCCCTAACGTATGATATATTGTATAAAAGCACCTAACATCTCCTAAACAAACTGGTACTGACCATTCCAGTCTAAATGATTTAAACCTGATTTTTGGATGTAATGGTCAAAAATACCACAGAAGGTTGTTTGGATACAGATTTATTTGTTAAAAATACAGATAGAAATACACTGCTTAGATATGATTCTTTTCACCCTCCCCACATCAAGAAATCTCTCCCCAAATCGCAATTCCTTCGAGTAAAGCGTATAGTAAAGCATCAGCAACAACGGGACGTAAGGATATCTGAAATGAAAGAAAAATTCAAATTAAGAGGGTGTTAGATAGGATGGAGAGTGAGAATAGACAGTTGGTACAGATCAGTGATAGGGAGGTACACCAAAAGATACGGAGAATCCCGTTTTTTAACCAGTTTAGTATCTTAAGTGGTGAAATCTCGAAAATAATAAAGAAAGATTGGAGCTTACTAGCTAATAACATCCCAGATAAGGACATCTTTAAATCTTTACCAGTCATGTCATATACAAAGGCAGATACAATTGGGGCAAAATTGGTGAAGGCTGATTTGGGGCCCTCTGCAGGTTATAAACAAAGCTTTTTGAAAAAACAAAAAAATGGAACCTTCCCATGCTGTGGATGTAACCATTGCAGCAGTGTGGTTAAAGGTGAATGGATACATCATCCTCTAAAAGGGACCCGTATCCCAATTAAAGGTTTTTATACGTGTGCTTCTACCTATGTAGTGTATAGTTTAAAACGCCCTTGTGGAAAAATATATGTTCGGAAAACCATACGTTGCATTAGGGATAGACTAACAGAGCATAAGTCAGCCATCAGAAATAAATTGAACCAGCCAAACACTTTAACGAAAATGGCCACACAATTAGTCAACTGCGTTTTCAAATTTTGGACTCAGTATCAAAGAGGAGACGTGGGGGACATCGTGGCAAAGAGTTACTACGTAAGGAGGCCCATTGGATAAAGAAACTGGGTACCATGTCCCCACAGGGTTTAAATCAGGAGTACGATCTGAGTCCATTTTTATTTAAATAATAATTGTAAAGAAAATATTTTATCTTTTGCAGGTTTCATTCAAATCTTCTTTCTACTCGGGAGTGGGCTATTACCTTGAATGGACAGTACCATATGACAGATAAGCCAATTGTTTATACTATACAGAGTCTGTATGTAAGAAATATAAGTAAAGGTCTATGATGGATACATTTGTATTAAAATAATATGTGTAGAATGAAACATTGTTATATGTTTTAATGATACTATGTTATAATATGGTCTTCAAGGATACTATGTTATAATATGATTTGACACTAGGTGGCGGTGTATTTTAGGCTATTTAAAGCCATGTGGTTATTGAATTTTATGCTTGACAAAGAGTGGAGTGCCACTCGAAACGTTGCACTATGTTGCTATGCTGCTATGCAATGCTTTGCAAATAATAAAGGCGGTCTTAATGAAAAATTGGAGTGCTGTCGATGGATATACTTTCATGTGATATAAAGAAGCCTTTGTGAACAGGCTTAAGGACTTGCACCCACCAAGAAATTTGGGCCTAGTAAGTAAGTGCGGTTTTGATTGGAAGTGTTTGCGAATATTGTTCACTTTAAACCTGCACTACGTGCCATATACAAGTTTTTTGAAAATGACTTTTACATATTCTGAAGCAGAAGTGACACGCATTGTAAATTCAATTACCGGAAATAGAGGATTTTTGAATGAACAGGACAATGCTGGCTTGTTTCGACAGATGGAAAAATGTAACATGCAAAAGATTGCGTATGATTTGCACTTATGCACACTAGCTGAGTATTATAAACTACAGCGGATTCCCAGGGGATTGAGATCCCACCTGAGACCAACTATGTTTACAGACGATATGGATTTCAAAAACAGATGGGAAGCAATCCTAAACAAATGTTCGATGGACATTATGCTATTAATGATGGAGCGGCTCCAAAAAGAAATGCCAAGTCTAACCGCTAAAATTGAGGATGCGGAACGAAAGACGCGAGCGGCTGTACCCGCGGAACAGTTTCTGGCTGCACAGCCCAAACTGGAGGAAAGCCTGCGGCACTTCCGCCTTAAACTGGAAACGCGGAAACGGGGGAAATTTCACCACGATGAAACCGACTATACCGAAGGTCGAGTTTACAGATGGACTCCCCGTGATGGATATCAGAATAGGCCTCAACAGAGAGCAGAGCACGGACCGATGGTATATGGCGGCAGAACAGATCGGGATCAGCCACTGGGAAGGGACGCGCACAGCACTGCCTCATCATCCCCTTCTTCTTTTCTCTATGGCTCACAAGAAAGTATCAGCTCCGACCGCACAGACGGAGGAGGGGTGGGAAGAGGCATCGTTCCAAGAAGACCACCACGGCGCAGGAAGAAACTGCGGTGGTAAACATCTCTATGTGCCACCTCACAGACATTGAAAATAAGGTACTTTCTAAAGGGTTGGGCTTTGCTGTTACCACATTTCCTGACTTTTTTCAGCTAGAGATAAACTTGGAGGCATTTTATAGAAGAATACGCCTATCAGCTGAATTGGGTGACTTTGGGGTTACTGCTGATCATTTGTCCAACAATTATAGTAACACCTTTTGTTTACAGGATTGGGGTCTGTATAATTCGAGTGTATACATGCCATCCAAAAATAACCATATCATGGAAGCATATATTCATGGGGTTAAAACAGAGATAATGAAACTTGAGGATAGATTTAAAAGAAACGAAATTAGATTACCCAGAGAAAATATTTCTAATGATGAAAGACAAGCCCTTCTGTCTTTACAAAATCGCAAGGAGTTGGTTATTAAACCTGCAGATAAGGGGGGAGCAGTGGTAGTCATGGATAAGAAATTCTATGTTGATACAATTAGAGAAATGCTAAATGATACAAGCACATATCAACGACTAACCACTAATCCCCTCTTTTCTATACAGAGAACCATTAAGGAATGTGTCGAACATGCATTACATCTGGAGGTGATAGATAATAAAATGGCAACCTACTTGATACAATCCAATCCTATTACACCGGTTTTATACATACTCCCGAAGATTCATAAAAATGTGGATAAACCACCAGGGAGGCCTATTGTGGCGGGTGTGAACTCAGTGTTCTGCCCTTTGGCAAAATTCTTGGATAGAATTCTTCGGGAGTATGTATTTAATACTAAATCCTATATTAGGGATACCAATGATTTTATTGATAGAATCAATAGGATGAGAGACTTACCAGTACATGCCATCCTGGTAACACTGGATGTTGAGAGCCTCTACACCTCCATCCCACACGATGGGGGTGTTGAGGCTATCACCCATCACTTAAACCAAGATAACACCCTGGATGGAGCTCAAAGAAGATTTCTAGTGACTTTGTTGCAAATTGTATTATGCAAAAATTACTTCCTTTTTCAGGATGATTACTATTTACAAATCAGGGGTACCGCCATGGGATCGAATGTTGCCCCGTCGTATGCAAATTTGTTTATGGATTTATTTGAACAAAAATTTGTATATAATGATGATGGATACAGATGTCATTGTAAATGTTGGTTTCGCTACATAGACGATATCTTTGCAGTTTGGACGGGGCAACATTCGGAGCTCATGGAGTTTGTTGAAAGATTAAATGGTTACACTACATATATCAAATTTACCATACATTGTGATGCAGTAAGTATCCCATTTTTGGATGTAATGGTCAAAAATACCACAGAAGGTTGTTTGGATACAGATTTATTTGTTAAAAATACAGATAGAAATACACTGCTTAGATATGATTCTTTTCACCCTCCCCACATCAAGAAATCTCTCCCCAAATCGCAATTCCTTCGAGTAAAGCGTATAGTAAAGCATCAGCAACAACGGGACGTAAGGATATCTGAAATTAAAGAAAATTTCAAATTAAGAGGGTACCCTGATAGGGTGTTAGATAGGATGGAGAGTGAGAATAGACAGTTGGTACAGATCAGTGATAGGGAGGTACACCAAAAGATACGGAGAATCCCGTTTGTTAACCAGTTTAATATCTTAAGTGGTGAAATCTCGAAAATAATAAAGAAAGATTGGAGCTTACTAGCTAATAACATCCCAGATAAGGACATCTTTAAATCTTTACCAGTCATGTCATATACAAAGGCAGATACAATTGGGGCAAAATTGGTGAAGGCGGATTTGGGGCCCTCTGCAGGTTATAAACAAACCTTTTTGAAAAAACAAAAAAATGGAACCTTCCCATGCTGTGCATGTAACCATTGCAGCAGTGTGGTTAAAGGTGAATGGATACATCATCCTCTAAAAGGGACCCGTATCCCAATTAAAGGTTTTTATACGTGTGCTTCTACCTATGTAGTGTATAGTTTAAAATGCCCTTGTGGAAAAATATATGTTGGGAAAACCATACGTTGCATTAGGGATAGACTAACAGAGCATAAGTCAGCCATCAGAAATAAATTGAACCAGCCGGTAGCCAAACACTTTAACGAAAATGGCCACACAATTAGTCAACTGCGTTTTCAAATTTTGGACTCAGTATCAAAGAGGAGACGTGGGGGACATCGTGGCAAAGAGTTACTACGTAAGGAGGCCCATTGGATAAAGAAACTGGGTACCATGTCCCCACAGGGTTTAAATCAGGAGTACGATCTGAGTCCATTTTTATTTAAATAATAATTGTAAAGAAAATATTTTATCTTTTGCAGGTTTCATTCAAATCTTCTTTCTACTTCTACTAAATTGGAGTGCTGTCGATGGATATACTTTAACCTGATTTAGTACACATGCATTATTTCCCCTAAAATATGTCGCTAGCATCTCTGTGCTGCACTTACTAACTCCACATTGCCTTACTGGAAAAGTTACTTTACACACTTTTAACATGACTAAGACCTGATTCAGTTCAAATGAATATTATTTTCCATCATATGTGTTCCTATAGTAGCTGTGCTGCACTTACCTCTCATCTAAAGCTGCATCTGTTAATCTTATAACTGTCACTAGTGTTTCCAACGGTCACTTTGTAGTTGAAATACAGCTACAATCTGCAGGTTGGAAAGTCCTGCTCTAAAGTGTTACTGACTCCACATTCAAAAAGTTACTTTAAATACATTAAACATGATTTAAACATGATTTAGTACAAATGCAATGCCATTTCCCCTAATATATGCCTCTAGAGCATCTGTACTTCCCTTACCTCTGTTCTAAAGCTGCATCTTACAATCTTGTAACTGTCACTACTGGTTTTATCTGTCACTTTGTAGTTGAAATACTGCAATCTGCAGGTTGGAAAGCCCTGCTCTAAAGTCTTACTGATTCCAGCTTGTCTCACTGGAGATATCACTATACACATTTTATTCATTAAAACATGATTTTACAAGTGCAATGTCAGGGGGCATAGTAGGTATGGTCACACTGCACATGGATGCTTTTAGATCTGTGTTGGTGGGACAGCCATAGGCTTTTGTTACAACACAAGCTGTTCCCAGTGTCCAAATCCACAAATTGGGGATTTAACTAAAAATTACTCTGAAAAAAGCCTAAGACTAAATGGCACATCACCAATCCATCAACTTTTTGCTAAGAGCCACCCCCTTGAGGTAAGAACATTTGGTTGTGTCCTTACCTGGCAAAACATCATTATGTTGAGCTGGCAGACTTATTGGCTGTTGCTGATGGGAGATAAAACCCTATTCCCTTCACTGCCTTCTCTTGCCAACATTCAGTTTTTCCTACAGCTGGTACCAGTGCATGATGGGAAAGTGTTTAGCCAATCAGTAAGGTGTCCTTAGACATATGGTGGATAGAGCTTCACAGTCAATACCAGGACAGTAGGAAAGAGAGCTTGACCAGTAAGGAAGCTGGGCTAAACCACTAGCTAAAATAAGAAGGGGGGCAGTTAAACTGTGAGTGCAGAAGTGTTAGAATCTAATCCCACTCTATGGAGAGCCCACATATGAACTGCTGGTAAACATGTTGAGAGGTTTACAGTGTAGTTACATGTCATAGGCAGTGCTGTCAAGTGGCACAGATTTAATATGACGGCCATTTTGATCTGACTATGGAAATAAGAAAAACCCCAAGTTTTCAGGTACCTGTTTATACAGATAGATAGATGGTAGGTTGAAGCTCAGCACCTTTGAAAACCCCCTGGCACATCGAGTAGTACAAGTAAAGGATCTATTAATGAAAATGCTCGGGACCTTGAGTTTTCCATTTAAGGGAGCTTTCTATAATATGACCCACCATACCGTAATCCTCTACGTAAAAATGTTCCCAAAAATGTTTTTTTCCTCTATGAATTTTATTATTCGTCAAATAAAAGGGTTCTGCCTGTAAATAGTCAATTCCAATCAGTCTGCACCTCATACAGTCATGCACAAATCACTGTGAATGTGACTGCCAGAGAGGTCTTGCATATACTCTCCATAGTGTAACATTAATGCTTAACCCTAGTCAATAACAATGTAAATATTGTATTTCAGAGTAAAAGTGCTTATAACCTTTGTATACATAAAGAATACATTTATTTATCTCATGTCCCTGATTTTATATTTTCCTGGATTTTACATAATTTTTCCTGGTTCCTTGAAAAAATTAAATTGGGTTTCTACTGTACCTAATTTCAGAGTAAAAAAAAACTCACTGCACAACACCAACCAGTTATCATCACACCATGTAACAACCCAAAATTGATTAACAGCATTTGAAGAGTACTTTAGGAAAATATACTCCACTGATATCAAGCATAATAAAATAACTGGCCACTCATAAATCACCCGGATTGTTTCACTGCAGAAAATTATAAAATACCGAAATCACATATGATATAACTATTAACGCATATATATATAATCCAATGTTCCAGAGGTGGAATAAATAATGACCTAGCGGAAGTATGCAGTACACTAATCCCCAAACCGAATAAAAACCCCACTATGTCATGTCAACCTTAAAATTATTACTAAGATACTGGCCTAGAGACTTCAACTTTTACTTAAGGTTTTTTACCTTTACATTAATATTTAGTACAACGTAGAGGGTGAGATTCTAAAACAATTTTCAGTTGGCTTTCATTTTTTTATTATTTGTTTTTCATGTTTGAGTTATTAAGCTTTTTATTCACCAGCTCTCCAGATTACTATTTCAGCAATCTGGTTGCTAGGATCCAAATTACCATAGCAATCATGCACTGATTTGAATAAGAGAATATGAATAGGATAGAGCCTGAACAGAAGGAGAAGGTAATAAAAAGAAGCATTAATTATAAATGTGTAGCCTTATATTTGTTTTTTAGATGGGGTCAGTGACCCCTATTTTAAAGCTAGATGTTAGAAGAAGGCAAATATTTTAAAAACTATTAAAAAGGATAAAGGATAAAAAAAACGCCAAAGCAAAATATTCTTACTGTTAGCCATTCTATAACAAGTTAGAATTTAATAGAAAAGTGAACCAATCCTTTAAAGGAACAGTTCAGTGTGAAAATAAAAACTGTGTAACTAGATAGGCTATGCAAAATAAAAAATATTTCCAATATAGTTAGTTAGCCAAAAATGTAATATATAAAGGCTGGAGTGAACAGATGTCTATTAAAAAAGCCAGAATTCAGCTTCCTGCTTTTCAGCTCTATAACTCTGAGCTAGTCAGCGACTTGAAGGGGGGCCACATGGTACATTTCTGTTCAGTGAGTTTGTAATTGATCCTCAGCATTCAGCTCAGATTCAAAAGCAACAGATATGACCCATGTGACCCCCCCTCAAGTCTCTGATTGGTTACTGCCTGGTAACAGGGTAACCAGTCAGTGTAAACCAAGAGAGCTAAAAAGCAAGAAGTAGTGTCTGACTGACTTGTTATACATCAAATCACTCCAGCCTTTATACATTACATTTTTGGCTAACTAACTATATTAGAAACATTTTTTATTTTGCACAGCTTATCTGTTTACCCAGTTTTTATTTTTACACTGAACAATTCCGTTAATGTAGCACCGCTTGGCTTTTCACACAATTGACAGTCAACACAGTGAATTAGGATGGCAATAACTGCTACAATATTTTTTGCTAGGAACAATGAAAGTAGAGACTTCCCTTTGAGCCTTGAGACAGAGAAGGCATTTGATAAAATGTTATGGCTCTTTTACTTTAGTGCACTCCATATTAGAATGCTGGGTGACACCTTTACATATTATATCAGAAAAATATACACTCATGTTCAAACTAAGCTACTCATCAATGGCACTATAACCAACCCAATAGACATAAACAGAGATATGCATCCTCTCTCTTCTTCTGTTGAACCTATCATTTGGCCCTCTCCTTAGGCTCCTTTAAAATATATGACCACATATATTTTCATCAAAATTGGATCACATGAAACAAAGTTTACAGTATTTTGTTATATATAACAAAGCCGAAGCAGGGCCTGCCACACATCCTATCCTTCATCCAACAACATGGCCAAGTGTCTGAGTATTGGTATTGATGCATATGAAATATTTCTATTGAGCAATAAAGGGAACCCCAGATGGAGTAGAACATACATCTTTAAATAGGCCAACAACACAATCACTTACTTTAGCAGACAAATACAGAAGAATTCACATAATATATATGCATATAACATCACATATTGCATATAGAAAACTCTGCAAGAACCAAACAATGGCAAGCACATCTTGTGTCATACTCTGCCTGCCTTATTCTCCCTGCATGAGCTATACTGTTCCACAGACTTCCTGCCCTATGCTACCTCTTTGTTCCATATTCTGTCTTTCCTACTCTATCTGTGTGTGCCATACTCTGATTCCATGTGCTATATGTCTGTTCCATATTTTGTATGACCTACTCTACATTTGTGTTCAATTTTCTTTCTGCCCTACACTGCCTGTATTCCATATTTGCCTTCCCTACTGCCTGGCCTGTTCTACCTGTATTTGCAATACCCTGTATGTTCCATACCATGCCTGCCCTGTTCTCCCTGTATGTGCTATTCTCTGCCTGCCTTATTCATCCTGTATGTGCAATACTCTATCTGCAGTAATCTGTATGTTTTTGCTGTACTTTGCCTGTCCTATTCTGCCTGTGTGTGCCATACTGTGCCTGCCCTGTTCTCCCTGTGTGTGTCATACTGTGCCTGCCGTATTCTGCCTGTATGTGCAATACTCTGCCTACAGTGTAGGGCAGGCAGAGTATGGAGCGCACACACATAGGCAAAATTGGGCAGGCAGAGTATGGCACAAACAGGTTTACGTAAATTATTGCATATACTGGCAGAATAGGGCAGGCAAAGTATGGCACACACTGACAGAGTAGTGCACACACACTTGCATAGTAGGGCAAGTAGGGCTCTACTCTATATGTGTATGCCCTAATTTGCCTGCCCTACGTTGCCCATGTTTGCTATACTATGTCTGCTGTATTCTGCCATACTCTATCTATCCTATTCTGCCTTCTGTACAATACTCTTCCTGTGTGTGCCACATTCTGTTTGCCCGGCTCTGCCTGTATGTGCCATACTCCGCCTGTCCTTTTCTGCCTGTATGTGGAATACTCTGCTTGCCCTACTAAACCTTTGTGTGCCATAATCTGCCTGCACAATTTTGCCTGTGTGTGCTATACTCTGCCTGCCCTACACTGCATGTGTGTGCTATACTCTGCATGCCCTATGCTGTCCATGTGTTCCATATTTTGCTTGCCCTACTCTTTCTGTATGTTCCATACACTTCCTACCCTTTGCTGCCTGTATTTTCTATATTCTGGCTACCCCAGTCTACCTTTTTGTGCTATACTCTGCTTGTGTGTTCCATACTCTGCTTGCCCTATGCTGCCTGTGTCTTCTATATTCTGCCGGCCCTATTCTGCCTGTGTTCCACATTCTGCTTGGCCTACTTTACCTGTGTGTGAGATACTCTGCCTGCAGCGTTTTGCCTGTATGTGCAATAATCTGCCGGTGCTAATCTGTCTGTGTGTGCCATACTCTGCTTGTTCTATTCTGCCTGTATGTGCAATAATCTGTTTGTCCTTTGTTGCCTGTGTGGTCCATATTGTGCCTGCCCTACACTGCCTGTGAGTTTCATATTCTGCCTGCCTTACTCTGCCTGTGTATGGCATACCCTGGCTGCCCTCCACTCACAATCCAATAGTTAACATTGAATTGAATTAAAAGAGAGAATACTGGACCAATGTTAATTATACGTGGCATTTCACTTTCCGGGAAGAGGAGGAATCGATTACCCAATTGAAATTTAATTTATTAAAGAAAAATACTAAAAAAAAAAACCTCTCTCCACCACCTCACCTAATGGTCATGAGTATTTGGTCCTACGTAGGCAAGCAATTAATACACATTTCTCTACCTCAACACGCTATTAATTAAACACTTTGATTTGTCAATTAACTTAACTTATTTAATCCTCATTAATTAACAGATGAATTATATTTGAGATGTTATGCTAAGTTATTTAAGCTTTTGATAACTGCACTAAGCACTTTGTCAGTAGGTAAAAGATTGAGAGGGGTGTTTTTTTTTTTACTATTTTTCTTTAATAAATTAATTAAATTGGATTAGTAACCATATACTTGAAGAACAACTTCTCCGCCTTTGGCAGCTTTTGGAGTTGTTGCTTTGACTTCAGCTAAAATCTGCAGGTTGGAAATCCCTGCTACTAGACATGTTATTATATTCACTGTTCCAAAGCAGTAGATTTTTCCTCAAATATAAATCTAGGAACCAGGGCCCAATGTTAATTTGCTTAGGTGCCCATCATCACTAATAGCAGCCCTAACATATGATATATTGTATAAAAACCCCTACCATCTCCTAAACAAACTGGTACTGACCATTCCAATGTAAATGATACACATGCATTATTTTCCCCAAAATGTGTAGCTAGCATGTCTGTGCTGCACTTACTAACTCCACATTGCCTTACTGGAAAGTTACTTTACACACTTTTAACATGATTAAACCCTGATTCAGTTCAAATGCATATTATTTTCCATCATATGTGTTCCTATAGTAGCTGTGCTGCACTTACCTCTCATCTAAAGCTGCATCTGATAATCTTGTAACTGTCACTAGTGTTTCCAACGGTCACTTTATAGTTGAAATACAGCTACAATCTGCAGGTTGGAAAGCCCTGCTCTAAAGTGATACTGACTCCACATTTGAAAAGTTACTTTACATACATTTAACATGATTTAAACATGATTTAGTACACATGCAATGCAATTTCCCCTAATATATGCCTCTAGAGCATCTGAACTGCCCTCTTACCTCTGTTCTAAAGCTGCATCTTACAATCTTGTAAATGTCACTACTGGTTTTAACTGTCACTTTGTAGTTCACTTACTGCAATCTGCAGGTTGGAAAGCCCTGCTCTAAAGTCTTACTGATTCCAGCTTGTCTCACTGGAGATATCACTATACACATTTTATACATTAAAACACGATTTAGTACAAGTGTAATGTCAGGGGGCATAGTAGGTATGGTCACACTGTACATGGATGCTTTTAGATCTGTGTTGGTGGGACAGCCATGGGCTTTTGTTACAACACAAGCTGTTGGTGTCCAAATCCACAAATTGGGGATTTAACTAAAAATTACTCTGACAAAAACCTAAGACCAAATGGCACATCACCAATCCATCAACTTTATCCTCAGAGCCACCCCTTTGAGGTAAGAAAATTTGGTTGTGTCCTTACCTGGCAAAACATCATGTTGAGCTGGCAGACTGATTGGCTGTTGCTGATGGGAGATAAAAATCCTATTCCCTTCACTGCCTTCTCTTGCCAACATTCAGTTTTTCCTACAGCTGGTACCAGTGCATGATGGGAAAGTGTTTAGCCAATCAGTAAGGTTTCCTTAGACATATGGTGGCTGGAGCTTCACAGTCAATATCAGAACACTAGGAAAGAGAGCTTAACCAGTAAGGAAGTTGGGCTAAACCACTATCTGAAATAAGAAGGGGGGGCAGTTAAGATGTGAGTACAGAAGTGTCAGAATCATTGTGAACATAATCCAGGTTGTTGATGTCATTGCTAGCCTGATAGGTAGTTGTTATTGCATGCTGATAGCTAATCCCACTCTATGGAGAGCCCATATATGAACTGCTGGTAAAAATGTTGAGAGATTTACAGTGTAGTTACATGTCATAGGCAGTGCTATCAAGTGGCACAGATTTAATTTGACGGCCATTTTGATCTGATTATGGAAATCAGGAAATTCCCCAATTTTCAGGTGCCTGTGTATTTTGATAGATATGTTTATGAGCATATTTTGTCCTTTGTATGAGTATGGAATGGCCCAGTGTCATTGTGATGTGATTGTGGATCAAATAAAAACCAATCTGGATAAGCTCATTCATGGTATGTGCTTAATTTGTTTTATTTGTTTTTTATAGAAACCAAAAATTAGATAAACCCAATAAAACGATCTTGCCACCAACATGGATTTATGTAGCTTAGTTTCTATCAAGTACAAGGTACTGTTTTATTATCATTTTTAAAAATTAAAACTGATGGTTTAGGAATGGACTCTATAGCTGATGGGCTTCCCATTTGAAACATGTGGAACATATAAAAAAAGCCACCAGAAACGTATTAATAAACATCCCTGTGTCATGCACAAATCAGTCCACTGAAAAGCCCTCTGTATAATGCGCTACTTTTTATTTGAAAGGCTAAACGGCTTTATACAGTACCCTATATTAGTAACTGTACACTGCTTAATTATATAACTATATCAATAAAAATAATAAACATTCATTTAATATTTAATAAATGTGTCTCTTGTAGTTCAGCAGTTTTACTTTTTGGAATAAAATTCCGAACTGAACGTAAATACATTTAATTTAAATTCATTCTTGATAGGTAATTCTATTGAAGTCAGGTCCCCCTCTTACAATTTTACATCCATGTAGCGAGAAAAAAAAAAGACTCCTGGTCATTTTAATATCAGAAATGACTAAATCAAAATTCCCTTTAAAAATAAATTACACAGAGTGTTATACAGAGACATAAGTGCTGTGAACATCCGCACATTTACAAAATAATTTTCAGAATTGCTCTTTTATTATTCCTTCACTGTGCAAAGTAAATGCAATACAGAAACTCACTCTTTGAGATGGACTACTATTTTTAAATTGCTGCAGAACCATGTAGAGAGCTCAGGTGCATTTGTCCTTCAGAAATTACACATAAACTAGACACTGAATAAGAAATCAAAGCAGCATCCAGTAATTGAAAAGTACTAATAAGAGTAAGAAAAGCAACCGCAGCTGATGTTCTGCTGATGAAACACTACCTTCATATCTGATACACAGTCAATGATGACTATTCATGTGTACCCAACAAAATATGTATCAGATCTTCACTAAGCTCAGGTTCCAAGAGTTCTATTGGCCTATTAAGAATTATGAAAAATGCCTCATCGGTGTAGAGCAGTGGTTCCCAAACTGTGAGGCGGTGCCTTAGCAGCAGCCAGGGGAGGCCCGGGTTAAGGGTCAGTTAGGGAAAGAGAGAATGCTTATTTGTACAGATATGGGACCTGTTATCCAGAATGCTTGAGACCTGGGGTTTTCCGGATGACAGAAGACTTCCGTAATTTGGATCTTCATCCCTAAGTCTAAATGAAAATCATGTAAACATTAAATAAACCCAATAGGCTGGTTTTGCTTCCAATTAGAATGTATTATATCTTAGTTTGGATCAAGACCAAGGTATTGTTTTATTATTACACAGGAAAAGGAAATCATTTTAAATATTTTGGATAAAATGAAGTCTATGGGAGATGGCCTTTCCATAATTTGGAGCTTTCTGGATAATGGATCCCATACTTGTATTCGAAAAGGCTCCTGGATTTGGGGCTGAAGGTCAGTTTAAAGGAGAACTAAACCATAAAAATGAATATGGCTAAAACTGCCATGTTTTATTTATATAATTTATTGCACCAGCCTAAAGTTTCAAAGAGGGCTTGAACTGAGAAAATGTATTTCTAACACTGAGTGAAACAGAGCCAGAAATATTGTGTCCCTTTAGGAGAACTAAACTGTAAATATGAATATTACTAAAAATGCTATATTTCATATTCTGAACTTATTGCACCAGCCTAATGTTTCAGCTTGTCAATAACAGCAATGATCCAGGACTTCAAATTTGTCACAGGGAGTCACCATCTTGGAAAGTGTCTGTGATACTCACATGCTCAGTGGGCTCTGAGCAGCTGTTGAGAAGATAAGCTTTGGGGTCATCGCAAATTATCCAGCAGAAAATGTGGTTGCCGTGTAATATAAGCAGATGCTACAGGGCTGTTTATTAAAATCTGATACAATTGCACTGGTTTCTGTGCTGCAATGTAGTAATTATATGTATTAATTATTAATCAGCCTTATATTGGGCCATTTCTATTCTATGAGTACTGTATATTGTGAGTGGGTCCCTAAGTTCAGTAAGTGACAGCAGCACAGAGCATGTGCAGTGAATCAGCACAAAAGAAAATGGGAAGCTACTGGGGCATCTTTGGAGACACAGATCTTTACTGCGTAAGGGCTGTGGTTGCCTTGGGCTGGTACAGATGCCCAAAACAAAATCTACAACATTTCTAGCTTACTTCTTTAGTTTAACTTTCCTTGTCCTTTAAGGACTGAAACATGTTCTAGATATGGAACAATAGCTGAATTATTGATGCTGGGTTATTTTTATCTGTTTTATTATGAAAGGGGGTTGAAAGAAAATGTTGAACTTCAAAGGGAGGTTAGAACCAAAAACACTCTGAAAACCTCTGGTGTGGAGTATGTATATTCGGGGGAATTGCCTAAGGTCTAAGGTGAAATTTCCAGATGTGCTATCTAGGGATGCACTGAATCCACGATTCAATTAAGGATTTTGCCTATTTCAGCAGAATTCAGACAGGGTTGAATCCAAATGCCTGTTTATACTGAATTGAATTCTACAAAATTATGTGAATGTTTTCTTTTGCTGCATGTATGTTTTTTTTCAACCCCCTTTGCCTGATCTTCCTCGCATTTGGTTCATGATCCTGCCAAATCCTTCATAAATGATTGGGATTCAACCAAAATAGTGGATTCAGTGCATTCCTAATTATAATGCATTTTTTTTGGTCCACCTGAGACCCTGATATGCAGGACCCACCGGTCCTGCATAAAAAAAGCTTCTGCACCATATTTGGTAATCTTAATTTCCCTCCAGGATTGGACCCTTGCCCTTATATCAATTGGCCATTAAGGAGACATTAAGGGATTTACTCTCTGCTTTCTAACACCACTGTCCCCTCTTGGGAAATGTTATTACCGTATGTTATTGAACAGGTGAGACATTTTATAATGGCACGTCACCTACATCTTATGACCAAAGAGACACCTATGCAGGTAGAAATTCTTTGGGAATCGAAGGACCCTCCACAGAGAACTCGTATCTCTTATCTATACAAGTGTATTCTAAACTATCAAAATCTCACCAAGCGATGCATTCAAACTTAAATGGGAGGAAGAATTAGGACTTACAATAGAGGAAGAAGATTGGGAAAAAATTGTCCTTTTGGTGCATTCAACCTCGGTCTGTTGCAAAATTCAGGAGCTCAATTATAAATTGCTAAGCAGTTGGTATAGAACCCCAGTTAAATTGGCCAAGATATACAAAACACTTCGACCAACATGCTGAAGGTGCAATGAAGGGATGGGGAATCTGTCTCATATCTTCTGGGGATGCCTGGGATTAACCAACTACTGGTCTCAGATAAGGGAAACCATAAAAGAAATCACAGATTTAGAAATTCCAAATGCTCCTTTGGATGTACCACACGTCTAGATCAATTCGGACATATCGCAAGTCTGTTGTACCAATTTTGCTAGATACGGCTAAATTGCTTATTTCCTTAAACTGGAAACAGCGCACATCTCCTAAAATGGTGGATCATCCACACCAGAGATAGAGAAATATAATCAGAAATGGTTTTATTGGACACAGTTTAAGGAAACAGACAGTGTAACAGGGAAGGTGTGCTAGGATTATCATGCACATAGAGCTGTTTGTAATTCTTAGGGAATGTAGAGGGTAGTAGACTATTTAAGCATTTTTTACTCCTTTGTATAGTAAAGCTAGACTGGCTGATCTGAGACGCCTGCTCGTAGGATATTCCACGTGGGAGATATGTGTAATAGCTAAAGCTTCTCTTTTCTTTCTTTCTTCGGATTCATCTTATCCATGTCACCTGCTTTCTTTACATTCAGAGTGGAAATGGTGCCCCGATTGCAGCTTTGTAATACAGACTGTAAAGAGTTAAAAGGGATAATGTGTATTAACTGAATTTCCTTTTCTGTTTCTTTCTCTGTTTAAAACTTTCAAATAAATCAGAATTTAAAAAAAAGAAAAGCTTTTGCAAAAAACACTGTACCCCCCACCCCAAGTAGACCCCTCCCCTCCTCCCCCCTGGCTAACTACCCCCAGGGAAAAGCCCCGTACTCCATACTTACCCTTCGGCGCAGATTCTTCCAGCGGAGTCCTCTGTAAGCTGACTGGGAGATCGGTATTTCTTTGCATGCGCAGTTGGAGCAGTTTGCCGGTTTGCAACAACTGCGCGTGCGTGGAATTACATGGAAATTGCCAATCTCCCTCTCTGTTTTCATAGGATGCGGAAGATGGATGCGCGGAACTCCGCTGAAAGAATCTGCGGCGAGGGGTAAGTATGGCATATGGGGCATTACCCCAGGGGGGTAGTTAGCCTGGAGGGATGGGAGTCGACGTGGGGTGGGGGGTACGGGGTTTTTTTGCAAAAGGGTTTCCTTCTCCTTTAATGTTATCTTCCATTTTAGGGAATGCAGTAATCTTTCTACTCTTAAAGTGGAGGTGTGTTCTCATTTTCTTGTGATCATACTTACAGAGGAGGTTTCTATTGGAAGGGCAATGGAATAAAGTCCATAGTCACCAGTGTTTGCTTGCGGGTCTGGACTGAGATTCAAAATAGGCCCTGCCACTTCAGGTACAGAGAGGTCCAAACAGCCCTCCACCAGCCCACTAAATAGTGCTCCATAAAAAAATAACACACACAAGTTAGAAAAAGCTATTGATGGTCAGGGCCCTCTTATAAGTAAAAAAAAAAACTGGTGCCAGGGCCCCCCCCCCATAAAAGTTTGGTGCCTGGGCCCACTTACAAGTTAAAAAAAATTGGGGCCCCATAAAATATATTTTTAAAAAAATTGGTGGCAGGGGCCTATAGAGTATTAAAGGAAAACTATACCCCCAAAATGAATACTTAAGCAACAGATAGTTTATATCAAATTGATTGACTTATTAAAGAATCTTACCAAACTGGAATATATATTTACATAAATATTGCCCTTTTACATCTCTTGCCTTGAACCACCATTTCATGACTCTATCTGTGCTGCCTCAGAGATCACCTGACCAGAAATACTACAACTCTGTCTGTTAATTGGCTCATGTGACCTTACATGTGGTTTGTATGTGTGCACAGTGAATCTTACGATCTCAGGGGGCGGCCCTTATTTTTTAAAATGGCAATTTTATATTTATGATTACCCAATGGCACATACTACTACAGAAAGTATATTATTATGATAATGGTTAATTTACATGAAGCAGGGTTTTAACATGAGCTGTTTTACTCAGTATCTTTTAATAGAGACCTACATTGTTTGGGGGGTATAGTTTTCCTTTAAAATGAAACATTGGTGGCCAGGGGATTAAAAAAAAAACAAAACACATAGGTGTCAGTAGAATTGAACTCGTGGCTTCAGGACTTCAATTATAGCTGTTTTCGTGACATCGGGTCTTTTCACCACTTCAGGACTTCATTGTTGGCTCCTTTTGTGACTTCGGGTCTTTCCGCCGCTTCAGGACTTCGTCTGTTCGGCACTTCCGCATTTGGCTGTTCGGGACTTCGATCAGGCAGCACGGCTTCGAGCTGTCAAGGGGGGGCGGCTCTTCGAAAAGTGCAGCACTGCCGGGCCCCCCTTCATGACATTTGTCCCCCCCCTGTCGCCGGCCCTTCCTATGGACAATTCCTGAAGAATGTTCTTCAACTGTAATAAAAGTGTAATACTCCTGTTATTAAGCATAACAACAAGCATTCTTTCATGACATTTTTAGTCTAGGGTTGCAACCTGTTTGGGTTTGACCCAAACAGTTGGGTTTCTTCAGCCTGTTGGGGTCTCAACATCCTTTACAGAAAATATTCTTCTTTACAAACTCAAACATTCACTGTATAAACTGAAAAATGTTTCAAGATTTCACTTTCCTTTGAATCAGTGAACTAATTAGGGATGCACTGAATCCACTATTTTGGACTCGACGAACCCCCCGAATCCTTTTCAAAAGATTCTGCCGAATACTGAACCAAACCCGGATTTGCATATGCAAATCAGGGATGGGAAGGAGTAAACATTTATTACTTCCTTGTTTTCTGACAAAAACCCACAAGCTATTCCTCCCCACCCCTAATTTGTATATGCAAGTTAGGATTCGGATTGGCCGGGCAGAAGATTCGGCCAAATCTGAATCCTGCTGAAAAAGGCCAAATCCCGAACCAAATCCTGGATTTAGAACTAATATTTAGTTGTATAACCACTGTTTCTGAGAACTGCTGCACATCTGTGTTACATGGAATCTACCAACTTGGGGCACCTGTTATATTCCACAATTCTTCTGCATTTCTTAGTTTTGCCTCAGAAACAGCATTTTGATGTCACCCCACAAGTTTTCTATTGTTTTAAGATCCAGGGATTGGGCTGACCATGCCATAACATCAATCTTGTTGGCCTGGAGCCAAGATGTTGCTCATTTACTGGTGTGTTTGGGGTTGTTGTCTTGTTGAAACACCCATTTCAAGGGCATTTCCTCTTCACCATAAGGCAACATGACCTCTTCAAGTATCTTGATGCATTGAAACTGATTTATGATCCCTGGTATGTGATATATATACCCAACACCATAGTATGAGAAACATCCCCATATAATGCTTGCGCCTGTATTCACAATATACTGTGTTTTTAACTCAGTCTGACAAACTGTCTGCGGTCCCTAGACCCAAAAAGTGCAATTTTGCTTTCATCAGGCCACAGTGCCATTTCTCTTTAGGCCAGTCAATGTGTTCTTTGGCAAATTGCAACCTCTTCAGCAAGTCTTTTTTTCAACAATGGGACTTTGCGGGGGCTTCTTGCCGATAGCTTGGCTTCACATAGGCGTCTTCTAATTGTAACAGTACTTACAGGCAACTTTACCTTCTTTGATCTTCCTGGAGCTGATCATTGACTGAGTCTTTGCCATTTTGGCTATTCTTCAATCCAATCCATTTTAGCTGAGCACTCTATAATTTTCTGTACTTCTTTATATGTTTCCCCCTCTTCAATCAAAGTACACTGTTCTTCTGAACAATGTTTGGAACAACCAATTTTACTCTTATTTTCAGAAAGAAACACACTATAACCTGCATGCACAACATTTGCTGCCTTCCTTCCTTAAAGGACACCTGTTGGCAAAATAATAACTCAGTTAAAGGTGTGGGCTAATAGAGCCTGTACTCCAATTTGGGGGGGGGGGGGAGGTAACAGGATTTTTTAAAAAATGCCCCCTGCCAGCACTAGGCCACCCACAACAGAAGGGAGCAACCGGTTTGAGCAGCCATGTTGGGCACATACATGCACATAATGAGTGAATGCCGCAACTTGCTCATTATGTGTGTGACATCAGAAGCACGTTATGAGCATGAGCTGACAGACATGGCCAGTCGCACCGAAAGCTCCCTGCTGGTGCGAGTGTCTTAGTGCTGGCAGGGGAGCAATTTAAAAAAAAAAAAAATACTATTACCCCCAACTGGAGTGCAGGTTCTATTAGCCTACACCTTTCATTGCTAATAATATAGATTTTGCCAACAGGTGCCCTTTAAATAAGGGCCGTAATTGACACCTGTTCTTTTGGCAGAATGAATGACCTCACTTATTGAACTCAACACTGTTATTATTTGGAACAAGTCTCAATTAATGATTCAATGACACAGAATCAACAGCATGCATGTCATGCCTGTTGGTTTTCTATTACTTTACTATACCTACTAGTAAATTATTTGCCATGTAGAAATATCATTTCTACCAAAACAGTGATTGATCAGGTTAGTGATGTCATACGGGAATTAATCTGAACACAGTAGTAACTGTAGTTACTTTGGGATGAAATAAAAAGTCCATCAACTTCTACCCCTCCAAGTGAATACCTATACAGAGCTGTATACATACTCACATATATACAAACTAACATTAGATCTTAAGATCTGAATAGCCTTGGATATTATGTCGTACAGTATATATTTACTAAACTAAACTGTAGCAAGCAACTCAAGAAAAGACAGGATGATTTTATAGCATGGGAGAAAATACAGATCATATGAAACTGTTATCAGCAAGCGTATGCCAGTTTTATGCAGGATTTATTTACACAAAAAGCTTAAACTTGATAGGGGTGAATTTTTTTTTAGCCTGAATTCTTTATCTGTGACAATAAATTTGCAATCTGGCTGTTGCCAACCACTTGAGTCCTGAATTTACTCTTCCTTACGTTGTTTTCTTTCATTTAGCTTCCAAAATACCCCTTCATAGCAAACACTTCTTTTTGAAGAAATAGTGTGTGTGAAATCCAAAGGCTATAGCACTCCCTAAAATGCCTGTTTGGTGCAAAAACATGAATATTGCTGTGAATAGATTAAAACACAAGCAGAACATGGGGAAAGGTACTCACCAGGGGATTTCCTAGTATCCTAGCAGGCTTGTTCTTTCCTGTGTGTATTATTAAAGGGCCCTGTTTTAATTGTTATAGTATAAGCCTTTAAAAAAAAAACACATGAGGGAGCTTAACATGCAGAAATCTAATATGTGCAGAGAAGGTATTAACACCAGTTAAACAGCTTTAGCAGATATGTTTGAGGAAACAGTGGAACTTGATGACGTGTGCCCTTTTTCCCATTTAGTAAATGAAAGTGGTAGTTTAAGTGAATAGCAGTGTGCATCAATGCAAAAATCATATATATTGCCATTATCAACCCTTAACACAGACTTTAGGGTGGAGAGGAATTTGTCAGTAGAGAAAAGAGCTTTTCCTGGATACCTCAATAAATAATTCAACTTGCAACACATAGAAAAAGTATAATGTGGGAAGTAACAACAGCAATATAACTGCAAGCCAGCAAGCATTTTATTGCTGTGTTGCTGCATGTTTTATAAAGAGTGGAATTTGTGTAACTAATTTTTTTTACTAGTTTTACTGCAGGTGACCAGAAGTAACTGATAATGTGTTGCAATGGGTACTGCTCTGTAAATACATTCAAAGTCTCCAAAACAGCATTTATTGAGAACAATACTTTACTATTAAAAATATTTGCACAGTTTTCACATCTCATAACTCAGTACTACTCAGCACCGGAGTATTCCATAATTACATTAAATAAGAGATGGAGAGAGCTGAATACAGTGGTCATTTTGATCCCATGCAACAACCATTCAAGGAGTCCCATTGCAGATTTCATCGGTAGTAGCCGCAGTCTCTGGCTGAAAGTGGGAGGATGCTAGTTTTGCACATACCTTATCAAATATTCACCACTACATGTTTCTTTTGTAGTTCTGATTAAAATAATGGTGTTGCCTGCATACAGTGCAAAGAAGAAAAAAAAACAGCAGTGGGTAGAAAAAAAGCAGTAAACAGTGGAGAAATTGAAGTGAAAAGGACAGGTGCAATGTGTGGGGGGAATGGTAGCACTAGTCCTTGCAAGTGACTGGAAAGCAAATTAAGGATAATGGCACACAAGGAAACTGGTAATCTTATTTTGACTGCAGCAATGTATTTCTCCACCGGAAGAGTTTAAAAAAACAAAAACACTAGAAATATCCACAGTTCAGTGTGAAGGTAAATCACCACATACATATAATTCAAAAATGCATTGCTCCACTGTTTTCAAGTGATATTTGACTGCTACAATGCAGGACAGTTGCAAAAATTGTGATTCACATTCACACAGAATAAGGAAAGCTTTGCACTGTCCCCACCATTTGAGTGCCCAATTGACCCTAACCTAAATCAAGCAACTTGATAGTTCTATGCATTATAAAAGCCCAATGCATTTTGTGTGCAGTCGCTTTTTTGAACCCTGCTGTTCACTGTCCTAGCACAGCTCTGCAGGTCGTGTTTATTTTACTTATTCTTGCCAGTGGTAAATTTCTTCAGATTTCTAGATGAACAACATGATTTGCAAACTTGGCCTCAGTTAATCAACAACAAATAATTATATTTCAAATTATGAACTACCAGCACAGTCTTCATAATAAATACTTGTTTATAAAAAGTATAATAAAAATGTAAAACAACATAGCAGCTTGTGTAAAATGGTTATTAAAAAAAAAATAAAATGTCTGTGCACGGCATCGGTCGGATAAAACACCAGATTAAAAAAAAAGTGAAATAAGTGTTTCCAATTAGGGATGTAGCGAACTGTTCGCCAGTGAACTTGTTCGCGCGAACTTCGACCGTTCGCGTCGGCCGAATGTTCGCGAACGTCGCGCGACGTTCACCAATTTGGGTTCGCGTTCGATTAGTTCGACCATTCGACCGCTAAAAATCTAACGATTTCCATTCGTTCGAACGATTGTAAGCATTCGATCGAATGAAAAGCATTCGATCGAATGATTTCGATCGTTCGTTTCGAATGAAAATCCTTAGATAGAACGAAAATCCTTCGATCGAAAGAAAATCCTTAGATCGAACGAAAATCCTTCGATCGAATGCTTAAAATTCTTCGATCGCTCGAATCGAACGATTTTAGCGGGTGTTCAAAGTTCGCGAACACCAAATCGGCAGTTCGCTACATCCCTATTTCCAATAATTCCTTCTTTGAGTCCAGTGCAGCATCACATTATACAGGTTCATGTTAAGTTGCATATAGATGTGGTTTGCGCATTTCCAGGTGCAAACTCAGGCAAGCTGTTGGTTTCTGTTAAGTAGTCTATCTCATAACCTCCCTGCTTGTCGTCTTAAAAGTGTGTCCCCCATATCCTCATCATGTGGCTGGTCATATACCGTGGAGATAAAGTGTGCATGTTTCTTCTTCGGTGGGCCAAATGTTTGCAACTTTTCACCATGGTAACTGTAAGAGTAAATTTTGTAATTAACAAGGCACCTATTCAGCCATGCACTATAGTTTGTAATGGCAACTTTTCCTTTCTTACCCCAGGCCTCTCTTGCATTTAGGGGTTGTCCCTCATTTTCCAAGGCTTTTGGCATCCCTGCTCCACTAGCTCCAAGTCCTCTGCCCTCTATCCAACCTTGATGCTTCATTACCTTACGTCCAAAGCCCTGAATAAAGGAAAGAATGGTTTGGTAAATTTGACATACTCTGGAGGAAGGACATAAGAAGTTGAGGCAATAACCAGCAACTCGTTTTTGAATTGATTTTTTTTTTAAAGGGGTTGTTCACATCTGAGCTAACTTTTAGTAAGATGTAGAGAGTGATATTCAAAGTCAATTTGCTTTGATTTTTAATTATTTGCTTTTATTTGATTAGCTTTTTATTCAGCAACTCTATAGTTTTCAGTTTCAGCCATGCATTGATTTAAACAAGAGACTGGAATATGAATGCGAGGCAGACCAGGCTGTTTGCCATGTAATGTACCAATAAAGGCATTTTAATCTATTGGTGCTGAAACTTCTTTTTGGATCAAAGGTGGAGGATGGACCACTGATGGTACGTGCACCGAGTACTGCTTTAATATTGGGGAATCCAGCTAACTCAAGCAAACAAGTATTGTACGATTGGGAGAGGCCTGAATAGAAAAAAGTAGCAATAACAACAAATGTGTAGCCGTACAGAGCTTTTGTGTTTAGGGGGGTTACTGACCCCCTCTAAAAAAGTAGGGAAGAGTGAGAAGAAGAAGGCAAATCATTCAAAAACTATAAAAAACAAACAAAGACCAATTGCTTAGAATTAGCCATTCTATAACATACTAAAAGTTAACTTGAAGGTGAACCACCCCTTTAATATAGGTCATAAACAGGGAATTTTATAATGCACAAGTTTTAAGTCATGTGATTTACATTACATTCGCATATACCACATGTATACTAACAATTAACCCTAGGAACAGGGCCGGAATTTGGGGTAGGCAGAAGAGGCACCTGTCTCAGGTGCAATGATTGGCGGTGCTGCGCAGGTAGCTCTTTGTCTACCCCTAGTCCGGGATTTCTTGCTGCCCCTGGCTCTCCTTAAATCGGCTTGCTCCCCTGGTGACATCACTACACATGTACTTTTGCGCTCAGGGGGGTTAGCCAGGTTGCCTTGGGCCTCCAGTCAGCTTGGCCCTCCCCTGCCTGGGAAGAATACTGCTTAAGAAACATTAAAGGATGCTCCAGGTTTGAAGTGCCTGCAGTCAGGCAGAAATACTAGGTCTAATAGGCATTCCCGTGAGCAAATTGTATAAGCATACGTTTAGTTAATGCAGAAAAGTATTTGAGCATACATTTTCAAGTACAAGAAAATGTCTTCAGACAACTCCTGCCCTGCTGTACCATGTTCATACCACTTGGAGTGTTTTTAATTTGAAACAGGTATCTTATTAAAAAATATACAGCATCCTTTTTATAGATACCCATTATTAAGGGTATTTATTTAGTAAACTCTGCATGCCAAAAACCCAAAAAATTTTACCCTGAAGATGGAAAATGTCAGAATCTGAAAATCCACATCTCAGACCTGTCGAGGTTGCATAAAAGTCAATGGGAGAAGTCCCAAAGATTTTTTGATCTGCGCTGGGTTTCATGCAATAACCTGAAGATTTCGGGGTTTTAGGGCAAAAGTCTGAAAAAAAATCGTAGTTTTCGGGTGGAAAATACAAGAAATTCGTAAAATTTGCATTTTTCACAATTTTTTTCAGCAAATTTTTTTCTGGAAAGTGTATTAATAAATAAGGCGAAGAAACCTGTGCAGATTTGGTCGTAGTTTTTTTCAGAAAATATTGAGATAAATTCTGACTTTGATACATAGCCCCTACGAGTCCAAATTCCATCCTTATAATGTGAGCATCAAACAGGCATCCTTTCACTGATAGTATAGAACAGGGGTCCCCGACCTTTTTTACCCTTGAACCCCCTTGGGGTGCCAAATAAGGGCTGTAATTGGTTATTTTCTAGCTCCTATGTGGACTGGCAGCTTACAGGAGGCCCTACGTAGCACTATACTTGGTTTTTATGCAATTAAATCTTGCTTCCAAGCCTAGAATTCAAAATAAGCACCTGCTATGAGGACACTGGGAGCAATATTCAAGGGATTGGAGAGCAACATGTTGCTCACGAGCTAGAGCCCTGCAGGTCAGGTAATCACAAAAAAGTTCTGGGTGGGGGCATAGATGCGGGTCGGGCCACGGGTCTTCTCAATAGCGATTTTTACTTTTTGTTTCTGATCACGTCTACTTCTGATTTACAATGACAGCACTTCCTGATTCTTGATGGTCAGCAGGTCGCGGGTCCGGGTTACGGATAAGGTACTTGCGGGTCGGGTAGCGGGTAAGAATGCGAGTTGTGGGTCTGGCTTGCGGATTGCAGGTTGCAGGTACGGGTTCCAAAAAATGGACCCGCGCAGGACTCTATCACCAGCTACTGGTTGGGGATCACTGGTATAGAAGATATCCAACCTAATTATAGGATTCAGTGTATATGTCATTAAAACATTCATATTTACAATTAAAATAGAAACTTTGTGAACGTTATAACAGAGTAACTATGATACTTAAAAATGGAAAACATGAGATCAAAATACCCACTTTGTCTCCTCTATCAGAAAGATCCTTTTGAAACACTGGGGTATGTTACAAGAGGATCAAACATATCATCTTTCCCCCTTTTTTATCATACAGAATTGGTAGTACCATTGAAACTGATGTTATATGATGGTAAGAAAGACAAATAACAGCTCTTACATAGTAGGTGAAAAGAATACTTCGGTGTTTAAACTGCCCTCGCTGCAATTATCTAAATTAACTTTTTTAAACAGCATATTAGACAGTAACATCTGGCATATGCTGAATGGGGCAGGAATACTGTTATTTATATGCTGAAATATCCATGTGGACAGGTGTATGTAGGAAAAGCATTTAGATAAGTAAAAGTAAGATTATTCCAGTCACTAAACACTTTTCAGATGTGTGCTACATTAGAGTTCAAATTACAATTTTAGAAGATGTATTTAGCAAAACAGAATATATAATATTTTATGACATGTAAGGTCTTTCCTCAATTATTGGAACACTAGTTATAGTTGATCAAAAGGTTTACTGTAACTAAGATATAGATTTATTTCAAACCTATAAGATTGTTTGGATACCATCACTTCTTGGGAAGTTTAATATTATTATGTTGGCTTTGAAGAAGCCAACATATTGATCTACTAGTTCAGCTCGTTCTTCTTCTTCTTAGTATTATTAGCGCCCCCCCATTTTCTAAACGCTACTCCTCCTACAGTTTTAGGGGTACAAGCGCCAAACTTTCCACACCTATTCGACTTATAGCAAAGTACGTTGCTTGTGCTTTAGTAAGCGATCCCACCCACTGCGCCCGTGCGGCGGACCACTGAAGACGCCTTTTTTCGTATTGACTTTGACAGGGAAAATTTTCAAATCGCTGCCGCTCGTACAGTTTTGAAGCTACACTCCCCAAACTCGGACCACATATTGTTGGTGCCACCCCGAATAAAAATATGTATTTTGGGGGGCACCCCAAAGTGAGCGGAGCTACCAACAGCCAATGAAATTTTAGCAATTTTCTAAACGCTACTCCTCCCAGAGTTTTAGGAGTACAATTATGAAACTTTGCACACTTGTTAGGCTCATACCCGAATAGGTTGCTTGTGCTCTGTTAAGCAATCCCACCCTCCGTGGCCCTGTGGCGGCCCCCCAAAGACCCCATTTTTTCCCACAGACTTTCATTGGAAAATTCAAAACTTTTGCCACTCGTACAGCATTAAAGTTACACTCACCAAACTTGGGTCACTTAGTCATGGGGTCAACCTGAAAAGTTCTTTCACATTTTGGGGACTCCAAAAAGTGGGCGGAGCAACAAACAGCCAATCAGCTTTTTCCCTATTGACTTCAATGAGAAAATGTCAAACACTGTCATTCCCACAGTGTTAAAGCCAGAGACTCAAAACTTGGCACCATGGGTCACTGGGGTTAAAATTTTGAAAAATGGGCGGAGTCTACCACAGCCAATCAAATATTAGCCATTTGTTTAATTGGGAAAAGTTAAAACTGTTGCCGCTCTTAGATTGTTAATGGGAGGGTCCTCAAACTTGGCACAGTTGGTCACAGGGGGACTGGGATTCAAATTTTAAAAGTGGGTGGAGCCAAAAACAGCCAATCAGGTTTTTTGATTGATTTTAATGGTACAATTTGATCTGCTTCAATTTTCACAATATTAAACCAGATTCTACCAACTTTGTGTACTCTGTATGCACCAGGGGCGACTGGCCCCAACACCTCTTGCATTTCAAAGCCAACATCTTGTGGTTTCTTCAGAAAATACACCATCTAGTTAAATATGAAGGTGTAGTAGTATGTACTTACTTAGGTCATCAAACGGACAGGTGACCCCCCTTGACAGGTGAAAGGCCCTAATGAGCGGGGCTAAGTTTGAGCTGCTCTTCGTGACCTGATATAGTGACGCCCACTGCGGCAAAGCATTCCCCGTCCACTGTGCAACCACCATTTTGTGAAATGTAGCCGCCATTTTGTATACTACCTATAAACCCTAGCTAGCCTCTACTGTGAGTGCCACCATATGGTTATGTTTGAGATTACCAGATCCATATGTGGTCACTGAGTAACTGCGAGGGCCATCATGTGGGTATAGTTATAACTGCAGCGAAAAATACAGAAAAAAAAAAAAAAAGATACATTTCCAACAAACACTTATAAGACAACCCCACAGATGACTACTTAAATGTTTGGTTTTTTAAATTAACACATTCAAAGGTAAAAATGGACATGAGAAAACAAGACACCAAAGGGCAAATTTACTAAAGGGTGAAGTGGCTAACACTAGCGAAAATTCAGACAGACTCTAGCGGTACTACGCACGCTTAAGCCAGGCGAAGTTGCACTCTGGCTAAGGGACGTAACTACGCTAATTCACTAAGTTGTGGATTTTACTGAACGTTACCTCTTGCACCAGACCTCAGCTCAGACCAGGCGAAGCGCAATAGAAGGAGTTTCTCTAAAAATAGTTGCAATTTTTTTGAAGTCCCAAAAAAACGCTGGCGTCTTTTACTTTTTTCAGGGTGATAGGCTGAAAAAAGTATTGTATTTTTTTTTTGTGGTACCCTCCTTTCCCCCTACATTTCCTAACATATGGCACCTAAACTATACAGTGGGCACATGTGTAGGGCAATATAACACCTCTATTTTATTTCATTAAGGTTTCCCAGGCTTGTGTAGTGTAATGTAGTTGCTGCAGCATATCCGTCCATTGTACATTAACCATATGCCGCCGTATGCAAATTAGGCATCGCTAGCGTAACTTCGCTTTGCTTGACGAATTAACGCTAGCGCAACTTCGCCAACTTTTGGCTTCTTGGATGCAATTTCGAATTTTAGTGAATTTTCACTGCCCTGGCGAATCTATGCCTGCCGAAGCAAGCGAAGCCGCCGCTGGCGCAACTTCGGAGCTAAGTAAATTTGCCCCTAAGACTGCTCTGCCAATGTGAAACTGAAAAAAAAGGATTGTTTTTATCCCTCCCCAAACAGTGTGAAACTTTGAAAGGCACAAGACACTATGACTGCTTTGCCAATTACCTGTGAACCTTTTTGAAATGCACAATTCATTATGTAGCCTAGTTGTCAGGCAGGTGCGAACTACTGCTGATCTAAAGGGGTAATGAGCTTTCAGGTTCATTATACATTTAATCTAAATGATTGATAATTAAACTGAAACACAGCCTTTCTTGTTAGAAATGGCATTTGTGTTTTTTTAAAACAATACTTTTGAATAAGTGGATCCTATTGGTTTTTGAGGAAACTTGGCTACATTTTTAACTGTTTAGGGACAAAACAGGGCTAATATAGGAGAGTACTATGGGTGAAATATGCAGACAGTGAATATGTTAAAACTTTTGTTGGCAGTTTATTTTAAATTAGGTCCTGATCATTTACAGTAGGGGTTACATTATGCCTTATTATATATGAGCGATACTCAAGAGTTCCCTGTATAACTCAGACTGCAGCCTTGCACCTTTACATGGTTATGGGACTCCTCAGTTACTGGGCGTCGCCAACATTGCGCCGGAGGCGAATTTTTGGTGAAACGTTCCATATTCACCCAAGCCTAATAAGATATTAGGCTTGGGTGAATATGGCCCGTTTCACCAAAAATTCGCCTCCGGCGCAATGTTGGCGACGCCCATTAAAGTCTATAGGCGACAATCTTTTTTTTACGCGCAACGCCACACAAGTTTATGGGCGTCAATGCGCAAAAAATTTGCCAGTGTCTAACCCTGGGTGTATTTTGTACCCTTTTAAAATTGTATATGTTTATTTTTCACATATGTTTAAAGGGAAACATTGTAGGGCCCCCACAAAAAGATCCTCAAAGCTGCCCAGCATGACCTAAACCCCCGGTGGAGCACTGTGTATGCAAAATGCAAATATTATGGTGCAAAGGAGTAGTAAAGTCAGTGCCAACATGGGCAGATTTTAATGAAGAATTGCTGATGGGAATTAAGAGTTAAGTGTCAATAATTTGGGCTGGTAAATGCATTATCTGGCCTGTGGCTAATATTTTGTCCAATATGTTTTCAAAATTAAGTGCTTTTCCATTGACTGCAAAGCTGACATGTCCTGCATTGGTGTATTGTGACAGATATAGGGAGTAATGACATTTACATTACTAAGAAGCTAAATGAGCCACTATCCCATTATGAAGTTTAGACCTTTATCTGGATCTGCTTCTATTATTTTGGTAAGTGCAAACGTAATTGGTGCAGTTTTTCACCCTAGTTATCTGAGGTGCTGCCCCCTTTAGGTACAAAAATTACAAATGATGCAACAATATTAGAGAAATATAAATATTTATTTCAATAACAATTACAAAGGGGTTCTGTAACAGGACGTAGACTATGTAGCAAAGCTGCAGATTTGTGATGCTGTGACGCTATGAGTTAAAGCATACGAACTTCACTTCTCTTTAAATACTCCCCTTAAAGGAGAAGGAAAGCCCCAGGGCGCAAAACCCCTCCCCTCCATTGCCCCCCCTCCCTCCTCCCTTCTTCCTGCTCTGACCGGCGTTTTCTGGCGCATGCGCAGTAGGAACAGGTACCGGTACGGCTCTACTGCGCATGCGCCGAATGTCACGAAGTGAAATCGGAAAACTTCGTGACATTCGGCGCATGCGCAGTAGAGCCGTACCGGTACCTGTTCCTACTGCGCATGCGCCAGAAAACGCCGGTCAGAGCAGGAAGAAGACGCGCGTGGAAGAAGATGGTGACTGTGAACTCCATGGACAGGACCTGCGCAGAGGGGTGAGTAACAAGTTAGGGGCATTTGCCCAGGGGGAGGGGTAGGCCAGGGGGAGGAGGGAGGGGGGGCAACGGAGGGGAGGGGGGGAGGGGTTTTGCGCCCTGGGGCTTTCCTTCTCCTTTAACACATCTTGATAAGTTCCAGCTTTTCTCTCTCATCTCCTAAGCTGCTGAAGATTGGGATGAACCAATATCTCTTTTTATTGCCAAACACTTGCCTCCAGTTCTTTCTGTAGCCCAAGTCATAGGGATTATACTCACAATGTATGCCTTCAATCAACTCTAGAAGAGTTTCATTCATTAAAACCAGTGAGTAATGGCCATAAATATACTGATAAAAGATTATACAGAACAATGTACTCATGCAGAACAGCGCAATGACTGAGCCTTTGGAATCCATGTTTGGCAGTTGATCAGTCCAGAACAGTATGGAGCAATAAAGGGACACTGCACTAGTGAATATCAACAGTAGGGGTACATAGAGCAGGAACAGGAGGAAGAACTTGTAGTTGGAAAATCCCACACAGTTGTTTAGAAATATGCAATGAGGATCCACTTTCAGTATACAGTTGTCACACGCCGTGCAATGGTGGCACCTGTCTGGCTTTATGAATTGGCATTTTCTACAGTACTTGATTGGTGTTTCTGAATCTATATTATAGTATAAAGGCAAGTTTTTGGCCCTTTCCACCCCCCCCCAGCAGCCAAACAAAAGAACAATGGGAAGGTAACCAGATAACGGCTCCCTAACACAAGATAACCGCTGCCTGGTAGATCTAAGGACAACACTCAATAGTAAAGACTGAGACAAATTCAGTTACATTGAGAAGGAAAAACAGCAGCCTGCCAGAAAGCATTTCTCTCCTAAAGTGCAGGCACAAGTCACATGACCAGGGGCAGCTGGGAAATTGACAAAATGTCTAGCCCCATGTCAGATTTCAAAATTGAATATAAAAAAATCTGTTTGCTCTTTTGAGAAATGAATTTCAGCGCAGAATTCTGCTGGAACAGCACTATTAACTGATTCATTTTGAAAATTATTTTTTTTCCCATGACAGTATCCCTTTAAAAAGGTGATAGCACAGTTAATATTTGAGATTATACTACAGTGTAACCCTGTTTTTATGGAGACAGTGGAAAATCAACATTAATTCTGAAAAAGAGTAAAATGTGCACACAAACAATATGTGCATACCTGTGCTGGACCACAAATAAATAGTCTATAATAGAATATGTAAAAGTGGGGTTCTGCTAAGTATCCTGAACCTGAAGAGGTCAAAGAGATGATACAGAATGTGGTGCTGCTGGATTTTGCTTTATTGGTCAGAATTAAATAGTCAATTCATTTACATGCATTTATGTGTGGATAAGGAAAGAAAATTAGAAATCACGAGGCAGTTCTATGTCCATGAAAGGACACAAGCTAGCATTAACCTCAAACCTTGGTATGTTTTTTAAATTCTTCAACACTGTGCTCAGCATCTGCTGTCGCCAAGCCATCACGCCTTCTAGTCTCAAGACGCATCGTCAGGGAATCCCTGGCATCTTTATCTACACCATCTTCCTCATAATAGGCACTCATATCTACATCCCAGTCATCAGCAGTTTGCTCATCAAAATCTAAATAATTTGTAAAAAAACCCAAAAATATGAAAGCAGAGAACTGCAAGTCAACAAAACCAAGATCATGCCCATTTTAGTAAACGTACTTTTAGTATTAATACAAACCCTATGTATGATAATAAGAAAAGGCAAATACACTTTGGGGCAGATTTATCATAGGTCGAACTGAATATTTGAAATTCAAATTTTTTTTTATGGTCAAATTCGACTAGGGAGTTAAACAAATTCAATTCAAGTTTTTTTAAAAAAAAAAATTCATATCATCATTAACCCTTTAAGAATTTTACTATTCGCCACCTAAAACCTGCCAAATTGCTGTTTAAGTCAATGGGAGTGGTTTGGGATCAATTTGGAGTGGTTTGCAGCCTTCCTGACATTCAAGTTTTTTTTCTGAGAAAAAACTCGAATTCAGCTTTTAAAGTTCAAATCGAATTCAATTTGAATTTTCGGGTCGATTTAATATATCATAGTTTAAAAAATTACATTTTATTAATACATTTCAAATGGTCGAATTTCGAATTTATGGGAGTTTTTAAAAACTCCCATGAATTCGAAATTCAACCTTTGATAAACGTGCCTCTCTATGTAAATTTTTTTCTTTTTTTAAACAAACATGGACATATAAATATACGATCTTTAAACAGTATAAAAATATAAAGTTGATCAAAAAATGAAAAGAAAGAAAAAAGAAGCAAACATTTTTTTTCAACAAACAGATTAACAGACATGCCATTTACTCCTGTGCAAAAAGTAAGTATGCCCTTGGCCCTAACAACAAGTAGGCATTTCTTATAACTGTCTACCAGTCTCCCCATGTAGAATTTTTTTCTGCTGTGCAAAGTTTTAGAGGTTACTTTCATGCACAGCACATTTTCAGTTTCACGCAGCATCTTATTAAGATACAGGCTTTGATTTGGCCATTCCAGAAATTACCATTTTTTCAGCCGTTTCTTGGTGGATATAGGTTCATTGTCAAGCTGCAATGGTCTTACATTATCATCAAGCTCCATCTGGTACAATTAAAAATTCATAGTGTGAGCTAATCAATCCCTGATACAGCAAAGCAGCCCCAAACCATAGCATTTCCATCACAATTTAAATTTGCTTTCAGGTTACTGCCTCATCTGTGAGAACATTTCGCCTCATGGTCTTTCCCTAGGTGTTCATGGGCAACTTTAGTCTTGTCCTGAGGTTCTTTCTGCACAACAATGGCTTTCTTCTAGCACACATCCCAGGCAGATCTAATTGCAGTCTCTTTTTAATTCTAGACTTATGCACTTTACCACCAGTAATGGCAAGAGCGACCTATATGTCCTGCCATGAAATTCTGTGCTTCTTAAAGACTCCTGTAAACATTTTGCATTCTGCTTATGGCTTTGGACTTGCTAGGATCACATAGGATCTTCTCATTGTGTAGACAAACTTCCACATAGTGGAATGATCCAGATGTTTGTCAATCATCTTTTTTAATCACTTCTCAGACATAGGCAACTCTAACATACATTCTAAAGCTCTCAGAAAGCTCTTTCAATATAAGCATGGAGATACCACAACACTAAATCCAAAAGGAAGAATGTGATGATCTCAAAGAATCAAGAGCTAAATATTTTTTTTTAAAAAAGTGGAAAATTTATTAGGACATAAAACCTAACGCGTTTCGTGCCTGATAGGGCACTTACTCATAGGCCTAGGTTTTATGTCCTAATAAATTTTCCACTTTTTTTAAAAAAAATATTTAGCTCTTGATTCTTTGAGATCCTCACATTCTTCCTTTTGGATTTTGCACCTTGGGACTGAGGTGAACTGTGAGTGGATCTCCTTGTTATTTACTCAACAACAAAATTTTTTTGTTTATTAGAGTGGTACCATTTACATTATATATTTTTTCTTGTGGCAGCACACACTCTATTTTTCTCATGGGGATACCACACACAACAAAGAGCAAACCAAATAAAATAAGGCTAATTAACTTACACAAATGCAGAGTGAATAGTACAGGAGTGGGATCCCTTATCCTGAAACCCATTATCCAGAAAGTTCAGAATTAGAGGAAGGCCATCACCCATAGACTCCATTATAATAAAATAACTCCAGTTTTTAAAAATGATTAACTTTTTCTCTTTAATAACTAAACAGTACCTTGTACTTGATCCCAACTACAATAAAATGAATCCTTTTTGGAGTCGAACAATCCTATTGGGGTTATTTAACATTTAAATTACTTTAAAGTAAACTTAAAGGACATGTCAACCTTTTTTTCAGTATTGGCATGCCTGTAAAGGTTACCTTAACCCAACCCGAACCGCATTACTTTCGCCTCGAAATTCCCCTCCTGCTCCCTGCACCTCTGCGTTCTTTCACGATCGACGCAAGCATTTACCCGGTGGCCATTTTTTCCGGGTTGCGCGCTTCCTGGTTCTATTGCGCATTGCTGCACTTACATGGTTATCCTTGTTGTAAAAGGCAGTGTAATAGTTAAACTCTCTGCTCTCTCCCTCGCTGCAGTCAGCAGAAGAAATATGTGCTAGGGCAGGAGGAGCGGAGAGTTTAAAGCTTACAAGTCTGAAGTCGGTATAGCAACCACCAATGCTATTTTTTTGTCTCAAAACAAGGAAGTTAAAAATGTTTTTCCGTTCCCACCCCTAATTTGCATATGCAAATTAGGATTCGGATTTGGTTCGGTATTTGGGCAAATCTTTCACAAAGGATTCGGGGGTTCGGCCAAATCCAAAATAGTGGATTCTGTGCATCCCTAGTATCAACAATATTTGAGATTATGTCACTGAATATAGTAATAGATTTATTAATACAATTAATAACGTTGGTTATTTTCCAATATGTTGCATAGATACCTTTCTTGGATAATCAGAACATTTTGCCAAAAAATAAAACAAAGTAAGAAGTACTCAAATGAACAAACAAATGGAGACAGAGAAGAAGATAAGTGCAGGAGGGAAATGCATAAGGGGCAGAAAGAACAAAGCTCAGGTCCCCACCTCCTTCCTGTTCGTGCCACAACTGGGCATCAGTATAGAACACAAGACCAGAACCACCTTTTTCCTGCTTCAGTTCAATCTCCTCTTCATACAGATGTTCTTTAATTTGATCTTGTGTGATTACTTTCTGCATCATTTGAAATCCTAGCAGGAGGGGCTAAACACTGATGTTACAAATTGTAGCAACTTCTCCACAGCTTACAGACAGCATGCAGGAACTACACAACCCACACTGCATTGCACTATGATGTTCCATTCCTTATTGAAATCATGTGCACAGGGAATTGTGGGGTTTGGAGCATGCAGGCTGAGGACAGCTGGCTGCTAATACAAAGTAACAAGTCAGCCAGCTCAGCAAAGTAGTCAGACAGATCAGCAGAATAGCAGGGGCTAGGCTTTGGGAACTGTCCCAAACCATGAAACATCAAGAAAAGCCTGCATATTTTTTAATTTATGTATATTGCAAAGTTGCTTAAAATTATGTTTACTCTTCAATAAGCTTAAAGTGATACTGACACTAAAAATGTTCTTCTCAAAACATTAATCTACATTAAAAGTTACCTATAGCTCATATTGATTTTTCGCTAATAGATCTGTTTTTGTAAGTAATTGTTACTTGAAGTTCCTAAACCTGACTGTTTTGCCAACCTGACTGTCCCTTCTTTAACCTGTCAGAGTTTCTAATGCTAACGGACTCCTGCTGCACAAATATGGCAGCCCCTTCATAGAGGAATGTGGGGGTAACAAAAGTAATGTAAAAGCATCAGGCAAATACTTTTATGGTTAAATTATAAATAGCATTCAAAGACAATGCTATGAAAGGTTATTTTCTGATATCAGTATCTCTTTAAGTTACGATTGTGTGGAGTTCCCCTTTAAGTAAGGGAGAAAAATCTTTATACTTAAGGTTATTCTTTTGACCAGCTCTTCTATGTAATATTTAGAAGCAAAATGTAAAGTATTTACCGATATGTCCTAATGCCTCAAAGGAATATTACACACTCTTTATTATTTATTTTGTTTAAACTGACTTATAAGCACATACATGCACTATAATGGTAGCTCTGCATATTAAACTGGGTGTTGCAACTATTCATAAGATCCTTCAGCTGGCTGAGAATATGGAAACCGTCTGCAGCACCAAGTAAAACCATGGTTTTTGACTAGAGAAAAAGTCAGCTGCATTAACTGCATTTACAGGCAGAATTACTTTCCGGTGATGCATTTCTTCACCAATTTCAGAGACTGTACAGCAGTTTATTTCATATTCTTGTGTTAGGGAGTTCTAGGCAAAGATTCATTTTGTAAACAACCACTACCCTAGTTTCTTTCTCTATAATTTTCATAAAGATATAGGTACTGAATGACTGGATGGTATGGCTTTGGCTTAACAGAAAGCAAAGATCAAGGTGGAAAAGGGGGCAGGTAGAGATCCCAGTATCACAGTAGCCTATCTGGGACTTGTCAGTCATAGATGCTTTGTAAATGGCAGTGTAATAAGTTGCAGCCACATATGACTGGTTATATGACTGGTTACATTTCTTCACAGAGCACCAGAGGCTTACTCAGAAGGTGATATTGCCCATAGCAAGGGCAACCAATCAGCAATTAAAGTCATCTACAAGTTAGAAAGCAAAAGCAAAGTTATGATTGGTTGGTATGGGCGACATCAACTATGATATTTAATGTCTAATGTCTCTGTTAATAAATAGCGAAGGGAACCTTGGCATAACGCCTGCCGTTGCTAGGAAAACACAATCCCAGCTTGGTGATGACCTTAGGAGGAAGTCAACAGGAACGGATAAGCTGCAGGAAGACTTTGAGAGGAGTACCCACATTACCCTGTGGCATCATTGCAGGAGGATTCATCTCTGACATCTTGTTTAGTTCTGCAGCAGTCACAAGTTGTTCTTCTTTTGCTCATGTGTCATGAGCTACAAGTAGCTATTTCCGTGTTTTGTAGGGGAAATCCCTGGTGTCTGTGGAGAATCTAAAACATTATTATTAAGGTTATTAATTACTTGATACTAAACAAACAAGACACTAGTTTTACACATGTATTTTCAGCCTACAGCTCTCCAACCAAATGCAACTGCCAAAATCCTCCTTCCTCTATACTAAAAGCTGCTTTGAGCCTCAACATTCATAAAAATACTTACCGTACATTCTCTACAGATATCAGATAGGTCAGAGCTGGGAGTTCTATTGGCATGCGATGTGAGCAATATTCTAATGATGTTTGTAGTTTTGAAACAGATGGAGACTGTGCAACGGCACAGGATTTGTACAGAAAAGGATTATGACATGATTTTGAACACCACTGCAATGCATAGAATTGCATAGAAAATGGATAATGAATACAGTAGCAACATTTACAATATGGTAGTGGGTTTGTCAGAAGTGTAGTAGTATCTGTTAAATACATTTAGGGTCCAAGTCTTGTACCTCTTCAAAATGGACTTTGTCGTCTTCTGGTTTTATTTTAATCATAAACCCAAACTCGGCAACCTTAGTGAATAATTAACTTCTAGTTTGCCAACATAAAGTGATCAGTAATGTAGACTTACAGGAGAACTAAACCCACGTGAAGTTAAGTCCCCACTGGCCCCCCTCCCTGTCTCTTACCCCAGAATTCTGTCCCCACTTGAAATAGTGACCGCACATGCAGAGTGAGTGCAGCGGAGCTCACGGGCGCCATCTTCTTCTCTTCTGTAATCTTCCTGTCTTATTCCTCCCATTCAGCAATTTCCGTCTCTTTTGGCACATGCGCAGTTGTCCAGAAGATTGCTCCAACTGCGCATGCGTCATTACGCCGCTCACTTCAAGAAGATTAGACAATGGCACCAATGAGCTCCACTAAGCTCACTCTGCATGTGTGGTCACTATTTCAAGAGGGGACAGAATTCTGGGGGTAAGACTGTGTAGGGGGGAAGCAGGGAGGGGGTCCAATGGAGGGGGTCCAGTGGGGACTTAACATTGCAAGGGGTTTAGTTCTCCTTTAAGAGAAGTGGTTTCCAAACTGTTGGGCTGGACTGGAGCAATGGGAGAAATGCTCAGCTTGAAGGGGAGATTTAAAGAGAATATCACTTTGCTTTCCTAGAGACACTTGAAAACCCAGCTTGAATGTCAATTAGGGTGAGATTTAGGTTAAAAATTTATTTGATGTTCTAAATATTTGTGGGACTGTGGTTGAATTACTTAAACATAGATATTTTCCAACATCTGAAACACTGTCATGAGCCAAGGAGGCTCATTAACGGTTAGATCTTTAAAGGGCCTAGAACTAAAAATCCACTGCTTAAAAACCTTTCCTTGGTTCTGAAGAAGCACTGCCTGAAGAGATATTCTTATTTCACCCTATGGCGAAACTCGCACTGTCACCATGCAAAACTCCAATTTTTTCAGATTTTTTTTTAAAAACTTGAATCTTTCAATATTTATTTATAAAGTCCAATGCAGCAAAACGTCAGAATCCGAAAATCTGGCATTTCTCGGACATGCCGATGTTGTAAAGAAGTCAATGGCAGAGGTCCTAATACTATTTTGACATTTCTGTGGTCTATGCTGGAATTAGCCCGACAATACGACCTTTTCGGCCAAAAACCAAAAAAATTGGGCTTTTCGGGAAAAAGACAGAAAAAAACGAGCAATTCAGGAAAAAAACTCTGCAAATTTTGTACGTTTTCACTAAATTTTATAGCGTTTTTACCAGAACAAATAAAATGTATGTATGTATGGGATTATTCTGAAACTTAAACACAAATGACAAAATATAAATATATACAAGAATCAAGAGATCAGAAAACAGCAAGTGACAGTTTAATAAAGTCTGGGGTGAAAAGGACTGTCAAATTCAGGACAGCAGATTTACCAAAGTGTTAGATTAGAATGTACCACAGAAAAACTGACTAATTTTCTTTTCATTCCTATTGGATTTTTAGAATCATATTTATCAATGGAATTCATGCCATTTGATAAATATGCTTTTCAAAATCCCATAGGAATGAATAGAAAGTGAGTGAGTTGTTCTGTGGTAAATTCTAATCTCACACTTTGATAAATCTGCCCCTTAGCGTTCCCCAAGAGTGTGCTCATTTATCAACACTGGGCAAATTTGTTACCTATAGCAACCAATCAGTGATCAGCTTTTTAAAGCCAGCTGCAAGTAGAACAATGAATGCAGCAATCTGATCGGTTGCTATAGGTAACAGCCCATGGGCAAATTTGCCCAGTGTTGATAAATGAGCCGTATTTCTAAAATAGTCATGGTTAAAAAGTGCAAATTAATGAGAGGTCAACAAAGTGTCATGTCAATATTCCAAAATCACCAAGTCGCTCAGTGCAGCAAATAATCATAGGCTTCATACCTTCCATCGGCCACCACAAACTTTCCAAACCAAGCATCTCCCAGGGACTTGATTCCCATCCTTATCCAGCCAAGTATTCATATTGTACATTTGCAAAAAAAACTCTGGGCTCACTCCAGTTTGACAGTAACCGGACAACAGCAAGTAACAGAAATCTCTCCCCGCCTCTCCAGTCGCATACCTCCCAACTGTCCCTTTTTCGGAGGGACAGTCCCTCTTATGACAGCTCAACCCGCAGTCCCTCATTTGTACTGGAAAGTCCCTCTTTTCTCTGCACTGAACAGCCAGAAAAAGAAACAAAGTTTCTCACTTAATTGGCTTTTAGCAGAGAGCCCATAACAGCCACAGGTGCAAATAAGATACTTTGTAACAATTTTGAGACACAAAAACACAGTTTAGATAAGGAGAAATATTTTCAAACTTTCACAACCTGCCAAATTTTGTAAAAACAAACGTGCTAATTAGGGGGTGTGGCCACAGAAAGGGGTGTGGTCAAAAAAATTGCTGCGCTACTGTGCGGCAAAAAAATTTTTGTCCCTCTTTTTACTTCCAAAATGTCGGGAGGTATGCAGTCGGTGCCTAAAGTGAAAACACACAACCCCATCGCTCTCTGTAAACTGTTGAAGTTGAGAAGAGCGAAAGGAACGAGAAATTCCAAACACAACAAAGACAACTGGAGCCCCACTTAGATCCGTCATGTTACAATGGGGGTAATTCCGGATTTTACTAGCGGCCATCTAGCTACAGGAAGTGATAGTCCGCAGAGTACCGCCATCTTAGAAGAGGAAAGCCTACTCTCCGGCACAAACTCGTAGCTTGGTCTACGTCGCTATAGCAACCGTAACAGTGTAGCATATCCTTTCGCCGATTGGCCACAAACTCCTGGAAGGGGCGGAGATATCGTAAGACCCGGCAGCAGTGCAGGATCTGGCGAATTGAGCAGCATGGCGGCATCTGCAGAGGATGAAAAATTTGACGGGATGTTGTTGGCTATGGCCCAGCAGCATGAAGGAGGTGTACAGGAGGTGAGAAACCATATGTTGCCCATGTAATCACTGTATTTTTGTTCTGCCACATCACAGTCGTCAGAACGTGTCCAAGTCGCTTAGTTGAAATGCTACAAAGTTGTTCCAGGCTAGCTTTCGTGCACATCCTTCCTGGGGCAAAATATCGCAGTTACTCAAATGTTTCTGTCTAGACAGAGACATATATGGGAAATTAGATTGGGTTGATACTTATGTGCAATAATTGTACATTTCATAAACACATAAAAATTCATCATCCATCTCGTAGCCTAACATGGTGCGTATCAGGCCTTAAAATAAACCGGGATATGTCTTGTCACTCTTGTGTTCCCAATATCAATAGCTAGCCATACAACCCTGGGCAAGCTCCAAGTATCCTCCATCAGTGCAGCCATACATTTAAATACGTTATACACAATTTTTTAGAGATAACTGAGATCCTTTAATATCTACATTTTTCTCAGGAATACTCTCTCCTTATATGGAAGAATCAACCAAATTTTTTTTATACCTTTCAATGACCCAGTTAGTATCCCCAAACCAATTTTCAAGAAAAAAATAAATCGCCTCATTATATCCTTCATTTGGAGCCATGAAGTCCTGAGGATTGCCTGGGCAGCTGACAGCTGGAAGGGAGGATGGCGGACTTTCACTGTCTAATATTTACCCTTATTACATTGCCTCTCAAATTAGATCTACTGGTACTACCACCAGACCTCTATAAATTGAATGTTATTTTTTTGGTGGGCTACTATGCTGTGGAACCTTGCCCATCAAATAATAAAAAAACAATATTGGTGACCTCCCTATCATGTTGACACTCCACAAAAGCCTTCATCCAAGTACTGAGGTATTTAAAGAAAAAGTTGCCCATCTTCACTCATAGGTCGCCTTAGGGGGCAATACCACTCTCACCCATTTCCCCACGCTTGATTATTTCTTATACTGGCCTCTTTCCAAGGGATTAAAACTTAGTAGATCTTATGCAAACATTTATCTCCTGTGTTTACCTGAATACTAAATGTAAAGCACAACAGCTTAATTTCTTTAGGTACTTCCAAATATATCTAGTGTTCAAGGTGCAATTTTGTACACTCTTGAGCTACTGGGAAACGTCCATCTGATAACTGTCCCAAGTGTGGGCCACTCTCATGTAATGTAACACAAGAAAGGATGGAACATAGTAACCAAATATAGAAACACTTACCGAGTCAGAAAAGTGATCCAGGTGCACCAGCCCAAGACGCTTAGCACAGGGAGCTGCAAACTATCACTAACAAAAAAGGACATACAGGCACTCAAGGATTCCACAAGGATCACAAAAGTAAAAAAACACCTTTATTAAGCTATTTATAAAATCGGCATCTGATACGCGTTTTGTGCCTATTACTAAGTGCTGCAGGACACCAAATGCATAGCACAAATGAAGATGCATTTTTTTTTTACAAGGGGTGGCTAATTCTAAACTATTTTGTAATTCGTCTTCATTATTTATTTTTAATAATGTCTAAATTATTTGCTTTCTTCTACTAACTCTTTCTCCATCTAAAAAACAAATGCTCTGTAAGGCTACAAATTTGACCCACACTGGACCCTATCCTGGCTGGCAACTCCATTTATAGACCTGAACCTGACACCCCTATCTCTGATGTCACCAAAGGGGGTGGCAGGCATGCACCTATAAACGGAGGCTGCCGGATTCTAAAGATAGCAGAGTAAGGGCGCAAAATCTGTGTGGAAAGGCAGCGCAAGCCCACCGACCCAGGTAAACCCACTTTTACCGACAAAGCCTAAAAAAACATTTCTCTAGAGGCAATCTGGGCTTCAGGTGGTCGTTATTGCCCATACCCCCGCCGTCCAGTAAATGCAGATGGCAACCCTACTGTTATGGACTACAGCAGTGATCCCCAACCAGTAGCTTGTGAGCAAATTTTAATTGCATAAAAATTAAGTACAGAACCTCCTGTAGACTGATGGTCCATATAGGGCTACCAAATAGCCAATCACAGCCCTTATTTAGCACTCCAAGGGACTTTTTCATGCTTGTGTCGCTCCCCAACTCTTTATACGTTTGAATATGGCTCTTGTGTAAAAAAAAAAAGGTTGCGGACCCCTGGGCTACAGTGTTTGTATGCAACATGTAAATGTGATGGTTGATTACTGACAAGCCAGTGTTCTTTGAGTAGCTTGTTTTGTTACACTGGCATTTTGCATAGGATGCCCTTGGTTTTAGCACTTGCTAAGGTCTGGACTGAGTAACAGAATGTACCAGATAGGTGGCTTAATACAAAAGTGACCTCAGCATTCATTTGTCCTGTCTCCTTCTGGTGCCAGGGGGGCCAGTGTAAACATTTCACTTTAGAAGGAATGTAGCAACTTCAGACGTGCAGGATATTTTAGATATAGACCCTATGTCTAGCTACCCCATTATCCTATTTTTCTACTTATTTGTTCTTTCCTGTGTTGTTTTCCACACAGCTGGGAATTTTTTATATGGAAATGACTGAGTATGGTGTGAGATTCCATATATTGAATGACTTGCAATTTGACTTTCCAAATACAGTGCCACTGCCATCATCTTGCTTTATTGCAGATGTAATTTTGTCTTTTATTTATTTATTTTTTTTTCTGAAGCTGGTAAACACATTCTTCAGTTTTCTGAGGCGGAAGACTGACTTCTTTGTTGGAGGGGAGAGTGATGCAGCTGAAAAGGTGAGGAAGCATGTTAAGTGTTGACCACAATTTGCATTATGTTTGCATTGAAAGCAAGGTTAAATAAGTATTCAACCAGCTAATATGCTCCAGGAATATACAGCATGTTAATGGTCTTAATCTGTTCTTCCTTTATTTTCTTATTTGGCCTCCACATCTATTAAAGGGCAAATAATCATTAATGGTTTCTAAACTGTGTTTATTTTTATTTATAATGTTTGTTGACCTATAATTTCCTCTTTTCCAGACCCACACTTTTGAAAGCTATTTTGATATATTGTCATTTGTTAGTTGTTCTGTTTCATAGACCGGTATGGGATCCGTTATCTGGAAACCCATTCTCCAGAAAGCTCAGAATTACGGAAAGGCTATCTCCCATAGACTCCATTTTATCCAAATAATCCAAATTTTTAAAAATGATTTCATTTTTCTCTGTAATAATAAAACAGTACCTTGTGCTTGAGCCAAACTAAGATATAATTAATCCTTATTGGAGGCAACCCCATCCTATTGGGTTTACTTAATGTTTACATGATTTTCTAGTAGACTTAAGGTATTAAGATCCAAATAATGGAAAGATTTGTTATCCGGAAAACCCCAGGTCCCGAGCATTCTGGATAACAGGTACCACACCTGTATTCTGTTTACTTATTTTTGTTCTTATCAATTTGTTATAACAATTGCACCACAGGGGGCAGTGTTACATTGTGGTGTATGGATAAGTGTGGTGCTGCTTCTCAGCATCACAAAGGAAAAACAAAACAAAAAACTGTTCATAAACAGGCTGACGTGAGCTGCAAAGTCATGTATAGAGCCACAGCAATGTCCTGCCTGTTATCTATTGTATGTATTTATGTATGATTAACTTTATTTGTAAAGCACTGTTAAGGAGATGCAGCACTGTGCACTGCATATTGGGCAGAAAATCTATGAACAGTATTGAGCAGTTGATCTAATTGTTGGCATGGGGGGGCAGTTGATTGGATCAAAGCAGTAAAGAGTTACTGTGAAGTCTGATTTTTTTTCATGTGTGCCCAACTTTACATATCCATCTATGTTTTCTGAGCAAATTCTACTTACATTTTACATTACCGGTACTTACATTTTCCCTTTAATGCAGAGATTTACGCGAGTGAATTCACAAAGTTTATTTTTTGTAGCTCATCACCCAGGCCTTCAACCACCACAATAAACTTGCTTTAGCAGCTCAGGAGCAGAAGGATGCTGATCGGCAGGAGAGAGAGGCTGCAAGGCGAGAGCGTGAAGTCAAGAAAAAAGCAGCAGAAGTTGGAGAGTCCAGAATCACAGAGCTCACTGATGAAGAAGCAGAGAGACTACAAAAAGAGATTGACAAGGTTAACACTAAAAAATGAACACTGCCATCACTTTTATCATACTTCTTACAGTGCTAACATTTTAAAACACAATTTGAAAATAGAAAACAAAAAATAGAAAACTGATATTGAAGTAAAAGCAGAATTTATTAGATAGCTAACCATATTCTTCATCCCACAATGCCATTTGAACAAACCATATCTTTGAATGCCATTTTGTTTTATAAGTGGCTCTGAGAGCGCTGCTGCAGCAAGATACCTTTTTCTAAAAGGTTTCTGTACCCTGGCCTTTTATGTATTTAATATGATCAGATTAGCCGCTTGGAAGGCAAAACTGGATAAAGATCTGCTTGTTTGATGACCTTACCAAGTGAACAAACTTACCTGTGCATAACCAGAACTGTAGGCTAACTCAGTAATGACTTGGTATATGGTAATTGTTGGAAAATAAACATTAACGTAATAATATGCCCAATTGAAAAAAATCACACCTTAACAAAGGATGCATATTACATTTGTGTGCCATATTACATTTGTGTGCCAGTCCTATTTTTTTTAATTTTTTTTTATTCTGTTCCCCATAAATCTTTGTCATTTCTTTGAATGCCTGTATTTCTAGCTATCATGGCACTTAATCTGCCACACATCTGGCAGTTAAAGGGATTCTGTCATAATTTTATGGTATAGTTTTTATTACTAAATTTCACTGTGTACATTATTAGTAATTCATTCTACCATTTAAAATTTAAATGTATTGTTTCTCCTACACAATATAACTGAAGTTAGCCAGACGGACTTTTACTTTTGAGTTCTTTTCTCATATTTACCACTAGGTGGGGTCATGATAGCATTGTTTGCAATGCAGGTGTCAATGAGCCTGTTATCTGGTTACCTTACTGTTGTTCTGCTGATAGGCTGGTGTGTGTTTGTGTGTGTTGGGGGGTGGGTGATATCTTTCCGATTTGCAGTGCAGCAGTAAAAAATGACTGAAGTATATCAAAACACAAGTCACGTGATTGAGGGAAACTTGGAACATGTCTAACCCCATGTCAAATTTCAAACTTAAAGGAGAATTCAACCCACTAGGCGCAAAAATCCCTCCCCCCCCCCGGGCAAATGCCTCTAACTTGTTACTTACCCCTCCTTCTATGTCCTCTCCAGGGGAGTTCACGGCAGCCATCTTCTCCCAAACTCTCTTCTTCCTGTGTTCCCCGGCTCCTTACCGGCAAATGCCTCCAACTGCGCATGCGCCCGAAAGTCACAAAGTTTCCGATTCCAGAAACTTTGTGCGCAGTAGATCCTTACCAGTAAATGCCTGCTACTGTGCATGCGCCACCAAACGCCGGGGATTACAGGAAGAATAGCGCTCGGACGAAGATGACTGTCGTGAACTCCGCTGGAGAGGGCCTAGAAGGAGAGGTAAGTAACAAGTTAGGGCCATTTGCCCGGGGGGGGAAGGCCGGAGGGAGGGGGGCCTATGCAGGGGAGGGATTTTTGCGCCTAGGGGGTTGAATTCTCCTTTAAATATTAAAAGAAAAAAATTGTTTGCTTTTTTTGAAAGGATTGAATGGATTTCAAAGAAGGTTTCTGATAGAGGAGCTCAATTAACTGATGCATTTTGTAAAAACATGTTTTACCATGACTGAATCCTTTTAAGGAGTCAAAGGTATTAAGTATACAGTATAACCCCCCATTTTACATATTTCCGAGAACCATAAAAATATTGTGGGAAATCCTGTAAAATGTAAAATCGGGGAAATACATTTTGTGGGACCACAAAAACTGGTGTAAATAAGTATGTGAAATGAAGGTTTCTCTGTAATATATTCCTTGTATAGTTCTCAGGCATATTTATATACATCAATAACAATTTTTTCTTAAATGGAGCTGTATGTTTTCTTTTAATAAGGAATGCATCCTTTTTAGTTTAGAATCATATATGGCTTTTATGTAGCAGTAAAGCAAAGATAGGTTCGCTGTGCTGGATTAACAAGCGTTTGCCTAGAAAAGAGAAGAGAGGGACCCGATGGTGTGTTATCCTCTTTTAAAAGGGGTAGCATGTGATACAGAACTACTCACAGGAGATCAATGGGTTATTTCGCAAAATGACTGCTCTTGGCTTCAGTCGGTCTGATCGGCGTGGTAACCTGTCGGGAAAGAAACTCACATAGCGCAGAAGAGCTGGCTTGCGGATGCGGGAAGGCAGTTGGTATAAGCTTACCGGACACTGATGTTTATTGGCACTCTGAACCTGTGCTGGGAGCGGTCCTATGGCGCCTTCCTCCTGAGATTTTTTCGATCCGTTCGGCAGTGAGAGATCGATGGATTATTTTGCAAATTAACTGCTCGTAGCTTCAGTCTTCTGTTAGAGTCGGTCTGATCGGCGTGGTTACCTGTCGGGAAAAAACAGTAGACTGAAGCTACGAGCAGTTAATTTGCGAAATAATCCATCGATCTCTCACTGCCGAACGGATCGAAAAAATCTCAGGAGGAAGGCGCCATAGGACCGCTCCCAGCACAGGTTCAGAGTGCCAATAAACATCAGTGTCCGGTAAGCTTATACCAACTGCCTTCCCGCATCCGCAAGCCGGCTCTTCTGCGCTATGTGAGTTTCTTTCCCGACAGGTTACCACGCCGATCAGACCGACTGAAGCCAAGAGCAGTCATTTTGCGAAATAACCCATCGATCTCCTGTGAGTAGTTCTGTATCACACGCTACCCCTTTTAAAAGAGGATAACACACCATCGGGTCCCTCTCTTCTCTTTTCTAGGCAAACGCTTGTTAATCCAGCACAGCGCACCTATCTTTGCTTTATAGATTTTTCTTATGTGAATACGTGGATCCATTCTTCTTTCTGGTGCTGCTTAACCCCCTAAATACTCAGCAAGCGCGGACCTTCACTCCCCCTCTCCACATTTTTATGTAGCAGTGTTTCTGGAGATAGAAAACTAGCAGTTTCAGTGGGAAGCACCATGGATGTGGCCTAGGAATGGTATATCACTAATCTTCTTGTTTTTTTTTTTTTTTATACAATTTCTAGAGAAAATCTGCAACATAATGTGTTATATGACAATATTTTTGGAAATTTGTACACTGGCAGATAAAATATTGTCCCATGAGCCTTAAAGTACAGATAACTAGCATTTGAAACATTGATGTGATCTACCAATTATTTTTTATTTTTATCCACAAACCACTGCATAGTTTCATTGTAGGGTTTTTTTTTTAATTGCAGAACAAAGAGAGAGAAAATGCCAAAAATGAGACGGAGGAGAAGCCAGAGCCTGAGAAGGTAAGATCAGAGATGGAAAAATACAGATGTTTTTATGGAGAAATGTGGCCTCCACATGTGAGTGTACATTGAAGAAAATAATGGGGTGTAATTGGTGCTTTTGTATTCTGTAGAATGGAGAGGAAGAAGAGGAGGGGGAGGAAGATGAGAAAGATAAAGGAAAGCTCAAACCAAATTCAGGAAATGGAGCTGATCTTCCCCATTACCGCTGGACACAAACCCTCTCAGAGGTTGATGTAAGTGTTTGTGAAAATGCTACTGAATATTTAGTTGTATGTGGTGCCCATGGAACAGGCCTAGACATGGAACTAAACATTTACCTCACAGTTTTTTGTGGGCTTTTCTAGATTTTCTAACCCTAATTTTTTCTACCCCTTAAGTTTAACTTTTATTCTTTAATTCATGATGCCATGCTGCTTTCCCTGACAATTACATCCTAACATTAGTCTGTGTGCGTATTCTGTGTGCAAAATCACTGGCACAGATGAGTTACAACACATGACTAGGCAACCAACTGAGTACTACTGTTCAGTCAGAGCTGGATGCCAATACTCACTCTTTGTTCATACGATGTGCTTTGGTGCCTTTATATATTGCTGGAGGTTAGTAATTGCACTTCTGCCAGTATACTGTGCATGATGGTTGTACATTTATTATGCTGTTTTGTTTTTGGGGAGACTACAGCCCATCCTCTGCCTCTGCCTAGGAAGTCCAGTATACATACCTGTGCAATGTGCTAGGGGCCAAAATCTTTATTCATTTACTGAACTGGTACAGTTTGGCATTCTTTGTAAGTTATGCCATAAGCCTTTTGCAATCATAGGGCTTTTATCCATTTGGATATTAACATTGGATATGCCAGATTTGTGAACATATTCTGGAAATCACATATCCGTTTTTATCTGGGTGTGTAGTACATGCCATTTTTTTGTCCATTTAAATTAACGCTGACCAGACATATGCATTTTCACCACCAAATCCACTTTCCTCTTGAGGCAACTTTAAGAGATTTCTGGAGACTGAAGCAGCATATGGGTTTTACCACCAGCGATTCACATTATTGCTGGTGGAAAAGAGAATCATCATCTGCAGAAGCAGACATTTATCCTTGGCAATTAATCTCCTGGTCTGCCATTGCCCTAAAGGACTGACCGCGACAAATCTCCTCTTCTGTGGGTGACTAATCTCCTCTAATTCTTTTCCACCAGTGATTGAGTGAATCGCCAGTGGTAAAACATAGACTTTGTTTTTCTGAAGTTGCCTCAAGAGGAAACTTTCAGGCAACTTCAGAAAAACAAATCCACACATATGTTTTACCAACGGTGGGAAAGCATTTGGAGGAAATTAGTTGCCTGCAGAATTGGAGATTTGTTATGGACAACTAATCTTGTTGGGATGGGGATCAGTAATTTGTGAACAGCAAGCATTTTTTATTAAAAAAAAAAAAGTAAAATAAATCCAGTGACACACATAACAGATGTACACGTCACAGAAATGTATGTTAAAAAAGTTTGTTGTTTATAAAACAAATAAATAATACCTAAAAAAAAAAAGCAGCATAATTTTTTTTATACTGCCCCCATATATATATATATATATATATATATATATATATATATATATATATATATATATATATACTGTTCATGAAGAAGAAGAGCTAACCACGTTAAGTCAATACATTGTTCCTGATTTTTATTTGAAGTTAATTACACATAAAATGTTTTTTTTTGTTTTTTTTTTTTTTGCTGCTGTTCATGCTTTCATCATTGGTTTACCTGGTTGCACTGTGCAACCTGGCATGTTCAGCGACAGCCAAAGTAGTTTGTGCTATCTCGTTATAGTTCTGAGAAAGCAAAGAATGGAATATATTTTATTTTCTAAATGCACTCATTACATGTATTAAACATTTCGCTGTATCATCATTGTTGCACTTATTCACAAGTGATTCCATTTTATAAAGTAGTTTTGTAGATTTCAGTAGTGAAATGTGGTATTGCAAGTCACAAAGTGACCTTTTGCTTACAATATATACGAAAGAGGAACCAATGTATGCAGTGTATTAAATACATTAGATATTCTTACCACTGTGTACGGTGGGCCCGGGTGCACACGCCCCAGGCCTTCAGCAGAGGTAGCAAACACCAGGAGACATCAGAAGAGGCCTGCACAAGCCTGGACCCACAAAGTAGTAGAGCTGAAGTCCGATTGTAAAAGGTGTAAACGCACATTTTATTTTCCATAATTAAGAACCAAGGCCTGATGCGTTTCTAAAAAACAAAACTATCTAAAGCATACCTCCCAACTGTCCCTTTTTCTGTGGGACAGTCATGATTTTGACAGCTCAGCCCACAGTCTTGTGTGTTTTCCTGAAATCTCCAGTTTCTCTTTGATCTCCTGCACTGATGCCAGAAAAAGATATAAAAGTTTCTGAAACTTAATTAAAATAAGGGGCTTTTTGGCAGAGAGCCCAGAACATGGAGAATCTGCACTTCTAGTCATTTGTGAGAATTTAAGCTAAGCAAAGAGACCATTTAAGATAAGCAGGTCTCTTAAGGAAACTGTGACTCACAACTTAAGTGCAATTTCAGCTTCATTAGCATGACTGTTATAACACATAAAACATGGCCCTAAAACTTTCAGTAATATAGTTAAACTTTAATAACCTGACACATTTTGTAGAATGGACAAGGTAATAAGTGGGTGTGGCCATAAATTGGGCACGGTAAAAAAAATGTTTTGTCCCTGTTTACATTTTTCACATGTTGGGAAAAATGTTTTGTCCCTATTTACATTTTTCACATGTTGGGAGGTATGCTAAAGTAATAGATACTTTAAATTATAAGCTCAAATGAGGCAGGGATTGAATTTAATTATGTAGAATACCTGTAAATGGCTCATATAATATCCACTCTATATAAATAAATAGTCGCTGTTTTGGAAGAATTTGGTTTTAAAGATTGTTTTTTTTTCCAGCTGGCAATCATATCTGAATGATCTAATTCTCCCTTTTTAGATGATTGTACCATTCCCAGTTTCTTTTCGGCTCAAGGGGAAAGATGTGCAAGTGGATATCAAACGGCGTAGATTAACAGTTGGCCTTCGGGGACAAAAGCCAGTGCTAGATGGTGAACTGTTTAATGACATTAAGGTTGAGGAATGCTCATGGCTAATAGAGGATGGAAAAGTTGTAACTGTGCACCTGGAAAAGGTGAGTGGGTTTGCCTGTGTTACCTAAATTTCGTTTACTTTTCTGCTCTAGCTCATCCTTTGTGTGTACCCCTGCAGATCAACACAATGGAGTGGTGGAGCCGCATTGTCTTAACAGATCCTGAAATAAATACCAAGAAAATCAATCCAGAAAATTCCAAGGTATGTTGTGTATTCTTTCAAATAAATATAGATATAGAACAAAAAAATGATGTAATGGCTGTAGCAGTAAACTTGTGGGCAGAGAGCTGACGCTGACTACATGGCCTCTGTATATCCCCTGGACATTATATTTATTGATCAGAAGTTGTGTAAATCTGTGGGGTGCCATTTATTTTTTATCAACCAGTATATTAATGCACTAACATTTTAACGGAAATCCTAAAATGTCTCCATGCTTACATAAAATGTATGTTATTTATCAAATTTGTTTATCAAATAAATATAAATATCGAATAAAAAATAGATATATATGAAATTTGAAAACATTTTAAAAAACCTCAAATGTTTATTACTAAAAAATCCAAATATAAAAACCTTGACTGAACATAATTTTTTGTGCAAAAAAAATTAAAAATGTGGTAAGAATTTAAATTTAAAGACTGTAAATGTTCACTATTTCCCTTCTTGCATGGTTTTTAAACTTCACTATTTGGTTTTAATTGAGAGTTCCCATTTCAAAAACAACAGGACCTGTGGTTCAGGATGCCTCGACTTGTTCTTCCTGTATTTACCCTGCAGGGAGAAAATTAGCAGGCAAGAGTTCAGTGTTTTATCTGTAGAAATCATTCACCTGGAGGCTGCCACATTGTTCCTGTTGAACCTGAAAGTCTCTCATACTAGTAGCATTTTCACAGAACACTGGGTAAGGGAGCAGACAACCTTCAAGGGACTAATTAGTACAAAATAAATTCTTGCCAGTGTTATGTTCATTCATCCTGTGTCTGTTGGTTCCGATGCAGAGATGTACCTGCTTTTATCTTGTGATGAAACTGCCAGCAAGATTTTTGTGTAAATCTTGCATAATTCTGTACCTATATTTTATTAGTAATAATCAATGTTAGAGCATGTGTTCAGGTGTCATAGATAGTCAGGTTCTTAGCCTCAAAACTATAGGCCTGGTAGTTTGATGTCAGTGGTAGGAAAGCTATTTGAAGGGGTATGATACTTCATTGCAAGTCATAATACTATGAGTTTGCACCAGCATGGTTATGTGTAACTAATCATGCCAGACTAATTTAATCACCTTTTGTGAGGCGGTAAGCAGGAACCTTGCCTCTGTGATGGCAGTGGATGTTATTTACTTGGACCTTGCTAATGCATTTGATATTGTGCTACACAGAGCAGCACTATTAACTGATGCATTTTGAAAAAAAAAAACATTTTTCTCTAGTCGGCCCTCCTGTCAGTGCAGATGTTGTGGGTTATGTTATCCTTCACCTCTGGAGGCAGGACAGAAAACTTTTGACTCCTAGCCCCTCCTCCTGCTTATATGAGCTGGCTCCACCTTCTCTCCTCAGTTCTTTGTCCTGCCTCAGGAGGACAGGAGGTTTTATTTTTATTTATTTATTTTTTTCTGTATTTCTTTATTTTTATTCTCCTTATTCACAGCATGTGTTGGATTTTCAACACCTACGGGACACACAGAGCTGTCCAGAAGGTGCAACAGAGACTCACTGAGCCGTTCCTGCTTCACAAGGCAGTGAGGAAACAGGCACAGTGATGTCTCAGCTAGCCACACGTGATATGCCGAGCTATCACAGGCTCACAGCCTTTTAGGGTACACAGAGCTACCTGCAGTTTTTACTTAGGCTGGTGACAACATCTCACCCCTTCCCCACTTAAGACAGGAGAACCTGGGAAATCAATGGGCAGTGTGCTGGTGAGCCTACACCGTCGTTGTTACGGCAAACTACAGGGCACATGATGACAAGGGAGTTGCAGGATCCCATACTTGGTCGGCTCTTACCAAGCTTCATTGCATGCTTGCTGTTTAGCCAGTATGCGCGGTCAGTCCATGCGGCTGAACATGGGCAGGTTGATAGGGGATTCGAGCGGTTGCTTAATAACGCGTGGCGCACATTTTAGAACACGCCAAAACTAGGTAACTTTTCGCGTTGTTCCACAAGCGCACTGACGTCATCGGTAACCGGCATCTACACACGCTCATCAGACAGCGTGTATTAGCTGTACCAGCGCAACTGAACACATTGCTATCCTGCATGCGCCCTAATCTACACGTGGCACTGAGCGGTGATACAAGCAATACATACTGCACAGGCTAATTCACAGAATACAGTCACTGGGTGAGTGCACATCGACTTTATTTAATCACCTTAATTCCAAGACATCATGGAAAAGGCTGACTCTTTAAAAGAACTAAGGGCAGATATTCAGTCGGCTAGAAGGACAAAGAAGCCAGATAAAATACCAAAATGCACAACCTGCAGGCATTCTTTGAGGAAGTCTGAGAGAATTTATTGCTCTGACTGCAAGCTGAACACAAAATCTGTAGATGTACAGGGACCACCCATTTTATCCCCACAAGCCGATTTATTACAATCAATAGAAGATCCCCCTTCTATATCAAATGCAGATGACAAGGCCATCTCCTGGCCCAATTATACCAGTATTCACACACCACCTCAGCCTCGCACAAATGATTCCATGGAATCTGCCACAACCCAGCCCTCCAGCACAAGTACCACCACAGTTTGGGGAATTTTGGCAAAGGATAATGAAATCCACTCAGCCATTTCCCACTGGACCGTCTGTTAATACACAAACGGTTAAACATACAAAGAAGCGTAAGGCAGCACAGCCTGTGAAGCCAAGCCCTTTTCAGAGTCTGAAGAAGAATCCAGACTCAGACAGGGAGGAGCCCCTGTATCCAGATAAAGATACATCTGATCAATTACAATCTACTACTGATACAGATTCAGAGGATGAAAAAAACATTACTGCTAACCCGGAGGTGTCAAAAAGACTACTTCTGGAGATGCTGCAAACACTTGAAATTAAAGATGAGGCAGTCGCCCTTTCCAAAGCCGACAAATTACTAGGTGTTCAGAAAAAATCGAAATCCGATATTCAGTTCGATCACACAAGCCATTGAAACTGAATGGAACCAACCGGAGAGGCACATTGCTTTAACTCAAAGGTTCTTTAAGACATAGCCTATACCAGATGACCACCAAAAAAGGTGGGACAAGGCCCCAAGAGTGGATTCCGCGGTTGCCTGTCTATCTAGACATACAGCATTACCGGCAGAGGAAGTAGCTTTCAAGGATCCTTTAGATCGCCACATGGAATCCACTAAGGCTACAGCAAACGCTGAAGTCACAAGACGAGCCTTATGGCTAAAGCACTGGTCCGAAGACACGGCATCAAAAGTGAGACTGCTATCTCTACGATCTACAGGTGATTCCCTTTTCAGACCTGACCTTAAGCAAATCATTGCAGAAGTAACTGGAGGAAAGAGTACTTTTCCCATGGGGAAGAAACAAACATTTGACAATTCCAGTAAATTCTCAAATAGAAAAAGTTGGTCATAACAAACCAGACCCTTTCATCCCTTTCGGTCCAGTTTCAGAACGGATTCCACCGATCAGTCAAATAAATGCATCAGGTCTACCTGGCACCAACAAACTCGTCCCAATATCAAAAAGATGACTCTCGGCAGAACTACATCGGCCTGACTCAGCCCAACAACAATCAGTCCAATCACTGTTGCGGGCAGAAGTTATACAAGAAGTTCCACAATCCCAGAGGTTTCGAGCTTTTCACTCCAATCTTTTTCTTGTCAGAAAGAAAGACCGGTGCCAAACCTCAAGTCTCTCAACACATTAGTATCCAATCAGAAATTCAGAATGGAATCTGTTCGGTCAATAATAGCGAATATGGAACCAAACTGCTTCATGACAACCATAGACCTACAAGATGCCTACCTCCACGTGCCCATTAAACCCCGAATCCCGCAAATACCTCCGATTCGCCATAGGCGACCACCATTACCAATTTATGGCCTTGCACTTTGGACCTTTGTACTGCGCCACGTGTTTTGTGTTTTTACCAAAGTATTAACACCACTGATAGCCTACCTCAGGGCACTGGGGATAAAAATTCTACCCTATCTGGACGACCTGCTCATCACGGCACCCTCTGCAGCTCAGGCAGCCACAGACACTAAAACCTGCCTACGGGTTTTGACACAGCACAGTTGGCTGATAAACTTTCGAAAAAGTGCTCTACACCCAACTCAGATCATCCAATTTTTGGGTCTCAACTTCAACTCCCTCTTACAGAGAGTATTCTTACCACAAGACAAGATAGACAGATTAATTCAGGCAAACACAGTTTTACAGAGGTCACAGGCAGTCTCTGCGTCCATTGGGGTTTATGGTATCCGCTCTAGAAGCAATTCCCTTCTCCAGATTCCATTGGGTCCACTTCAGAACAATTTTCTGAGCAAGTGGAACAAGAACCACAAGGATTTACAACAACTTATCACCATCTCCCACACGCCCAATCAGAGCTTGAGATGGTGGATGGATCCAGCCAATCTCCACAAAGGCAAAATCTGGGCTCCCGACCACTGGGAAATCGTGACCACAGATGCCAGCCTCAAGGGCTGGGGAGCGGTATACCGCAACCATACGCTACAAGGCTCATGGACGCCAGCCGAAAGGTCGTTACCCATCTATATTTTGGAACTCAGAGCGATCGCCTTAGCACTAGAGGGCTGGACACCTCTTTTACAATCACTGGCAGTCCGACTACAATCCGGCATATATCAACAAACAAGGGGGCACACGAAGCAAACTAGCCATGCAGGAAATGACCAGGATCTTAAAATGGGCAAAGCTCACAGTGACCAATTTGTCAGCAGTATTCATCCCAGGGATACTGAACTGGGAAGCAGATTATCTCAGCAGAACAACACTCGACCAGGGAGAGTGGGCACTCAACGACGAAGTGTTTCACCAACTAGTGCCCAGGTGGGGCATGCCACAGATCGACATGTTAGCCTCAAGACAAAACACCAAACTGACACTTTACTGTGCCAGAACAAGGGATCCAGGGGCGGCGTCCGTTAGTCATCCCTTGGAATTTTCACCTTGCTATTCTTCCCAGGGTCATCAGGAAAATAAAGCAAAGAAGCAACACCACCACCATCCTCTTAGCTCCTGACTGGCCAAACAGAGTGTGGTACATAGATTAAATCCGACTATCCATATCCAAGCCTTGGCGGTTGCCGGACCATCCCAACTTACTCACTCAGTGTCCAATCAATCATCCCAACTTATAATTACTCTGTTTGACGGCGTGGCTCTTGAGTCCGAATGGTGGGACCAACAAGGGTACTCACAGAATGCAATAGACATTTTGCTTCAGGGACACAAAAAATCCACAACAAGAACATATTACAGAGTGTGGAGAACTTTCCTAGCTTGGTGCCTTCAACAAGGGTTTCACTGGGAAAATAGATCCCCATACGTTGTAGTTAAGTTTCTCACAGACGCCTTCCAAAAAGTTTTAGCGTTACGCAAACTTAAAACACAAGTATCAGCTTTGTCAGTCTTAACCCATAACCGTTGGGCGGACACAGCAGAAATTCAACAATTCTTTAAGGGCGTAGCAAGAAAACGCCCTCAACCTGGGATCTTCCACTGGTGCTGAATGCTTTACAAAGGCCTCCCTTTGAGCCACTTGGATCTTGTGACCTTAAATGTTATCTCTTAAAGTTGTGTTTCTAGTTGCCATCACATCAGCGAAACGGGTATCAGAATTAGCTGCTTTTTCCTGCAAAGAACCTTGGATTTCCTTTCATGCTGATAAGGTAGTACTTCGGACTGGGCAAGGGTTCCTCCCTAAAGTAGTGTCCTACTTCCATATAAATCAGGACATTGTATTTATTACCTTCCTTCTGTCCCAAACCGGCTAACGACACACACTTGATGTAGTCAGAGCCCTTAGGATTTACATTAAGAGGTCATCGGCTTACCAATGTTCTGACAATCTGTTTGTCTCCTATGTAGTATCACACAAAGGACTAGCAATTTCAAAGAGGACAATTGCCAGATGGCTTGTAGAGACTATAAACATAGCCCGTGACGATCAAAAAAAAAAGCCCAGACCGCTTGCAGTGAAGGCTCACTCTACAAGGCATAGAGTACATCTTGGGCACTTCAAAACATGGCAACTGCAGAACAAATCTGCAAAGCAGCCACTTGGGCTTCACCAAACACTTTTATTAAGTTTTACAAGTTAAATGTTTTTGCTTCTCAATCGGCTGTGTTTGGCTGTAAAGTTCTTCAAGCTGCAGTAGCACAATGAGTAGGCACGCAGTTCACAGTTATACCCGCCTTGATAAAGGGACAGCTTTTGGATGTCTCACAACGTCTGTACTGACAGGAGGGCCGACTAGAGAAAAAGGGGTTTTGTACTTACCGGAAAAACCCTTTCTAGTAGGGCCGAACTGTCAGTGCAGTAAGTCCCACCCAGGCTGATTTTAGTATGGGTACCGGACATCTTTCTCGCTATCTTTCTACCTGTTCTCTCTTGCTCTTCTTTCTATCTATGATGTCTCCACCAGCAAAAGAACTGAGGAGAGAAGGTGGAGCCAGCTCATATAAGCAGGAGGAGGGGCTAGAAGTCAACAATTTTCTGTCCTGCCTCCAGAGGTGAAGGATAACATAACCCACATTTCCAGTAAGTACAAAACCCCCTTTTCCCATGACAGTATCCCTAAGGAATGTTGGCCTGGAACAAAGTATTTGCACCTGGATATTTTTTTTTATATAAACAATACTAGTGAAGCAAGCACAACCGTTTTACCAGTACTAGAAAATATTCAGAAGCATTTCAATCAACCACTGAAATAAGCAAGCAACAGGTAGGGAGCCCTTAAACCAAATCACTTGCTCACATACTCTCTTCATTCTATCATACCAACAGATCACACACGCTTACCAGTGCATGGCAATACTGCATTATATTTTTACTTTAAAACGCTTTCCCTTTTTGACATTACTGTTCCTATAAAGGAACAGTAACATCAAAAAATAAGTGTTTTAAAGTAGTAAATATAATGCAGTATTGCCACTGATGGTGCTGGCCCTCAGTTGACCCAGTCAGGTCCCTTAACAACAGCAAACTATTTTGAACGGATGAATGATGAAGCTTCATTTTCAGAACATTGACAGTTGAATTAATGTATGAACTTTTTTTTTTACTAACCACATTGCTAGTGGAGAGAGTGACTTGAGAGAACACAAGAAGAATAGCTTTTCGCTATAATTAAGAAAAGCATTTTTTACTTTTATCTCCCATATTCTGTTTGCTTCCCCAGCTCTCTGATTTAGATGGGGAGACCCGCAGTATGGTGGAAAAGATGATGTATGACCAAAGGCAAAAATCAATGGGACTTCCAACTTCAGATGAGCAGAAAAAACAAGATATAATGAAAAAGTAAGTATGAAATGACAGGTGTAGATCTCTTCAGGGGGTGCCCAAACTTTGTTACCCTGGGATCTACTCTCGACACCTGGCCACCATCAGATCTACCTTGATAAAAATAGTGCGCTCTCCTAAGGAAGATTGCAGACTCCCCTGTATTGTGCAATTTCATGTTCAAATACCCCAGAACTCATAGAAGGGTAGCAATTTAATGTATAACTACCCCCAGAACTCACAGCCAGATGGCACAGTGTCAAATTCTGACCCCGAGAGGTGATAGCAAAATTTCATATATAAATACCCCCAGAAGTCCGCAGTGACAGATTCACAGAAGGCAAAGAAAGAGTTAATAGTCACTTTGAGCTAAACAAATGTGTGTAATAAATGAGTTGTGGGGGGGTGGTGGGGGTAGGGGTGGGGAGTGCCAGCAGGCAGTACAAGTAATAAAAACTTCTTACCGTTGTACTGCTGCACTTATCAGTTCGGGGGGGGGGGGGGAAATCTGCAGTGTAGCCCTCAGTGCTCATCCCTCCCTTCGTGCTCCGCTCTCCCTCCCATCCTTCGTGCTGTGATGTGCTGCAAGCCCACCTTCCCATACTTCGTCCTGTGATCCCGCCCTCTCTCCCATTGTTTGTGCTGTGAGCCCGCCTTCCCATCCTTCGTCCTGTACTGTGATCCTGCCCTCCTCTCATTCTTTGTGCTGTGATTCCGCCCTCCCTCCCATCCGTGGTGCTGTGATCCCGCCCGCCCTCCCTCCCTCCCTCCCTCCCTCTCATCCTTCGGGCTGTCCTGTGATCCCACCCTCTCTCCCATCCTTTGTGTTGTGATCCCGCCCTCCCTCTCATCCTTCATACGGCCGAGCCCATGCAGCCCTACCGCCCTACCTAGCTCACTCCCAACACCGGGCCCCAGGTCGTGGTCTACCAGGAACATTACCGGGATCTACTGGTTGACCGCGATCGACGTCCTAGGCACCCCTTATCTAGGTGAAAAAGTAGTGTACTGACACTGCTTTGTACTGACCTATAATGTCAGTACAAAGCAATTATATGACAGTGAAGTGGTTATTGTCTTGAAACAAAAGATAGTTGCCTTTCAGTCTATACAAAAATACATTGCAGGCTTTTTACTTGCCATTTTAAGCTCAGAGTAGCTCCCTGCTGTGTCCTGTGACAAAGTGTGATGAGGAGACCCAATTAATTCATAATGTTGCTTTTCTCATAGTGAGAGAGAGAGAGTGTGTGTGTGTCTCCAATATATTTAACTTGCTTTTTTCATGTATGTCCTTGTTTAGTCTATAATTATGTTTTATTGCAGGTTCATGGAACAACACCCAGAAATGGACTTCTCCAAGGCAAAGTTTAGTTGAAACTATACCCAAAGGCTAGGTCTTTACTCATGTATCTTCTCCAAAAGTATGAAAATACAAGGTTCATTACAAGTATCTATTTAATGATTCTGCTTCTCCACCCACTGTAATGTTTTCTGAATACATTGTATTAAAACTTTCACATATTCCACATACCATTTCCTCTATTTATTTGTGAAATACCAAAACCTATATTAGAAGGTGGGCTGTACAGTAAGAGAGCTGCACAAAAGCTACATTCTGACCTTTCCACAGTCAGGTCATGTAGAAACCTGGCCTTTCCTTTTCCTGCTTAAAGACATACTTCCTTTCTTGCGGCATCACTACCAACAAGGCTATCATGTGCAAGTTCCCAATTTTGAAGTGTACAGTCAAAATATTCTTTCAACAGGTGAAAGTAATATGGGAAAAAATAGATCCATCTGCAAGTTCTTTAAAGTGTCTATATATGAAAAAAAAAATCCACGTGAGCATGGCATTAAAAATCCCACTGAAACGTTCATACAACAAACATTATGTATTTCAGTCCTGTTCCCTAAAATATTCCAAAAAAAGTCCCCCCAATCTGCACAAACAGTAAATCAGAATCTGGGCAGCAGGATTGCAGTACAATGAGACAAAAGGCTGTGTCCTTATCCTTTTGAAAGGCACTTGAATCCTGTGTTTAATATTGCACTTCATCAAGAGTCCCATTATGTACATCAGAGTGGCACTCTATTTCGATCAGCACCTCCATTTAGATGATCCTGCTCTACAGTCTTCAGTAGTTAACAATATACTTTTAGCAGAGGTGTTCCTGAAGAATCGGTCTCTGTGTCTTGTAGAGAATCATCTTTCAACAAAGGTGTCCCTGTAAAGAGTAACAAATAAAATAAAAAAAAAGCCAGTTAAAGTGTATTCGTAATGCAGACTCTTGTGATCACTCAGCCACAAAAGAAAAAAAAATTAACAGGAGAGCCACTTCACACCTTTCATTTATACTAATGTTTCAAACATTTTCTTTTTACTATCCATTCTGAAATGAAACCTTGTGACATTTAAATATAAAAGATGTATATAATTAATGGCTATTACTAACATACTTCGTTTGTGGCACCGGTGGAAAAGCTTGACTAAGAAATATGCTAGAAATAATGTCGTTTGACCAGAGGGCTTCATGTTGAAGTGAAGTGGTACAGCAATAATTTAACAATAAATGTATTTGCCCCCATTTTTCTGAAAATAATCTCCCTAGTGTCATAAGCACTGCCCAAGCTAAGTGAGCAATTATTTGACCAATAGGAGGCCAGACTGAAAAGCCTAATGACAATATAGAAGGCATGGATCTTCACTTTAAGGCAAATGCCACACAGGGCTGATTCTTTGCTGCCATATGCCTTCTTCCTTGCATGCACCCAAAACCATTGCATTAGCTCAGGAGCAGGCACATGTGGGGAGGATTTTGGAATTGAAACCCACCATGCTTGTCTGCACATGCACTGTGCTGCTGTCTGTTACTGTGCAGCCCTCAGTTACCTGAGCTTAGGGACCAACTCCCAATAGACTGTGTATATAGACTATAAACATCATTATAAAAGGCTTATCCGTAATTAATTCAGATCACATGGCAGTTCTGAAGCCAGAGTAAATTAAATCAAATTATCAGCTTCTATGACAGGCAAACCGTATTTTATGCTATATTCACCAAACTTAACCTGTCACCCAGAGCACACAGAGCACACTGAGTGTCAGTGACCCTCCTTGCATAATCCAAGATGGGAAACTCCTGCGCAGAACTAGATCTAGAGCGGCTATTATCGGATATAGAGATGCTGAACAATTAGCAGTAAGTTCAGTATACAGAAAAATGTGCCATTACCCTTATGTATATTTCTTAGTGTTTGTCTAAGACTCTAATGTGCAAGAGACACTCCCATCACCCTGTGCTCAAAAGGAATATATATGTGAGCCTATCCACAATCCATGTGACAAAAAAAAGAGTGTGCACAAACAACTGTGTCACCTGTTTCTTTATACAGCATATTCACTGAGGACGGTCAGGGGACAAATGCCTAACCCTTTCTTTTGGAAAGAACAAGAAATGGCACAATCAAAAGGGACAGACCAGTATTTGCACATTGAGCATATTTTTACTCATATACATTAACACAATAAACATGGGTTAACATGTTCTATTAAAGCATACTTTAAAACACAGCATCTTAACCGCAAGGACACTGTTAAACCATGTAAGAGTTGGGTATTTTAAAGGGATACGGTCATGGGAAAAAAGATTTTTTTCAAAATGAATCAGTTAATAGTGCTGCTCCAGCAGAATTCTGCACTGAAATCCGTTTCTCAAAAGAGCAAACAGATTTTTTTATATTCAATTTAGAAATGTGACATGGGGCTAGACATATTGTCAATTTCCCAGCTGCCCCAAGTCATGTGACTTGTGCTCTGATAAACTTCAATCACTCTTTACTGCTGTACTGCAAGTTGGAGTGATATCACCCCCTCCCTTCCCCCCCCCCCCCCCAGCAGCCAAACAAAAGAACAATGGGAAGGTAACCAGATAACAGCTCCCTAACACAAGATAACAGCTGCCTGGTAGATCTAAGAACAGCACTCAATAGTAAAAACCAATGTCCCACTGAGACTCCTTCAGTTACATTGAGAAGGAAAAACAGCAGCCTGCCAGAAAGCATTTCTCTCCTAAAGTGCAGGCACAAGTCACATGACCAGGGGCAGCTGGGAAATTGACAAAATGTCTAGCCCCATGTCAGATTTCAAAATTGAATATAAAAAAATCTGTTTGCTCCTTTGAGAAATGGATTTCAGTGCAGAAGCATGCTGGAGTAGCACTATTCACTGATGTGTTTTGAAAAAAAACATGTTTTCCGATGACAGGATCCATTTAAGTTTCCTTTTTAGCCCATTCCTCCTCACTCTGGATCCATTTAAAGCAGAAGCAAAGCTACAGAACCATTTTATTGCCAATAGATTAGCTGAAATAGTGCAAGATAGAATGCTATATTTATTCTGTAGAATGATTTACCATACCTGAGTAAAAAAAGCTCTAGAAGCGCTTTTTGTTTAGGATAGCAGCTGCAGTATTAGCTTGGTGTGACATCACTTCCTACCTGAGTCTCTCCCTGCTCACTTATAGCTCTGGGCTCAGATTACAGCGGGGGGGGGGGGGGAGAGGAGCAAACTGAGCATGCTCACGCCCGAGGCAAGGAGGTTTAAGCTGAAGGCAGGAAATCTGATGCAGAAGTCCATATGTACACAATAGATGGAAAGAAATGCAGTGTTTCTTTTAACAGAGGACTTGGAGCAGCACTACTTTGAGGGTTTACGGGTATATTTAAGTGGACCTTTCTGATAAGGCTTACTTCGTTTTAACCTTTCCTTCTCCTTTAATGCATGTCTGCTTTTGTAAAGCAAACCTTGTCAGAGGCAGCCTCAGAGTTTCATAAAATGGGCATTGTATGTTTATGCCCACACAGTATTTATGTGGATACCCCAAAACAATAGATGCTGAAAACTGCTTTCCAAGGTTATATAGCCAGATGGGTGACTGTTGTTGCATTTAGCTCTCAAAAATGCTTGCCTACTACTGCAATGCAGAAATGTGCCAGATAAAATACTGTTGCTACCTGCATTCTACAAACAGAAAATTAGGGGCATATTCATATTCTGGCATTAAGAGGCATTTGCTTGAACAAAAACATAAGTAACAAATAAGCTCTGTCACACAAAGCATTCTCTATCTTGGCTGAAAACACACCAATACAGTGACTTCTGCCTTTCAGAAAGTGTGTTTTAGCATTCAAGTCTCTACTTAAGCAAGCCACCTTGTTGATCTATCTGAGCTGGTCATGAAAATGCTGTGCGTGACATGGCTACATTTTACACCATTTTGCTCCATTTTGGTTTATATTAACCTCACACTGAACATTTCTTTAGATGTTTTATCACCTTTCACATAAATCAGATCAGAATGCCATTTATAGGTTTCTAGACACCCACTGAGCTGAAAAGCATTGTACAAAATAATAAGACCTGAAAATCAACAGTATAAAAAGGCTTTAAGGCTTTCTACTGAAACTTCAGATTATATCTATCACTACTGGTCAGTGTTTTGTTTGGTTTTTCCCTATAAGGCACTGCAAAAGAGCTATTTATTCCCAGAAGCCGCAGTATAAATTAAGTGTGTGATGTTACATTATGCTCTTTCTTCTGTGCCTTAGTAACAGTTGCTTTTGTGAGGTGTTTAGGGAAAAGTCATACTGTATGCTGATTTTTAGTAGCTTGTGTAATGTCTACCAATAATGGGAGGGGGGAGGCTAATGTTTATTTATTCAAGGGAATCTAATGTAGTGCCTGAACACAGTACGTATAACAATTTTATTTTACTTGCATTATTCAACTGATGAGGTTTCTATGAATGTTTCTATGGATGCTTCTATGCATCTGAATTGCATTTTGACTAATAAAAGCCAAGCTTTAACTTATACGAGTGTTAAAAATGAATATACCCTTTCATCTCTTTTTGTATAAGTCTATATCTCATTACCCCACTCAATATTTAATGAAAGGGCATAGTTTGTCCAGGTGTAGAAACTTATAGCAACCAAGTGCCAAGAACCAAGTTCTTTTAAACAGGTGCCCAGTTAATGCTATCTGCCGATAGCTTACTGTGGGTGACTGGACCAAACTTTGCACCTTTTATTACATATCCCTATTAAAGTTAAAGCTATTTACAGCTAAATGTTATGGCCAATAATTCTGTATCTTTGCAGAATGTAACGTGTTATATTCTGTTAATACATAATGTGTAGTTCCAGAGTTTGTCCTACTTTGAGGAAAATGATGTATCTTGTAAATTTAAGACAGGCTATTGTACCAGTGTCGATTCCAGTGGTGCTCTGCCCAACATAATAGCATGTGGACTATTAAGAAAAATTGGCAGTACTGGACCAGTGAGTCAGATCGCTATGTGGATAGATGTGCAGTCTCAAACTGTACCAACCCCATTCTGCACATGTAAAGAACTCTTTTTTTTTGGGGGTTTTTTTTTATTGTAGTTATTGTTTAGGTTTGGAAATGGTCCAAACTGATCATTAGGAACAAATGGTGCATAGAGCAAGCTTTACTTCTCTTTACGAAAAGACAAAGCATTTATCATCTATTTCATTCACCGATTACATATTGAAACACATCCTTCTGTGAAATGAGCATATTAGAAGTCACCAAGCAGTTCTGTGACTATATAAAGTACAGAACTTAAAAGTGACTTTTGCTAGCTTGAAATTTTTTAGCACTGGTGTATTACTTTTACAATACAAAATATATAGATAAAACAGAGCGGAATTATTAGCAATAACAGGCATTTGCAATGCAGATAATTCAGATCATTTAAGAAATTAGCATTTCAGGGGAACTACACCTAGAAATAGACCCTGGCACTGAGTGCTGCCGCAATAATTAGCTATACTGCACTATTTTTTTTTTCTCTCTGTTCAATATATCCTTTTTGGAGATTTTTTGACTGCAGCTGAAAGACTGTGCGAGGAAAGTTAATCTAAAAGACTGATTTTTATCTTATATTTTTTGTATCTTTTGCTTATTTCAGGGAGACAATTGTAGTAGAAGACTATTGGCACAGAATTTCATTTTTGGAACGAAGTGGGTAGTTGAAACCTATATTCATCTGTCTTTGATATCACATCACAAGGATATACTGTATTTTTTGGATATTGTGTTTTCTAAAACATGTGTTACACACAATTAAAAACACAGAACGTCTATGTACCTGGTGTGCTGTATCTCCTCATGTTTCTTGCTTTGAGGTCTGATGTTGTCTCTTCTGATATCTGTACATCCAGATCTGTAAGTGAAATCAGGAGAGGGATAAGACTAGGAGAAGTTGATGGAAAAAATGAAAGCATAGGCAGGGCTGTGGAGATTTTTGGTTTAATTTTAAACCAAAATCAAATTACATTAACTAAAACAACTTATATATTAATTGAACCTTCTGTCATAGCCTCCACATAATCAATTAAATCTGATTTTATCATTTCCATTGCTTGTATTTAAAGTTATTAGGAGTCGGAACAATTTTAATATTTTATTCTTATCACATCCGAACGAAATTATGAAAGATGTTTTCCTGTATGCTCATCTGTTGCAAAAAATAAACTACTGCCCTGTCAACCAAAACTTCCATGACTTTCAACTGAGATTTAGTTGATGCACTGTATGACTTGGGCAGCAAAAAATAAAGCTACTTTTTATATAAAAAGAAAAAAAATTATCATATGCATAATGTATAAATTAACAAGTATGGTATCCTATATGAAACCTTTATTAATGACTGGCCTTTTCATCCCACCTCCACTATTCAGCCATGTATCACAGCCCTTCTTGTGGAATTGCATTTTGGCTCCCTCGCATAGTATGTGCCCCTCTCAGGTCTCATGAGTACAAAAGCAGTCATTCGTTTTTAGTGATACAGCCTGACTCACATAAACCTGAAACAAGTATCTGTGGGTCCCTTGTTGCCTGGAACCTCTTAGGAGGTAAGAAGCAAATATTGGATAAAGAGAAAAATGTATTGGGGTAAATAAGGTGTTTCTTGAAGCACATATGAAAGTACCTATGAAGTATTACAAAATGGAGTTATAATTTGTGATTTGTAGCTACTGCTTCCCTGCCGCAGATCCTGGGTGTGTGGAATTTTCTATGTGTTTGTTTTGTAAATGTCTAACTTTGAGGACTTTATTCCAGATTGAAAGGGTCTTTATATATGTCCATCATAAACGGGATGAGCATCAATTATAATCTGTAATATATGTCCTTGGATGCTAAAGCCCACCAACAAAACACATTTTTACACACCATCCTGGCTTGTCAGTCCAGACTCGTGCATGGTGTCATTGCCACTGTCTGGTGCCTTGCCACCATTCCGGCTATTATTCTGCTGGCCTCCATAGCCCTTTTCTCCCCCACGTTGACGAACTTTACGAGTGCTGATACGAATAATTCCTCGCACCAGCCGACATTCTGCATCCTGCTCTTCCAGTTGGTAATCCTGTGTCAGACTGTTAATCAAATCTGTTATCATGCCGCTCTTCTCCAAGAAAACAGTTTCTGAGGTACACCTTGCTAGTTCATCAATTTGATGGAGACTGAACAGTTCAGTCAGCTTGTGCCATATCAAAACATCTATTTCTGCACTGGACATGGAGCTGCTCCACCTTGAAAGTTCAGGATCAGACTCCTGCAATGAATAGTAGTCACCTGCGGAGCTACGAGGGGCAAGCTGTGAAACAGAAGTGGTGTAGTCTTTTGTAGCATCTGTTTCTGTTTTGACTGGACATGGCTGCTTGTTGTAAACAGGAACCCCCAATAGCTTAACATCTGGATAACTAAAGCTGTTACCAAGCCCAGCTTTCTTGCCCCTTTCAATAGCACGGGGAGGATGAGGGCTTCCAGCAGAATGACCATTGTGGGGTCCGATATCCCTGTTTTCCAGGGGGTATGTAATATATATATCAGGGTCTTTTTGAAGGCAGCGACTGCAAGATACCACATAACACAAAACAGCTTTATAGGCAGCCCATGCTCCACAGAGTGAAGGGCAGCAGGGTGGCTCCTCGGGAGGAGATTCAGCAGAACCTGAAATGAACGTTATGTCTTCTGGGGGGCTCTTTCGTCTGGAGGTAGACTTGTTTGCCGGTGGCGTTGGTGAGGTTCGATGGGCTGAAGAATGGTTATTAAGGGGTGATATCCGGCCACGTGTGGCAGCCACCGGGTTGGGTCGGGACATTGCTTCACATGCAGGACCTGCCAGTGAAACAAAATATATTCTGTATTATTTTATAAAAAAATATGGAAAGTTTCTGCATGCATTCAAATGTTCACAAGAGTACTTGGTTCTTACAAGCAATGAGACGTTTTCCGTTTAGCTTATCACTATTTTTACTTTAGCAACAAAACGCTCATTTTAGTTCTCCCCTGGGGGTAGCACCAACAACAGAGTCTGTAAAGCTCTACAGCTCATGCACATTATTCAGCTGCTGCCAAACTATTTGGAGCTTAATTTTTACATGTATGAGAGAGGAGGGAAACTTGTGCCTGCGTCGGAACTTGAATAGTTACTATACAAAAAAACACCCAACCAGTGCCCCTGTCGCTACTATCGTTCCCATCATCCCTATAGAGCCGACGCCTGGTTAAAGAACAACCTGGAGAAGGGGGGGGGGAGTGCCGCGGGTCACTCACACGCTGAATCGATTTAATCTTATCGCCTACCGCTCGACTCTGCTGCTTTTCTTAACACAGGCCGCAGTCCCGGATCGCTGCTTAAACGTCCAGCATAGCCGTTTACACCCCGCTCCTTGATTCCTGCCAGACAGGTAACCCCCGACGTCACAAGTCTCGTCTCGCTTCTCGCAAGACTGTGGTGTCACGACGAATACAGGTGAGACACCTTAAGGGAGTGACGCGAAGTTCTTCAGTGTTGCATAATAATAAGATGCAGGTAGGTTAGACTGTTGTGTGTGTGCGTGCGTCCGCGCTCGCAGCATTTTTTCCTGTGCTCCTACTTCGTATTTTCCCTCAGCTCACATTATTGATGTAGTTAATTATAATGTATTCTCACTTGTGCCTTCAGAGACTATTTTCCCAATTTGATCAAGGGGGAGCTTTTAGGCTGTTTTGTTCAAGGTGGTATTTGAGGGTTTCCACTATTTTTATGCAAAAGAAGGGCAGATTTTCTTTTTTTTTTTTTTTACAATTGAGGGACAGAACAAGGGCTCATATAAGAAAAGACTGGGTGAATTGACCGAAAGTAATCTTTTACACTTTGGGGAAAATTTACTAAAGGGCGAAGTGACTAACGCTGGCAAAAATTCGCTAGCGAGAGACTCTAGCGCTACTGTGCACTCTAATGGCAGGCGAATGGACGTAACTAGGCAAATTCACTAAGATGTAGACTTTACTGAACGTTCCCTCCTGCGCCAGACTTGCCTTCGCCACCTCAGACCAGGCGAAGTGCAATAAAGTAGGTAGGAGTTCCTCAAAAATTGAAAATGTTTCTAAGTCCCAAAAAAACGCTGGCAACTTTGCAGTTTTTCTGTGTGATAGGCTGCATTAAATGTTTTTTAGGGTACCCGGCTACATTTCCATACATATGGCACATAAACTATACACTGGGCACATGTGTAGGGCAATAAAACAGCTTTATTTTATCAAGGTTCCTTGGGCTTGTATTTTCTGCAACATATACGTCCATTGAACTTTTAACTTCCCGCCAATGCTAGCGCAACTTCGATTTGCTTGCCGAATTAACGCTAGTGAAACTTCGCCATCGTTCTGCGCCCTGGACGCAACAATGTCACTAGTGGATATCCAATTAACTCTTAAATGGATGAATCATCCCAAGTTTGCCCAAGTTTAAACATCTGTAAGACATAAATGTTAAAACATATTTCAAAACAATTACACCCGGAAAATAGCTTGAAAAGTTTAGGGAGAGAGGTTACCCCAGTAACCTTCTACTAAAACAACGGGAGGAGATAGAACATTCAGGGAGAAATAATGTAAGGAAAGGCCTACAGCAGGGACACATTGATCGTATTCACTTTGTATCAAAATACAATGTATTGAGCCACCAGGTGGCCAATATCATAAGAAGACATTGGGGGGTTTTGATCCACTAGTGACATTGTAGCAAACCTGTTGAAAATTTTAACTAATTTAGCCAGTAGATGGCGTAATATGTTTCTCTATAAAAAGCTGTGTTGTTGAAGTGTCTGGTAAGCTTGAAAAAAGGCTCTGTGTAGCCTGAAACGTCACTTATCCAGGTCCTGCCAAATGTTCTAATAAAGGCATTTTTATCTACAAAAATCTTTCTGTTTTGGTGCTGTTCGTCAATCAAATAATTTTCAAAACCAGCCAAAGTCAGCTACAAAACCAGCCCAAAACTAGCCAAGAGGGCCTGCACTTCAAAAGTAGGCCAAAAATAAAATATGTGCAGAAAAAAAAAGTCTAAAAAATGAATATATGAACAAATGTGCCAAATTTTCACTGGTTTGAATATTTCTCCAAGAAGCAAAATGGGACAGATTTGCCTTTCACCAGGGGCGTAAATAGAGATGGGGGCCCAGGAGGGATAGGGTCCTCATAAGGCAATAAAACATATATAATTTCAATAAATACTGATAAAAAAGGTCAACCTCTATACATTTTGGTGGCCAGCAGATTTTTGCCCCAAAATTGTCTGAAATTGAGGAAAGCCACTGGAAAATACATTAATATTTAAGAGGGACAGGAGACTGGGGTACAGAGCCCAAAACCTGGTAACTCCTGACTTCTACACAAGTCAGTCCCATTGCATGCTGGGTATTGTAGTCTTACTTTAAACTTTGCAGTCAGAAACTACATTACCCAACATGCATTGGGAGATGCAGGCTTGGCCCATTAGGGCAAGAATACACTTTGGCTGGTTTCCAAAGTAAAACCTGCCAAACGCCCAAAAGGAAGCCCAAATCTGTACCTGGGCTAGCTTGTCGTTTCAAAACCTGCCTGGGCTTTAAATTATTAGCCTAATTTGGCTGGAAACCGCCAACCTGGCAACTCTGGTCCTAACTGTGTTTGCAGGTTCTCCAGTGTAGAGAACGTCGCCACAGGGTGACCCAGGTAGCACATGCCCATTTGCAGCCACACCCCCAAATAAACACTTGTGATTTACAAATGCACACCCCTGTTTACATAGCTGAAAGGTGCACTAGCATTTTATGACTGACACACTATAGGCCACACATTCCATGGCACAGTCTGGCCCTCAAAGCATGATAGACAGTGACAGCACCACACTGCAAAAAAATAGAACAAAAATTAAAGTACAGTGGAGTCACCATTTAATGTTCCATTTTAAAGCACAGACCCATTGTCATGAACAGAGTTGTCAACGCTTTAAAGGAATTGTTCAGTGTAAAAATAAAAACTGGGTAAATAGGCTGTGCAGAATAAAAAATGTTTCTAATATAGTTAGTTATGCAAAAATGTAATGTATAAAGGCTAGAGTGATTTGATGTATAACATGTCAGTCAGAACACTACTTCCTGCTTTTCAGCTCTCTTAGTTTACACTGACTAGTTACCCTGGCTACCAGGCAGCAGGCCCGGACTGACAATCTGTCAGTTCGGACAATTTCCCGAAGGGCCGCTCCATTTGCCTTTGAAATGGGCTGCTTCTGATTTGCGGCGTCTGGGCAGGGGGGGGAGAGACTTACAGCATGCACGCTGTGCTTCTCCTTCACACACAACCAGCAGCTGCGTGTTTCTCCTCCCTCGATCAGTCAGGGAAAGGCAAAGGTGATTGGCCAGCAGACGGGTTGGGAGGTGTCAGAGTTCCCGTGCTGTTTCACGAAGCTCCTAGGAGAGGTAGGGGTGTCTGTGTGTGTGTGTCTCTGTGTTTGTTTGTCTCTGTGTGTGTTTGTGTCTCTCTGTGTTTGTGTATCTCTGTGTGTCTTTTTGAGTGTGTGTCTCTCTGTGTCTGTGTGTCTCTCTGTGTGTCTTTTTGTGTGTCTCTGTGTTTGTGTCTCTGTGTGTGTGTGTTTGTGTGTCTCTGTGTGTGTGTCTCTCTGTGTTTGTGTCTTTTTGTGTGTTTGTGTCTCTGTGTGTCTCTCTGTTTGTGTGTGTTTGTGTCTCTTTGTTTGTGTGTCTCTTTGTGTGTGTGTTTGTGTGTGTGTGTTTACATGTGGGCTGCTTTTTGCTCCCAGCTCTGCCAGGCAGTAACCAATCAGAGACTTGAGGGGGGGCCACATCGGTCATAACTGTTGCTTTTGAATCGGAGCTGAATGCTGAGGATCAATTACAAACTCACTGAACAGAAATGTACCATGTGGCCCCCCTTCAAGTCGCTGACTAACTCGGAGTTATAGAGCTGAAAAGCAGGAAGTTGGATTCTGGCTGTTTTATTAGAAATCTGTTCACTCCAGCCTTTATATATTACATTTTTGGCTAACTAACTATATTGGAAACATTTTTTATTTTGCACAGCCTATCTATTTACACAGTTTTTATTTTCACACTGAACTGTTCCTTTAATGTAGCAGCTCGGGATATGCTGAAAATTTCCGGGTGTCGGAAGTGACGTCATGCGCAGAGCCTTCTTGAAGCCTCAGAAATTAGTCCACTTACATCACTGAAGTAGTCTGTGTATGTGCTGCTGCGCACATCAGATTTGCCTGCAATCCTCATCATGCGAAATCATCAGAAATCGGGGGATTTCATGTAAATGGGACAGGGATACAGTGCAAAATCTAGTAACTCCCGTTAAAATAGGGGGAGTTGACCGCTCTGCATGTAATGCATAGAACTCATAGAAGTACATATAAATTGCAGCAACCTACTCACCTTCTATATATTTGTTCCATCTTCTTCACTCTAACTTTCATTTTACCCTCATCCCAAGTATTTATATATTTAACCCTTTGTTCCTTTTTACTTTGTTTTTTCTTTAATTCACTCAACCTCTCATACCTATTATTTTTCAGTCTTTTGTATTCTACTATCATTAACGCTTCATCATCATCATTCTGCTTTAAAATTAACATTCTCATTGTATGCACCCTTCATACAGTTTCTCATTTGTAAAGTCCCCTTTGGGTTTTCTTTTCACTGCCCCTTGCCCTCTGTGTGTTCTGCTTTACACGGCATTTCCCCTCTCCCTGACATTGGTGCTGTGTTATTACTGAGCACTTGATAATATTCACAGCCATTGGAACACTGGAATGTGTCTAACTACATGCAGTCCTACCGCTTTTATGTACTGTTGCTGAAAAACGTTAGAAGTCTCAGCATGGTGGGTGGTTCTTAACAGAGAAGGAAGATTGTGAGCAGCTCTTTTTCTGAAGTATCACACTGAAATACACTAATGAAAGCAAAAGTAAAGTGCATTCATAGTGCAAAGGAGGAATAAAAGTGATTACCTGTAAGCTGTGCATGTTACTGTGCTGTACGTGTGACCTTTGCAAATGCACATAATGTGTTAGCCCCTCTTCATGACTGTTCTCCCGGTATTTAAGGCCAACCAACCGTTCTCCACTGAACAGGAGGGCAAAAGTTGAATCTTCTGTCGATCCTGTCCAATCAGAGAGCAGTTTCTTCGCATGGAGAATTTGCTGCTGGAGCCTCACAGTGACACTGCTACAACATCACTGTTCACAAAATTAACCTGCTACATAACATGAGTCCGCACATGGCAATCTTTTTATGGTGAAGTCAGTCGGTGAGTTCAAGAGGGCAGCATTTGGGGTCTGGACCATCTCCAGGCCCACAGAAGCCTAAGCCACCTGCAGTGGAGCCTACTAGGACTAGGGCCCATAGTTTTCCTGTTAACCTGGTGAGCCAGTCTGACCCTGAGGTTCCATGTCTTTTCCCCAGCTGCACATTACGGGGCCCTAAAAGCGCCTCTATGAAAATCGGTGGAAAAGTTAAGTGCCCCAAAAGTAACTTTTCCTGTTTACTCTGGTAAAGAAAATCCTGTTGTTTTATGTGAAAACTATGGCCAGAGTTTTCACAATTTATGGACAAAAAAGGGCTAATATAGAAGATTATAATGGATAAAATATACCAACAGTAATCTTTAGTTTTAAGGCTCTTTTTTCCTACAGTGGTGTCAGAGAGTCTAAATAATGTAGTTTATGTAAAAGCAATGGCCAAAGTTTTCACAATTTAGGGACCAAAACAGGCTAATTTAGGAGAAGACAATGGGTGAAATTGACCTAAAGTTATCTTTTACTCATAGTTACTTTGGTCCTCCTAACCTAACTGTGCAGGTTGCTGATCAATTAACCATTAGGTCTTGGTATTAAGCTGAGGGCACATGAAGTGTTGGCCTTGCATTTTCTTTTTGCAGACTTAAGGTGGCCATACACAGGGAGATCCGCTCGTTTGATGATGTCGGATCAAAATTGAAGCGATACCGGTGGTCAGATGCGGTCGCGATCCAACAGGATTTTTTGACCCTGCCCGATTGGCATCTGGCTGACTTTTGGCCAGATATCGATCTGTGACGCCCATCAGATGGCTCCACACATTGGCCAATAAGCTGCCAACTCGTCTGTCAGCAGCTTTTATTGGCCCGTGTATGGGGACCTTTAGAAAAGCGGATTCACTCCCTTCCCCAGCTCTGTAGATCTGCACTCAAAAAGTACAGCTTCTGATTGCATCCAGGCACTCAAAGTGGAGCAGAGGATGATACAAATATGCCTATGTTCGCATTTTCAGACAGTGGATGAAATTGTCCAAAAGACTATTTGAAACTGGCCTTTCTTTTCATTTTTTGTGGGTTTTGAATTATTTATCTTTTATGCTAGGATCCAGTTTACTCTGGCAATTAGGCAGTGGTTTGAATAAGAAAGTAGGAGGTGAATAGGAGAAGGCCTGTATAGAAAGATAAGTTAATAGAATAGTATTTTGGGTGATCAGATGTGAAAGAGGAAGGCAATTTAATAATAAGTTATAAAAAATGAAGACCGAGATGCTAAGAACAGGACATTGAATCCTATACAAAATTTTTACTTAAAGGTGAACTGCCACTCTAAGTACAAAACTCAGTTTACATACTCAAAGAAACTGCTGCATTAGACACTTTTTTATTTTGACTCTTGTACTTGAGTAGACTTTCTGAATTGAGGCCCCTTTTTCTGGGTACCATTTGGTCACATTTACCGTAACTGATAAAATGTAATACAGATTCCCAAGCTGTGAGGCTGCTCCTAAACTACTCCGGACTGAGTTTAAATAGGCTAGGTACACGGGCCCAAAGAGCCCCCACCAGCATACTAAACAGTGATGGTCTATGGCATCTTACAGCAGCCCCTCTGGCATTTGCCAGAATCAACAGATTGCCAGTCCGGGCCTGCTCCTAAAGAAGCAAAAGAGAGTAAAATCAAAAGGCTAATATATGGGGGGGGTTGTAAATTCCTGCATTTTACTTCATTTTTGTGGTAGTAAACAAATCATTTGTTGAGGCAGTTATCAAAATTCAAATTTTTGAATTGAAAAGTCAACAATCCCAATTGTGCTAATGTCAAAAACTTGAACATTGCTTAAAAACATTAAAAACTCAATACTGTGAAATAACATTTTACCTTTCACTTTCAATGATCTTTGCTAACTTCAAATTAATTTTGAAAACTCAAATTTAAAAATAGCTTGAATTTTGAAAATACAACTCCCATTGACTTCTACATGAACTCAAGTTCATTGCATTTCATAAATGATGAATATTTAAGTTTCGAAAACTAAAATTCACAAGTTTTGCCTTGAAAATTTGAATCATGGATACAAAGTTGAATTCGAATATTTTTAAATCTGCCCCATGGTATTAGGTTTTCAGACATGTCAAATCACCTGGAATTTTCAGCAGTCACATTAACCCAGATTAATGCTTACCTGGTCACCCTCAGTCACTGCCCAGTCACCTGACCTCAGTAATTTGGACCTGAACCACTTACTTATTTACTTACACCACAACTGTAGCTTGAAAGACTGTCTTTCCCTCTGGGCATTTATAGATTTATGCAGTCACTTTAATAAAGGAACAGGCGGGTATAGCTGCCAGTGTGTGGGCATTAAGATGCTCATCAGTACAGATCCTTATTCTCTGGTCTTGGTGTAACAGATCTGCCTCAGGAGAATGAAAAACATTTAGTGAAATTGTTAACTAATGGCTTAAAGGACCAGTAACATCAATTTTTTAAAAAAAATAAAAAAATCGTTAGTGTACATCAAAAAAAAACAAAACCCAGACAAACGAAACTTTGAAATTGCAAAGTCTTTATTAAGAAATAACTTACTGAAACTCCACTTCCTGTCCTCTTCAGAAAAGGCAACAGGGTGACCAATCCATCGTGCTGCACTAGATTTCTTCTCCCTGGCTATAACCCATATTCTACTGGCAGCATGTGAGCCATAGTCCTTGGTGAATCGGATGCGCTGGTGGACCCGCTGGCAGTTGTCGCACAAATCCAGTCCGAAAATGCAAGCTGGTTCCATTGCCCTTGTCACAAGAGGAACACATGCAGGGGGGCACCCTGCGAAGAAGGCCGGAGACAGAACACAAAGCTAACCTGTCAGTCCTCTTTTTCATGCAGAGCAGCTCTCCAGACGAAACTTTATTCTTTTCATCCCCATCATCGAGCAAGATAATATATATCTACCGAGACACAGGATAGACATCTACCACTTCTCAGCCTCACTGATGCTCTTTCCGTAACTCGATCCCTACCAGCTGCCTCTTTGGGAATGAGCTTCTTCCCCAACACAACCATAAGGCCGGCTGGATTTATGTCTTCCTGACTGACATTCTCACACTGATCTAGGGATGCACCGAATCCAGGATTCGGTTCGGGATTCGGCCAGGATTCGGCCTTTTTCAGCAGGATTCGGCCGAATCCTTCTGCCTGGCCGAACCGAATCCGAATTTGCATATGCAAATTAGGGGCGGGAGGGAAATTGCGTGACTTTTTGTCAGAAAACAAGGAAGTAAAAAATGTTTTCCCCTTCCCACCCCTAATTTGCATATGCAAATTAGGGTTCGGATTCGGTTCGGTATTCGGCCGAATCTTTCGTGAAGGATTCGGGGGTTCGGCCGAATCCAAAAAAGTGGATTCGGTGCATCCCTACACTGATCACACGGAGAATAAACCGATGTGGCTGCGAAGGACGATTCCAGCTTATCTTGGCAGTCAAGTAGCAAATTTAACGCAGAATGAGAAAGGCGACCCCCTTTCCCAGTGTCTGTTCACTCAAGGAAATCTATGATTAGTTCGGCAAGATAACATATCTGTCAAGCAGCTTGCCTGTGCGGTAGTAATTGAGCACATATAAGAAGATGCGCCCACTACAGTCTAGGGAGCCTGACTGAGATGCTGGGTAATTTTACCAATTTACCAAGGACCACGGCTCACATGCTGTCAGTAGAATATGGGCTTTAGCCAGGGAGAAGAAATCCAGCGCAGCACGATGGATCGGTCGCCCTGTCGCCTTTTCTAAAGAGGACAGGAAGTGTAGTTTCAGTAAGTTATTTCTTAATAAAGACTTTGCAATTTCAAAGTTTCATTTGTCTTGGTGTTCTTTTATGCTGTATACTAACAAATTTTTTTTTTAATTTTTTTAAATTAAATTTGATGTTACTGGTCCTTTAACAGCAACAAATTGATAGACTACACACCACACCCCTTAAACCAATTGTCCTGCTTTTGCTGGGACAGTCCTGACTTGTGTCCCCCAGTCAGACAGAGCATTGGCTCATCTGCATTTTATCCTACAAGCAAAGAGAAGTGGATCCACTCTCTTCCACTTCTACGTTTATCTGTCCTGAAAAGTACAGCTTTCATCTGAGTGCAGGTACACGAAGTGGAGAACTACCTTGCAGAATAAAACGCTGGCTGAAAGCAGCAGAGCAAATGTGTGCCCTTGGACTTAAAGGGAAACTAAAGGCTAAAATAGAATAATGCTAGAAATGCTGTATTTTGTATACTAAACATAAACATGAAAGTACTGCACCAGAAGCCTAATAAAACATGATTTATGTTTTCAAATAATATAATATGCAGACTGCACTGGGTCTGTGGATACAAATCTCTACACGGTCACTGGCTGCTCTACAGAAAAACAAACAAAGCTCCTCGAGTTCTGGGAAGTAAGGTGGGGCCTCGTAAGGTGCCCCCCCCCCGCCGTTTGAAAGATCGTTTCCCTGCAGAGCAGTTAGGGAACGTCTGAAGTTTCCTATCCGCAGCAGTCAGAAGTAAATAACGAAAGGGGAATCTCACTGCATACAATCAGGTTTCTTTTTACATTTTTTAATTGAAGTATGTTGGAGATAGACTTATTTTTTATTAAAGAAAGTACAATTTTTTTTATTTTTTTGCCTTTACATCCCCTTTAAATGAGAATGAAAATAAGTCTTGCAATAACATTTTTATTGCCCCTTCTTCTGAACTGCTTGATCAAAAAATGTATATCTTTCTTCATTGGCGCTGCTGTGAGGTCCTTCAACTTGCTGTGCATCACTTACACATCTGTGTATAAAAAAATGTGGTACAGATAGCTAAACATAGAAAGACTTGCAGATTTTCTGAATGAAAATTAACTTTCACCTTTGCAATCCTATTCTGTAGATTTCCTCTAAAGAAGCTTGAGCCTGTTGACCTCAATATGCACCTGCACTCTGTTGAACCTGCCTTTATATTAGAAGTTACCTGTTCTGACTGGTGTAAATAATCTAGGTGAATGCAATATTTAAAGGGATCCTGTCATCAGAAAACATGTTTTTTTCAAAATGTATCAGTTAATAGTGCTACTCCAGCAGAATTCTGCACTGAAATCCATTTCTCAAAAGAGCAAACAGATTTTTTTATAATCAATTTTGCAATCTGACATGGGGCTAGACATTTTGTCAATTTCCAAGCTGCCCCTGGTCATGTGACTTGTGCCTGCACTTTAGGAGAGAAATGCTTTCTGGCAGGCTGCTGTTTTTCCTTCCCAATGTAACTGAATGTGTCTCAGTGGGACATGGGTTTTTACTATTGCGTGTTGTTCTTAGATCTACCAGGCAGCTGTTATCTTGTGTTAGGGAGCTGCTATCTGGTTACCTTCCCATTGTTCTTTTGTTTGGCTGCTGGGGGGGAAAAGGAAGAGGGTGATATCACTCCAACTTGCAGGAAAGAGTGATTGAAGTTTATCACAGCACAAGTCACATGACTTGGGGCAGCTGGGAAATTGGCAATATGTCTAGCCCCATGTCAGATTTCAAAATTGAATATAAAAAAAATCTGTTTGCTCTTTTGAGAAATGGATTTCAGTGCAGAATTCTGCTGAAGCAGCACAATTGATTAATTTTGAATTTTTTTTTTCCCATGACAGTATCCCTTTAATCCAGTTGGCTCATAATACTCTTATATGATTTTGGTCCTGACTTTGTACCCTGAGCAACAGTGAATTAGATTTCCTAATTATTCACACTCAGTTGAGATTTATATTAAAACATCTTGCCACATCCAAATTGTGCAACCTCTGTAAGTATGTCTTTGAAAAATGTTGGGAGGTTAACGTCTTGTGCCATGTGGAAAGCAGATTTCCATACCCCTCACTGGTAAACTGATCTGCTCAGTTTGTCTGCAATCCAGTTTTCTTTTCCTGGTAGGAATGTTGCTTTCAAGAAACATCAAGATTTGTTTCTGCCCAAGCAAGAATAGTTAGAATTTTGTACGTGTTTCCTTGTTTTGTCAAGTACCTCACTGTGGTAATGTAGTCCCACTAGTTGATCAACATAACTTAACTACAGGTATGGAATCCCTATGGAAAACTGTTATCCAGAAAGCTTTGAATTACAGTAAGGCCAGAAAGTGAATTTTAAGCAAATAATTAAACATTTTTAAGATGATTACCTTTTTCTCTGTAATGAGGAAACAGTACCCAGTACTTAATCCTTACATGAATTCATATTGGAATCCTATTCTTTATTTAATGTTTACAGTAAATGAATTATTAATGTTCGAATTCAAAATTCGAATTTTCAAAAAATAGTTTTATGGTAAAAACTATCAAATTCTATTAGGGAAATATCTGAACTTTATTCCAGTTTTTTTCTTTAAAATTCAAATTAGATTTTTTTTTTAAAAGTTTTATTTAACACTTGGCAATACATCAAATCAGTGTAACATTACAATCACATATAATGATCATATAGTTTATCATTCTGAACCATTACAAACAGTGGACACATATCAGTACACAATCCGAATACCTTTAAAGCCTTCACTTCACTTCAATCTGTTGAAAAAGGAAACTCATTCACCCACTGTCCCCAAATCTTTTCGAATTTATCAGGGAGCCCACTTGCTTCATAGGTCAATTTTATTAATGGAAGCATACAATTTACCAGGTTAATCCACGGTTTAAAATTTGAATTAGGTTTTAGAGATTTATCATACTCTGGCCCTTTAAGAAATCAAATTTGACTATTCACCACCTAAAACCTGCCGAATTCATGTATAAGTCAATGGGAGAGGTCCAGTGACCAATTTGGAGATGTTTGTAGGCTTCCTGAAATTCAAGTTTTTTTCAGAGAAAAAACTTGAATTGAGTTTGGTTGAATTTAATACCAGTTTTCAAGTCAGTAAAATGTGTCTGAGTTTGATATTCTATTTGTTTCTTAAATAACCCCCCCACCCCCAGTTGAATTTTGAGAATATTCGAATTTAAGGGAGTTAAAAAAACTCACATGAATTAGAAATTCAACCTTTAATAAATGTGCCTTCCTTGTGTAGAAAAGCAAGTTGGCCTTGCTGCACGGCCTTACATTTTCTCCAGTTCAGTTATCTGAAGCTGTCTTCTGGTGGGGGGGGGGGTTTACATGCCTCTTCCCACTGCGTCATTTAATGCAGTCAGTACTGTATTGTTGCAAAATGGAGCACTGAGGCCTGCGGCTATTTGGACACAATATTTTATCTGTTACCATTGGTCTATATATCTGCAACTCTTATGGCTTTTCATATTCTTATAGTTGCCAAACAAAATGTATTCCAAAATTGAAAAATCTTTTATATTTCTCTGTCTTTCTTGAACAAATCAATGCGGTTAACTCTTTATCTCACCCCCCCCCCTATCAAAAATACCCTACTTTAAGAAGATGAGCAGACAATAGGAAAGGAATGTGGAATCCTGCATCAGTGAATCCTATTTTTGCCATCATCTGTAGAAAGTATAGTTTGACTTTAGGAATTTATTATGTCAATCATATTAATCACTGTTTCTCTTTGTCATCACCTCTTTTTCTTAAAGGAGAAGGGAAGCTACCAAGGCAGTTTATTGCCAATAGATTAGCCACAACAGTGTAAGATAGAAAGCCATTTTATTCTTTAGAATGCCTTTCCATACCTGAGTAAACAGCTCTAGACTGTCTCTGTTTGTTTAGGATAGCAGCTGCCATATTAGCTTGCTGTGACATCACTTTCTGCCCGAGTCTCTACCTGCTCGCTCTGAGCTCAGATTACATCAAGAGAGAGAGGAGCAAACTGAGCATGCCCAAGCCCTGGAGGTGTAAGATGAAAACAGGAAGTCTGATAAGAAGCCCATGTACACTTCTTTCTTTGACAGAGAACTCTGAGCAGCATTATTTTGAGGCTTTACTAGTGTATTCCTATAGACCTTTCTGATAAAGTTTAATTCATTTTAACCTTTCCTTCTCCTTTAAAGGGATACTGTCGTGGAAAAACATGTTTTTTACAAAATGTATCAGTTAATAGTGCTACTACAGCAGAATCCTGCATTGAATCCGTTTTTCAAAACAAGAAATGGATTTTTTTATATCTAATTTAAAAATTTGCTATGGGGCTAGACATTTTGACATTTCCCAGCTGCCCTCAGGTCATGTGACTTGTGCTCTGATAATCTTCAGTTACACTTTACTGCTGCACTGCAAGTTGGAGTGATGTCATTACCCCTCCCTCCTACAAGCTGCTGTAATGTAAATAGAGCCTTGTCTGCTGAGCCTGTCAATTGAACAATAGGCAGGTATCAAGATAAGCTCCCACTGACACCACTTCAGGACTGAAATAAGATAGTCCTGTGATCACTGCCCCTACTTACGTTTAAAAAAATAAATATATATATATTATATATATATATATATATATATATATATATATATATATATATATATATATATATACACACACACAATTCATTTTGGACACTGGAAAAAATATTTTATATAGATAGTTTATTATATTTGTTTACACAAAAATGAATGGCAGAAACACAGAAGTACACTCCCAGGACTGATGACAGGGAATAGAAAAAAAGGATAAAATAAGGAGGACATACTTGAAAAACCAGGAAAATTTAAGAGGAAGTCTAGGAAGGGTTAAAATAGCTCAGGAGAAAGGAGGCAGTAGTTAATGAATAAAGAAGTATTGCAGGCAGGAAAGGAGCAAGGTGTGTGTGAGGTGGATAGCAGAGGGAACTCACAGCTCCTTTACCTCATCTAGTAACCAGTAAAACAAACTAGGAAGGCAGCAAGGAGAGAAAGTTCCCCTCACCAAAGGAAAGCAGAGAACAAACTTACAGAACGGCAGGAGCTTTGATAGTGTCTGTGGGAGGAGGGGCTGCTAGTGCAGCTGTAGAGCAGGACGTAGGAAAGTTAAAGTAATTGCTTCCCTGCAAACCATGTGACCTCTCTCCTCCAAACATCACACACGGGAAGAGAGGGGAGGGGGAGAGTACAGCTAGATTCTCATGTCGTGGTGCTACTTGGCTTTTCATTACAGAGCGGCTGCCTCCAAGCACACAGGTAATGCAGTGCCTGCTGTTAGAGCAGCACAGGATGAATGTGTAATGAGCAGAAATGGAAGCCCCCATGACAAAATACAAACTAAAATAACATGCATGGATTTGTGGATTAACATTTTATTTGCCAGACAGTGTTTATGTATTTGTTTTTTATAAAAATGCAAAAAAAAAAAAAAATTAAAATGACGACAGATTCCCTTTAAGGATTGTTTGTAGTAACCAATTTGTCATACTGCAAAAAATATTTGTTGAATATTAAGTTTAAAATATATGCATTAGAATCATTTTTTAAACATTTTTTTATTGTATTAAAATGAAGCAATCTGTATAGAATGCATGGGTGGATTTTCATTTTGTGCACAATCTTCAACAGTGAGCTGGGAATCTGTTTGGCCAGTGGGAGAACTTTAATCCTCCCTCCAGCCAATCCAATTCCCAGAAATCCAGTTTTTGAGTGCAAAACCAGAGGCTCTTGTGATTGCAGGCACAGCAAGTCCACAGAAGGAAAAGTGAAGATGATAATAGGGAAGATAAAAATTGTTAAAAGATGAGTCCAAATGAAGAGGAAGGATATGGGATTAGAAGTAGTTTGGTAGAATGGAAGACACTGAAAGGGAGGAAAAAGTAAATGTAGAAAATACAAAAGGAATTTCAGAGAGAGGGTTGCTGACTTTTCTAATTCTATCTAGTTTTGTTTTTCTTCCTCTGCGCGCACACTAGTCCAAGTTGATTTTGAATGACCACCATTTTCTATATTCCTTATTTTTTATTGTACTATAAGTATAGTATGTGTGACAAATGCTCAAGCTAAAGGCTTTTTATAAAAGTTGTGAACTTTTTCACATGCAGAAGAATAAACTGACAGCAGACCCCTGTTAGTCTTGAATAAGCTGAGGGTGCCAGGGATAAAGGAATTATAACAAAAATAAGTAGAGATTGTCCAAATAAGAATTCAGCACACCACAGAATCATAATTTTCTAAAAAAAAATCTTGTTGAATAGAAGTCATTTAATGATCTTGAGTTCACAAGTGCTAGAGTGCTAAGTGGTGCAAGAGCTGGAACATTTGTGCTCCTCTAACAAGCACTTGCACCCTAAAAAACTGCTCTTCATGACAGAGTGAAAATCTATTGCAATGAGCAGAGCGCAAGGTCAAGAGGTGCAGGCAAGCCCCACCTGTATGGCCTGCTTTAGAGTAGGTCCTAAGCCCTGCAGTATGCACATCATGCCTCTCCCTAACTAGTACATCTGAATAAAGCACAGAACACTATGTGCCAATCCTGGCCCCTGCCCCTCACCAATACAGTAACAATAATAATATTTATATAACCGTATTTTATATACTCACCAGTAGGTTTGCGTCAATTGACATTGATGATTCAGAATAAATACTTTGTGACTCTGATCCATTACTTGCCATGTCTAAAAAATATAAATAAAAAAAAAAATATTTTCTACAATTGCTGATATAAGGGGGATCTGCTGACTACAAGTAACTATGGCTGCTTACAAGGGTGTAGATAGTTAGGGCCATAAGGGGTTGAAATTCAGCCTGTAGAAAAGCACAGGGCAAGAATCAGCCCTACACTACAATTTGCCTCTTACCTTGCCTGCAGACACACTCTGCGGATTTTGGTGAAATAAAAACTCTTAGGGTTCATCCACCACGTGTGCCTGCATCTGGGCCCAGTGTGACGCTAGCTTTAAAAGGGTTGTTCGCCTTTGTGTTAACTTTTAGTATGATGCAGAGAGTGATATTCCGATAAAATTTGCAGTTGGTTTTCATTTTTTATTATTAGTGGTTTTTGAGTTATTTAGCTTTGCATTCGGCAGCTCACCAGTTTGCAGTTTCAGCAATTTAGTCACTACGGTCCATTTTACCCTAGCAACCATACACTGATTTGAATAAGAGGCAGGAATATGAACAGTTGATCACCTGAATAGAAATATGAGTAATAAAAAGTAGCAGCAACAATAAATGTGTAGCTTTACAGAGCATTTATTTTCATATGGGGTCAGTGACCCCCATTTGAAATCAGGAAAGAGTCAGAAGAAAAAGGCAAATGATTAAAAATAAAACTATAAAAAATAAATAATTAAGACAAATTGAAAAGTTGCTTAGAAATGGCCATTCTATAACATACTAAAAGTTAATGGAAAGGCGAACCACCCTTTTAAGTTTGTTGCTGACAGCAGGAGAGACACCTTCTGGTATGTGAGAAGACAGGAGAAATGAACATGTGTGGTGGTGGTCCTGAAACATAGCGATAAATCATAATTCAGAAACATTAGAAAGTGCAGTAGCTGTTTGCAGAAAAACACAAGCTAATATGTAGCATTTGAAAAATATAAAGAGATCTAGCATTGCCCATTGGCAGCTGTTACAATATGCTTGCTGACATCTAGATGGACAAATATTCAAATGTGAAATTTCTATTGAAAAACATGTATCTGGAGGTAGCCCTCATGCTGTATTTGATACACAGATTGCATCAATAGCAGAATATTTTAAAGTCTATTATTGCTGAGATTTGATATAGAAATATTTAGTGGGGAAAAATAAAGCTGTGTAGAATGATATGGTAAAAAAAAAAAAAAGATGTTTTTTTTACCTTTGTAAGTAATCCAAAGCTCAGAAAAGAAAGATGCGGCAGCAGCATAAGACAGCTATGTGCAGGCTTGGAACCGAGAGAGACACAGGCAGGAACATGGGAGGGGTTTTCCCTGCTATACTGCAGAGTTCAGCCTGTCAGTCAGTGCTGTGACCATTTCCTGCGGGAGAATGAAGAGAAACTCCCACTCCCTAATTACAGCTTTCAGATTCAGAAGAGAAAGCATCTCTCTGCAGCTCTGATATAATGACACTGTAAGCAGGTAAAATGCTTTCAAAACATTTCTTTGCATCATTTCATATTTTGAGATAAGGATGAATGATATAACTGATGACTATTCTATAAAATGTCTCCTTTAAATCCTACAGCAAGAAAGCATTGCATCATCCCCTTGGAACTATAACATCATCTTTCCACCTGCCTGTCCGGGTACAAAGTATTAGAGAATATCTACTGATGTCCATTCTGGCACTGGAACATATAACAGATACTTCTTCCGTATCTTCACTCCAGTGACATTTGTACAACAGCTCTCTGGAGCTTGTGAAGGGGATACTCTACTAGACAGTGTAAATATTCAAGTCTTCCACATTCTACTCTAACAATCTCATTCTCTAGCTGTGCACAAATCTGCTCCCCAATGCCCCTAACCCAGGGCGGTGCTTTGTGGAATTTACAGAAAGTCTTTACCAATCCACGGTCTTCAAAAACACCACAGAGACAGGATACAGAGGACACACCTGTGTCTCCTAATCAGGGTACTTCCTTTTGGAAACCTAGTCATGTTCCTCGACTCTTTACTAGAAAACGGTCAAATGTACCATGTACTTCACCGAGGAGATCAGCTTCTGCTCCTCAGGAAATTATTTTAAAGGGTTGCTCTGAGCCATGTACATCCTCAAATCCAGACCCAGCTACAAAAAGCAAAACATCTGCTCCTAAAAATATTCTTAATAAGTCATGTTCAGCACCCTACACATTCCCTGTTAGTGCAAATTCTTACCTCACTCCTCCTACCTCACCTTCCACCTCCTTATCTAAACCTCACACTTCTCATGGGGTCAATGCTCAGACCAGTGACACATCCCAAGCACCCAAAACCACCCCTAAAGCAAGGCCTTCTTTGACACCATGCATGAAAATAAATAATGCTTCTCCTCCATCATCTCCTCTTAAATGCATATATGTTCCAAATACCTTTTCATTTAGGCCACCAGCACTCAAGAATTCCAGTGCTCAGAAAGTCCCTGTGTCTCATGCATCCATACCATCCAGTCCCCTACATGTTTCTTTGAAATCTGCCCCCCCACTGTCTCCCTCATGGAAACCATCTCCAGAATCATCTCAAAAATCATCACCTGCACATTCACCCCTAAAGTCTCCATCTACTCCAGCTTCCCCAAGAAAAGCTTCAGCTCAGGAACAAAAGCTCCCAGTATCCTCGCGCCCTCCATGGTCAGAACTGGTAGAAGCTCGTAAAAGGCTAATGGCTGTGGAGGGCCATCGCCGTGCTCTCTGTGCTTTGGAGATGCATGTGCAACAGATTCACTATGTCTTCCTTCAGGCAGAATTGCGGGTAGCAAAACAAAGAGAAGGTCTGGTACGCTTGGTGGAGGCAGCTGGACGGGCAGAGGTGCAAACAGCAGTTCATGGACAGCGTATAAGAAGGACCATGCGCCGGCACAAACCAAGGCTGCTAGCTTGTGCCCTCTGTGTTCCATGGTCTTACAGAGTTGAGACCCGTGTAGTTCAACACCCTCGCCGCACCCGTTGTGCTATATTTCAAGGCAGAGGTCAGGTACTAAGGGGCTGTGTGGGTTGTGAGGAATCAGGCACAAGAGACTAAGTAAGAAAAGGCATTTGTGTGCTGCTGAACTCACCTTAACATTTGCTTTGGAATACAGTCTCAGTTTAAGTTTGCTCACTAAAGAATGTTATTTTGTACTCTACACAAGAAAGTCTGATCAATATTATTATATAGTTCTTCTAGTGTCTGGTGTTTGAACCCTGCAGCTCAGGATTGTCTGAAAGTCAAAAGCAGACTGTATCATCTGAAGCTTAGTTAGTGTGCTTAACCACAGCCTTGTAATCTGCTTCTCCTAACATCATTCTTGTGGGTGGAGGATGCTGCAGTGACACTTTAGTTAAAAAAAATGATAAAACGTACTTCAGTCATCATTTAAAAGAATATATTCTTCCCTGAACACCTCAAATTGCTTTTACTCATGATGTCCGTAAAACAAAATGTAAGTTTTTATTTACAGTACCTGGAACTGTTGTGAAACAGGGCCAAGTGGCATCTGCATGCACTGAAAGAAAGGTAGTACTGTATGAAGTGTAGGAAGAGGCTTGATTTTGTTAAATATATTTATATTATGTACACCTTTATAGGCGTGATTGGGTATTTATGCATTAACCAAATTGCTTTTACAGCGTAGCCTTATATTGAAAAGTGTATTTTTCCATTTTAAATCTATATTTTGAATGGTTTATGTAAAAGAATGTTTATTGACTGAAAAGGAACTATCAGAGCTTTATGGCATCTTATTGCCACTAAACTCACTTCTATATTTCTAGTGGTGCTGAATGTAAATGAATTTGTTATTGTCCCCTAAAATTAGGAAATTAATGTATCTTACCCACACACAGAGAAATAACCTTGGGATGATCATGAAAACCGTTATGTAAGAAGAATTCATTTTTCTCCGGAAATGGAAATGCAGGCAGAATCATCAGTGAAAGCTGCTAGCTGTGAGATAAAGGATATTATTCTTTTATTTGTATTATTGTTATGTTTTTTACATTAGGCATATTTTTATAACTATAGATGATTGTTTTCTGCAGTATGTACTGCATGCCAGCAAACCACTTAGCAAATCTTACTCTATCATTTCCCCTTTATTCTATTTTCTCTTCCTTGCCCATCTCTCCTTGCGTTTTCCATTCTGTCCCCTACAATCTTTCATTTTGCTTCTACAGCCCTGTATGACTTTCATTTTTATGTGTTTTTCTTTTTGTAATATTCCCACCCTGTCTCCTTTGAAGGTAGAGGAGCATGCAAGGTAAATAATACATCAGGAACAAGAAGTTCACCAATTTTTGCAGTATGTGGGAGAGCATGCAGCAACATGGGATTCTTATATATGAGCATGATTTTTTGTAAATCTACATACTACTTATTTAAGATATTTTAACATGTATATTTATGGGAACTATATTAATTGGATTTAGACAGGCTAGATATTAACGATAACCAAGGGTGTGAAAATATAGACATACAGGGACTGATTATTAGCATGGAAAGCCATTCTGTGGGCCTTACTGGTGCATATTTTAAATATGCATACAAAACAAATCACTTCCCACAAAACCTGGAGATATATTGCTTTGGGGGGCCTGCAGCATTTGGACAATAGCCTGATGGTGACCGTGGCTGAATATATATATATATATATATATATATATATATATATATATATATATATATATATATATGTGTGTGTGTCATTTAGCACATCTGTTACTTACCTGAGCCCAGCAAAGCAACCCTATAAGGGAATACTATTGTCAATAATTAAAATATGAAAGCCTCAGCCATATTTTATGGTTACTCAGCAACATAAGTAACATATCTTACTTCTTTACCAGAGAAGTAATTTGAGAGCCCTTCTCCAATCTGCCTACCCTTAGTGATGTCTTGGGCTGTCACAAAGGGAGCCTGGGTAGCATGTTACATAGAATTTATTGATATAGCTAAAATAAGACAAGTGTTTAATAAAGGTGTCTAATGGCACTGTTTGGCTCTGGTATGCTCAGCCTTAGGGTCAGGGCCCACTGGCCAGGGCAAATAGACTCAAAAGGACCCTGTTGCCATGTGATGAGGACTGCATAAAAAGGCATGCTGTTCAGGCCCCCATAGACCTACATTTTGCCATGCCTTCTATTGTAGTCATAGTTGTTTCCACTCCTATATGAGGATGGCCAGTCTACACAGAACTTGTGAAAAAACAAAGGATGGTGGGTTTTCTAGTTCAGTACTGTCCAATATTTCCATGTAGGCTGACCATTATTTTATATATCACGTGGCATTTCTAGTGTGGATTAACCTGGTCTGCAAATAAAAATTGCAAAGTATTTAAGTAAAATTAGATTTTATAGAATAGCAAATATAATAACAATACACCAAAAAAAGCAAATTTATATTTTTAGGTAAAGATGGTTGTTTTTTTTTAACGTTCTACTTATTACTGGAGGGAACATGTTGAAAATAACTGCTGTAGATTAAACTGCTCATAGAGAAGCACAACATATAGGGAGAGGGTTCTTAAAGCTATATGTCTGGCGATTATTTGCTGCATGTGCAGAAGAGATCTTATTAGTTTCTATTAAATGGGCATTTAGGTGTCTAGCTTGGGGTAAAATTATGAACAAAATAGGTTCAACAGTTAAAATGTAGTTAAGGGTTTAAGATTTACAGAAATAGTACTACCGAATGCTAAGTCTCTTATATATTCAAATCTAGTCAACAATTCCTATGTATTCGATTAGCCATTATTACTAGCAACCTGAATGTATATGTGTGGGGATTTTGTCGCAGCCCAAATATTTTATTCTGTTTCTAGGATAAATACACATTTATGCTTCCTAAAACCATGGGCATAGCTAATGGTTTGGGTACCTTCCATAGACCTTAACACCAAGTGAAAATTAGACACAGATGTTTTATAAAAGTCTATGGAATCTAATTTAGCCAAAGCAAGCACTATGTAATTCCCATCATCATCATTTATTTATATAGCGCTGTCAAGATACGCAGTGCTTTATTCCCATGACATGAGTCTGCTGTAAGGGGTTAATGTTACAGAAATGTCTCTGTTTTTTAATTTTATATCAAAATCAGCTTCATGACCCAAATATATTATTTTATGCTGTCAGAAGAAATTTCCCACAATTAAAGGAGAACATGTTGACCCTAAACAGCACAAGTAACCTTTTTTTTTTTTTGTTTGGATACTGGGCAATAGATTATCAGTACTTTAAAGTGTCGTAATAGTTAATCACAGTTCAGTGTTAGTTACAATGAATGCTTATCTGAGACAATGGGCTGGCACTAAATTCACTAAAAAATTGTTGGCCTGAGTTACAATTCCAGTGAGTGCTTCACTGCCATCTTTCCATCTGTCCCTGGCTGTGTCCATGTACAGTAGAGCAAAGTCAGAACTAAGACTCCAAAAGCTGAAGCTTTGCTCCGCTGCGCATTTGTTCAGACCAGGGCAGCAGCAACGATTCCTGGAAAGAAGAAGAAGATGGCATTAATGCAGTAATTCCTCCAGCCCAACCGGTTTCTCAGTGTAGTGCCAGCCTCGGGACTGATCACTGTGGGGTAAAAACGCATTTAACTATTTAGTTTGCCTTTGAGTTGGCTGCAGCTGAGGATATTTCTGTGTTAGCAGCACTACATATCAATGTGCCTTGTTTTTGTGATAGTATCTGTCAGCCATAACCTTATTTGAGGTCATGATTCTCAAACGAGTTCAGACAAAATTTACACAATAGCATCATTGTGTTTGTCCATGGAAAATTGATGAATGAATAATGATATGTCTTTTGTGGGGCTTTCGTGATCTGCTTAAGTCCTTCTAATTGCAATATGTAAGAGTAGAGAGAACACTAAAAGATATGGGGTAAGCAGAGGACAAAAGGGAGAGGAGATGTGTGAGAATTGCATTTGCATTTCCACTCACAAAAGAATATGCATAAATCCAAGAGAATGGGATGGTGGTTTAAAACTGAACTTTCTATGTAATACTGTAATATTTAAGAAAATTGTCTAATATTAGGTGTAAAAAAACTGGAGTGCAACCATGCATATGCCTAGTTCTCTGAGAATAACCCAGATCATCTCTGCATTAAGAGAGTAAGGACTGAGTGAAAGATACAGTGGAGTAGAGACAGAAAAAGGTATGGGAAAGGAGAAAAAAACATTAGACCATAATTAAATGACAACAGAAAGGGAAGGCGAGAAAATAACGGGCAAATATATATATATATATATATATATATATATATATATATATATATATATACTGTATATATATATATATATATATATAAAATACAGGGAACATATTGCTTGGCTAGGCAAAGGCATTCGTTATAAAAAAAAAAGGGGCCAATCTTGCCATAAGGCAAGGTGACCCGCTCCGATGCTAAAATTTTAAGTGTGGAGCAGAAGAGGGGGGGGGAGTGGCATCGGAGATGGTACCTCAGGTGGCAGCTGTCCCCAGGAATGGCACTGATTGTAAACCCCAGGGGTTTCTGGTAGGGTTGCCACCCTACATCTCTTCTTGTAATATTATGGCTACTTCAGTATAGAAGGGCTGCAGAACTGCGAAGGGTGGATAAATGCTATCAAATAGCAAAGATATAAAGGGACACACAGATCAGGTTCTGGCCCTGGCTGTTATTTCACCTGCTAGACCAGTAAAATACCAGCCAAGTGGCAACCCTATCTTCCTGTGATCTGTCTGATTTTCTATAGCATAACCTTGAATTCAGAAATATTTGTTCTAGGATGTTAGCAAGCTGTCACTTTGCCTGCCAACAATGCAGAGGATATGTCATCAGCAGGAAAGAGGTTAACGTTACTTGAAAATGAAAGTAGTAGCACCATATATAAAACACTGTGTCCTCCCTACCATCCAAACTGCTTGAGTACTTAAGACTGGATATTTTTTACAGACCTTCTAGCAATAAAGGACTAGTGCAGATAAAATGAATCTGCTTTTGCTTGGGAGGACTTGCGCTCATTATTTTAGGCCTTTTACCCCATTCAATTAAATTGAGATATAAAACTAAAGGCCCTGTCAAATACTTGTACAGCATTTATGCCTATTACCAGTGCCAGGCCAAGCCGACCAGGTGCCCTAGGCCACCATGCTCCCCTCCGTGCGCACACCTCAATGCACTATGAAAATCATGTATTACCTTTTTAGAGGAAAAATTGAAGCCGTGCAGTGTGCCCAATGCATCTGAAACATTTAATAACCAGCTTTGCAGTCTGTATTTTTGTGTATGACAGGGGTCAAAATCTTGGTAATAAGTTGCAGGCTAGGAAAAGATGAAAAAATACAGGCTAAAGCTGACAAGAAAAGTGGGTTAAAGCAAGCAGCTCTTTTCAGTGCTGTTTGGTTGTCTATGGGGGGAGCATTTACAATATACGGTACCCAAAGGATGGGGTGTTCAGGGCTGCTGCTCTGTACCCTTTACTTTGCTTCTGATGTCAGGATAGGAAAAATGTCATGGTGCTGGCTATATTGATGGTAATGCCTTAAATTACTTTTGAATACACAATCGCTATATGGAATGAACATGGCATTTGTATTTGTCCCAGCCTAAAATAAATGCTTATTTTGCCACTCCTCCGAGTCTTTCTTGTGTTGTTGTCATTTACATATGTATCCTAAGCCAGTTAGTAGAGTCAGTATTTAATTCCAACACTTTTCAATGAGAAAGTAATGATAAATTACATTGAATTATCTGCAGTCATTTCTTAATGTGGTTGCCTTAAACCTTGCATTGTTACCTGAAAAATAGAAGGCCATATTCTCAGGTATGCCGTTATTGTGATGATTCTAGCTACAAAAAGTGATGGGAGACAATGTATTTTTTTAATTGGCCTTCTTTACCTTCCTTGTGATCCACTCGCTTGGCCTGAAGGCCAAAAAATCAGATCAGCTTGATATTGTCCTGCTCAATGTGAGCATATTAAAGGAGAACTAAACCCTTTGAAATGAATATGGCTAAAAATGCCAGCCAAAAGTGTCAGCTTCTTAATAGCAACAATCACCAAGGACTTCTGCTTGTCATAGGGGATCACCATCTTGGAAAGTGTCTTCGACAGTGGTGCTCTGAGCAGCTGTTGAGAAGCTAAGCTTAGGGGTTGTCACAAATTATCAAGCAGAAAATGAGGATTGTCTGTAATATAAGATGTGCTACAAGGCTCATTATTAAATTCTGATGTTAGTTACACTGGTTTCTGTGCTGCATATATGTATTTGTTACTAATCAGCCTTATATTGTGACATTTCTATTCTATGTGTACTGTATATTGTGAGTTGGTCCCTAAGCTCAGTAAGTGACAGCAGCACAGAGCATGTGCAGTGAATCAGCAGAAAAGAAGATGGGGAGACACAGGGGCAACGTTGGAGGCACAGATCTTTACTGCTAAAGGGCTGTGGATGCCTTGGCTGCTACAGAAGCCCAAACCATAATGTACAACATTTCTACTCTACTTCTTTAGTTAAGCTTTAGTTCTCCTTTAAGGAAAGTTCCACACATTTAGCACAAATAGCACATTGTGTAAGCACATTGCACTCATAAAGGCATCATTTCTATATTTAGTAATTAAGCAACGTTCCAGTGAAAATATGCCTGAAGACTTCATGGAGAGAATATTGGTACCTCAGCAAATATGCCCAATCATCTGCTTGAATATCCAGAGAACTGGTCTCTGTGTGGCAAAGTTTATTTGGAACAATATTGGAGTCGCATAAAAAATACTTAATTAGATCTTAATACTTTCTTAACAAATGCACTAGTTCCATGTAAATCAAAAAAAATTAACGTGGCACATAAGCTATGCTAATTGTAGTGGATGATGTACAGTTTACATCTTTTATGGATAGGCTAATAAATAGTTAATATTAAAGGATATTAAATAGTATTAAAGGAATAGTTCAGTGTGAAAATAAAAACTGTGTAAATAGATAGGCTGTGCAAAATAAAAAATGTTTCTAATATAGTTAGTTAGCCAAAAATGTAATATATAAAGGCTGGCGTGAACAGATGTCTAATAAAACAGCCAGAATCCAACTTCCTGCTTTTCAGCTCTATAACTCTGAGCAAGTCAGCGACTTGAAGGGGGGCCACATGGTACATTTCTGTTCAGTGAGTTTGTAATTGATCCTCAGCATTCAGCTCAGATTCAAAAGCAACAGATATGACCCATGTGGCCCCCCCTCAAGTCTCTGATTGGTTACTGTCTGGTAGCCAGGGCAACCAGTCAGTGTAAACTAGGGATGCACCGAATCCAGGATTCGGTTCGGGATTCGGCCAGGATTCGGCCTTTTTCAGCAGGATTCGGATTCGGCCGAATCCTTCTACCCGGCCGAACCGAATCCGAATCCTAATTTGCATATGCAAATTAGGAGCGGGGAGGGAAATTGCGTGACTTTTTGTCAGAGAACAAGGAAGTAAAAATGTTTTCCCCTTCCCGCCCCTAATTTGCATATGCAAATTAGGGTTCGGATTCGGTTCGGTATTCGGCCGAATCTTTCACGAAGGATTCGGGGGTTCGGCCGAGTCCAAAAAAGTGGATTCGGTGCATCCCTAGTGTAAACAAAGAGAGTTGAAAAGCAGGAAGTAGTGATCTGACTGACTTGTTATACATGAAATCAATCCAGCCTTTATACATTACATTTTTGGCTAACTAACTATATTAGAAACATTTTTTATATTGCACAGCCTATCTATTTACCCAGTTTTTATTTTTACACTGAACAATTCCTTTAAGGTGTTCTGTTAACTGGGGTATATTTATCAAAGAGTGAAGTTAGTGAAGTGAAGTCAGGTGGGAGGGGGTTACGAGTGGAGGGAACGCTGCAAGGAGAGAGCAGCAGCTGCAAGTGTCGTGTCTGTCTTATAAACGGCAGACACAGACGTAGGAATGCACAGTTTATAAGGATATAATTTACAGTTTGGTCTAGGACCCATGGGTTTACCCTCTTCTCCACCTTCAAATGACGACTTCTGGCCTCCGGCTTTATAGCCACGCGCCTGCTCGCCCCACCCCTTTTGTGACATCGGTGGGGCGGCGCAGGTCTATAAAAGGAACCTGGAAGACGGATGTGGGCGGGCAAGGACAGAGGGAGGAAGGGTTAGGGTCACACATCACTAGTTTGGTCCCATAGGGAAATGACCAAACTGTAGATTATGTCATTATGGATTTCCATGGCAAGTGTTTTACAGTTAATAGAAATTTTCCTAAATTTAAATGTGGCTTTGTACACAATTAATTTAAAAAAAAAAAAAAAAAGTCTGCATCAGTCTGGGATTTTAAACCACTGCACACTTTTATAAGCGTATTTTATCTAACACCAGAAAATGTTGTTGCACACATATTTCAGTATTTTTTTACCTACTGTAAATGAGCTGTGCTATTTCTTTTAATACATAAGATTCGATGAACTGTTGAATATGACTCGAACAACTTTTCTAAATTTTTTTACTTTAAAGGAGAACTAAACCCTAAAAATTAATATGGCTAGATACTGTATGCTAGATTTTATATATTGAACTTATTGAACCAGCCTACAGGTTTAGAATCTCATAGCAGTAATCATCCAGGTCTTCAAAGTTGTCACAGGAGTTTCCAATCGTGGATTGTGCTAGGAGTGTCTGTGACACTCACATGCTCAGTGGGCTCTGAGCAGCTGTAAGCTTAGGGGTTGTCGCAAATCATTCAGGAGAAAATTAGTTTGCCTGTCATATAAGCTTCTGCAAAAGGTTGATTTTTAAATTCTGATGCTAGCTGCACTGGTTTCTGTGCTGCCATGTAGTAATTATCTGTATTAATAACTAATCAGCCTTATATTGTAAAATTTCTATTCTATGTGTACTGTATATTGTGAGTGGGTCCCTAAGCTCAGTAAGTGACATCAGCACAGAGCATGCGCAGTGAATCAGCAGAAAAGAAGATGGGGAGCTACTGGGGCATCTTTGGAGACAGAGCTTTACTGCTAAAGGTCTGTGGTTGCCTTGGGCTGGTACAGAAGCACAAATCATAATGTACAACATTTATGGCCTGCTTTTTTTAGTTAAGCTTTAGCTCTCCTTTAAAAGTACAGGACTTTAGTTTTTCAAGATTTATTTCATTTAATTGATTTAAAGTTTCAGCTAAAGTCAAAATCAAAGCACTGGACGTAATATGGAGCAATATAAGCCCAAATTAGGTCAGAATTCCCAGTTGAATAGGTCTGGCATATGAATGGTGAATGGATGTTCAGTTATATTTGTGGGATGCTGCTCTCGCGCTATGGGGTGTGCTAATTTAACCTACATTTCTTGCATGAATGAGTTTCGGTGTCTGTGAATGTATACAATTAACAGATGACTGTCCAATTAAAATATTTTATTATATAACTAAATATTAATTATATATATTATTATATGATAAATATTTTGATTTGATGCAGCAATATGCCATTTCCCGCCAAGGGGAAAATATTCCATCCTAATTTAAAAAAATAATTTTCTGACACTAAATCTGCAATCTGTATTAATACCAATAATACTATGCATTCCTGGATGGCCACCTCACCACCCTCCCTACTGTTGTGTCCTAGGTTAAATTGGAATTTTCTCTTCTTGTTTGCAAACCCTGCACTAGTGATGCACCCACACCCCAAACCCTCTTCTTTTCTAAGAAAGTAAGTGCAGGGAGAGCGAGGGGGGCAACACTATGTGCAGAATCACAGCTGTATGATGAGAAACCCAACCCAGAAGTGTTTTGCTAATTTGCCAAAAGCCAACTGCTTTTTACTATTGGCATATGCACTGAGAGGTACAGTTTTGCCGCTGATCTGACCCCTTTCTCTGGGAGCAGACGTGGTTTATTTATTTCTTTAAAGTTTTTATGCCCCCGCTAGAGTTGCCTCTCTAGGCACTGGACCTTTGGTCTCTGTGTATAAATATGGCCCTACTTGTGCGTTCAAATAATTAGTTATGTTTTTGATATGAAGAATTTATTAAAAGCTCTGGTGTTGAAAAAAATATATATTTTTTTAAACTAAGCTTTAATAGTTTTTCAATGTTATAAACCCAGTGTCGGACTGGGCCTGGCGGGAAACCGGGAAAAAACCCGGTGGGCCCCGGCCCTTTTGGGCCCCCGCCGGCCCAGTCCCGGTCCTAGATTGGCCCCTGAACGGAAATAAAAGTTGTGCGGCGCTGTTTAATCACCATTGGCGCATGCACGCGTTGGGCCTGGCGTTCATGCATGTGCGCATTGGACCTGGTGTTTGCGCATGCGCGCGTTGGGCCTGACGTTCGCGCATGCGCACAAGTTTTTGCCCATGCGCACGGGGCCCCCAAGGTTCACAAACCAGGTGGGCCCCGACTGCGCCAGTCCGACCCTGTATAAACCACTATTGCCCGTGATTCGTACTGCGGGCAAAAGCACTCCCCATCTCCCTCTTGGCAGCTGCTGGAACAGGTACATATTTGGGGGCAATATGATGTATTTTAGGCTCCTGCTGGCACATGTACATATATGGGTGTAATATTGTGGATTTTTTGGCTGCTGCTGGCACAGGTACAGATTAGGGGCAATATGAGGGATTGGCTGCTGCTGGCTCAGGTATATGGGGCAATATGGTGTCTGCTGCACAGGTACACAAATGTTTGGGGCAATGTGATGGATATTTGGCTCCTGCTGGCATAGGTACAAATTAGGGGCAATATGATGGATTTTTTTTGGCTGCTGCTGGCTTAGATAAAGATTGGGGGTAACAATATGATGGATGTTTTGGCTTGTGCTGGCACAGGTACAGACTGTGGGCTTGTGGACAATCTGAAGGATTGACTGCCGTTGGCACGGGTACAAATGGGGGCAATATGGTAGGTGCTGGCTCAGGTACAGGGGGCAATATGAATGTTAAGGTGGGAATTGGTAATACAGGACCAGGTGAGGGAGGCACTGATTGAATCCCTTGCCTATGGTGCCAAAATACCTTGGCCTGGTCCTGCCATTTATCATTGGCTGGTAAAGCCAGAAAATAATGCAACCCTATCAATGTCAGAGCAGTCCAGCTGAAGGCCTACAGGTAGATGCAGTCTTCCATTATATCTCATTGTCCCCAGCCTCTGTCCTTTGGTTTTATATACTTCCTGGTTATGTCGTGTTAATTTTTAATATATAATAAGCTTTATGGGTATGAATCCACTGGCATTTAGAGGTATGATTTATATTTTCAGTGTTTGTCTTCAACTTCATAAGTACAGAACCTGCTTCTTGGGGTGACACAGGGCTGAGCAAAACCTCTGAATACCCATGGATGTATTCCTTAAACTTAGTATAGCTTTCTGCTCACCACTTATTTCTAGCCATCTTCTGCCTTGTTAGTAACAGGGCTGGAGTTACAGATTTATATAATAAAGATAAGTAACATTATGGTGCAGGAGGCCCATAGTAAATATCCTCTCTAACCCTACCCAAAAACTGGCCTTTAAAGGCTACATACTTGTATAGCCCCATTCAGTACTGGTTCATATTTACAGATGCCCACCCTAGATATTCTGTATGTCTACTGCAGAACAATCCAGCTAGTAAATCAAGATGAATTTAGGCTTGTCACAATAACGCATGTAAGTAGAGCATCGGGCATATGAGTAATATAAAGTGATACAGCAAGCGTCTAGAGGAACAGGTTTTGACAAGCCATAAAAGGGTGTTGGCGGCTTTACTGAACCAGTTACTGAAACAGTCTTGGCAATATCTCAGTTCTCCACCGGGTGGAGTTGCAGCGCTACAGGTCAAGTTATGCTACTGAGTGGACTGAGGATAAAACAGATCCAGTTGCTTTGTGCATTTCTCTTCATCGTCTTCACATAGTAAGAAACACATTATATCAATAATCTGGCCGCTGTCACTTACCTTTGCCTGTTTTTTCTCTGCCCCATGAGTAGCCATATAAGGCTGATTCTCCAGAATATAAACACACTCTCTCTTTGGCTGTAACATTTTGTGTTACTCACTAACATACCACGCATGGAATCCTAAGAAGGAAGGGGAGCAAGTGGATACCAACAGAATGAGGACTTCCCTCTCCTGCTTTGTGTTTGTTATGGACCAGCTCAGAGCGAGCCTCTTAAATCAACTCTGTAAGCTGCCATTGTCCCTTTTGTCTGCATACATTGGGTGACTGTGGAACAAGCACACAAAGTCTATCCTTGTGAATTTACACTCACACATAAACTACATTACCAAAGGTATGTGGACACCCAGGCCCAGACCAACCTGTGGAGTCAGGCAAATGCAAAAAGAGGCTGCTGCAAGATGCCATAGACAATCACTATTTATTGAGCCTGTGGGGGGCTGTTTGGACTTTTGTGCACTTGAAATGCCAGGGCCTCTTTTAAGCCAGCGGACACATGCCTGTCCAATACCTCATTCCAAAAACAAGTTATATATTAGTAAATAGGGGGTGCTTTATAACAGTCCTTAAAGGAAATAGTCTATGTAGAAAAAAGTAAAAAAGAAGTTCCAATAAAAGTTGGAGTCTGTGGTCCCAGCAGATCACGATCAGGGATAATCTTATCAAACAATCAATTGATGGGGTGCTGCCACTTCAAAAGAAAGAGTGATGTAAAAATAGGTAATAGAAGGGTGCACTCCTCTCGTGTAAAATCTTCATAAACAATTTATTAATTATTGATAAAATGCACTCACATTATTTGCAGGCATCAATAGCATATAACAACACAATTGGAAGATTCGGTTTCCATCAATGTGTTTTCCAAAGATTCAAGTCCCAATACAAACGCATTTCGTCACTCAAGGTGATTTCTTCAGGGTTAAAAAATAAATATAATGCTTCTTGACATAAATATTTCTAGAGGCAGAAAATTAGCTCCGCTATCCAGCAGTGATATCAGAGTCACACAGTGGATTCTGTATAAATAGTGGTCCAATTACCATCAATCAGGTGAATTTTGCCCACAAAAGGACTTCTGTTGTCTCAATTTGGCAAATGCTCATGTGCCAGAAATTACAACCAATCAGACTGATTTCCAAATGTTTAAGTCACAGGAAGTTCCTCAGTGCTGTGGAGGTCGGGGAACACTTCCTGGTTATTACATTGATGGAAATTGAATCTTCCAATTGTGTTGTTATACACTATTGATGCCTGCAAATATTGTAAGTGCATTTTTAGGATATGAAGTTAGTCTTACTTTTTGCCATTATAACAGCCTCTAATCTACCGAGGACTTCAGTTTAGAGGGATACATGTGGCTGTATAGTATTTATATTGCCGGCCACCAGGGCGCTGCCCTTGGATGGGCAAGTAGTGGCAGATGGCCTCACTTAACTTACCACCCGGGGCCCTTACCCGGAGAGGCATTAACCCACCACAGATAGGGTACTACAGCCCCATTACCCCACACTGGCAAGCATTCCCCCGCCACGGCCCGGGCCGCTTGAACCCTTGAGCTGGTCGGGCTCCACCACACGCTCGCTGAACGCCCTCTCAATTCCATCCTGAAGCCCGACTATAAAGATGTCCAAAGCCACCTCGCTCAAGTGAACACCATCTTTTAAATAATACACTGGTTCCCCAGCGGGTATCCATTTATGTCGAACCACAAAACCCCCCCATCTTTCAAATGGCACTAGCTGTCTGTTTGTTAACTACTCTGCGACTTTGCTCAATAGCTGCCCAACTATGTGCGAATCTCCACTGAACCCTGCCCACCATTTCAGAGAAAACAATTTTCACCTTGGGCGCCAGTTGAAGGATCCGCTCCAAATCACGTTGCATGACTCGTATCAGCTTCCTCTGGGACACACAACCTAGATCGTTTCCCCCACAATGTACCACCAATACATCCGGTGGTGTAGCGATCCTGACTTGTCCTGGAAATTTGAGCAATACCTGTTCCCAGCGCATGCCACCAATCCCCATCCATTGTATCACCACCTGCTCCGAAAGGAGACCCAATAGTGGTCCTGGCCGGCGATTCTTCAGCCTCTGGTACGCCCTGGCGATGTATGAATCACCCATGATCCAGATTAACACTCTGGATGAACCTGAAACGAGAACCACAAAAGAAAGAAATGGGGATAGGGGAGGGGGATAAAACAGCATCACAGCTTATTCAAACGCACATAAGGTTTAAAACTTGCAGACTCCCACCTGCCAATACGCCTGATGGAGCTGTTCGACAAACCTAGCCGAGCCGCCTCCGTGGCCGCCCCTATACGAAAAGAGTGAGTTCCAAACTCCATAGGATTAAGACCCAACTCCCCCAAGGTTTTACACAAAAAATAAAAGAATTGGTATCGGGTTAGCTGGGTTCCATTCGCATGCTGAAGAAAGGGGCCCGGGGAATCCCCCCGACTCAATGAAAATTGGCGTGTTAGGTGAACTGGGCAGAGTTCCCCCCTGATGGCCTCCAGAGGAACTAGCGCCCCTTTTTCTCGTTGATCTGTCTTTGATTTCCTCAGCCAAATCTCCACCCGACTCTCAAATGACTTAACATCACCCACCATAATTCCACCTGGGCGTGCTTTGCTTGCACTAGCCAGCTCCCCAACCCGAAAAGCACCGAAAAACGCTAATGCAAATGAGACTTTAAATAGCAGCACTTCCCCTTCTGTCGCACAGACCATTTTCAATGTCTGAAAAATGCATCCCAACAATTCGTAAGACAAAGGTCGACGCCCATCCTTAACCCTGGTGTTCCTCCGAATACCCCTGCGTACCAACTGAACTAAAAAATGCTTTGTCAGATCTCTGACACCTTGCAGCTTAAACAAAAATGACAAGGCAGATATGTCCCTACCCACCGTAGACCCAGAACAGCCCTGGTGAATTCTCCTGCAGAGAAACCACAGAAGAGTCTCCAAACGCACATCTTCCTGGGCCACAGAGCCGATGCCCAACTCCTCCCACAGTCTCCAAACCTTCCGATATGCCACATGTTGTTGGAGCCAGGGCCTTTGAAATCACCGACCCCAATATTTCTGTCCCACGGTCCAGAGCCAAGCCGGGCAACGACAGCCGACGTTCTCCGCTGCAGGGGCCACAGTTCGAAATCGGTCCCACTGGAAACGAGACAAAGAGTCTGCTATCACATTCCTGCACCCCTCCACATGCGCCGCTTTAAAGCAGATGTTAAGCTCTAAACAGCGTAGCACCAGCCACCGCAGCAACGCCAAGACCGGCAGCGAAGATGCCGACAAGCTATTAATTGCAGACACCACTGCCATGTTGTCAGAATTAAACAGCACTTTTCGATTGGCAAAATCCTTGCCCCACAACTCCACCGCCACCAGGATCGGGAACAGCTCCAAAAACGCTACGTTTCTTATTAGGCCACATGTTGCCCAGCTTGCGGGCCAAGGTTCAGCGCACCACTTACCGGCCCAGTACGCCCCAAAACCTGTGCTGCCAGCCGCATCCGTGTACAGCTGCAAAGAATCCGCCACCACCTCTTTCTCCTGAATGAACTGCCGTCCATTGAAGGATTCTAGAAATTGTCTGCACACTCTCAAATCCTCACGCATCCCACTAGAAACCCTAATGTGATGATATGGCTTTGCCACCCCCGATGTGCTCAGGGAAAGGCGCCTGCTGAAGGCCCTCCCCATCGGGAGAATCCTGCATGCGAAGTTTAGCTTGCCTACGAGCGACTGCATCTCTTGCAGGGTCAATTTTTCCCGACTAGTCGCTTCGGTCACCCTTTCATTCAAGTCCCTCAACTTGTCCTCGGGCAACCTGCACTCAAGCTTTACAGTATCAATAGTGATACCCAAAAATTTGAGGCAAGTAGTAGGGCCCTCGGTTTTCTCCCCATCGCCTTGGCCACCCACTGGAGAGTACTCAGCAGATGAAAACAATGCTCTGCCCCTGCAGGGCCAACGCACAAGAAATCGTCCAAATAATGCACGATTCCTCTGGAATTCGATTCATACCTCACCACCCACTCAATGAACCGAGTAAACGCCTCAAAGTAGGAGCAGGAGATGGAACACCCCATAGGCAGACAAAGGTCAACATAAAATTGACCCCCAAACCTACAGCCCAATAAGTGTTGACAGTTCGGATGCACTGGCAGCAACCGGAACGCAGACTCCACATCGGCCTTAGCCAGCAGCGCTCCCTTCCCAGCGCTCCTGACCAAGGCCAAGGCTTCATCAAAGGATGTGTATTGCACCGTTGCCAGATCCCGGCAAATACCATCATTGACCGACCCACCTTTTGGTTGAGACAAATGGTGAATTAGGCGGAACTTGCCGGGTTCCCTTTTTGGGACCACCCCAAGTGGTGATACCGGCAAGTTATGAATGGGTAACGACCCAAAGGGGCCTGCCATCCGACCCAACGACACCTCCTTATAAAGTTTTTCCCGCACCACCTCCGGATGATCGGACGCCGACCGTAAATTTTTCCCACAATCCAACCCAGGTGTTTCCTGAAAAGGGATCCAAAAACCCTGTGAGAAACCTTCCCTTAACAAGACGGGGCATCTCCCTGACTGCTGTAACTACTTAGCCAGCGCTCCATCCCCTTTAGATTCACGGGAGTGCTCCCCTTTTCCCTCTGCAGGTTTATTGCCTGGTTTGCCTTTCTTAAAACATCTGACGAAAGGGTGCCCCCCACCACAACCGGAGCATTTGTGCCGAAATCTGCACGTGTTCCTCCACCGGCACTGTCCCTCATTGAATTGAAAACATATCGGCTTCCCTTCTTTCGTGCTTGCCAGCGAGCCAGGCTGGCTAAGCCTGCTGGCGCCCCCCTGAAAGGGCGAGCCCTTCGGTGGGCCCATCAACTTTAACCATAAATTTATGTCCTTATAATCCCAACGCATGGTGGGGTGCGCAGCCTTCCGTTGACGGAAGTGTTCATCGTACCTCCACCATGCATATCCCCCAAAGTCTCTGCTTGCAGACCAAATCTCCACATAGCAGAAGAGGGATGAGCACAATTGGGGTTGCTTTTCCCCCAGCACCCCCGCATATATACAAAAGGCCCTCAGCCAAGTACCAAATGTTTTGGGAATTTTTCTATACCGTTTCTTTTCCTCCTCCTCCCGCTTTTTTGCTTTCTCTTTATCTTTCTCCTCATCCACATCTATAAAAATCTTCCCTGGGGAGTAACGAGTACAACTCTATAAACTCCCCTTTCCAAATCTTTTCCTTCACTTCGGGCTTAAGATGAACCCCCAGGGGACCTGCACAGCAATAGTATGAGCCTCCCAAAGCCGTGTCCGCTACTTGGACTCCCGCACTTGTAGCCCCACCTATGGCTACCGCAGTAATTTGTTGCCCTGCAGGGGTCGCCACCTTTGCCACCGCCCCGGGAAGCTCCGTCCCCCCCAGCGGAGGGGTGCCAGGTACCGCCGTACTTTGCCCTTCCGTCCCGACCGAGCTTGCCCCCTGTACCGTAGCCGCAGTGGGGGTCCCCCCTTTCGCGGTCTCCCAGGATGCAACCATATTCCTAATCCCTTCAAACAGGCCCAACAATGATCCCTGTGCCCCACCAGGTCCAGCTTGCGCTGAAACTACACGCTGCGACTGCATTAATGGTAAAGCAAAGTACTCACAGTGGCGGAACTACCGGGGGTGCAGGGGGTGCAAGTGTACCATGGCCCTGCCCCCTGCACCCCCGAAGGGGCCCGCGTCCCTGAAGATAAGCTAATAGTTTTTGAGTGCGCCGTTATCTACAGCACATTGCGTGTGACGTCAGTAACGGCAATGCTGGCCTGGTGAGGGGAGTGAACGGCAGAGACCAGGCACGGATTTGAAAGAGTCAGAGCAGACGGTGAGACTGAGAGGTACACGGAGGGAGAGGCGGCTGCATTGAACGCTAAGGAAAGGAGAAGGCTGGATGAGGGAACAGCGGTGAGAGGGGGAAGGCTGCATTAAAAGCAGACACTCAGGAAAAGAAAAGGCTGGGCCTGGGTGAAGGACTGGCAGTGAGAGGAACACGGAGGGGTAAGGCTACATGAAAGGGCTGTGTGACAAGAACAAGGGGAGGGGGAAGCTGCATGGACAGAGACGCTGAGTGAACAGCAGTGAGAGAGTAACATGGAGGGGGGGGGGGGGAAGGCTACATGAAAGAGAAGTAATGAAGCAGCAGCCCTGCCCACAGTGATTGATAATGCTGGTCTGGGATCTCAGTCTCCTGCCTGTGTAACTTGTCCAGGCTGCATTGGGGAGGGGGGGGGGGGGGTTAGCAACACGATCAGCAGAAGAGACAAGTGCTACAGACCTGCAGTGATCACATGACAGACTTGCTGGCTGCTGCTGATTTGAATTTCCCGCCCCCACACTGGCTTCTCTTCATGAGGGACCAGAAAGAGTTTTCTGTAACACTGGGCTATGGACTTGCTAAAAGGCAAGTTGGTGGCTCAGTGAACCCCATCCCACCCCCCATCTGTCTCAGCACAGGGAGATTACTGGTAAGGACTTGGACTGTTTTTTTTTTTACTAGCTGGCACATTTTAATTTTTGACCTCTGGAAGTTTGTTATTCATTTTAATATATATGCTTAGGTTTTTAAACAAACAACTGCATTCATTGGTTATTAGCTATGGATCTGCCACAATGTCAGAGTTCTGAGGTATTTATACATGGAATTGCCACCATACCTTCTTCCACAATGCCTTGCAAGGCTGTACATTTATTGCTACTTTTTTTTATTCAGGCTCTCTGAAATTCATATCCCAGTCTTTCCTTCAAATCAATTTATAGTTGCTAGGGTAATTTGGACCCTAACAAACAGACTGCTCAAATTGCAAACTGGAGAGCTGCTGAATAAAAAGCTAAATAACGCAAACCGCAAATAAAATAAAAAAAGCAATTGCAAAGTTTCTTTGAATATCCCTCTCTGCACCATATTAAAGTTAATGTACAGGTGAAGGACCTCTTTAATGCTGCACTGATTAACCCTTGTTATTAACGCAGTAAAAAATGTATTTCAGACTTTCATGCTTAGATCCTTTGAGGACAGGTATGGGACCTGTTATCCAGAATGCTCAGGACCTGGGGGTTTCCAGATAACGGCTCTTTCAGTAATTTGATTCTTCAGACTTAAGGTCTTCTAGAAAATCATTAAAACATTAAATAAACCCAATATGCTGGTTTTGCTTCCAATAAGGATTAATTATATCTTAGTTGGGATCAAGTACAAGTTACTGTTTTATTATTACACAGAAAAGGGAAATAATTTTTAAAAAGTTTATTTTTGATTATAATGGAGCCTATAGGAGACAACCTTTTCATAATTCAAAGCTTTCTGGATAACAGGTTTCGGATCCCATACCTGTACTAGTTGTCTTTCTCAGATTGATTTATTTTTCTCTGTCCCTATAAACCAGCAGCATTATTCATATATATTATAGGCAGAAATATCATTGTGCCATCCATGGGTGCCACTATTTACTGTCCAAAGCTGCATTATTTTCATAGGAGTAATGTTGTGATGTATGTATGTGATAAGCAACCATATTATCATATATCATATTAATGTTAGCTTTACTGGAACAGATTAACTGCTCCTATGACATTAGGTCAGTAATGCTGTGTTCTAGCCCAAAGCACTTGGGGGGGGAGCGTCACGTGGGGGGGGGGTAGGGGGGCCCAGTTGTAAATGTATGCACCAGGGCCCTTAGGGGTCTAGTTACGCCACTGAGTACTCACCACCCGAAACAGCCTGGGAAGCCTCTGGCCGTTGGTCTGGGCGTCCTGCATCTGCTATACGGTCAGCTGCCCGCACCACACCTGCATTATCAGCTCTGGCACTTGCTATTTCTGTGTTATTATTGCTGGAGCGTGATGGCAGCCAGCTGCGGCGCGTGGTCCTGTCCTGGGAGCTGTCGGAGTCTGAACCATGCAGACTGTCCAGCCGGTCCTGCCCCTCTGGCCTCACAGATGGTTCTCTCCCCAAACTCTCCTGCCTTAGGTTGTGTCTGGGGGCCCTGCTGGGATCCGTGCTGCTGCTGGAATGGACCCCCCTCTCTCTGTGCTGTCTGGCTGCCCCATCATGAGCCCTGCTATGGGCTGTTAAAACGTCATGCCCCCATACTGCAGCTGCTGCCTGGCTGCCGTGACCCCTCCCCCTGGGGCTGGGGCCAGGAGATGTAGTATCCCTAGACGGCCTGCCGGGTGATGAAGGGGCCCTACTGGCGTTGCCTGGCATGATAGGGGGTTCATTTGGGGCCCCCTGTGTATGCCCCCCGGGTCCTTGTGTGGTGCTTGAACTGTGCGCAGTGGACTGTACGCGCAGGGGAGAAGAGGCGCCATACTGAGCTGCGGCTGGTGAAGGAGCCTGCTCTCCTGAGCGGCCTGTAGCGCTGCTCCTGGCCCTGGAAACCGCCGCTGCCGAGGGGGGAATAGGTGGCCCATTACCCTGCAGGGCCCTCACTGCTCCCGCACTCGGACTGGCCGTGCGTCTCTGCTTTCCGGACGCCTCAGGGCTGAGTCGCGCTGGAGGCCTACATCTACGGTGCGGCCTGTTGAGGGTACCCACCTCGCTGCCCTGGGGGTTACTAATGCTCCCCAACTGGTCCCGCAACCAAGCAGGGCCATTTTTCTCTGACTGCTGTCTCAAGGCTTCCAGCATGGCTGTAATATCAGCGCTAGCCATGCTGCTTCACCAGATGCTGCTTCACCAGACTGTTTCAGAAGGATGGCTGCCAACCAGTTCCCCCTGGATACACCCTGCTGGTAAGCCCTCCTTCATTCCTCACCACCAATCCTAACCCCCTTATTTGCCTATAGCCTGCCTAGCCCGGTCAAAGCTTCCCTCCCTCCACTTTGGCTTGTCCAGGAAGCCCTAATATAGGCACAATACACTGTGGCACCCCTGAATTGTGCTTGATGCTCACAGATACATCTGTTTGTGCTTCCTAATTGGAGAACAGATTTTGCTGCACCTTCCTGAGTGTGTAGTGCTGCATAGAAGAGTGGCTGAACATGGGCATGGAGTAACTTGAGAATGAAACCCATCCAAGGATTCTAGACACTTGTCAGGATTGTATATGGTTACTGGAACCAACTCTGAAAATCAGCTTTAAAACAAAATACCAGTCTTTACAACCAACATTTTGCCTGGATGCAAAGGGCAGACTGCAGTCTGCTGTAAGTAAAGGTATGGGCACTATAGTAAATAAGCCCTGTTGCCTCTGAGACACTGTAATATTGACTTTTTTTCTGTCTGTTTACCAGAACAGCTCCTGCTGGCTCCTTAGTGATCCAGAACCCTCATTTACCAATGTAATGCAATGTGCAAAGTGCATAATCTAAACACAAATCAGCCTGTTTTTTTACCCATGGGGTTTTTTTTCTCTCAGAACACTTGTTTTGGTAAATCACACACAAGTTGTGATAACACAGTTTCCCAGCATTATTGCGCTGGAATATCACTTATGTGTGGCTTTAGGGTAAGTGCACACGTGGAGATTAGTCACCAAATTGCGTCTTCTTCAGGACAACAATCTCCCCGAACTGCCTTCCCCTACCTTCCTGCTATAATGAAAAATTGCCAGCGGTATGGCACTGATGTGGTAATTAATAGATTAAGCTGGGAGCTTCCCCCCCACCCCCTTCCCACAACACTCAGCAGCTCACAGTGCTTACTGCTTCAGTCCACAATAACATTTTGCGTACAATAGGCATCATCCTATTATGCCTTAAGTTGCAACTTAATCTTCCATACATAATTTTATTACAGAAAGCTCCCTGTAGGCACCACAGCTCCCCAAACTCAAGAGACCCTATGCCTGGACTAAGAACTGAAAGTGCTGGAATCCCACTTAGTCTGTTTCTAACTTTACAATACAAAAACTATTAGTGTTAAATATGGAGCCCGAAGAACTGAATATCAATAAATACCAACCCTTTTACTAGTATACAATATGTGTGAGGAAAATAAATCAATTTTTTCAACAAAAGTCTGGCACACTTATATAAGGCGCACACACAGGGAGCACAGGGCAGGCAGAGTATAGCACACACAGAGCATATGGCAGAGTATGGCACATACACAGGGAGCATAGAGAGGGCAGAGTATGGCACATACACAGGGAGCTTCAGATGGAGAGTTCATACTGTGGCACAATGCTGGCGTCCTTTCAGCAGTTTGCCTGAGAAGTGAATAATGTGGCCACTTTCAGTCTGGGTCTGAGGCGTGAACAGTACAGGGCTTTAGGAGTGTGAACAATGCAGGGGAATTACAATTATAAACAATGCAGTGGCTTAATGTCTAAATTTGAGGGTAAACACTACAAAGGCCAGCTAATCTCTCTAGTGATACCTTTTAAAGCACTTTCATGTGGAGGTCCACACAAGTGGGGGGGGGGGGGGCATGCGGGCCACCAGCTGGACAGCCCTGCATTACACTATATAGTATAGGGAGATATGTTTATGCAACCCTTTGCGCTACTCTACATTTATATACAACATCAACCAGCAACCCTGGCAAATTAATTTGTTTAAATAGTTCTTTGATTTAACCTGCCAACCCAGCTCCTATGTGTGAATAGGCAAATCCTGTTTTTTTTTTTGTCAGCTATCAGCATCTAAGAATGTGTTTTACAACAAGTGTAGGATAGTTCTGTTGTATAGCTTATTTGGCATTTTTACACTACATGTAACAGCTCATTAGATTACCTTATGGACAATAATACAATTCTATAGAAAAAGATGGACAATGTAAATAAACTAAGCATCTGCAAGGTAATACAATTTTATTAAGCACGCTCATCCTTAAATGGATTTTTCTTCAGATCAGACTCCACCCATCCCCTCAAGTGAACACTTGGAGAAAGTTGCCTGTAACTGCTGACATATCAGTCTGCCAGAAACTAGTCCTGGCATGATGTCTGTAAGAGTATTCTGCAATAATACATTTGCTCAAAAGAGACAAGAATGAGAAAATAGATTTTATTTTTGCTGTATTCCTCATAAATGACCTTATGGGAAACAACATGTAGCAAACACTTTTCTTCCCTTTCAGAAAATACAAAGTAGAAAGTGTTACATATTGTTCCAGTAGCACTACAGCACAGGAAATCTGGAAAATGACAGCTTTAAACAGGTTAAGGCTGCATACACAGAGCATTTATACAAGTTTGCTATTTTAAGAGAGAACTAAAATATAAGCCATAATGTGCTTGTCAAGTATTTTTTTTTCTTTTGCCTTTCACAAGTTTCACAGCTCCAATATTAATTAGAATATGCATCCAAAGACAGAAAATTGTGCATGCTGCATAAAGAAAAATGCAACTGCTTGTAAATGCTTAAATAATCACTCATATTGCTTAACCTTCTTTGCCTTGCACAACTTTGTAAACAAGGCAATTTAAAAAAAAAAAAAAAAGGAATGCATCTTCCTGCGTGAATGAGATGAGTGATGCAGGTTATACATTGCTTGGCACCTATATACCACAGTAATGTGGGATGGGAAGTATAAAAATGGACACCTAGCTTGTTATGAGTAACTATGAAGGCACATCCAATGATAAGAATAAAAGTTTTCCATGTACTGGACTAAGGAGAAGTTAGAAATGAGAGCACAAGAGAGAGACTGCTTTGGCAGTGAGACAGTTAAGTATGTGCAAGGCTTCAGAGAATGAGCTGAGCAGGCAGCTTGCAGAATGAAATCACCAATTGTCAGACACTCCCAGGCCTAGAGAAAGATGCCTAATTTGGTCAGGAGAGGCAATTTAATTGTTGGTGCACCAAACTGTTTGAAAAAAATATCCTTTACCCACACCAGTATTTTTTTTTCTCCCCAAGTATTGTCAGGAAAGCTTGGAGCTTGTTTCAATCAAGTGTTTTCAAAGGGCAACAGAAGCATCAATTCTACAGTGCTCTTCTGATTTTTGTTTGATCTCAGTAAGATCAGTGTGAGTATTTTCTACACTAGGCAGTGGCCAACAAATTTACCAGGACTTATAGGATGTAAACATGTTATGATCCATCCAGTTAGCTGCACATTTACACCATAAGGGCAGTAACGAATCACATCACACCCAAGGTATTATGTACCCAGCACAGTCCAGCATAATTTTATTTTTAACCTTTTTTGGACAGGTCTTCAGGATTTGCTGACAATGAGTTAAAGACATTGCATTATGATATATCACATATTGCAGCTCCTCCTTCTGCATACAATAAGGGATATTCACTAACCCAGAGGCAAACCATATCTATAATATATCTACAACACTTTTGTATACTGGAAGTTGAATCCATAGTCAAGACAAAATCAACCATCTAATGATTACAAAGAAACTCTCCAGCCCTATTGCAAAAAACTTGGGAGGAAAATTTGTAAGCTATGGGCTGAAACAACATTTTATCAGCTGTAATTCCAGATTCATGCTCCAAGCTTATCCATAATAAATGTTTAAACTGGAATGTGTGTGTATACACACACACACACACACACACACACACACACACACACGCCTACAGAGTAGACTAAGTTTTTCTTCCTTTTTCTCTATGGGAAGAGTTACCTTGAGTTTTGTACTGTTACACTGCACAGGCTACAGCAACATGACATTTATTGTATAGCTGGCAGTTTCATGGGAAACAAGCAGTTTGCCTGGGTTAGAAAGACTGAAATTTAGGCATTCATACCAGAGTTTGCTACTATGTATTTAGTCACAATTAAAAAAAAAAAAAAAAAAAAAAAAAAAGGGGGCTACTACAAGTGTAAATTCACTACACAATAAAATAGTTTTTAGCAATGAAACTGAACTGTTAAAAAGGTACGCCGACCTGAGGACCCATAGCACCATGTGTAACATCTCACTTTACGAGAGCATAAACAATTATATGCTACCCACGATGCAAAGCATTTTGGGTCATATAAAGATTCAAAAAGAAAAAAAGAATTTGCACCCCTTAGCTTGCCAGGGCAGCTACAGTGTATACAGCAAACTGAAGCATGTTATATTTGTTCTGTGGCACAAGATGAAACAAAAAAAGGATCCAATCTTAATATATATCAACAGAAAAATGTAATACTGAAGCCAGAGTAAGCAAGAATTAAAGGAGAAGTTCACCTTTAATATTTAGTGTGTAATAGAAGGGCCTATCCTATGCAGTCATTGATCTTTTATTTTTTATGGTTTATGAATGCTGCCTTTTCAAACTGTTTTTCTTGTGTTCGTATTGCTTATCAGACCCTCTCCTACTTATATACTGTCCCAGAATTCAATCTGATTGCCAAGGAAGTCAAAAAACTGAATAACTAAATTGCAGTAGAATATGGCAATCTACATCTTACATAACTTTAAGGTGAACTATTCCTTTAAGGCTTTTCTGTGTTTTGATAATACAGGCACTTTATACACTTTTGGTCCAAAGGAGAAAAAAAAAAAAAAAAACCAATGCATTTTAAAGCAGATTATGGAGTTTCGAAAGGTGAAATCTTCCTGCAATCCAGTTCTCTACAGTCTTATATGGAAGACGGAGAAGCCTGTTTTTCAAATGCACCCTACAAGGCTAAAAATAAAAAAATCCATTGCATAAGTATCATGTAAGATCTCCAACGTGCTGGTACCCATACAGATTATAAAATGTAAAAATGGAGGGTTTAGGGGAAAAACCCACACAACAAAAATTGATCTTTGCTCATTTAGTTTAGTCTGTTAAAAGGGGATGGGGGTCTGCCATGGAAGTGCTCATTGAAGCATGCAGTCAGTTACTCAGTTGCAACAGGGAAGCCATGTCTGGTATGAGTGACTGCAGGACACAAGTGGCTGGACAGGAGTAAAGTAATAGCTATTGTAGTTGACTTCACCGAGGTAGGGGGCTGGCTGGTAGTAGCAAGTGAAGGTGGGTACAGCTTGGGGCTGATTCTGCTCAGATAACACATGTGCTGCCAATGAAGCAATAAGTGCAAGTGTCTGCCTACGTTCGTGTCCCATCAGGCACACAGTGCTCTCATTTACTACTTGGTGAAGGGTCATCAGATATTCATATCGCTTGTCCTCCATTCCTACAAAGTGATCCTGCAAGTAACACTTTAGTTTTCTCTGCTGTTCCCTTATGTCTGGAAAGTCAATGAAATAACGAGAGCACATATACCGCTGCATTGTTTTCATGTCCACTTCGGATTTGGGCCGGAAACTTCTCACTAACAAATTGCAGTATTTGAGAAGACCGCCCCCCCTGATTTCTTCTGGATTGCGTGTGGCAATAATTCTGTTGCGCAGGTGGTCCATGGCTTCCTCAAAGTCTCCATACATGCTCTCACTGGTTACTGTGGGGTGGAAGCTTTGGGACATTGGGTTTTCAGAGCACTCGTTAAACATCAGCATAGAATCTAAGATGATCTGAAAGGAGTCCACACTAAATTCAAACTGACGTCGCAGAGAATCAACAAACTTCAGTTCCATATTTTTACCATTGTTGTTTGATAAGGAAATAAGACTCCAGCGATCACTTTCTGTGCAGACTTTAACCAGCTTCTGAACGTAGGCCTCTTTTAAAGTCATAGGTGTTATTTTTTCCTTATTGACACCTGATGGCAGGAAGTCCAAGAGGCTATTCAGCACCGCGTGTTTTACTACTTGAAAGGTGTCTGGCCCTTTCAAATCCACCATGAATATCAGATCCAAATCTTTATATCCCAGGCCACTGTCATGATGCAGCACATAGCTAGCAGCTGAACCATTTAGTCTCACATTATGTACAAGAATCCCCTTCTGCTCCAGACGAGACAGGACCACCTAAAAATGGTACAACAAAAAAAAAAAAAAGTATATTATACAGAAGCTGCCTTAAACACTTAATTATGTATTTTTAGGGTGTAAACATATTTTGCAGTGTGGAATACTGTGCTCTGACAATTAGAATCACATCTGCCAACTTACAATGCCAAAGTATATAGTATATGCCTAGCTTGTCTGCAAGCACAGATACCACAAAAGATTGCAATCTATCATTTACTAGTATTAAATTCCAATAAGTGAGTGCAGCATTTATCAGACGGATATCTGTACCGAGCAAGTACCACATTCCAACAGCCTGCCAGCTTACCTTAAAAATAAAACCATTGGTCTATGCCAGCATGATACAGCAAGGACAGTGGAGTAAAGTGTCAGTTGTTTAATTTTATTCATATTCATTGCATGATCTTATTTTTGTTAGCCCTGCTGCCTGAAACCTAGTCATGTTTAGGGCATTTCACAAATACATACAGTATGCTAAGTAGCAGGCAATGAAAATATAACTACCAGAAGGAGAAATATTTCAAATAAACAGAGTAAGTGAACTGATAAAATATAAACGAGTTTGCTATATGGATTACCAAAATGCTGCACAAATGTCGAGGGGCCCATTATGGACTATAATAGTTCTGGGGTCAATCCAAGTATTACAGGTATGGAATCAGTTATCCAGAAACCCATTATCAAGAGAGCTCTGAATTAAGGAATAGCCATCTCACATAGACCCCATTTTAGCAAAATCAATTTTTAAAAATGATTTCCTTTTTATCTTTAACAATTAAACAGTACCTTGTAGTTGATCCCAACCAATATATAATTAATCCTTATTGGAAGCAAAGTTGGGTTTATTTAATTTTTACATGATTTTCTTGTAGCCTTATGGTATGAAGATCCAAATTATGTAAAGATGTGTTATCCTGAAAACCTCACGTCCCGACCATTCTGGATTAACAGGTCCCATACCTGCAATACAAAAGTCTGAGCTTTCGACAGGCCGGGGGGGGGGGGGGTTATACATTTTTTTAAGTCTGGTGTAGCCTACAGGAGCCCTTGATAAGGGGTATTTAGAGTTGCAACCTTTAATTTTGCATGTACTCTTCCTTTGCATCCCAAATAAACTTATTGAGGAGATACAAGTAAAGTTTTTGGGAAGAAGAAAAAACAAAACAATCTTTACCGACAACCCACAAATATACAGGATTTGGAAGCATAATCCAAAGGCATGCATGTGTCAGTCAAGCAGACTAACAAGATTTTCTGTCTATTAACATTCCCAGGTAGCCTTACTGTATTACCCCAACAAGGCCTGTGAAGTGACAAACACATCTCCCCATACTCTTAGCAGAAGCTAGACAAAATGACACAGGGGTTAAGACTTCAAGCACATATTTTCTCCAGCTGACAAAGCATTAATGCAATTAGGACAGGGCTCTTGTATAAGGAATTAATGAATTCAGGTCAAATGCTTAGAGCTACCTGAGCAGATAAAGTGGAGGAGATGGTTTGTAAGGTGACACACGGAGCATTACATCGCATTGGCATTTATTAAAAGGACTGTAAATACCTTGCAGGCCAATGTGGTTAACTTGTGTACATTATTCATAAGGTATTTTACAATATGGTTTGTGAGAGAATCTCAGAGCTTTAAATAAGATTGGTTTCCCTACCCAATTCCCGACATTCTAATAATTTGCACCCTATTCTAATTTTAGTTAGTTATTGATAAACCTACAAGTTTACACACATTTTCCTCTGATGTAATGACATACCTGCAGTCATTTTACCCCCCAAATAAAATTGTAATTTTTTTCCTTTTCAGTTAAAATAACATTCTTTATACACTGCTTGAATAATGATCATATATTTATATAGCCACATGTTAAAAGGAAAAGGGCTTTAGGGCTCTACATATGGGCATTTATTTCTGCATTTTTTCAAATGCATGCAGAGTGCAAAAAAAAAAAAAAAAAATAAATAAAATGCATTTATTGCATTTAATACTTTTTTCCCCCATTCCAAGTGCAATCCTCTATTGTATCGATAGCTGAACAAAAGTCAAACAAGAAAATGCAGCATGCTGCATCTGAACAAAAGTCAAACAAGAAAATGCAGCATGCTGCATCTAAACAAACACACAAATTGAGTAAACCGTAACGCGGAATGCTCATGAGTACAGCCAAGCAGAATACATCAATTAGCGAATTCATTTTTTTCTGCTCAGACCTGCGGTTTAATGTGCATTAAACACAAACACCCATGTGGAAAAGTCCTTATATGGGGTGTACTTTTACTTTTTGTTTTTATACATATTTATGTTACTACACATGGGGATCAGTTATCAGGAAGCCCATCTCCCATAGAATTTTTAAAATTTAGTTTATTATAATGAATAGCTTTTTCTGTAACAGTACTTTATATTTGAGCTGAAGATACAATGAATCCTTGTGGGGGTCAAAACAGGCGTTTAATTTTCAGCAGGTATGCAGATCCAAATTACAAAAAACCCTGGATCCTAAACTCCTGGATGACAGTCCCTGTAATTACAGCCCTTTATTCAAAGTTTAAATATATAATCACAATGCATTAGATTAAATCAGTTTGTAATGGGTACCTATTTATTCCCACTTTATATAATCACCTTTCATTTATTAATTTATAAGTCTCTAATCTGAACCAAGCACTACACAAGTACTTCCCCACCCTCATCCTTTTACATTGATGTAAAGATATCCATTGTATTTTTAATCAGTTATATTTGTATATTCCAACGTAATTATCAGATTGCTACTTAAGAAGGGTGTTTAACAAGTAAGCTGGAGCAGAAGTAAAGCAACTACGACTATGTAATTGAATGCATACTAAAATAGAGCACTTAACTAGCAACCAATTTTAGGAAATTCTTCTGTTGAACACATTACGCAAGAACATTCCTGTCATACTAGCATGCTGAATCACCAAAGCCTTAACTACAGGAGACTGTTCAGACTGCTCAGTCCTACAAAATCTCGTGCAACAATATCTGATGTTCCGATTATTTTCAGGTGCCCATATGAATGTTTTCATGTACATCAATGAAATATCTGGTCAGATCAGATGCCATTTGACAGACTGCAATGGTGCAAGTGTTATGAAACGCACAGTAATTCTAAAATCTGAGCTATATTTTAAACATGTACAGTTACATCTGACTTGATATATATGATCTGTTTATGGGAGGACATTATATCATACATAGGTCAACCCTTACATGCATCCTGTAATAACATCTCAGGGATGTAAAACTGCCTGTCAGAAGCAAGAAACACTCTGGGTTTAAATGACCGTGACATGTCTAAATGAATGACCGAAATCCAATCCAAATACTCATGTTGTGCCGTTTCTATTCAAAGAACTGGCAGAGGGAAGGTTTGTCCCCATGAAGGTTCTATATTTAGAGCACAAGGTGTTTCACTTGATTGCAAATGCCCCTCACTGCTCCCAATACGAATGAATGCAAAGCTGCCCATCTGATGCACATGGTGCAGTGACAGGACCATTGGGCCAAAGTGTGTCTTGTGTATTTAATAGTGCATTTAAAGAAGCAGTAATAGGAGCAACAACCCACATGCCACCAGCCCTATACATGGATTTTTTTTTTTTTTTAGATATTTAGGTTTGACAGGTTTAATCTACCTGTCCATACCCAAAAATATTCAAAATGTGTGGGGTTTTTTGCCGTGGTGTCACTGTTTATAAGCAATGTGCTGTATGTCAAATGTGTAACACTTAAAACTTGAAGGGATAAAGATGTAAAACGAAGTGCAATTCTAATTGAAGCAGACACAATCCAGTGCAGCTTGTGAACACCCTACTAAATTCCGGTTACCCCAGTAGCAGACCATCCCAGGTAGGGACTGCCTGCATACAATTCGGGGCCTCTAATATGGTATGCACTGCAGATATCTGCTTCAGTTTTTACCAACTATAACAGAAAGAGGTAACAAATACATATATTAAATGCAGTTACATCTAAAAAAAAAAAAAATGTAAATCCTTTTTAAAATTAGAATTGTAACATAAATAACAGTCATACAACATTTTAAACTGTATTTTTATGTTATCTGCCTGCTGAGACCATAAACTAAGTCAAAAGTGGGTCAGGCAGGGGATAAAAACTACACTGCAAGAATTAGTATGCCAGATACACAGTCATCTAGGATTTTAAAGGGGACTGGTCATACAGACAAAAAGTCAATTTCCAAAACTGCATTGTTAGAATAGGATTAGGGATGGGCTAATTTTTTTTGCCTTGTTTCAAAAATGATGCCCATATACTTGCATGGCATTGGGCGTCAAAAAACCAACAATTTTAAAAATGGCACTCGGCAAAAAAATTGACGCCCATATACTTTAATGGCCATCAGTGACATTTTGTCTGCGGCTAATTTTTGGCAAAACGAGTCAAATTTGCCCCAAGCCTATATAGGAGTATGAATAGAGTATATAACAGTACAACAAATAACATTTTGGTCTGTTAACGGACATATTTCTGGAACCCAATATTCCCAAAATGCAAATCTAGTACTGACAATGCAATCATGTGAACCACAATTTCTATGTGAGCAAACGTTTGTCTGTGCCCACATACAAAAAGCTGCTGGCCTCAACACTACAGTAGACCTAAAATTTTATTATAACAGTCTTAAAAGGAAAATACAAAAATATATATGCTTACAACAGTTATAATAAAGCTACCTACATAGAAATGGGGTGGGTCATCTTGCTTAAAATATTAAAAGGCTTCATAGGGGCCAAATGCACTGAAAGCCAGCTTCATAACTTACGTGCTCTGCTTGCTTAGACAAGACTTACAGGCAAATTTTAGGAATTTGATTCTTGACTATGTAACTTCCAACTATTGTTGGAAGCTAGAGAGACAGCAAGCTTTCTGGACTAAATTGCAAGACAGGCCTAATGCTGGGCTCCAGTGTTGGACTGGCCCACCGGGATACCAGGAAAACTGCCGGTGGGCCCTCTTGCTTCTAACCATTTAGCTTATTTCATGGTCATTCCCTATTTATTTATGGGAAAATGCTTAAAAATGGAAGACTATAGTAAGTAAATATAAAAGACTAGGAGAATAAAGAGGTTTAGTGAGGAGGAAAAAGTTTGGAAAGTGGGCCCACGGTCAGTAACATAACTAGAGGGGGACGGGCTTTGTCTCTGGACTTGCAGCCAGCGTCCCCGCCCCCCTCCATATGCCCGTAATTCTGCCAGAGTCAGTGGCTCCCCCGGTAGTTAAGCCACTGCCCACGGTTTTCTGGTAGGCCCCTGGCATCCCAGTCAGACACTGCTAGGCTCCCTAGATACAGAGAACTATTGGTACATAGCCAGGGAAAATATCCCACTCAGCACGTTTTATTTGCCTTCTCTAGCGCTTACGCAAATATGAAAGAGATCGCCGTGCACACTAATGGTGGGTTGGGGGTTTGAAGAGAATAAAATGGTCAGTCACGATAACCCTCAATTTCTCCTCCTTTCAAACTTAAATACTTTTCTGTCTTTAAGAATTCAAGGATATATACAAGGATCCTGTATAACTAATGGAGATAAAATGGCAGCTGACTTTCAGGCAAGTGTATTGTGATTTAAAAAAAATAAATAAATGGGGGTTGGGAAATTCTGCTGCCTTTTTGCTATTCTGAAAATGGATCTGAATTGAAAAGTATATACACAGACATATGGCTGCTGGTTTCCTGTTGGGCAGAAGGTTTGCACTTTCATGGTTGGTGATTAAAGTCAGAATTCATAGGTGCCAAATCAGCCTCTACCTATAGCAACTCTGTGCTAGAGAAGGCGGCACGTGCAGAAACCAGGAAAAGAAACGACCTTTAAAGCACGTGCCGGCCGTATGGCTCATACAGAGGTTGCACTGATCCCTCCCTCATTCACCTTCAGTCCAGCCGCTTCCCCTCATGCCGGCACTAACCGCATTCCTGACTGCCAGACACTTCCATTACACACGTGTGTGGGGGTGGAAGGGTGGGCAGCACAGCAAGGGAAAGACGCCTCAATTCCACGGCAGAGTAGTGAATTCTGATGAAATCTCAATCCCCTAGCCAGGACCCCCCAGGAAGCTGCCAAGTAAAGTTACGCAATACCCAGACCTCCTACTGTTAAATAAGTACAATTCCTAACAGGATTAGTCTAACACATTATTAGCCTTTAGAACAGTCTGCAAACACTCACCTGCACTAATTCCCGGGGGCGACAGGACAGGGTGGGAAAATTGCCCCTGCCATGGATTGGTACGCTCTCATCCAGTATAGCATCCAAGCGGCGCACCTGCGGCCACGAAAGGACGCTGAAACGCGGAGCAGCAGGAGTCGCTTGCGAAAGGGCCGAGGACATGACGGACCCCCTTAAACAGCAAAGGCAACCAATCTCGATGTGACCACGCCCACGAGGATCTCTTACTCCCTGAAGTCACTGCAGCCTCTCGTGCACTGACGGGAGTCTCCTAGCAACCAGTCTCGCTGAGCGGGGAAGTCGTGCTCCGCGACTTTTCTTTTCGCCGGAGTCTGCGGCTAAGCAATAAGGCAATGCGTTTCACTGCAACAGGTTCCGAAGGAAAGAACAATTGCTTTTGGCAAGAAGGTACAGTTCTTCTGAATTCTCAAGTGACAAATAAGCAAGCAAATTTTTTTTAAATAAAATGCTTGCCAACCCAGGATTTGTTAAAATATAAAAGAAGTCGTTTCCGGGGGTTAAAAAAAAAAAAATAAATAAATTAACCGTAAAACACCTAGGTGCCCTTCAGCAGCTGTCAGAGCGAACACTAAATGTGTGTGGGGCGAGTCCAGGCGGATGGAATTCACGCAACCAAATTCCGTTTCTGACAGCAACAACGCACACACTGAGCGACACCGCCTTAAGCCTCTCCTCTTATATACTACTTCTAAACCTATGCTGATTTGTCGATCAGCATATCCATCATCCTACGCCTCCTAACTCCAGAACTCAATTGGTTTTACCAGCGTCTTTCCGCATACCGTCCTCCCACTGCAATGTACGTCACACTGGATAGTAACGCGCTACTATTGGGCAGCTGCCAGTGAGGGATCAACACTATTGGTGGAAATTAAACTCATCCCTACGTAAGAGGAATCCCGGCATTGATTGGTCGATGAGAATGCCAATTTATTTAAAGGTACGAACTGTCATAGTAAGAGCTGCACGCCTTGTCGGGATAACCCCCTACAAGCGTTGGTCTTGGCCTTGGCTCAGCATGCGGCCTATATTACATGTCTGCGACTTGAGTGAGCGTGGGGTGCAGAAAACAGCATGAGAATGCCGAGTACTGATTATATATGCTCAGCTTGTTTATTTGTCAGTTGTGTGTTAATGAGCCACATGCAGGACTGTGCGAAAGAGCGATCAGAGTTAGCTTCCCCCCTCCGGCAGTCAAATGATTCTGGTGTAAATTAGCATAATAGCCTCATTCTTCTTCAGTACATGACAGCAAGTTCCTCCAGCTAATGGGAAGGGCCTTGTGAGCCGAGAGAGCAGAGTCGGTAGGAGTTCCCGGGATAGAAACGGTGTTACATAAGATTCCTGCTTATATAATAACAACAATAAACAAAATACATGGTTGGAACCAGTACACTTGCAATTAAAACATGGGCTGCTTCTCTGGGTGTGTGAAATTCTTGTCGGTAGTATAAAGATGCAGATTTATTGCTTATGGCATAGAGCCAGTTGCCCCTTTAGTTGCTTCTCTGAGTCATGGATGTTCAGGCTGGGTCAGGGGATTTGCCCTGGGTCCCCAGGAACAGAAGATGAGAATGAACATGCTCAGTGTCGGACTGCCCCACTAGGATACCAGGAAAACTCCCGGTGGGCCCAGGGGTCAGTGGGCCTCTTGCTTTTAACCATGGCTGGCCTATTTCATGGTCATTCCCTATTTCTTTATGAGAACAAAGAGGCTTAATAATGGAAGAATAGAGTATAGTATAGAGAGAAAAGAGACTAGGTGAATAAAGAGTTTGAGTGAGGAGAGGAGAGGAGGTATAGTAGTTTGGAAAGTGGGCCCTCAACCTAAGGTTTTCTGGTGGGCCCCTGGCATCCCAGTCCGACACTTAACATGCTGCAAGAAGTGCCAGGCTTATACTGAGTAACAGGCAGGTCCGGACTGAGAATTAAAATAGGCCCTGGCATTTCAGGTACACAGAGGCCCAAACAGCTCCCACCAGCCCACTAAATACTGACCTTCTATGCATACCTCCCAACTGTCCCTTTTTCGGAGGGACAGTACCTCTTTTGACAGCTCAACCAGCAGTCCCTCATTTGTACTGGAACGTCCCTCTTTTCTCTGCACTGAACAGCCAGAAAAAGAATCAAAGTTTCTCACTTAATTGGCTTTTAGCAGAGAGCCCAGAACAGCTAACAGGTGCAAATAAGATACTTTATAACAATTTTGAGACACAAAAACACAGTTTAGATAAGGAGAAATATTTTCAAACTTTCATAACCAGCCAAATTTTGTAAAACGAACATGGTAATTAGGGGGTGTGGCCACATAAAGGGGTGTGGTCAAAAACTTTGCTGCGCTACGTGCGGAAAAAAAAATGTTGTCCCTCTTTTTACTTCCAAAATGTTGGGAGGTATGTCTATGGCAATTTATAGCAGCCCCAGATTGCCAGTCCGGGGCTAGTAACAGACGGTTTATATGGCAAGGATGTCCAACCTGTTGCCCTTTAGGTGTTGTTGAACTACACCACCATCCAGCCACAGGTAAACAAAATAGATTTGTATACAGTTTGAGAAATATGAACTCTACTCTAAGGGCACAGCCCCATTGCGGCTGAACGCAGAAAAACGGAACGCAGGGGAGCGCAGGTAAAAATGCTCATCTGTAAGAGCCCTAAGACTCAAAGAACCCAGGATGAAATGCTTACCTCCTAGGAGGTGCTTTTTGCAACATTTTTATCCTGATACAGTAGCGTCACTAGAGGGAGGCGGGCCCTGGTGCGTCATGCACAGCTGGTCCCCGCCCCCTCCATATGGCCAAATTTTCAGTGGCGCACGGGCTGCCGGGGGGGCCCTGAGGGGGTGCGGGCCCTGGCCTGCTCGCACCCCCTGCTCCCCCGGTAGGCTCTTAAAGTTACCAGTAACTGGCCGATCCATGCCGTCTAACAAGTGTTACACAGTTTGGTACTTTTTGCAACATTTTTTCCTCATAGCAGTTCTTCTAGTCCTGCTTAGAGTCTTAGAGGGACAACTATGGGACATCTGGAACTTATTCTTCCTGTTCACTTCCCGATCATGGTTTTGTATGTTATACGAGGGGTTATAAGTGTGGTGTGGGGGAGATGCCAGTGGCATTTCAGGGGCTGCCGCTGCCCCCCTCCAGCGCCATACTTTCAACTTAAGCGTTGAAGTTGGGTCGGGGGGGGCACATCGTTAATGCAGTGAGCGCTATGGCCTTCACTGCACTAGCAGAGCCGTATTTCCGTGTTATAAAGCTAAAATTTGGCTCTTAAAGTTACCAGTAACTGGCCGATCCATGCCACCTGAGGCAAGGTTCTCACCTTGCCTCCTGGCAGGATCGGCCCTTTGAGATACCTATTTACTTTAACTTTTAGTAACTTTAGTAACTAACTTTTAGTATGATGCAGAAATTGATATTCTGAGACAATTTCCAATTGGTTTTATTTTTTTATTATTTGTGGTTTTTAAATTATTTGGCTTTTTACACAGCAGCTCTCCAGTTTGCAGTTTCAGCAGTCTGGTTGCTAGCATCCAAATTACCCTAGCAACCATGCATTGATTGGAATAAGAACAAAACAAATTACCAGCAGCTCACTGAATAAGTTGCAATTGGGCAGAAATTGATTTATTTAGCTCAAAAACACACAAAAGTTTTGGGCCCTCAAGACTCTTTATCAAGCCTAATGTTACCACATCCCAAGCACCTTTTATAGTGACTGGAAGAGTTGTAGGTTCAAGCCCCACCTCTTCCTTACCGTGACATCACAGATAAATATACACATACATAAAGTGATGAATCTATACCATCATAATGTGAAATCCAAGTACAAATATAGTCCATTTAAAAAAAATCTAAGTCCATGCTGTAGAATAAGAATACTAAACTGCTGAATATTTTTTTGTTAACAAGAAAAAATAAACAATGAAAAAACCACATTGTGTGATGAATATTGTAATTAAACAACGATCCAGCATGCCTGAGAAGCCAGTGAGACCCCTTCTGCATACTGCACTCAGCACCTTCCTGAGACACATTCTGATATGCAAGAAAAGATGTCGGCACTCAGCAGCATGTCCTATGCTGATCTTAGTTACTATATTGGATAGGAAGGGTCAGGTGATTTCATTTTATGAATCTTCGACCCAGGCTAAGATAGCATAAAACTTCTGAAGTCTATAGGTTTCCAGCCAATTAATTTAAAGTGCACCTGTTACCCAGACACAAAAAGCTGTATAATAAAAGTACTTTTCAAATTAAACATGATATCCAATTTCTATTTTTTATTAAAACATTTATAGCTGTTGTATGCTCATTTAAACATCTCAGCTGTCAATCAAATATTGTCTGCCACTCCTCTATACCCTGGGCATAGACGGGGGCAGACAATTACTTTCACTTTCCATTCAGCACTTCCTAGATGTCTCTGCTCTCCACACATTCCCCCATTCTCATCACCATTTAATTGTGTAGCCAGGGCATGGGGATGGACATCTCCCCCATTCTGGTGCACAAACAAGATTCTGAGCTGATGCAAGGCTTGTCTTAATAATAGTGTCTACAAAATGTCTCCTGTCTGCTTGTTATGATTATGAATTCCCAGACTGGAGGAAACAAGATTCAAATAATGTATATAGTGTACTTAAAGTTAATTTTGCTTGACTAATGTGACAAAATATTTTTTTTGGGTGACGGACCCCTTTAATAGCTCCCAAAACATTAGCATGTTGACCTCACTTGACCCCACTAGACCCTCTACCGATTTGGGTTCCCTGTATGCAGGGTCTGCCTCCTCTAAAGTTACCCTCTGGTGCTAAAAGTACAATATTAGCTTGCAGTCAGTACCTGGGACATGTGAGATTGGCTACAATTTATGAGCCACATCCTGAAAATCTAGGGCAACTTAGTCAGTGACCCAAGAACTCCACCCATACTGATAATGTAAATACCAAACCACTGATTGCATTTTTAATCTTGTATATTTAGATGGATATTGTTAGTAGTTTATATGTAGAATAACCCTATAACATACCATAACAGACATGGTATACATTCTTTCATTTTGTTTTATCAAAACCTAATTACCACTCCATTCGTTTATTACCTTTAACCTAAATTACACCCCCAATTCTCTAACATGCACTAATGATTTCTGTTTTGCACTTTCTCAAACATTTCTTCCCTCCCCACTTAAGAGCCTGGATCAGTATTAAGATTATAACTAAATACCTGCTGATCATACCTTAAGTGATACAGATCCTATTACTCTCTCAAGGTCACTAATAGGTTCTCTTTATTCTTACTTGTATGCTGCTATTATAAGATTGTTAAAGCCAATAACAACGTAAATTAATTTAAAAAAACAAACAACTTAGTTCACATCGAATGTTGAACTCTTTCACCCATTGATAAACACACGTCTAAAAGATTCTTCTGTGGTAAGCTCTAATTTTGCACTTTTTTCAGGGCCAGGCATAGGGCAGCAAGATTTCAGGGGTGGCATGCTTCCCATTTGCAATCTAAAAAAGCACTGGGGACTTGCAACTTCTCAGTGCCCCAGCGCATGCTTGGGCATGCTAACGCGGGGCGTTGTGTGTGAAGGCGGAAAGTTTTTGATAAATATAGGTTAGAAAACAGCAACTAAAGTGTCAGATTCCAAAAAGACACATTCAGGACTAATTCTATGTGCAGCTGCGCTCTCCTGGGTACCGAACCCCTGAATCCTTTGTGAAAGATTCAACCGAATACTCAACCGAATCAGAATCCTAATTTGCATATACAAGTTAGGGTTGAGAAGGGGAAACATTTTTTTCTTCCTTGTTTTGTGACAAACAGTCACACAATTTCCGACCCCCTCCCCTAATTTGCATATGCAAATTAGGATTTGGTTCAGCTGGGCAGAAGGATTCGGCCGTATCTGAATCCTGCTGAAAAGGCCAAATCCCGAACTAAGTCCTGGATTCTGTACAGCCCTAGTTTATTGCATCATTGCTAGTACAAGCTACAGGGCAGCCATCAGAAATCCCACCACAACCCCCACCTACAGGTCCGCCCTCCCCACCCCACAGGTCAACCCCCCACCACACGCTAAAAAAAAAAAACATTGGTGGCTATGGTTCCCACATGTTAATAAAAAAATAAAAAAATATTGGTGGCCAGGACCACCCATTGAAAAAAACATTTGCGGTCAGGGCCCCCTCCATTAAAAAAAAACATTTGTGTTCAGGGCCCCCCATTAAACAATATTGGTGGCTAGGACCCCACATGGTGAAAAAAATTGATGGCCAGCCCCCCCCCCACATTATAAGAAAATTGGTGGCCAGGGCCCCCCTTAAACGTCCATGTAAAAAAATTGCACCCCCAGAACGTCCATGTAAAAAAAACTTGCACCCCCAGAAGTTTAAAAAAAATTGGTGCCCAGGGGCCCACCACACAACAGGGACCACAAAGGGTTACCTTTAGGGGGACCTGCCATGTTACACTTACTTCATTAGTGTGGCCCACCTGCTGTCAATGAGCTGCCAACTACAGAAGGGAGGAGGGGAGCACAGGTGGCTGCATCTTCTTCCAGTGACAACATTTTCTTCCCTTATTGGTCACAGAATTTAAAGTCCTGGTAAAGCTGCATGGTGATTGGATGAGCTGGAGGAGAAGTTCAAAACTCGGCTATCCAATCCCTGAGCTGCTCAACCGGGACTTAAACTCAGTGACCAATAAGGGGAAGTAATGGACAGAAGATACCTCCCCTTGTGCTCCCGCCCTACCTTCCCGAAGTCAGCAGCTCTCAGAAAGCAGGGGGGCCTGGCTAATCAAGAAAGTGTGAAGTGGCAGGGCCCCCCTTACCCTCGGGCCCCCTACAACTCTCCCCTCTGTCCCCCCCTGATGGCTGCCCTGTGAGGGATCAATTGAAATTTTCAATATCTTTGTGGCTAATTGAAATACTTGAAAAAAGAAGAAAAACCGGCTCTAATCTTCTCTGGACAGTTATGGACATATACATTAAGGCAATACTACTTTTAGATTACTTATAAATTTCACGGGTAAAATCCCTTTAAAGTGAAAATAGTATATTATTAATTGAAACGCTTGGCGAATCTTACCAAGCAGAGAGGTTTGACCTGGGTGTCCAGACCCCAGGCCCTTCACTTAGTTTAGTCAATGAACGGAAAACAGCCGAAGGGCTTTAACTCACCAAATTAGCCGAATGGTCCGGGTGCCGTGCCCCGAACCCGTAGCTTAGGCAAATTCAATCTTCACAATAGAACAGCACGCACTCCTGCGACCATAGCCATGAGGATAAAAACGTAACTTTATTCCATATAGTTAAAAAGTAAGCGTCCTAACGCGTTTCGTATCAACAGATACGTAATCATAGGCACAATGATTACGTATCAACTATGATTACGTATCTGTTGATACGAAGCGCGTTAGGACGCTTACTTTTTAACTATATGGAATAAAGTTACGTTTTTATCCTCATGGCTATGGTCGCAGGAGTGCGTGCTGATAATTGAAATACTTGTATCAAAAAGTTCTTGACAATAGGGCATAGCCACCATGTATGTAAATAAGTGCCTATCGCACTACATCCTCTGAAGTGCAAAGGGGAGTTTGAAGGGACCATGGCGTGTTTTCTTTGAGGAGTAGTATACTGTATCATCTATATAAATCTTTGTAGGCTGTTTCTTTAACACTGACATTTGGAGACACTTTGTGGGTTATTTATCAAAGTCCGAATGCCAAAATCTCGAAAAATTTAAGGTTTTTTTGGCTATCAAATCCGAATTTTTAGTGGAAATTTTTTATGATTTATTATACCTCGAGGATGAAAGTAAGAATCGGAAAACCAGCATCTCAGACCTGTCAAGGTTGCATATAAAGGTGGCCATACACGGGCTGATAAAAGCTGCCGACAGACCGTGTCGGCAGCTTATTGGCCCGTGTATGGGGGCCCCCGACAGGCTTCACCGATCGAGCAGATCTCGATCGGATGGGACAGAAAATCCCGTCGGATCGCGGCTGCATCTATTCGTTGATGCGGTCCCGCGATCCGACCGCCCGTTAAGGCCTCGTTAGGATCCGATCCTTGGGCCCTAGGGCCCACGATCGGATCGGCCCGATATTGCCCACCTCAAGGTGGGCATATCGGAGGGAGATCCGCTCGTTTGGCGACATTGCCAAACGAGCGGATCTCTCAGTGTATGGCCACCTTAAGTCAATGGGAGACGTCCCAAAGACATCCTGATCTGCGCTGGATTTTGTACAGAAAATCTGAAAAATTTGTATGATTCGAATTCTCATAATGTTTTCGAGTTTCACAATGTTTCGAGTTTTTTCCCACACTGGAATTTTTCAGGAAAATGTATTGATAAATAAGGGTAAATAATCCGTGCGGATTTGGTCGGAGTATATTTCAGAAAATAATGAGATAAATTTGGATTTTGATAAATAACCTCCTAAATAGTTGAAATTTACTTACCATAATTTCCCTTTCTTTTTAGTCCAAACAGCAGCACACACTGAGATTTCCTCCTTCCCCCTAATTAGGACAGTAGGACCAATAGCCAAGCTTTAGAAGCCATAAGAACCCTCCCCTTCCCCCCTTCCATCATGTCTTTGCAAGTAAACACCGAATGCAGAATGATTTAATAGGGTGGGTTTACTTGTGCTGCTGTTTGGACTAAAAGGAAAGGGAAATTACGGTAAGTAAATTTCAACTTTCCTTAACGTCCAACAGCAGCACACACTGAGACATAGCAAGTAACAAGAAAAAAGGGAGGGATTAGGTTCCGGATTCTTTCACCATTGAACAATAGATCTCCCAAAGGCCGCATCCTGGACAGCGTTGATGTCCAGTCTATAATGATTAGCAAAAGTATTTGGACTTGCCCACGAGGCTGCTCTGCAGATCTGATCCACCAGTACTAGGAACTTTTCTGCCCAAGATGCTGCTGTCGCTCTAGTAGAGTGTGCTTTTACAAATATTGGTGGAGATTTGTTATCAGCAATATAGCATGTCTGTATAGTGTCCTTTATCCATCTGGCTAAAGTCAACCTTGAAGACTTCTGTCCTTTGTTCTTCCCAAAGGGAATGAAGAGCTTCTCAGATTTTCTAAAAACACCAGTTCCTGAAGACCTTTATTATTCTGGAGTAAACTTTGGAGGTGGATTCTTTTCTTGCACTCATTAAAGTACTGATTACTTTCTCTGAGAGACCCCAATTTTTTAATAGGGGCCTATCAACCTCCAGGCTGTGAGGTTCAGACGTTGAGGGTCTGTGTGAAACACCCCCTTCTGGAACAATAGACACTTGTTGCAGGGAAGGAACTAATACTCCCCCCGACTCATCTTCATTAGGAGTGAAAAACAGCTCCTTCTCGGCCAGAATGGTATGATCGCAATCACTGAAGTCTGGTTTATGCGTATCTTCCTTAGAACTCTCCGTATGAGAGGAATAGGAGGAAAGACATATGCCAGACTGAAGTACCACAGCGAATCTAGGATCCAAGGCTGATCCTTCTTGTAGAGGGAGCAGAACCTGGGCAGCTTGGAATTCTCTCTTGTCGCCATCAGGTCTATCACTGGTTTCCCCCATCTTCTGATAATTCTCTGAAAAATCCTCTGATTCAGAGACCATTCTCCTGAATCCAACGCAACTCTGCTCAAGTGGTCTGCTATTTTGTTGTCCTGACCTCGAATATGTACTGCCATCAGAGTTAGAAGATGTTCTTCTGCCCACTGAAGAATATTCATGGTCTCCTTCAGGAGTACCCTGGATCGTGTGCCTTCTTGGAGACTTTTCTATAGGACCCCAAAATCCTTGGGCATATAGGCCTCCCATATGAGCGCCCCAACCACTGAGAGAAGCGTCTGTTGTGACGACGATCCACTCTCGTTCCTCTATATTTTTCCCCCTCTGTAAGTCTTCCTTCCTGCAGCCACCAGCGTAGTGACTTTTTTGTTTCTGCAGATACGAAGAACTTTTTGTCCAGTGACTCTATGTCTCTGTCCCATCTGGAGAGCAGTTCCTGCTGTAGCGGCCTTATATGCAGTTTTGCCCATTGGACAGATTCTATAGAGGCTGACATGAGGCCCAACATTTTCATCCTCTGACGAAGAGATATCGCCCCAGAATTCTCCAGAGCTATAATCTGGTTTTGAAGAGACAACACTCTCTCTTGTGTTAGAAAAATCCTCATCTTGACTGTATCCAGTCTGTTCCCCAGAAACTGTTTCTGTCTGGATGGGAAGAGGGAAGATTTTTCTTTGTTGACTATCCAACCAAGTTTTCCCAGAATCTCCAGGGTTCTCTGAATCTGTCTTTCTAGAAGTGAGGCTGAGACTGCTTTCAATAACCAATCGTCCAGATAAGGGACTATGTATATTCCTTCTCTTCTTAGCACTGCTACCACAGCTACCATCAACTTGGTGAAGACTCGTGGTGCAGAAGTTATTCCAAAAGGCAGTGCCTTGAACTGGAAATTTTATATCTTCTTTTGAATAACAACTGCTATCCTCAGAAATTTCCTGTGATGATGGTAGATGTAAATAGGCATCCTTTAAATCTATTGTCGCCAGATAATCTCCTTTTTCGAGAATCTGAATAACAGACTTTATCGATTCCATCCTGAAATGCTTTTTCCTTATAAATCGATTCACCATTCTCAAATGGTATTATGCGAAATGTTCCGTTTGGCTTTTGGACCAAAAAAAACCGACGGAGTAGGTTCCCTGGCCCTTTTCGCAATCTGGAACTTCTTCTAAAACCTTCATCTGAATATAATTCCGGATTGATTCTTCTAAGAACAGTTGCCTTTGAAGAGAAGAACCCTCTGGGGTGGTTAAAAATCGAGGAGGTGGTTCTTCAGAAAACTCTATTCTGTAGCCCTCTCTTATTAGTTGTAGAACTCAGGAATCTGTCACAATTTTTTCCCACTGAGGGTAGAATAGCAAAAGCCTTCCCCCCCACCTCCAAACTTCTGGCGTCAGAATTCTTTCTGTCTGCCAAACTGAGGTTTTCCTCTTCCTCTAGAGGTTCTTGTAGATCCTTGACATCTAAATGGATGTGTTCTCTCTTTCTCTTTTTCGTAGAATCTATCTTGCCTTTTCCTTGGCGGAGATCTCCTTTGTCTACGAAAAAAGGATCCTCTCCAATTCCTTTGTCTGTCTTGTGGAAGTGATTTCCCTTTGTCATCTGATAGCTTTTCCATTAATTATTCAAGTTTGGATCCCAATAATTGACCTGGTTCAAAATCCATGTTACAAAGATTCATTTTTGAAGTTGAATCCGCTCTCCATGGCTTTAACCAAATTGCCCTTCTAGCTGTAGTAGAGAGTGCTAAATTCTTTGAAGCAAGCTTTAGTGATTCAATGGAAGAGTCACAGAGAAACTCAGAGGCCATTTTTACTGTCTTTAGACTTTTCACCAAATCCTCCCTCGGGATCTTGTTCTGAATATCTTCCTCCAACTGAACTAACCAATTTCTTAAAGCCCTTGAAACCTCGGAGGCCGCAATCAATGGTTTACAATGAGCAGCAGAAGCCATATAAATTCTCTTTAAGGATGTCTCCGCTTTCCTGTCCATCACATCCTTTAGGCCTGAACCATCTTACACCAGAATTGTGGTTCTCTTTGAAAGTCGGCCCACAGCCATATCCACTTTGGGAGGATCCTCCCATTTTTTGGACTCTTCTGATATAGGAAAAATAGTTTTAAAGCGTTTGTTAATAGCTGGTGGCCTGTCTGGATTTTCCACTCAAACTCAATCAGATCTTTGATCACTGATTGTAATGGAAAAGCTCTAGGTATCTTTCTTGACCATCCTTTCTCCTGTTCTGGTTAAGAACTCTTCCCCTCCTGATCTTCCATTGCACCTTTAACTGCTTTTATCAATTTTGATATTGATTCAGATTGGAATACTGCCATGTCTACTTCATCCTCTGATGAAGAATTCACCTCATCAATAACAGTGTAATCCTGTTCATCCACAGATATAGGTGACTTGTCAGCAGGATTAATCAGGTTCTGAGATAAAGAACTCCTGATTTCTGAGAAAGACTGTTGAATAAAGTCTTTAAACCAACTCATTACAGTTTCAGCAGATTGAGGGTTTTCATTAGTCTTAGCCAGGCAGGCTTCACAGCGACCTCTCTCATAGTTATCTGGGAGTGGAACATCACATTGTTTGCAGACCAAATGTCTGGTCTTAGACCGCTTTTTCTATTTTCTAGACTGGACATCTGTAGAGAGAATAATGAAAACAATATTTGCACTTTGTAATATTGGGACACATATTGGGCAATAAGAAAACCAGCAATACCTTAATTGCTTCTCCAGGTAACACAGCCCTTGTCTGTAGCGTGACCGCTTGTATTGCAACACATTAATGGGCACCTAATGCACTACACGCTATCCTTTTAAACCAGCCGCTTCTACACTGCGCGATGACGTCATTGATGTGCGCCTCCTGAAAGCCGGTCCGTGTATGCGCGCCTATCCTTTCCTAAGCGGTCAGCTAATGTGGAGGGGCAGGAGCTTTGTCCTCTACCCTCCCCAAGGACCACCACCCGAAGCTGGCTCCCTGGAACGTCCCAGAGTTCACTCCCGCGCCCCTCCACAAAAGAAAAAATATCCCACTGTCCCAGGTAGGACAGAAAAAAAACACGATGGAAGGGTGGAAGGGCAGGGTTCTTATGGCTTCTAAAGCTTGGCTATTGGTCCTACTGTCCTAATTAGGGGGAGGGAGGAAATCTCAGTGTGTGCTGCTGTTGGACATTAAGGAAGTATATATTTCCATATTTTAGGCCATAACTCTTGGGAATAATGTAATTATAAGTCAGATATACATTAGGTCATATATGAACACATATGAGGTTATTTACTAAACTCCGAATTGCAAAAACCCAAAAAATTTGTATTTTTTTGAAGTATTGACGTATGCTTATTAAAGTGTGCCAACATTCAGATATACATATACTTAAGCATTTCACTAATATCAGATGGTGGTAGTTTAGCCTTGTCCACAGCTGCACTATGCTGTCAATATTTCTGGCACCTCCCTCTCAACTGCAGTTTCGATGACATGTAAGTGGTGCTCTGCTTCCATCTAGACCAGGGATCCCCAACCTTTTGAACCTGTGAGCAACATTCAGCACTAAAAGGAGTTGGGGAGCAACACAAGCATGAAAAATGTTCATTGGGTGCCAAATAAGTGCTGTGATTGGCTATTTGGTAGCCCCTATGTAGATTATCAACCTACATTGAGGCTCTGTTTGGCAGTGCACCTGGTTTTTATACAACCAAAACTTGTCTCCAAGTCTGGAATTAAAAAATAAGCTCCTGCTTTGAGGCCACTGGGAGCAACATCCAAAGGGTTGGAGAGCAACATGTTGCTCACCAGCTACTGGTTGGGGATCACTGATCTAGACCCTCCCACTAAATGTGCAGTTCACATCTATTTCATTTGAATGTTGCCATTTGGAGTTTTGTAACAAAAGGTGACATATTTGCCACCGGTTGGTAAGTTGCCAATTATCCACCCGTTCTCCCCTTCACAAACTGTTTTGCTGCCTATGACTAAGCCCATCATCCCCCTTGCCACCACATATAGATTCCATTCCCAACCCTGTCCAGTGTTCTGCCAATGGAGAGGGGCAGTGAAGGGAGGGTTTTATGGGTAAAGAACCCTTACATATTTACTGGCACCAGCCCTAGCTGGTGATTTGCTGGCTAGTTAGGTGAATACAGGCCTGGTGGCAACCCTGACTATGTGCCCCTGGTATATTATATAATAGCCATTCCCTCCCCCACAGGCCAGTAACATTCCATACCTCCCAAATGTCCTGTTTTTTTGCAGGACAGTCCTGATTTTGACAGCTCAACCCTCCAGTCCTGAATTGTTACCGAAATGTCCCGGACTTTCTCTTTGATCTCCTGCACTGAACAGCCAGAAAAAGATACAAAGTTTCTAAAATGTATTTAAATAAGAGGCTTTTCACTCTGACACTACTTAAAAGGTTTCACATTAGGGATGCACTGAATCCACTATTTTGGATTCGGCCGGACCCCCACATACTTCGCAAAAGATTCGGCCAAATACCAAACCAAATCCGAATCCTAATTTGCATATGCAAACTATTGTTTCCCCCAAACCAGGTGCAGATTTTTTGATGATAGGTGTCCTTTAAATCACTTTCTACAAAACACATTAGATGGTGTAACAAGCTGTTTTTTTATTAGGAGACTGAAGCACGTAAAGGAGAAATGTTGGCTGAACCTTGTTAGGGTTGGACAGCCCAGTCTGTAAAAACTGAAACATATACTCCCCAAAGGAACATGCCTACAGTGACCCCTGGGAAAGTTTTTAGAAATAGTTGCTGTGCAGTGCAGTTCTATGCAATCCTGTGAGCTGCACGCATGAGTTTCCTGCTCTTAGGTTTGTAGAACAGTCCAAAGCTAAACATAAATAAAAAAATAAATAAAAAATGTGTCTTGTTTCTGTTTCTATTGAATCCAGTGTTGATCTCTGTGCCCAGGGTTGGACTGTTCCAGCAGAACACAGGGAAATAACTTGGTGGATCAAGGCAAAAGTGAAGTATAAGGTGCGTACACGGGGGGAGGGGCTAGTGGTGTGTGAGGGCAGTGGGAGCCCCATAGAGGGTGTGAGGACTTCTGTGTCTGTAGTTACTTTATCATTATTCCTTATGTATTTCATAAATATTCAACTAAAGAATGGGTGCCTTTACTGTACAGGTGGTTATTGAATGCAGATATCTCTCCAGCAGCTGAATTATGCAATGACTGAGCAGTGCAGAGGTTACATCCCAGACAGGAGAGAACAAGTATCCCACATCCAATGTTACCTCCTTTGCAGTCTGGACTGTAGCTGATGTGAGTGGACTGACATGAGCTATCAGGTTTCTTCTCTTACAGGCTATTGACTAAATAAAACCTAGCACTGACGTAAAAGTACAGAAAAGAATATTGACATACAAAAAAGGGACTCGAACTTGCCTCAAGACTTTAATCCTCATGTATGGCCAGCTTTATCCTGCTGCTCTGTGATTGTCTAAGGGCAGGACTACACGAGTGATTTTGCAGCGATCCGTCATGCTGCAACGCAGGCGTCACGTCGGATGTGACGGAAACAAGGTAAGTAATGGCAGTGTTGGATCGTGTCGCATTGTTGATGCGACGCGTCACGACTGTCGGATGCAGACACAGCGTGCAGTGTCTGCATCCGACAGTCGTGTCGCATCGCATCAACAATGTGACACGATGCGACAATTGAATTACTTACCTTAATTCCGTCGCATCCGACGTGACGTCTGCGATTTTACGCAGCACGTCGGATCGCTGTGAAATAGGCCGTGTAGTCCTGCCCTAATACATGGCTTCTTTTTCCAAGTGAATAAATGCACTGGGTTTTATATTTTCTGGGGAATTTTCTTTTTGTTGCAAATGGCACCAGTACTCTAGACAACATTTTTGGAATCATATAGATTGGAATAATCTGAAACATGCTGCATGCGAGTGAGCCTATTTTGTAGTAATGTAACAGCTTAGCAAAATGTTACAAGAGATCCTCCACCCAAATACTGATTTTTACATGATGAAAGAAAATGTAAATATAAGAACTTTCCAATATACATTCATTGCACCTTTTCTATTGGTGTTCTTGTAAATGTAATTGTGTTCAGCTGTCCTGTTCTCTACTACGGACTCTTAAAACAATGCAACTGAAATCAGACCTGGAAACTCACCTTGCAACATTGCTTAGGGAGTCCGAACCAGCAGTGCAGAAATTGTAAACAGCAAGGCAGATACTGTTGGTAAAACCTTTACAATTAACCATTAAAAAACCATTGAACATTTAAAATGAATGTATATTGCTTAGATTATATTTTTCTTTACTATGCAAAAACAGTTTTTGTATGGAGTCCATAATTATCCTAAATATATTCCAGCCAGGCCTGGATGCACCTCATAAATATGTTGTTTCACACTTTTTTGCCATACAAATTAGTCCAAATGAGTCCAATATCCAAACACTTATAGATTTTATATGTCTTTATTATTTTTTATAAATAAAGAATTTAATTAAAACCAATTCATGAAAAAAAAAAAGATTATTCTGGTAGTTTAGGGAATTTGAAATTGTATTTTTAGTTCACATAGTTCCCTGGATCGCTAATGTAATGGTGCCTATATTCTAATGCTTAGGGCTTAGCTGGATACTATTGAAAATGCTGCAGTAAAGAGAATTTAAGTTTGGTGTGTTATAGATTGTAGTGTAAGGGATACATTTTGGGGCTGGTGGAAAGGGCTATATGTAAATGGACCGGTGGTGAAGGCCAAAGAGCACTGCCAATGTTAAGGGCTGCAGTCAGAGGCCGATGGAGTGGGCTATTGTTAAAGTAAAGGTCAATAGAAGGGACAGTGGTAAGGGCCACAGACAATGTCTGATGTTAAGAGCCAATGGCATGGGCTAGAGGTAAAGGCTGATAATGTGGGCCAGTGTTGAGGCCGGTGGTGAGGGCCAGAGATAGCAGCCAATGTTAAGGGCTAGAGGTAAAGGCCGATGGAATGGGCCAGTGTTGGGGCCTGTGGTGAGGGCCAGAGACAGCAGCCGATGTTAAGGGCTAGAGTAAAAGGCCAATAGAGTGGCCAGTGTTTGGGCCGGTGGAGTGGGCTAGAGACAATAGTCGATGTTAAGGGCTAGGGTGAAGGCCGATGGAATGGGCCAGTGTTGGGGCCAGTGGAGTGGGCTAGAGACAGTAGCCGGTGTTATGGGCTAGAGGTAAAAGCAGATGGGATGGGCTAGTGTTGGGGCCGGTGGTGAGGGCCAGAGACAACAGCCGATGTTAAGGGCTAGAGGTGAAGGCTGATGGAATGGGCCAGTGTTTGGGCCGGTGGAGTGTGCTAGAGACAGTAGCCGATGTTATGGGCTAGAGGTAAGGGCCTATGGAATGGGCCAGTGTTGGGGCCGGTGGAGTGGGCTAGAGACAGTAGCCGATGTTAATGGCTAGAGGTGAAGGGCGATGGAATGGGCACATGTTGGGGCCGGTGGAGTGGGCTAGAGACAGTAGCCGATGTTATGGGCTAGAGGTAAAGCCCGATGGAATGGGCCAGCGTTGGGGCTGATGGTGAGGGCCAGAGACAATACCCGGTGGTAAGGGCTAGAAGTAAAGGCGGTTGAATGGGCCACTGCAGAAACAGTGAGTGATGGAAAAGGCCGATGTAATGGGCCAGAGACAGTAGCCATTGGAAAAGGCTAGAGGCAAATGGAAAGAACAAGTGTTAGTAACAACGAAGGGGCAAAAATAGACAGATAAATAGGCCAATGATAGAGCCGAAGGACGATTGTTACTGCAGGTGTGACGGAAAAGGCCAAGGGGTGTTGACAACATCAAGAGGCAGGTTATGATAAACTGGGACTAAGACTGAAACTGGCAGAGGGGGCCAAGAGGTGTTGATGACATCAAGAGGCAGGTTATGAGAAATTGGGACTATGACTGGACCTGGCGGAGGTCTAATAACAGGACCAAGGAAAGGATGGAGATTATAAGGAACTGATGGAAAAGGCTGTTGGTAGAAGTTGACATGAGGCCAATATGCAGTGTAAGGCTGGACGGAGAAGCCAAAAGGACCAAATGGAGACGGATGGTACGGAGAGTTGATGGCCATTGGTTGGGCCTGAGAATGGCAGAGATTCCTGGATGTCCAACAATGGCTTGGGTGCTCCAACTGGGATGACGGCATGAGGTATTCTGAAGACATCTTGTATTTTATAGACTCCAAGAATGACAGCGGCTCTTCAATTGTCTTGCCGAAATCCACCGATGGCACCTGCAGTAAAGCAAAATATTTAGCTTATAACTTCATAATACTGAACATCTGCTGACATTGCAGTGAAATTAATATTACAGTAACAAATGTAACGTAAACTGGACACCATTAGTAATTACTCTAATACAAAATATTAAAGGACAAGGAAAGGCAAAAAAATAAAATCCCATTTTTACTTTCTTTAATGAAAAAGAAACCTATCTCCAATATACTTTAATTAAAAAATGTGTACCGTTTTTATAAGAAACCTGACTGTATGCAGTGAAATTCTCCCTTCATTTACTGCTGTGGATAGGAATTGTCAGATGGTCCCTAACTGCTGAGCAGGGAAACAATCATACTTATGAACAGCAGGGGGAGCACCCGCCTTACTTACTAGCTATGCAGAATTCAAGCAGCTTTGCTTATGAAGACCCCTAAGCAGCCCAGACCGCAGTGAGCATGTGCAGGGTCAGGGTCAGGCAAAGTTACAAGATGACAGCCCCCTGTGGCCAACTTTGAAAGCATGAAAATCATTTGTTTGATTAGGATTTGTGGTGCAGTAAGTTCATGTTTATGTTTAGTATACAAAATACAGCATTTCTAGCCTTCTATTTTAGACTTTCCTTGTCCTTTAAATGTCTATCACAATCAATAAATACTGCTTTTCTTATTATTGGAGCAGGATAACTGAGTGTTTCAAAGAGTCAATTCTAGCCTAGCATAGCCCTGTCCATATTATCTGCTTGTACAGAGTATGGAAAAAATATTTTTTACCCATTTACTAGTTTTAGTTAAAGGCGCACCTCCTTATGTAATTGTATTATTCCGTAATTGAAATGTTTGGTGTTTCTGGATTTTCTTTTCTCTATTAAAGCTGGGAGATACTAGAAGGACATTTGAGCAGCTAGATAAGAAGTTACTTGAAACCTAAGAGAATTTTGAGAATGCTAGTGGTGATTGTCATTGAAAGGATGCTTTTGAGTGCCCCAGTGAATAAACCAGAGTTGGGAGGGTAATGGCAGAATTACAGGCTTATCTCTCCAGTGTAATGAACATAAAAGGGTTAGAGACACAAAGTTGTAAAAGTACTTTTAGTCTTCCGGCTACTTATTTTCAGAAGTTTCCAGAAGGAGATTTGAAAATGTTCTAGGGTTACACAGAATTAGGAAAAATTACACTCTACAGTGGTGTTCTCACATCAGAACTAAACTACTATCCATTTTAGCTATAAAATCCCCCTGCTCCAGGCTCAGACTGGCAATCTATGGGCTGCTGTATGATGCCATAGAAAGTCACTATTTAGTGGGCTGGTGGGTGCTGTTTGTACCTTTGTGTACTTGGAATGCTAGGGCCTTTTTTGACTCCCAGTCAAGACCTGCCCTGCACCTACTGTCCCTACTGAATCAACCCCACTGCCTTAAAGTCTATTGAGTGGCTGCACCAAATCCGCTGTTCATCTCTGCACTTTGTTGGCAAGTACAGGGAGAGGGTTTAATGCAGTTGCAGACACAACACTGTGCAGGGTGGCCAGCAGTTACAAAATAATGGAGCAGTCTAGTTATTCTTTTCCTTGAATTTACAGAATGCTGGGCTGCTCAACTTTATATACATGGTATTGCTTTATCATTGCAAGACAAGTGAATTAGGCAAAAAATGTATAGTTGATTCATTATATAAAACACTTCAGTGAATTGTTTTACCAGTTTTGTGTGCAGTGTGGATAACAGATCCAATACTTAGCATAGTAGTAGGGCAGTGGCACTGGTGGATGAGCAAAGTGTAATGTCTAAAGGTAAATCTGTGTCTTTTCATTCATACGGCAGACATGTACTTACTGTTTTTGGTTTGGAAGGGGGTTGTACATTCAGCTTTTCTAGGTTCACCCAATCGATGGAATGGAAAAATGGGTGCCCTCGAATGTTCCCATTGCGGCCAAGTCGCTTCTTAGGATCTTTCATCAGAAGCTAAAGTATAAGAAAAAGAGATCAGTGATTTATATATATTGTTGGAGTTAAACACCTGCCATTCATATCACAAAGAGCCAGCTAGATCTGTACAAAGTTATCACCCCCAGAAATAGATATATGACAGCAACAGGACCGAATTTCTCTTCAGGGCCCCCAGAGGCCAGCATCCGCCACCACCCAGCCCCCCCAGGATCGTGGGCAACTGCATTCTTTGATCTTACACAGATCACATTTAAACAAATTGCAGGTGCGGCTGGGTGACATGCCACCACATAATTGGAGCCACCCTATGTATTGGTGTTTGTGGCCTTGCTAGAAATACAGGCCTGTATAGCAGAGCTAGTGACATCCCTTGAAGTTCCTATATTCACCTGTCGCAGGAGATCTTGCAGTTTTTTGTTGAGCCATTCTGGAATGTAGGGCTCCTTATAGAGAATGTCGTTAGTGAAGTTTGACAAGTCATTTTCCAAGCCGAATGGATGAGATCCAGTGGCCATCTTATATATGGCGTTTCCAAGGCTCCACCAGTCTATTCCTGCATCACACTCCTCATCTTTGATTACCTAGAAAAGAAAAAACACGTAAAGCATTATAATTACCCAGTGTTTTTACTTATGCATTGTTGTACCTATTCACATCATTTGTTTTGGACAAATGAAAGGGAATTAATTTTTCTTAGTGTACAAGGCCAGTGTTACAGCAGCCCTATAAAATGACTACTATGTCTTGTATCTTGTTTTATATTATATACATCTATACCTATCTGTCTATAAACAGAGGTAACTGACAGAAGCATTTCTAGCAGGGGCTTCTATGGAGGCACAAATCTTTACTGTTAAGGGACTGTGATAGAGGTTTAGGCCTTGTATAGAAGCCCAAAGCATTAGGTGCATAATTATGAGCCTAATCCATTGTTCAGTTTTCTTCTTTAAGGGTAGGCTACAAAATCTGAATATCATCATGCAGCTATGGCAATGGCAAAACCATATCTAAAAGAGAAAGATAATGAGAGGAAACATTTTTGATTCAATGAATGATATATGCATCCTAACTCTTTATCCCTGGCTAGCAACTTTTAAGAAGTTGGATAATAAGCACAATCAAATCATTCTCCCTCAATTTGCTTCATTGATCAGAAACCTAACACCACAGTGCAATATGCATTTGCTTCAAGTCTCTTACCTCAGGGGCAAGGTAGGGCAATGTTCCTAGTACTCCTCTGGCTTTTTTATCTCCAAAGATGCCATTCCAAAGTCGAGAATCTTAATATGTCCCTTGTTGGTCACTAGGACATTATTTGCTTTGAAATCTCTACAAGGTACAGATTAGGGTTGAGAAAATTAAAATGAAAAGCAGGTCAGTGATATTGCAAAGTTATAAAAGGATAACATATATGGAGCTGCACATATAAAAAAATGTCATAATGGAAAAATAATAAAACTATGACCAAGTATAAAATGTACAATATTCAGGAAAACAGTTGAATCACACAGCTCCATGCAGGATTTTTAAACTGCAATGTGTTTATTAGCAGTGTAGGCACACTACATGTTTTGGGCAAAGCCCTTTATCAAATAAAGACTGATAAAGGGCTTTGCCCAAAACATGTAGTGTGCCTACACTGCTAATAAACACATTGCAGTTTAATAATACTACCTAGAGCTGTTTGATTCAACTGTTTTCCTTAATATTGTACCTTAAGGTGTAACACAGACACCTGAATCCGCAGTCACAAGGAACATTGGGGCTTGAAACCAAATACTTTTTTTCTATAAAATGTCTTAAAATGTCATTATTTACAAAATACTAAAGGCATTGTTTTGATATTATAGGGCAACATGCAAAAAAGCTAAAACAAAACAACTCGCAACACCAGAAGCCAGCTCCCTCTCCTGCACAGCTGCAAACTTTTGGCTGTCATTACTGCACATGTGCTGGGCTGAGGGCTTTCAGGCAATGGGAGAGATCCAGGAGCTCATGGCAGTACTTCAGTGTTCAGAAGGAGGTCGCTTGGACAGCAAAGTTGGGATGAAAGTGCCCCACAGAAATGTAAGTTCTTGTAGTTAGTGTATGCAAAAAGTGTTGTTTAAGGTGGGCCACTGCTTCTGAAAGCAGCCCCTGTGACTGCTGGGAGTGTTGTTTCAGGAGACAGAGCCATGAGTGCAGAGAATGTAAAAACTCAGAAATATATTGCTTTTAAAAGCAATTACATGTACAAGTTTAAAATGATTGAATATATTTCTAATGCATTGGAAAGCTGCTTAAACATCCATTTTGCTTCACAGTGCAAATTTAAAAAAAAAACATTTTTGGGTGAAGGACCCCTTGAATTCAACAAATATATTGATTTTTTTTTAATCTCTTCTCTGCTATGAACAGTGTGATTTGTGATACAAGCTTAAATTGAAATGAAGAATAAACACAGAAATATAGTGAGAGTTTTTTGCAACATACCGATGGATAATCCCATTTGAGTGGAGATACTGCAGGGCACAAACCATCTCTGCTGCGTAGAATCTTTGGGGGAAAAAAACCCAGCAACCATTATTTAAAAGTTATAATGAATAAATAATATTTACTCTAATCTATTGTTCTTCCTTAATCAGAACCGTGCTTACTATACTTAATTAGGTCTCATTTATTATCCTATGGCAAGTACCACAGTACAACAAAAAACACACACACATATGTGCAGTAGGTGGGTGGATGTGGGTATCCAATCATTTAATGTAGGCTAGAGGTCACCAGCAGCCGCAAGGCACAGCCTAGCCCTGTACCTAATAAAAAAGATACAAATGCATCCAGTCTCATGCAAATATGAGAATATTAGACAACTACATTCATTTTATGCCATTATTATACTCTCATGTATTTTTGTTTATGGCTATGACTACAGAAAAAATAGGCATTAGCGTAGTCCAGGATTCATGGCAAAGGGAAGTGGGGCTACTGGACAGCACTTTTTAAAAGAGGAATATATTGTTGATTACATCATCAGATACACATAAAACAAGTAATATTTCTTAAGTGCTGTAATTAAATGATAGTGGCAAAAACAAAATGGTGACCGTTTCCCTGCTTTTATATGGATTATAAACATCTAGGTCCTCTAGGTAACACCCCTCACTGCCTTTTTAATGTCTTATTCCTATCACACAATGAGCCACTTACCTTACTGAGTTCATCTTCAGAAGTTCTGAATCCAGGATCTTTTGATCCAAGGTCCCTCCGCTGATGTACTCCATGACCATAACAGCATGCCGCTGGTTGGAGAAACAAAAGAAAAAGCTTCTAAAGCCCAAACATATATGACTCCAACACACATGAATGATTATGGCTTTTTGCATAAAACTATTGTTTTTTTAAATTATTTTTAAGCGGAAAGCTGATCTATTGTCTTTCAAGTTCTTTCTTGTCATATTATCCTGATGAAGATGATCAAATTATGAGGCTGCATTGACATTACTATACACACACTGATGTTATGGCTGAAGAGAACTCCAACTAGGAAATTCTTAGTAAACATATCTACTACAGACTTGTTGGTGCAAGGTTCCCATAATGGAGAAGGATCTGTAAATATTGTTAAGCTCATGATATGATAAAAAATTGGGCAACTGGCAGGAGACGCCTACATTACAGCACAAGACAGAAGTCAATAATGGATTTTGTGTTTGAGGAGGCTAACAAAAGATAGAGAAATCATGTATAGTCAGATAAATAGGCACTGACCGATATAGAGATAGGCTGGGAGATATATTCAGCTTACATAGATACAGATATGTTTTCATAGAGATAAACATAGAGACACTTAGGGGCTGATTCACTAAGGGTCGAATAGCGAGGGTTAATTAACCCTCGATATTCGACTGGGAATTTTAATCCTTCGACTTCGAATATCGAAGTCGAAGGATTTAGCGCAGATAGTACGATCAAACGATCGAAGGATTATTCCTTCGATCGAACGATTAAATCCTTTGAATCGAACAATTCGAAGGATTTAAATCCAACGATCGAAGGAATATCCTTCGATCAAAAAAAGTTAGGCAAGCCTATGGGGACCTTCCTTTTTTCCTAAAAGTTGGGAGGTATGCTGAAACTGCAAACTGAAGCTGCTGCTGAATAAAAAACGAAGTAACTTAAAACCCACAAATAATAAAAAATTAAAGCAAATTGTCTCAGAATATCACTCTCTACATCATACTAAAATTAACTCAAAGGTGAACAACCCCTTTAAGCCTCCTATGCAACTGCTCATGTGTGGACACATTTTGACAGCAGTGGTGGGAAGATCAGTGAGCGGATTAGAGTGGGCAGGACCAGGGGACTCAAGGGCCAGGACTAGGGGAATGCAGGCAAAAGGTAAATGCCAAGCAACCCCCCCAGTGTTGCACCCTAGGCACGTGCCTCTTCTGCCTACCGCTAGTTCCGGCCCTGCTTTAACACTTCGCCTGCCAAGCATGTATAGAATAGGTGCTGGCAGGCAAGTGCTCTAAGCGCCAAGAACGTATCTAATATGCGCTGCACTTTTAGAGCACTACCCTCTGCATCAGAAGCCTTTGCCTCTTCCGCAGAGGGTTAGGCAGGGACAGAACCTCCTAGGCAACGAGTAAAGGAGGCTAGCAGGTCGGTCCTGTGACGCAATCATCACATGACCAAGCTTTGACCTGCTCCATGAGGACCCGTCGCAGGATATCGCAGGCACCCAACCTCCAGTGGCATCAGTGCCACCCACTCACTTCCCGCTGAGCAGGCTCTGCCATCCTGAGACCCTTGAGGCTGCCAAGGACCCCACTTGCACACAGACACTGTAGATGGCCTTATTTACACATTTACAGGGGTTTAATAAAATTTAAAAAAACACATTGTCGTTCAGTAGAACTGAACTCGTGGCTTCAGGACTTCAACTTCAGGTCCTTTTGTGGGTTGGGGTCTTTTTGCGGCTTCGGGGCTTCAAGTTCAGCTCCTTTCGAGGCTTCCGGTCTTTTCGCAGCTTTGGGACTTCAACTTCGGCAACTTTCGTGGCTTTTCATCTTTTTGCAGCTTCGGGACTTCAACTCTGGCTCCTTTGGGGGCTTTGGGGCTTTTCGCGGCTTTGGGACTTCAACACAACTGGGCCACTATTAGAAATCACAAGACCCCATACAACAACCCCACACCACGGTTAAAAGACCACACAGACATTTTGAAAACTGCAGCACAGCCGGACCCCCCCTTTAGTCCTGGGTGTCACGTTCGGCACCCTGTATCCAGAACCCAAGCTAGGCTCTCTGGTCTTGGACTCTTGGCTCTCACTTCTGCCTTTAACTGCCGCCTTTCACCTCGGGAGGAGCCCTTGGCTAATCTGATGCCGCCAGGTCTTATTTGAGAGAGGAGCAAAGCTAACGGTTCTGGACGAGCAAAGGGGCACAATAGTCACAAACAGGCAGGATCAGGATTGGAGAGGTCAGAGTAGTAAAGCAGGCAGGCAAGGGTCAATACACAGAAGATCAATAGGTATTCAGTAGGACTAACACACCCAGGACCTTGCAAATAGAATCTAACAACGATCATTTCCTCACTGAAATCCCCTTTTATACTTTTTTGAATTTCACGCCATAGCGCATGAAGTCATCACGCTGGAGCATAAACCCGGAAGCGCGTCGGCGCGTGCACCATAGGGATACCGGCACTTGAAGGAGAAGGAGCTGCACAGCGGGCGTCCACGCCAAAGGAACGGCGGTGGACCCCGCTGCCCACTAGACCACCAGGGTAAGTCCTGACATTACCCCCCTTCTAGGAGGGGCCACTGGACCCTCAAGCTTACCAGGAGACCCGGGATGGGACTGTCTCCTAAGGTGGTCAACCCTGGCATCAGATTTGACCAGACTTTTCACCAACACTGGAGGAGGACATGATATTTGGTGGACCTGTATGGCTGGTTTTAACACAGAAACATGAAACAGGTTAGCTAACATAAATATCTCAGGTAACTCAAGACGGACAGAGGTTGGGTTCACAATTTCCATGGAGCTATAAATCTGGGCCCCCGCTTAAGAGCTGGAATTTTAAGCTTAATATACCCTGTGGATAGCCAAACCAAGTCCCCAACCTGATATTTGGATACTTCCCTATTGGTCTTATTGGTTGCTCTTTTCTGAGCAGATGAAACTGCCGATAGGTAACTACGTACCCCAGAACGAGACTTAGAGCAATGCTCAACAGAAGAGAGTTTCTCTAGGGAAGTAACTGCCACCATTAGAGTGGAAGCTAGACATGAATCTTTGCACTTGGAACCCCACTGAATAACCTCCCTTGTTACCCAATCAATGTGGGGGTTGTGTACCTGTAGCCATGGTAACCCCAGAATTAACGGGGACGAGGAACCATCGAGAATGTGAAAAGCTAATTTTTCACAATGCATATTGTTCACACACATGGATAATGCCTTGAATTTTTGGGTTACCAGACCTGACCCCAGTGGGCTTTTATCAATAGCAAAAATCCTCATAGGACGTGTGAGGGGAATATTATACCTTTTCTACCTTTTTAGGTAGTATCTAAAAAATTTCCCCCAGCCCCAGAATCCACCAAGGCCGAAACTTTAACTGAACCCCCATCCCAGGGCAAAACTACAGGTACTAAGTTTTTTGACTCCAAATGGAGCTTCCCTTCTCAACTTAGGTTTTGAGAATTTCCAGGCCTCTTGGGACACTTTTTAAGGAAATGCCCCTTATCCCCACAATATATGCATAGACCTAGGGATCGCCTACGGGCCTTTTCCTCAGGAGACAAGCATGTAGCCCCCAATTGCATGGGTTCCCCCTGAGGGTTAGGAAAAGAGGGAGTTGGTGACTCGTCATTACATATAATAGGGAAATCTGTATCCTCCTCAGCTCGTCTCTCTCTTTGCCTCCTATCAATTTGGATGGCTAACCTCATGAGGTCATCCAAAGTGGACGAAGGAGGGTAATTATCCAGGCTGTTTTTAACGGAGCTAGAAAGACCCACCCGGAATTGACTACGAAAAGCTGTATCATTCCACCCTGTCTCAACTGACCAGCAGCGGAATTCTGTACAATACTCCTCAATAACTCTTTTCCCTTGATGGAGTTAAAGAATAGCGGAATCGGCAGAGCTAGCATGATCCGGGTCATCGTATAACATGGCCATGGTAGCAAAAATGCTTCTAGGGATAGACGGGCAGGGTCAGAGGGGGGTAATCTTAGTGCCCAGACTTGTGGGTCACCTTGTAGTAAGGTCATAACGAACCTTACTTCATCATCACCAGTAGGGAAGTTGTGAGGGAAAAAACTGAGGTATAACTTACATGCCTCTTAGAAAACAAAAAATGTACTCCTATCCCCTTTAAACTTATCAGGGAAAGGGATTTTTATGTCATGGGAAAAACGTCTATTACCCAGAGTAGCAGACGGAATAGACCCCTCAGGATTGCTGTGCATCCAACCTCTCGGAAAGAGACCGCAGACCGTGAATAATAAAGTTCTGTTTACCCTCTTGTTCACAAAGGCGCTGGAGGAGGGTCGAGTACAGCAGTTCAGTGGTTTGTGGAATAGCGGGAGCTTCTTCCATTTTCTTCCGACTCATGGGCCCGTTGTACTGTCACATTCAGCACCCTATATCCAGAACCCAAGCTAGGCTCCCTGGTCTCGGATCTCACTTCTTCATTTACCCGCTGCCTTTCACCTCGGGGGGAGCCCTCGGCTAATCAGATGCTGCCAGGTCTTATTTGAGAGAGGAGCAAAGCTAACGGTTCTGGACGAGCAAAGGGGCACAATCGTCTCATTAGGATACTGGAAGGAAGAACACCACCAGGATCAGGCAGGCCGGGCCAGCACAAGCAGAGAATCATCTGACAGGCTGGAATCAGGATTGGAGAGCTTAGAATAGTCAGCGTACAGGCAAAAGGTCGGATTGGAGAAGTCAGAGTAGTCACAAGCAGGCAGGATCAGGATTGGGGAGGTCAGAGTAGTAAAGCAGGCAGGCAAGGGTCAATACACAGAAGATCAATAGGTATTCACTAGGAATAACACACCCACGAACTTGTAAATAGAACCTAACAATGGGCAATCATTTCCACACTGAAATCCCCTTTTATACCATTTTGAATTTCGCGCCATAGCGCATGACATCATCATGCCAGTGCATAAACCCGGAGGTGCGCCGGCGCATGCCATAGGGGAACCGGCACTTGAAGGAGAAGGAGCTGCGCAGTGGGCGTCCATGCCGAAGGATCGGAGGTGGACCCCGCTGCCCACTAGACCACCAGGGTAAGTCCTGACACCAGGCCCGGTACAACAGTACCCCCTGTGCTCCCCTGATACACAAGCACAAACATACTTTTTCTTTAGTTCTTTATTTTATCATTTTGCCTGTTGTTTTTCACCTACTATTACTACTTGGATCAAGTATTCTGACTGCTAACCACACAGTCTGATCATTTATTTTGTTATTTCATTGATTTGCCTAAGTGTATTTGATTTTTGTGATTTTATTGCAGTTTTATGCTTGCATTGTTGTTCATTATGTTTATTTTAGCATTGCTTTGCAGTTTCATAGTTGGAGGCACCACTTTGTACATAGTTTGGAGTAGAAATACATTTTAGGAATGTATTTGTCAGAACGTGTACTTTGGGGGTCTTGCAGCACATAATACCCAGTCAGCAGCCTTTGTTCACAGAAGGCAAATTGACAGCCAAGAAAATTCATATTGACTATTTGCATTTTTGGTCCTTTAGTATATTTATGGATATTGGACATCAAACTGTTCAGTAGACCCTTGGCGTTCATATTTATAGTTGTTTACCATTGCATGTAAATAATTACGTGAGTTAAATGCGTCAAATTGCAATATTTTTAGGCAATTTTCAAAAATATAACAAAAAAAAAATGCTGCCTTTAGCCTAGCTTTGCAGTAGTTTGGAGTAGAAAGAGATAGATACCCATTACAATTTGACAGAATTTGTAGAATATGGTATTCAGGGGTCACTATAATTGTTTGTTGGGGTCTTTACATGACATGCACTTTGATAAACCTTTTGTACATTTTCTGTTTAGCAGACCCCAGGCTTTTATACTTGGGGTGTTTTATCTGGATACCTAATGATATAAGCGATATAAGATGCTACAAAGTGGACGTTCTGGGGTGATTTTCTGAAATATTGCCAAAATATTTGGCTTTCTGGGCTAGTTTTTGTAGCCTTACCCCTCATAAAATGCTATAAATGTGTTGATTTTGCAGTAGCTGGAACTACAGAAATGATAGCTCGTATGGAGTGTCTTCATTTTGGGGCACATAAATGCCACATTGTTAGGTACACCTATGCACATTGGGCATCAAACTATTCAGCTGACCCCAGACATTCATATTTATCTGGTTACCTACTGATATGTAAGATATATGATGCTGTAGACTGGAATTGTTGAGGTAATTTTTGAAACATTTCACACATTTTTATTAAAAAAATGAAAAGTTTAGAAAAGATATGCAACTTGGTAGTATGGAGTACGGGCCATGCCTCTCGCTTCGTATGTGAGCTTTATTAAGGGTATAACATTGTTGACAAGCTTTATCCAGGAGTCCCTTGTGGGAGGGGTGGCATTTTTTTTTAGACAAGAAGTGGAATTACACTAGCGAGCATATTCTGAAAGTTTAGGTTGTTATGAAAAAACAATATATTGTTTTCCTGGCTAAACAAAAAGCCCCCCCGGAAAGGCCATTAAAGTGAAAGAACTCAAAATGTTCATAAACGGTCTGGCAATAAAAGTACCAAATTGGCCAAATCTGCTGTCAGTGGAAGGGCTAAGCTGGTGCAGTAAGTTTAGTAAATTTAATAAATTTAGTTATAAAATACAGCATTTCTAGCCATATTGCTTTTCAGAGTTTAGCTCTCCTTTAAATATGTGCTTGTAGAAATATCCTTATATGTTGTCAGAGGATGAATGACAGAAGACCTGGGGAAGTCCTGGACGCATTTTAAATCTGTCCCAGGTTTCTGTCAGAACATTTCTGGGCCATGTAGGCCAGGCTTTCTTGTACTCAGATGGACTAATTAAACAGCTTTTCCCAGTGTGTGAACTGAAAGACACTGTGGTTTCTAGTTTGAGCTTGAAATTTTGATATAGCACTAAGTGACTGGAGAGAGTAAAAGAAAAAACCCTCCCAAGAGACTGTGTGCTGGAAGTCTTACAGAGGCTTCTGGGACTTTATGCTTCTAATGCTGTAAGTGCTGGACATCTTTTGTTTCTCCATACACCAATTAATATGTTGCAGCAGGACTGCTAACCCTATGTTGAAGCAAGTGTGCTGAAGCAGTTTATATTGTTTACAATAAAAGCCAGCCAAGCTGCATAACAACTATTAAATGTGACAAATGTGTTTTTGTGCTTAAAAAAGTGTGCTGCGGCAACTATGTACAGAGGTTGACCAACTGTAAAAAAAAAAAAAAACCTGTAATTCTAATTTCATGCCTGAAAAAAAAATAAGTGCTGCGGTTATGATCCCAGCTAACCTATCCCTTACAATGCATCACATCTTTTTTTCCACAACATCCACACCTATTGCAATCTCTCATCTAAAACCTTTTTCCATTGCGGCTCCTTACCTCTGGAATTCTATTCCTGAATACCTCTATAGGGAACACAGATTGGGTACTAGCCAATGCCCAAATTTCTATACACTTTTCCATGCAATTTATGGAACTATACGTTCTGAACAAATAAATAACAAACAGATAATTGATATTCTAATATGTGACTAATTAAAGAATCTAAAGCTATTAGCCTCACATCTGTCAAATGATCATACGTTGCAATCTTCCGAACTGCAACAAATCAAGTAGTAAAAGAACAAATCAGACAAGGTTCTGGTCGTGCAGCAATCATACAAAAGTTATGTCTGACAAATTGTAGTGACAGTCACCCATTCATATCGTCCGATACATGCAGAGATATTATTGTTACTGTCCGATTGACTAAACGACTGATCACCATGGTACGTAAAATGTTGCAACAATCCACACACGGTCCGAAAATTGTACGAAACAAATTTTAGTCCAACTTTACCTTTGTGTCCAGCTTAACACAGTTGACACATAAACATCAGTAAATGGTGAACTATGGGTAGGCAGAACAGTCATGTGCCTAGGGCGCAACAGGGGTGGGAGGGGCAACATCCTCCCACCGTACACTCACTTTGACCCCTCACAATTATCACTTTGCATATACTTGGAGCGTTGTTGCCCCAGCAAGGTGTGTATTAAATACACAGGTAAAGTTGTACCGTGTTAGCCAGTAAAAATGTTACAGGGCAACCCTTTTGAAATAAAAAAAATAACAATAGTGGTATAAAGGTGATACTTTTATTGGCTAACTAATATAATCATAGCAAGCTTTCAGAACAGTTTAGTTCCTTTTTCAAGCGGATACACACAAACACTCTATGGTCAATTTCAAATTGCAGGAGGGAGGGAGGGAGGTACCCAGATAAACTGGGAGAACCCACACAAGAACAGGGAAAACATAAAAACACCATAAATAAATGTTATTGGTATTCACAAGAAAGTTACCTTACTAAGCATTTAACTGAGCACATTCCCTCTAATCTAACTTTTCTTTCATGTCCACACTAATATAATTCATTCTCTTTAATCTTTTTGTATTGTGAGAGGTTAAAAGCAATCATGTCTAACATACATTGAGAACAGGGACACCTAGTTTTATTTGATCCTGTTTAAAGTTTGAATTACAGATCAGTCAGAAATATCCCAAAGCTGGAAACTTATATTAAACCAATAGTTCCTTGACTATGGTTCATTTATAAGTCCACTTTGCAGTTTTCAAGTACCCGAACTAGCAAACATTAGAGTGAGACTCTATAAGACCTTCTGTTTAATAGATATTCAAGTTAATTATTCATATATAGATATGAATGTAAATTATCTTGTACATGTTGGTTTTACAAGGGAGGTACAGTCATTTTCCACACACCCATAATTTTTCCCTATAGTCAGCATGCCCTGTCCGAGGTGGGAGTAGAATATTATTAGTACATTCATGTAGCTTTTCAGACTATGCTTGATTCCAATGTTATTAACAGGAATTAAGATAAATATATATAGGAAAACTAGTATATTTTACAGAAAAGGTGGCAACCCTAGCCCTCATCCAATCAATTTTATTAGATGTATCACACAAGGGCAAATTGTACAAACTGCTGTAACCAAGTTATAGTTAATGTTTAATAACTGGTTTTAGAAATGGTCTCTCTGTGTAAGAGTTTTTACTACTCAATTTCTTAAGTGTTTTGTCTCAGTTCAAACAAATTACTCATGCTACCTGCCTTTAATAGACACAGTGAGTCAGTGGGAGACATTTAGCAATGGGTTGTAAAAGTTAGTCTCCTGAGTGGCATCACTATGACTTAACTCCAATTATCTGACTAATTAGTGCTAAAAGACAGCACTGAAAAGTTTCCATCCACATCTCATCTGAGGCTGAATGATGACAATAATAAGATATTAGAGGATAGAAGGCACCAGCTCAGCTTCAGTCAGTGCAGGGGAGACCTGGTCATAATAAGATTATGCTAGTAGAATCCACTAAAGTACTAGTGCCCTGAAAAAAAAACAAAAAAACATCAGCCTGGATTAGGGTCATGTCTGGGCATCACAAGCTGGTGCTTAGGTCTTACTTTAAAAACATAGGAAAACCCTCAACATGGAGCTACACCAAACCATGGTTTAGAAATATGGACAAACCTTTATGCATAAAAAAATGGATAATTAAACTTATGATAAATACACATACACTATTAAAATAAAGCACACAGGGATAGTCATGAACTTTATTTTGAGTAATGCATCAAACGTGGTTTTATATCCTAACCACAGTCCCCCCATAACTCTAAAATACAAAGAACAATACATGCATGTTGGTAAAAATTGTATATGTAGTGCCAAGGGCATGTCCCTATCATGAGATGCATACTCATTTAACAGGAATATCAAATTCTATCAACATAAGTCTAAACAAACACCAGGGAAACCTTAGGGTAAGGGCACACCTGGCGATTTGGGGAGATTTAGTTGCCTGGCGACTAATCGCCTGCGGCATGTGGAATGGTACGTGCATCATTTCGTATTCAGAATTTGCCCGAAGTTGCCTCATGAGGAAACTTCGGGTGACTTTGGAATACGAAGCGCTGTGTGTGCCATGCCGCAGGCGAGTTTTCATTATAGCCGGCGCAAGAGAGAGGGAAGGCATTTAGGAAGAATGGCTGCCCCAAAGAAGAGGCGATTAGTCGCCAGGCAACTAAATATCCCCGAATTGCCAGGTGTGCCCTTACCCTTATTCTGAAAAAATTGAACCTCTGAAAAAATTGAACCAGTGCAGTAATTGCATATTAATTAGGGATGCACCGAATCCACTATTTTGGATTCGGCCGAACCCCCGAATCCTTCGTGAAAGATTCGGCCGAATACCGGACCGAATCCGAACCCTAATTTGCATATGCAAATTAGGGGTTGGAAGGGGAAAACATTTTTTACTTCCTTGTTTTGTGTCAAAAAGTCACGCGATTGCCCACCCCACCCCTAATTTGCATAAGTAAATTAGGATTCGGTTCGGCCAGGCAGAAGGATTCGGCCGAATCCGAATCCTGCTGAAAAAGGCCGAATCCTGGATTCGGTGCATCCCTAATATTAATCAGAGTGAACATAAACACCTTAATGAAATCTCACTGACATTAGAGATTAATGAATCGTTAGAGTCAATCAGTCCCAAAACAAATGGCTAGCCCAATTTGCATATCACCCATTGCACAAGCTTCCTTAGCGGCACCGCAAATGAAAATAGAAGCATAGTACAAATTGTGCCTATTTTCACTTGCAGTGCCCCTGGGGAAGCCCGTGCAATGGATGAAATGTTATGATCCATGTTGGGGTTTCTCCTATTTTCTCTTTTTCTTCTCTGGCATATAGCACATTGCCCCTGGGAAGCTCTGGGTTACATTAGTTTTGACAAAAATTCAAATCCAAAATACTGCCAAAGGAACCTTATTTCCTTCTTGTGATAGCAGAATACTAATCATTGCTTAGAAATAACATTTAAAATTCCACCCAAACACAAGATGTATTCAAATAATACAGAGAGGAACACATTTTAGGACATCCTGCAGCAAAATACATCTCCTTCATGCGATGTCCTATGCCTTCGGAATGGCGCATTGGTTGCTTTTACCGTCATGTCATCGTCCAAATCTGCAATCACACCTCCGTCCATCAGTCATACGAACTCCACCCTCAGCCTTCTGCCCTCAGCCATCCATCCTCCTCCTTCAGTCATCTACCTTCCGCCCTCATTCCTCTGCCTTCCGCCCTCTGTCCTCTTCCTTCCACCCTCGGGATTGACACTTATTAAGAGCTCTGCCTTGACGGGGCTGATTCCATTACATTCACTATTTTTATATGGCATAACTTTAAAAAAAAGTAATCTTTATTTATCTAGTACAGGTATTATTAAGTAATGAATGAATACACATATTATTCTCATTTATAGTTTCTATAAATTTGGTCAAATGTGTATGCAAGTTTACTTGAGGGTTTTACTTGCTAGTTATTTATTGGAACACATGGTGAATTGGCTGTTAATAATCAATAGCACTGCAAGAGCCTAATGGCAAAAGGATAAAGGGTTTGTTTGCTACTGATCTAATTACCTAGACAAATTTAATGCATGTTATTAAATCTGTATATTAAGGTAACATAGTAAGTTAGGTTGAAAAAACACGAACGTCCATAAAGTTCAATATAGTCTATAGTCTCTACATGTAACCTGCCAAACTGCTAGCTGATGCAAAAGAAAGTAAAAAAACCCAACTGAAGTCTCTCTAATTTGCCTCAGAAGGGAAAAAATCCTTCCTGACTCCAAGATGGCAATTGGACCAGTCCTATTGTCTGGCGCCTGAGGCGCCCAGCATCGCACACGAGGAAAGGACGCTGTAAGCAGTCTTTACACCTTCCCAAGTAACTCTGATCTTTTGGGACCTTTTTGTGCGGACGTTTTACACAGTGGGAGCTTCCAGGAGGACGATGCATAGATATGCTTTTTAAATAACCATTGCCATGTGAGTGCATTTTAATCTTTGATTTTAAAAAATAAAGAGGTATTTTTACACTATTTGCTGCTGCATGTCAATTTACAGCTTATACCAGGAGAAGTGCTTCACGATCCCTTACGTGCAAGTTTATATCTTATGTTTGTGAGTAGCCACCTAAACAAGTCTCTAAGGAAAGTTTTTTAACCCTTTGGTGGTGGTTAATACCGAATGAGGGTAACACTTAAAAGGTGGAGTTAATTGTTTGTTTTTTACACAAGAGGTGGTAACATTGTAAAACAATATTACCCTATATTCTGTTTTGTCTTTCCCATGTGCCTTTGGCGTTGGCTTTTCATTTTTAGTGATTTTATTGCAGACTTGAAGGGATACAAGTAGGAGCCGGCTGGGATTTGTGGACACAATTAGACCTTGGGCCTTTTTTTCTTCTAGGATACTTTCTCTATGATTGGTAAACTGTAGTGGTCATTTTAACCTACCATCAAAAATGTCTCATAGCAACCAAAATCTCTAGAGCCCATCTCTTTAAAACATAATTATTTTGAAGTTTTAGAGCAAATTGCTGCTCAGAAAATGGCAATATTTTGTGTGTTTATAGCTGAGGGGGTTTTGAAAAGGCTGCACTCTGTTAGTGACATGTATCTTGGGCATCTATATGTGTATCCCACAAATTGGGACAGGTTAGAGTGTTTCAGGACATCAATATAACCTCATATTGTCTAGGATGAGTGTATGTCCAATGGGTTTTTTGGCTGAATGGCCATTTATCATGGGGTAGCAGGTATTTTCCCCTATGTGTTTTATGAACCTTGATACCACCTGTACCACTTATTGTGGTTTCATACTTATAGCATGCAAAACAAACTGTGGTTTAGTGGCCCAATGTGGTCCACTCTGTCCTATTACCCAATTCATGTTCTCAATGAAATGTACCACTCAAACTTTTACCTTGTTCTGTGCCATTGGTTTTTTTTTTTGGGGGGTGGGTACATTTGACTTCAAGTATTTTCAGTATAAAAATAGCTAATAAAAATCTAAGAAAACAGAAAAGAGATGTGATCTTCACTACCCCCCAGCACATCCCTCTACCTTAGAGGGACAGAGTTTGACATCTGCTTTATAACTATGAAAATAAGAGATACGGATGTTAGAAAAGCCCTCTTTGGTTCTTCTCAAGAGTCATTATGTGATAGTAAAAGAGTGTTATTTATTGGTTACTGTATAGAATTGTCATCATATTTACTTCCATCTGAGTGAACCTTAATGCTCACCTTCTCATGTACTCTCAGTTGTGTTGCCACAGATTCTTGAACCCTCCCTCATAGACGGCTGAGCACAGAATTATAGACTCACTATACCATCAGCACCAATAGTGGCCAAAGAGTGCCCTTAAAAATGCATCTGATTTGAACCAGTTAATTTTAGGAGCATCCCTGCCGGCTGATCTGAGTATGACTCTGTCCTGGACACCAGCAAATACAAATGTGACAGAATAGTGGTGTATTTGAAGGTATAAAAGAAAGCCCCATTTGAGCCCCACATCTATACCACAGCCTTCTTAGAAGCCCTTGTATCTCACTAACCTTGTATCTCAGGGTAGTGAGATACAATGGAAGAAGTTGTGTTCTGGCTCTTACGTTAGACACCTATTCATTCCAGCCGTTATAGTTTAAATACATTTCTCTTTCTATTACAACTGCTACTATAATGACACTCTGGCAGTCAGTTGAATTGGCACATGATATACATGTGAGCAGTAACGCCACGTCAAGGCTTCAACCACGTTACTGTCCATTCACACACCTATTGCAGCAAATGGCTCACCCGATGACTTGCTGCAATAGTTCCCTATCTGGCCAGATACCGGCTGATATAAGCCGTCATGGGACCCCTCCTCCTCAGATCAGACTGGGAGATGCAAGGAACAAAAGTTCCCCAATGAATAATCTACAATAACACACACTTCCGCACACCCACATGCTCTCACTCATTCACTCACTATTTTCTCTGTCCCTGTGGCAAATCCCATGGTCAGTGAGACTGGAATTCCACTCCCCACTGCTTTGCTAACTATATAATTCCCCTAGTACTTCCCTATTCAGTAAGAATTTGATGGACCCTATCAATGAATTAAGGACACCATTACTCAGTAATTGAGGGTGAGCGTGTCCGTCAGGTTTATTATAGATGATCCAGAGGAAGGCAAAAAACCCCATCTTCAGCCATCTCCAATTTGCTTCAGATGGGGGGAAAATTCCTTCCTGACTCCAAAACGGCAATCGGACCAGTCCCTGGATCAACTTTCTACTGACTATTAATACCAGCAGCCTTTATTATCTAAAAGGCCTGGTTATGGGGGATGAGGATTATTATGGGCCTATTTATCTTGACTGATATATGATTTATGGTGGGGAGGGGAAGGAGGGAGTTGTGGCTAGGCAGCATTTAGGAACCTACAGCTCTGCCTAGTCTATTCTTATTCCTTTGATCCTAAAACTTTACACTTTCACATTCACAACTCTAATGGGCTTATTTTTCTTTTTAAAAGGGGCCTACAAGCTGCAGCTCTATCTGCTGCAATATTACTCCCTCCTATTGGGACAAAGAGGCACAAGTATACGGACGGCCTCATCAGATTTTTCTACATTTTTATGGTGAACTAAATTAAACTTGCAGCCAATCAGAAGGTGCGCTCTGTTCATCTTCTACATTGGTGCAATGGGGATCCCTATTTACATTCACACACCACTTCATACCTTTCATACTTATTGCAGCAAATCACAGTGTAAACAGGCTGAAAGTGGTGTTTCTTCAGCAGTTAATTTACTGTTATGATTTGCTGCAAATCAGGATATGGCATATTCGTTATCCCATTTAGCTAATCCCATTCCCTTTACTATAACCCTTATAGTACCAATATCCCATAATTAAATACATATATCCCTTATTCAACATTCAACATCACTATTCCCATATCCCTTTACTATAACCCTTTTAGTACCCATATCCCATTATTATATTCCATAATTCTATACATATATACCTTATTCAACATCACTATTCCCATATCCCTTTACTATAACCCTTAAAGTACCCATATCCCATAATTATATCCCATAATTATATACATATATACCTTATTCAACATCACTATTCCCATATCCCTTTACTATAACCCTTATAGTACCCATATCTATATACATACAGTATATCCCTTATCCCACATAACCACTGCCATATCCTGTATACTTTTACCCATAAACTTTACATTTAATGTACAGTATGTGCTACAAACTACAGGGAAAAGACAAGAGAGCATAAAAGAAGAGAAAGAAACAATTGTAACATTCCTATTCCAATATAACATACCACCCACCCACCCTTTTTTTACCTTAACAGTATAATAAGAGTGTAAGAGGAAAGAGAATGATAAAAGAAAAGAATGAGACAGGAGTAAAGATGAGAAGGAATCCTAACATTTCTATTTCTATATAACATCCTATCTATAAGAAAACAGTAAAACAATGGGAGAAGTTAGAAAAGGAAGTAAACTTACTTAATGCTATACTTACCCCTAAACCTTACCTTATATAAAGAAACTGAAGTATACTGAACGTTGTTAATTAACAGTGCACTGGGTTACCATAAGTGCACTATATGTTCAGTATACATTTTTACCCTTATCCAAGGGTCTGTGAGAAAGTCCATATAGAAAGTCCGGATTGCAGCTATTCCTTTCTTCTGGTGGGGCCTCTTGTGATGTATTGTGTGCTAAAGAAGAAAAGAGTGCATTGTTCATAGCATAACTCTGTATATTACGTTATAAAAAGATGTCCCCTCCCATGTAAAATACACATTTCTTGGAGTCTAAGAGCACAAGCACACTACCAAGTTGCCTCAATGTTATGAAAGTCCCATTAATACCTTTACTATCATTTAATACTCCTTCTTTAAGTAATCCTATCTCATCTTTTCCATTCTAATAGATTTATTTCACTTACCACTATGCCTCAAGTTCTTTCTACTTTCTGTCAAGGATCCCATGTGGTGTTGGTGAAGTTGGCTGTACAGACAGACACTTGTACACTTGCAGTAGACAGTAGACGGCAGATCTGATGTTCATTGATGGAATTGGCCATGGATGGTACGTTGCCATCATCACTTGCTGTACAGGGAGTTTGAGGTTAGTCCACATGAGCACAGAAAACACTTTACTCCTGCCATTTCCAGTTGGAATCCACATCGGAGAAGCCTTCCACATTAGCTCTCTTAGATGTCTCAGCGCAGAATCCTGGATGTATGACTGGTAACTTATCTGCTGGTGGCTATCAAAAAGAAAGCAATACACTTTGTTGTATTATATATAATTTTAAGCATGAGCATATAATATATGATACAGTATGGTCACATATATATGAATGACGCGTAGCTAAAAACGGGTATTTATTTAAAAATTCTGCACTCCATGATTAAGAAGGGTTTTTACTACATAGGTTTAAGACCCATAATCCAGAAACCTATTATCCAGAAATAGTTAAATGTTTTTCTGTAATATTAAAACAGTACCTTGTATTTTTTTCTATCTAAAATATATTGAATCCTTCTTGGAAGCAAAACAATCCGGGCTGAATTCAACTGGGTCAAGGACTGTGAAGCTGCTGCAGAGCACTAAATGAGTAATAAATCTGGGACTGTGCAAAGGCAATTGCAGGTCTTTGAAATATATTTATAAGCAGTTTAGTTTCTCCAGGCTATAAGCCTGAAAATGTTAAGAGGGTTGACATATTATCCCCTTTAATAGGCTTAATAGTTACATGCAAAGAAGAAACATATGATATGACAAGGTATATGGAAGCTCAGTTTCTGTGAAGACCAACCAACTGCCTATGAAAAGGTCCAATAAAGTAAACAGTCTATTAGTCTCCCCAATAAAAAAACTTGGCCTTCCCGACTCCCAATGCTTGGTTCAGTTATCAACTTACAATTTTGGGCTGGAAAGGTGCCTTTATATTTCTGTTTTCCAGCTCACTCCAGTTGATTCTGGCATAGAATGAGTGCTTCCTGATGTTGCCATTTACTCCTAAGCGTTTGCTCTTGTTCATCTCCAGTAGCTAAAAATGAAAACAAACATTTATCTGAATATAATAGATGTAAAGTCAGGCACCATCCAACAATAGGAGGGGTGTCCAGCTTATTAGTATCCACCAAATGTATCTATATTTAACCCTCTGAGTTGAAATTAGAGCACTGCTTACATTGGTGGAAATGAACCTGCATGTAACAGAGAAAGAAGGTCAAGGAATCCCGTCACTCTATTTGAAAGTACTGCCCCCATGTACCTGATCCTTGTACCCTGTACCCCCATGTACCTGACCCCTGTACCCCCATGTACCTAACCCCCTGTACCCTGTGCCCCTATGTACCTGACCCCTGCGTCCCCATGTACCTGACCTCTGACCGCTGTGCCCCCATGTACCTGAACCCTGTACCCCCATGTACCTAACCCCTGTACCCTGTGCCCCCCATGTACCTGACCCCTATGCCCCATGTACCTGACCCCTGTACCCCCATGTACCTGAACCCTGTACCCTGTGCCCCCATGTACCTGACCTCTGTTTCTACTTACCTTTGGCAGAAGGTCCAGCATTTCCTGGCTCATGTGACGCGGGTATTCAAGCTTCCTCTCCTTAATCTCAAACAACTCCTGTGCAGAAACCAGTGATGGGGCAAATGGCTGTCTGCCGGTGGCCATTTCGTACATGATGACCCCGAATGACCACCAGTCCACTGCAGCATCATACTTCTCCAATGACAAAACCTTCAGAAAAAAATAACTAATTATCTTCTTGGGTAACAGAAACACAGTTATATAAACTAGACACAGCAAAGGTGTCCAAAATAGAAAAAGACAAATAGATATGAATTCCTCTCTGTATAAATTACATAAAAATAAAGATTTCTGACCTCTGGCGCACGGTATCCAGGTGTTCCTGTCAATCCGCTGATCTTCTTTCCGCCGAACATTCCTTCAACAGCAAGGCCGAAGTCACAGATCTTGATGTGCCCGTTGTTATCCACCAAGATGTTTTCAGGCTTCAGATCACTGCAACATAGGCACAGGAAATTAACGCAGGAAATATTAGAAAGAGAAACGTATGAGAGTGATAGTCAAGGGTAAGTAAGTACATGCACATTAAAAGGTAAAATATAATAGATATTTTTGGAATAGGCCCATCTGGAAGCAATAAAGTTAAGTAATAAGAAAATAGCAACAGATCAAGGATATTTAAAAAAAGAAGTGGTACAGTAAAGGCAGAGAAAAAGATGCATTGCTTTGTTAAAATGAAAGGCGGAAAGGGGAAGGAAACCTAGTTGGCGCAAAAACCCTCCCCCCTCCCGTGTGTTGCCCACACTCCTTCCTCCCCCCTGGCCTACCCGTCCCGCTGGGCAAATGCCCCTAACTTGTTACTTACCCTTCTGCGCAGGTCCAGTCCAGGGAGTTCACAGACGACATCTTCTTCCACGTGATCTTCTTCCTGCTTGCATTTTGGCACATGAGCAGTAGGAGCATTTCGCTGGTACGGATCTACTGCGCATGCGTCAAAAGTCACGATGTACTTTTGGCACATGCGCAGTAGATTGTACCGGCGACATGCTCCTACTGCGCATGTGCCGGTCAAAGCAGGAAGAAGATCGCGTGGAAGAAGATGTCGTCTGTGAACTCCCTGGACTGGACCTGTGCAGAAGGGTAAGTAACAAGTATTTTGCCCAGCGGGACAGGTAGGCCAGGGGGGAGGAGGGAGGGTGGGCAACACACGGGAGGGGGGGAGGGTTTTTGCGCCAACTAGGTTTCCTTCCCCTTTAAATCACAATTTGTTGTGAGTCTGGACAGAGTGTGATTCACTAAAAGGAACTGTCCCTAACTGACTGCACCAGATATAAGGGGTGCAAACATTACTGCTAGTTAGCAGAGTTAAGTATCAAGAGATATCAAGATGTGAACTATATCATGCTACCAGTGAATAGAATAGAGAAGAGAACTGAGATTGTACTCACCGGTGAATGATGCCATTGGAGTGAAAGAACTGTAGGGCTATCACCATCTCTGCAGTGTAGAATCTGTAAAAAAAAAAAAAGGCAACCAGCTTAATTTCATGGGGGATACTTATCAAATATCATGGGGGTTAGTTACCCATCACCTGTTAAATTTGACTTTTCTTGTCCTTTCATACAATTTAGTGGTGCCCTGGTTCTGCTACTGTGCACACACCTTTCTTATTCAGGCAAAGGCCCAAGAACCAATGCACAGCAGTGTGTCAATTTACATGAAGGACATTGTAATGTATTAATTCAATTAATTTATAAATTGCTATTTTACTTTCTACAGATGTAATTTTGTGCTGCCTGAAACATTAGTTTGGCAGTCTTGCATAAAAAGTCTGCTCTCCTACTCCCAAGCTCCTCTGTGTATTGCTCAGCCCTGTGGGAGTATTGGCATAACCTGGACTCTTACGTCTCTGTCTGTATCATACGCTGTCTGTCTTACTCTATATTCCTCTATAGCAGTGCTGCCCAACTTCCGTGTTACAGAGGGCTGGAATTTTTCTGGCCTACGTGGTGGAGAGCCTAGAATGGAAGCCAGCGTTGACCACTCCCTGTTTTAAACCACACCCATGCTACCACAAGAACTTTTAATACCATATTCACATTAATGGTGGTAGAACACCAAAAAACAAAATGGTTGGTGCTCACTGCAGGGATATCACTCATATGTGAAATTTAGGCATGCACCGAATCCACTATTTTGGATTCGGCCGAACCCCCGAATCCTTCACGAATACTGAACCGAATCGGAATCCTAATTTACATATGTGGGAAGGGGGAAAATGTTTTACTTCCTTGTTTTGTGACAAAAAGTCATGCGATTTCCCTCCCTGCCCCTAATTTGCATAAGCAAATTAGGATTCGTAATCGGTTTGGCCGGGCAGAAGGATTCTGGCTGAATCCCGAACCGAATCCTGGATTCGGTGCATCCCTAGAAAAATTAAGTCATGTTAAAGGAGACGGAAAGGAATCATAAACTTGGGGGTGCCAAATGTTAGGCATCCCCAATTTATTGTACTTACTTACCTGAATCCCTAGGCTGGTGCTGTGTACTGGGGGGTGGTGTGTCAGCCACAGGGAAGGAGGAGGCATATGGATTTATGGGTATGTTTTAAAGGAGACGGAAAGGCATCGTACACTTGGGGGTGCCAAATGTTAGGCACCCCCAAGTAATTGCATCTACTTACCTGAAACCCCCGGGTCGGTGCTCCTATCAACAGAAAACTGCACCGGCCCGGGGTTATACCAGTGAGCACCACGGAGCAATTTACTTTCGTTTTCGTCTTTCTTAGAATTTCCTGGGGCAGATGCATGCGCAGTTTAACGAAATAGGCTACTTTTTCGTTAAAGTTCGGCTTTTAGTTTTACTGCGCATACGCAGCCGCGCAAAGAAGGAGGAAGATGGAAGAAGTTCGCTCCGTGGTGCTCACTGGTATAACCCCGGGCCGGTACAGTTTTCTGCTGATAGGAGCACCGGCCCGGGGTTTCAGGTAAATCGATACAATCACTTGGAGGTGCCTAACATTTGGTAGAAGTGTATGATGCCTTTCCTTCACCTTTAAAACATACCCTTAAATCCATATGCCTCCTCCTCCCCTGTGGATAACACAGCACCCCCAGTACATGATTAAACATCTTAGGGGCCCCGAAACAATTATTTTCAAATGCTAACAAACCCTCAGAACAAACCCTACCAGGTCCATGTCTCACAGGTAGTGTAGGAAAGGCAGAATATGGTGCATATATGGAGTAGGGAAGGCAAAACACAGCAGGAGACAGAGAAACTTATCAGGACCACTAAGATGAACAGTTCATACTGTGTTACATACAGTGACATAAATGCTGGTGCCCCTTTGTCTGCGTGTGAACAAGTACATAATATGAGCACTTTCAGTCTGGGTCTGAGGTGTGAACAGTACATGGCTTTAGGGGTATGAAATATAGAGGTGTTACAAGTGTGGACAATTCAGGGGGTATTACTGTCTGAATTTGAGGTTTAAACAATGCAGGGGCCAGTTAATATCTGTAGTGATACCTTTAAAAGCTTACACAAGGTAAGCAGTCACAGCAGGCAGACTTTCATGTGGGGGGGGTCACACAAGGGGGAATCAGTTAGACAGCACTGCTCTATAGTAAGAATCTTATCACTTACTGGATGTTCTTCATTGACAGTTTCCCTTGGTCTGCAATAACGTTGTGCAGTGTTCCCCCGCCGGCATACTCGAGCACAAAGAAGGCATGCAGCTGGTTAGAGAGACAAATGAAGAATTAGTGTGGAATACATGGCACAGAACTGTTCAGCAAGCAAGGTGAATTGGGGACTAGTTAGTTATCAAAGGGTGTTTTCCCTTGTTATGGGCATTAAGTTGGCCTTAGAAAGTCAAACCATTAATGAAACAGATTATGTATCAATATAAACAGTGTTCTGTACCTCAGACTGGAACGTGGCATGAGAATGGCATAGAAAGGGACATCCTCTGGCGATCTTCAAGAGTCGGGCCTCCTTCATGATGCAGGTATAGTTGCCCTTGCTGGGTTGTTTGGGCACCGTCTTAATTGCAACAAGGTGTTTCTTTGGTGTATATGAAGCCAACATCACCTAAGAGCAAAACAAAGAGATTAAAAATTATAGAGTGTCTTGAATGTTGCTTACAACATGAATGACTGATAATATCAGAGTCAATCAGAATGTTAAAGTGGTGGTTCACATTTAATTTAACTTATTTTTTGTTCAGGTAAGTTTATTGACAGTCATGAAGAGAGATAAACATTACATAATTGTATTCTTGCATTGCAGGACATAGTTTCTCTTGACATTGTACAGCACAATTAGGCACAATAATGTAACAATATACACCTTATGCAATAACGGAATTTAATAAAACATACTGTATATAACCAAATATGTGTTTGTATTATTTTACTGTGAGGTTTAAGGGAGGTTTTCCTGTTCCAGTATGTTGGGAATGGGAAATTTCATCTGATGGAATTTTGCCATTTGCCCCCTTTTTCTAAGTTAGGAAGTCTAGCGTCCCAATGTTGGACATTGTGCTAACCCATAAGTCAGGGGCGGGCGGCCTGTCCGACCTCCAATTAAGGCATATCAACCTCCTGGCTTGAAACAAAGCTTTGTTCAGAAACATTTTTGTGGTTGAGGGCATTTGAATTCCTGTAAACAGACCCAATATACAGACTAGTGGATTAGGGACCAACCTTAGGCCTAACACTTCCGATAACATATCCACAATTGCTGTCCAATAGTTTTGAATATTCTGACAGGCTCATAGTGTATGTACTAGAGTACCCTTTGACTTCTTGCATCTAAGGCAATTAGGGGGGAGATTAGGATTGAATCTATGCAGGTGGGCGGGGGTATAGTATGCTCTGTGTGTCAAATATAACTTTTGAATTTTGTGTTTGGGATTGACAGACACTCTGATTTGAGGAGGGACACCCACTGTTTATCAGTGATGATTCCTAGGTCTTCCTCCCATTAAATTTAACTTTTAATATGCTGTAGAATGGTCAATTCTAAGCAACTTTTCAATTAGTCATCATTATTTATTTTCTATAGTTTTTAACATCTTCTAACTTTTTACCGTTTTTAAATGGGGGTCACTGACCCCATCTAAAAAACAAATGCTCTGTAAGGCTACAAATGTATTGTTATTGCTACTTTTTATCTTTCTATTCAGGCCTCTCCTATTCATATTCTAGTCACTTATTCAAATCAATGCATGGTTGTTAGGGTAATTTGGACCCTAACAACTGGATTGTTGAAACGGCAAACTGGAGAGCTGCTGAATAAAAAGCTAAATAACTCAAAAACCACAAATATTAAAAAATTAAAACCAATTGCAAGTTGTTTAAGAATATCACTCTCTACATCATACTTCAAGTTAAAGGGGTTGTTCAACTTTGAGATAACTTTTTGTATGATGTAGAGAGTGATATTCTGAGATAATTTGCGATTTGATTTGAATAAGAGACTGGAATATGAATAGGAGAGCATCTGAATAGAAGGATCAGCAATAAAAAGTAGCAATAAGAATACATTTGTAGCCTTACAGAGCATTTGTTTTTTTAGAAGGGGACAATGATGCCCATTTGAAAGCTGCAAATCAGAAGAAAACAACAAATAACTATAAAACATAAATAATGAAAACCAATTGAAAAGTTGCTTAGAATTGGCTGTTCTATAACATGCTAAAAGTTACTTCAGAGTGAACCACCCCTTTAATTCAAAGGTGAACAACCCCTTTAAAGACATTGCCAAGTGCTTGATTGTACTTCCATGTTTTCTGTACAGATTTATACCAGATAACAAAAGAGATTTCTATATTGGGAGGCCCCGCACTCACCTGTCCAAACGTGCCTTCTCCTAGGTCTTGGTGGAATTTGTACCTCTGTATGTCCAGGGGGGCTGGTCTTTTCCCATCCACATGGGATTTCTTCGGTGCACTTCCACTTCCACCTTGTGGGAACAAAACAAATTCAGTCAAAAGCCCATTTCAAAATATATTATGCATTGTGTAGGGAATCCGTGCAAAATCATTGCACTTATCCCTGTAAGGGCAGAGAGCCTGTGTCTGTGTGCTGTAAGCTGTTACCTAGCAACCAGCTATTCAGTGCAGTAGGAAGTGACACAGCAGCTAAGGAGTGGCAGGCAGGAAAAGGAAGTCACAGAGACTGGCAAAAGAAGAAAGCCTGGCATAGAGAGCCGCATGGTGGACAGAGAAGGAAGAAAGAGAGCTGCTGGTGGGACCAGAGAGCTGAGAGGCTGCACCAAAGGCATTCATTTGGATCAGGCTGGCACAGGGAAGCCACATACTGTGCCTGGAGAGACAGAGAGTGTGAGAGGAATACAGACTGGAGGAACAACCAGCAGGAGATTCCTATCTGAGCATCCAAAGGGGCTGGTAATCGCACTGTATGACTGACTGTGCTGGATTCACCTAAAGAGAGCTCTGAAGTATCCAAAGAGGATTTGTGAGTATCCTGTTTAAAGGGACAGTACCCTAAAGAGCGCGGAAGATAAACAGGCTGTGTAATAAAGGACATTAAAGGACTTTACCATTTTTCTTAGTTAGCTAGACAGATTGCGCTAGCAAGTTAGTTAGTGAGGCCCTATTGCCACCGGTTAGGAGTGCTGCATGTATTAGGTGCCCATTTATTTTATATAAACTGTTATTTAGTTTAACCAATAATGTGTGTGTGCTATTACTGTATTCCTAGTGGGGCCAACCGTAGGTCATTCCCGGATCCCACTAGGTGGAGGCACTGCGCTAGTAAGTACCAGGTACCCGGTGTCTCCCAATACCACTGCGGAGTGGTTCAGGTTTGTTCCGTGTCATCAGGTAAGCGCCACACGTGGAATGTAACACAGACAACAGGGTGTCGAAAGGGTTACAATTGTATATTTTCCTAAATATATCTATCTACCTATAAGTATCTCCATAACAATTAATGGTAGCTAAGGCAGCACCCACATTTAGAGAAAAACTCTTTATCTTTATTATTTGTGAGTATTCCTAGCATTTAATGTAAGAGGGATTTTATTTAAGCCTTTGGGGTTTTCAATTTTCCCTAACTGTCCTAACTGTTCCACCAACCTGTTAATATATGTTTTCTAAAAAAAATACATAAATTTGAATTAAAGCAGAGGGATGGATTTGTGGAAACCCCTACCCCCAACAGCAGGTCTGGACTGAGAATTAAAATAGGCCCTGGCATTTCAGATACACAGAGGCCGAATCAGCCCACATAGAAGCCCAAACAGCCCCCATCAGCCCACTAAATACTGACTTTCTATGGGACCTTATAGCAGCCCCTCTGGCATTTGCCAGAACCCACAGATTGCCAGTCCGGGCCTGCCCAACAGGACCCACCAATGTGGGCAGTTAAATAACTATTTTGACTCTATATTAAAAAGAATTAGAAGTAGATGTAACAGAAAATAATAATGAAATATGTTTCATGCATATTCCCCTTACCTTCCAATGGATCTTCTGGGCTCCTTGGTCTTTTCCTCTTGTCCTGCTCCTTCCTTCTTCTGCTGCTCTGAGGAATTTTCATCTCTTCTAAGCCGGTTTTCTTTTTACTTTTAGTTGTTTCTTCTTTCTCTTCTTGTCTTCTCTTCTTGCTCTCAGGTTTATTGGTCGCATCTGAGAGACTTTCTTTTCTCTTCTCAGCTTTTCTTTTATTCCTTCCATCTTCAGGGGGCTTCTCCCCTACACGGATTGTTTTTTTACTCTCAGTGTGTCTTTTCTTCCTATTTCGACTGTAGTTGGTCTTCTCTTCTGCATCCTGCTTCTTGGCTTTCTTCTCTTTCTTCTTCCAACTTTCATCCTGTGGAAGTTCTCTCTCTTCTGGAGTCAAACTCCTCTTTTTCCTCTTCTTCATCTTCGCCTTCCTTCTCCTTCTCCTTTTATTGTAATTCTATGTCGTTTTATCCAAAATTTGTCTTCTTTTATAGCATCCGATGTGGCAATCTCTCTCGCTCGCTGCCTCTCTCTCCACCGTCCAAAAGACAGTTGGGCAGTGGCAGTTGACAACCAACAGTTTACTTAGGAGAATCATGTGACTAGCAGCAGTGAGACACACAACCAATAGCAGTGCATGTGCTATTAGCAAAAATCACTGACACCAGGAATCAGAGGACAGATTGATGCAAATAAGTTCTAAATTGCTTTTATTATGTCCATCTACAACATACTGAGGTTTCCTTTTGGGCAGGATCCTCTTTACATTTTTGGATTGGGTTTTTTTGTATTCTTGTAAAGTTAATGTATAAACCCATTGATTGTACAGCAATGAGGAATATGTTTGTGCTTTCTAAATATGTGTAATAAATTGTAAGGTAAGTTTGACCTTTAAACATGTGATGAGAGTGTGGGCAAGTGTCCATTCTGTAATGTGGATATAGAAATCTTTGTCTAAGGGCAATGGCATGAGGAATTTGGGGCTTGTCCATAGCATTTTGTAGTAGCCCAGGAAACAGGGCAAAGTTGGGTGTTTTGGTGTTGGGTGTTTAGGCTATTAAAAAAACACAGCACATAAAATCACCCAAATCAAAAAATGAGGGTCTATTTGTATTAATCTGGCAGTGGATCCCAGGTCTAATTTTTATCAGTAGTGATCACTTCAATACAAAACTATATAGTGTATATTTAATGAATAATTCTCCTCATCTGTTCATTTCCTCCCAGGCGGCTCTTTATTGTTCTGCTTAATGGAGCACTTAAACTAAATTCAAAGGGTCAAAGTTCACCACTCAATTTGGTTTCTGCAGGGCCACCATTAGAAATCATAGGACCCCATATAATATAATTATGTGGCCCCCATTCCCTCCCCACCACACAGTATAAAGGCCACACAGACATGGGAGCTGTAAAAATAAATGAAACACTTTTGGCCAGAGGATTATTAAGCCTGCCACCACGTCAAGGTAGACTCTTTAAGCAGGTACCTACTCTAACCTAAATTGCACTTTGTTTTAGAATCATTCTGCATTTCTAATGTACAAATAAGAGCCATTTAGTTTAATCCCTTTGCCAAAAAATAACCAGTCCTAATAAGGGCAATGGAAGGTGGACATTTGCCGCCTGCTGAAAATCTACACAACCAACGGGAAGCAAGTCTGCTGAAAATTGCTTCCCCATGAACTCAAAATTCGACCAATAAAAATGTATTATAAAAATCACATTTTTTAAACTGGGGTGAATAGGATTGACCCGAAAACTTGAATCGAATTAGAATCAAATTTTATTTGAATTTTAAAAACTCGATTCGAGTTGCAAAAAACTTCAAATTGATTCCTGGACGTCCCCCGTTGACTTAAACAGGAATTCAGCAGGTTTTAGTAGGCGAATAGTCGAATTTGAGTTCTTATAAGGCCAGTTTATGATAAATCTTGAAAATCAAATTTGAATGTTTTGAAAAACTCAAATCGAATTTGAATAAATCCCTAGTTGAATTTGACAGTTTTGACCATAAAAAAAGTAGAAAATTCGAATTTCAAATATTCAATTTGACCCTTGATAAATCTGCCCCAAAATGTTGTGTGAGTAACACAGAATTGGGGACTGACGCTGAGCATGTGAGCCCAGTAGCTCAGGGTTGCCATCAGTAATCAGGGGCTCCTTCTACCAAGTTAGAAGGAATGTGATTATTAGCCCACCAGTCACCTGGTTGGTGACCCTGCCAGTAAGTGGAATGGAAATGAGTGATTTGCTGTGGCCTCTAATTATGTCCAAACCCCATCCAACCCACAAATCAACTTCTTGGTGTCTGCTGAAACACCATTTATATAGAATGCTAGTATAATGAGCAAACCAACTTAATCACTGTGCCATAACAATAATAATTGCACCAAACCCTGCATTTTACCCCAGGGCTACTGCCACATCTTTTCAATGGTGGGTGCGTAATACTCAGACCCCAATAAACCAAGGCAGCATTTCCACTGAACTAATCTTCCTTTAATTCTACACAAACAAGTTGCTTAAGATTGATTGCAAAATGGATCCTCAGACAAACATAGAGTTTCCTTCCCACCCCACTGACACCAGAGGGTGACACCAAAGAGCACAGGAAACTGGTATTAGAGGGGCTGCATGGTGAGAGGCTCCTTCCCATGGACTCAGAGGCTCCCCCTTCCCACAGACTGAGGCACACAGGGCCGCTTCTGCCATGAGGCAAGGTGAAACCCTTGCCTCAGGCGGCAGCGTGCGGCCAGTTACAAGGGGCGGCAAAAAGCCGCCTCTTGTAACTTTAAGAGCCGAACTTCCGGGTTTTAACCCGGAAATTCGGCTCCGCTAGTGCAAAGAGCGCTATTGCACTAGCGATACTGCCCCCTGAAACCCGCTCCGACGCTAATTTTTAAGCGCGGAGCGGGAGAGGAGGGGGGCGGCATCTGGGCTGCTGCCTCAGGCGGCAGCAGCCCCAGAATCGGCGCTGGAGGCACAACACTAACAGAGGCAATACAAGTGATATAGTTGACAGTGTAGCTTTGTGGGTGACTCTTCTGGGAACAATACCAGCAGCCTGTCTCTTGGGCATCAGCTGCTCACTAACTGTATGGACACTCACACGCAGCACTTATTAAACATTGCGCCTGTTTTGTAAGGTGTAGGACTGCCCTGCTGGCTGCTGCTCAGACTGAGGGAGGGTGTGGGGGGAGCACAGGGCCAGCAGATCGCTCACCATTAGGACCTAGGAGCAGCTTTTTCTTCCTGCACACTGTGACTGAAGTTTGCTGGGATCGTCTTCAATGTGAGGCCCGCCTCCTGCCTGCGATGTTCCTCTGTCAGGGAAGAGCAAACGAGCGACAGAACAACCAAACAGCTGCGGGCAGCCTCATACTGATCTGGGCTCTGAAAAAACTGGGTAAGTTTGTGGCTGGCTGCTTAAACTGTCTGCCTGGAGAATAGTGCAAAAGCCTAAAGCTTTTTTTCCCTCAAACTATAACTATCTGCCAGTGTTAATTTACTCTACCACTTTTACCAAGTATGTATATATACACTACAATAAATTATTGTGATTTTTGAAAATGGAGTGCTGGTCCTTTTCATAATTATCTATCTGTCTGTCTGTCTGTCTATCTATCTATTCGTTAGTAAGCAGCCGCACTCTAAAACCGGTCTTTCATTGATATATATATATATATATATATATATATATGCAATGCTTGGGGAAAGAGGGAGAGTAAAATAGGATGTATGATATGCACAAAATAAAACCAATTTAATTAAACACAAAATTGGAGCGCGGGATTTATATATATATATATATATATATATATATATATATATATATATTTAGATAGCTAGATAGATATACTGTATACCCAGGTGCTCGTAAGAAAATGGTATAAGGTATGCAGGAAATTACAGAATAGGATTTGTTTAGCAAATACAAAAAGGTTCTTTAATCAGCTCAACGTTTCGAGCCCGCACAGCGCTCTTCATCAGGAGTACATAATATTTTGTCATATACTCTTGATGAAGAGCCCTGTGTGGGCTTGAAATGTTGAGCTGAATAAAGACCCTTTTTCTTTTTGCCACAATTTCCTGCATACTATATATATATATATATATATATATATATAAAAGCCCACTGTTGGTGCACACGTGACCCAAAGGCCAACCGCCTGGGTGCAGGTCAAACAAACATGTAACCAATACAAAAAAGCCGCACTCCTAGGTCTTTGTCAAATACAAAAATATCCAAGTGTTTATTTATTCAACGTTTCGGCAACAATCCGCGTGCCGTCTTCAGGACTTTCCTGAAGACGGCACGCGGATTGTTGCCGAAACGTTGAATAAATAAACACTTGGATATTTTTGTATTTGACAAAGACCTAGGAGTGCGGCTTTTTTGTATTGGTTATATATATATATATATATATATAGAGAGAGAGATGATAGATATATAGATATATATAGATATGTATATATATAAAATATGCATGTGTATAAGTAAAAGACCAGCACGCATTTATGTGTGGGCTGCTTTGATTTTTTTGACAGGGCTGATTTTTACTCCCAGTCCGGCCCTGGCCCTCTCTCATCACTTTAGAAAGTTATGGATAAGACTGTCGGCTGAAAAGAGATCTGAGGGGGGAATGCTGAGCAGCAAGGGCGGAGGGAAGAGGGTGGAAGGAAGAGGAGTAAAAGGAAGAGGACTGAGGGCGGAAGGCAGAGGACTGAGGGCGGAGGATGGAGGGCGGAAGGCTGAGGGCAGAAGGCTGAGGGCAGAGTTCGTATGACTGACGGCTGAGAAGGGAGGGTAAAGGACGGAGGTGTGATTGCAGATTTGAACGATGACTGACGGTAAAAGCAACTGATGCGCCATTCCGAAGGACATCGCAGGAAGGAGATGTATGTCATTGCAGGATGTCCTAAAATGCATTCCGTAGGAATAGCACTGTTTCTGCTCCAGTCTCACACCAGCTCCCTAGCATTAGCGACCTGCCAATAGGATTGTATTCCTACGACATCTGCTAATCTTCAATGCCGCAGTTTTAACCCTACAACCCACAATAGAGGTATAGGAAGTTACTGACTGTGATCAGTCACCTATTAAGAAGTTTATTCCTCTAGAATCCATCGATAAGCTGGTGACCTCTGAGTCGATTCAGCTTACATTGGTTACTTCTGGACAGATCATTTTATTATTCTTTATTATTAAAAGTTATGTTTTAATACTGTTTCAAATGGTGGGAATCTGGGTGCAAACATAGATGTCAAACTTTTTTCTTTCTTATTGTCAGACTGAGTAAGTCCTGAGGGGGCCTTATTCATGCCACTGCAAGGATCTCCTTTCCTCTTGTCTCTTTAACATTAAGCACTTAATCATGTAATGTAACTATACTTTGCATTCATTTTGATTTATTACTGTATTGACCCCTATCTGTTCTATTAAAGTATTGTTCTGTTATACAATTCTTTGTATACATTACAAGCACTGCTAACAAGTAAAATGAAAAAATCTCACTTGAGGGCATCATCACTTCCTGACCAGGCCACCCCTAATTATGGCAAATGCTGGCCTTCATCCTCCCAAACCAAGTCCACTCTCTAGATCATGTTTTTTTCCATTCTGGGACCCCCTCTGTCATAGGTTCCCTGACTATGGTACCTCCTGTACCCTGGTCCTGGCGGGACAGAGCAAGTTTATGGGGAGCTGTAAAATCTCTGATTAAGTCTTTTTTTAAAAACTGTATATGCTGTGTTTCTTTCTTATCCAACAATGAGCTAAAATAATTTACACAAGTGTGCTGTTTGTGGAGCAGTTGGAGAGTCTCCTCAAAAACAGTGGTCCTTTCATATAATTGAACAAAGAGCATGTTCAGATCAGAATCAACTGAAAAGTTCAAGTGCTGGCACGTTCATATTATTCCCACTGAACACAAAAGGAGGTGGCAGGGGTGATTATGGACATTTGATTAACACACAGCCTTCAAATGCTAGAGTTCCTTTGAATGCACACTATTATGAAAACCATTGAGAAACCAATGGCTACCCTCAAACCAGCCTCTCTGCTCTTTTTGCAAGTCCATGTAAAATATTTTACTATAAAAAACATGTCTGACTTTACATAACATGCTAATGGGACATGAATCACATGGTGATAGGCAGACCTTCACTGTTTTCCCTCTAATGGTAGTGGCAGTTATAACTCCAAATGCAATGTACTTGGAAGACCATAGTGGGGTACAGACAGTTTTGTTGTCACCTCTAGTTAATTACACTGTTATATCAAACTTCTCTTTTTCGCAAGACCACACACTGCAGGATAAGTATAACACAGAAGGAGGGCTATGGGATATTATAAGGAAACTCGGCTGAGACAGCTGCAGCTTAGACAAGGCTATAACAACAAAATGAGCCACTACCACTTTTGTAGTATCTAGTGATGGGAGGCACTAGGGAGAAGGGTGATTTTTTTCTGTTTAGAGGTGCTAACAACTGAATGCTTTCTCTTGGGAAACTTACAGTATATATATAGATATATAGCAGTTGATCTATTTTTGGGGAGGTTAAAGGGCATGTAAAGTCTAAAATAGAATAAGGCTAGAAATGCTGCATTTTGTATACTTAATATAAACATGAACTTACTGCACCACAAGCCTAATAAAAAAAATAATTTATGCTTTCAAAGTTGGCTACAGGGGGTCACCATTTTGTAAATTTGTTAAACATCCTTGCAAGACTGTGCACATGCTCATTGTGGTCTGGGCTGCTAAGGGATCATCATAAACAAAGCTGCTTGAGTTCTGCATGGCTGGGAAGTAAGGCGGGGGCTCCCCCTGCCGCTAATAAGTATGATTGTTTCCCTGCTCAGCAGTTAGGGACCATCTGACAATTCCTATCCACAGCAGTAAATGAAGTTAGAATGTCACTGCATACAGTCAGGTTTCTTATAAGAATGGTACACATTTTTTAATTAAAGTATATTGGAGATAGGTTTCTTTTTCATTAAAGTAAAGTAAAAATGGGATTTTATTTTTTTGCCATTACATGCCCTTTAAGCCTCCCTAAATTTTAACTATTCAATTCATATACAGAGGCAAAAGGCAAACAATTATAAATTCATGTCTTCAATTTGCTATTAGACAAATACAAAAGTAAAATAAAGAGATGGTAGGCAATGGATTGTAATTGTCATGCTTTCTTTCCCTCATACCCAGCCACTTTTGGGTCCTGTCCCTTTTCTAATAGGTTATTTAAATCTGGTCCTTTTGCATTTTAATGACAGGCTCACACCCTCCAGCAAAACAATTGGGTGTTTTAATTGCTACGTGGAAGGATTGCAGGATGGAATATTATAATGTTTCTCAGCTACTGCTGAAGATATGTTTTAGGCATTATTATTAACATGTATTTATTAAAAAATCCAGCATATTCCATGGCATTGTAAAATAACAGGACATATACATTAAAAGGATCCTGTCATAGGAAAACATGTTTTTTTCAAAAAGCATCAGTTAATAGTGCTACTCCAGCAGAATTCTACACTGAAATCTCATAAGAGCAAACAGATTTTTTTCTATTCAATTTTGAAATCTGACATGGGGCTAGACATTTTGTCAATTTCCCAGCTACCTCTGGTCATGTGACTTGTGCCTGCACTTTAGGAGAGAAATGCTTTCTGGCAGGCTGCTGTTTTTCCTTCACAATGTAACTGAATGTGTCTCAGTGAGACATGGGTTTTTACTATTGAGTGTTGTTCTTAGATCTACCAGGGAGCTGTTATCTTGTGTTAGGGAGCTGCTATCTGGTTACCTTCCCATTGTTCTTTTGTTTGGCTGCTGGGGGGGGGGGGGGAGGGAGGGGGATGATATCACTCTAACTTGCAGTACAGCAGTAAAGAGTGATTGAAGTTTATCAGAGTCACATGACTTGAAAATATGGTTTCTTCCTTTAAAATACGCAATTTTGCATCAAATGCTTTGGATTTCGTATTCTCTTATGGTTGCATAAAAAAAACTCATATCTTTAGCTGTTCAGATACACCTGTACAGAGCTATATAATAACACTCAGGTATAAAGGTAATATATCAATGATATTGCAGTTAAGGCTCTAAGGGGCAGATTCACTAAAGGGCGTATTGCCGCCAGCGACTTCTTCGCACACATCGCACCACTTCACCAGGTGCAAATTCACTACCACTATGCTAATTCACTTATATGCGAAGTTGCGCCCTGATTGCCAAATGCTGGCGACTATTCACTTGCGTTACTTCGGCATTTCATAGCGAAGATGCACTAGCTTTCATTTGTGCCTAGCGAAAATTCGCTAGTGATCTTAGGCGTAGGTCAATTTGCATATGGCAGGTAATTTAAAGTTGTATGGAGGTCTTTATTGTAAATGGTGCAAATGCTTGAAGTTACCACTTTTTATTTCAAATGTCCTGGAAACCTTAATACAGACAAGAGAATTTATATAATACCCTACATATAGCCCTTTACTTAACTTGCGGGGTAATGACTGAAAAGTCACCTGGTGATAGAGTGCGAACGAACACTAACGACATTTTCTTTCGCTAGCGAATTGGCGACTGCACCTGTTAGTGAATTGTCGATGTCCCTGCGGATGGCAACACTTGCGAATTGTCGCTATTGTTAGCCACTTTGTCCTTAAGTGAATCTCCCCCTAAGAATCACTGACTAGTGGTTTGAATGCAGTCGTGCGTCAAAAACCAGAAGCAGACTCTTTCCTGAAGAGAGGTACATAAATTCTAGTGTACGTGTTTCAATGTCTGACATGTAAATTGGAGGAGTGTCCCCTTCTGACTAATTAATTCAAGCACCCATTAGCCAAATTAACAGTCTGGAAAATCCTGATCTACAGCAACCCAAATATTTGCATGCTGAGGATCAAAGACAAAGGAGAAACTGTCCTGGTAAGTTTACAGTATATTAAGCTTTTATATATTCAACCAATACATACAGCTTTTTTTTTTTTTACAGCTGATGTGTTGGGTGTAATCATCTGCATATTGATGAATTTTCTCTCAATGCAGGCAAAGAAGAAATGGAAACACTACTCTCTGATGATCAGACTGATTCTATTAAATATTTAAGTGTGAACATTATAGCGCTCCAATGTCTCCCAACTTTTCTTTCCATCAGCCATTTTGTTCAAGATCATGTTAAGTCTCATAACCCAGCAAGGAAATTGGCAAGTAATGGCAGCAAAGTACAACATAAAACTTTATCATAGAATCTCCTTAGAATTTAAAGTCCAATTCTTTTGAAAATTGGGAGAAAATGTAAAACTTGAGCACCCCTTTAAAAAAAGAACCCTACAAATAAACACACATGGAGACACAAAAAAACCTCCTCCCCAGCCGCTCACTTACCTACAGCGAGGAAGGGGACACAAGTCGGGCAGGGATTTGTGGGGTCAGGTTGGGGAGTGGGCGGGGTGGAGGCAGGAAGTGGGCTGGAGGATGGGGATCGGAGTGTGTTTTGCCCCTCTGAAGAGTTCCGCCACTGGTTAAGACAAACATAAGTCAAAGTTGTTCACTTTCAAATTGACTTTTAGTATGATGTAGAGCGTGATATTAAGAAACAATTTGCAACTCATTTTAATTTTTTTTAACTATTTGTAGTTTTTGAGTTATTTAACTTTGTATTCAGCGTCTTTTCAGTGAGCAATTTTAGCAATCTTGTTGCTAGGGTCCACATTACCTTAGCAACCCTGGAGGTGTCCTAAAGAGGAAGATACAAAGTAGCATTTGTTTTTTTAGATGGGGTCAGCGAACCCCATTTGAAAGCTGAAAGAAGGCAAATAATTAAAAAATGATAAAAAATAAATAATGAAGACCAATTAAAAAGTTGCTTAGAATCTGCCATTATATAACCTAAAAGTTAACTTAAAGGTAAACCATCCCTTTTCATATTGTCCTCAACACACCTGCCTTTGGCACCAGCTTCATCCCAGGGAAATTTTTTTTCGACAACAGCATCTGCCCTCTCCTTCCAAATATCTGCTTCAGTGATGACTAGCATACAGTGCTCCTCCACTGTCTTCCTCCAACTGTTTTATCATCAGGAATGATGCCACCCTAGGAACTGGACCTCAGTGCACATTGCCTAGGGAAGTACTGGGCCCAAAATACAAGAGAGCATAACAAAGCACATGCACAAACTGAGGTGAAGGCCAAGAAAAGTGATAAAGATTGGCAAGCTAGAGGTCATGAACATGGAGAAAACCTCATAACGTATATGCATAGGTATGGGATCCAATATCTGGAAACCCTTTATGCAGAAAGATCCACGTTACGTAAAGGCACCTCCCAATTAAAAATGTATCCAAATTTTGAAAAATAATTTCCCCTTTCTCTTTAATAATAAACCAGTACCTTGTACTTGATCCAAACTAAGTTATAATTAATCCTTATTGGAAGCAAAACCAGCCTATTGGGTTTATTAAATGTTTACATGGTTTTGTAGAAGATTTGTTATGAAGATTCCTTATCGGAAAACCCCAGGCATTCTTGATAACAGGTCCCATACCTGTACACCATAATTTTTACTTTTTTATGGAAATTATCATGATGGTTTACTATGAGGAAGACTCTCCAAGTCCAAGGGCATACAACTACTACCTTTCAATTTCCTTTAAATCAACACATTCTGGTTCCCAAAATGTGGGGCAGCCCCCCTAACATGGAATGAGCCTGGAGAGTACTTAGGGTAAGATTTGGGGAGAATACCCTTTGCTCTCTTAGATAAACCAGGAAGCCCAGTATGAAGGTCACATAAGTTTTGGTTGAACACTTAATTGCTGTCCTAGATAAATCTTCTTGGAACTATGAATTAAAACTTTTCTTAACCCAGTTGTGAATGAAGAGCAAATCCACAGCATTTAATGTGGATATTTCTTACCCTGATTCAAACAAAAGCAAAATGTATTATTTTTCTTGAACTCGCTCTTTAGAAACCTATTGCAGGCATGGGACTTATTATCAAGAATGCTCAGGACCTGAAGTTTTCCGATAGAAGGTCAATCATTTAAACATTAAATAAACCCAATAGTATTGTTTTGCCTCCACTAAGGATTAATTATATTTTAGGTGAGATCATGAACAAGCTACTGTTTTATTATTACAGAGGGAAAAAAGGAAAGCAATTTTAAAAATGTAAATGATTTGATTAAAACAGAAAACAATAAACCAATAATGGTATTGATTTAAACCATACAGAAGCCTGCAATGCCAGTTTTAACATAGGATGAGTTTCTGTCCAGACAAAAACAAATTGACCATTCCTTACAATGAATGCTGGGGATAAAGGTGGCCGAGGGATCAGAATACAATATGGAAGTCTCCATAGCAAGAAAGAGCACTAGAATTTATTTGTAGTAATGTTAATAATGATAAAGGATTGTTGAAAGCAGCAGGGAATAATTCAAAGTCATAGATAGCTGCACACATTCTTTACAATCTCATTTGAGTTATTCAGCATACATAAAGCTAGGCAGGCATTATATCATCATCATCATTTATTTATATAGCACTGTCAAGATACGCAGTGCTTATGTGTTCTTACCCACATATAATTTTAATCAGCACAGATTATTACACTGTGGACTCTTCTGTGTTATCAGGCAGTCACACCCTCCCAGAAGCTGTCATGATTTTTTAAAATCTGGTCTGTGCACATATTCTGCCACCAGAAGCCAATTACATGAAACCCAATATAATCACGTTAAAAAAATATCCTTGCCTTATGCACAAATGACATATACACAACAGCATGTCAATAGTCCCCAGTCTTTTTTTGATAGGTACAATGGAAGCAAAAACCAGTGTTAGCTTTTTTTAATGGATAGTATCTCCCCCCCCCACCCCATGATATTTGTTTTTACAATTTAAAGTTATCCATGTGTAGCGCTATAATAAACTGACTTTATAGAAGTCTGTTTTAGCTACTTTCCATGTGGGTTAATACCACCCATAAGACTCTTTTCTCAGGGGTAAGCCCTCGCAGCGGGGTGGAGGCAGGGTGTAGTGCAACTGTAATAGTGTGCAATGCACAAGAGATTGGGCGCCAGTAGTTTTATTTTGCTTAAACCATAAACAGAGTTCACAATGGACTATGGAACATAGAATAACACATAGATCAACCAATATAACAAGATATACTCACTGCACCAAACATAGAATGACTCTCTGCAAAGTAGAGAGTACACGGTAGAGAGTTAGGCAGCTTGTGCGAAGGTATTTTCCCAATCTTCAGGATTACCTGAAGAACTCAGAAGACTACGTACTCTCCTGAGTCTAACACTTAAGGTGGCCATACATGGATAGATCCGCTCGTTTGGCGATGTCGCCAAACGAGCGGATCTCCCTCCGATATTCCCACCTTGGGGTGGGCAATATCGGGCAGATCCGTTGGGCCCTAGGGCCCAACGATCGGATCCTAGTTTTCACAAACGGGCGGTCGGATCGCGGGACCGCATCAACGAACAGATGCGGCCGCGATCCGACGGGATTTTTAACCCCATCCGATTGAGATCTGACTTTCGGCCAGATCTCGATCGGGGAAGCCCGTCGGGGGCCCCCATACACGGGCCAATAAACTGCCGACACGGTCTGTCGGCAGCTTTTATCGGCCCGTGTATGGCCACCTTTAGGATCTTAAAGGAATTGTTCAGTGTAAAAACAAAAACTGGCTAAATAGATAGGCCGTGCAAAATAAAAAATGTTTCTAATATAGTTAGTTAGCCAAACATGTAATGTATAAAGGTCAGTCAGAACCTGCTTTTCAGCTCTCTTGGTTTACACAGACTGGTTACCCTGGTTACCAGGCAGTAACCAATCAAAGACTTCAAGGGGGGCCACATGGGTCATATCTGTTGCTTTTGAATCTGAGCTGAATGCTGAGGGTCAATTACAAACTCACTGAACAGAAATGTACCATGTGGCCCCCCTTCAAGTCGCTGACTAACTCAGAGTTATAGAGCTGAAAAGCAGGAAGTTGGATTCTGGCTGTTTTATTAGACATCCAGTCACTCCAGCCTTAATACATTACATTTTTGGTTAACTAACTATATTAGAAACATTTTTTATTTTGCACAGCCTATCTATTTGCCCAGTTTTTATTTTCACACTGAACTATTCCTTTAATCCCTCTAATATCCTCGTCGGAGCTTTGAGCTGCTCAACTACATACCCTATCTATCTATTAAAGGGTATAACTATCACTTCACTAGACTCAGACTGAGTTCCACCACCCTTAACCTCTGCTGCATAACAGAGGAAAGGTTCAGCAGCAATGGACACTGACCTCATGGGTTGCAAGCCTTTTATACTATGCCACAGTGCCATCTAGCATCCACTGTGAGAGCTGCAGGGATTACATAAGCACAAAGCCCCCATAAGGACCCACTTAGGTGTCCATATCACTAAGGATGTGCCTGTCAATAAAGGGTAAAGGTGTCTAAATTTTCACATCCCTACACATGTATTATATTATTACGGATGCACCTAATCCAGGATTCGGTTCGGTATTCGGAAATTTTCAGCGTGGCACTATTTTTCCCTACCCCTCGCTGATTTGCATATGCAAATTAGGGTTCGGATTCGGTTCGGTATTTGGCCAAATCTTTCACAAAAAAGTGGATTCTGTGTATCCCTATATATTATATTTAAGGGGCTGCCTGCCTGGTTTTCCAAATAAGGAAAACCGGGCGGGATTCCCTTGATTTACACGGCGATCCGCTGATCGCTGTGTCATAGCCACGCCCACTGACGTAACAGGTCCACCCACTAACACCACAGCCCCACCCACTGATGTCACGGGTGCGCCCCCCGCCCGGTCTCAGCCAGACATAAAGGTGGCAACCCTAGATCTAAACTTCTAGAGACATTAGCTAAAGAACTATAGCTTAACTAAAGAAGTAGGCTAGAAAAGTTGTACATTATGTTTTTTGGCTTTTGTACCAGTCCAAGGCAACACAGCCCTTTAGCAGGGAAGATCTTTGCCTCAAAAGATGCCTCAGTAGCAGAATTTAATCATCACCCTTGTAGCATAAGCTTGTCTTACAGGCAAAACTATAATTTTCTGCTTGTAAATGTGCAACCCCTAAGCTTAGCTTCTCAACAGCTGCTCAGAGCCCACTGAGCATGTGAGTGTCGTAGACACTTTCCAAGATGGTGACCCCCCTGTGATAAGTTTTAAGTCCTGGATCACTGCAGCTATTGAGATGCTGAAACTTTAGGCTGGTGGAATAAGTTCAGTATATAAAATATGCCATTTTTAGCCATATTATTTTTAAGGGCTTAGTTCTCCTTTAATGAGTGTTTTGTATGTATTATATATTTTTTGTCTATGGTAAATAAAGGGTAACCCTTCTTAAAATAAAAATGCAATTAAAAAGCAATAGTCCCCAGCAGCTCCCCACAGAACACAAAAACTGTTGTTAAAATGCTGCAGTGTCACTTGATTTAGATGGTTTTCCAATTCCATTGAGGGTAGAAAAAGGCATGACAGCATTTTATAATGGCCCATTATACCCTCTTTTCCAAGAGACTTGCCTTTAGTAATGGTGAGTACCTAGGCTTGTCTAGACTTATGATAGCTTTCTGTATCTGCTATGGGAAAAACCAAGCTGTTGACCCAGCTATATGGCTAGTTAGTATCAGACAAGGCTGATAGGACACCAGAAAAAAACCCAGTGGGCCCTGCTCTTCGGGCTCCTCATCCCCAATTGTGGCTATAAGGAAGAGGTAAAAGGTAGGATGCTCACACAGGAGGTGCAGGTTGGAGGCTGGCAGAAGGTTTGAGAAGAGGTGGACCCTGGACAACACTGTGGCGACTTTTAATATCCTTATATAAGAAATAAGGGGGAATTGTTTACATACTTAACATAATTCTCTTTTCCCAGTCACTCTTCATATCAGTATTACACTTGTCCCCTGTCCCCCTGCCCCGCCCAGATAGTCCCTCCCCAAAAGCCTTAAAGGTACCCCAGGAGCTCACCTTCCCCGTCTTGTACTAAGTTCCAACGGGCAGGGAGGGGACATGCTAATATGAAGAGTTGCCAGGAAAAGAGAATTACGGTAAATATGAAAACAATTCTTCTTTTCCATGGCTTCCAGAGTCTTGTGCTTGGTAGGTTTTGGAGATGCACAAATTAATCCATCTACTGTACATGCGAACTGACCATTCCTCTTTTCTCCAGGGATGACTAACAAATTATCAGACTTCTTGAAGAAGCTGGACACCACCTTAGGGAGAAAGAACTGGACAGGCCTGATAACCTTTATATTGACCATCCTCGTCTGGACCAAAGCATCTGCTGCCTTGGCTGAATCTCCTGCAAAAAAATACTGGAAACTGAGCATTGGGGGGAGTCACCATAAGGTCAACCGCTGGCAATCTCCACCTCTCCATTATCAGTTCAAACACATCTGAACTCAGTGATGTCTATCTTCATTGAGGAGTCCTGAAGGCACTTGACTGCCCTCAACTACAACACATTAGACAGAACCCCCTTCTAATGAGTTCGCCATTTTCCCTGTACCCATTCTGATTCCAGATGAGCTCCCAGCCTGTTTTGGAGGCAGCTGGAACCAGAATTCTCTGAAACCTCTCTCCAGATTGGTTTTGGAAAGCCACCACTGAAGTAAGGCCTTGAAGGAGTTTGAAAGATGAATAGGCTGGTGCCAATCTCTTTTCCCCTGATAACAATGATCCAGGAAGAAACACTGGGCAGGCCTCATGTGCCATCTTGCTTGTCTGTTAACTGGAATTTTTGAGGCTATCATGCCTATGAGCAACAAATTCCTGCAAAGGCACTCACTGCCTTTACAATGCTCAATGGTTGAGCCTTTTGTGAAGGAAGAGAGACTGTCCCCACAGCCATATTGAACCAGGCTCCCAAATAAATGAGGGACTGGGATGGCAGGAGCTGTCCTTTTCCTGATTAAGAGCCAGCCATGAGACTGCAGGAACTCAATCACTCTGAGGCTTCCTCCCTTGCTGGCACAAGGAATAATGGCAAATGGCAATACCCTCCAGTCTGAGAATGGCCACCAGGTTCACAAGGACTTTGGAGAAAATCCTTGGTGCCAGTGTGAGACCAAACAGAAGACATTGAAACTTGAAGTGCCTCCCTGACCAGGTAAACCGGAGGAAGCTCTGGTGAGCCTAATGTATTGGGATATGAAGATATGCTTCCCTGAGGTCCACATAGAGAAGCCAATCTCCGGTAGAATGGCTGGGATGATGGAGAAAATGGATTCCATCTTGAACTTTTGATGCCTTTGGTGTTTGTTGACATTCTTGAAGTCAAAAAAAGATCTCTGAACGATGTAGTGGCTTGATGTCTGAATTTGAGGCGTAAACAATGCAGGGGCCCGTAAATCTCAGTACAGATGCCTTTTAAAGCTTAAACTCCCCATAGACACGACGATTCTTCTTGCCGAACTACCGATTTTAGTGAAGCCCGACCAATCCTTTGAAATTATCGTGCGGTTATTGGTATTCGAACGATCTTACATCTTACAATTTTTTGGCCGACATCAGTCGGGAAATTGATTGGCCAGGTCAAAAAATCTATCTATGTTTGCAGAGCCAAGCAGGCAGTTCCCTTGTTTTCCTGGCAAATTGGTCTTTTTAGTTGATGGTAAATTCGTAGGATCGTACGATCGTTCTGAGAAGATCGTGGTCTCACGATCAGGATCTGATCTTTTAAAAATCTCAACATCTATGGCCAGCTTTACACAATGTAAGAAATCACAGCAGGCAGACTTTCATGTTGGGGGCTACATAAGGGGTAGTCATGGGCCGCCAGTTGGACAGCCCTGATCTAAACTTTCCCAGGAACTTGCCTCCAACCAGATAAGAACCTCCACTGGTCAGAGCAAGGAACAGAAAGAAAGACAGGGAAAGTGAGCCCCTGGGGTACCATTAAGCCTTTTGGGGGAGGCACCATCTGGGCAGGACCCCAGTTTTAATGCCAATATGGAGTGGCCAGGGATAGATTCATTTTTTCCTATCTAAAAATCATAGGAGACCTGTGGGAGGAGGCCAATCTGACAATGAGACAATGGCTGTTTAGGCATGTTTTATACTGCAGGCCAAGCAGATAATAAAAACCATTTCATTCATGGAGCACTGGAAATACCGCTTGTTAGTTTCAAATATTACTTTTATTCTTTTTATTAAAAGCATTGACAGAATCAAATATCAAAACTTACTATCACACCATTTGCTTTACATGTTTTGTGGCATCACGCCATTGCACATTTGTTTCTGAGGAAGTGGTCTGATGCAATGAAAAATGCAGAAAATGTGGTGCAATAGTAAGTATCCGCTATTTCTTTTTGCATTTATGTTTTGTAAGCAATCAGACCTCCACAAAGCACAGCACCACAACATTTTCTAGCATTTTTGTTATGGAACTCAAGAGCCATCTAGAGGAAACATTTTACACTACAACTACTTATAGGGCACAACAAAAAATGTTTTAGCTTATTGTATGCAGGTTTCTCTTGAAAATCTAAAGTGGTGATCCTTGAAAAATGGAAACAAAATTCTACATATTATTATTATTATTATTATTAACAACATGTATTTATATAGCACCAACATATTGCGTAGCACTGTAAAGTAAATGTGATTATACAACTAAATCAAATGAATTCTATACATAGAACATATGGCGTTACATACATCAAAATCAATACCGGTACAAAAGGTGAGAATGCAGAAAGAGCTTACACTCTAAAGGGAAGGGAGTAATACACAAGGTGTGGGAGTGGGCAAGATCGAATTAAGTGGGTGAGAAATGTGGTACTGTATGTGGTGTTATGTTTGGTAGTTAAGCAGAGTGAGGGTAGGCTTCTCGAAAGAAGTGCGTTTTCAGATTTTTCTTGAAAGCAGAGAGGTTGACAGAAAGTCGGACAGACCGTGGGAGAGAATTCCAGAGGAGGGGTGCAGCCCTTGCAAAGTCTTGAATGCAAGCATATGAGGAGATAATGAGAGAAGAGTTGAGTAGCAGGTCAGTAGAGGAGCGTAGTTAGCTGTTGGGTGAGTATATAGAGATGAGTTCAGAGATGTGGGGTAGGGCAGAGTTATGAAGTGCTTTGAATGTCAGGGTCTTTAATTTGAATTTTGATTCTGAAAGGTAGCGGAAACCAGTGCAGGGATTGACAGAATGACTTGGCAGAGGAGGAGTGGTTGCAATAGTATAGACTTGATATGACAAGAGAGTGAATAAGAATTTTGGCAGCATCTTGGTTGATGAATGATCGTATTTTGGATATGTTCTTTAGGTGGACGTGACATGATTTAATAAGTGACTGGATATGAGGAGTGAATGACAGGGCAGAATCTAGGATAACCCCAAGGCACTGGGCCTAGGGAGAGGGGGTGATAGTGGAATTGTTAGCTATGATGGATACTTCCGGGATGTTAATGGTGTTAGTTGGAGGAAAAAGAACCATTTAAGTTTGAGAGAGGTTTAATTTAAGGTAGCGTTGTGACATCCAGGTAAAGATAGCACAGGAGGACAGGCAGGAGGAGACGCGAGTTAGGAGTTCTGGGTTGAGATCAGGAGATGAGAGATAGATCTGAGTATCATCAGCATAGAGGTGGTAGTGGAAACCATACGAGTTGATTAATTTGCCGAGGGAGGATGTATAGAGGGAGAATAGTAAGGGTCCCAGGACAGAGCCTTGAGGAACCCCAACAGAAAGAGTTTGGGGAGAAGATGCTACTCTGTTGTAGGAGACACTGAAGGAACGATTGGTGATGTAAGAAGAGAACCAGGACAGGGCTGTGTCATAATGGCCAAGGGAGAAGTTTTGAGGGAATTGGATCAAGCAGGCAGGTGGTAAGGTGAGAAGAGGCCACAAGGTTTGAGACTTCCTCATTAGTGACAGGGGTGAAGGAGCACAGGAGAGACTGAGGAGTGTGGAGGGAGGGTGATGGAAGTCTAGGGGGGTTGAGTAGTGTAATGTCCCTTCTGATAGTGTCAATTTTGTTTTTGAAGTGCTCAGCAATATCTTGAGCAGAGACAGATGTGCATGGAGGGGTGGAGAAGGGGAAAGGAGAGTGTTACAGTTGGAGAAAAGTTGTGCTGTTTTAATGAGTGAAGTAAAGTATGTGTTTGGCTTGGAAGAGGCTGGTGTTATAGGAGCGCAGGACAGATTTGTAGCTCAAAAAAAGTCTGATTCTGATCATTTAAACAGTAAATAAACCCAATAGTATTTATTATATATAGATTAGTTATATCTTAGTTGGGATCAGTTAGGAACGGTTTAATTATAACAAAGAAGAAGGAAATACATTTTAAACATTACAATTATATGATTATAATGGAGTCTATAGGATATGGCCCTTAAATCCCACGGAGCTTTCTGGATATTGGGTTTCCAGATCCTTTAACTGTACCATCATGGTAAAGCTTTGTTCTTGACTTTGTTTATATAACCAATATAATGCATACCATCTTGCCACAACAGTGAGATGGAAGGGAATCATATTGGTCAAAAAGATACACAATTACCATTATGAAAATACCAGAAGTCAATGTGAATGATTAAATAAAGAGGCTCAAATAGCTTTAAAAATGTACTTTTATTTTCTAAGTCCACAAATAAAAAAAAAAAAATCTATGGTATTCACAGAGATATCAGAATCCACTTTTCAGTCCTACATGTTGGGCTACAGCGAGCAAACATGTGTAAGAGAACTGCGCAGGCAAAGGCATCTCTACACGCATTTATCGAAGCACCTCCTCTCTATTGGCTGCACAACACACATTCGTTTAAGTGTAGAGCAAAGGCACATGATGCATGCACACAACTCCCTACGCATGTCTGCAAGGAGTGCATAGACTCTGGCACAATTATTGCACGACTGTATTATTTTCATGTGTAATAGCTATGCTATTTAAGAAGCATTTGTTCCCCAGAAGTGGCAGCACATGCACAATTAACCCCTCCCTGGAACGCTCAATGTTCAGAAGATGCTAGTTTTAACGGCCCATTTCACCCCAAACAGAGTAAAGGCAAGTTGAAATATTAGATGTTTATTATATGTTAGCCCAATCAAGGCTGCCTGTGCCTACAGACTGCTCAGATACATTTTGTCACTCCATATAGTGGGCTGCTAATGTGTAACAGAACCCCAGGAGGAGAGGAATGCATAGCAAATGATTAAGCGTAAATAAGAAAGTGAATAACCACAAATGGGAAGGAGATGGGTGTATTTCCTGCTGGTGAGGTGCATGGCTAAAGTGTATCTACAGGAGAGCACATCACCAGCAAGGGGTATTAACATGATCAAAGACACTATCTGATTATATCCTTTTGCCAACTAGGAAGTCAGACTAATAATATATATATACTTTTGTGCTGGTGCTATTTATAAATATATACAGGTATACATAAACCAAGTGTGTATACACATAGGTCTATATATTTATACACCATACATTCACATAAATATACTTGTACCCATGTTAATATAGAATAATTTGCTAACTAATGCCGACACTGGAGAACCCAGGAATAAGGTACGGTCGTCACTCCAGCTGCTTGTGAGTCCCAGCATCCTCCCTGCCAGTTCAGCCGATAGACAGATGCTGGTAGCTGTAGCAATGTTGCCTATGCCTGCCCTATACTATTAAAGGAAAAGCTCTCATGCCAAAAAAAATACCTTAGTATATTGCATGAAAATTTTACTATAGGTCTTTGTTTGTCAATATTAAAAAAAATCCACACAACCTTTTGAAATAAAGGAGCATTTGCACAGTTACCTAGGAAACACCTATTTTCTGAATATTTGAAGTACTTTTCAGTGAACATCTCCTTTAATATAGTTCTGGATCTATGGTAGGGTCCTACAGCTATTAGGGGCTCAAGAGGCAAGCTTGGAGAAACTACATCTTAAGACAGGACTGGTTATTTTATCCCAATACAGGGCTTGCTCCATCTCTAGGGATGGTGCAAGACTACTGTGCAGGGATTGCCTACTGATAAGAGGACTACAGCACCACTTGGTCTTTGTCTGCATTATGATACAAAGTAGATGAATGTCTGTCTGTAGCTATCACTTTAATTATTCTTATCCTTATAAAAGACATTCTTTAAGCAACAGCCTAGATGCCATTATATGATTATCATGAGGCATCTGTTTTTAGTGGGTTATTTACTGGTTACTGCTCTTATTATTCTGTGTGGCACAAAACTGTTTTAATTATAATAAGTGCATCTTGCAGTATGAGCTTCAGAGCTATGCAAGTGTTTCGTAACAATTCCCTTAAAGGAGAACTATCGCGAAAATGAAAATGTAATATAAGCTTCATCATATGGAAACAAGAAACTTTCTAAATACAATCAATTAAATATTCTGCACCATTTCTGAAATAATTAAGTTTATCTTCACTATTCCTCTCTAAGCATCTGTTTATCCTCATTCTGTCTTCATTCAGGAGTTGGGTGCCAGATAATTGATCCAATATATCTTATAAGGGGCTCCTTTTGCCTAGAAGATGTATTAGAGCTCAATCTATTAAAATCACCAGACATCATGTCTCTCAACATGTAGAATCCGTGCAAAATGCAGTTATTTTGTTAGGTTTTGTGGGTACTGGAATCAGTTATTTGAGTGAGCTCTAATACATCTGCTAGGAAATGGAGCCCTCCCTATAAGACATTGGATCATTCATCTGACACCTAACTGCTGCATGAAGACAGAATGAAGAGAAACCGATGCGGAGAGAGGAATATTTAATATAAACTTAATTATTTGAGAAACAATGCAGATTTTTTAATTGATTGTATTTAGAGAGTTTCTTACTTCAGTATGAGGAAGCTTATATTCAATTTTCATTTTCGCCATAGTTCCCCTTTAAGGGCAAAGGCACCAGTGGATTTGAGGCATTTTTACCTGTTGCAATTTTAATATCGAAACCATCTCCAAATGCCCTTTAGATCAATCACAAATTTGTTCACTAGTCTAAAAACACGAGCTTGCAGGTAATTTTCATAAAGGGCAATGAAATGTGGTTTCTAGCATTGTTGCCCTAAGAATTTTTGCTACTAACAAATACATTAAAATCATAATCATTAATCACCCCATGTGCCAGTGTCCTAAAGTGTTATAGGATTATTAGTTATTGCTGCCAGTTTTAATTCTCCACATACAACGGGATGTATATTGCCAAAAGTATACAATTCATGCCTTAAAGTCTGTAAGTATATCACTGTAGGGGACTAACCCACCACCAGGTGTAAACAGCTTTAAAACAAAACCCAATAATATTTATAATATATTCTTTGGTTATAAATGTAAAAAAATAAAACAAAAGTAATTGAACGGAATGGGAAAGAAATAGATGGGGACATGTAAAAGGAATGAATAGGAACAAGAAAGCAGGGTGGAGTCAGGAAAGTAAAAGAAGAGATGATATAAAACCCTTTGCTTTTCCAGCAGTGCAAAAAGACGGCAACTTGTAGATGTAAATTGAATGCTCCCTTTCATAAACCTTTTACAAAGTCTATACATTTTTTTTTTGGGGGAGGAAAGGCTGAATCTCCTCTGGGTGAGGTCCGGGGTCACTCAGGCATCGTTGAAGACGCTGTGAGTTGGGACTTTCTTGGGGAATGAATACATCATCAGCACCAGGTGAAGGGGGCTCACGTACTGTCATAGTGATCCCTTCTTCCTCTTCCTGTGTTTCATTTACTGTATCCACGGATTCTGGCGATGCTGGATCAATAGTGATTGTTGGAATATTCTCAGAATCTGGCTTGGGTTCATAGGCAAAAGGATCTGAAGAAGAGATTTGGGAAAGAAAAAAAGAAACGATAAGCAGAGAAGAAAGAAAGGAGAAACAAATAACAACAGTGTGAAACAATTGCAACATATTACATTGGGAACACACTACAAGCTCACTTTCTTCACACAACACTGAGGATCATTCACAAACAAATGGAAAATATACACCAGCATATTAATCCATAGAAGCCAGAGATTAACGTTCATCATTCTACTTGCATTAGCCTGTCAAAGCTCATTACTGATGATTTGTTATGGGTTAATTGTATTTCTTAACAACCAGTAAGCCACCAGGTACTTGCCTGAGCCTACTCTGGCTCTTGACATGGTAGGGGAATCCAGCTTGTGTGCAGGAACAGTCAAGTAATTGGTCACCTGTTAGAATGAAAAAAAAAACATTGCCCCAGCATTAAACCTCTCCAATGTATTTTCAACCTACACAGTTTTTTCTAGGCAAATGCCTTACTTTCTTTCAGTTTCTCACCATCTCAAAATCTGTATGTACACTTGTGTCAAAAGAGGCGTTTGTTTAGCACAGAAGCCAACTCTCTCTACCACTGTGTGATCTCTACAGAACCATAAGTCTGTTGTATTGGTCTTACCCTCTGCTCCATTTGATGAACTTTTTGTCTTCGCAGTAACATCTGGTTCCAGGCATCTTCATATGGGTCAGCCACTAAAGTGTGACGGTTATACGACCGAAGCTGTAATGGAAAAAGGCATAGGTAAAGAGGCAGTGAAGAGTGGCATATAAAATACAAGGTTCTGTTCTATTATTATTAATATAGTGATTTATTTTATGAGGATACAGATGATTATAGGCTCAGAGCTCAGATCATCCCTTTTCTCTACATAACTGCATTTATATAATTTTACATATCTGAGTAAAGTAAAAGTATTTTCTGTATAAAGCTTTCAGCATAAGGCATTCTGAAAACAGAAGGTAATTACTTGGCTCATGCCATATACATAGCACTGCCTAAATACCAAAAATTAAAGTAACTCTCACATAAGGCATAGACATGCAAATCACTCCTTTATGTCCTTTTGGCCAACTATGCATTCAGAACCGCTAGTTTTATAGCACAGATACAGCCTAATAGTGCAGAGCCAAATATCCAAAAGTACAGACAGCCCATTTCCATCTTGTTAGATCTCATTAGTGCAAGATATTGGAACATGGTTTCTGAGTGGGTAGGACTTGTGGAGTAGCGAAGCAGAGAACCTAGCCTGGTTAGGGTGAGACGGACTAAAAGGAGCAAAAAGCCCTTCACATGCAAAACATGCAGCATTAGGCCTTCTGAAAACGGAATGTATTTACTTGCCTCATGCCATATACAAAAATGAGAGTTTGACGCTTCCATAAGGCATTATGGGTGGAGACATGCAAAAAAATGTCAGCCTTTGTAATATTAGTTACGTCAACTTTTATATAATAAGTAAAAACGGTACCCGCTGTCTTGTCTTCTGAAGATTAGTTCGTAGGATTTTGCGAATTTCCTCCTCTTTTCCCTTAGACAGAGTTGGGATGAATCTCTCAGCCAGTTTGGGTTTAGGCTGAATATTCCTATGAAAGATTAAGAACTTCAAAATACAAACAATATAAAACATAGGCAATTGACTGGCTGTACACCATAGGAGGTAGAGGTGTGGAAGTCTTGCCATCTTATCACTTCCTAAGGGCTAAATTCCACAAGTGCTTTTGATCAGTCAAATTTTATCTGATCATGCCATGCAACAACACAAGATTTTGTAGGATGCTATGAAATCTGATCCCCCGGCTAAAATGTATGTAGAATGAAAGTTGGATCAGATAAGTCAGGTGGTATAGTTTGTTCATGTGTTTACATCCGACAGTCAAAATGTACCTCAACAAAAAAAACAAAAACATCTGTTTATCTTGTTGGAAAAAGATTCACACAAGGAAAGGAATATATTAGAAGGTGCACTTGAGCAAATAAGATGAAAGGTGAATAGGTAACACATTCAACATTAACAGATGAAATAAACTGTTCTATCAGATTTAGCTGTCGTGAAAAGGGATATATTCAGCAGCACTCAATATAATGTATATTATGTGTGTTACAAATGAAATGTAACTCCAATATCTGGGAAATCTAATCCACTTCCCTTGTTCCAATATTTGACACAAATGAAACTCGGCAAACGTCACCATTATTTTTTCCAATATGTGACACAAACAAATCCCTTTAACATTTTGCAAATTAACCTAGCCTGTGGACTTACTGCATTGACACGGTAGATACTGTGGAGGGGATCTTTCCGATGCCACCACTTTCCACCAGCTCAATCGCCTGCTTCATCTCCATCTTGTGGTAGAAGGCAATAAGCTGTGGTTCTGTAGATCTTTCTCCAGCAATAAGGCACTTTTTCACATAAGTCTTATTAAAGCGGTTCAATCTTGGCAGAAGAGAAAAAAAAGATAATAGTTTGGTGAGGAAAAATGTGCCTGTTCCTCTTGAACTTTTGCTTGGCTACAAACTCCCAGCATTCCAGTGTAATTCAGCAAAAAACATTTTGTAGGTAGTCTTTCAACGTTTCTTCCCAAATTATTTCCTTTATTTCTCTACACATTTAAGCTACACACTATCCTGGGAAGTTTGGTTTTTCATGGAAGAAAAAAAATACACCATGGCACATACTATGATCGCCACAGCCCTCATAGTAAAAACTGCAACAATCAAGAGCACCCCCCCCCATGACAGCGGTATCTTATCCATATGAATTAGAAACATTTAGTCTATATTAGACTCTTACTTGTAGTGAAATGTATTCCATTATTGATCAACACCTATGGAGAGGCAATTTTTTTTCCCATAGGAATCATGCTGCCCATCTAAGTATGTTATGTGGGCTGTCAGAGAGGGGGTTTAACACCAGTAATGTAACTAGAGGGGGGTGGGCCCTGGCACGTGATGCGCAGCCGGCCCCCCACTTCCCCTTCCGTTCATGATTTTCAGGCCGGATTACAGTGGCGCGCAAGCTGCCGGGGGGCCCTGAGGGGGTGCGGGCCCTGGCCCGCTCGCACCCCCTGCTCCCCTGGTAGTTCCGCCACTGTTTAACACTTAACCTTTAAATGAGAAATTGTTCTGGTCAATTTTCACACAATTACATCAGATACACACACAATCACATCAGATGAAAGAGTTTTGCAACCTACTTGTCTTTCCAATGGTGGTGACCATAATGACCACAGATATCTTCTATACCAGTCAGAAGGTGATCTAAAAACTGGAGGGAAGAAAAATGGAAAACTTAAGACAAAAATAAAAACATATTAGTGGCATACTTATATGAGACATACAGTATATGTGAATGCAAGTGAAACATTAAAAAGGACAAGGAAAAGCTTCAATTAAAAGAGTATTTCATTAGTCACTCCTTATTCAAGTAGACCCCTAAGGTTTTTTCCCCCCCAAAAAATACCCACTATGTTTACAGCAGTTTGTTCCAATGAGTTTCTTTTCTTTTAGCTAAGTTGCGCATGCCATATTTAGTCAATGTCATCAGTATCATGACCATCAATGTTATGCGCATTGCCTGGAATGTGCTATGGCTGCACGCAAGTCAGGGAAGGTGGCAGAAATAAAAGTAACATGAACACCAAAGAACCCACAGCAGAAATAGATAGTAAGAGCCTGTGATTTGGTGTATTACGTTCCTGCTTTCTGTTGCATGTAATCGTAGCAACCTTGAAAAATGGTTTGCTATTGGTTAGCACTGTATAAAGGGTGGTATAACGCGGTCAATGTTTGCGAGCGCACCTGCTCACACTACACAGTGTATTCATGAATGTACTTTATGTGCATTACTATCCAGCCTTTTATTTTTTAAAAGCATCAGTTCTGAAAAAACAGCAAGTAAAGGGAAAAGTCCTATCATGCAGCTCTCCGTTTGCAAGACAAAGACAAGTTGCATGCGCAGAACACCAGATTACTAAACAGACAAACAGAAAAGGAAGTGATGGGATTGTTTACCTGCGTGTGTATCTCTTCATTTATTGATCGCTTTGATTCTTGCTTCTTCTTCACAGCCAGCAGCTCTACCAATGGTCGAATAGTCATGCCCTACATGAGTTAAGGACAGGTGGGTATCATAGAGTTGGATTATGTGGGTAAGAGCTTTTTTCTGTTCAATATATTGCTGGAATTGTAACTGAATGGCCAATACAGCAATGTTTCTGTATCTGTAACCTTGTTATGAGCCAAGGGGAATCTTTAAAGCAAAAAAGTTCAAAACCACTGGGATGTTAGAATGTAAGGATCTCTATCTAGAGTTCCATTTAAACTTCTTATAATTTAAGGATGTAAAAAGTTACTAGGTAATCACCATTAAAAATGTCACACGGTTTGGTCTGTCTGGATGTGTTGAGCATGGTATTCAGAAATTACATTTTTGCCACCTTGAATGTGTATGAACATTAAAGTGCAATATTGCCCAAAAACTGACTATTCCAGTTAGAAAGTATATCATTAATTTGGCATCCACATGCAAAATTATTATTATATTTTTATGCAACAAATCTGTAACATTTAAAAGACCAAGGTAAAACGAAGCACAGAGATTAAGAAACACATTTTAATTACAGTATTTGCAATAAACCCATTCAAATGCTTAAACCATTATCTTGCTATAATGACAAAGGTGATCAAAAGTATTTTGCTATTTAAAACAGCATTAGCTGTCCCTGCCAGCTTTACTTAGTTAATCATGCTGATTCATATGCGGTTATATTTCTGCTCCTAGTAAAAGCCAAACCCTTTAGTATTAAAAAATTTAAAGGAGTGGGATCACCTTTTGTCATGTATATAATGTATTTAACTATGAAAACCTTGCAATCCACAAAAACACATGCTTGGTTTGTGAACCTGTGATACCTTTGCAAATCTCCTCGCAATAGCTACCTATATACCAAAGCTATACATTTTTGGCCAAAAGTATGTGGTGGCTTTAATCTAAAATGACCCCTTATCTGGACAAACTCACAGCCAATTCCATTCTGTTTTTGGAAGCAGTGTCAAAACAAGACTATTTGTCAGGAGCATGGGGTTTTATGGATGAGCAGCTGTAGGTTGCTGCTGTTGCAGTGGAATGGTGTTCTCTGGAGTGATGAATCCCCCATCTCCGTCTGGCGGTTTGAAAGAGCAATCTGGGTTTGGCAAATATCAGCAGAGCACTACTTCTCTGAATGTGTATAATGGCAACTGTAAAGTTTGGAGGAGGAAGAATAATGTTCTGATGTTATTTTATGCTTGCGTGTAGGATCTTGGGTTCCCCAGAGAGTACAATGACATTCTTGACAAGTTTGGCTTTGTGGCAACAGTTTGGTGCACAAAACACAAAGCAAAGTCAATAAATGGACTTGCAGAGATGATAGTGAATGAAGCTGACTGGTCCATATACTTAACACCTTTAAGAATGAATTGGAACACAAACTGCGAGCAAGGCCTGATCCCCTACATCAGGGCTGTCCAACTGGCAGCCCGTGGGCCGCACCCCCCCCCCCTCATGTGGCCCTCCACATCAAAGTCTACCTGCTGGGTCTGTTTACCATATGTAAGATTTAAATGGTATCACTACAGACGTTAACTGGCCCCTGCATTGTCTAAACCTCAAATTCAGACTAAGTCCCTGCATTGTTCACACCTGTGATCCCCCTGCATTGTTTACACTTGTGACACCTCTATTGTTCACACCCCTAATGACCTGTACTGTTAACACCTGAGACCCAGACTGAAACTGCCACATTGTTCACCTGTTCACACTTTATTCAAAATGCCAATGGGGCACCAGCACTGTGTCACTGTATGTAGTACATATTAGACTGGTCCTGATTCCGGTCTCCTGCTCTGTTCTGCCTTCCCTATGCTCCCTGTGTGTCATATGTTGGTATTTGTTCTGGGGGTTCGTTAGCATTTGAAAATTATTGTTAGTGGCCCCTAAGGTGTTCATATGCTGGGGTACTGTATTATACACAGGGGAGGAGGCGGCATATGGATTTATGGATATGTCTTATATGACTTAGCTTTTTTCACATATGAATGGCATCCCTGCCAGGGCAGGCACAAGGTAGTTTGGCACCCTAGGCAAGAGCTTTAATCAGTGACCCCCCCCTGTCCTGCATTACCATTTCCCTCCTTACCATGATGGTTTTTAAATAAAGAGAGCAAGAAAGTGTACAATATTGTTTCATTTATATTACTGCTCCCTGTACCAGCAAGCACAGCAGCCATCCATCATACAGCCCTCCAGCAGCCATCATATTGCCCCCAATCTTTACCTGTGTCAGCAGCAGCCAAAAATAAATCTGATCACATCATATTGCCCCCAAGTATTTATGTAGCTGTGCCAGCGCCAAGCCCAGCAGCAACAGCAAACATATGGCCCCCAAATCTGTACCTGGCTGTGCCAGCAGGAAGCTTCACACTTTACAGTAATAGAAAGAATGTCTTCAGTTCAGTGCAATTGTGCAAGGCTGAGAGCAGCGAGACCGAGCCACACCAAGCAGCCCGCCAGCTCTCTGTCATCACATCAGTGACGTCATTGACGCGTGTATGCACATCGCGGTGCACCACACAGAAGGAGCTATTACTTGCCGGCAAGAGGGAGAAGGTGAAGGAGATGGATTCCACCCAACTGGGTGACCATGATTACTGAAACAAATTATTAAATAAACGCTTGGTTAAATAAACCATTTGGTTTTTTGGTGTGCTATTAATGTGGACATGGTCTTGCGGTAACATGGGTGTGGTTTAAAGTGGGTGTGGTCTAAAAACAGGGAGTGGCTAACACTGGCTTCCGTTATCGGCTCTCCACTATGTAGATTGGAAAAATTCCGGCCCTCTGTACCATAGAAGTTGGACAGCACTGCCCTACATCATTGCCCAGCTTTGCTCCTGAATGAAACAAATACTGGCAACAACCAACATCTAATGGAGATTACTTCTAGAAAAAAGAGGATGCTTTAGCAACAATAGAAAGACAAACTTTCTATTAAACCTTGGTTTAAAAACAAGATATTTGAAATACAGGCGAGTACATATTTTTGGCCATATAGTGTACTTACAATGGAGAACTGTGCAAGTTTGATGTCATAATATTCTACCCTAGAGAACTTTATTACTGATTACGTTCTGCACCTACACAAACCTAATATAAAAGGAAAGGAATAGAAATTGCTCCTGGACAGTGCAAAATGATGAAAGAAAAGCATCTTATAAAATTAAATCTTATTTTTCATCTGTCTACACAAACAAGGAACCGGTTAATGATTGTGTCCTTCTTAATTGTCCTAATCCTATTAATACAACTACTGCTGCATGGTTCACGCATGAGGAAAATCAAAAGAGACTAGAATATGTTAAAATAAACAAAGGTCCAGGGCTGGATGGGATTCATCCCTGGGTACTTAAAGGGATACTGTCATGGGAAAAAATATTTTTTTTCAAAATGAAGCAGTTAATAGTGCTGCTCCAGCAGTAGTCTGCACTGAAATCCATTTCAATGCAGACAATATGTCTAGCCCCATGTCAGATTTCAAAATTGAATATAAAAAAATCTGTTTGCTCTTTTGAGAAATGGATTTCAGTGCAGAATTCTGCTGGAGCAGCACTATTAACTGATTCATTAATATGAATTTTTTTTTCCCATGACAGTATCCCTTTAACGAGCTTAGCTCTGTGATTGCCAAACCTCTTTACTTAATTTTTCAGGATTCATCGAGGTCTGGCATGGTGCCAATAGACTGGCGAATTGCGGTGCCACTACTCAAAAAGGGATCCCGTTTTCAGCCTCAAAACTATAGGCCGGTTAGTCTGACATCAGTGGTAGGATAGCTTTTCGAAGGGATATTAAAGGATAAGATACTGGACTTCATTGCAAATCATGATGCCAGCATGGTTTTGTGTGTAAAATGAGCAAGGACCTTAATTCTGGAAAGGCAGTGGATGTAATTTATTTTGCTAAAGCATTTGATGCAGTGCCACACAGAAGATTACTGGTTTTATGATGTAGTTTTTATTTCTAAATGACACTGTTTACACAGTGTTTACACTGCAAATAATTCACTCTACCATATAAAATCTATGTGTCACAGTGGGACTTGGGATTTTACTATTGAGTGCTGTTCTTATCTATCAGGCAGCTGTTATTTTGTGTCAGGGAGCGGTTATCTGGCTAGCTTCCCATTGTTCTGCTGATAGGCTGCTGGAGAGGAAAGGGAGGGGGTGATACCACTCCAACTTGCAGTACAGCAATAAAGAGTGACTGAAGTTTCAGTCACATGACTGGGGGCAGCAGGGAAACTGACAATATGTCTAGCCCCATTTCAGATTTAAATATCTAAAAATTAAAATTAAGTATAAAAAAACTGTTTTCTCTTTTGAGTGCAGAATTTTGCTGAATCAGCACTATTAAAATTTTTTTCCTATGACAGTATCCCTTTAAGGAATGTTGGTCTGGAATATAGTATTTGTATCTGGATAGAGAACTGGCTCAAAAATAGATTACAAAGAGTGGTGGCAAATGGAACATTTTCTAATTGGACCAGTGTTGCTAGTGGAATACTTTAGGGCTCTGTAATTGGTCCATTTCTTTTCAACTTGTTTATTAATGACCTGGAGGTGGGCATTGAAAGTATGGTTTCTATTTTTGCTGATGATACTAAATTATGCAGAATTATAGGTTCCATGCAGGATGCTGCCACTTTGCAGAGTGAATTAACTAAATTGGAAAACTGGGCAGCAAACTGGAAAATGAGGTTCAATGTTAAATGCAAGGTTTGGCAAAATAATATAAATGCAAGTTACACACTAAATGGCAGTGTGGTGGGTTTCCTTACCTGAGAAGGATCTAGGTTTTTTTGTGGATAACAATTTGTTTAATTCTGGACAGTGTCATTCTGTGGCCACTAAAGCAAATAAAGTTCTGTCTTGCATAAGAAAGGGCATTAACTCAATGGATGAAAACATAATTTATGAGGGTAGACTGTCAAGGTTGTGGTTGTTTTATCTGGAAAAAGGGGACATGATGCAAGGGGACATGATGCAAGGGGACATGATTACACTTTACAAGTATATTGGAGGACATTATAGACAAATAGCAGGGGACCTTTTTACCCAAAAAGAGTATCACCGCACCAGAGGCCACCCCTTAAGACTAGAGGAAAATATCTTTCATTTGAAGCAGCGTCGGTGGTTCTTCACAGTGAGGACAGTGAGGCTGCGAAATGCAATGCCAGGTGATGTTGTGATGGCTGATTCGGTTAATGCCTTTAAGAGTGGTTTGGATGATTTCTTGGACAAGCATAATATCCAAGGCTATTGTGAAACTAAAATCTATAGTTAGTCTATGAGTATATAGTTTATGTGAGAGTATGGAGGGGTCAGTTTGTATATGTATGGATGCTGGGTTTCTTTTGAAGGGGTTGAACTTGATGGACCTTGGTCTTTTTTCAACCCAACCTAACTACAGTATGTAACTATGAAATGTAACAAATATTTCCATCTTTTAAAGTCTTGCCAAGGGCCATGATCATAATGGTATGGATAGTGATCTTTTTCACATCCTAGAGGAAATTACACCATCACATATGCTCTGTTTTTTCACATCCATGCTCTAATATATTATCCACTTCTTTCTTAGCTTACCTGAACAAAGACTGTAAAGAAAATCACTGTAATGATTGCAGTTAGGAACATTTCTCTTGGGAAGTGATTACTATCCAGGAGGTATCCCAGCGAAAAAGCAATAGCTCCTCTTAAACCTCCATATGCAATGATAAACTGGTCCTTTGGAGTAAGTTTCACTATACGGAATTTGTTTAGGAACCAGGTTAGGCCCAAGACACCTGTACAAATTAAAAAATAAAAAAAGTTAAACAAGATTGATTAATAATATAAAGAGAAAGTCCAAACATGTACCTAGCCATTTGTTTGAACCAACTGCTGTAATAAATTTGGAGTTATGTAGCCAGTCCTTATAAAGCTGACCTCAAACTTTCCCAAAACATTTCCTGTCATCCTGGAACACTTATGAACTATATGTTGCCAATGGATCAGAAAAAAGCAGATACAATTAGAGATGCACTGAATCCAGGATTCAGTTTGGGATTTGGCCAGGATTCTGCCTTTTTCAGCAGGATTCTGAATTGGCTGAATCCTTCTGCCCGGCCGAACAGAATCCGAATTTGCATATGCAAATGTGAGTTTGTCACAACACAAGGAAGTTTTCCCTTCCCACTCCTAATTTGCATATGTAAATTAGGATTCAGATTCGGTATTCGCCCAAATCTTTCACATTTTGGGGGTTCGGAGGAATCCAAAATAGTGAATTTGGTGCATCCCTAGATACAATGCTTATTATCCAAGAAGGAATATTGTCTAAACTAGTGAAGCTACTTCTTTAAATCTATGTTATGCAATGAAAAACAGTTATGCAGGAACCAGAGATCCAGGAGGCAAAGGACAGACTTGTTCATTCATAATCAATAAATAAAATTGTTTTAAAAAAAATAAATAGGAAAGCTATTTTGAGGGCTGTAGCAGTCAACACTGGCTTTCCAATTTTTTTTTTTAAATATTTGCATTTGCTTTCCACAAATGAGTAGAACGTTGGACAGCCGTGTTGCAGGAGATGGGTGTGTGTTTGCGACTCCCTGGGTGCTGGAAGTAACACCTCCCTCAAGATCAGTGAAAATTACACAGATCCCTTGTGTCCATGTGCCCTGTTCTTTGTACCTTATCTAGAAAAGGATAGCAGCTGGCATTTGGGCACATGAGGAGCATGTGTAAACTGAAGTACATTTGTGAATATAGTTTAAATTCATGCATTATCATATGCATAGTTTTGCACCTAGCACTAGCACCTAGTGTTTGTAAATAAGCCCTAATGAGTAGTAATGGAGTATTAAAAACTCAAACATCCTTGTGCTATGCTTTAAAGAAAAAAAAAAAAAAATGGCAGATAAAAGGGGTGTATTTTTTTTTTTTTAAGTTCCCATTAAGTCTTGTCTAGCCAGTTGTCAAATAATTATGTTCAGCGATATATAATTTTTCCCAAATTAATTTATGTTCCCCTCTGCATTAGAATTAGTTGACTCACATTAGCCGACTCATCTGTTCTTAAATGCTTAATGCGTTCAATTCATAAAAGAAAAAAGAGCAGGGTTTATCAAAATCTAAGTGGGCTGTTGATTCAATTTATGTATTCAATAAGCAAAATATTAAACTTGTGGTGTTCATAGACAGAATGTGCTAGGGAAGGCACAAAACATGTCAGGTTGGAACTACGAAGTCTGATTTGGAGTAGCATAATTGTCTACATTCATGCATATCCATGAATAAAGTTAGAAAAGAGACAGTACTGTATGCATAAAAACATTTATATGTGGTAGCATACCAAGAACACGAGATACAAAACAGAAGATGAGTGTACTGATGACATAGGGCCAGTTCCATTTATGAGGCCCAGCAACAGTTGAGACCCCAAGGAAGATGAAGATTAGGGTTTCGCTCACACTGCTCCACATCTTAAGAAAGTACTTGATGGTCGTATGGGACTTGTGGGAGATGTTGGCCTCAACATAGGGTCTCATTACAACTCCAGTGGCAATAAGACTGCAGGAAGAAGGAGGATATCAGAAGGAATGATAGAGTTAAACATCTTCAGTAAAAAGGAATATATCATCATGGAATAAATATCATATGGCCAGGGTAAAATTAAAAGCATTATATAAGAGATATTCCCCTGAAAGAGTCATAACAAGAAAATGACAAAATTAGAATGGGCCAAAATGGTATGACAGTTTGAAATGCAGAGTTTGCCACACAGAAAAATATAAAAGTAGGCAAAGCCTGAAAAAAAGGTTAAAGGATTTAAAAAACAGAGGAGAAACTCACGCCATGATGCCCGAGAGGTGGAAGAGTTCTGCTGACAAGTATGCCATATAACTATAGAGGAAGACAAACAGCGGCTCAATGACGCGGATGTGGGAGGTGAATCGTGACGTAAAAGCAGCAATTATTCCATACACCAAACCAACAAACACTCCTCCCAGTGCCACCACTAGGAAACTCAAGAAGCCTAGTGAGATATCACGGAATGTGATTTGCTCCAGGCCAGCGTACTCTTCAAACAGGTGGTACAGGACCTAAGAAATAAAATAAAGTATAGAATGTGAGCTTGGGAAAAAATATTTCATTTTAGTCTGGATAAAAAAAGGAGAGGGGTGAAAAAATGTACATAAGCTTGGTAGAAAATTAATAAAATTGTGGTTGAAAAGTATGCTGAAATAATGAGAAATAAGAAGGAAGAGAAACAGCACATAAACAACTGTATAATTATTTTTAGGAAGTGGAGATCAAAAAAGATATAACAAAATAATATAAAATCTAAAGAAGAAGTAAAAAGTATGGAGGTAACAAGTATGTGAGATGGCCAGGAGATAACTTAGCTAGGGTTAAACGCAATTAAAAGGAAAAAAAAATGGCTCAAGAACATGATGACAGCGCCATTCACTGCAGCGTAAAATGCTAGCCAGACATTGATGAAAAGGGGTGTGAACACAAAGTGCTTCTAAAGATATGTGTTGTTCTAAGAAGAGAACAACAAGACTCTTTTAGGCAAGAACAGTTAAAAACAGGAGATGTGTATGAAATTATGCATGAAATGGAGTATCACAAATACATATTCTGAGGTCTAGGGCAGGCAACAAAATTTTCAGAATGCCACTGCCCATTCACTCCTATGCATATAGGGATCAGTTAATTCTCACTCAAAAATGTATTGGTGTTTTCAAGCCAAATTAGCCTAAGTTGTGAAATAAACTCATGCCATCGCCTTAGGGTAAGGGCACACGCTAAGATTCGGAAAGATTCAGTCGCCTGGGATGGTGAAGCGTTCCGAGTGCCATCCCGCCGGCAATTTTATTCAAGCGGCAGAAAGGCAATTCAGGGAGATTAGTTGCCTGAAGAAGAAGCGATTTGTCACTGGGCTACTAATCTCCCGAAATAGCAGCGTGTGTCTCTGCCCTTAGCGTGATTAGAATAGGCAAATGCAAAATAAAGAAAAAACATTTTAGTTAAATTCTCTTTCAGGGATTAACGATTAATCACTGTAAGAAAGCTGTAAGGTGGACAGTGCTCACTTTTGTGTGAAAAGGATCTCAGAGAATGCACTAGAAAATTAAAGTGCATTATTGCACAAGGTCAAAAAGTGGATTCAGAAATTGCATGCAGGAATTCAGAATGCATATAGGAATTATATATGAGAAAAATTACTCATTTTTGGGTAGCACACTAAGAGTTCTGTTTATTTTATGGATATACGTTTAATGTTTTAAATAGAGGGTTTCCTTCATTTTTAAGACTGATTATTATTGACTCTCACTAATAAAATGATCTCAGGGACATTTTGAATTCATAGCAGTGGCCCCATTGGTCTAACATAGGTACATAAAATAGTGATGGCAGATAAAAGATAGCTCAGATCTTCAAAATTGTTATATGTTACATAAATAAACTTTGGCTAACCTCGAGTTTGAGTTTAGGAAAGGAGAAAAGAATAGGCAACACTTTCCCTCCGAAAACATATAATATAAAGCAAATGTAATCTAAGCTAAGAGGATGAGTACAGATGCTTTAGAAAAGTACCATTATGAAAATAATGTATTTAAAATAATTATCTAAATTAAGCACTAACCATTGAGGGGCATCTTCATAGAGCAGAAGATTTGCACTCATTTTAAATGTCCCCATTATTTCCACATTTACTTACAAATCATGTTGTTGGTTCTGTCTGGGAGATACAGTTTGATTATGCCTCACTATGCTAAACATTTCTATTTCAGTACTGCAATAATTATCCCAAAATTATTTTCAACATAAAAACAGATTAAAGAAACTCACCACAGTGACAGCATCGTTAAGCAAGGACTCGCCGAACACCAGAATGTGGAGCAGCTCATTGATGTGGATCTCCTCAAAAACTGCCAGAACAGCCACTGGATCCACTGCTGAAATGATACTGCCGAAGAGCAAGTTGGCCAGGAGGCCCACATTCCTAAGGTCCTCCCCACCAATCTGGCACACAGCAAACAGAAGGGAGCCCAAAAAGAAGGCATTCCAGAGAGTACCGACCACTGCAAACATCAAGATAGTTCCCAAATTCTCAGAGAAAGGGCGCAGTGGCAAGAAGTACCCAGCATCCAGAATAATTGGGGGCAGTAGAAACAGGAAGAACACATCAGAATTTAATACAGGTGGTGTTTCTCCCACTGCCTTGATAAGACCACCCACAAGAAGGCCCACGACAATCAACAAGCAGCTCTCGGGGACCACGTTGGATAATGTGGGGATTACATGGAACCCTGGGAAAAACAGAAAAGGACAGGCTTCAAGCATGGTTTTTAGAAGGAGGATAGATCAGCAGCACTTCCACTATAGTTGGAGTCATAGCTATCCACCTTCCTTCAAGGTTTCTGACCAACTTTGAATAAGTCACTTCTCTTAGTTGTTTGAGACCTAATTGAAATGTTTAAGAGAACAGTAACACCAAAAAATGTTTTAAAGTAACAATAATATTATGTACGGTTGCCCTGCACTGGTAAAACTGATGTTTTTTCTTCACTACTATACTACATTACTATAGTTCATATAAATACGATGCTGTTTAGCAATGGTGGAAATTGAAAAAAGTCTATATGGCACAGGTTAAATAGTAAATAACAGATAGCACCATTATGTTCTATAGAACTTATCTGCTACCTGCTGTGTAACCTGAGCCTTTTCTCCTTTGAATGGCTGCCCCCATTGCTACACAGCAATAGTAGTGTTTCTGAAGAAAACACAGCAGTTTTAAAAGTGCAGGGCAACTGATCCTTTAAGTAACAATAGTACTACAAAAGAAGAAACAGAGGAACTGATGTTTTTTTTAAAAAAATTATACCTACAAGTTAGAGATTAAGACTATAATGCAGGTTAAAACAAAGGTACAGTCATGTCAAAAGTACACCAGTTTTTTTGCCCAGTCATAATAATGAATTCAGCACTTATGTTATTGATAGTTTGATCATTGTTTTTGCCATTAAATAGGAGAGCAATATTCTCATTTTGGGACTTCACCATGCCACATTTAGCTTTGTACATGCATGTGTGTATGTGTGTATGTATGTATGTATGTATGTATGTATGTATGTATGTATGTATGTATACTACTTGGTAACAGTTCAGAAGACCTCTGGCATTCATATTTTAAGTTCTATCTTTGTACAGAAGGACAAAAAGTTTCAGAAAGGTTTGAGATAGAAAGACACATTGCATATTTTTCATTTGTCAGAACATGTACCTTCCGTACATATATGGTTTTCTGAGTTTAGCAAATTGGTGCAGTAAACTTGCAAATAATTGGGTTAAAATTCTCAAACTACACATTTGTTAAAACCTGCTTATCCAGCCCTCAGACTACTAATTACTATTTTGATCCCAAAATTAGGTATGTAATTGTGTAATTATAAGCTCTGCTGGGGGAAGGGACTTTAAAAATGATGCCTCATTTTTGCAACACATAGTGGAATAGGTCAGAGCTATATACACTGTATAATATTAATAATAATAATAATTATACTGCTTTAGGGAACACTTCAGTACTTTAGTTTAGGAACAGCAGAGTAGGTGCTGTAACAGCTGTGGATGAAGGGTCAGGCCAAGAATAGCAAGGGTGGTTGAAGGACAGGACAGAGGTGCAATGACAAGGCAATATGTCTGTAAAGCAGGGAATGGAAGGTCAGTACAGAAATAAGAGATGGTAATACAAGACTATTATTTTATCTAAAAGTAGAACCCTATTCAATAGTTAAAATTACTGGAGCTGATGGTCCTTGTTTTCTGGGAGTGGCTTTTGCAATGTGTAAAATAAGCCATATGTATGAAGGTGTAACTAGAAACTACAGCAACATCTCAAGGTGCTACTTCTCAAGAATCTCTTTTAATATTCAAAAATAATAAACGTTTTCACTTAACCTAAACCTATTTTTAATCCATATGCTCTGCCGTTGAGCAGCAAAGCTTTTGGTGCTGAAATTCTATAAGTTAAGGGCTGGGCAAGACAAAGATTAATTAATATATAAAGATGTTAATCAAGTATAAAATACTATTTACAAATAATTTACCAATAATTTAAGTGCAACCTATGAGATGCAACAAAATGCACACATCTAGAATGCAGCTGCCCAGATTATTTAGCATGACTGTCTCATAAAGAAAGAAAAATCATATACATATTATCCAGCCCCCCTTCCCCTTCTCTTATGTTGGGATGGAGGTAGTAGTGTAATATCTGCTCTCTCCTACATGAAAAAAAAGCTCATGTTATCAAGCTTGCTTGAGAAGACTACAAGAATAACAAAAGGTTATTGGCATGCCATCTTTCTTTTTGTTAGATTACTGAAAAAGTATTTGTTTATATCCTTGAGAATAAAGAAAATAAAGGACTATAAATATCCTCGAAGAATATTCATACGGATACTGGGTATTACACATTTTATTTTCAATACACTGAAAAATGTAATTTGTCATACCCAGAATCAATCGGTTTTTCCAGATTTACACCACTTTGCCCATATTTCACATCGTTTTTAGGCCTCCGTAATAACTCTGTATTGTGATGTGCATATTATAAAGCCCAAATGCAATTGAAAGCAATTGGAAGCAGTATCTGCCTCTGCTCTGCTGGTTCTGCTTCCTAAAATAACGCAGCAGAAGACAGTTACAGTTTTCAATAGCAAATAAGTTTACAAATAAAATGTTTTAAATCGACTGAAATATTGAAATTGTTTAAAGGTGTGGTTCACCTTTATCTTAACGTTTAATATGTTGCAGAATGTCCTATTCCTAGCAACTTTGCAGTTTGTCTTCATTATTCATTATTTTAATATTTCAATGTCTTCTCCCTCTTTCCAGCTTTTAATGGGGGTCACTGACCTTGGCAGCCAAAAAATATTGCTACGCGAGGCTACAATTTTATTTTTGGTTACTATTTATTACTTAACTATTCATTCAGTCACCTATTAGTATTTCAGTCTCCCTTTCACACCACTGTTGCCAAGGTAAATACGATGCTAGCAATCAGATAGCTATTGAAATACCAAACTGGGGAACTGCTGTATGAAAGGATAAATAATCTATGTCTGTGTGGGTTTTCTCTGGGAACTATTTCTGTGGAATACGCTCACACGCCATAAAATCTTACAGGCAGGTTAATTGGAATATTAGTGTGATGCAGCTAATAGTATTCTAATGATTTTGCAAGTGGCAGGACAAAAATACAAACTTACAAACTTCAGTTCAATGTACTATCTGGATGCTATGGTTACCAAGCAATGAGGGCCCAAACAGTAGCCTCACTGTTCCTTTAGCTTTCTTACTACTGTGATCATCAGCAAATGACAATGGAAGGAGCCGCACCTTCCTATCCACTGGAATGCAGGTTGTCTGAGTCATGAGGTCAAATTGCCAATGGCCCACAGAAAGTAGACTCAGTGAAAGCACAGAACTGGCAGTAACTTTTTCAGAAGTAAATCAAATCGGGGTTTTTTTTCAGAGTTACATCACTTTGCCCATATTTCCCATTGTTTTTAGGCCTCAGTAATCACTTTGCACATGTTCTTTGGAGCACCTGCTTCTCTTAAAAACAAAATAATCTGTCAAAAAATCTTTTTTGCTAGCTTTTCCCCAGCTAATAAAATAAGAAGGTTATATTCTGTGAAAGAGAGGCAGTAATAAATAGAACTGAAAACCCTATGTGAAAGATTCCCTGGATTTGCAGGGGTTACTTGCTTTGTATCTTGATACACTGAGATTTTCCACTAGGCTTTAGTAATACAATAAGTCTAAGATTTCTTACTATGTGCTTGTTGAGAATAGTAACTAAGAATACCTTTAGTGATGCTCTATTAGATATCTTTATGCTTTTGGTAGTTGCACGCCACCTAGATATATCTTGTTTTCTGTGAATTGTTTTCTCAACAATGCTGTGCATATAAGTGGTGCTTTATAATTTCTCAGCCCAATATTACCTTGAAGGAAAACAGTTTGTTGTAAACAGTAGATGTAGCAAGTGAAGGAGAGCACATAGGAAGCCATAATTATTCAGTGAAATGGAGTGTATTTAATAATCCTACTAACCTACACACATCAACCCAAGAAGAACAAGGAATATTTTACACAGTGCTGCTAGAATGATTTAATCTAATAATTGTAGGGACCCCTTTCCTTCGTGAAAGATTTGGCCGAACACCAAACCCTAATTTGCATATGCAAATTAAGGGTGGGAAGGGGAAAACATTTTTTACTTCCTTGGTTTGTGAGAAAGTCACGCAATTTTCCTCCCCCTTAATTTGCATATGCAAATTAGGATTCGGACTCGGTTCGGCCAGGCAGAAGGATTCGGCCGAATCCTGCTGAAAAAGTCAGAATCCTGGCCGAATCCCGAACCAAATCCTGGATTCAGTGCATCCCTAAATAATTGTTCCTTTACAGTTGCATTACATAAATATGCTTAAGCAAATATACCTATAAAGTGTGAAAATGAATGTTTCTACATTGTAGAAAAAACAGCTAGATTAAGGAGGTAGTTAATTTACAAATTGTATTGTTTTCAAATAGAGGTATGGGATCAGTTATCCGGAAACCTGTTATACAGAAAATTCCGAAATTCCATAGACTCCATTTTATCAAAAAAATCCACATTTTTCAAAAGGATTTCCTTTTTCTCTGTTATAATAAAACAGTGCCCTGTACTTCATCCAAAGTAAGATACAGGTATGGGATCCATTATCTGTAAACCAGTTCTCCAGAAAGCTCAGAATTACTGACAGGCCCTGTCCCATAGACTCCATTATAATGAAATAATCCAAATTTTTAAAAATGATTTCCCTTTTCCCTGTAATAACAAAACAGTACCTTGTACTTGATCCAAACTAATATATAATTAATCCTTATTGGAGGCAAAACCATCGTATTAGGTTTATTTAATGTTTAATGAAAACCCCAGGCCCCGAGCATTCTGGATAATAGTTCCCACACCTGTAGAACTAATTAACTTTTTTCAACCATTTACCTTCTATTTTTTACCCATTTTTAATTGCAATAATGGCAAGTCGTCCTGGCCTAAACTATGATACTGCCACCACCATGTTTTGCAGATTGCTGTTCTTATGTTGGAATGCAGTGTTTGTCTTTTGCCAAACCATTTGTTTAATTGGGTTCTCATTATATACTTTACAAACTTTCAATCCCCACTGAAAGCTAAGGGTAATAAAACATATATTTTACAAAAATTAAAAATAGAAAGGAAATAAAGTCTTTATTTTGCATAGTACTGTACTGATAAATACAACTGGGAGCATTTAGAACACAACACGCTGTCCTTTTCTCATTCTTTAAAAACACTTTTAGGAACATTTTTCCTAATGTGGAACAATTTGCCACATAAACCCCCCATATCATCTGTAAAAGCTTTGTAGCAAGCACACAGATATTTGATGGCAACATTAGATACTACTGAACAAGAAGAATTATGCAGAAGACAATATAAAGAATTGGGGCAGTATCATCTGATCTTGAAACCTAGGATCTATGGAGTGTGATAAACACTGTGTAAAAACTTTAATGTGTAATGACATGCAAATGAATACATTATATAATATTTAAAAGTGAATTTTAATAACAAACTCTGAACATGATCTGAAGAGGAACAAACAAAATAAATAAATCACTAACTCAAGTAAGTGATTGTGTATGTGAAATTAAAAGCAGCCCTGCAGTGTAAGCCCTAATTTTTTTGCCTTCACAAAAGTTCCTCATGGAGACACTTCAGTTAGACTACAAACAACCACACGTTGCTAGATATAAAATAGTTAGTTTTACATTCAAAAAGAGCACAGCTGAAAGCTACACACTGTTGGAAAAAAATATACTTTTTTAAGTGGGAAGTGCTTTTAAAGTTATTTGTAAAAACAATTGCTATTGAAAGAATTTGCTCAGCTTGTGCTTGTTACTTGCAACAATGTTGCAAAAGTCTTCAGCAGAGACATGTTTGTTTATCAGTTGCCTGAGTAAGAGCTCTTTCTTTTCCTGCGTTTCACGTGCATTTTACGTGCGCTAAAACACAGGTTTGCGCGTGAAATAGTAAAAAAACAAAAGAGAGCATCCACAAACACCATAGTACTCCATCTTGCATACAACAAGGGTTGTGGGTATTCTCTATAATGAACTATGAAAATAAAGATGGTAGAGGCTGCTAAAAATGTGATTAATGTATTTACTAGACTGGAATGAATACACCACAATGAAATAAAGCATAATTCACTGATCAAAAATAATGGAACTGTCCCTTTTAGAAAAACAAATATTTAACTTATAAAGCCAGTCAAAACCAGTGCCTGTTTTATTTAAGGAATATTTAAATCTCTTTAAAATGGTTATCTTCTCTCCAGAAATGGTTATTGTTCCTTTTCCAATGTTAACCAAGTTATGTGGACTCATACAATCTCCATCATTCAAATATTTGTTAAAGGTGTATACTGTATTAAACAAAATCCACATTATCTTTTCATTTAAAGATAATTTACCCTTGCTATTTGAAACTTGAGAACGTGTTACAGTGTAACCCTGAGGGGTGCTTTATACTGACTTTCCACTGAGTTTCCACAGCTTCTAACAATGCTGAATTAAAGCAACTATTTTGGTATTGCCCTCACTAGAATTTTAGTTGTGGACGGTGGTTAAAACACATCATATGTGATCTTTAGCTGTAAACGCTGCACTTAATAGCAATATGATTAATACAAAAGAAAACAAGATGACAATGTAAAAGTTGCAGAGAAAGAACACTAAAAAAAAAACAAGGAACAAATCAGTACATTTTAATAATTTTACATGTGCCTTTAATATGCTAATGTGGACGTGACCTTCTAAAGCTGGCCATAGACGCAAAGATCTGATCGTACAAATCTAGGATTCCTATGATTTTCGGACCGTGTGTTGGGAGTCCCAACATTTTTCGGCCTGCGGAGATCGGTTGTTTGGTCGGTCAGACAGGTTAAAATATTTCTGTCGGCTGCCGATAATATCTCTGCATGTATTACCGAACGTACGATTTTCAGAGGGAGACTGTCACTAGCTTTGGTCGAACATAATTTTCGTACAGTAGCTGTCAGGGGCAGAACATCGGCTGATCTGTTCTTTTCTACTTTATTAATTGGAATGGTTAGTGGCAGGTAGGGAGATGGGAAAGTCCGATCGTACGATGATTCATACGATCGGATCTTTGCGTCTATGGCCAGCTTAAGAGGCTTGTTTAATGTGTGACTGTGATATGGATCCGAGACTGTAAGCTTCAATGGAGCTGTGGCGGATGTGAACGATGAATAATCCCTGCAAAGTGCTGCCTACACAAAGGATAGTAAATAAAATTGAGAATAAGCATGCGATTTGTATGTTGAAAGATTGTTGGCACTGGCTAAAAATAGAATTAACAAACTGAGACATGTATTTTGAATGTATGCAACCTGTCATTCCAGAAAACAGGATACAGACTACCCAATTGCAACATTTAATATTAGACATCCTGCAAAAAGTTGGCATTACAACTTAAGACGTATGTCAAATGAACACTGGAAAGGAAATCAGTGTCAGTCCAACTTCCGTGACCAGTAAGAATGTTTGTCACTTTAAGCGGTGACCAGCAGCCTCTACTCACCAAGTTTCATAAGTGATGCCAGAAGGATCCATAGTGCTATCTCAAAGGGCATCCGAATACGAGTGTAATCCAGATCAAGAACAGGGAAGGCTTTCTTTTTTCCATGATGGCCTCCTCCTTGGCTGTGGTTGGTGCCATCATGCTGTTCATGTTGGATATCATCAGGGGAATCGTAGACGTATGTGATGCCAGGATGACCGGATTCGGGAGGGTATCTAGACTCACTAAATACTATGGGTATCAGGGCCAAGATAAATATATACCCAAAGTAGTTTAGAAACACTTTCTTCCCCATTATGAAAGACCTTTTGTATCTAACAAAGGCATATAAACACCACCTGCATAAAGGTTGGCATCAGTCTGCTATGAGATGGCTTTGTATACACAAGACTGAGGAATAAGCAAGACTATTTAGCCACTTGTGTGTGTCCCCATAGAGCACAACTAGACTACCTGTCCTCCCAATGAAACCCTTTATACGTACTTCTCACCCGCCAGGTGCATTATACTCTCCTGCATGTATGAACAGTGTTCATTAGTTACAGGGTAATCTGCAGAATACAATAAAGCACCGGGTTATTCCCTTATCGCACGAGTAAAGTTAGTCCTTTGGTCCATTCACAGTTATCAGGCGAAGAGATAGGCGCCTGTACATTACAGCTGGGAGGTGCACGCAGAGATAAGGCATATACGCACACAGAAATGTAAGCAACAAAGCCAGAGCAGCAAATTCAGCTGTGCGTGTATTTATAATGCGGGATACCCTGTCTCATAGCTCCAGTGCCCCGATGTCTCCCCCAATCGCACTCTACTAACAATCTCCTCACACTCCCACAGCTTCCTGGCCGCGCTCTCCAGCACCCGCCGGCAGTTCCTAGTTTATATGTGAGAGCAACGAGTCGGAGTAAGAGCTAGAGCGCCCGAATGAAAAGCTGGAGGAACCAGACATAGACACCTACAGGCGGAAAAGGAATCTGCAGATGTTCAGCTACTTCGATTTAACGCAGCGTTCCCAATAGAAGATTAGAATATAGGACTAACCTCGTTTTGTGACCTAAACCATACCCGCAGGAATTAGCACTTTTTCCTTTCTATTCATTGATCTGGTGGCAGGCCCGGACTGGAAATCTGTGGGTTCTGGCAAATGCCAGAGGGACTGCTGTAAATTCCCATAGACACTATTTATTGGGCTGGTGGGAGGCTGCTTGGGCCACTGTGTACTTGGAATGCTAGGGCCTATTTTTATTCCCAGTCCGGACCTGCCTGGTGGTTCTCACTTTTGAGAGAATGTTATGTAGCAGGTCAGCTGATCTGTAAATAAGGCTAGCCTGCAAGACTGACATCTGCTTACTAAATAGCATTAAAGCTGCCCATCGATGTAAAGATTTTTAAAAGAGCCGATTGTCATCGTAAGATCACGATTATCTCGAAACGATCGTACGAATTGTCCATCAACTAAAAAGACCAATTTGCCAGGAAAACAAAGGGGAGCTGCCTGTGTATACCTGCAGACATAGATAGATTGCACTGGCACCGACAAAGATTTTTTAACCTGGCTGATCAATTTTCTGACAGATGTCGGCCGAAAAATCGTAAAATGTATGATCGTTCAAATCCCCGATAATTTCGAAGGATTGGTTGGACTTCGCTAAAATCTACTATAAGAGGCATCTACTATGCTGTGCCGATATGATGCAGATTTTAGCCTGAAAATGCGTAAGGCTAGGGCCAGATGATTGCGGATCTCTGCCTGCATTTCTCCACTGCCCAAAAAAATCTACTCCCCCCGCTGTTCTGTCTGCAACCAGAATCATTGTCTCTGCTTGGATTCAGCCTAGGGTTGCCACCTTTTCCGGGAAAAAATACCGGCCTTCCTATATATTTATCTTTTTTTCCTATTAATAACATTGAGATCAACCATCATTTTGACCGGCCAGGCTGGTAAAACACCTGCCAGATGGCAACCCTAGTTCAGCCGCGGTTGATTTTGGTGTCAAAACGCAACATTTTGTGCCGAAAACAGCCCAGTCTTCAGAAGACAGGGGGAGCAGCAGTTGATTCTCCTGGTGCGGACAATCCACAATCATCTGCATTGTCTGGCACTAGGCTAAGTGTGCTTGGTGTGACCAGAGCCAGCCAGGCGCCTGAGGCAACCTGGCAGGTGGTGACGCTGAATGGGACACTTGCAGGCACATGATAGGCAATCGCGTGCGCATTCACTTCTAGCTGCTCACATGCGCAAATAGATGCTCATGCGCTCGAATAGATGCACACAAGTATAGACACGTATAAGTAATCAGACAGTGGGGCAGAGAGGGGACCAGACTAGGAAGCAGAGAAGGTAAGTGCCCAGCGCACCCACAGCTTTGGGCCCTAGGCACGTGCCTACTCTGCCTACCCCTAGTTCCTGCCCTGGGTGTGACATTAGCTTTGCAAATAGCTTTTAAACCACTAAACATTTTTAATGACTGAATATTGGAAATAATAATTATGTTTTCTTGCATTAGGAAATATTTTCTATTTGGGATTACATCCCCTTTAATTTATAAGGGTACACACCCTGTTACAGCTCATCTTCAGACTATAAAAGTTTGTTTTTTTCTCCATACTGAAAGTTTACTTTTCTGATGAATAGTTGAAATGTTCTGCAGGTAGCCAACATTACCCATGTGTGCTATGCTACACCTCCCAGCATTCTTAGCTAGTAGTTTGTGGCTAGAAACTAATCTCAAGAATATGTTATAAATGTAAAACTATTTTTTCAAGATAACCAACATATTCCTTTGCAACTATTTATACTAAACTCAAATTATCTTAAAGATAACAAATATTTAAGGGGCAAGAAACTCAAAGTCATTTTAACCAAGGTAGGATAAACAGGCAAGTTAAACAATTCTGTATACAAAATTTAGAATTCAAATGTAGAAACCATTATTTGAAACAGAAATATAATGTAATATGAACAAGGTAAAGGAAACAGAAACAAATGAATGTGGCTGTTTTTTAAAGAGAGGTGTTAAACTGCACTTTTTTCCTTTAAATAGACCAGTCACCTTGCACAACTTGCCCAAACTGGCTCAGTGTTTAAAGTTCAATGCCTAAGCCCTGTTATATTGCTTGTACTTCTGGTTACTGACTGTGACTGTATTTTGAGTCAGCTTTACTCCTTGCCTGTTCTTGACCATAATGCTAATTAACTCTGGTCTGTGACCTTGCTCCCCTTGGTGCTCTTGCACTTCTGCCCATGGACATCGTTATTCACTAATCTAATGTGATGAAAATGCCTGTGCAAGCCTTCTCATAAAGGACCACTAGGTGGAATTGATATTTTTCTAGTTCATTCATGCATGCATGTGTATGTGCTTGGAAATGGCTCCTATATTAAGTAACTTAGAAAGAAGCTCTGTCTGATACCATGTATTCAGTGTCGGACTGGGACACCAGGGGCCCACACAAAAACCTTAGACCAGGGGCCCAACAAAGGACCATAGACCAGGGGCCCACTCTCAGTACTATTATAATTCCTCTCCTCACTCAACCTCTGTTCTCCTAGTCTCTATTGTTTACATCCTATAATTTATTATTCCATCTACAGTATTTAGCCTCTTTGTTCTCAAATAAATAGGGCCAAACAGGCCAAATGTTTAGCAGCACAAGGGCCCACAGACACCTGGGCCCACCAGGAGTTTTCCTGGTATCCCAGTGGGCCAGTCTGACACTGCATATATTTCTTTTGCACACTTTTGCATTTATTTACACTCACATATACACAATTACTTTTTAGAAGTGTACACACATGCATAAACACGCACATATTTTTTTAGTTCTTCATTATATCATTGTACCTAAAAGCTGTTGCATTCACAGTATTGCTTTACCTAATTGTATTTGATTTTTGTGATTTTATTCCTGCATTGTGGTTTGTTACTTTTTTTTTTTTTTTAGTATAACTTTGCAGTTTGATAGTTTGGAGCATAGAGATATTTTTACTCTTTCTGTTTATGACAGAATATGTACTTTCCAAAAAATATATAGTATTAGTCATTGAACTGTTAGCTGGTCTGAAGCGAAAAGAGCAGATTTTGTATGCATAGCAGGCAGGGTTGGACTGGGCTGGCGGAACATCGGGAAAAAAACCTGCTCGGCCTCACCAGCCCAGCCCTGGGCCAGCCCTCTTGAGCTTTTGCACTTCCTGACCTCCCAAGTATGTTCTTATATGCGCTGGCAGGTACATGCTAGCAGGGGTGGGGGGAACCGGGAATTGCAGCTGGTACAGGGGGCCTGTGGAGATAGTGGCTCAGAGGTGGTGTTTGTGGGGCCCCTGATGCCGTGACTCAGGTGGGCCCACATCCCCCCTCCCAGTCCGAAGCTGATAGCAGGCTCTCAGGCCCATTCAGAAAAAGTAGACCTTCAAGTTGAAATAGTAGAAGACAGATAACAGATAAACTCTGCAGAAAACAAACGGTTTCATACTTACACAGGGATCTAAACCCACTGTAATCTACAGTACATATATGCTACGAAGAATTTATTTAAACTTTAGTTTTACCAGTATACACACCAGTTTTACCAGTGCAGGGCAACAGTACAGTATATTTTAATTACTTTTTTTAACATTTCTGTATTACTGTTGCTTTAAAGTCGAAGTTTGTACTGTTATTGCCGAGTAATGCTGTACTGTTTCCCATGTTTTGCAGGCCTACAAGGATGAAACAATATGTAAAACCTTTAAAAAAAATTCCCAAAGTACTCTTTTGGGTATTACTGAGCAATCGGCACAGTTGCATGTGCATACCACTCAACTGTCCTTTTTTTTTGTAAGACAGTCCCAATTTTGACAGCTCAGTCAGCTGTCCCTGATTGTTAGTGAAATTTCTCAAGTTTCTATTTCATCTTCTACACTGAACAGTCAGAAAAAGATACAAAGTTTCTTACATTTATTTAAATAAGAGGCTCTTGGCAGAGAACCCAGAATGCTGAGTGCCTGATACATTTGTAACTATTTAAAATAAGCAAGATACAATTTTAACTATTTAAGATAAGCTGGTCTCTTGGGCAATAACAGCCAGCAGGTAAAACGAACAGAACAATAACATACACAAACAGGAGGGGCAAAGCTGTAATGTAATGAATTGTGACATAATGTAAGCAGATTGGGTGGAGATTGGATAAGTAGACAGGTTTACGAATTGTTAAGATAGAAGGGGATTGAGGAGAGGTAATTATAGAAGGCTGGGGTCAGAATAATAACATAGATACCAGGACCCTGTTGCAGTCAAAATTAGTTTACTCTACTCTGTTCCCATGACTTACCTGCTTCACCGAAATGTAAAAACACCACACAAAGTCCTCCAATGTCATTCAAAGCATTGAAGCAGACAACACGTCAGGAGACATGGCAGGGACAGGGACAGGCACAACCAATATGTACCCAGATCACTTCAGATTTTGGTGGGCATCTCTGATGCAGCAGGTAGTCAATCTGTCCATTAATTTAGGAGTCCAGATATTAGCTTCTCAATTGGTGCTAAAGCAGTGGGTGGAAAGGCCAATCCCAAATACCAGTTAAGGTGTTAGCTCTTACAGCAGCTGTCTATAGAAATGTTTCATTTGCAGGAATATATTATTTTGGAAGAAAATCTTGAGAATTTGTTGTTAGTAAATCTGCCTTAATATATGTGAAGTCCAGGAGGAAGAAGAACACACTGAGATTTTCCCAGATATCATTGTAGATGTAGTAGTCCAAGGCCCCCTTAACCAGTTTCAGACAATACTTATTTTTTTTCTGCCAGGCATTCATGCTTTTTTTGCAGATAACCTGATGATTGATTATATATTTTGAGAAGGGGATCAGACTGATATTCAATGTAAAGTCCAAACTCCAATGCAGTCTGAAACAGTGGTGGGACAGGGCTGTCAAAGGATCTGCAGATGTGCGCTCTGAGGGTGGGGTAGAACTGTATACATGTATTCTTCCTTCCAATTGCATTATTTAACTGAACTGTTTGGTAAGAAAGTCTTCTAATGCAATATACCCAGCAAAATCTTCTTCATTATATCACAGCATCCAAGTGCCAGCTGTAGAACATCATAGTCTCCAAGTGCCCTCTGCAAAAAACTGTGTACGCAGAGCAGAGAGATACTGTAGGTCCGCGCCAATAGTAGTGTATGTGTGCATAAATTATTTATGTGTGCTACAAAATTTATTGTGAGAGCTGGTGTCATTACATGTCTCAAAATACACAAATGAACAGCTTTGAGGCAACATTGCACCTGTGTTTTTCTGCAGAGTACAGCTAATCTCTTTCCATTACCCCATAAAATCATCAATTTCAAGCAATAGGATGATTATGAACATTATGTATATCTTTTTTTACCTCTATTTAGTACTTTAGCCATGACCACTGAATAATTTCAGCACCTGCCCCCTGCTGTTCTTATGTATCTGACTGACGCTCTCCTGCCTCATCTTACTTTTACAACTTTGTCAGATCTGGTAACTCCCCTGAGCATAGGATACAATTTCACTGTAAAAACGTTGAATATGCAGTTGTAAAAATACAGATTTTAGTATATGTTCATTTTAATGACATACAATAATGAATCTGTATAAATTAGGTCATCCAAATGTGCATTCATTTTTCTCCAATTTCTTTATAAAGAATATTTCCAAATTTTATGTATGCCCTTTGAATACACACTGCAAGAATGAGACAATCCAGAGTTGCTTTCTGAACATGCAGGGTATTTTTCCAGGTAACACAATAGCTCATAACAATGTTATCACCACTATACAAATGTACTCCTTCCACTTGTTAAACTCTGAGCCAATTACCATTGAACTATGTACCCTGCTGTACATGACTCAAGGAGAAGATTGGAAAGTTGCTCACTTATCTAGCTAAACCACTTTTCTTAACTCTGCCAATATTTAATAAGAGGAAGGGTGGGGAAATTTGTTGTGTAGGAGGAGCACATTTTCTCTGGATTGGAATTTGTGTTGCTTTATGTTTACTTATGTATATAAATCACTAACACGTCATGCACAATCTTGGAAGTTTGAGTCACATTTGCACAGTTTAGGTTAGGTACTGAGTTAGGTACTGAGTACAACAGATCATTTTCCAAAGTTGGATTAAGTAAATCTTGGCCCCTGGGCTGTTCTTAAGGCATGGGCCCCTTTCCTCTACTTCTGTAAGATTCAGTCACAAGGCCATGTAAAGGCAATATGGATGCCTTACAATTGTTACAACTTTCACACAATTCTGAGTGCGCCTTAGATGACAACGCCCAGCAAATCACTTCTGGGGCTTATATTGTGCCTGATTCCCAGCCAACACCAAGCTGTCCTTTTCTTACCCACTACTTTCTGCCTCCCGCACAATAAATATTCCACCTGTCACTTTTGTCTCATGCCGGGCAGCAATTATACTTCTAAGGAGGCTTTTCTGTTTTTCTCCTGAACTTGCTCAGTTCATTTTGCTCATCTTTCCATTTCTTAAATATTGGTCGATGTAGATGGCAGCCACAGATAATCCCACATGATGCTCCTTACATGGTCGTCTCTTTATTCCTTTGGAATTGGCAGCACACATTTGCACAGTTAATTCGGAATGCTGGGGAAAATGGTACATTGTTTAAAAAAAGTTGAAATGGCGATTTGCCTATTTTTTTGATCAATTTTAATCATTAAGCCCTATTATGTTTAGATCGCAGTTTTGAAAGTTTAAGGGGCAGATTTATCAAGGGTTGAAGTGAATTCGAGGGAATTTTCGAAGTAAAAAAATTCAAAATTCAAAGTAATTTTTTTGAAACTTCGACCATCGAAGTAAAATACTTTGCATATTCGACCATTCGATAATCAAAGTACTGTCTCTTTAAAAAAGCTTTGATTACAATACTTTGTCAAATTAAACCTGCCGAAGTGCTATGTTAGCCTATGGGGATCTTCTAGAGCAGTTTTCGAAGTTTTTTGAAGTCAAAGTAAAATCGTTCGATCGATCGCTAAAATCCTTCAAAACTTTGATTCGAAGGATTTAATCATTCGATTTTACTTCGACCGCAGAATAGCCAAATTCGATGAAAAAAGTTTGTATTCGATATTCGAATTCGAAGTATTTTGATTCAATGATCGAATTTTGAAGTATTTTTAACTTCGAAAGTTGACCCTTGATAAATTTGCCCCTAAGTTTAAAAAACATGAATTGCAATTTTTTTTATGTTTTTCATGGGGATGGAAGCTGGTAAAGAGACAGCATGTTAATTGTTATCTCCCCCCTCTTCTTCCTTTACTGGAAGCAATTGTATCTACAGGTGTAATGTTCTGTTCCTGTCTCAGGTTTCAGTCACCATTTCAGTTTCTCTCTAATGTGTGATCAGTTACTAGGTCACAAATAAATTGCACTAGAGTTTGCTCTTGTTTTCTACCTTGCTGCACTTATTTTTCATCTCCCTAGAGCTTCTTGTCTTTATACCAATCTTTTTCCCCCTTCATCTAACATGAAGAAGATATGCTACGTTTTGGCCATTCTTTCTACTGCACTCTCTCTTTGCTCTGCAGGTAAGGAATTACACTTAAAGATCATAACAATGTTCTTATTATAACTAATTTATACATTTTCTATGTATTACAGGAAGATGCAGGCAATTGGAGACCTGTATGAGCTGCACTACATCCACATTAAATACTTCCTGCGAGTGGATTACCTGTCATAAACCAGGTAAAAAAACCATGACCAAAAATTTGCTTAGGGGGCGAAACATGTATAGAGGTGTATGTTTGGTAAAAGTACATATTCTGCGAATTGTCATTCTTTTGATGGAATGCTGTGAGCTGTATGTCAACAAATGTATTTTATTGCTTTTGCATTAAGCTTCTATCTCTAACTATAAATCCAAAAAATACAATAACATGAAAGTTAATTATCCAGAACCCGACAGAAGCTTTTTTCTTTTCAATAATTTGTTATACTGAGTAGTTGACTTTTAGGTCCTTATTTATCAAAACCTGAACTTTTTATTTAATATAAAAAAAAGTCAGACCAAACTAGAATTCACGATTGGACCTTATTTATTATTAAAAAAAGCACGATTTAATCGGATCGGGACAAACTCGATAAAATCGAGTGATAACTTGAATCGAGTTTTTTTCCAAATCGCTCTATTTTTTTGCCCTAAAAAATTTAAAAAATAGTTGAATTTTGGGGCTAATTTCAGCGCAGCCTACAGAAACTTCCAAATAGGATAGGGACTTCTCCCATTGACTTATATACAAACTCAACAGCTCTGAGATGTAGATTTTCAGATTCAGATTTTTTCCATCCTCAGGATATAATAAATTTTGAAAAATTGTAGTTTTTTTCCAAAAAAAAATTTGGATTTCATAGTAAAAAAAGATTTTGCCATTCATACTTTAATAAATAACCCCCTTGGAGTTGGTGAAATCTGAGTCAAGAAAACATGGCTTCAGTTTCTGCATCAAATTCTAAAAAATTTGTGTGAAATGTGTACCGTTCATTTAGCTTGGCTTTATACAAAGGAAGAAAAGAACACTATCATGGTCAACCAACATAATTAACTTGTCAATGGAAAAGCAAGATATAAATAATGCAGAATCTTTCATTCAGTTATTGCTTTTATGTATTTCTGAATTCTTTAAATAGGATTTGCTTTCTTTAAATATATCTTCTTTCTTAAAGGAAAACTATACCCCCAAAATGAATACTTAAGCAACAGATATTTTATATCAAATTGAATGTCATATTAAAGAATCTTACCAAACTGGAATATATATTTACATAAATATTGCCCTTTTACATCTCTTGCCTTGAACCACCATTTCGTGACTCTTATCTGTGCTGCCTCAGAGATCACCTGACCAGAAATACTACAACACTAACTGTAACAGGAAGAAGTGAGGAAGCAAAAGGCAAAACTCTGTCTGTGACCTTACATGTGGTTTGTATGTGTGCACAGTGAATCTTACGATCTCAGGGGGTGGCCCTTATTTTTTAAAATGTCAATTTTCTATTTATGATTACCCAATAGCACATACTACTAAAAAAGTATATTATTATGATAATGGTTCATTTACATGAAGCAGGGTTTTACACATGAGCTGTTTTACTCAGTATCTTTTAATAGAGACCTACATTGTTTGGGGGGTATAGTTTTCCTTTAATCTTAAATAGCTCACTTTAAAACAACCTGTAGCCTTTAAAGGAAATTGCTGGCATCGCATGTAGGTGTACAGGAGAACTACAGCTGTCTTTCTAGGGTTGAGGGGGCATCTTAATAATATAAAATATTTTATGCCATTCTCAGCCTCACCATTGACGTTCTGTAAAGTGGTATAGAAGTCTTCTTAACCTTCGCAAACAAAGGGTTCCTCACTTTCCTAAAATGGCCTTCTTATATCGAAATTGCAAAATAAAAATGGCTGTGCTGACCACTACTGTACGTTAGAGGAAGGCTACCCACAACAGACTCCGGAACAACATTAAATATGCCATGTATGCTACAATCATTATTAGGGCTGTATAAGGATATGTAAATATTGGTGTTTAGAAATGTTGGCAAAAAACTATAAATAGATGGGACAGCTGAGGATGACCTTCGTTCTTTAAACTCTCTATGTCTCTTTTCTTCATTAGGAAACAGTAGCTGTGTTCATCATGGATCAGAACTGGGGGAGTCTTGCTTTGCTATTAACACCAGCAGCAAGTGTGCAGGTAAGATTTTTTATTCGTTGACATACTGCAAATGTGCTTAGAATTATTGAGTGTTTTCTTATTTAACATTCAGCCTTCATGGAAGCTTTACTGAGCCGTGAATGCAAAGTGCAAATTTTGAATGCAAATCAAAAAATTTTATGTAGTGGTGATGGAGTCAGCTGCCTCGCATGACCTGTGTTTTCAATAACCAAATTTGAATTTGAATCTCCCATCATTCCTTATGTGGATGTGTGTGACATCTGCATAATGAGTGACAATCAATAGCTTTGTATCGCAGCATAACCATCGAGAGCTTTCTCCTGGTGCAGCTGGCTTAGTGCTTGGAGGGATGTTTAAAAAAACAAAACAACAAAATTATTGTTCCCCCAACTGGAATGCAGGCTTTCATCAATATTTTCATAATCTTTTGCCAACATTTTACACAAAATGATTTTGTTTTTTTCTGAAGGGAGATAATAGTGTCAAAGTTCCCTCTTACTCGTGCACTCAGGCATGCAAACAAATTTTGAGGCCAGAATAATATTATGTAAAACTAAAACTCATTTTTGTGAACACAGCAAAACGAAAAATTTGTGTGATCGTTTTATTGCTGAGGTGTACTATTGCAGTAAAAGGTGCAAAACTGCAAAATGCATCTAATGGCTTTAGGGGTCTGCACCCACCCTAACTTGCAAGTCTGAATGATGCACAAGATAGGTCACGCAGTGGGTGTGATGGGGGACACTTCTGTACTGATCCCAGCTCACCACTTGAATATAGGAATATCGAACAAAGGCAGTGATGTATTAATCACAGAGGTAAACCTACGAGCACTGAGCATGGGACAGGTTTTAAAATGCACAAAATTATGAATTACGTCTTTTTATTCTTTGTGCCCTGGTAATTTGTTTTACTAGCTATTCTACAACAAACGAAAACGGCATGTTTGGGTCAATATCTGCTCCACTCCATGAAGCTCCACTTAGGCTGAAGATGTGCCTGTTGGTGCAGCTACAGCTAACTGCTGATTACTGGATCTGCTTCTCTCAGCCTATTTAACTACCGCAGGTGGAGAGAAGCGTTTCATATGCAATGTGTGCCCTTGCCCTAAGCCCTGTTCATTGAGCTCAAGTTTAAAAAGGGTGTATAGTATACTGGCCCTGTTTCCTTTTTCCTCTTTACAAACTGCAAAATGTAGTTTTAATTGCAAATTATATATATATATATGTATATATATATATATATATATATATATATATATATATATATATTAGGGATGCACCGAATCCACTATTTTGGATTCGGCCAAACCCCAAATCCTTCACAAAAGATTCGGCTGAATACCGAACCGAATCCGAACCCTAATTTGCATATGCATATTAGGGGTGTGAAGGGGAAAGCATTTTTTACTTCTTTGTTTTCTGACAAAAAGTCACACAATTTCCCTCCCGTCCCTAATTTGAATATGCAAATTAGGATTCGGATTCGGTTCGGCCGGGCAGAAGGATTCGGCCGAATCCGAATCCTGCTGAAAAAGGCCAAATCCCGAACCGAATCCTGGATTCGGTGCATCCCTAAAAAAAAAAAAAAAATATATATATATATATATATATATATATATATATATATATATACACACACTGTATTATAGCAAATAATTTATTTTAATTTTATAGAAAAATTTCCAGAAATTGTTAACATTTTTTTGTAATGTTTTCTTCACTTTGTATTTCCTTTTCCATGGTTCTCTTAAAAAAATTAAATGAAAAATGTAAAAACTTTATGTAGATGCTATCATACAAGAGGCTACACCTATACTAATTTTCTGTGCTATAGTTTACATCACTTTAGATAATGGGATAGTTCTAACTGTCTGTATTGCAATGTGTTATTGATAAACATGTGAGCACTGGTCTCTCTTTTTTAGTTACTGAAAGTGGTTCAGTGGAAAAGGCTGAGGGTGAGTATGACAAAATATTTGCTGCATTCACTGGGTAACGTTAAAAACTATGGAAGGCATTAAAGTCAAGTGCATCGAGTTGCACTGAGATGGCTCGTAATGGATAGGTCATTACAAGGGTAAAGTAACTAATTGCATCAAGATCAAATCAGTCTGCATTATTTATTCCTAATTTCCTGCAAGAAACTCTCCTATAAAAGACTATTGGGGACCTATTGTTAGCATTCTAAATAAGAAGTGAAATGTTAGGAAGAAACAGTTATCAAATTTGTACTAAAGAATACTGAAAATTTGCCTTACCTGAAATTTTCCTTTTCTTGAGTCCGTAAGGCAGCACATACTAATGGGTAAGCTCTGGACCAATCCCCTGGTAGGACAGAAAAATCAACAGCCAATGAGAACTTATATCAATCCCCCCTTTCCACCCTTCCAGCAGTGTACTTTTCAAGCTAATTATCAATAAGAAACACACAACTCTCCATTGATGCAATAATTTTTTTTTTTTTTTTTAACAATTCCTTTATTGAGTATACATGTGTACATAGCAATGCACCATAGAACAGACCATCATTTGCGTGATATACAACATAGTAAATGTAATGGGGCAGTATCTTCACAATGGAATAGTAAGGAATAAACAGAAAAAGAAAAAAAAAAAAAAAAAAAAACAAGAAAAAATCAATAACCAATAATAAACAGCGCGGTGTCCTCATACCCAATAAAACATAGAGTCGCTGTCTGTCTACTTGTATTGCATTCCTTTGAAAATCAAGTAACTAAATACGAGTACCACATATAGCTTGCGAGGTGAGGGGTCAGAGGCAATAGGGTATCAGAGAATATCCCCTAAGAGGGCTCAAGGTCCACCCATGGTGCCCATATTTTTTCAAATTTCTGTGGGCAGCCCCTTCTCACATACGTAAGTTTATACAGTGGAATAGCTTTATTAAGCAGTGCCTCCCAAGTTTCAACACGCGGCCCAGCAGCTGATTTCCAATGAATCGCTATAGTTTTTTTGGCATACATACATAAGATGATAATCAAAGTTCTTTGAGCCCTCCTAGGAGAGAGATCCTCGACCTGATTTAGAAGAACTACCAAGGGGTCCATTGGAAGGACTAATCCAGTATTATCTCGGATAATTTCCGCTATTTTCCCCCAAAAACATTGTACCCTGGGGCACTCCCACACCATATGGAAGAAGTCAGCCGGAGAATACTGACACCTGGGGCACTCCTGACCAATTCCTGGACGCATTGTATGCAGTCTAGACGGTGTAAGATATGTACGGTGAAGGTATTTTAGCTGAGTCAGTTTATCCCTACTGCAGATAATCCCCTCAAAGGTAGCTGCTAGGACATCATCCCATAATTCTAGAGTGAGTTGCGGGATGTCTCGCTGCCATCTACTAAACAATTTGGGTAACGAGGTGCAGCCTGCTAACATTAATTTATCATAGTACGTAGATAGAGGTTTCGTCAGGTTCCCGATATATCCCAGAGTTTCAATAATCCTCGGGGAGATATCGACAGTCTGAGTCCCGAATTGAGCCCTCACAGCATGCCGTAATTGCCAATATCTAAAGAGCATGGTGGAGGGAAGGGAAAATAACTGTTTAAGTTCTTGAAAAGTAAGGAGAGTACCCTCCGGCATTATGTCCGAGATATATTTGACATCGTGGCTTGCCCACAGTTGGGGATCCGGGACTGTCCGAAGTTGCGGAAGCTTCGGGTTACCCCACAGAGGAGTGTATTGCGAGCAGTACAATTGGGGTTTCGGGAACTGTTTAATTGCCACGAACCAGGCCCTAACGATAGCTTTCATTTGTGGAGTAGCCCTTGCTGTGCAAGCCGTGCCCCTATACAGCAGGTTCTTTAGCTCTTCCTGGGATCCTAGAATTTTAGCTTCCAGCATAGTGGCAACATTAGTAGACAAGGGGGACATCCACCTCCAAGCCACTACCAGTTGTGATGCAATAATTTTTAATAGGGTGGGATTTACTGTGCTGCCTTACGGACTCAAGAAAAGGAGAATTTCAGGTAAGGCAAATTTTCAGTTTTCTTTACGTCCTCCAGGCAGCACATACTAATGGGACTTAGCAAGCTAAATTGGGAGGGATTTTTTTTTTTTTTTTTTACTGAATAGCTGCTTCCAGAATTCTGCTGCCAAAAGCTGTATCCTGGGATGCTGCGATGTCTAACTTATAGTGTTTGACAAACGTGTGAACACTGCTCCAGGATGCTGCTCTGCATATTTCATTAATATTGATGGACGATCTCTCTGCCCAAGATGTTGAAATAGCTCTGGTGGAATGAGCTTTTAATTGGCTAGGAGGTTCTTTCCCCAGAGATGAGTATGCCAATGATATTGTGTTCTTTAACCAAGAAGCAATAGTAGGCTTTGCAGCTTTTTCCCCTTTCTTTTTTCCCGAAATCAATATAAAAAGATGATCTGTGGATCTAATGGGCTTTGTCTTTTCGATGTACTCTGACAAACACCTGTGTACATCCAATGCGCCAAGTTTTCTTTCACTGGAATTTTCAGGAAACTGACAAAATGCTGGCAATATTATCTGGGAATTGATGTTTTGAGCTGAAGGAACCTTCGGAGTAAAGTAAGGTAAAGTCCTCATCACCACTTTGTCTGGAAAAAACATAGTATATGGCGGAACTGCCGCTAAGGCTTGAAGCTCACCAGCTCTTCTTGCCGATGTGATAGCCACAAGGAAGGCTGTCTTCCAAGTCAAAAACTTCAATGATGTCTCCTACTACTCTTTTGACTTCTTTAATTAACCTCCCCACTTTTTCTAGGGGAAAAAGAAATATATCCTCTCTCTTTTGAGAGCCCGAGGAAGAAGAAGAATCCACATTTTCCAGGTTACTGGATTCTGATTCAGTATCTGAACTTCTATTACTTTCCAGCGATACCCCGGGAGTTGCTGCTGTCCCAGACTTTATTTCAGACATAGTCTCTGATATAAACTTTTTGAACCATGAGAGACACTCCTGATTAGGGATGAATTCTTTAACAGCTGAATGCAGACATGCTTCACACTTAGAGCGATTATAATCATCTGGCAATGGCTGTTCACATTGGGAGCAGTTATTATGTCTAGATTTCCTCTTCCTCTTTCCAGATAATCTAGCAATGTCAGACATCTAGATAGAGAAAAAACATAAGGACATGTGTAACGTATATTGCAACACATTAACAAGATGTGGCTGAAGAGAAAAGGTTACCATGTACTGTAGTACCTTTTTGCAGCCTTACACCAACTGCAGCCTGGCAGCATGGACCGCAGGAACAAGCAGCAATGTGTATGCACAATCCAGGGGATTAAATAGCCCAATTCGGCCATTAAACAACGCCCCCCTTAGGGATAAAATCCCTTAGTACTCACCCCTCCGGTTTCTCCCTGCCGGTTACTTCCCCGGCGCTTCTCTGTAACCGGAGCGCATGCGATGACGTCATCAGCGTGCGTCAACTCCCGAGCGCACAGCACTGGGGAGGACCGCAGCGTGGCAGCCAAATCAATGCTAGTCGTCTCTAACCACACAGGGATACAGAGGCTACAGCAACGGCGCCAGGTAAGCCTAAGGGAAAGGGCTTCCAGTTTCCCCCTGAGTCACCCACCCTGGGGTGGTAACCCATACGGCCTTCAGACTCCTCAGAGACTGGCTCTTCAGACTTTAGGTCCCTTTTGCGTTTCCTACACGGATCAGGACAGAAAAAAACACTGCTGGAAGGGTGGAAAGGGGGGATTGATATAAGTTCTCATTGGCTGTTGATTTTTCTGTCCTACCAGGGGATTGGTCCAGAGCTTACCCATTAGTATGTGCTGCCTGGAGGACGTAAAGAAAACTGTATATTTTTAATGCACAACAGGAGTGGCCCCCATATCTGAAGTGGCTACCACTTCAGATATGGGGGCCATTCCTGTTGTGCATTAAAAATGCCTGCAAAGAAGGAAGTGTGTGCGCTTCTGTGCGCAAAGGAGGATGAGCGTTCTTCTCCTTTTTCAGTGGCAGACTAGGGCTGGAGTAAGAAAGTTTAGGATTTTTTTTTAATGGGGCAAGGTGCACAGTTCAAAAAAACAAACGGAGTTGTGTTCATCCCACTGGAATGTCAAGGTACTGGGAAGTTTAACTTCATGGTACAGGGCTCTTTGTGCCCATGTTAACGATGCTCAGCAAGTTGTGCTTCATATATGAGCACTAAAGTGTACAGAACACTTGTGTCTGTGGCATGGGTATATAAGTGCTTCTTTATCTAGGCGATATAAGAAGGGCCGATGGCTGGATCTGGCAAATCATGATTTAACTAAATTTTATTAAAGGACTGTATAGCCCAAGTTTTGCATTAGGGTTTAGGTTCAGTCTTTTGTTGGAATGTGAAGATAGTACACTTATATAGTGCATTTATAAGTACGTTCACACCCCTGTTTTCATATAGGGCAAGATGCAGGGGCAAACTTACCCAGGCACTCAAGAGTCTGTGCCTAGGGTAGGGTTAGGGTGCGCATATGGTAATTAAAAAAAATACACACAGAAAAATCCCCACACCACTACTGGATTCAGCTGGGGGTGGGGGTATGGCTCTGTGATCAGCACAGGACAGCATGACCTTCTGTACATGCACCATTTGTTGAGATAAAGAGGCTGGCTAAGGATGGGTGCACATGGTAGCACCAGACCTAAATGCAACTCTGGCAAGATAGAAATGGAAATACTCAGAAATACAGATAGGTCAGGAGTTATTGGTGTACTTGGCTATATATAATACATTCACTATTTTTCTGTTATAGTAAACGATTCTGTAATATATTTCACATGGTTAACAATACTCCATCTAGCTGCTCTGCTTCTGTGAAACAAAATGTGTGAATTTATATTAATAACTATTCATATGCTATAGGGTTCATTTACAATGTATGGGACAATATACAGTACAAAGTGCAGGTTAATTTGCAGCATGTAGGAGTCTCTTTGATCTCTCCCTGGGTTTTGCCTATGTCAAGTATTAATTACACAGTTCCCCTTGCAGTACTTTGCTCCATAGCTTGAGCCAGATTCTTAATTTAGCTAGTTTATACAAATCCGAATAAGGGAAGCATACCACCTTTCCGCAAACGCTAATCTCCGTGCTGCACGTAACATCCGTCCCCCAACAAAGAGCATCCACACAATAAATCAAAATTCACGAGCATCAAGAGGAGCATTGTAAAAAATCAGTTTTAATGTTAATTTTAAAATGCTTCCAGCATGCCAGCATATAAGGTAATGTATCATACACTTTACGTGCTTCATGGTATCTCACCATAGAAGCAATCACCTGCAGAAGAAGTGGCGAGACGCCAGGAAACGCATAAATGGACTCTCAGGGTTGCAATTTTGTACCCTTTAATGCTCTTGCACTTGCTCTTGGAGCAATGCTAAATGAGGTATTACATTAACAAAATAATCTAGGGGATCAGATTTTAAGACTTTATAAAGTGTCTGATTTGCATTATACTTCATGTTCTTATTAAGCCTAGAAAATGTACATTTCTTTAAAAAAAACATGCCCAAGTTTTGTTTCTTTAGGTGGAACATCACATACTGAGCGTGTGGAACCCACTGAGACTGAAGACATTGTACAAAATGAAGAAGATCAAGCCCAACCACAACAACACAGTGAACACAACAGACTTACCCAGGAACCATCAGGTGAGGACCATATTCATTTGTTTACAACGTACAGTTGATTTATAACACTATCAACAGAGCTTTATGAATATAAAAGGTAATTATAAAACAAGCCCCCAAAAGGCCAAAAATACTTTTAAAGGGGACCTGTAATCCAGACATAAAAAGTTGTATAATAGAAGTTCAAATTAAAAATGAAACACAAATTCTTTAATTTTGTTAAAACATCAATGCCTGTTATTTAAAAATTGTAGCTGTCATATGATAGCAACCCCAGGAAGGGCTCTGTCCACCCCTTTGCCTGAGATATAAAGGCAGGGCAATAGGCAGCAAAATATTTTGTTTCCCAAAGACTCGCCACATATATGAGGAGGCCCAGGTCCTCTGCCCTGAGCCTTCATCTTGAGGGAGCGGAAATCACTGTATTTGTTTGTAGAGCAGGCACTCAAAGCACAATCCTCCAGGTCTACGCGTTGTGAGAACACAAAATGCGTAAGTCTGTTTGCAGTGATTTTCTTATTCCAAGACTGAAGGAACAATATTTTAGTAATTTTATAGTTTAAGTGAAGTTTAATTTATTGACAAACACAATAGAAAATACAGGGTGACATGTCACCTTTAAATGGAGCTTATTTTCTTCTTATGCTAAGAACCCAAAATCCTTTTTTGAGGCTTTTTTTTTTTTTTTTTAAAGCGTTACTAAAAGTAGGGTAAAAACAGATGTGGCATGCCATGCTGCTATTATACTTCCTGCCCGACCACATCCCTGAACTTGGGTAGATTATAGAGGGCATTCCTTGGTGAAAACTCACTGCACATTTGGCCTCCTACTTCTTCTTCTTATTATTATTATTCAGCATTCTAACCACGTTAGTAAGCTTGTTATATACCCATGTATGCCGGGCACATGTATTGTAACTGCACCACAAAAGGCCAAAGGACAGGCTATGTAGTTGAATAACAGGAAAAATGAGACAGCTGCTGATTGGTTAAAAACTTGATATCTTGATTGTTTGGTAGAATTGTTTGGAAGAAGTCTTGATTGAAAAGAAGTGAGCTTCATGATCCTGCAAGAATTGTGTAATAAAATTCCCAAGCAGGTGGCCCAACAGATATGCAACATTGCACCCATAAAAACACCTAACATACAGTTAACGAGATTTTTTTAACCCACTGGGACTGTTAGGGGGCTGTTTATTAAAACTCGATTCTTTTTTTCTCTAAAAATTCGAGTTTAAAAAAAAAAAAAAAAAAAAAATATATATATATATATATATAGTTTTTTTTTATTATGCTGCTAAAAGTCAGAATCTGAAAATACTCCATCTAAAACCTATTGAATTCATGCACAAGTCAATGGCAGTTGTCCCTTTAACCAACTGAAGATGTTTTTAAGCTTCACTAGTTTTGGGGTGTTTGATGCAGGTTTTCGCTTGAAAACATTTTTTTAGTTTTCTTTCTATCTGATTTTTTTACTTGATTTATTAGTAAATGAGCCAAATTTGTATATGGGCATTAGGTCAGGTTTTATCTCTGTTAAAATATAAGAAAATTTTTTTTATTTTTTGGGTAGCCGAGGATGAGTAGAGTATAACAGTGCTGTATTAGCTGGCTCTCATGCAGCCATTACATAACAGTAACTTTCACTTTCACTTTTAAGCTGACAGGAAGTATGCACAAGTCTGGGTACAGTGATATCTACAGGCCATTTGTATAAACACCACATATTCCCCCTATAGCAGGAAAGTATTTGGGCAAATATAATAAACAACAACAATGCATCTTAAAGCAATAATATACATTATTCACATCACATAGTCCTGGGTCCATGCAGGTAGTTTTCTGATTCTCTCAGTACGCCTTATAGGTTCACTTTCTTCAGGCCTACTGCAGTTGACATCAGGAGTAGCAAAATGTCCTTCAAATGGAGCTTCTCCAAAGTCATATCTAACAGGAGCAAGACGACTTGCATCCCATATGCGACTATCAGACAGTTCATATGTGTATGGTCCTCCCTGGCATCTCACTTCAAGTGGTGTAGTAAATTTAGATTGTCCTTGTTTCAATATTCCTGGTTTCTTAATTCTGACTAAAGATCAAGGCTGAAAGTGTACTTCTCTTGCATCACGTTTTCTGTCAGTAGAAGTCTTGCATTTGGCTTGACGTTTCACAATGTCAGCAGTAGATGATTTTGTAGGCATAGTATTTTATGGAAGTTTGATGTTTGCAACATGTAATTTAGTGCGCATCTGTCTGCCATGTAATAATTCAGGTGGAGATGGTTGGGTTGTTGCATGGTGCGTTGCTCTTTAGTTATGTTGGAAATCTGTTGTAAATACTTTCCAAGATTTCCCAATTAGATTTGCTGTCTGTAGTGCTTCTTTCAGACTTCTGTTGAATTTCGATTTCTTCATTTGCTTATGGGTAATACACTGAAGATTTCCTATGCACGATATTCCTCTCTCTCTCTCAGAAAGAATTCAAACTCATATGAGACAAACTGTGGTCCGTTGTCTGATATTAACTCCTTTGGAAGACTGTAGACAGAAATGTTATTACTGTAGCTGATGTTATATGAAAAAAAATGCAATTTCTGTCCATTTACTGTAATAGTCTATCAAGGTTATAGCTATAGGAGTATCTGTAAAAGTACCAACAATATCAAGTTTTTCCCATGCTGAATCAGGGAATTGTACTGTTTTTACATCTGGTCTCAACTTAACTTTGTGTACAAAGTTTCTTAGCACAACCCAGTGAAGTGTTGCTTTGTGGTGAAATTTTAGACACTGACTGTGTGGCAGGCACTGGTGCTGTAGTAATGAGACCATCAACTAATTGTAGGTTTAATGCAGCAAAGAGATCCCTTCCAAGTATAGCAGTACCCTTATTCACAATGTAAAAATCACATTTTGCAGTATTTGATTCAAATTGAACAGTCACTGGCAAGCAACCAAGCACAGGGATTGGATCCTTTAAGTAACTGACCAGTTTCAGGGCAGGTGCAACAAGTGGATCTTTTGCAAAGTATTTCAAGAAAATATCCTTTGGTAGTATAGAAACAGCTGAACCTGTATCAAGCATCAGGTTAATGGAGTGTCCCTTGTCAGCAGAAGCAGTATTGACACTTGTCTGGAATAAATGTACCAGCTTTATTCACACTTAATACTGTGACATTTGTAGTAGTCACTTCATGAACATCTTTAGCAGAACTACGGCAGATCTTAGCAAAATGTCCTACTTTTGTGTATTTGCGGTGCCGTTTAACTTTTGCAGGACATGTAACATGATTTGCAGTGTGTTGTGTTGAACCACAGTGAAAGCAGTATTTTCTATTTATGTTTGCTGCACGGTTTTGCAGTGTAGGTGAATCCCTTTCTAGCACTGTATATTGCCTGTGACTGTGTATTATTAGCCCACAGTGCTGAATTCCCAGTCTGTACATTCCCAGCAGTTCCGTGACTGAGAGTTTTAGCCTCTGCCACTGCTGTTTCAATTTGGCTAGCAACTGTAATAGCCTTTGCAAGGATTAAATCCTGCTCTAGGAGCAGTCTCTCTCTAATGCGTGGTGAGTTTGTTTTTTCCACTATTTGGTCTCTTAGCATTTCATCTGTTAGATTCCCAAACTCACAAGTAACAATCAGCTCTCTCAAAGCTGCTACAAATTGTTCTGTGGATTCGCCATTACAAAAAAGTTCTTTATAGGAGTAAGAGCAGTTTCATAAGTATCATCAGTTAATGGTAATGTATATGCTGTCCCTCTGCTCCCAGGCAGTGAATAAGTAAAGCACGCTTTCTAGCAGCAGAAATCTCCCCTTGGTCGGCAGCAATAATATAATTTTCAAACATACGGATCCAAGCATGCCCCCCACAGGGCCGGTTATGTGCTTTCAGAATGAGCCAGGACTTTAGGATGGAACTACTCAATGTAACTGAAGGTGTCACAGTGGGACCTGGATTTTTACTATTGATTGCTGTTCTTATATCTACCAGGGAGCTGTTATCTGGTTAACTTCCCATTGTTCTGCTGAGGGGCTGCTGGGGGGGGGGCAGAAGGGAGGGGAGTGATATCACTCCAACTTGCAGTGCAGCAGTAAAGAGTGACTGATGTTTATCAGAGCACAAGTCACATGACTGGGGACACCTAGGAAACTGACAATATGGGGCAGCTTTATTAAGGTTCGAATGGCAAATTCAAATTCAAAATTTATCATAACTCGACCCTGGAAGTAACTCACCACCTTAAACCTGCCGAGTTCCTGTAGAAGTCAACGGCAGAGGTCCGTTAACCCATTTAAAGATGTTATTAGACTTCCTGACATTCCAGTTTTTTGGGAAAAAAAACTCGATTCGAATTGTGTTCGAATTTGATTTGAGTTTTCGGGTCGGTAATGTTCGTTCAAATTTTAGACATTCGAGTATTTCCTTAAATAAGATATCATTCGAGTTTCAAAGTCATTCGAGTTCATTCAAGCTAAAAATATTCGACCTCTGATGGATTTGCCCCCACGTTTAGCTCAATGTCAGATTTCAAAATTAAATGTAAAAAAAACTGTTTGCTCTTTTGAATTTTGGAAAAAAAAGCCATGTTTTTCCATGACAGTATTCCTTTAATACAACCAATACTTCTAGACTTGGTGTGTGTTCTCTACCATTCACAATAACCAAAAACAAGTCTGTAGTTCTAATGATGATCTCATTTAATGTTGTCCTTATTTTTAACAATTACCTCTCTTTGCCATAGATGATGCTCCTTCAGCAAGTTCCTCTCATACTGTCTTCCATGTTGGGAGTTTCATTGGAGGTGGTGTCTTAGTCATCATAATACAGGCTATTGGATTTGTTGTTGTGAAACGCCTGCAAGGAACTCAAAGCGACTACCAGGCTATGTGAGATATTCTTTGTGATAACTATCCATTACATTGTGACATATAATTACACACTGGGAATATTCCACAGAACTGTTTAGTTATTAGACCCTCTACTCAAAATAGCTAGCTATAATATCACACTGCTGGTATCCACATCACTTGTTAACGACATAAATACTGCGAATACAGTGATGCACTCAGCATTTTATGTGCCCTGTAGCACAGTACAAGATTCACATAGGGTTGCTTTCTTTCCGATATTTTCCTATCATTTTTACTGGCCAAGCTGGTAAAATATCAGCCTTGTGGCAACCCTAGATTCACGCTATGTAATTACTCTAAGCTGCATAAAGTATCTCCTTGGTGAGACAGCTTTGCTTAAAGGGACAGTAACACTTGGGACATTTTTATTAAAAAAATTTAGAGGCAAAAATTTTCTTAAAACTATTGGATGGGTTCATATCAATATCGCATTTTGAAAAAACCCTCAAACTTCCTAGAATGTTGAAAATACACCTGCAGGTACCCAACTCTTTGCAGGTCTCTATTGCATGCATTTCCTATGGGTCCACTGAGCACAGACTAGATATTTATATATCTGATTAAAATGGCTGAAGATGCAGGATAAAAAGCAAACAAACTGAACAACATGGACTTCTGATTTAAGTTTTATATTTTATACCATAGCAATAAATAATATTTCAAGACAATTTAATAATTTTTGCTGTTACTTATGCTTTAATTAACAATCTGTTCTCTTTTTTCTCTTGCAGGGAGGAGACACCTCAGTAAAATAACAAACTACCATGTGAAGAATGAATGATAACCCAAATTAATTTAAAATAAGAATAACACAAAGAATTTGACATTCACTTATTTTAAAGGTTTACTTATCTTTTAATAGGTACCCTTATCATTGCACCCTAGGCAGGTGCATTTTCTGGTGCAATTACTCCGCCCCCCCCGGAACCCAAGCAAGGTCTTCTTCCTCTGTAGTTACACCCCTGGCTGCCTGTCCTTGTCTAGAATGGAAACCTGCCTGACCCAAATATGACTGCGCTGACTGTCCTTTACTATAATAAAAATCTGTCTGACACTATACATAATTCCTAAGCTTGAAATCACTGTATGAAAATAGCACATACTTTTCATATACTTGACCCTAACTAAGATATTATTAATCCTTATTGAAGGCAAATCAAGCCTATTGGGTTTATTTTATTTTTTAAGTAGACTTGAGGTATGGAAATTCAAATTACAGAAAGATCCCTTATTCAGAAAACCCCTGGTTTATCATATTGTATAACAGGTCCCATACGTGTAGTTATGCAATGACAGTAAATCATAAAACTTTTTTTTTGCCTGGCAGCCATGTTGAACAAAGTTTCACATGTTGTTATTGACTGTGCATGTCTATTAAACACTTGAGCACAGATTCAGGCTCTTAATAAAAAGTTTGTTGTGTTTCCTCGATAATTGCTTGTGAGATTGTGTTACTTTGGCAATGATTCAGCTTTGCTTTGTGTACAATATTGCATAGGGTAATAGTTCCAAAGTAATAATTTCCAAATAATATATTTATAATTCACCCCTAAAAATATTTTATTCTTATTTATTATCATTTTGCAGCTATTGTGCAAGTGTGCTCAAAACACATTCTCCAGATTTGCTGTAAATATCTCCTCTGAAACTGGCATATTCTTTATTAGAATAATTTGTATACATATTTGCCGTGTTCGGGCCTTTATAATTGGTACGACTGCATCCCACTTTTTTGAGTGTAATATTCTTGATTTTCTGGGGCTTAGGAATTCTTCTGGAATTCAGATGTCACTTCTTACGATTTTATTCTTTCCGAAGATCACATAGGCTAATTACTCCCAGTCAGTGTTAAGTGAGGGTAGTTAGCTCTACTGAAGCATCAAGCTTTTCCCTGGATTACCATCTGGACAAAAATAGACAAATTTCCAGCTTTCTTCCTTATCAATAACATTGACATCAAGCATCATTTGAAAAAATATAGAAACTGCCATACAGGTAACCCTTTTATTTTGCAGGGTCAAGTTCATTCACAATCGGTTCCACTTGGGATTATGTATAACAGTTTTCAGCAAACCCAGAGTAAGGGTCTATCCTCAGACTAGGTTGTATGATTTATGTCTGGGGTAATCTTCATTTTAGGTCACCTCTTTAACTGGTATTAATCAGTCTGTCAACGTGAAGTTAAATTTTGTCTTAGTGGCAGCACAATCTCTGCCCACTCCGCAGGATTATTTATAACTGATTTCCAGAATGCCTTTTCCTCTTCTGTGGAATCCATCCAGTTGACACTGGTTTCATAGCTGCTTCCTGTAATACAAACGTTTTTTTTTTAATATTCTGTATCAAGTTACTAGGAACAGGTAACTGCTTAAATAATTAATATTGCAAAAACACGCCCAGCAGTATACAATAGCATTCTGACAAATATCAATCATTAATCTTTTATTAAGAGGTTAATAGGTTAATAAGAAGAGAAAGGCATTTAAAAACTACAAGTCTGTGGGTACAGAATTTAGGAAATTAGGAGCACATTGCGACAGAGGCTAAGACTAACCCCAAAAAAGGCTTTAAAGAATATTAATAGCAAAAAAAGATGTGGGGTTAGAGTGGTGCTCCTTTAAATAATGGTACCAGTATGGGTGTAACAGATTCAGAAAAGGCAAATGTGCTAAATCAGTTCTTTTCTTCAATGATACAATTAAGGAGTCATATTTTCCAGGCTAGTTCATAAAGCTTTAATAAAAATGAATGTGAACAAGGCGCCAGGGCCAGATGGCATACACCCCTAGATTCTAAGAGAGCTTAGCTCAGTTTTAGATTAGCCACTATTTCTGATTTTCTCAGATTCACTTTCATCTGGTGTGGTAACTATGGATTGGAGAAAAGCTGATGTCATTCCAATATTTAAAAAAAAGATTAAGATCTCAGCCTGGCAATTATAGGCTGGTAAGTTTGACATTTGTGGTGGGCAACTTATTTGAAGGCTTGTTAAGGGATCACATTCAAAATGTTGTCCTAGTGAATGGTATTATGAGCAGCAGTCAGCATGATTTTAAGAAGGATTGGTCATTTCAGACAAATATGATTGCCTTTTATGATGAGATAAGTAAGATGCTGGACAGCAGGGGAGTAGTAGATTGATTTGGATTTTGCCAAAGCTTTTGATACAGTGCCCCACAAATAACTGCTTTCTAAACTAAAGTCTGATGAGCTTAATGAAGTCGGGATCGGGTACAGGATCGGGTAGCCAGAAGGTGGTTGTTAATGGTACATTCTCTACTTTGAGTAGGGTTCTTAGTGGGGTCCCTCAGGGGTCAAGTATTTAACTTGTTCATTAATTACTTAGGGGATGATAAGTAATATATCAGGGTTTACAGATTACACAAAACTATCCAGCCCAATTAATTCCATTCAGGATGTGACATCCTTGCAACACAATCTTGACAAACTGGCATTTTGGGCAGCTAAGTGGCAGATGAGATTTACGTTTTTTGCTAAATTTATTTTTTATAACTAATATAAGTTCTTTCCCTTCATTATGGAAGGCCTTATGCATTAAGCACTTTGATTAGCTACCCAGAACACTTCTCTGATTGGTGCTTTTTCATTTAAATATTACTGGTTGTACAGAATATCCTTAGCTTATTATTAAGTGTCCATAAGGCACGAAACGCATAAGGCCACCCTTTGAGATGTTCCTTTTTGTGTAATAATACTTTTTATTTGAATCTATTTTGGAGTTAAGTCCAGTTTTGTGCCAGCTTACCATTGAATTCTACATGATGAGATTCAATGTTGATAAATGTAAAGTCATGCACCTGGGATGTAAAAATATCCAAGCCACTTACACCCTTAATGGGACAGCACTAGGCAAATCCATAATGGAAAAAGATCAAGGAGTCCTTGATAAACTTGGCTGTAGCAAGCAATGCTAGCCAGCACCATCAAGGGCAAATAACGTGTTGAGCTGTATTAAAAGGGGCATTAATCTCAACTTTACTTTACAAAATTAATAAAAACATTTTACAAACAAAAAAAAGAGGACATTAATTTGAGGGAGGAGGGGTTATTCTTCAACTGTACAGAGCACAGGTAAGACCCCATCTAGAATATGCCGTACAGTTTTGGTCTCCAGTGCTCAAACAGGACATTATTGTATTAGAGAGGGTGCAGAGAAGGGCAGAGTAAGCTGGTAAAAGGTATGGAAAATCTTGAGCTATGAGGAAAGACTGGCCAAGTTGGGGTTATTCACGCTGGAGAAGAGGTTTTTAAGGGGTGATATAATAACTATGTATAAATATACATATAATAGATCATGTAATAATCTCTCTGATGCTTTTTTTACCAGTAGGTTCGGAATGAGTTTTTTACAGTGAGCTGTGAAGATTTGTATTCTCTCCTTGAATCAGCCGTGCTGGCTGATCAGGCCCATATTTGTTGCGAGGCCACAAAGGCCCGGGCCTAGGACGTTGAAGTTGTAGAGACGGAATGTCGCCCCCGCAGCATAGTAGAATACATAGTTAGTTGCGGGAGGGGGGAGCATGTATGCACGGCCGGCGGGCTATAGGAATGGGAGGCCTTGGGGCGGCGAGCAGGGAAATCCGGCCCGGTGGCTGATACATCAGATAGCTTTAAGAAGGGGTTGGATGGCTTTTTAGCAAGCTAGGGAATACAGGGTTATGGAAGATAGCTTGTAGTACAAGTTGATCCAGGGACTAGTCCGATTGCCATCTTGGAGTCAGGAAGGAATTATTTCCCCATCTGAGGCAAATTGGAGAGGCTTCAAATGCATATATTTGGCCTTCCTCTGGATCAGCTTGTAGTTAAGCAGGTATTATATAGACTTAAAGGGTTGAAATTGATGGGCATGTTTCTTTTTTCAACCTTACTTACTATGTTACAATGTGTAACATACTGTACACCAAATGAACAGATGGATAGTCAGAGACAGAGAAAGACAGAGAGGCAGACTATGCAAATACTAAAGACTAATGTATCACTTCAATTAAAAGATCCTGATATTTTTCAACAGTATAATCAGTGGAGGCCATCTAGGTGCCAAACATTAGCTCAAATTGTCAGGAATCCAATTCTGGCATGGTCGGAGACAAAAAGAACAAGGTGGCACAAAGCTTTCTGCATGCTAAGAACTTGCATGAGAAGGTAAAGTGCCATGGTCCATATTGTTTATATAAATACTAGACCATAACACTTAAAAAGCACATTTATTTTATATTAATACAAAAATGCTTGGGTTTTCTTGTAACATAATTCATAAACAGTAGTAAAATCTCCCCACAACAGCCCTGGCAACTGGCACGAGAGCAGGGGTGAGTGTCGCAGCGGGTGGGAGGTGGGGGCTGAGGAATGCATGAGGGAGCTGTTGATTGCTGGCCCCTCTATAGTCCTCTTTTTAAACCACTGGTCCTAATCACTGCATTATAATGCAACAAGGGTTTATTCTACCACTTTAACTTGGATCTGAGGAGAATATGCTTTACACCACCCTGTTGATAAAAAAGCCACTAATTTGTGTGGCTGATTACATTAGCAGAATTTGGAGGCATTGCAAGGAAGGGCCCATAAGGAATTAGTTACTATACTAATTGGGATACAGATTTCTAGCAGTAAACTAAGTATGTTTCATGTGTTAATCTATTTCCAGCTTCTACTCAACTATAAGAAAATGAAGCATGATAATTAATCCTTATCTAAGTCTCTAGCAATTAGAAATTTACAGCACTTGAGGAGATTAGATAATTACATGCAATCATTTTCATCATAATATTAGTAGTTTCCCATTCATTATTCTTAAAATTAATCTTATTTAATAATATATACACGGTAAAACATGTGCTGTATAGTTTTCTATATGTGACAGTTATATCCATCCAGGTTATGATATACCCTGTAGTGGTAAATCTTAATAAACTGGACCTGTTTCTCCACCCATCTGGTTTCAACTGAATTGTAGCATACAGATATAAATATAAAGACAATGGAAAGAACCGTTAATGGAGAACACAAAACACTCTCAAATCTCAAAAATTTCAACCATTGTTGTCCACACTAGGCCCTTGCCCCAGATTGGTTGGGGATGATGCCGAGCCTGAATAAGAAATAAAATGGCTGATAACCTTTTCCGGTGCTGAGGCGAATGCCCCCAAGAGGTCGACTTCCTATTTTACCCTGGTCCCAAATGATGCATTCAACACAGGCTTCTTTGAGGTCTTCTCCACTGAAGCCATCATACACCATGGTGTGGTTAAACACTGGATGCAAGCTATGTGGGATCACACGTGTGCGCTGTATGTTGGATGGACTGGAATCGGGAAGCACAAAGCTACAAAGAGCAAGACAGGTAATTGAATTAGAGGCATTAGCGTAACTGATGGGAAGAGCGAGGAAAGCAAAGGGAGCATTTGAAAAAACTAAATACTTTAATATTACTCAGGGCAGTTATCTTAGACCCTAAACATCAATATGGATAAAATGCCATATTTTATATACTGAACTTCTTGTACCAGCCTAAAGTTTCAACATCTCAATAGCAGCAATGATCCAGGACTTCCATCTTGTCGCAGGGGGTCACCATCTTAAGTGCTTAGTGAATATGTAAAATGTATGTATGTAAGTATTTTGAATTGAAATAGGGGTCAATCCATTTATGAATACAAATTAATGTAAAATACAGTTGCATTACATGGTTAAGTGCTTAATGTTAAAGTAGAACTGAACCCCAAAAATAACTATGGTTAAAATGCCATATTTTATATACTGAATTTATTGCATCAACCTTAAATTTCAGCTTCTCCATAGCATCAGGTACACTCTCCGACTGCAAAGTATTTTGGGAGCCACACATGACTTGGTCATATGCTGTATCTATTGCTCCAATTGTTCATGCAAACAGCAGAAAGTAAAGAGGAGCTGTGTTGCCCGTTTACATACAAAATAGCAGTAATCATAATTTCACAAAAATCCCTTTGATCTCATTAATTTACAGTATAATACAGCACCAACAAAACAACTTGAATCGTGAGTACCCAAGCTATGATGGCTGTTAAATGTGATTTGTTAAAAGGCCACAAGGGAAGTTCTAATCAAGTGTTCTCTATTTTTTTTTATATCTTTGTAAAGGCTGCTTATTATTAAGTTTTATGTATTAAGTTATCATTGAGTTTTTGTAGTGGCTTTAGCTGCTATCTCATTTTTTATCTCACGTACTTTCACTTTTTACAATGATCTTATTTTTTTCGCAGGCTATTATTATTGTTTTTTTCCACAGACTATTATTTACTTGGACTTTCTTTGCAATTCTTTTGCATTAAAACATATTTTTCCAATGCACTATTTCTTACTAACACCTGCATTATTACATGTGGGGGTGGGTTTTGTGTATTGTCACATTTTCTATTTTGTATGCAAATTTTCTAATTGATTATCCTATATATACCTTTTGTATCATGGGTTCCGTATGCTTGATAAAGGGGCGTGGCCCCCGAAACCTTGCACTACCGTAGTACGAATTAAAGCAAGGGTTTCCCTGCATACTCAAGCCTTGTATCTTTGTTCTATTGCTTATTATTAAAAGACTAATAAGAGTTCTGTTCATAATGACTTGGTACATTACCACTTTACAAAAGTGCTGACATTTCCAGCCTTGTGAGGTACAAGTTGCTGTGCCTCCTTAATCCAAACATGGAGTTCACCAGTGGGAGGGAGCCCTAAGCCTACAAAGGAAGGAGAAATAAATTAGAGGATCGCTGGGGGAAAAAAAAGAAAGAGCAGAAGATATAAAGCTAAAACAAATGTCAGCATATAAGGGGTCTCATATACAAAATGAGGGCCTTGTTTTTTGTACTTTTTATTATTTCAATTTGCTGCTTGTAAAGAGTTGCACCTTGTCCAATGTGAAACCACTAGTTCTGTAGCACAAAGGTGAAACCCTCCAAGCTAGCTTGTTATTCAGAACAGGCAAGTATGGGGGAATGCAAGGCACTGGGGAGCCCTGTACTGATTTCTCATGCATACTATACACGTGAGTTGCACTCTGCACCTTGGGACAGATTTTTAATCCAGTGCAAAGTGCATAGGGCATTGCGCACGCACCAATGCTAACAGGACATGTGCAGTCCTAGTTTCACCCATAGCACTTGTAATAAATTAGATTGTAAGCCTTGACTTGAAGTAGAAAGAACAGGAGGAAGACAACTCACCTTCTGCCCCTTGTGGAACAAATTTCACAGCAACTCTAAGCCGACCTCGACTGCAAAGGAATTCTGGAGATAGGGGAGTCTGTGAGGGGAAGAAGGGCATTTTTATAGGGCAGCATTCACTGCAGCAGTAGCAGATTAGACTACATCAGTAGGTTAATATAATGGCTACACAGTGAAGTAAATGGTTCTAAATTCATCTAAGAGTACAATAATAAGTTATCCAGTCACAAAAAAATCTTGCAAAACATCCATAGTTCTGACTAAGCTTTGGACTGTTGACTGGATTCAATGCATTCATAAACACAACACACCAAAGGACTCATTTAGTATAGGAGTGCTAAAAGGTGAATAATGGTTACAAGGCATGGTTCAAACCTTGTCACTTATATTACAGATAGTGTAGCCCTAAAACAGATCCAGTATTTGGAAACAGTGAATCAAGATATTTTACCCTTGGCTGGAGATTGTACCAGGCTGGCTGAGTTTTGCTCCAGTCCCAGGACACAAGATCCACTTCCACCTCACCAAGAAAAAGGTTTCTTCCCAGTGACCCCCTGTGCCACACAGACAGATTGAGGACTCTGCTTTGCAACTCTGACCATTCCACCTTGTACTATAAATAAAGAGCGTAAAAATTGGTCAATACATAGTAAAATCAACAGAATTAAACTGTTGATTTGTTACTGTTATTTTTTCAAAGAAGATATAATGGGACATGGTTTGATAGTAAGTAGAGGTGATGCTCTGATCATTACAATTCAATGCTAAAGCCTTGGACCACATTTGTTAGGAAAAGTTAAGCACCTTATACAAAAAATTTGTAATTTCAGAATTTCACAGAAACCAAATTTTTGTGCTCGCTCATGCTATAAGCCATACGTTTAGACAAAGATAATAGGTCCTCTGTGCTTACTCAGTATCTATATGTAGGACATTAAGGCACTTTTAATAAAAATCGCTAACGGAAACACTATTCGCAATGCGAAAAGTTATGCCTTTGCGCGAACAAATTTTGCTTTGTGCAAATTTAATATAGCTTTTGCGAGCCCGGAAACTGTTTAGCGACCACTTCCGACAGTGGAAGACCGTTTGCGAATTTTATAGTTTGCGCCAATGCGCAGTCAATGTAATAAAACTTCTTACTGAAAAAGTCGTTATGTTTGCTTCAAAAGATTACAACACCTTCAAGCACTTCTTATGAGTGCGCAATTAAAATTCGCAATGCGCAATTAAAATTTGCAATGCGCAATTAAAATTCGCAATACAATAACAGTTTAAGGAACAATATTACATTGCGAGATATGGATTTTTAGTCTTATTGGTGCGAATTGTTTTGCTCTTTGCGACTTTTATTACATTCACGTGTTAGTGCATTACGTTAGCCCCCCAAACAAAACAGGAATTGTCTGTCTATACATTAAAATATATTCTGGCTGGCCAACTACAGACAATCCCTGTTTTTTTTAAAGGGGAGGGCATTTTAGCATGCAAAAGTCACAGTAGGTGAGTGCAGAAGACCTCTTGTCTTTAACCCCCCCTACAAAAAAAGTAGTGACCAGCATAACTTTTTTACTATTTTGTTATTAGTAAAACATAAAGTACATTACCGTAAGCACAATTCTTTGCAAACCTCATACAAGTTGTATCCTTATCATTATGGGTATCACACCCATAGTGATGTTCATTATTCTGTATGATTATTATTTGTGTGTAATTTGGTTAGCATTAGGGCTCTTACACAGCTGTTTTTCCTGGGAAAAATGCTCTTTCTGCATAAAAGTGTTTAAATGCAATATGTGTACTTTTTCACGCTCAGTGTGCATTTGAGAAACGCATAAGCAAACGCCCGTGAGTAAGAGCCCTTAGAGGATAAGGAAAGGCTTGCAGCACTTGGGGTGCCAAATGTTAGGCACCCCCAAGTGATTGTAGTTACTTATCTGAAACTCTGGGCCGGTGCTCCTATCAGCAGAAAACTGCACCGGCCCAGGTTTCTTCTAGCGAGCACCATGGAGCGATCCTCTTCTCCAGGTTTTCTTGTGGCTGCGCATGCGCAGTAGAGTGACAAGCCAAACTAAAAAGTCGGGTATTTAGTTCGACTGCACATGCATTTGCCCCGAGAAATTTGAAGAATGAAGAAAACGGAAGTGGATCGCTCAGTGGTGCTCGCTGGTATAACCCTAGGCCGGTGCAGTTTTCTGCTGATAGGAGCGCCGGCCCGGGGTTTCAGGTAAGTCAATACAATCACTTGGGGGTGCTTAACATTTGGCACCCCCACAGGCTGCAAGCCTTTCCTTTAAAAAGAAATGTGTGCAAGTGCAACTTTCAAATGAAAGGAAAGCCTTTACTTCTACACCTCGTCACAGGCAGCTGTTACATATAAGGTTGCATTGTTCCCATAGTGCTGTACATGTACATGTGCCCTGATGCATTTTATTTATAATGCACCAACTCAATAATTTTTAAATTCAACGCTTAAGCTTTAACAAAAGATTTGACTGAATACTGAACCCAGTACATGCCCAAATTTGGATATTAAAACTTGGATTTTTTGGATTAAAAAACAAAAAAATTTGCAGAATCTTATCCAGTTTAGGTGATCAAAAAGGATACATTTAGACACTGCACTTTTAGCAGGATTTGGTTACCCCATTAATGCTAAAAGCTCAGGGACTTAATGAATCCTTTTTCATACCTCCCAACATTTTGGAAGTAAAAACAGGGACAAATAAAAATTTTCCGCAGCATAATATGAGATTAATGATACATGAAAACAACATGAATAGAAAACTGGTTTTAAACAGGGTGTGTTGTTTATAGAGAAAAGAATGTAACAGCAAAATTTCTCTCACTTTTAGGGTCTCATTAAAGAACGGTTCCAGAGTCTTCTTCTTCAACTTTGATTTCCTCTTCCCCTGAGCAGTTTTATCAGGGAGCAAATAACACTTTATATACCTGATGGTGGAGAGATTAAGAAAACAATAATAACTAATATCGTATTGTTTGTACTCAAAGAACATTCCTCCAGGCAGTAGTAATAAAAAAAGGTATTTATTAGAAACTTAATAAAGACCTTTTACGTTCACTTGGTGAGTCTCTTTGAAAAGAAATGTTTGTGATGATAATAATAATTAATACCTGTGTTGCCCTATCTGACTTTTGATCTGCTCTCAAACAAAACTAAGTCTATAGTCTATAGTATGCTACAGAACTCATGACAATCACACTTTAAAGAGCTTGTAAACCCAAAAATAAGATTTTGCTTGATGGTAAAAAAAAGTTCTAAACTACTTTTTCTTATATGCATTTATTAGAAACTTAAAGTGGCTTTAAATGTATTTGTATATTTAATTGCTACTGTAAGCTGCCTTTTTCTATTCTCTACACTGCAAGCAGGAGCGCTTCGCCAATGAGGCGACTTGAGTCTGTCGCCTCAGGCGGCAGCGCCCCACTAGGTACCAGGGGCGGCTAAAATGCCGCTCCTGGTACTTTAAGTGCAGAATTTCCGGTTTTCAAACCGCTAGTGCACTGGCCCTCTCTGCTGCCCTGGTGGACCCCCCCGGACCCCCTCAGGTGCAAAAAGGTAAGCGCACGGGGGAGGGGCGGCAGCAACTGCTGCTGCCTCGGGCGGCAGAGGGGCCAGGATCGCCCGATTGCAAGTTCTTGCTATTGAAACAATGTAGCAAAAGTCAGCTATTAACAAGCCAACGAAGAAGCATGCAAGGCATTGTGGAGGATTTGAGTCTCAGAGGAGGATGGTTTCTGCTACATTATTTCAGAACTAGAACCAGTAGTTGAACTGACAAATACTGCTTTGACTAGCAGTTACATTGACATCTATCAGTAATAAGCGTTAGAAACATGTTTGTAAAGACCATCTATTTTAATGAATGCATTTCACTTACGGATTGGAGGTTTTGCTCTGTGCGGGTGTCAGGTCCCTGCATTGAATAATTAAGACATTCAGCTCCTTCTTGGAGGGATCGTATTGAAGAGAGAACTGGACACAGCCATGAACGTCAACTGATCGCACTTCCCCTGTGCTAAACAGGCTCATCATACTGCCAGAAATTTGCTGTGCAAAAAAAGCATGCACCCATGGGCAAGATGTGGGAGAGTTACTTTAGGCTTAGGAATGTATATCGGTATATGTATATACCTATATGTAGCCACAGCCATGCCCTATTAGCTATGGCTATGAATAAGTTATGACTGCAGCAACATGGATACAGAAAAGGATAAAAATAAATGGATTCAATCATTTAGAGGAAATCTGCTGTTATGAATGGAGTGGATTGGTACTTCTACCCAGTGAATGATGGTACAAGCATGTGTCTTATAAAACTAATATTGTTCCAAAATAAACTCATTACAACCTTGAGGCTGATTTTAGGTGGGCACCATGCTGCTTAATTTTATACTGCATCAGCTAATCTCTATGAACCTTGTTACATGTTAACTATGTCATCCTGGGAGAACAGTTGCTACCACACATGAGTAGGTTTTGCTTTAGAGTCCAGTAATATCTTGTTATACATCTAGAAATAAGCTCCAAATAGCAAGCATTCAGAAGAAATGTATTATTTTGTGGAAAGAAATATACCGCAGTTATGCGCTACACACCCCTCCCTGTTTCAGTACAGAGTCTATTTCATGCTGCCAAACAGGCTCACTGCCTTTAAAAAAAAAGCCAGCAATCTGTCCAAAATTGCAATGATCTGAAATCCAAACAATGCCCTGAAAGCCTTGAAGGATCACTGAAAAACTGGAATTTCAGGTTCAGCGCTCTCTACTGTAGCTAAAGGCACGCAGCATAGCGGCAACAGCCTGTTTCCTCTGTAGACAAGGATTCATTGATTAAATAAGGTTGTGGCTTGCAATTTCAAGCAGCATTTCTGAAGCTTTGAATGCCAATAATCCTTCAGATAATGTTCCCTGCAGTGACAGCATGGCCAGTGATGCAAAGGTGAAAGATAAAGATGACATTATTCGTATAATTAAAGGAAAACTATACCCCCCAAACAATGTAGGTCTCTATTAAAAGATACTGAATAAAACAGCGCATGTGTAAAACCCTGCTTCATTTAAATGAACCATTATCATAATAATATACTTTTTTTTAGTAGTATGTGCCATTGGGTAATCATAAATAGAAAATTGCCATTTTAAAAAATAAGGGCCGCCCCCTGAGATCGTAAGATTCACTGTGCACACATACATACCACATATAAGGTCACATGAGCCAATTAACAGACAGAGTTCTGTCTTTTGCTTCCTCACTTCTTCCTGTTACAGTTAGTGTTGTAGTATTTCTGGTCAGGTGATCTCTGAGGCAGCACAGATAGAGTCATGAAATGGTGGCTCAAGGCAAGAGATGTAAAAGGGCAATATTTATGTAAATATGTATTCCAGTTTGGTAAGATTCTTTAATATGTCATTCAATTTGATATAAACTATCTGTTGCTAAGTATTCATTTTGGGGGTATAGTTTTCCTTTAAGTAGTATGTCATCTTTGTTTCTCTATCTGCTCAATTCTTCATTTATGGCTTGTTTTGCCAGGACAACCAAGTCTTATGTGCTAAATAGTGTGTGCTGCAGTTGAATTAAATAGCCAGGGGTTCCATCATACAGCATGCAGAGAGGAGAATCTTTGGGTGCCCTGGCCCAAGTTTTACAGTAACACAAGACCACCCAGTGTAGGGACTCATAATTCCATATTCTACATGGTCAAGGGTTGCCTAATATTAAACTGCTGATGGAACCAATGAGCAGGATAGAGGTCATATCTACTGGATCTAATGAAACATCACATCCATCACATGGACCTCCAGCTGCACAGTCTACATTGTAATAATTAAACATGTCCACATATGTATTCATTTGATTCGGATGGAGAAACAGGATGTAATAAAGATACTTTCTAAATTATATTTACTACAGATGCAGTGTTTGTCACTACCACTGGCATCCAGGGCATTTGTTTTACCTTTTTTAATACCAAATTTGATGTTTAATGAGTGCCTTCTGAATGCAAACCAAAGTGACTACATTGTATGAACACATTGTAGCCCAGCAATCCTACAGTTATGGCTTTGGATTTGCTGGGCTGCCATCACCTAATTGCAAGAACTGAGCCATGCCGATATATTAATACTAATGTTTAGCTGAGCTCTCCTCCCAGCTGAAGCCACACCACACTAAGCAGAGAGTCATGTAAATCTCCAAAGCTGGTCTGTAAATAGTCTTTTTTTGTTGCCTTTAGGGCAGAGACACATGTGAAGATTCACAGAAATTAATCGCCTCTTCTTCGGGCGACTAATCTCCCAGAAAAGCTTTCCCACCAGCTAGAATCTATATCGCCGGGGGGATGGCACTCAGATCGCTTTGTTTTCCGAAGTTGTCGAAGTTTCCTTGTAAGGCAACTTCGTGTGACTTTGGAAAACAAAGTGCTCCGAGTGCCATCCTGCTGGCGATTTATATTTTAGCCAGCAGGAAAGCAGTTCGGGGAGATTAGTCAAGAAAAGACAATTTGTCGCCGGGTGACTTAATCTCCCTGAATCTTCACATGTGTCTCTGCCCTTAGGGGTAGGTTTAAATAAAATATTAAGAAGCTGAGAATGAAAAATATTAGCTTTTATGATACCAGACGATGGTACCATATTGTCCCAAACTTCCCCACCAGTGTACAAAATTCCCAAAACATCACTATGCAGATCCATTTTATCTCAACATCATGCAATTTCATATTGGTGGACACACACAGTGTTATACAAGGGGGGAGCATACACCAAACAGTAAAATGATGATATGTGTGATTTCTGCTGCAAGATACTGTATCTATGAGAAAACTGTAGCAAATGTGAAACAAGTTTGACAAAGACTGACAGTAGGAGCATTTTCTCACAGAACTATTTGCCAGCTGTCGAACTGATGGGCTGTGGTTGAGGTTCCGGTGTTCTTTTTCTTCCAGGCTTTCCCCATTAGTATCTTCACTCTGAAAGCAAATGGGTCATATTCTTAATTAGGGGATGTTCAGCACATTGTGTCTAACTATTTCCAGTGCTCATTTGTTTTATGTTCCAATCTGCTCCAATAATCTACTTACTGAAACTGTGCCATTTACTGGAGATAAGTTTATTTCTTCCATACTGTTCTTCCCATCTGCAGGGACAAGGCAAATATAAAATGGAATAATGTTGGAAAAAGTCTAATGATGTTTCATAAAATTGTCCTCTCATTATAACTGGGGTTAGATATCTTTATTATGACAGCATAGCACTAATAATGTTCTATGGCTCTGATCTGCTACTGTAATAATATTTTCCATTCTATTTAATTGTGGTATTACAGGAATTACAGGAAGATAAATCGACAAGGAGAATAAAGCACTTTTCAAAAATGGGAGAAATTAAGCAGACTCATATTTTGCTGAATCAGTGTGTGTTTTCCCAGTTTTCCATATATTTTCATGAATCAGGAATGCTCAGAATATTACAACAAAGCAATTGTCATATTTTAACGAACAACAACAATTAAAATCTGAATACTGGGAATACGCTCAGATGAGTAATTTATGGAACTATGAGTGGACAATGCTGGGCTACACTGATCAAAGGCATAAAATCTACAATTTGGGCACTCCTCTTATATAGCATTATGGTATTTTTTTCTTTTCCTGCTCCACTTCTTGACAAAAGGGATATTATCTTCCTTTAGATGCCCTTTAATTATATATGTTTATGGTTTTATGCACAATAAAACAATTCTGTGTAATTTACCAAAGCCATTGGCATAAAATGGCATTTTAATTAGGGATTCTCCAAATTCCATTTTTATCGACCAAAATACTAGAACTGAATACTTATTTGCATATTCAATCATATCATCATATTCATCAGTTAAATCATCAGTTTCCATAGTCATGTGATCTAAAGCCACATCATTTTATGGTTACATTCAGTGCAGCTAGACACTTGAATTCAGCTGAATATGAATCTTGAACTAAATCTGATATTTGGTGCATCCCTAGCTGTAACAACTTCAGTTGTTAAGCTGGCCATAGATGTAAAGATTTTTAAAAGATCCGATCGTCATCTTGAGACCACGATTATCTCGAAACAATCGTACGATCGTACGAATTGTCCATAAACTAACAGACCATTTCAGGCGATATTGCCAGGACAACAAAGGCCAGCTGCCTGCTTGTCCCTGCAGACATTGATATAGATTGTACTGGGGCCGATAAAGATTCTTTAACCTGGCCGATCAATTTTCTGACAGATGTCGGCCGAAAAATCGTAAGATGTCAGGTCGGTCGAATCCCACTAACCGCACAATAATTTCAAAGGATTGGTCAGACTTTGCTAAAATCGGTCGTTCGGCAAGAAAAATCTTTGCATCTATGGGGACCTTAACTCTCTAGATTTCTTATTACATACCAACAAATTATGTATAAGGGCCCTTTAGGCCACATTACTATAAACAATGGACTAGATTCTTAGCCACAAGGCATAACAAAAATATAAGAGAAAGAAAGGTTACACACCTACATGACTAACAATATATACAGCATTCAAGCAAAAAAACTTTTCTCCAGCACAATTCATATAAATATTATTCATCGATTTCACTCACAAATCTAAAGATTACATGTATTATTTATTAGAGCAGGACTAGTTATGTAATAGTTGTAAAATTAAAAAAAAAAACAGGTTTGAATTTAAATTTTTGCTTCTGAATCCAGAGCAGAGGTGTGCACCTTTTCCTTATGCAGCACTTAATGCTGAAGGGACAGCATCTGGGAAACAGATGGGAGTTCTTTGATATACCACCCTGAAGATTATTATATAAAGAAACTAACTGCAGGTATGAGATCTATTATCTTGGATCTGAAAGAAAAGTTTTCTTTCAAGTAATGTAGAGAGCTATGCTTTAAATTTGCCAAAAACATGTATACAATAAAACAATAATAAAAAATACAGTAGGATTGTTCTGCCACCATCATGGATTTATGTAAGCTTTGTTTACATCAAGGACAAGGTTCTGATTTATTGTTACTTGCCACAATATCACAGGGCTATTGCGCTGACTTTATTGAGGTAATTACACTGCACACATACACACTGCCTTGTAACTTTAATGCTCTTGTCAACAGGTTAGCAATCTATATGTGGCCAATATCTGCAGAGGAATGTCAGCCAATGAGGATTTACTCATTTGTACATTTGTACAAATATGGAGTTTTTAAACTAATTTTAAATGGGGTGTTCATCATCCAAACACTTTTTTTGCAGTTCAGAGGGTCTTAGATAGTACAGCAGAAATAAAGACTCTTTTTCAAATGCTTTTGTTCTGTTTTTAAACAATTGAAATGTAAAGCTTAATGATCTTACAATTTGCTACTTTAGTCTCAGCAGTATCTGTGGAATATTAGCAACTATTATATCAATTTTAACATCTGCCTTAATTAAAACTCATTGATTCTGATCAGGTGGGTTAAATACAAGAAATGTATCAACTAACGCATCATTTTGAACAGTTTATAGAGTCTGTGACCCACCTCCCAGAGCTACTCTAGGGACTCATCAAACAGAAAACAATGAAAAGGAAATAAGTCTTGTAAGGTACACAACCCCTTTACGACCCCCCCCCAACATTGTTAAACAGTCTAACAAATGTAAACGCATGGGAGCTTGACATACCTATTGTGTCTCCCCCCTCATCCTCTTTTGAGCTGCTCCAATCCTACAACAGAAATAAAGGAACACAATATATAATTATATATATATATATATATATATATATATATATATATATATATATATATATATATTTTTTTTTTTATCAATAATCACAAACCACCATTTATTTCAACGTTTCAGCTCCTCTACTCGAGCCGTCTATATATATATATATATATATATATATATATATATATATATATATATATATATATATATATCAAGATAAAGAACATTCTAAGGTTTCTTTAAGGTGAAATATATATTCCCATAAGGAACCCTTGAAAAGATGAGGAAATTAATAGAAATCCGAATGTCAAAAAGGGTTTAAAAATGCTTAGAAGTTTTCTAAAAGAAAAATATTTTGTACAAGTTTTGTTTTTTTCATTTGCACAACATTATTATTACCCCGTAATCATCCACCACCCCTGGATAGAACCTGAACACCAAACAGTCGGGAAGAATTCTCATTATTTATCCACCTGATCTCATATGAAGGACACCTATTTGTTACTGGGGCAGGTCGGAGGTAAGGTGGGGTAAGAAAAAATGGTGTTGGTCAGGAACAACTAGTTTTTTTAGGTCGGTGTGCCATGATTTGTTGCTTAAGGACGTTTACCTGTGCATCGCTGGAGAGCCGATCTGGAAGGGATTCCGTGGATAATCTGTAGCAAAGGACACTAATAAAGCAGTGGACATATAATCTGAATACAGCATGAATTTAAAAAGATACTTGGTAAGAGATAGTGACAGTTAGTCTCTGTGCCACCTCTGACATCAATTGGTTGAAGTACAGCACTACAATTCTGAAACAATATTATTATATAGTTATACCAGGTATATCCTATGTCTTACTTTCTCACAGGTGCCAACGTTTCTGTTTCTTCTGGTCCGTCACTCTCTCCATTCTCATCTTGACCCCAGTTTACATCACATTCACCTGGAATGAGAATAATGTCGTCCAGTTTCTACTCAATGTTTAATACTTTTATTATAGTATTAATTTCAAGATCTTTTGTAATGTAACACCCAGGAACATAAGGCTAAATGGAAGGTTCTTAGACCTACCTCTGACTTTTTTTTTCCTTCTAATTGATGCCTGCACAATGTCAATACCACCTGTCTGTCCCCAAGGACGTGTAGCCCTCACATCACAGAACCATTCCCCTGACAGACGTTTGAATGCTTTCTTGTCTGAGAGAGTTGATCGCAGCTTCCTAAAGGAAGAGACAGAAGTAGAAACTGATTGAAAATTTGAGGCATATGATCCAGACTGAAAGGTGGACTTTGCCAGTCTAACTAGACTCATAGCATCTTAAAAAACTTTAAGCTTTTATTATGTTGTTTCAGCTATAAAATCCTTCATGCAGCACCAATTAATTATAGTGATTGTTGTGCCAACCTATATGTCCCTAACATGTCTTCCATGGACCTTTAGCACTATTTTCCCCTCTATTCTAGAGTGTTGCAAATGTGCATCAGATTCCCTGTACCCCGAAGAAGTGTACAGCATGTGTGCTATATACTGGAACTGGAAGAGGATAATTGCACAAAGGGTTACTGGTGCAGTTTTCTTTTCAGCTACAACTTCAGTGGCATAGAGCTGCAGTACTATGAGCTATTACTAATTAGAGTGAACATATAGTTTTTTAGAAAAGCAATTTTTTGCTTGATGACAAATAATATATGTTGCATGGTTTCAATGTGGGTTAAAAAATCATATTAACTTTTGAAATGACAACTTTATTGACAAAGTTATTGTTCTCATAGATCCTTTATAGTCAGTTACAAATGAACAGAGTGTATGTAGTTTCATCTACAGGTATCTGCTGATTGGTTGGCACATCCTACAATGCAAAACACGTAAAGCTTCAGAAAAAAGTATGGGTGATACTAGTATTGGGGTTCCAATCAGTCCTCATATAGGGGGACAGACTCAGTTTCAGGACCTTCATCCCTGGGGTAAAAATCTCCCTATTAATTATGTACAGGTCATCCTTGTAGGAACTGCTCTCAACCTGAACCTTACATTATCTGCTGTGCCTTCATTATTTAGCAAACTGGAAAATGAGGTTCAATGCTGATAAATACAAGGTTATGCACTTTGGCAAAAATAACAGTAACTGGCAGTATGTTATGGGTTTCCTTATCTGTGAAGGATCTAGGAGATTTTGTAGATAACAAGTTGTCTAATTCCAGGCAGTGTCATTCTGTGGCTACTAAACAAATAAAGTTCTGTCTTGCATAAAAAGGGCATTAAGTCAAGGAATGAAAACATAACTTTGCCTCGTTATAAGTCCCTGGTGAGGCCTCATCTGGAGTATGCAGTGCAGTTTTGGACTCCAGTCCTATATAAAATATAAATGATGTAAATGAGCTGGAGAGAGTGCAGAGACCTGCAACTAAACTGGTTAGAGGGATGGAAGACTTAAATAATGAGGGTAGACTGTCAAGGTTGGGGTTGTTTTTTCTGGATAAAGGATGCTTGAGAGGGGACATGATTACAATTTGCAAGTACATTAAAGTACATTGGGGATATCCTTCAGGATATCAGGGGACCTTTTTACCCATAAAGAGGATCACTGCACCAGAGACCAAACATTATATCCAAGGCTATTGTGATACTAAAATCTACAGTTAGTATAGATATACAGTATATACAGTTTATACGTGTGCATGGAGGGGGTCAGTGTGAGTGTGTGTGTATGGATGCTGGGTTTTATTTGGAGGGGTTGGACTTAATGGACTTTGGTGTTTTTTTCAACCCGATTTAACTATGTAACTATATACCCATGCTGACCTAACTATCTCTGTCGTCATCAGAGGGGGCGGTGCAGGTACAAATAAGCAGATGGCAGGCAGCCAGTAGAGCATTTTGTAGTGCAGTATTGTTGCTAAAAATATGCGGAGCTTGCCCAAACCCTGGTAAACCCATGTGTCCTGCGTGTTTTAGGCTGGACTGCAAATCACTAGTCCTCACATTGAGTCCCTCTTGAAGCTATTGCCCCAAGACTATCCCTATTTTTTTACTCAACCTCAACACTATTATTCTGTCTGAGAGCTGTTATTGGGTTGACAAAAATAGAACTGTGATAGTAGCAATGCCAGCAACCACAAAGTAGAACATGCTAACATATGTATTTTATTTTTTTTATTAAAGGAACAATAACACCAAAAAATGAAAGTTTTTTAAAGGAATGGCAATATTGTTGCCTTACATTGTTAAAATGGGTGTGTTTTGCTGCAGAAGCGCTACTATAGTATGAACAATGCAGTATGAACAAGCTGCTGTGTAGCCATGGGGCAGCCATTGAAGCACAGGATGGACAGTAGGTAACAGAAACGTTATGAAGAATGCTGTTGTGTACGACAGAGCTTATCTGTTGTCTGCTATCAATCCTGTGCCTTTTCTCCTTTTTCAGTTTTGAATTGCTGCCCCCATGGCTACACATGGCAAACACACCAGTTTTACACCATCAAAACATTGTCTTTGCATGCTTTTTAAAAGTTTGCCATAAAATTATTTGGCTGATGCTGTTACTTTATCTATCTGATCCCCATACTCCATTATGAAGTGGCAGACATATTTGTGCAGCAGTAGTCCGTAGCATTAGAAACTCTAACTGACAGGCTGAGAAGGGACAGTCAGGTTGGCAAAACAGTCAGGTTTATGAACTTCAAGTAACAATAGCAGACCTATCAGTGAAAAATGATCAGCATGACCTATAGGTAGCCTTTAATGTATGTTAATATTTTAAGGAGTGGTTTTTGAGTGTCAGTATCACTTTAATGCATGGTATTTGCTCAATTGTTTGTAAAACATGAGCGTATTACAACAGTTTAATGAAAGAATGGGATGTTATGTGTCTTACTTTATGCGCTGATCTTCTTTTGCCTTCAGCTCTGTGTTTCGCTCTAGCACCTGTACTATCATTAGTTGCTCTTCTCCAGTTAAGAAACTGAGGTCTAGAAGCTCTCCACTCTCCCCCGGATCCATTGTCTCCCCACGTGGGATCATTACAGCTTTGATTGAAGGAAGGTCACATGCTTCTCATGCTTATAGTGCACAAGTCCTATTCCACCTCTGAGTCAGGCAGAGATATTCTCTAGGCACCTGCAAAGAGATAAACATACTTATAGTACACCTTCTTGTATCTGTCAACACATACAAAACACAGACATGGTATAATAATAGCTTACACACAAATAATACTAATACTAAAATTATATTCAGAAGATGAATAGAAATGTAAAGGAATGAAAATACTTTAAAGATAATATTTAAAGACACACATAATAGCACCCGCTCTAACTCCACAAAGAACAATAATAAAAATATACAATTTCGGTGCATTTCTGCAGCCTGCTCTATGTGTTTATGCAGGATGTGGTTTACAACAGATAGCATAGTATTAGAGGTAGGAAATGATGAGTAATAGGTTTCTAGTAATAAATGGGTTAGCCATAAAACAGCCCTCGGAAACGCTAGCAAAGAGGGCACATGGCGTTGGGAAAACCAGTACATCCATGCAGTGTCGGACTGGGACACCAGGGGCCCACCCAAAAACCCTTGACTAGGGGCTTACCAATTAATCTTAGACCAGGGGCCCACTCTCAGTACTATTATTCTTCCTGTCCTCACTCAACCTCTATTCTCCTAGTCTCTTTTCTTTACATACTATAATACTATAACCTATTATTCCATCGATTTAGCCACTTTGTTCTCATAAAAATAGGGAATGGCCATGAAATAGGCCAAATGTTTAGCAGCATTTGGGCCACTGACTCCTTAGCCCCCCGGGACTTTTCCTGGTATCGCGGTGGGACAGTCCGACACTGATCACATTTGAAGATTTAATACACCCCACCCCAAAAACAAAACACTGATTTCAGCCAAAAATCACTTACGGTATGCACCTAGAAATTATGTCTGCCCAGCACAGGCTTATATTAATTTCACTGGGGAGCACTGTGTGCACTTTATTTTTTTTGAAAAGTGTATGTGGCTCAACATAAGGTTTTCATTTATATATAAGAAAATTAAACCGCAGTTGTTCTACTGTGCCATTTTTGGAGTTTTTATGTATAAGCTACCTAATCAGAACAACTGGAGCAAATCTGCCTGGAGGAAAAGGCCATACACAGGTAGTAAATACTTAGTTTATCTGTTATTTCTGTATAAGGTTAAATTGTGAGGACTAAATATTACATTAAAAAGAAGTTTCAATATTTTGAAACAAAAAATCACATAGAGAATTTTAATGTAGTATTTGTCATTCAGTAAATACATAAAATGTTGATTTTTGTTCAATTACCTCACTAGAAATGAATGGCCCACAACAATATCATTTTATTGCTGCCTAAACATCTGGAGTAAGACTGTTTTATATACATATATTGAAACTCCATAATAATGCTCCACTGGGCCCATTATTATACCTGGGCTGACAGCAGTCTCAAGGTCTCCTTCTTTTATACACCTCAGTTTCTCATTAATCGTTTTACTTTCACAAAAGGACAGCTGAGATTCAGACAGAATATTTGCTGTTTCTGTGCCACACACAGTTTGAATGTCAGCATGACCCAGTAAATAGATCTTCTTAGATCGTATTTAGTCAATGATAGGTACACAGTCAGGGCTGCTGCCATCAGTGGGGTATAGGGGGGCTGTTTTTCCAGGCCTGGTCAAATTTTGATCAGGGGTGAGGGTCACTAGCACTAGGGGATGTTATGGAAGTTTCATAGAAACTATAACCTCCATAATAACTTACAGTGCAATGACAACAGTGCAGTTTGACATGGGTAGGAAGAGTTTAAACTTGCACTGACCAAAAGCTACGGCTAAGAATTGACTGATTCATTAGCACATTAATTAATTCATGTGTCCCAATGGACCTGCTAATTCTTGGTTCCTGGCCTAGTTCCTGGGCTCCAAGCAGTTGCAGGGTATGTATCAAGCTTACCGGAGTCTGGAACCAATTAGCTGATGGAAGGCCGCTCTTACAGTACCCCACAAGGTGTATCCTCAATATGCACAGAGGAGAAACCTGAAGGGGAAGGTATGAGAGCCGAAATAATGATGACAAATGAAGGACGACTCTCTCACCGTAGAGAAGAAGCAGAATGGTCAGGCAGGCCCGAGTCAGTGATGGTGGAGATCAGCGTAGTCAGGGACAGGCAAGGTCAAAACCAGAATGTAGCAGAGTTCCAGGCGTCACAGCAGGAGGGAGGTTCAATAGACGTGGTCAGGGAAGTTCCGGAGTCAAACACAATCAGGATGTCCAAAAAGTTTCAAGTATTAGCCAAGACAATGTCTGAGCAAGGTCCTGACCTTGAAGGTAGGTTTAACTAGGCCTCAGCATCCAATGGCGACACGTCACGAAGCCTGCGTCACGCCGATTGTGTCAGCGTCATGTCGCCGGCGTCGAATGCGGACGCGATGTGGCACGCCGTTGAGTCACGCCGTTACTTCGAATCCGGATGCGCTGCATCACGACGTGGGTTCTGCCGTTTGCACCGAAGAGTAGCGCCAGAACCCTTAGGATCCTGACATTGCCCCCCTTAGGCGCGGCCTCTGGACGCGACCATGAGCAGTTTTACCACAATTCCGTGACTGAAAAATCCTCACAAGTATGAACATTAGCCGCTGGTTCCCACAAATTTTCTTCGGGACCAAATCCTTTCCATTTGATCAGATACTGTAGCTTGCCCCTCTGTGCCTTGACTCCACGATGGACTCTACTTCCAACTCCACATGGTCCTCCACAAGAACTGGGTCTGGAGTAGAATTTTCACGACCAGGAAATTGGTTTGAAACCATCGGTTTCAACAAAGCGGAATGGAACACTGGGTGTATACGAACTCAGGCAACCGCAACTTATAGGCCACTGGGTTAATTTGCTGAATTATCACAAAACGTTGCGCTAATTTTTGTGAAGGACAGTTCAGTCTCAGATTCTGAGTCGACAGCCACACCTTGTCTCCGACACCAAACTCCGGATACGGATTCCTCTTTTTGTCAGCAAAATACTTGATATTAGCTTGCGCTTTTAAAAGATTCTGACGTTAAATCTCCACATTTGATTCCAACAAGGTAAGTTTTTCTTGTGCAGCAGGTACAGATTCCTCCTTCAACAACCCAGGAATCATGGAAGGGTGATAGCCAAAATTAGCATAGAAGGAGTTTGTTTAGTAGATGAGTGCATAGAATTATTATAAGCAAACTCCGCCATAGGTAAGAGCTCAACCCAGTTGAAGAACAAGAAAAACACCTCAAATACTGCTCTAGTGTCTGGTTGGTTCTTTCAGTCTGACCATTTGTCTGTGGATGATATCCAGATGAAAGAGATAACTTAATTTGTAACCCTCTACACAGGGCCCTCCAAAATTTTGAGGTGAACTGGACACCCCGGTCAGACACTATATCCTTTGGTAGTCCGTGTAGACGCACCACTTCTTTAATAAAAGTAGTCTCTGTCTCCGCTGCAGTTGGAACTCCAGGTAGAGCAACAAAATGAGCCCACTTGGTCATGCAATCCAAGACCACAAATATAACTGAACAACCTTTGGAAGGTGGAAGATCAGTAATGAAGTCCATAGGAATGGAAGCCCATGGACGACTTGGAATAGGTAATGGTTGAAGCAGTCCAATTGGTCTCAAGGTAGAGGTCTTACAACGGGCGCAAGTGTCACAAGATTGAACAAATCTAGAACAGTCGCTACCCAATTTTGGCCACCAAAAATGTTGTCGTGCAAGATCTAAAGTTTTACGTAACCCAAAATGTCCAGCCAAAGGGAAATCATGAATAGCTTTTAAAGCCTCAGTCCTTAAAGGTGCAGGAACGAATAATCTCTCCCCAAAGAAATAAAGACTTTCTTGAAAATGTAAGGAAACATTTGCTGGAGGGAGATCAACTTTAGATCTTTCTTGAATCCTATGCAAAAGTGAGAATTGAAATAGTAAGAAGCTGTTAGCTGGAAGAATAGTTTCAGGAGACTTGACCGAAGGACCCTCTTGAGAAAACATGCGAGACAATGCGTCAGCCTTATTGTTCCGTGAGCCAGGAAGGAAAGTAATATGAAGTTGAAACCGTGAAAAGAAAAGGGCCCATCTTGCTTGTCTAGGTCTCAACCTCTTGGCAGTTCGTAAATACTCAAGGTTCTTATGATCTGTGTACACCAAGATAGGATGAAGTGCGCCTTCCAAAAAATGTCTCCACTCTTACAAAGCTAATTTGATAGCTAACAGCTCTCTATCTCCCACATCATAATTGCACTCCGAACTAGATAGCTTCTTTGAGAAAAAAGCAACTGGATGAAGAAGGTTTTGGGCCCCCGATCGTTGGGATAACACTGCTCCCACAGCCACTTCTGAAGCATCAACTTCCAGCACAAATGGTTGAGAGGGATCAGGATGCGCCAAAATAGGAGCCGTCGTTAAACTCTTCTTTAACGTGTCAAATGCCTCCTGAGCTTGAGAAGACCACTCGAATCTAGAACACTTCTTTGTTAAATCAGTGATTGGTCGAATAATCTTTGAAAAGTTCTTAAAGGAAAACTATACCCCCAAACAATGTAGGTCTCTATTAAAAGATACTGAGTAAAACAGCTCATGTGTAAAACCCTGCTTCATGTAAATGAACCATTATCATAATAATATACTTTTTTAGTAGTATGTGCCATTGGGTAATCATAAATAGAAAATTGCCATTTTAAAAAATAAGGGCCGCCCCCTGAGATCGTAAGATTCACTGTGCACACATACAAACCACATGTAAGGTCACATGAGCCAATTAACAGACAGAGTTCTGCCTTTTGCTTCCTCACTTCTTCCTGTTACAGTTAGTGTTGTAGTATTTCTGGTCAGGTGATCTCTGAGGCAGCACAGATAGAGTCACGAAATGGTGGTTCAAGGCAAGAGATGTAAAAGGGCAATATTTATGTAAATATATATTCCAGTTTGGTAAGATTCTTTAATATGTCATTCAATTTGATATAAACTATCTGTTGCTTAAGTATTCATTTTGGGGGTATAGTTTTCCTTTAATAAATTTGCGATAAAAGTTTGAAAACCCCACAAATCTTTGTACAGCTTTACGAGTTGTGGGAATAGGCCAATCCAGAACAGCAGACATTTTCTTGGGATCCATGATGATTCCATTAACAGAAATGATGAATCCAAGGAATTCTTTTTCAAATTCACATTTCTCGGCTTTAGCCACCAAATTATGAAGGCGTAAACGGTGGAACACTTCTCGTATGTGACATCGGTGCTCTTCTAACGATGAGGAAAACACCAAGATATCATCGAGATAAGCCACCACATATATGTCAAGGATATCCCTGAAAATATCGTTGATGAAGTGTAGAAAAGTTGCCGGCGCATTGCATAGACCTAACGGCATCACGAGGTATTCAAAATGTCCGTATCTGGTTCGAAACACCGTCTTCCACTCATCCCCCTTCCTAATTCGTATAAGATTATAAGCTCCATTCAAATCCAATTTAGAAAATACTGTAGCAGAGCGAAATCTTTGAAACAGTTCATGGATTAAAGAAAGGGGGTAGCGGTTTTTGATGGTCACTTTATTGAGCTCCTATAGTCTATGCAAGGCCCTAGGGAATGATCTTTCTTCTCCACAAAAAAAGTTCCTGCTCCAGCAGGTGATGTGGATGGTCTGATAAAACCTTTCCTCAAATTCTCATTAATATATTCAAGAAGTACTCCAAGCTCTCTTTCCAAAAGAGAAAAGATGCGCCCAAACGGTATAGGAGAACCGGGCAGCAGATCGATTGGACAGTCATACGCCCTATGAGGTGGAAGGATGTCCGCACCTTTCTCATTGAAGATATCCAAAAATTCATGGTAAACGGAAGGCACTGTTGCAAAGAGTTCTTGTTCCACCGCAGTACATGCCACAGTTCTGGGACGAGCCTGAGAACGAAAACAATTCTGAAGACAATATGAAGAGGAAAAGGTTACAGTCCCTAATGTCCAATCACCGGATTGTGTGCTTTTAACCAAGGTAATCCAATAATAATTGGAAACAAAGGAGAAGAAACCACATCAAAACGAATAAACTCATAATGTTCATCATTTATTGAAGAAAATAAAGGTGAAGCCTCCAAAGTAACGGGACCAGAACTAAGTGGAGAGCCATCGGCCATTTTAATAAGGATTGTTTGAGACTTAGTTATGTAAGGAACTTACCCTGGTGGTCTAGCGGCAGCGGGGTCCACGTTGCGTCCTTGGCGTGGGCGCCCGTTGTGCTGCTTCCTTCTCCTGTGCCGGCTTCCTCTAGGGCGCGCGCCGTGTGCACGCTCGTTATTTAAAGGTGCAGTCGCGCTGGCGTCATCACGCCAGCGCGCAATTGGCGCGAAATTCAAAGGTATATTAGCCCATTTAGATAACAGGACCTTGCCCGTTGTTAGGTTCTAACTGTGTTTGACCCTTGCCTGCCTGCTACTATTCTGACCTCTCCAATCCTGAAACCTTGCCTGTTCTTCGACTATTCTATGATCTCTAATCCTGATTCTGGCCTGTCTGACTATTCTAACTGCTTGTGCTGGCCCGGCCTGCCTGTTCCTGGTGGCTTCCTATCTTCCAGCATCCTTATAAAACAGTCGTGCCCCATTGCCTGCCAGAACTTATGCCTTGCACCTCTCGTTAAGTCCAGGTGGCATCTGAGTACGCCGAGGGCTCCTCCCGAAGCCAAAGGAGGTCACTTAACTGGTGAAGTTGAGCCGAGACCAGGGTGCTTGGCATCTGTTCTGGTGTAGGGTGCCGAACATGACAAGTTAGTAACGGCACTTCATGGGTCCTCGCGAAGGTTGCATCCATGAAACAACTGCTAGCACCCGAATCAAGGATTGCCGCTACTTGTAGGCGGTTTCTTCCCCACTGTAATGACATAAATAGAGAGATCTGGGCGCTTGAAAATTGAAGTTGAGATTTTAATTCAGACTTGCAAGAAGGATTACCCTCTGGTCGGACAGGACAGGAACGCAGGAGATGATCTGCGGAACCACAATATAGGCAGAGATTAAGGCGCCGTCTTCTCAACTTCTCTTCAGGAGACAAGCCTGGAAGGATTAACCCCAACTGCATAGGTTCTGCCTCAGAAATGAAGAAGCACCAGAAATAGGTGGAGGAGCTTTGATCATGACCCAAGAGACTTGAGGAGATAACTTTTCCAATTTGAATGGACAACTGAATCAGCTCCTCGAGACTGTCTGTCTAGGTTCTAGCCAACTCATCTTTCAGTTGAATAGAGAGACCAAAGCGGTAATGGTGCCTCAAAGCTGATTCGTTCAGAAACATGACTGCATATGAATACAAAGTCTCACCTATAATATTACAGTCTAGTGTTTAACTTATATATAAAAAAAGATGTACATTTGTTTGATAGAATGTCAATGGAAGGAAAATTAAAGTCACATGTGGGAATACTCTTTTTCTATAAGAATACACAAAAAGGATGCAGGAATGTTTTATTCTTTAGAGAATCGGGGCATCGGCCCAGGCTAGAAAGTAAGTGATTTTAATCAGTAGTGGTACCTAACAAATAAGCACATCCCTGTGCTCCCAACAGGGGAGATCCTTGCACTAAAGCAAGACAATTTGCAATTGGTTTTCATTTTTTATTTTATTTATTCTGCAGCAGTCTGGTTGCTAAGATCCAAATTGCCCTAGCAACCATGCATTGATTTAGAAAAACTGGAATATGAATAGGAGAGTGCCTGAATAGTATACGAGCAATAAAAAGGAAAAATACATTTGTTTTCTTACAGAGCATTTGTTTTTTAAGATGGGGTCAGTGACCCCTATTTGAAAGCTGGAAAGAGTCAGAAGAAGAAGAAAAAGAATTAAAAAACTATAACAGCTAATGAAGACCAATTGAAAATTTGTCTGGAATTGATGATTTTTAACCACAATCTTCAAATACTGTATATTCAGAGCCGCTCCTGCAATGAGGCAAGATGAGAACAGCAAAAAGCTGCCTCCTGTAACGTAAAGAGAAAAAATTACATTTTTAAAATAGAAATTCAACTCCACTAGTACAGAGAGCATTAAAGCGCTCATTTGACTAGTGATGTGGCCCCATTTTGACTATAACATTTTAAATGCGGAGCGGGAGAGGGGGGCAGAGTCGCCCCTGAATATGGCTATGGCTTCCAGATGGCTGATAAATAAAATTGCATAGGTCCTGGAGCCAGAGAGGCTGCTTTTAGCAGATGGTCAACACTACATTTATTTTTCTCTTTAATATAAAAATATAAATCCTGCCCAGCAGCCTGCCTGACACCTGTGAGGCTCTAAAAGACTGGTTGGAGCAGGTTACAACACCCATGTAGCCAAGCCCTTAAAGTTAACATTAAATAGGTTATGTTCACCCATGTCAATAAGTTGTATCTGAATCTGTGTCACTGTATTATAACTGATAATTCCATAGTCTGCATTTAATAGACAGCTGTTATTGTATGGCTGACAATTGAGGGATGAACCAAATGCAGGGTTGGGCTATAGCTGATTCCTAACACTTTTTGCAGAACTTGGAGTCAGATGAATCTTTAGTGGTCAGGTGAACCAAACTGCAAGTCCTCCAAGTAATTAAACTGCTGCAAAATGTTAATAAATATAATTCAATAAATCCAGAGAGCCACATATATGGCTAACTATGGCTAATTTTTAGTGTAGCTGTCATATGGTGCAAAATACCAATAACAATGGGTTTCTGAAAACATGGTAGAGCCTAGGTACAGGGGTTACGCCCACAACCAGGCTGTGGCACCTAACAGAAGTAAAAACAGGCAACATATGATTAAGAAACTGGTGGTCATTAGGTACATCATACTATCAAATTTTTCACTGTCCACCATGATCACCTGTATGGTGTGTATTTATATATATATATATATATATATATATATATATATATATATATATATATATATATATATATATATATATAAATAAATATATATATATATATATATATATATATATATAAATAAATATATATATATATATATATATATATATATATATATATATATATAAAATAAAAATTTGGAATAAAGCATTCCTGGGCCAGCACTTCCCTTAGTAAAACAAGTGTCTTTTTATTTTATTTTACACACATCACAGTGCTCCAAAGTTTCGGTCCCTCTTGGGACCTTTCTCAAGGATATATATACTACAAAAGGGGCAAGGTGAATCTTGCATTGCTGACGGATTACTCTAAGAAATAATATACACACACACAATATAATGCTGCATACACAACAACAAATAAAGAAATGTTTGTAAACCTCTGTTAATACAGTACAAGGAAGTGAGTAATAGTTTGCATATTTCGACATTTAAAAAAAATAGGACTATAACATTGTGTCACTCTCCTAATATTCGACTTCCTGTAAAGACTTAAGTGCTGATCAATTGGCTTGGGTAATATGGATGTGTATACAACATATTATAAGACACCCTTGTGATATTAGTGTCAGAAATTCCTCCCGGGCTCCATTTCCTATGTACTCAAGAAGTATGAGCCCTCAGGCTTACAAAAAAATGTTGCTCCATTGGTATGTCACCGTCTAACCCACAGAGAATAATCTTTCACCATCTGTCAGTATCAAGCACACCAGAGATGGCCTTCTCGGTTCCAGAAACACAAGAGAAAGGCTCCTTCCATCTGTCAGCAACAACAGGAATTCCTTCACAGGTTAAATTCATACACAAAAGAAAAGGTCAGCACATAAACTTTAGCCATAGGTATTTTCCAGAAGTAGAAATGTGTCAGAGACAGTATAAAGGGACCCCAGGATCCCGACCCTCAGTAGTGTTGCCACTTTTTTCAGGAAAAATATGAACCTTCCTTTCTCTGTTCTTCCCTGTTAATAACATTGACATGAAGCATCATTTTTATCAGCTGGGTCACCTAAACCCTCAGTAAGTAACAAAAGTACTGGTGACACACCCAGGCTGTTCATTTAATATGTGTATGTTACAAATAAGTACAAAACAGCTCAACAAACGTTGTGATGAGTTTAGACAGACTGAAAGAATTTCTGCTACACATAAATATCAAGTAAACAATACTTATTTTGTATTGCTTAATTTTTACATCCATAAGTTAAAGCCAAAAATAACTTTAATGTTGCTCATGACTGACCTGGAATTCCCAAAATGCTTCTTAGGTCTGTAACAACAACAATACACACTGGCAAAAAGTGGCACCCTCGGTCAGCAACACCAGCACTTTCCAAAGTTTCAAACAAAAGTCAATTGCCCTGCTGGCATCAGGATCCATTATTAAACAAATGGCAAGATGTGTTATCAGCTGACAAACGTTCTGCTCCCTGTACCCAGTTACTGAGTCCAGCTAATACCCCTGTCATTTCAGCAAGGGTTATGCAGCCCCTTTCCCAGTCCTTACCTGTCAATGGCTGAGCAGATCCAAGCCAGGTGTGCAGGTGTTATTTATTTGAGTTCAGGTATGTGAATGTGTGCTTACACTATTTATAACACTGACTCACTGTAATACACTCCACCCACAGGTCTGACACACCCCCAGTTGGCTGCACAGCTGTGTATTGGAGCATAATGTTACTGACTGATATTCAAAGCATTGAATATTGTGTATGAAATTGTCATTGTAAATGGTCTGCCGTGCACAAACCAACTGTCAGTTAGCCACAAATTGTGTTAACATAACTATATAAGTTAACCCCACTTAATCTCGATAGTTACTATAAATAAATAATATAGCATTAACCTTTCATCTGTCCATCTGTCTCTGCTGATTTAAATGTATACTTAATTGCTGCTACTTTACAGTTTACTGTACTGCTGTGAAGAGCAGCAACATCTGTATATTTCTCCAGGATTTGCTGTTGTCTTGCTTGTAAAGAGTATTTCTGCCAGGGGAAATAATGAGATATATTCCACTCCACTAACATATATATGTATTAATGCAGAGTGAAATATTTGTTTGGGCTTATTGCCTGGTTTATATTTAACAAAAGCATCTCTCTTATAGCCCAATCCTTATTTATGAGCTGGGCCCACTTCTATCTAAAATGATTCTTTACATTTTGACAACACAGTACCTACCCTTAAGACACACTGGCTACACACATTTTCAATAATGTACATGTAGACTAAGCCATGACAGCCCATTAAACATTTGCTTTCATTGTCAAAATTGCAGCGATCGAATTTCTGGTTACCCAGGGGTGATATCAGGAATTCTGCCAACTGGTGCCAGCCCCATACTTATCACACAAATACACAGAAGTTCATCTCAATATATAGTGACTGTCTATGACATCTTCTGGTACTTGCCAGAATCTACAGATTGCCAGTCTGAGCTTATGTAGAGAGTTGGTATTGTCTAAGGCAGGGTTCCCCAATAGGGATGGACGAATTTGACTCGTTTCGCCAAAAATTAGCCGCTGTCGAAATGTCACCGCCGCCATACAAGTCTATGGGCGTCATTTCCACAGCAAAACAAGGTGAAAAAATTCGGCCATCCCTAGTCCCCAACCTCTTTTTAACTGTGAGCCACATTCAAATTTAAAAAAATGTTCGAGAGCAACATAAACATGCTAAAAGTTCCTGGGGATGCAAAATATAGCTTGTGATTGGTTACGGATATCCCCCTATGTGGACTTGAAGCCTACAGGAGGTTCTGTTTCGCTGTATACATGCTTTTTATGCAATTAAAGCTTGCCCTTAAGTCAAGAATTCAAAAATAAGCACCTGCTTTGAGGCCACTGGGAACATCCAAGGGGTTGGTGAGCAACATGTTGCTCACAAGCCACTGGTTGCGGATCACAGGTCTAGGGAATGTGTCGGGGGCAGACTTTCTCGCAACTGATAATAGCAAAGAGCAGAATTTCCTGTTTAAACCAGGTAATTTGGCTCTTAAAGCACATGCACTCAGTGGAAGTACACATAACCTTTCCTGACAACAGGTATTTGCCATTCCCCTTAAGAATGGGGCAGTCATGCAAATTTTCATCGGGACCAAAGCAATGGGGATGGGCGCACAGGAAATTTATAAAACTATTGTATCGGCTGCGCAACCTGGTGTTTCTGAACCAATATAGGTGTGGTTGGGCAGCATGCCGCCCCCTAAAATCCTGCCGCCTTCGGCCTGGGCCTTGGTGGTCTTTCCACAAATCCGGGCCTGAATACTATACATGTGCCTAAGCATCTAAGCATGAATCTTTCTAGACACATAGCAGGTTCCATTACTATTTGTCCAAAAAGGTTATGTTATGGTATGGGTATGGGACCTGTAATCCAGAATGCTGGAGACCTGGGGTTTTCCAGATAAGGAATTTTTCCATAATTTGGATCTCCATACCTTAAGTGTGCTAAAAAATAATGTAAACATTGTAATAAAAAAAACAACAGGATGGTTGTGCCGCCAATAAAGATTAATATTATCTTAGAATGGATTAAGTTCAAGGTACTGTTTTATTTTTACAGAGAAAAAGGAAATCATTTTTAAAAATTAGAATTATTTGATTAAAATGGAGTCTATGGGTGATGTCCTTCCTGTAATTTGTAACCTTCTGGATAACAGGTTTCCACATACAGGTAATAGATTGAATACCTGTACTATTATATCTTGTTCAAAACTTAAGGATATAATTATATAATGACAGCATGCCTTTAATTCTCCCTGTAAAATGAAAGAGTAAGATGCCATATGTTTTGTCTCAGTAAATGCATGGCTGGACCATGTGTTCAATTAAATGGATCAACTTATGGCCGTAGAGATAGTAACCTCTTAATAACAGACATCACAAAGATAAAACAGGAAAAGCTCAGCAAGGACTTTTGTGAGACAAGAAAAAAAATGATTAAAAAGCCACAAATAATTCAAAAGCACAAAAAGAGGGGGAAAATCTCTGTCTACATGATACTAAGGGCCTGGATACAAGAGATTAGTTGTCCCATGATTAATATCTTCTAATGTGGGCAACTAATTCCCTCCAATGCTTTCCTACGAGCAATAATGTATGTTGCCAGTCAGAAAGTTGCTTCGGCTTTCTGAAGTCACTCAAAATTGCCTTGCAAGAAAACTTCTGGTGACTTCGGAGAGCTGAACCAACATATTGTATACAGTATTTTTCCCACTGGAGTGTGTCAGTGGCCTTAAAGTTGATGTATCATTTGACCATATCTTTTATGTAGGATTCATCATCTAGAGTTTGTATAGGACATATAAAATATGCTATGATTGGATTGGAGAACACATACTTGAACATACCACAGCAAAAATCAATACACCACAGAAACACTTTAATGCTTGTGAATTACAGGCATGCCAGTGATAGTGAACAATTTTTAATTTTTAGGTTTCCTATTCGACCATTCGCTAATTGAAGTACTGACTCTTTAAAAAACCTTGACTTCAACACTTCGCCACCTTAAACCTGCCGAATTGCTATGATAGCCTATGGGGACCCCTTAGAACCTATAGCCAGTATTTGGCTAAGTTTTGAGAAGTCAAAGGATTTTTTTGTAAAATTCGACTTTGAATGTCGAACTAGCCTATTCGATGGTTGAATTTCAAGTTTTTTTCACTTCGAAATTCGACCCTTGATAAATCGTCCCCTTAATGTTCTGATAGACTGAAGAAGTACACAAATTAATTACATAAATTCATATTCGAGCAATAGTGGCTGATCTCCATGTTCCAGTCTGACAAATCCGTTCCATGGGCACATTGGTTACTGCTGCTCAAGAGAAAACCACTGCCCTGGCTGGTAAAATGTACTTTTTACTCTTTTAGGCGTTAGCTTCCCTTGAAATTGATAAGCCTTAGAAGTAAGAATCACCAGCCATCTAGATATAGTGGGAGTGGAAGCTGCTGGTCCTGTTTTTTGCACTAGCTAGAACAACAAACAATCTGTCTTTCTTTCTTTATGGTTCTGACATCTTCAAATATTCAGTAACTGCTATTACTGTAACAGCATATCTGCTGATACTTGAGGTAAAGAGTGCTGGGAGAACAATTTCATGTTCCTAATGAAATAGTCCATTAAAAAAGAAACAAAACATCAGGCTTTAAAGTAATTAGTTTGTCTGAAGCAGGGGTAGGCAACCTGCGGCTCTGGAGCCTCATGCGGCTCTTCATTCTGCTTGCTGCAGCTCGGTCTTGTGGCTATAAAGATCTGCTCAGTGCCCCTGCTCAATTGATTTGAATCAGATCTGCCTGTGTGCGCTCACACACTGACCTCAGATTGCGTGTGTGTGACCGCACAAAGGCTGATTTGATTCAAATTAAGGGAGCAGGGGCACTGAGCAGATCTGCTTCTCTCAGTCTGCAAAAATACACAGGCTGACAACAGCCTATGTGTCCATAGCCTTAGCATTAAGAGAGCTAAGCCCTCCTCAACCACAAAATGAAGCCTTTGCAGTGACAATCTTCCAGTCTCACTGATGAAGGGGAACCCCCTGTATCAATAAATGTAACAAAGATGTTGTTATGTTTTGGGTAGCCGAGGATGAGTAGAATATAACAGTGCTTTATTAGCAGGCTCATGCAGCCATTACACAACAGTAACTTTTACTTTCACTTTTAATCTGTCCAGGAAGTATGCACAGTATAAGTCTGAGCACAGTGACATCTACAGGCCATTTGTATAAACACCACAGATGTCTTGCCACAACTGTTGATTTACCTTCAGGGAGTGAGAAATAAAAATCATCTTGGACCAATTTTCTGTTAAATCTGTCAAACTGACTTACAAAAACCAGGTTGAGATAGTTTCATGTACCACTGGGGATTGTCTTCTGAATAGTTGAAACCATTGGACCCTAGATCAACATGAAACACTTTGCTGAGCCCACACACTTCTCCCTCGGTTCTGATATTACAAAGAACATTTTATGTGCTTTGTACCTTGTTAGAGACACAAAACCTTCTCTAATATTGAAAATGACCCTGAACAATTAGAGATTGTATGGGTTGTAAATTCATCATGAGCCAACCATATTTGAATACCTGTCTTCCTGATTTCAGCAATGAGAAGAAGCAACATCTTGGTAAATGTTGGTGAGATTTGTGGAATGCCTAAAGGTATGGCATCTGAACTGAAAGTGTTGAATGCCTACTGCAAACCGCAGAAATTAAGTATGGCAGTCAATAAGTCAAGATTATCCAGTCCCCTTTTTGAATAATTGAAATGATAGAATGAATAGACTCCATCTGAAATTGTTTGTGTCAATAACTGGTGTCCACCCAACCAAAGATTTTTCTTACAAGAAAAAAACCCTCTTCCTTTCATTCTTTATGGACCCAGAACAAGAACCTCTTGATGCATCGATGGTTGCTATTTTCTCTTGGACATGAAAAATTTGAGAATCAATAAAGAAATGTTGGGTTGGAAGAGAATGACATTTTAGCCATTAACCTGATTCTGTCATGAAAAGAACCCACTGATCGGTAATTGATCACTTTTATTGTGCTTAGAAACTTGCTTGGCAAGTTGACAAGACTTGTTTAATTCCACAGGATAAAGAACAAGCAGAGGAATCAGCTTTTCAACCGTTTCTGCTTCGAGGGGCAGGTCATGGTATGGATATATACTAGGGATGCACCGAATCCACTTTTTGGGATTCGGTCGAATCCCAAAATCCTTTGTGAATGATTTGGCCGAATACCGAACTGAATCGAATCCTAATTTGCATATGCAAATTAGGGACGGGAAAGGAATAGGCGGGGTAAATGTTTTTTTGTGACAAAAAGTCATGCGATTTCCTTCGCACACCTAATTTATATATGCAAATTAGGAATCCTGTACCAAATCCTGGGTTCGGTGCATCCCTAATATATACCCTGAGCCACAGCCTTTTAAATACATGACAGTAATTAGGAAAACTGCCTTATTTATAGAAAAAATCATTTTAAGGAAATTGAAACATAAAAGGGGTTGATGCATTTCTTTTTAAATAAATTTCAAATTTGCGGTATGAAAGACGATAAATATTTTTTAATAATACTATTAATAATACTTTTTTTTTTAACTAGTATGGTTTTTTTATTATGGGCAAGGCAAGATTAGCACTATATTTTAGGATAACAACACCGCAATACACTTACTAAGAGAATATAAGAGTAATTTAATGAAATCAAACAATAGCCATGGGCGCGTTTGTTTCCAGTGCTAATGACTGCATAGCCTTTTGCAAAGGTTTTTGTAAGTCTTTATTTTACTTTCCATATTAACTGGGGGTACAGAAGAAGAAAAAAGGGGGGGATCAGATGTTTACATAAGTCATCAAAATTCCAACAACATTCGTCTATAAAGTGTTCAGTAGATTATAGTACATTACTGCTACTTCGCTAACTGTCAATGCTTATCCATTGAGACATAAACACCTGACTTCTAGTTTTACATATTGTCAACCATCTATCAAGTACTGAATAAAGTTACGAATGAGGAAGAAAAGAAAAAGGAGGAGCTAGGACAGAGAAGTAGAAGTGGGGTCGTGGAAGGGGGATTGAAGAAGGGAGGGCTGGGGAAGCAGGTCTAGAGTCATTTTTAGTTGACTATCTCTCTATCTGTGGTCTTGTATTTGTATCCGCACTCGCTATAGCTTGTTCTCTATTTAGTTGCTAATTAGAGTCTATATATTGGATCCACTCTGTCCAAGTTTGCCTAAATGCTTTGGTCGTCCCATTCTTGATTGCCAATAGTTCCTCCATCATCCTAGTATTTTCTATTTCTTTTATCCATTCAGTTTTATTTGGCACTTGCTGACTCTTCCAATATTTTGGAATTGTCATTCTTGCTGCTTGGAGCATATGTATAATAAGTTTATCCTTTATCACCTTTTGTTCGTTCTTGTCAAAGCTAAATAATGCCACCTCTATGCATTTTGTATGCCTCCTAGGTCTTACATCTTCAATTGTGTCAAAAATTACTTTCCAGTACTCTTTTATGTTTTCACAAGAGAACCAGATATGGCTGAATGAGCCTTCCGCCCCATCACATCTCCAGCAATTTGCTGACACATTTTGATTTGATTTTGGGGTGTTCTATACCATCTGCTTGTAGTTTGGCCTTTTGCAAAGGTTTTTGAATAGATATTCAATTGTTTATCTCTTGAAGGAAGAGTGTTTTTTGATAAATTGCCTTACAAATACATATTAATCTTAAAGCAAATATGAGTATTTAGCTGTGTCTTCTAAGCATTAATCTGAGGTTGTAGCACTGTTTTTAATGTAAGGTGAAATGTACATTATATCATAGCAACGACACATTGATTATTGTTATCATGAATTCTGACATCAAAAATTATATTTTGTTGGTGGTATAAACCATATTTTTTTTGAATATTGATTTATGTGTCTTTTTTCCCTTTTGCTTTTGTAATTACTTTAACTCCATTTTTTTTAAAAAAAAAAGAAAGCTTTGTGAATTCTCTGCTGAGACAGACATTTTATATAAGGCACTGATGATGAACCTGTACCATCATAACCAATTAGACTTTATGTTATTGGAAAGAAGGGAGTGAATATTGGAACAGGGTTTTTTGCCCTATTGGTAATATGAAGCTGCTCCTCTTATCCCCAACCACTATCGACCCCTGTTTTAGGACCTTGGTCCTCTGGGAAAATTGTCCCTATACCGAGTCCCCTCCTAAAGGTATTGTCTCATGAATGCCCCTGTTTTTTTTGGCTTATTGACCTCACAATTGTGCTGTAGTGGAGCTGCTTGAATTAACAGCAGTGTAACATAAGAACATATTTATTACATTTTTTTTATTAATTGGAACTTTGTGGATTTGTCCTTGAGTGAGTATGGCACTATATATTGTATATTGTAGTGCCTATGACTAAATGCATAAAGCTATAACTATGGGGTTTGTATTTTAAAGATGGAATAAGTATTTTTCTAATTCAAAAATTTTTAAGAGTGCAAAATAAATTGATATATTTCTACTTCAAGGGAAAGTGGTCAACAATTAGGAATGACCTAAATAATATTTTGCAGGTGACCTTAATGGGCCTCACTTGTCAGATTACTCCCATTTTTGCAATTTGTACCCATGCATGTCATAAATGACCCCTATGGACCCCTGTGCATGGCAGCAGTGTGAAGAAGAACACAGAAAAACAAAAAAGTTTTTTTGGTAACAACTTATTGTTTATTGAGTAACTGAGTTCTGTAACAGTGCAAGCCTTTTAAGATTACAAAATTACATTTCTTCATCAGGTATAATATATTCAGGACTGCATTTATTATGTAATGCTGATTGTGAATGATAGGATTGTCAGTCCAGCCCAATTAACATCTGAACAAACCACAACGGTGCTCTGGGTGTCCATACTGTACACTGGATCTCAATACCTTAAGTCTCCTAAAAATCATTTAAACATTAAATAAACAAAATAGGGTTTTTTTTGCTGTCAATATAGATAACACCATTTTGCATGTTAAATGTTAACATTCACTGTTTCCTAGAAAATTTGTAATATAAAAGAAAACTAAAAATTATAATTTTACAGTAAAGGTATGGGACCTGTTATCCAGAATGCTTGGGACCTGGGGCTTTATGGATAACAGATAACTTTCCATAATTTGGATCTTCATACCTTAAGTCTACCAGAAAATCATGTAGACATAAATAATATAAACTCAATTGGCTGGTTCTGTTTCCAATAAGGATTAATTATATCTTAGTTTGCCTCAAGTACAAGGTACTGTCTTATTATTACAGAGAAAAAGGAAATCATTTGTAAAAATGTGGATTATTTGGATAGAAGGGAGTCTATGGGACACGCCGTTCCCGAAATCCTGAGCTTTCTGTATACTGGGTTTCCAGATAACAGATCCCATACCTGTACAGGGTAGAAAAAGAAAACGTGAGATAAAATAAAGCATTTATCCACAGCTACCAAATGTAATATCTGTTGATGAAATCCATAAGGTTCCCCTTGTCTCTTACCTTGGCTCATTCTATCCCTATAAATAAATATAATTCCACTGGCACAAAGAAGATGGATCATCTATTTAAATATGAGTCCATACAATGGACCCCTCTGCTGGTAACATTTTCTGTGAATAATTTCATGGCTAGGAAAGCATCAAAATGTTTGTAACAATCTAGATTATTCAATTTTTTACCTGTCTTTCATCTTTCATATGTTTAAGGATCTGGGTGCATGTTTACTAACATTGAAGAGATTTCTGGAGATGTTGCCCATGGCAACCAATCAACAATTAGATTTAAACAGCCACCTATACGTTAGAAAACAAAATCAAAGTTCTGATTGGTTGCTATGGGCAACATCTCCAAAAATCTCTTCAATGTGAGTAAACATGCCCCCCAGGTCCTTAAACATATAAAAGAATTTCACATATTTATCTATAATATAAAGTAAACGTGCCCCCTTGTGCCATCATGTTTTACTTACCCTTTATATTTGTTTAGTCGTAACATTAAAGGAAAACTATACCCCCCAAACAATGTAGGTCTCTATAAAAAGATATTGCATAAAACAACTCATATGTAAAATCCTGCTTCATGTAAATAAACCATTAACATAACAATATACTTTTCTAGTAGTATGTGCCATTGGGTGATCATAAATAGAAAATTGCCATTTTAAAAAATAAGGGCCGCCCCCTGGGATCGTAGGATTCACTGTACTCACAAACATACCAACAAACCATACATGTTAAGTCACATGAGCCAATTAACAGACAGAGTTGTGGGCAATATTTACTTAAATATATCATTTCTGCTACCTTCCATGCAGGTATACTCTCTTGGCTAATCACATCCTATAGCCTACTGTGTAATCTCTAGCTTTGCAAAATGTCAGCAAGACTAGAGGCCGAGCACGCCAGTCTGATGTATCTGGTGATGTGGTTTAATCAGGTAATAAATTAAGTTATCCATAGCACCAATACTGCCCAAGTTTTCTCATACATTTAAGTAAGGGAAAGCTCAACTTCACCATTCCAGATACCGCAGGATTTTTATTCCCTGCTTCTGCCAGTCATCTGATTTTTCTGTTATTTCTGCCATGTGGTAACTAATTGCAAGTGGTTATAGCAATTGGCAGATCAGCTCTTGGGGTGCTTGTTATATCCTGTATATGTATATTTAAATGATAACTGGCACCGGCAGAAGGAAAGATAATGACACTTCATGACAATTTTCCTGGATTACTATCACCTGCCCCAGTGTTTGTCAAATACTGTAGGAATAAAATCGCTGCTAGAAACTCTGCCAGATACTTGCAAGGAGTCCCACTGTGCAGTAAGTTGTGAAGCCATGCTATAACCTTTCCTGCATCCAAAAAACTAGCAATTGCTCTTTCATCATTTCCCCAGAGGGCAGAACAATAGGACATAATTGAAGCTAGAAAGACTGGTTATATGCTTCTTTCAGATTTATGTAAATACAGCTAAGACACACCACCAGTTTCTTCAGAACCTGCAATGTATATTGCTCCCCCGCATTTGAACCAAATGACAGACCAAGACTGGAAAAAATGGTAATTTTATTTTTATTCCCCACAGCTAGGAAATATTGGCAACGGTGACAGTTTCAGTACAGTACACAAAGTAACTTGGCAGCTGGTCAAAATTGCAGTATTAAAGAATGTCCTATTCTCTGTCTGTGAGGCTACTTTTTATTGTAAATGTTAGTTTATATACTTATCTTCCTATTTAGCCCCTTTTTTCTTTATCTTCCACTATTTCCTTGAAACTAATGCCTGGTTGCAAGTTTAAATTTAAATCAAGCAACCAGTTAGCTGAAATTCCAAACCGGAGCGCTAACAGTTATAAAACAATAAAATAATAAAATTAGATTGCAATTGCAATTTGTCTATGTTACTATCTATGTCATAGGGGGTTATTTTTCAGAATTTGCTATACCCCGAGGCTGAAAAAAGTCAGAATCCAAAAATCCACCATCTCCAAGCTGTCGGTTCCTGTAGAAGTCAATGGCAAATTTCAATATCATTGTCCTCGCTGAATTTAGGCCAAAAATCAGTTTTTCTCATTTTGGCACCAAAAGTTAGATTTTTTGCCCGAACCGATTTTAGCGAGCTTTTTCTATGGTAAATAAGGTCCAATCAGCAATTTGGAGTTGGTCGGACTTTTTAAATAGAAATAATGAAATAAATTCAGACTGTGATAAATAGAGTCCCATTTATCCAGGGCCGGATTTACATAGTGGCCGCCCCTAGCTCCACTCCCGTTTTGTCACCCCTGTCTTCTCTCCTTTATTTCTGCAAATTTTCATCATCGGGACCGGAGCAATGGGGAAATAAAAAAAAATATTGTATCTCATGTGCATCCCCAGTGCCTTTGAACCAATGTGGGTGTGGTTGGGCAGCATGCCGTCCCCCAAAATCCTGCTGCCCTAGGCCTGGGCCTTGGTGGCCTCTCCTTAAATCCGGGCCTGCATTAATCAATGGTCAAATTTCGAATTCATGTGAATTTTTTGGTTACTAATAAATACAAATATACAGTACTCACAATTCAATTGGGAGGTTATTTAAGAAAAAAATTTGAATGTCTAAAACTCGAACGAATATTACTGACCCAAAAACTCTAATCAAATTCTAATCTAAATCACTAAACTAGAATCGAGTTTTTTCTCTGAAAAAAAACTTGAATGTCAGGAAGGCTATTAACATCTTCAAATGGGTCACTGGACCTTGCCATTGACTTCTACATGAACTTGGCAGGTTTTAGTTGGCAAATTTTAGATTGTAAAATTTGAATTGTTCCTAGGGTCCAAGCATGATTAATCTCAAATTTGAATTTAAATTTCAGTTTGGATTATTCTGAACTCAAATTTGTGAGGTTTGACCAATAATCAAACTGAAAAATTCAAATTGGCATTTCAACCTTACTAAATCTGCCCCTTAAAGTTAATTTACAGATGAATTACCCCTTTAACTAAACATGATTTATTGTGCAAAGTATTTATTAGTAGAAAACTTAGTAGATAAATGTTATTATAAATATGATATATGATAAACATAATTGGCATACTGAATGGCATAGCAATATCTGGTGAAATATATCCTTTTAAAGGTATATGATCTTTTGACCATAATGCCTGGGATTTTCCAGATTTATATCTCCACCACTTCAGTCTGTGAAAAATCATGTAAATATTAAATAAACCCAATAGACATGTTTTGCCACCAATAAGGATTAATTACATATTTGTTGGAAACAAGTACAATATTCTGTTTTATCACTACAGAGAAAATGGAAATCAGTTTAAGCATTAGAATTATTTGCTTATCATGGGAGATGGCTTTTCCGTTATTTCTAGCTTTCTGAATACATGTCGGACTGGCCCACCGGGATACCATGAAAACTCCAAGGGTGCAAGGGTGCAGTTAAACCTAGATCAGCTAGAGGTTACCAAACTGGTCCTAATCTTGACCAAACTTAAATTTTTGGGCAGTTTAAAAGGAAAAGGTTTAAGGAATGGCAAGGCAGTAGATGTGTAGAGACAGTGGCACAAGTAAAGAGTTGTATTAAGGTGCAGAGGTCTTTTAAAACTAGAAGATGGCTTTCATTTATACTTTATATACTTTACATTGGCAAAACACAGTATCAGGTTTTCTGTACTATGCCTTAGATAGAGCCAGAAGGATATACAGACCAAGTAAATCAACCACATACATATACTGGGACCCTATTACATTATAATGGCTTCTCTTAAATGTTTTCTTTTGAGCTTGAACTAATGCGGATTCAGAAATTAGCAGTTTATGCCCTTGCAAACCCCTGGTATTAGAATTTAGACGGAGAAGAAAATGTCCTTTTTTTTTTTTTGTATAAACTATTTTATTACTCAAAAGAATAACAAGAAACAAAACAGACAAAAATTACAGAAGTGATACATCAAATAGCCATGCAGAATATATGCATTATGGTATTGTAAATATGTATATAGTTTAAAATCTCTCATTGGATATGTTGCATTAGCCGCAGATCCACGAATTGTTTTACGCGTGTCCAAAATGCATGGCATCCTGTATTCCTCTTAAGATAGCTCAAGACAAAGTAGAGTTAGAAAGAATGAAGAAGGGGATAGAGTGGGGATAGGGGAAAGGGGGAAAGGAGGGGGGAGGCGGAGGTCTATCCAGTGTCTGCCATATGCCTCACAGGGCAAATTTCTTTGTGCAGGGTTTGAGCGATGTACTGTAGGAGGAGGGGAGGCGAGTTTCATCTTTCCTTTAAACATGAGTTTTCATGTGAGTTCTCCCCGGAGGGAGGCCTCTGCCCACCATTTAGTATAGCGGAAAGGTGCTAACAGTTTGAGGTGTTTTTTTCCCTCTAGTGTACTTAGATAATTGCTCCAAAGATCAAAGAAACGAAAACCTTTGGATTCTTTGTCTTGTAGTGCTAAGACCCATTGAAGCTGCATGGTATATAATAATTTACATTCCCATATTCGTGTTGGAGGGGGTTGTGAGTTAGTCCAGAATTCCAGAACAGTTTTAACTGCGGTAAGGACCATCACATCGGCTAGTCTGATGTTACTTTTGGTCAAGTTATTAGAGGGTGCTGGGTATAAACCTAATAGAATTTGCGGATTTGTCCGTGTTGAAAATGTCCTTTTTAAGAATATAACCAAGGGCATCAACATTTTAGCACAAGTGGGATTAAAATGTTTTAAAGCAAGGAGACTTTTTTATGGTGAAAAACAAGCTATGTTGTACAGTCAAAAGATTTTAAGAATGCTTAAAATGTGAAAGAAAAATGACATACTAGCTATCCAGCAGGTCTGTCCCGTTGGTCGATGGTGGAGTTAACAATAGATAATTACAGAAGAATGGGTGCGGCTATAGTGGACAATAAATCATTATAAATCCTGTGTTTCTAGGACTGTGTTTTTCTCAAAACGAAATGAAATAAAATAAAATAAAGGGCCTGTTTATCATGCTGTGCAAAATTATTAAGCTGGAAAAACTGTGAAAAATTTTTTTTTAAAGCTGTGCATTTCCTTTATGCCACCTGATTGCTGTATTTTTATTCTGTATTAATTATGGTGTCAATCAGTGCTGTACAACTCCTGTGGGACTAAGGGCTGGAATTTTTCTGGCCTACATGGTGGAGGACCTATAATGAAATGTTGAGCACTCCCATTTTTTAAACCACACCCACTTTGATCCACATTACTGTTATCACAAGAACAGAAGATTGTATCCACCTTAGTTGTGGTAGCACGCCAAAAACACACATGGTCTGTTTACTGCAGAGATATCACAAGAAAAAGTGCATTGACATTTTAAGACATACCCTTAAATCTATATCTCTCCTCCATTCCTGTGAATAGCACAGCACATCAGCATAGCGATCCCTAACAAGTATTTCCAAATGCTAACAAACCCCCAGAACAAACATCACTAGGCTCACATCCTACAGGTAGAGTAGAGCAGGCAGATTATGATACACACAGCGAGCATATGACAGGCAGAGTATGACTCACAGGGAGCATATGACAGGCAGAGTATGGTACACACAGGGAGCATAGGGCAGGCAGAGTATGACTCACAGGGAGCATCGGGCAGGTAGAGTATGGCACACACAGGGCACATAGGGCAGACAGAGTATGTCACAGACAGGGAGTATATTACAGGCAGAGTATGGCACTCACAGGGAGCATAGGGCAGGTAGAGTATGGCACACACAGGCAGACGAGAGCAGAAAGATTATTGCAGCATAGTTAAGGGCAGGGACAGAAAGAGCAGGACAGGATAGTAGAGCAGCAGACAAGGAAAAGAAATAACACCTTCAATAATCTATGCCTCTTTCCTTGGAGCAATGTAGAGGTTGTTTATTTTAACTTCAACTAAATGTTTGCTTTGCCATTTTAGCAATCCATTCATTGATCTTTCTATTCTTAGCACTACACTCCACTTGACCCAAAGCAAAGAAGCAAACCTTTCCATGCTTTGGCCAAATCACTAAGCCAATCAAACAGGTTCTTCTGAAAGTGCAGTACTGGAGATCTCCTGAAGATCTCAGTAGTAATTTTGGATTTTCACCTGGACTGATGTAGTACTTTTGGAAGTACAGGGTTTGTCAGATGAAAAAGAGAAAATAGCTGAAAATAGTTTATCTCTGTGCTTTACCAGAAGGGATTCTCTGTCTTTCTCTTGTGTAACTACCTTTGTGTGTTACATCTATATAAAATCCATTAATATTACTTACAAACAGGTACTACTGACATCACAACAAAATGTCTCTTATTTAAAAGGGCACTCAGTTGCGATCCTAGAGGGGGGCGGGCCCTGGTGCATGACGCGCAGCCGGGCCCCGCCCCCTCCATACGGCCCACATTTTCAATGGTGTGCGGGCTGCCGGGGGCCCTGAGGGTGTGCGAGCCCTGGCCCACTCGCACCCCCTGCTCCCCCGGTAGTTCCGCCACTGAGGGCACTGCTCCACTAGTTAGACTTCTTTAAAGAGATACTGACATCAGAAAATAACCTTTTTCATTATCTATCATAACACTGTCTTTGAATGCTATTTATAATTTTTTTCTTACTACCCTGTTTATCTATGAGGGGGCTGCCATATTTGTGCAGCAGGAGTCCGTTAGCATTAGAAACTCTGACAGACTGAGAAGGAACATTCAGGTTGGCAAAACTGTCCCCCCTCAGTGTTCCCACTTCTGAGTCCTAATCTCCAATACACAGTTACCACCCAAGCCCTCTTGTAAGAACTGGGCACTGTCTGGATCCTATATGCAGACTTAACTGGGCATATGCGGGCACCCCATTGACCCAGCAGTATTAACTGTAATTAGCACCATTGCAATTCTGAGCCCAATTCATCCATATAATAGCCATGTGTGCGGTCTCACCATACACACACTGAATATCGTACAAAAATTAGTTTGGTACGATAATATCGGTGCATGTATGGCCACCAAAGTCAGCAGATTTTATTAGCCCGTGTATGGCCAACTTTAGTCTTTTTACACATGGAAGACCAGAGTAATAATAGCCAACCATGGCATACTTCACAGGCCAAAAACTTCAATTTTTAAACACACTTTCTTTTTTTAATGTTACTGTTCCTTTAAGTGCAGGCTGGCTATTATATAAAACATGTAACATTGAAGCTGCCATGCTGCAATAAAGAGCCTCATTTGCTAAAGGTATTTTGTGTCCGACCCTACGCTCACAACTAGCCTTGGCTTGGGGCCGTCATACTGCACAAGGGCTGGAATTTATTAAAATGATACAAAAAGTTTACAAAGCCCTCAGGCAAAGCTGTGAGCATTAATAACCAGTTGGAATCATGTCTGCCCTGTGAGCCTCATCTAAAAGAGGGAAAGAATATACCGGTTCTACACAGGAGCTGAGATAAACCATGCGAAAGTACAGGTCAGCCTACACTAATCTCTATGCAATTAATGAGTCACTGAGCGAGAACTTTTTATCAGTTTGCTTTATAGTCTGAAACTGTGCACTACGGATCAGGTAAAGGGCAGTGCCTGTATTACTGAACAAAAGCAATACCTGAGCCACTGTACAAATCTGAATACTGTTCCAGAAGAACCGTGGTAATTAAATGTGCTTGCACGCAATGCTCTGCTGAAACAACTCACACTACGGCAGCACATTAAAGGGGACCTGTCACCCAAAAAAAATATTCAAAATCCAATTTTATCACATTAGTCAAGCAAAATGAACTTTAATTACACTAAATACATTATTTGAATCTTGTTTCCTTCAGTCTGGGAATTCAAAATTCTGTTAGAATAAAGGCTACACAAGACATCCCTGCATATACCATGTGTAAGTGTCCAAAAAAAGAATGTTGCCCCTTTTAGAAAATAAGACTTGACAGTTGCACTGGCAATTGACAGAAGTGTTGAATACAGTTTTGAACGATCAACATGAGCATAATATTCATGTGACAAATTGAAACCAGAGGTGAGTGCATCTTATATTTCAACCATATGAATAAACTGATGAGTAAAACAGATTATTACCCAATATATCGCTGTAGATAGGAGAACAATGCAACATAACACTATGGAACAGACAAATGTCCAGACTCCACCATTATCTACATGGATAGCAGAAGGCCTTGGATCAGAACTTACAAAGAAATTGTCCCCTTTTGACATGAACTCATTCAGTTTGGCTTATGTAGAAAAGGTGCATAAACACAGAATTTCTAAAAATGAATGTAAATGTATTTTTTTTTTTTTTTTTTTTACAAAAAATGATATTTTAACTATTATAGCATGTAATCTGACCCCTCCCTTACCTTGTTCTATTGTGAGGTGATGAATTCTGGGACTTGAAGTCCCTCTGCTTTCCACAGTGGGTGGTGCATAGAATCTGTGAAAAACAGGTAGAATTCAAGTCCCACAGTTCCTCACTTCCCATTGATAAAAGATGGTGAAGGGGGTCGCATTATACTGTGAATTTAAAAGGTTGCAGAATTCATCCTAAATACTGAGATTTCTTTCCTGTATGCCTGTGTAAGAAAAATACATTTATAGAAGTGTTTGTGCAACACTTCTGCTTAAACAAACAAATGAGCTCAAGTAAACAACGTGAGCATATTTTCCCTTTACAAATACATATTTTAGGTCTCCTTTTTAGCCAATATATCACTCCCCCATTATAAATTCTTCTTGTGTTTCCACTGAAAGACTAATAAGGTGAACCCTGAACCAGTGATATGAGAAAGTACTGAATGTTCTGAATGTATACAATAAAAACATAACATAGTCTGATTTTGCTATGTGATTTTTTTTTTTTTTAAACAGAATTTATTTGTACATATTCAGTAGTAACCCTGCAAGCCGATCTATATTCTAGTAGCAGGTGTTCAAAATGAGGCAATTTTCGGAACTGCATACCACTTATTGCACTGGGCATGTGTATGGGCATGACATGACACCAACTGTTCTTTTTTTTTTATCAGTAACCGATGAGAAGGTGATCCTACAGTCCGCTGAACAATAGAAACAGTACCACCTGTCTGAACCACAAAATAAAACAGGAAGAACGCATTGGCCAAAATATTCCATGCAAGTCTCTATGAAACGGAGTGGTGGTATCGGGGGACTCCATCATGAAAATGTATTGTCCTTTTAAGATCACCCTTAGTTCCAGAGCGTGACATTACTAGTATCTTGGGGCTTAAGCTGATGCCTTATTCCAGATTAGTTCTCTGCCTCAACGCAGGTGTAAAGTGAGAACCAAGGTCACCACTGCTCCAGCCAACAAGATGAAAGGAACCCAGGTCTTCAGAAATGCACCAAAACTAAAGAAAGATAAATGAGAAAAAAATGTTAATAATTACATACATCCACTAAAACAGACTACAACAGCGAAATTTGCTTATATACAGGGTACGCACATTGGCACATTAATTTACCTGACATATCTGCTGTATACAAGGCACAGAATACACAGCTTTACCATGTTCCAGGAGGTGTTGTTGTATTTCATTAGATTCAGAGCCATAGCAACGTGTGAGTGACAGTTATCACAACACAAGTTGTGCTGCATGGAGAGAAAAAAAAGCACAATAAAGGAAGCAGAGATGTAACATCTTGAAGGCAAAATTAACAAAGGGAGTAATGGAAATGTAGCTTCTCTTGGCACAAGCTGCATGTGTGAGGCATTGATTGTATTGTACTGTCTCCACTAATTTATGTGTGAAATCAAACTGTATGGTAACACGGTAGTCAAGTTTGAAAAGGCAAGTTTCTGTCAAAGTCAAGTCTCTACATTTACATCCAATTTGCATCAGAGTGGGGGAAAAAACAGTCGCAGAGTCACTTAATCAAGTATCTACAACGGGTGTTAATTTTGATAGTTGTGGTAAAACATACGCATAATGTAATAAAAACAATATATATCTTACAGATGCAGCCAATTAAAAAATGTCAGTCTTTTAGATTATTTCTTGCCGACCCCTTCACAGTCTCTCAACTGTATATAAATCCAAAATCAAGCATATATATACTCCCAGAAGCTACGCCTCTGAGGAAGCTGACAACACACAGTGAAACGCGTTAGGCACAGTTTGGGGGACACAACAACCCAGAAGCAAGACACCACAAGGGAGTCTGGAGTGAGCTGACAGGACCACCCCTGGGAACCCCACATAAACTTTTTATTGGACTCAATGCGCAAAACCCGCCAGGGTAAATGTGAGTGTAAATTTTTAATTGATTTTAATTAGTTTTTAAATAAAAACCAGTATTACACTATCACTGGTTTTATTTCTGGCTTGGGACCTGGAAGGAGCGGTGAACCTTGAAGGAGGGACCAGAAAGGGCTTCTCGTTAAATGCACAACACCACAGCAGTGGTTTGTAAGTAGGCATTTTACATAGAAGGTGGAGGTGCTCCACCTCTGGAATATACTTTACTTCACAGGAAAGGCATTATCTTTTCTTCACTTCTATCGCCAACTTATACCCCCATTAACAGTCACCTGAAGGAGAAGGGGAGAATACACCTATTTAACATCCAGTGTATGCACGGGGTGATATCTCATATTATATACGCATAATGTAGTAGCCCGAAGTTCCTCGCAAGGCAATTTCAGGCTAATACGTGATTCATACGTTTTACCACCAGTAATTTACATAAATACCAGTAGGAATGTAAATTCGGTCGTTTCGCTTCACGCACTGGAGGCGATTAAACATCACATCTGCCTGAGGCAATTCGCTTACATCTTAATACAGATGTCAAGGACAAGTTAGACTGCAGATTTATTTTTTAATAATTGTGCAATATTTAGGCTTACACCATAGACCCATATAGTGTGGGACTGGTGCTTAGGTGGTTAATGGGGGGTAGTCTGAAAGTCAAAGAGTGGGAAACATAAAAGGAAGGCTTCTGGTATATTTGCTATATTCTCAATACAATTCAAACTATAGTGTTTCTTGTATGTCAGTTACAGATCTGTACCCCTTTCAAGCTACTGTATACATACAGGATTTTCTGATGTTATAACATAAATCAATGCTCACCATGCGATGCTTATACTCCTCAGATGCTTCATGAACAGCTGTGTCCCATGGATTTGAACCCCCCGCACAAATGAGACTGGGATCCAGTTGCCAGTACCTAAATGGAAAAGTGAGAGTAGAGTGGTAGGAATAGAGAAGAGGAGTAGATTAGAAGAGAGAAGGATATAATACTCACTTTACTGGTTTTCCAAAGGCCATACAGTCCTCCTATAAACAGAAAGGATTTTTAGTGTTATACAGACATTTATTTCTGCACAATCAAACCACTGTATTTAAAGCAATATAAAAACACATACACAACACAAAAAAAAGGTTTTTATTTAACATTTTCTTAACACAACAGCACATACTGTACATAAACTTGCATTGCTATGACCATACAAATAAGATTACATGTTTTTCGGGTAATCGTGAGTTATACACAGCAGTAATATTTAGTAGGACATACACCATTAGTCAATGGGAGAAAACTTAAAGGGGAAACTAGTGTTAGTGGAAGGTTGGCTTTAGGGAGCTACTACTGGGTTGACATCCAGCCAGGGGTCCCAAACCTTCTTAAACTTTTGGGGGCACCGTCTGGCTAGGTAGGTTAGTTTGATAACTGGCAGCATACTATTTATTGGCTGGACCCATTGCTGAACCTGTGGAGAAAGGGGGCTCATCCATTTCATTGCCATTTTGGCATAGAAGTATAGCATCTTTAGTAGGGTTCGGGTCTTCAGTGGGACCGTGTCCTCTATTACTCCCAGCAAGCATACCTCCGGCGCAAGAACCCCGAGTCTGGAGAGTTACATTTGGGGCATGATGCGGTAGGGTTCCTACATATTACCTTTAGCCTTAGCGGCGTGATATTTGTCCTGTGAATTATTCTGTACTGCACCATCTTATCTTTGGTGGATAATAGGTAGTTAGCATCTCATCACTTGGGGCATGTCCATGGTCCATTTGTTTATTGTCCCATCAAAGGGTTTCCCCAGGCTAGGAATCAGGGATTTGTATATTACAGAAATTAGCTTGCTTGGGTCTAGGTCCCATAATCTACTTTCGTAGGATGGGGTCATTGTGTTAGGTGCCAGGCAACCAAACTGGGAGGTAAATGCATGGCGTATTTCTAGATACCTGAATATTTGTATATTGGGTTGATTTAAGCACACTCTTAGTTGGGCCAGGGTGGGAAAGGTGCCTTCCAATAGTAGGCCGTTCAAATGGTGGACTCCCACTTTGGGCCAGTAATGAAAATCAGGTATTTGCATAAAATTTGGAAAATTAGAATTTCTCCAAAGTGGTGCATTTGGCGAAGGTTGGGGGTTTGATTTGGATATTGTTCTAATAGTAAGCGCCAATATTTTCTGTGGAGTCGACAATACAGGTGGCAGTTCAGGGATGTCTCTGGCTTTCCTATAGGGCATGTTCCTTAACGCTTCTAGGGAGCCCGTCATAGTGGCATGCAGTGCTGTAGTGGAATCTCAGGGTCCGGCGTGAGCCAATTGTGTATGTACACAGTAATAGTATTTTAGGTGTGGGAATGCTAAACTGCCACAGTCGTGAGGGGCCATAAGTGTCTGTCTGCTAACCCTGGGAGCTTTGTGGGCCCATATAAAGTGAAATAGTGTATAATCTATACGCTTAAATAGTTGTGGGGGAAGCCAGGTCCGGGCATGTTGCATAATATATATAAATTTAGGCAGAGATATCATTTTGAACGGGTTTATTCTGCCCCAAACAGTGAGTGGAAGTTTCTCCCATTGACTTGCTCTGGTCTTAAAAGTTAACAACACTGGTTCAACATTTTCATATATACATTCATTCGCTTTACAAGTTATAACTGTTCCTAAGTATATGAACTTTGTGACCAATTTTAGTCCTTGTAGGTCACCTACAGGCCAAGGCGTCTCAAGGGAAAATAGAATGGATTTCTCTTTGTTTATTGTGAGCCCGCTGAACCTGCCCAGCTGAACTGCTAGGTGTAATGCACTATGAAGGGAGCCGTTGGAGTCTGCTAGGAATAAGAGCACGTCATCAGCATATAAGGCAATTTTTTCCTCCACCCTTCCCGTTTTAAGCCCTATCACCCTGGGGGATTGCCAGATCAGTACGGCCACTAGATTTACTGTGAAATGAGGTGAATAAAATGACTATCTCTGTACCCTCTACTTCTAATACAACATTTTTTCAAAGCAAAACCAATGTGGTTTATATATCCTTTTTAAATAACCAATAAGTCAGTTTGTCAGAGGGCCTGAGGGCTCAATAATACTGATTTTGGTGAAAAAAAGAACATGTGTAGTTTTGAAGTGTGGACACCTACATATATGCCCGACGCCACAGAATTCTCTAACTTTAGATTTATATTTTAGATATACATCTGGAAGGTAGCTTTGCTATTCTAATAATGGCAGGTGGTGAAACTCTGAAACAGGTGTCACTGTCAGGCTAACAGTAAATCAGGGCCAAGACATACGGCTACTGTACAGATAGCCTGCACATCACTACTACTAGAGCAGATAGTTGAAATGCTATTACATTTACTACTACAGGTATAGGATCTGTTATTAGGAAACCAGTCATCCAGAAAGTTTAGAATTATGGAAAGGACATCTCTCATAGACTCCCATTTTATCCAAATAATCCAATTTTTTTCTATGTAATAATAAAACAGTAGCTTGTACTTGATCACAACTAAAATATAATTAATCCTAATTGGAAGCAAAACCAGTCTATTGGGTTTATTTAAAGTTCACATGATTTTCTAGTAGACTTAAGGTATGAAGATCCAAATTATGGAAAGATCAGGAATACCCCAGGTCCCAAGCATTCTGGACAACAGGTCCCATACCTGTACCTTTAAACAACTGAACATTTATAATGAATGTATACAGAAAAGTTTATTTTATTAAGCAAAATGTTATCTTTGGGTTGATATCCACTTTAATCCCTATTATGTACTTTGAGAAGAGGTTTAAGGGACAATGTTTTCCCGTACAGAATCTGGACAGTTTATTGTAGTAACAGTACCTACTGGGACATACAGTCCAAATATATCTAACTTCTTTTAGTTTCCCTATAGTTTTATTTTCACTGGATGAAGGGGCATGTCCCCGAAACGTTTGCTGGGATCTCACAAATACAAGAAGCTTTTTTCAAAAATTTTTTGCAGAAGCAGTATGTGGAGTGTGCCTATGTTCTATTTGGTTTTTTGTTTTATTTTCAAGGCTGTTTACAGGCTGAACACTAATCATCAATGATGTTTTTCTTAATCTACAAAATGTGACATTTAATTTAGTTATTCACTAATAAAGGTCAATAGTATGGCATCTATCTCATTGTTTTTCACCCATATCAACTAAAGGCTTTCACAACACAGGGATTCAATATTTAAGCAAACAGTATACTGCAGTTTGTTTTACTTTAGGTTTTTTGAAACATTACATTTAAATCTAGTTTTGAGTAAAATGTAAAGCCAGGTGACTACATAGTTTTGGAGACATATTTTTATGTGTGTGATTTATGGGAGATTTCCTTCTGGTGCCTGTTTATACTTAATCATAATGTATACATCACTCACAGACACATAGTATGGTCCAGCGAAGTCTCGGATCACACCCGATGATGTACAAATCCCCATGTGGCCAATGAATGGAAATAACCATCTAGGAGAAAGTAAAGTGAAAGTGAAGTGAAAGTTAGAGGAAAAACAATTGCTCTTAAGAAAAGAAGCTGGAAGAAAAGTTCTTAAACACAGTTTACAATTAAAATAAATCCAAAGAACTAGGAATCCCCTGGGAAAACAAGGAAAGGGCAGAAAAGAAATGTTGAACCCATATTAAAGAAAGTGGGAGTTAAAAGCAGAGAACCTATGAAAAAGAGAAGATGGGAAAAGATTAAAAATCTTCTGGAAGACAAGATTAGAAGAGAGATTGGAAACTGGTTTGGGGAACAGAAGAAAGGTAAGTAGGAGGGACAAATGATAACCGGAAGTAAAGGGGAAAATGTAATGTAAAAAGAGGAGGAATACAGAAAAAAGTTAAAGAAGAAAAAGTGAAGTAAGAAGAAAAGCAAATAGGAGCACAGTAATGAAGGCTGAAAAAATGTAAAAAATAATGAAACAAGGGATGACAACAAAAAAAAGATACAGAACTAGAAATTTGTTTAGGAGAAAAGACTAAACCAGAACAAAAGTGAGATGGGAGCCCAAAATTAAGGATTTCTTTTCTTTTATTGCAGCACAGCTCATTTTTTGGCATCAATATTTACTGCTGGCTACATTATACTTTGTCAGGTCCTTCAATAGGAGTTTCCATACATCAGACACTGAACACCCTGTGGTGCTAAAAGACTTGGATTCCCAGTGATTCTATATGGCCAGGATGTCTTTGATTTTGAACTGGCAGTTCAAAACTATTGGTATGGTCAACTGATCTGATAAACAATTACCAATATGTATATTTATCAATCTTCAGGATTTTGTATCCAAACCTGCCAAAATAGCAACTGTTTTCGGATGCTGAATGCCATAGAAAGCTGTGGAAAATGTTAACATTTTGTTAAAAGCTATATTTTAGTTACATTTGAGCAATACTGTTCAAACTCACAAATATCAGTAAATTAGAATCAATCCATAACAAATCGATTTGTGTTGCTTGAGCTCTGCAGAAATGAATGGGTTATAGACCAGATCAGAATCAGTTAAAGGGGTTGTTCACCTTCAAACACTTCAATTCACCAACATGAAAAACATTTTTCACTTACTTTGTATTTTGTGTTTGTCACTGTTTTTCTTAAAGTTAAATTTTCTACCTTCTTATGTCTTGGGTGAAGGGTGTACCACCAATTCTGCTAACTGTTCTAAATGATACATGAGTTGATATATTTCTTGTATCATCTTGCTGAGCAGAACCCCTGAGTTTCATTAAAGGCAGCAGTTAGAATATGATACAATAGTTGCTAATATCCCTTAGTTGCTGCTGAGAAATGTATCAACTAATTGTAGCAATCTGCAACTGTGCAGAATCTGCATGTGAATCACTGAGCTGCCAGACTGAAACACCAGAGGCAGAACTAGTGACGTACGGACCGGCCCAAAACGCGCTGGTTGGGGGGGTTCGGGCAGCCTCCTGCACAAAATCTTCAGGCCGCGGGCAAGTCCAGGTTGAGCTCTTTTCCTGCTCTCCCTGCCGGTGACCTAGCACTGCCAGCTTCCGGGACCTAAATTTATAGACACACACCCGTTGCGTGCGGGTCTATAAATATAGGGGGAACAGCGGGCCAGGTGCTGGTTGGGAGGTGGCGGGTTAAAGTCAGGTGCAGGTCGAGAATTTCTCTGCCCGCACGCCACTATCAGGAATACTATGTTTTAAACGTAAATTTTGGAAAAACTGTCAAAAATTCAAAATGGAAAGTAAATGAAAAAAATGCTTTTCTGTGAAAACACCTGAACTGAAAAAAGTGTTTTGAAGGTGAACAAACCCTTTAAAAGTGAATTTTGATATATATAATATTTCATTGTCCAAATAAAGGCTACGTTTTGAAAGAGCAGTCTGATAACCCATGTATACTATCTGGGCATTAGTGTTTTTTTTAGATTGTCACCTAAAATGCTTAAAGGAGACACATAGTATAAATGATGTTGTAGGCAATTATAAGTAATATATGGTGTTGCTTTTACAGGGTGCTAAAAAATAATATTATCTTTAGAAATAGCCCCTTTATTGGAGCTCCCTATAGATCTGGTCTCTGTTTTAAATGAGGGGTGGGTATGTCCTAACAGTCCTTGCCAGAAGCACAGTAGGAGGGGACAGCCAATCACAGCCCTGCAGTCACAAAAGCAAAGACAAGCTTCAGTTTCCTATTAGGTCCTGCTAGCTACTGATTGGTTTCTATGCTACAGCCGGCTCACCTGCACAGCCTGGGAATTTAGGGAGCAGGAAGTGAAAGAGAAGGGAGGGATTATTAGGGTTTTTGCAGAGATTTTCAATAAATCAGCCTGAAACACTATTTTTTAAAGCACAGTTATTATATATGACTATAAAGCACTGGTACACTCTTATTTTTTACTTATTTGTTTCTGCAACAAGAAGCCTTGCATGCAATGTCACACTGTATTTATACTAGCTTGTCATTAAGCAATATCCACCATTAAGACTTCCCACTGCCTGAAATTGTAATTAAATACTATAGAGCCCATAAGAGCACATTACAGACGGAGTGTATTTGTTTTTAGAATTATATTGCCGATACACATTTTCACAAAGCTATACCCAGTTATGTCTGCAAAGACAAATGCACAGGGGAATAAATAAGTCCCTACACTTCCTTACGTCAAAACTGGTATTGGGGTCCACACTATACAATGCGGATAACGACTACGCTCCGGGTCCGGCTTCATCTTCTCCTCCAGCACTTCCGCCATCACGGGTAGCAGCAGCGCTACTTCCGCCATCACTAGTTATTCTTTTGCTTCAGACTAAATTTCCCAATCTTACCTCATTTCCGTCATTACTCTTCCGCCAATAACTTGTATATCATTGCGTCACACCTGCCCATTCATTTTGTCTTACATCTACGTGATTTTTTTTTTTAGAATTGAGTTTGAAATGTAGTGCGTGTATTTTGGTATCATTTGATGCTCTGCTGCTGCGCCTGTTTTGTATATTAAAAAAAAAATGCTGCAAAAAGCTTTAAATGTATTCGCCAGACCAGAGGGCTAATTGTTTTCGGCCAGGAGTAGTGTTGTGCTAACCTTGGTCTCTCCACGTTGAACTATTTTAGCTTTTTGTTCAGCATCTTAAGTTGGATTTTCAGCAGCTATCTGGTTACTAAGGTTCAATTGCACTAGTAACCAGGCAATGGTTTGAATAATAGATCGGAAGGTAAATAAGAAAGGGCCTAAATAGGAGAATAAAAAGTAATTCAATTGTAGCCTAAGGGCAGAGACACGTGCTGATTCGGGGGGGATTTTTAGTCACCGGCCACAAATCAATTCTTCTTCAGGCGACTAATCCCCCGAACTGCCTCCTGCAGGCTAGAATGTAAATCACTGGCGGGATGGCACTCAGAGCACCTCGTTTTCCCCAACGAGGTTCACCCCAAAGTTGCCTCAAGAGGAAATTTCGGACGATTTCGGAAAAACGAAGCACTCCTAGTGCTATCCAGCCGGCAATTTACATTCTAGCCGCCAGGAACGCATTCCGGGGAACTTAGTCACCTGGAGAAGAGGCGATTTGTCGCTGGGCGACTAATCTCCCCGAATCTCCATGTGTGTTTCTGCCTTTAAGGTAACAACCATTTCCATATAAAATATGTAAAGCGATTTGAAACCTTCCAGACAATGGTTTCCAGTATGCATTGCAAATGTATGCTACAACAGCTGATTTAAAACTAAAGCTGGCCATAGACGCAAAGATCTGATCGTATGAATCGAGGATTCGTACGATTTTGGGACCGTGTGTGGAGAGTCCCGTCATTTTTCGCCCGGCGGAGATTGGTCATGTGGTCGATCAGACAGGTTAAAAAATTTCTGTCGATAATATCTCTGCATGTATTGCTGATCGTACAATTTTCAGAGGGAGACTGTCACTAGCTTTTGTTGGACATAACTTTCATACAATTGCTGTCAGGGGCAGAACATCGGCTGATCTGTTCTTTTCTACTTTATTTGATCGGAATGGTTAGTGGCAGGTCGGGAGATGGGAAAGTCTGATCGTACAATGATTTGTACGACCGGATCTTTGCGTCTATGACCAGCTTTACCCTACTTCCTATAAACCATGCAAAAGTTTTTAGCTGTGGAATTTCAGTCTTGAATTCTCCATGTAGTTCTCTGCTGTGAACATTAAGATGACCAACCTCTAGAATATGCAATTTGTTTCAAATTCCATTCTTTCCCAATTGTGAATGTTAGGACACTGTAGGCAGTGTCGGACTGGCCCACCAGGATACCAGTAAAAGTCCCGGTGGGCCCAGGTGCCAGTGGGCCCTTAGGCTGCTAAACTTTTGGCATATTTCATGGCCATTCCCTATTTTTATGAGAACAAAGAGGCTAAATAGTTGTAAGAATAGAGTATAGTATGTAAAGAAAAGAGACTAGGAGAATAGAGGTTGAACGAGGAGAGGAAGAAAGGAGATGTAGAGTGGGCCCCTGGTGTCCCAGTCCGACACTGACTGTAGGAACAAGTCTTACTGGTGCCTCTACAGCAGGGGTGTCCAAACTGCGGCCCGAGGGCCACATGCGGCCCAGGATGCATATGAATGTGGCCCAGCTTGGTTCCCGAGGGAACGTCATGTTGCATAGGATATAGGAGATGGGGGGACTCTGCCCATTGCCCAGTTAGTAATATAATAATAAGTCTATTTAATATCCAGGTGTCCCATATTCCAGTGTATAGCTCTATCTGGTCATCCAACTGGCATTGTAGTTCTTTTCTGTGTGTTTCCTTTACTTTTACAAATCAAACGTGTTTGTGTATTTCATGTGTGGCCCCAGACAATTTTTCTTTTTGCAATGTGGCCCTGTGAGACAAAAGTTTGGACACCCCTGCTCTACAGTAAAGGTTAAAATGTGAAATTAGGGATGGTTTTCAGAGGGGGTAGTAGAGGAGGTATTAGTAAAGCGTATACCCAGAATGTCCCCGACGAGTCCCTCTCTCTTTTTTTTATTTTTTTTGAGTCCCACCACTTAAAGAATGCCTATTCTTCGGCCTAGGAAAGAAACAGTTACATGATATACAGTTATGTTCAGAATAATAGCAGCCCAACATCACTAACCTGATCAATAACTACATAACTACATGGCAAATAATTTACTAGTAGGTGAGTAATAGAAAACCCAACAGTCATGACATGCTTGTTGCTGATTCTGCATAACTGAATCATTATTTGAGGTTGTTTCAAAATAATAGCAGTGTTCAAAATAATATTAGCTTGTTCCAAATAATTTCAGTGTGGAGTTCAATTAGTGAGGTCATTCATTCTGTGAAAAAACAGGTGTCAGTTACTGCCCTTATTTAAGAAAGGAAGGCAGCAAATGTTGGTTATAGTGCATTCTCTCTGAAAATCTGAGGGTCATTCCAGACCTTATTCAGATGAACAGCGTACTTTGATTAAAAAGTTGATTGGAAAGGGGAAAACATATAAAGAAGACTGCTCAGCTAAAGTGTAATTAAATGTTTTAAAATGGCAACCAAAACCTGAAATATGTGAAAGAGAAAGAAAAAGTACCATTCAAATGGATAGAAGAATAGCCAAAATGGCAAAGACTTGGCTGATGATCAGCTTTAAGAAGATTAAAGAAGGTAAAGTTACCTGTGAGTACTGTTACAATTAGAAGATGCCTATGTGAAGCCAAGCTATCAGCAATAAGCCCTCGCAAAGTCCCATTGTGGAAAAAATAACGTGCTGAAGAAGTTATAATTTACCACACTGACTGGCCTAAAGAGAAATGGCCCAACATTTTGTGGACTGATGAAAGAAAGATTGTTCTTTTTGGGTCTAGGGGATACAGTTTATCAGACAACCCCCAAACACTGAATTCAAGTCACAGTACACTGTGAAGACAGTGAGGCATGGTGGCACAAGCATCATGATATGGGGATGTTTCTCATACTGTGGTGTTGGGCCTATTTATCTCATACCAGGTATCATTGATCAGTTTCAAAATACTTGAATATGTCATGTTGCATTATGCCAAAGAGGAAATGCCCTTGAAATTGGGGGTTTCAACAAGACAATGACCCCAAACACACCAGTAAATGAGCAATATCTTGGTTCCAGACCAACAAGATTGACGTTATAGAGTGGCCAGTCCAATCCCTGGAACTTAATCCAATAGAAAACTTGTGCGGTCACATCAAAAATGCTGTTTCTGAGGCAAAACCAAGAAATGCAGAAGAATTGTGGAATGTAACAGGTGCCAGAAGTTGGTCGACTCCATGTAACACAGATGTGCAGCAGGTCTCAGAAACACTGGTTATACAACTAAATATTAGTTCAGGGATTCAAAGGAAAGCAAAATCTGGAAACAATGAATGTTTTTAAAGGGGTTGTTCACTTACAAACACTTTTTTCAGTTCAATTGGTTTTGGATTGTTCACCAGAAATAAATACTTTTTCCAATTATTTTCTATATGTGACCGTTTTTCTAATATTGAAGTGTAATGTTTCGGTTTTTACCTTCTAAAGCAGCTGGGGGGGGGGGGGGTCGCAGACTCTAACTCTCTTAATTTGATACATTTGTTATCTTTAGCTCTGCTGAACAGAATCCATAAGGTTCATTAAAGGCAGCTGTTAGAATTGATACAAAAGTTGCTAATATCCCACACATACTGCTGAGAAATGTATCAACTAAATAAAGCAAATTGTAACAGTTCAAACGCTCCTGGGTCACTGAGCTGCCAGACTGAGAGAGGAACAAACTTTAAAGCAGACATATAGGATAAATGAAAAAACCCTAATTTTGTAGGCAATTATAAGTCATATATGGTGTTGCTTTTACATGGTGCTAAAAATCAATATCATCTTTATTGGAGCTCCCTATAGATGTTCTCTGGTCTCTATTTTAAATGAGGGGTGGGCGTGTCTTAACAGTCCCTGCCAAAAGAACATTAGGAGGGGGACAGCCAATCACAGCCCCCCAGTCACACAAGCACAGACAGGCTTCAGTTCCCTATCAGGTTCTGCTAGCTACTGATTGGTTCCTGTCCTACAGGACAGTGAGCTGAGTGCCGCCGGCTCCCCTGCACAGACTGGGAATTCAGGGAGCAGGAAGTGGAAGAGAAGGGCATTTTTTAGGGTTTTTGCAGAAATATTCAATAATTCAGCCTGAAACACTACTTTTTTTAAGCACAATTCTTCTATATCTAAATATAATCTAAATATATAGAAATATAACGCACTGGTACGTTCTTATTTTTTACATATAATGTCTCCTTTAAACTTAAATTTTGGGGACCGTAAAAAATAAAAGATGGAAAGCAATTAAAAAAAAAAAAACTTTGCTTATGGTGAACAATATGAAACCAAATGAAAAAAGTGTTTGGAAATTAAACAACCCCTTTAAGTTTGTAAAGAAGAATGCAGACACTATTTTTTTTTTGTGGAACAGTCTTATATTCCCTTTTCTTCATTTTCTGTAAAGGAATAACACAAATTTGATAAATCTTTCTTCATATTTTGATTTGGATTAGAATGTGCAGTGTTCCCAATGCATTTGCTTGTATGGAAATAAAAGCTTTTATAAGGATTTTGAGCTTTATTCACTTTTTTTTAAACACACTGCTAATATTCTGAACACATAATTGCTTAGTGAGAATAGAATAGCCCTTACAAGTTAGATAAAGTTGTCCTGTCAATGTAGCAAATATTTTTTTCCTGACTGGCACCATTTGTCTGCTGAACCACCAATTTATCAGTGTATTTTACACAATGTACCATATCCCTTAAGCCAAAGCTCCACGTGCTGGGGGGAACCCCAAACTTTTGAACGCGTAAGCAACATTCAGAGGTAAAAGTAGTTGGGGAGCAACACTTGCATGAAAAATGTTCTTGGGTATGCCAAATAAGTCCTGCGATTGGCCATTTGGTAGCCTCTATGTGGATTGTCAACCTACATTGAGGCTCTGTTTAGCAGTGCACAAAAATTCAAAAATAAGCACCTGCTTTCAGGCCACTGAGAGCAACAACCAAGGGGTTAGAAAGCAGCATGCATGGCTGGGGATCACTGCACTAGAGTATACACAACACACTTTTTCATTTTAAAAATATGTCCATGAAATTTATTTTTGCAAACACTACCAAAATTTGATGAATTGTTGCCTTAGGTCAGTGCCATATGGGGCATTTTATTTGCCACTGTGATCCAGTGAAAAACAGCAGTGGTTGAATCGGCCCTCTTTGCCGGTTACGATTCCTGCAATTAGTTTATTGGTAATTGGTTTGGTGTAAACAAACACTCCTAGTTTAACTCCATATTTGTCTTAATACCACCTTTTTAAAATTTTCACCTAGTTGATTGTGAACACCAGCTGATGCAGTTCAGTTCTATAGACATTGGCTACTTGTTTAACTGATCTTCTAGTACAAAAGTTTCCAATCGATAGTACCCTTGAGAGAGCCCAAAGGACTTGATTGGACATGCCCATGTTTAAGTGAATGCACTGAATGCCTATTTGCTGCTCTAGCTAGTACTAGTCCTTAAGGATAATTATTGAATGATTTAAGATGAACACTTATTTGTGGATATTATTGTAACTATAGGTGAATGGCAGTTCACCTATGGTAGTTTCATATTTCTCTATCTTTGTTGTAAGGCAAAGGGGTCCTTTACCAGAGGACATACACAGTATCACCATCATACTCATCCCTAAGTCAAACACAAAATAAAGAAAAAAACATTACCATTCTTTTAACTTCTGCTCAGGAATAAAGACACTTTTATTCACATAGATATACATCCATACAAACTGGGGGGAAAAACTGCTCAGACCTACAACCCAAACTGAAAAAAAAGATAAAGGATAGGTGGTAAATAGTGGGTTGCAACAAATATATTAATTTAGAGTTATGATGGACCTTATCAATTAAGTATGGAATTCTGTATTATATTTTGAAAGAGCACAGCACACCATGCTCTCTAATTGCTGTTCTTCAGCTGGAATTACTGACCTGATTTAGAACATATCTAGACAAGCATATGTGTTATCTTTGCTAACCTAGTGATTCTAGGTAAATAAAATATCAACTACAGTCTACATTTTATGATGCTGAAGTCATCAAATAAACTCACCTGAAGCATTCAGAAAAGCATACAACCAAATCAAGAGCATCCACACCTGTTGCAAACTCTTACAAAGGATATCTGAAGCTTACTTAGAACCCGCAGTTTACCTTTGCACAAAGCAAATCATCATACTTAAAAATAACTATTATTTGTACTTAAATTTAGGACCCTCATTAGGACCATTATGCAGCTTAAATTCAACACTTCCACATGGTGTTGAAAGCATAACTTATGTCTCCAGACAGCAGAGCTTGTAGGTCTGGATTTGGCATAGAATTAATGTATCTACATCCACTCCAGTTCGATGCTGAACTAACTTCAGAATTTGAAGATGTGTGCATTTCATATATTCAGGAATTTAGGGAGGCGGGAAAATCCTACAGTCATGTTACATATACTGTGTATACTGAAGCAAGTTTGGTGTCCCTTCTTATCCTAATGCACAGAGGATTGCAAACTGAGCCATGTGATAACAGGTCCACACATGTACTGAGAGCAGGATGGTTGGTTATTACCACCTCCCAATAATGCAACTTTTTATACCAGACAGCTCACACCTACAAAGGTTAGCTCGGTCGGCATTGCACCTGTCCTTCATCAGTCTCCTCATCATCTGATCCTGTTCCACCATTCCCTGACCCCCCACCACTGAGTCCTGTGATCCTGTAACCCATGTTCATCAGCATCACCTCCAGTGGGTCAGCATTCATTCGCCGCTGGTTGGCCTGACAGGCTCCCTCCATATCCTGTACCACCCGTCGGTCTAAGCCCTCACTCTGTTGGAAGAAAATCAAAATTTGAAGAGTGAAATATCAAAAGTATTCCATTTAAAAAAGGTATAGATGTATAAAATGGTAGCTACCTGAAGTGCTTTGCAAACATCTTACAAACAACTATTTTAGGCATATCATCATAAAACAACATTTGTTATTGCCAGTGTTACCATCATAGATCACTGTGCAGAACAGCTTACCTCAGGACGTGGACTCCACAGTCGGACAACTGGGTCAATACCACTTGTAGCCAGGAAGCAATAAGTTGGATGTGGCTGAAGACAGTTAACAATAGAATCATCTCCTTGGAGAACCCGTACAAGAGCTTGTGTGTCTTTTTCCCAGATGAAGAAGGAACCATCATCCGACCCACTTACAATATATTGCCCATTGCTAAAAGATGATGAAATGACAGTAAATTAGAAGTCGAAATAACATTTGAAGGGAAGGAACAGTGAACAAACATTGATCTGTCATATCATGGCAATCACCTTCCCATGAAGCTGGCTTCTTTAATGTCCGTGGTGGTATTGCAGTGACCACAATATCGGTGTTTATAATCCAAACTTCTCTCTCTCAGCAGCAGCTCATCCTCTGACAGAGAATCCTTTCTTCCTCCAGAACGCAGATGGACTGAACCCCCTTTTTTATCTTCATCTGTGGAGGAGGAAAAAAGAAACTGATGAATGAAAAAATGTAGATTGTGGAAACAGAGCAAAAGAAAAAATAGGACATACAATGTCAGAGAATTGAAAACAGTGTTGTGCTTGCCCACCAGGATACCAGGAAAACTATTGGTGGGCCCAGGTATCAATGCCTATATCATGGTAATTCCTCTACTTCTGTATAAGAACAAAAAAAGCAATGGAGACGACTTCCCCTCCACTCCTCACACTGCTTTCCACTGCTTTTTGCTGTACACATTAGATTAGGCATTCTGCAAAACTTGCTATGATGACAATTTACAAACAAAATAGTACCTGTCTCCATTCTGTGATTGTGCATTGCAAAGGAATGAAGCATACAAATAGTTTTTAATGTATTTTATGAACAGATATTAGAGCTCACCACAAAAAAAATCACCCGCTCTCTGTTTATTCCGGTCGGATTTTCAAAAGCATATTTATGTATGAGTTCACCATTTAGGATAAATGCACTAAAAAAAATGTCATGGCAATGAACAGAAAGTGGTGGTGAGCTCTAATTTTGATGCCCCTTAGTGTAAGTAAATTTCAGATGAGCTACATTCTTATCTGTTGAACTTGCATTGGCTAACTTGCTCAGTGTGATTATGGAGAGCTGAGTGACGACATCCCCCAGCTTGAGAAAATACAGATTTACTTATCCATACTGCACCAAGCTATCCAAAAGGTCAGGGAACAAACTATAGCCCTGGAAAACAGTCTCAATCCCAGAAGATAACATGCCTCCTCTACATGCTGATGTCCAGAACCTCAACCAAAAATTGAAAGGCAGAGACGCAACAATGTCTGTATTGTGGGACTTCCTGGACAGGCAGAGGGGCCAGGCCTGGTAACCTTAATTTTAAAACGGCTCTAAGACACCCTGGGCTCTGATAACTTCATTGTGGAAACAGCTCACCGGGTCCCTGCCATAACAACATACAGGAACAAAATACAGCTCCCAATCTTTCGCCTAGATTATTCCATTATCCTCCACTTTGTCAATTTGGCAGATCATCTGGGCTACAAATAAACTAGGACAAACCTGTCTTGTTCCCAATCTACCCTAACCAACACCAAACCTTATCTCTCAACAGTACCCTAGTTTGGATAACCTAATTCAAGTATCTTAATGTGACTATACACAATGTTATGACCAAATATATTAACTTAAATGTAGACTCAATCATCTCCAATCTACAAGTGTTCTACCCCACTGAACCAAACTATTATCCCTATATGCTCAAGTATCATTAAAATGATTTACGCCCCTCTCCTTCACATTGCCCTCATATATATGTCCCCAAAACCTCTTTTAAAACTCTTCCCCAAACTTTCACCTCTACAGGCCCACAACTATAATTCCTCAAAGGGTGTTTCAACCTTGATCCATACAACCTCAATACGTAACTCCAAGCAATCCTTCTACTCGAGGAAGGATCTCTGCAACTTTGCCTATCGGCACCCCAAGGATACAACCTCTTTGCCTGCAACTCTTGCTACCCAGCACAGTCTGGTTGTTGGCAAGCAAACTCTTAGTCCTTCCAATCATGCAAGGGGTGGAGGTGAGGTTTTTTTGAAACTTTATTTGTATCGTTGTGCTTTTGAGGAAGGGACTTTTTACAGTTGTTAAACATCAAGCAAATTGAAATAAATATTTTATAAGTCTTAAGAGCCCTGGCGACGAAGTGGATTTATTGAAGCAAACTTTAAGGCTAATCCCCCACCCCCCTCCCCCAACACCTTGTCTACATTTGGGGGAATTCTCATCTACAACAATTTAGACACCTACGTTTTGTTGAAAAATCTACTATTCCTACCCACCTGCAGCAAAAATGCCATTTACCACCACTCATGGTTTTTAAGTACAGCTTAGACATGCCTTCTATTCAAAAGTCTAAACCGACACCCCAAGACTTGTCTCTCTAGCTATTGATGAACTCTAGCCCCTGTGCCGAACTAAGCCCTGGACCTTTGCGTAGCCCTTCCAGCACATAGAGCGTCCCTTGCTTGTTACAAGATTCAGCTCCCTCCATGGAATTCTCCTTAGCGATTCAGCTTAAGATGTCCATCTAGGAAAATGTATTGTGGTAATGTAAAATCGGCTTTCCATGGTTATTGATATTACTTAGATGTCGACTTGGCTTCTTTCCTGTTTCAACCTTACCATTATGTTTTTCTTCCTTTTTTGTTTGTCTGTTTAAAATCAAAAAACAAAACAAAAAAAATATTTGGGTTTCATGTGTAATCTGGAAAAGAATGTTATACAGCTTTTCATTTCTGGATGACAAGTCCCCTTTAACTTTTTTGTAGTTCACCAGCTCAAGTTTTCCACGATGAGAAAAATAATGTAGCTTTACTTCAATGTGTTTTTTAACCCCAGATTTGAAACTTGATTCTGAATAGAAGAATTGAAAGGTATGTAATATTAAAAATAATAAAAAAAAACAGTGAAGAAAATAATCAATTAAAAAGCTGCTTGGAATAAGATGAATGTACCAAACATTCATTTAAAGGCAATCTTCCACCTTGTGTATGTTTAGGTTAACTTGTAGCTCATTGAGGTAAATTTGGTCTTATGTGTCAACACTGTGGAATGCTAGTTCTTATCAAGCTAAATTATGCTATCCTATCACACACAGTAGAGATAATGGAAAAACAGGCTGAAATTACTTACGTGTGTCATTTTTGGAAAATAAAGCCACCCTGATGTCTCTGTCTAGCGCATCACATGCACTGCTCCGTGCCTGGTCTGGGAACTTGACTTTGAACTCCTCAAGACACTCCAAAGCTTCAGACACGTAGTGTAATTCAAAGAGGCAACGGGTCAATCTAAAATGTGCCTTCAGATGGGCTGGGTTAAGGGCTAAGGCCTGCAAGCAATCTCGCAAAGCATCATAGTGGTCCCCATCCCTGTGCAAGAAATGAGGGATTCACAGAAAAACAAGGTAAAGCGATGATTTAAAAACAGCCATCAATCAGTTTATCTGTTCATTTACTATTCATTCCTGCTTACCACTTGCGTTTCATGTAAGCAGCAGCACGATTTCCATACAACATGGCACTGTGTGGAGCTCTCTGGACAGCCTCACTGTACAGCTCAATAGCCTGACTCCACTGCTGCTGAGCAAATGCATCATTGGCTTTCTGCTTCACCTTCTCAAGGTGTGGAGGAAGGTCAGAGGCTGCTCTAGACAGATAACAGAAAATAACAGGAAAGTGAGAGTGTAGCCACAAGGGGAAATACAGAAAATTAAGATTAATCAAACAAGGTTAGAATGGAAAACAGGGCAATGATATTAAAGGGAACTAAAACTCTAGATAAAGTTGGATTCTTTTGTTTTTTTAATATTTATTTATGCACAGAGCAGCTGTAACATTTGATTTCTTCTGCAGCTTACATTGACTTTCCTGGTTAAACCAGAATTGCTCTTGAAAGACATACAATTCAATGGCACATGGTGCCGCATGCTGGCCTGCATATGATTCAAGAACCTTGCACCCTAAAGCAGTTCTCTTTGTGAACACATTTGTGAAACTTGGAGGAGGAGACTTGTGATGGATAAACCTGTAAGGCAAGTTATGGCTGTATAGTATCCAACTTAATTTGGATCTTTAGCTCCACTTAAGGAGAGATAAAGGGAAAACTACAATGATAAAAAGTATGACAATATGGATATGGACCAGTAATTGAATTGAGGAGTCAAAGAGATAGGTGGCATTGGCAGAAAAGAGGCAAAGGTAAAAGCATAAGAGGCATAGGCAACAGAGTATAGGTAAATTATATATCTCAGATCTATCTCCCCCCGTTACCTTTCATCTCTAAACTATCTTGCAATAACAAACTGGACCCCTTACAATCTGGTTTTAAGCAACAAACTACATTTAGGGTTTTGTTGCCTGGCTACTAATCGCCTCGTCTTCTGATCGACTATCTCCCCAAACTGCCTCATCGCGTTTTCGGATAGGCTACAATGAAAAGTCGCCTGCACTAAAATACACGCGGCAATGCGTTTTCAAGTCGCCCAAAGTTGCCTCAGTGAGTGTGCATTAGCGCAGGCAACTTTTTCATTTTGCACCATTTTTATGTCGTTTGAAAGACAAATTCATAAAAGTGTCTGTAAACTGTCTTTCACTAAAATATCAAAAGTGACGGTTGAGTCGGAATTTAGGCGGATTTCTTTTTGTGAATATGGAGAAAGTATTTCACTCTAGTTTACCATCACTTTTACTCCAAAAATGGGCTCTCTCCACTTTTGTGAATTCCCCCCATAGAGTCAAGCAAGCACCTGACGGAAGAGGCCTGCTGAATTAGTGAGTTGAACATCGGCCTGAGGAGGTCATTAAAGAGAGAATCATGATGGAGACAGAAAGATGGACACTGTGTGAGTAAAAAAAGATAAAAGGATATTGGGCAGAGAAGAATATTGAGGATGAGGCAAATAGTGTAATATATGATGTACTGTAGATGCAAGATTAAATTGAGTTGAGGAAGAAACCGACAGGGGAGAAAATGGGCCAACAAGGACATCGTTAATGAAACATCGTTAATGAAAAATTAGGTCAATGAGGGTAAAAAAGACATGAGGCAGAGAAGCCATTGTGTCAATTTTATTGTTAAAACTAAAAAGTCATGAGTGAGGTTAAACTGAGGGAAAAAATTAAAAAGTGAATACATAAAAAAACAAAACACTGGGGATAAGAAATGTGTCAACGAAGAAACTGCAGAAAAAAATATATGCCATGAGCAAGGAGCAGTTCTCGGTAAAATCTCAAAGGCATACAAGGAAACTTAACATAAATGGCAGATAAACACAATACATACAAGAGATGAACAAAGGGTGCAGAGAATAAAGCATTTCATATTTTGTTCTCACCCCAAATTCCAAGTATCAGCCACACGGAAGCCATTACTATAATGGTGAATTCCATTGGTTGTTGTTTTTCCATTCTGCACCTCTGCCATACAAAGTATATATAAGTATCTTATTCAAAGCATATTAATTACAGGACAAGGATTATTTTTTTAAAACATTACCTCCAGATGTGTGAAGCGATTTGGGCAGTAGGAAGGTACAAGGTCTCTGCTTAAATGTCAGATCAAAGAGATACACCTGTAAGACAAAATACCAAATGCAGATGCTGTGGCATGAAGACACTCCTGTCTTAATGTTGGATTCAAAACAATTCAATTCAAAACAAAATGGGACTTTGCAAAGTGAAAAACTGCTGGGCATAAATCCCAAGAACTCCAGGTGGACACACATACATTATTCAAACCAAACCTATACTAAACACTGGTACAATTATTAGTAGCATGTGTGTACACTTTTTCTCTTGGATATAATTAAAATAAAAAAATATAAAAGGAAAATAAATTTCGGTAACAGACCTGCTCTCCCCCCATGTTGACAAGCAGTTCAGTCCCATCAGGGCTAAAAGTTACATATGTGGCCACCAACACACGCAACCGGTTATTATAATCTGGAAGCTTGACAGGTAGATGGCCTAAAGTAAAAAGATAAGATTCAGAATTTCAATGTCCGTGTGGACTATGGAATTGTGAGCAGGGGTGACAAGCATTTGAATAAAGAGGGAATGCAGAGCCAAACATATACAGGTATGGGACCCTCTATCCAGAACGCTCGATGCCTGTTTTTTTTTTTTTTTGTAAACCTAGACCTAATTAAATATTTCTTTTTTTTTATTTAGGCATTTTAACTTTAACCAACTGAAAAGAAGGTTTGGAGCGGAGAGAGAAGGGGGAAGAATTCAACTGTAAATATATGAACTTATTCTTGCACACATCGCATCACATGGGCAGAGAGTTGTTAATCAGATTGCTTCAGGTTGGTATAGTTGGGGGGGGGGGACAGTTGCTTTCCAGTTTTAAAGAATGGCTTTTTTTGCATAATACAGAAGTTGAAGGTAGCACAGTCTGGTGTGGTTATTGATGTCCATATCTTCCTCTACTCCAAGCAGGCAAATCGGAGGTGACAATAGTCTTGGAAATTGTAACACATCAGAAATGTAATACACAATGCCTCTCCAGAAGTACTGGATTAGTGGGCAGTGCCAAAATACATTCATGTAAGAACCAATGTCTCCATCAGATGTCTGGGGAAATATTTTGGAGATATTGTATGGGGTGAGATATACACTGTTTATATTGTTTAGTCTGGTATCTGCTTTAGGGCTTCCTCCCACAACTCCTCCGTAAGATTTGGATTTCCCTTTTCCATTTCCCTAGGGCTTTGGCAAGAGGGTCTTGGGTGGTTTGCCCCAAAATATAATATATGAGTGAGACGGGGGTTTAACAAGGCCTTCCCTTCGCAGGTATTTCTCCAAGGTGGTATCCACTAACTCTATTGGTCTGATATGGAATTACGTACGGAAAGCATGTGAGAGCTGAAGATGCCTAAAGAACATGCCTTGAGGTAACTGCTTTATGTCTCCATCCAGCACAATATCATTTAGAAGCTTAATATCCTTTGAGGCCCATATAGCTATATCAGGAAGGGGGGAGAGATGTAGGAACGGTCTATTCCCCCATAAAGGTTCCCATTTCGACCACATAGACCTCTGCCCTTGCTTAAGTTTCTTTTGAAACACATTGATCACTGTTAGCATTGAAGTGGTAGTGATCTGTGTTGTGGAGGGTCCCCTGTACAGTAGGTTGGCCAGGGTTCCAAGGATCCCTTAATACTGGCTTCCAGTATATTGGAGGTGTTGTCCAGATGGGGGGTTAGCCACCAGTGGTCATAAGTCAACTGGCTGGCAAGAAAATAAATGTTCAGATTGGAAGGGCCAAGCCCCCTTGAGTAACTGGGGCTTGTAGAATTTTAAAGTTTAGGCTTGGGTGGTTCCCTGCCCTGAGAAATCTTCTGATTAATATATCTATATGTTTCAACCACTGGGATCTAGGGGTTACTTGGGAGTTGTGTAGGGCGTACAGAAACTTGGGGAGGAACACCATTTTGAGGTTTATTCTACCCGTTAGGGCAGGGGTGTCCAAACTACGGCCCGCGGGCCAAATGCGGCCCGATATCCATTTTATATTGGCCCGCAGCCTGCAAAAATCCCTCCCCCCTCTCAGCATCTACAAGAAAAAAAAGTTTCCTACCACTTGTCATTGGGGGGGCGGAACCTGCAGTGCTTCAGTGTAGACTGGAGGACGCTTGTCCTAAACTCCGCCCTCCCCTCCCCGTGACAGGAGTTAAGTGTAGTGCGGGGAGGGAGGGGGGCAGTAAACAACTGAAAGCATGGCTCCATTCCCCTTCTACACTGCTGCCTAACCTGGCCTGGATTTCGTGCATCGGATGAATTGTGAGTAACTGTTCTGTGCTTGGCTTGGGGGAGGGGTGGATTTAGTGAGGCTGCAGCCGGGCAAGGGAGTCAGTTACAGATCTAGTGTGTGTGTATCTCACTGTGTGTGTGTATCTCACTGTGTGTGTGTATCTCACTGTGTGTGTGTCTGTGTGTGTGTCTATGTGTGTGTGTGTGTGTGTATCTGTCTGTATGTGTTTCACTGTGTGTGTGTCACTGTATGTTTGTGTGTCACTGTGTGTGTGTTTCACTGTCTGTATGTGTTTCACTGTGTGTGTGTGTTTCACTGTGTGTGTGTGTTTCACTGTGTGTGTGTGTTTCACTGTGTGTGTGTGTTTCACTGTCTGTATGTGTTTCACTGTGTGTGGGTGTGTTACGTATTTTCAATTTGTAAAATGAACATGTTAAGCAGGGGGTGTGGCCACAAAATGGGCGTGGCCACAGTGAGTGGCCCGGCTGTTTGTATATTTTACCGCATATGGCCCATGGAGAAAAAAGTTTGGACACCCCTGCGTTAGGGTAAGGGGGAGTTGCTCCCATATATCAATCTTTGAGGATAGAGCCCTGGTTATAGGGGTAATGTTGTTCTCCTCATAACCTCTGTATTTCCTTGTAATAATGACTCCTTAGGTATTTAAAAGGCTACACCACCATAAGACGGCCTATGTTTAGTGCATGGTCATTGGTTAAATATTACTTAACCGAATAGGATTGTTTTGCCTCTAATAAGGATTAATTATATCTTAGTTAGTTTCCAGATGTAGATCCCATACCTGTATAGAAAAAACAGAAATATACCGCCAGTGTATGATAAATGAAAAAAGTGTAGAATGAGAGAATGTTTACAGAAGGAAAGAGGACACATAATAAGGTATATGATGGATAATTTAAGAGTAGTATAATAGAAAGTTAAGACGTACAGGAAATAGATGAAATTTAAAAAACATAATTTAAACTGATCATTCCCACCTGCAACATAATATTGTGCAGCTCCTTCTGGGATTGGTTTCTGTTGGGAGCAAAATGTATGAATGCCAGACTGAGTCTGCTGCAGGTTCTTTCTGTTAAAGGAACATGTAAAATTAAACCCTTACTAAAACAGAAATTTTGACTACAGTTATGTCTTTCACCCATCAAATTAAAGTAAATTTTCTTTCATGCCCCACTCACCTGTGGCTGTGAATCATACGTATATCATAGAGCCTGACAAATGGCCCACTGGCCCCTACTGCCAAACAGTTGTTATCCTGTGGACTGATGCTTACACACTTCGCTTCTACAAGCTGGCCACAATACTCTGTTAGATCAATCAGCACTTCAGAGTGGGTACCACTCTCTCTCAAATCATACTGCCTAATGTGCGATGAGAAAAGGTTAAAACAACCAAAATGTGACAAGTTACTATGCACCTTACGCTTATATAAAAAAATATAAAAGCATATACATATATAAAGTGTTCTTTTTATGTTCAGGTATGCACAAAGTGCATAGTGACATCTGTTCAGTGTGAAAAGAAATGAAAACAACAGTAAAATAGGCATCATATATAAAATTAAAGGTATGCTAAAGTAAAAGGTTCAGCATGCTCACACAGACACACAAAATAAAAAAGAAAGGAGTTCATTTATTAAAGGAGCACAGCATCCAAATCTGTAACATTCTGCATTACCAAATTCTATGTTCAGTGTTGAATCAGACTTAATAAGTTGTGTGATTTTATCCTATTGCACAGAGTAACTACTGAGTTCCCTGTGTGCACAGCATTCCATTTGTTAAAGGGAATGTGAACACCAAAAATATACTTTTGGGGTTGAAATCCCCTTTAGCAACCACCATAGTAGGTTACATCCTCATTTACCTGCAAAGTTTATCTTTGTTTGTAAGAGGACTTTGGTCACTTACCTTATGAGGCCATCTTCTCCTGCACTCCAGAATGTGTTAGGCCATAGAGGTGCTGTGGCAATGCGTTTCACACGATTGGTATGTTCCGAGAAAACATGAAGTGTTTCACGGGATGTGATATCATGGACATGAATTTTCGCATCTGCTGCTCCAGTAATAAGGATGCGGTCACCAGAATGAGGAAGAAACTGATGTTGGAAACAAATATACGGATGAAATAATTTAATATAATTTAATATAAACACAAATTTAAGATGAGAAGAGTAAACTAAAAGGGGATTATAGTTAAGAATGTATCATGTGTAATGACAATGTAATATCACCTCCCCCTTTTCTTTTTTTAAATGTGCCTGTGGTTTATTTTCTGCAAACAGGAGAATTTATACATTTGTCCCTCATGCCCTTGACTGCTACTCACCTTAACAGAGAATATATTGGCAGTATGTCCTGTGTGCATGGACAGAAGCTTCTTGTGATGGAAAGGATCCCAAAGCATTATATGCTGGTCATCAGAGCCAGAGGCCAGAAAACTGTCACATAGTCAATGCAAAGGAAAGGTAAATTTAGCATAAGGAAGGTAGTCAGTGATATAAAAATATTGGATGCCATGCCTTTGCAATACAAATCAAAACAGAAAATTTTGCCAACATACAAAATAAAATATCTCTATTGAGGCAGTTTTGTTCAACCCACTTGCAGAATTGCTGCCATGGGAACAGGCATATGTCAAGGGTAAATGAGAGTCCTCGTTCACGGAAGCACCTGGGCCCCAGAGTGCTCGTTCTGGAAGCACCTGGGCACATAATAAACCACAACATGCAAAGTGCAAACAAATGGACAATGCAGCCTACCATATATGTCTTCAAGGACAACCTAAAAGATCCTGGCTGTGCAACTGGAGGCCAGTGCGCTGTATCGAGAGCTCCATCGAGAAAGGATAATTGTTGCACCAGTCTGCCCATGGGCATTAAACATTCAGGATGGACATTGCAAACTCCCTATAGAGGGTTCATGGCAGCAATCTATTAAATGGATAGTATACACCAATAATGAGCAAAGTAAATAGGAATCGCTGAAAATGCATTCTGCCAATTCTTTTAAAAATAAATATTTTACCTTTACCTTTTTGCCTTCATAAAGCATCAATGAAAATTTTGGCTTTCACTGAACTTCCAATGCATATCCCTTTATAAACAGTGCAATTATCTACCAGAGCTCTATATCTACCTTTACATAACCAAATCCTTAAGCTCATTTATGGCCTTGGTAAACCACACTGACACTAACAGCTTCCACCTCTGCTTAGCTAATCAAAGTGGAACTGAGGGGGTTCAGCCAGAAAACAAAAAAGAAGGCATTGTTAGGCCAACCTCTGCTTTGTGTGCCTGCATGTAAATGGAAACTGTACTTTTTAGTGCAAATAAATGGAGCTGAGGAGGGGAGCGGATCCACTTTTCTCAACCTGCAAACCCCCCCCAAAAAAACGCAGGCTGAGAGCAGTGGAGCCAATGCTGTGTGTTTCCTGGCCCTAACCTAAGCCTTGCAGCAGCTCATTGTTAGTGATATGTTTATCATCTTTTCACCTGCTGTTTGGGACAAGAAAGTTGCAGGATATGATGAAGTTAAACTGGTTTGATTTCTTCTATTGTGCCAGAAATAACAAAAATCATAGACATTTCTTAATTAAAACAATAGGCAAAACTCTTGTTCAGCACAAGGCCCATTTATTGATATCATGTTGAAAAGAGGGTGTATACTGTCCCTTTATTAATCCAAAGTTGGATAATCATTAGGTTGGGTATTAAAGGGACACACATACTGTTACAAAACAACAAAAGGCAGAAATCTTGAGAATACTCACTTTCCCTTCTCATTCCATTCCAAGCAATTCACACATCCAGTGTGGCCCTAAGAAAAAGTAAGAAATAAATCAATTATTCCCTTAAATTTCAAGCGGCAAACAAACATTTTCAAGTTTTGCATGTTAATAATCCGTAATCTTTTTGTTTTTAACCTATAATTTATTTTTTTAATATCAGGTTTTATTTTATTCTCTTTATTGTCTTTACCTGTGTGGGGTTGTTTTATATGTTTGTTTCTTACTGAGGTTAACCTTGGTGAGAAACAACCCCACATGCTGTTTTCTGCCATACAGGACTCTGAGCAACGGATTGTTATAAAGTACTGTATATTTGTGAAGGCAATCGTCAGATGTCTTGGAAAAGCAGTCAGCACATCGATTGTCTCTCCTTTGGAGAATTGATGCACGTTCCTCAGTGGCCACTTACCACTGATATCACAAAAGCAATTGTTTGTAGAACAGCACCAGACTGAAAGTCTTCTTATTTAAAAAGCCTTTATTTCAGCTAAGGGCATCACGATGGACAATTACACTACAAATTTTGGAATGATAAAAAATATTGATTTTTATTTGGAGGTTTTTCCCCGAATCGCACGATTCTTTCGAGCTTTATCACAGAAAAGGCCAAAATAGTTGGATTTTCAGGCTAATTCCAGAGCAGACCACAGGAGCTTCAAAATAGGATAGGGACGTCTCCCATTGGCTTCTATACAACCTCGGCAGGTCTGAGATGGTGGTTTTTCGGCATTCAGAATTATAAATTACAGACATAACCGTCTTAATATTTGACAATACACACTACCTCCAGATACAGGGCATAGCAGTGAAAGCCAAATGTGGGTTCAGCTACATAACCTGTACTTAAAGAGTTTTGGGAATGCTTTTTTTGTATTTTTTTTTTTGAAGGATATCGATATTTACCTGGGCCGCACTCTCAAGTGACACAGGCACACAAACGATATCTTCTTCTTCAGAGTCTGAAGCTGAGTCAATAGCTTTCACAAACATATTGGGGAACAAATCTTTTCATTTGATATTCAAACTGAACTATGACAAGGGTCAGAATTTGTGGATATATGCATAGAGGTTGATTAAGAATGTATAAAGAACAAATTATTTTGTAAGTTGCCTTCCAGCACCAGTTTGTTGCATGTGAGTTGCAATCATCCTAAAAGCTGTCTTGAAAATATTTCTAAAGGTGGCCATAGATGCAAAGATCCGCTCGTTTGGCGATGTTGCCAAACGAGCGGATCTTTCCCCGATATGCCATTAACAGGCATGGCTATATCGGGGGTAATCTGATTGTTCGGCTGTACAGCCGAACGATCAGATTATGATGTGCCTTGAGCTCCGGCGGGATCGGTCGGGTCAAAATCAAACCTGACCAAACGACCGATCTCCGCCGGATGAAAGAAGTCGGCACATGCCACACACGATCCGAAAATTGTACGAATCCTCGATTCGTACGATCGGATCTGTGTGTCTATGGCCACCTTAAGGGCCAATATATAAGGCTTCATAGGATTTGTCCTTTAGATTTAAGGCTCAAGCCTCAACTGTGTGTAGCAAATTTTACACAAGGATATCCCATGGGCATTGCCTCAACATAGGGATCCTCTTTTATAATCAGATAACCATAACAGATAGAGGTAACCATAACACAACAGAGGTTTTTCAAACCATGACTAAACTCACAAACTCAAACCACAAATGACATCGGATTTTTTTTAAAAGATCAAAACATAAAAAGTATGGGGGGGAAAAACGATTAACGATGTGCTAAAAAAAATAAGAATACCTTTAAAAATGTGAGTTTTTCAGATAAGTCCTAGGGGGAAAAAATCTGAAAACTTCTGAATAGATTAAAAGCAGTCCAATAAGATCAAGCAGCTCCCCTGACTTCTATAGGACTGTGACAACTTTTTCTTACAACAGAACAACCCATATAGTCTATTTGTTTACTGGTCATTGTTGTAGATGTTACGTAGGAAAGACCAAGAGGGTATACAAACACTTACTAGATATTCAGAATCAAAACTTGCTATCTAGTATAGCAAAACACATATATTGTGTACATCAGCAAGGAATTTCCTTTTACGGAATGGACAGAGACCATAGTAATCTGATAAGAGGAGCTCTTACTAAAATATTAACACAGAAACTACAGTTACAGTGCTTTTTATAATAATTTATATTGTAATTTATTAATATACTGTAATCTGTAGTTATCCCTTAATTATAAACACATTAGGCAGTGTTTGGAAGGGGAATGGGCATGAACAAAGGGAATTGTTGGAAATATATATATGCATCAATAGATGCAATAGGAGATTTGATATTGAAGTGGATGATTTGTTGAGGACATTTTATTGTCATAGAAACAAATAATGAACAGCCCTCTCACCACAACACATTATTTATACTGGTTGCAGTGAATGTAAATATAATGTAGACTCCTATGCACAGAACTTGATGACATCAAAGGGCTGATTAATTAAGGGTCGAATAGTAAATTTGAATTTCGAATTATTCACACATTCAAATTTTAAACCCCCAATTCGAATGTGAGATTTATCACATTTTGACCATGGAAACAGTTCTAATTCAAATATTCGCCACCTAACACCTACAGAGTTCATTTACAAGTCAATGGCAGAAGTCAGTTGAACTATTTGAATATGTCCTGACATTTGAAGGTTTATTTTGTAGGAAAACTCGATTCCTAGGATTCGAATTTTTGGGTCTGGACTATTCGATCAAATATTAGACATTCAATTTTTTTCTTAAATAACCTCCCATTCGAGTTATGAGTATATTCAAATTTATTCCAGTAAAAAAATTCACATGAATTCAAAATTGGACCTTTGATAAATTGACCCACAAAAGTCAAAATGGTGTGATGATAATGATCCACCAAATGATCACCAAAGACTTTAACGTCATATATATAGTGATGAGCAAAATATTTCTCTGCAAAAATTATGCCCATAGCTTTCAATGGGTAAAAAAACATTTGTCCCCCATAGACTTCAAATTTTCGGTGAATCGAAACGGGTCAGATTCACCCATTGCTAGCGAATTAGGGGGAATAGACAAATTAAAAAGAAAGTCAAAGGCAGTAAGGGGCATACTTCCCTTTTTACCTACTTGCAATGTTCCCTTTAATTCCTTCTCAGCTATGTGCCCGAAAAAATTTCTTTGTGCGCACATTTAAAAAAAAACCAAAAAAAAAACCAATATGTTGTGTTTTCACACAAAATTCTTTGTACACAGCAAAATTTGTTGCGTGCGCTGGCCTTAAGATTTGTGCGGGTAAGCCTACTTGGGACACTAAGGGCCATGGCTCACACTTTTCATATATATTGTGAGCTCTATGCCTCAAGGTCATCTTTACCAAAACTATTGTAAGGAATCCATCTCTGCAGCGCCTAATCTGTCACCTCATATTTATTGCTGATATTTACAGGAAATTATTTTGAATTCACGGGTTGAACGGATTTATGTCCAAAGTGAGACTGTGCGCATATAAAAATAGACTCCACTTTGATAGTGCCAGGACAAACGAATTACCATTACTGCATATAGTTCTGTATATTTCACAATATTGCATTGTGTAATCGACTATATTAAAGGATCATCTCCAATCTTGTTACCTTGGTTGGTTTGATTGGTTAGGACATGTTTTAGTAGTCTGTGATGCATATCTGGTCAATAAATATAATGTGTTTTAGAGTCAGGCCACAAGAGCAGATTCGTGGAGAATAGCCGCCCCAGCAAATCACTTATAAGAGATTGGTTTTCACAGATGGTTAAGAAACGGTGACCGTCTCAAATGTGAGCAAGACAGCAAATGTTTGGAACTATCCTTTCCCCTTAGGCAGGTAGCTACAACTGGAAACCCAAACCCCCAAATCCATACAAGAAGATTAAAGGGGTAGATTACATTTACGTTAACTTTTAGTATGACATAGATAATGATATGCTGAGACAATCTGCAATTAGGTTTTTTGTATTGTTTTTGAATTAATTAACTTTGTCTTCAGCAACACTCCATTTTGGAATTTCAGAAGCTATCTAGTTGTAGGGTCATATATACCCAGGCAAGCAGGCAGCAGCTTGAATGAGAGACTGGAAGATGAAAATCAGATTGTCTTACAAAAGTATGTAATGCAAAGCAACAATAAAATTGTAGTTGCACATAGCAATAATGTTTCGGCATCTGGGGTCAGTGACCCCCATTTGAAGGCAGGAAAGAGGAAGCTTTTCCTTTGATTCTGATTCTTGAGGGTAGGAGTTGTTGGAGCATTGTATATGGATGACTGTTTGAAATTAGCGGTTCTTTATAATGATGAAATTATGAAAATAATATATTTGCACGCAGACTCTTTTCTTTTACTTGTAGTTATTGGTAAAGGTGCTGCCTAAAATCCTGTCACAAATCTCTTGCTATTTAGAATGGCCTGGTAAAGGGCACAACCTCACATGCCATACACCTACTAATTCAAATTATGTGTATTAAAGCCATTCTGAGAAGAAAAAAAAAAAAGTAAAAAAAATGACCGTATCTTTATTATTACAAAGTGACCTATCTTAAAGCTATGTACCTGTAAATCCACTTACTTGTAGTTCTGCCTCCAGGCCCAAGCGTCGAATAAAGGGGTCAGTTACATGGTGTTGTCTCTGAAAACTCAATGCTCTTTTATCCTAGTCAAAGATAAGACTTATCACTTAAAAATAAATAAATGCAATATATCTTCCTAAGAAAGAAAGAAGTAAAGAAGGAAGTAAGAAAGGACCTTTCGATCTAGCATAGGAAGAGAGGAATAACTAAGCAGAAGAAAGAAAATTGGTAATGGCAGCAGTAAAAAGCAGTGAATCTTCCCTATGAAGAACAATGGAACAAGGGCCTCTAAAATATTGACCAGACGTCAACCCTACAAGCTTGACTAGTATGGGGCACCATTCTATGCATAATATATGTTCAATTGATGATAACCGGTGTGGTTTACAGTTTCTACTCAATTATAGTTGTGCCTGTTTAAATCATGGTAAATATAAAATAATAGTGGTTTTTCTGTTCCTGTTAAAGGCTCGTCAAAGAAGAAGTAACCAGCAAAGCATGATGGACAATCAATTCATGTATACAATGACGCAATGTTTACACAACAGTCCAAATTATCCTAGCAATCATGCATTTATTTGAATAAGAGACTGGAATATGAATAGGAGAGGACCAGAATAGAAAGAGGAGTTATAAAACATAGCAATAACAATAAATCTGTAGCCTTACAGAGATTTTGATGTTTACATGGGATCAGTGACCCCCAAACAAAAAATAAATTTAAAAACACAAAATAAAAATGTAATTTTAAACCAACTTCAAATATACATTAATGAAAATGTTTTTTTAAAAATATTATTTTAAATGTAATTACAATTAAAAGCAAATTCTGTCTGGCTTTTATTTCCTTCTTAGTTTGTCAGACTACAGATACAATTTATTAAACATAAACGTAAGTCAAAACAACTCCCACAATGGCCTGCACACGTCATTTATTGTTCTTCTTCGCAGGTCTGTTATTCACAGGATAAAGCCAGAATCACACTAAGAGATGGCTCCACCTGTGTTTAGTAGGTAGACAGAGAGAAGTGGACTGAGTGCAGCTAAATGGAGCAGAGATTAGCCCAAAAGATGAGTAGCTGTCAGTGATACACAGAGCTGTGGATGAAAGCAGATCCACTTCTCTGCGCCTGCCTACAAAACGCAGGAGAGAAGCTGAGCAAACAGTTAGGGGCAGATTTATCAAAGGTCAATTTCGAAGTGAAATATACTTCGAAATTCGACAATCGAATGTCTATACTTTGACTTCGAATATCGAAGTTTATTTTACCCAATTTGACTCTATTGCAGTAAATTGGTTGATTAGAACAATTTAAGCGATCGATCGAACGATTTTACTTTGATTACAAAAAACGTAGAAAAATGCATTAGAAGGTCCCCATAGGCTAACATAGCACTTTGGCAGGTTTCATTTGGCGAACTACTGAAATCGAAGTTTTTTTTAAAGAGACAGTACTTCAGTTTTTTTCTTCAAATCGAAGTCGAAATAAATTCGAAGTCATAGTATCCTATTCAATGGTCGAAATATCCAAAATATTACTTCAAATTTCGAATTTTTTTACTTCTAAAATTCCCTCAAATTCACTTCGACCCTTGAGAAATCTGCACCTTAGTGTGACTTTAATCTAAAAACTGTGGGAATTGACGTCTTGGCTGGAGGAGAACAAATTACATTAACAAATACGTTGTTGAAAATGTTTAATGAATGTAAATTGAAAATGTGCTTAGAATGACATTTTCTTTGAATATGCAAAAAAACGGCAATTGATAGAATATCTACAAAATCACTTCCAGAACAACATGCACAGTTTATACTTAAAAAATAAAAAAAGAACCTAGTTATAAACACAGGAGGCGGCATTTTGGACCATTTTATCTCCTACACATACCTTTAGCTGTCTGTTAATGATGTCCTGAGCAATATTGATGCGGGCCATATCAAAACAGGGGTATAAAACGTCTCAACCTGCCACGCATTTAAACGTCACCATTCCCACGCTTTCCTCACCCAGTGCCCTGGTGCCTGTAGAATGGAATTATTACATAATAACTTTACTTAGGACTAGTTCTGGAAACTTAGCTTCTGACGACAGATAAGCACCTATCCAAACAATTTAAAAAATGTTGCCTTTTATCAGCTGCTTCCAGAATTTTTTTGGCATATTATCATTAAAATCCAGTACAACACAGTACAATACATATCCTACAGAGAGCCCTTAACGTAAAGGGATATTGTCATGGGAAAACATGTTTTTTTCAAAATGCATCAGTTAATCGTACTACTGCAGCAGACTTCTGCACTCAAATCCAATTCTCAAAAGAGTATACAGATTTTTTTTATATTGAATTTTGAAATCTGACATGGGATTAGACATATTGTCAGTATACTAGCTGCTTCAGGCATGTGACTTGTGCCTGCACTTTAGGATGGAATTACTTTCTGGCAGGCTGTTATTTCTCCTACTTAATGTAACTGAATCAGTCTCAGTGGGACTTGGCTTTTACTATCAAGTGTTGTTTTTAGATCTACCAGGGAGCAGTTATCTTGTGTTAAGGAGCTGCTATCTGGTTACCTTCCCATTGTGCTTTTGTTAGGGTAAAGTCACACTGGGCGTTTCGGGGAGAATTAGTCTCCTGGTGACCAATCTCCCTGAGCGCCTGCCCCCACTCTTGCGCTGGCTAAAATGAAAAATCGCTGGTGCTAAGCACAAGTGGCGATTCGTATTCCTAAGTCGCCCGAAGTTTCCTCGTGAGGTAATCGCCGCATGTGCATTTTAGCCAGCGCAAGAGTGAGGGAAGGCGTTCAGGGAGATTGGTCGACAGGAGACAAAATCTCCACGAAACGCAGAGTGAGTGAAGGCTTTCAGGGAGACTGATCACTGCAAAGACGAGGCGATTAGTCGCCATGCGACTAAATCTCCCTGAAACACCCAGTGTGACCTTACCCTTAGGCTGCTGGGGAGGAAAGGGAGGGGGTGATATCACTCCAACTTGCAGTACAGCAGTAAAGAGTGACTAAAGTTTATCAGAGCACAAATCACATGACTGAGGACAGCTGGGAAACGGACAATATGTCTAGCCCCGTGTCAGATTTCAAAATTGAATATAAAAAAAAAAATCTGTTTGCTCTTTTGAAAAATAGATTTCAGTGCAGAATTCTGCTGGAGCAGCACTATTAACTGATTTTGAAAAAAACATGTTTTCCCATGACAGTATCCCTTTAAAAGAGACAAAACTTCCCATTTGGAACAGGAATGTTGATGTAGAGCATTAGCAGCAGCCTATGCGCTAGTGTTTTCCTCCCTCTGTTCGGGTGGAGAGAAAGAGAACAGTCAATGGGTGAGACGTATTACTTGTAGCTCTACTTTGTCATATTTCACAGGAAGTACTTGACAACACCAAGTATAGAGTCTGACATCTTGAGATTGAGTATCCTATAAACATATACACACACAATATATTCATTATAATATATATAAATATATATATATATATATATATATATATTTATTTAATATTTTTATGTTGGAGCAGCTGGTAACTAACACTCTGTACATCCATGTTGCTACCAAAACATTTTTTGTTGCTGCGAGGGGAAGTTCAAACTTCATTTCCGAAGTCTGCATCTTACTGACAACAGGGCCATGTAAATAGCTGCTGCTTTTCGCAGACACCACCAATTTTACTGAAACGACCCCAATCCCCGGTTCGCTACTTACTCGTCTTGTCAACCTGAACATTGCAAGCTCCTTTCCTCCTGTCTTACAGAAAACCCCGACGCCACAAGTCTCATCACGCGAGACTGTGGGTGGTCACGACTACACGTAAACGCGATGACGCGACACGCTGACGCCTTGTAGGAGTGACGAGTATAGAAGTTGCTAGTAAATGGCTGTAGCTACATAGACAGGCTGTCTTCTGTGTATTTGACTTTTGTTAGAGAACAAAAAAAGAATAAATAGAGGTTTTGTGCAAACTAGTGCCGTATAATATAGTATAAGTGTAAATATAAGTATAATAAGTATAGTATAAAAGCAATATGGTAGCTAGGATCCACATTACCTTAGCAACCAAGCATTGGTTTGAATAAGAGACTGGAATATGAATAGGAAAGGCCCTAAATAGAAGATTCAGTAATAAAAAGTAACAATAAACAATACATGTGTAGCCTTACAGAGCATTTGTTTTTTTTTAGAAAGGGTCAGCAACACCCATTGGAAAGCTGCAAAGAGTCACTTGTGTGCATGCACATACATTTTGAAGCCAGCACACACAACAAATTGTGGTCTATACAAAGGATTTTGTGTGAAAAATGTTGTATTAATTCTAACCTGAGTACACTAGTTTTTAAACGAAAAAGATTTTCTCTATTTCATGTACAAATTGCAGCCAAATATTGCCTATAGCTGCCATTCAACCTTTAAAACAGGGATTACTGTATTTACAGATGTATGTTAATGTGCTGGGGCTTAAAAGCTCCCTGCTTTCTTACTAGAGCCAAAGTGTGTTACTAACACCTTAGTTTTTGTAATTATTTTTAAAGGCAAACCATGGCCTGGCAATTTTTCTTTTACACTAGTTTTTTTAAAACTGCAGACACAAGTTTAAAATGTGCACACAAAAGATTTTTTTTGCACACTTAGCTGAGAAGAAATTAGGGGGAACACTGGGAAGCAGGGGTTCCCTGGTTCACGGAGGAGATAGCCCACACAGGTTGTCACCCACGTGTACGCATTAACAGAGATGTATGTTGAGTTCTGGTCCAGTGTTCTATGTGAAGACTAGGACAATATTTTTTCATAATTTAGGTACAATTTATTGGCTAATTTAGGAAAATTGAATGGGTGCCACCACTAATCTCTAGTCTTAGACTTATTTTATTTTTCTTCCCAGTTGCGTTGGAGGCTCCCAGACATTTTTTTCTGGGGACCAAGAGTACCTGCAACCATCAGAGCCTCTTCTCCCAAACTGACCAGAAAAATATATATATATTTTGTGCAAACTAGCGCCAGGTAAAATGAAGGTATCATGCTTTTGGGCATATAGAAATGGAGAGTTGGCCCTGGGTTTAAATGAAAGTGGCTGTATATCAATATGACACTGATCCTTATACTGTGGCCTTGAGGGGTACAAGAATTATTTAATGAAAAAACTTAGTGAAATTGTTAACCAAGGGTCTAACAGGAACAGATGTATAGGTCCCACAACCCTCAAACAAATGCTGAAATTGCATACCTCCCCTTTAAAATACTATTTCCCATCTGGCCCATTGTGCTTTCGAGAGATACTGTATATAGAGAGTAAAAACACAAGCAATACTAAATCATCAAGGTCATAGCATCTAGCATAGACAATGTTGCATTAAAAAAAGTGCAACACGGAAGAGGATTACGGAAGGCAAATTTTGGTGGTGCAGAGGTATATAGATATCCTGCATAATATAAATAATGGGGTCACACAGAAACTATCTTGCCATGGGTGCCATCACCACAAAACAAGAGCAAATGCCTTGGGCAGCATTACTATTTGTACATGAACATGGTAAAATAAAGTACTGCAACATCATTTTTAGTTTTCAGTATAGTAATATTGCAAAGCCCATTAATCCACCATCTAAACACGTTTACTTTATTTTTCTTTTAATGTTTATTACATTTAATTAGACATGATTCATTCTGCACATGGAGCCTCAGCAGTATATCTGTCATATGTGGTAGCAAGGGTACTTGAACTAAAGAAAAATATAATCTAAAGTTCAAATAGTGTCTCCTGATGACCAAATAAATATTAGACTGTTTGCCCTGTTGTGTACCCTGTTGACAAAGGAGTACCCTTAAAGGGGTTGTTCGCCTTACAAACACTTTTTTTTCAGGTCAGTTGTGTTCAGATTAGTCAGCTTAAACCAAGACTTTTTCAATTGCTTTCCATCTTTTATTTTTTACAATTTCCCTAAAATTTAAAATAGAAAGTAATAGGAAAAAGTCTTTGACCAATCTGAAACCAACTGAACTGAAAAAAAGTGTTTGAAGGTGAACAACCAATTTAATTTACTTGGCAACACACATCATACCATGCATGTATGCAAATGCAACGTATAAGTACCTCTCAAAGTAACATCAAAAATATAAATTCCCCATAACTGACTTAAGTTGAGAGCTATAAGTACAATAACACTGTAGTACCTAAAATTAACCCATAGGTGTCAATAAATTGCACATATTGCTTTAAGAACTATCCATTTGAAAATTATAGCATCATTATGTATAACAACTGGTGCAAATGGATTATAATAAAAGCCTAAAAATCGGACTGTATTGTTGTGTAAAATGTGTTAAATATACATTGTTCATTTCAAAAAACTATTTAACTCATTTCAATATGAAAAATTAAGTGCAAAGAAGGGTGGTATTTAAAATGGGTTCAGTCTTTCCAAATTTCTTGGGATGTGTAAAGTCTAACTTCTGTAAAACATTTTTCCATTGTTCCATATATTCTTCGCCAGTTAGTTAAACGTGCTGTCATTCTGTTTGCATTCCAAACAGTGTTTTGCCAAGGCTTAGAAATACCCTGTTGTGAACCCTGGCCTTTTAATTGGAAATTTCTTTAGATGGCTTCCCTTATGTTGGTCTAGTGTGCTCTTTTGCATTATTTTTCCTGGATGTCTGGATACAATATATTAGGTGGTATGTCATAGAATGCACACAGTTTGCCCTGTTCTACTAAAGCATATTAACGAGTTGTTTTCTTTAAGACAGGTAGCTAATAAATATTACCTGCTAATTGGTTGCTATAGGCATCTACTGTAGATAAACGTTAAACAAATGATTATTAGAAATGCTGTATTTTCTATACTTTACTGTACCAGTTGTAACATCACTGGTAATGTTTCCCTCCACTTTTGCATGATAAATTCCATCTTCATATTTATTTCTGGAAGTTCAGATAATGTTTATGAACCTTTTTTTAACGTAAAATTAATTAAATATGCTCATTTCACAAATGGGTGTATTTTCCATTTAGTTTGATTTCAACAAATGAGATACAACTCAGACCTGAATGACTAGTGATGGGCGAATAAATTCGGCAGATGTGAATTTGCGGCGAATTTCCATGTTTCGGCGAGAGAAAATTAATTTGCGAAACTGCAGAGACAATTCGTCATGTCCAAAATTGGCGTGCGCATCAAAATTGGCACGCATCAAAATTTTTCGGAAGCCCATTGACTTTCATGCATTTGGACCAAATAGTTGCGCATATAAAAATTGTTCAAAAATTGACTCAAGTCAAAAGAAATTTAACACCCATTGACTTCAATGCATTTTGCAAATTTTTTCCCGTTTCCTGAATTTCTGACTCAGATACAAATTATTACATCACAAAATTATGGCAGGCCGTTTGAGTGACAGAAGGTGAAACCACTCTATTATGTGCACATTCAGTGATCAGAAGTCCATAATGTGTTGGGACCATGCAGAGAGAAACTGGATGAATATAGAATTGTATATTTTCAAGTACAGCAAAATCAGCTACTCTACTAAGAAGAATTAAAGGCTATTTGTCTGTGTTTATTTAAATGAAACTCAAGGAGTCCTAACACACTGGCTGTCATTTATCAACACTGGGCAAATTTGCCCATGAGCAATATCCAATAACAACCGATTAGATGGTTGCATTCATTGTTCTACTTGCAGCTGGCTTTAAAAAGCTAATTACTGATTTGTTGCTATGTGTAACTGCCCATGGGCAAATTTGCCCAGTGTTGATAAATGAGCCCCACTGTCTCATCTCAGAAAGATTGTGTGGTGCTTGAATAATTATGAATAGATCTATACAAATGCAAGTAATGCAAGATGCCCAGTTCCTACACTGAATGCATGGAGTAAGTGCAGTCCTTCTTATTGGATTTTATAGAAGTGTCCCTTATATTTATACAGTCTAGTAACCTTAGCATGAGGTAGGCAAGTGTCAACCCCATAACATAGCATGACATATTTCTGCTTCAGTAAATGTTTGCTTCCAGTAAGATTTTTAAGATCCACTTGTTTGGTGAAGTCGCCAAATGAGTAGATCTTTTATCGATGTGCGGTGGGCAACATCGGGCTGATGTGTTGGACTGAAGGATGATTGTCACTATGCAGGCTGTTGGAGCGAGGACCTGTACCTACACATTTTTAGCTATTTATCCTACAGGGAAGGCATGGGTTATCCAAACACACTTTGCAGTGTATCCTCTAATACAGGGAAGGTGCAGCCATGAAACATCTGGAATTTAGTGAGCCTGTTAGAGTGAGTTCTGGGCACAAGGCCACAACCAAAACAAATAAAAATGTATTACTAATTGAATACTGCAGTATAGCCCTTCATTAACGTGGAATATAGAGTGTGAGGCAAAGCTGTATCACTGCAGGAGTTAATCTGGCACTCTCCCCAGGCCTCTCTCTCTCTTTAGCATGGAAGCATTAAGTGGCAAATGCTGCTGCAGTTGCAAACAGCTTTAGGCTCTGTAACCCTTCTGGTTGCCAAGTAGAGACGGAATGCTTTACAAGTTCTGCCTGCTTATGTAGGCTAATCAGGGCTTAAACCGTCACTAGAAAACATAGCCCCTTGCAAAAAATACACAGAAAATACCTATTGGTTCCTTTCTGGCAGGGAAATAGTTACGCTGTTATGCTCTGCAGGATTTGGGCTATCTAAAGAAGGCTTAGACTTTTCTATAAAAACAGAGAGAGGTAGACAAATAAAGGGATGCACAGGCAGTCAGATAGATGGATACACAGAGGGATAGATTCACAGGGAGAGACAGACAGCTGCTCGGAGCTCACTCTGCAGGGACCAGTCTGTGAAGTCTGTTTCCATGGAAACTGCATCCTGAGCAAGTGAGGGGACACAATGACACATGGTGATACATAGGGAGTTACACTGACACATATGCGCACAGTCACTAATAAGCATGCCATACAGCTACGCATAAACATACATATCTGGACATTGACGTATATTTTATCTCCTTTTTGAGCTAATTTTAATTTCCATGGTCTACCTTGTCCTTGCCTCCAGCTTTTTAGTTGTATTTGCAATGCTGTCCCTGAACAGTTTAGAGCATGACCACAGCCCTCATCTAGCTATAGATGGGTTTATAAATAAGCAAGATATACATAGCTCGCACCCTTGCAAAATCCTCTAACTTCTAGCCCTAGGATGGCAGGGGCTGGTAGGACTACTATGACAAGTAGAGTGTAATAAAATTATTTAACCACAGATACCACATTAAGTTATGATAATCAAATATACATAGATTGCAAGCTCCACTGAGACAGGGACTGATGATCAATCTCTGTAAAGTTCTGCATATCCGTTGTATACAATGGATAATAATAAATACTCCACATGGCTTAGCCTAGAGAGCAATTTACAAACATTAATCAAACTGGTTTATCCCTGAAAAGAATTCAAATGTAACAGCCTGTGTTCATCTGAAACATTAATGGGGTTAGGGACTGATGTTGGGTGATCATGCTTGCCAATTTATGTCACAAGTCCATATTCATCAGATAAATGTTTCATTATGTTGAGCTCAGGGCTCTGAGCAGGCCAGTCAAGTTCTTTCACTCCCATCTTGGCAAATGAATTCTTGTTTTGTGCATAGGGTTATTTTGCTGAAATAGGAAAGGGTCTTCACCAATCTTCACCAACACCTCGCACTACGTATGGTGATATTAAGTTTGTACACAGCTGCTCCCACATAAAAACTGCATTTTACAAGAAATATCTGGATGGTGCTGGCCATATAATGTAGTTGCTTCTTGATATAGGGTCAAAGGAGACAGATCCAAGTGTTTGAGCATTGAGGCAACAGTAGTTTTTAGACAGTGTAAATCTGATCATATGTGCCCAGATATGGCTAGCAGTGTCGGACTGACCCGGCGGGACACTGGGAAAAAAACCCGGTGGGCCCCGGCAGGGCCAGACCCCTTCTCGCGAAGACCGGTCGACGAAAAAAAATGTTAACGGCGCCATGCAGCCTTCATGCATGCGCGAAGAGAGGCGCGTCGGAGTAGGGGCCCGAGGGGGCCCTGGACAGCAGTCCCGGTGGGCCCCGGGCCCCCCAGTCCAACCCTGATGGCTAGGCAGTTTGATTGATTTTAACCATACTGCCTAAGCATCTAGGTATGCACAGTATGTCGGACGTTTAGACTGAAAATTCCGAGATTCTAATGAGTCATATCTCACTATTCTCATTATTTGGGCAATAGGCCCAAATGAATGTATCAATGCAAAGGTGGCCATTCAAATGTACGCCTCCTTGGTATTCATCCATTTGGTCCTTATATAAGCTTTAGCTTATGACCTAACTAGATTAGTTTTAACACCAAACAGATATTAGTCAAAATATGATTTTTTTTGGTAAATCCCACATATGGGTCAGCCAAGGAGATGACTACAATTTAAAGGAGACAAATAGTGTGAAAAACAAGAATGTGCCAGTGCATTATACTCTTTTAAATATAGAAGTAATGTGCTTAAAAAAAGCAATTTATTTATTGAAAATATCTGCAAAACCCCTACTAGTCCCCAGTGTCGGACTGGGGGGGGGTCTGGGCCCACCAGGGCTGCTGCATGAGGGGCCCCATGGCCCCCACAGGCCCCCCTCCCGAGCCACAAATCCCACTCTGCCCTAAAGCCCCCCCACCTACCTGTGCTCGTGATTTCTTTGATCAGGGGGTGGAGGTCAGGAGTGCAGGTAGGTCTGAGCCAGCAGGACCCACAAAGGCTGTCATATCAAGGCCCTTGTCACCCTTCTAGAAATCCTGATCTGCCGCTCTACATGCCCTGGCGCCCTTGCCCACCAATGTGTACCTGATCGCGTCAGGTGGGGGGTGGAGTTTTTGGAGAGCAGGCCATGCGAAGCGGGTCTGGGCTGACGGGGCCCACAAGGCCCAGTCTGACCCTGCTATTTCCACCCATCTGTTCCACTTCCTGCTACCTCCTTTCCCAGGCAGGGGAACCAGTGGCACTCTGCACACTACACTACACAGCTAGTCTGACCTGATAGGGAATTGAAATGGAACATTTTCTAATTGGACCAATGTTGTTAGTGGAGTACCGCAGGGCTCTGTACTAGGTCCCTTGCTTTTCAACCTGTTTATAAATGACCTGGAGGTGGGCATTGAAAGTACTGTTTCTATATTTTTGCAGATGATACTAAATTGTGCAGAACTATAGGTTCCATGCAGGATGCTGCCACTTTGCAGAGTGATTTGTCTAAGTTGGGAAACTGGGCAGCAAACTGGAAAATGAGGTTCAATGTTGATAAATGCAAGGTTATGCACTTTGGCAAAAATAATATAAATGCAAGTTATACACTAAATGGCAGTGTGTTGGGAGTTTCCTTAAATGAGAAGGATCTACGGGTTTTTTTTGTAGATAACAAGTTGTCTAATTCTGGGCAGTGTCATTATGTGGCTACTAAAGCAAATAAAGTTCTGTCTTGCATAAAAAAGGCATTAACTCAAGAGATGAAAATATAATTTTGCCTCTTTATAGGTCCCTGGTGAGGCCTCATCTGGAGTATGCAGTGCAGTTTTTGGCTCCAGTCCTTAAAATGAGCTGAAGAGAGTGCAGAGACGTGCAACTAAACTGGTTAGAGGGATGGAAGACTTAAATTATGAGGGTAGACTGTCACGGTTGGGGTTGTTTTCTCTGGAAAAAAGGCACTTGCGAGGGGACATGATTACACTTTACAAGTACATTGCAGGACATTATAGACAAATAGCAGGGGACCTTTTTACCCATAAAGTGGATCACCGTACCAGAGGCCACCCCTTCAGACTAGAAGAAAAGAACTTTCATTTGAAGCAACGTAGGGGGTTCTTCACAGTCAGGACAGTGAGGTTGTGGAATGCACTGCTGGGTGATGTTGTGATGGCTGATTCAGTTAATGCCTTTAAGAATGGCTTGGATAATTTCTTGGAAAGACATAATATCAAAGGCTATTGTGATACTAAACTCTATAGTTAGTATAGATATGGGCATATATAATTTAAGTGAAAGTATGGAGGGGTGTGTGTATGGATTAGGGATGCACCTAATCCAGGATTCGGGACTTGATTCGGCCAGGATTCAACCTTTTTCAGCAGGATTCGGCCAAATCCTTCTGCCAGACTGAACCGAATCCGCATATTCAAAATAGGGGCAGGGAGGGAAATCACGTGACTTTTTGTCCCAAAACATGGAAGTAAAAAATGTTTTCCCCTTCCCAACCCTAATTTGCATATACTTATTAGGATTCGGATTCGGTTTGGTATACGGCTGAATCTTTCGCGAAGGATTCGGGGGTTCGGCCGAATCCAAAATAGTGGATTCAGTGCATCCCTAGTATGCTGGGTTTTCATTTGGAGGGGTTGAACTTGATAGACTTTGTCTTTTTTTTAACCCGGTTTAACTATGTAACTATGAAGCTGCCTTTGCTTGTGTGACTACAGGTCTAGCAGGGACCGTTAGACCATGCCCAACCCTCATTTCAATCACAGACATGGGCCGTTGCAGATTTATAAGGAGCTCCAATAAAGGGGCCATTTATAAAAGATAATGTTCCTTTTTAGCCCAAAGTGAAACCAGTTCCATATATTTTCATCAATGCTTACAAGAATAGGAGGGTTTTCTAGCTATGCTCTATGTCTTCTTTAATGAACTGTAAAGTTGGTTATTTAATAATGTTTACTGTTTCTTTTAGTCTGACTATAGACAATCTCACTGCTGCTCAGCAATGCCAATAGCTGTTCATATGAGAATGCCCTATAAAATTTTATGTGAATGAACTTTGTCAATTTTTCATTGTTAAACCACAATTAAATTATGTAAGTGCCAACATTCTCTAAAATAAAGCAGAAGAAAAAAATAAGGTTAATAAAGAAAAAAATAACAATATGAACATTAGAAAGAGGACTCTGATGTTATGTTAGATGAGCAGCTTTTCATTAACAATAGATGTACTGGTTACTGGTGCTTCTCATCTGTGTCAAGAACACTGCAGAATGCAGAGAACATTTCATAGTGTTACAGCATGTCTATTCATAGAAGCAAATGTAACTTCAGGGCGGTTGCTAGGTACAGTCATGGGCTAACAGGCTGATCTGTTCAAGCCTGTAGGTTTCAGGGACCTTACCCTACAGCAAGACATATTTCTTATTCCTTTCCATTTTGTGCCACCTATGATTGCAGACATTATAGTATAGAGTGCAACCACTATGTAATGAGCCACACAGACCAAATCACTCCAACACTCAAATACACTGTACCATTTACCCATTTGCTATATTCCTCTTACTAACTGTGCTATTTGCAAATTAAGTTCTGTGTTATGTACATATATAGTATAACATAAGCCTATAAACGTTACCCAAGACCCAGGTCCGCACTGAGATTCACAATAGACCCTGGCATTTCAGGTACACAGAGGCGGAAACAGCCCCCACTAGCAGTGGCATAACTAGATGTTACTGGGCCCCACAGCAAATTAATTTTAGGGCCCCCAACATATACAGAGATTGTCCTTTTTTATCAATAAATCTTGAAATTGCTCATCAATTAGGGCCTCATGGGGCCCCCTATACCCCCTGGGCCCCCCTGCAGCCGCAGGGTCTGCTTCCTCTGTAGTTACGCCCCTGCCCACTAGCCCACTAAATACTGACTTTCTATGGCACCTTATAGCAGCCCCTCTGGCATTTGCCAGAACCCACAGATTGCCAGTCCGGGCCTGCCAAGACCTGTTTCCATAACCATTATTTGTTGTTGGTATTTATATAATCTTATTGTGCTGGTTTCAGTCTCTGAGTTATCTGTTCTGTAATACAGTAAAACCCCATTTTCTGTAAGCCCCTCCAAAGTTAAAAAAAAAATTGTTGGCCACCCCCCAAGGTAAAAAAAAGAATTGATGGTCATTGAGCCAAGCCCCCCCCCAAAAAAATGAAACACCCCAAATATTGGTTGCTAGAGTAACCCCCCCATAATAGTAAAAAAAAAAAAATATTGATGGTCAGGGATTTAAAAAACAAAAAAACTTTGACCTTTTGGTGTTCAGTGGAAGTTTACCTTTAAAATTGTCAGGCAGTCTTCTTCCTCCTTGGCAACATCTGCATCTTCATTTCCCTCTGGGGCTTCTTCTTTGGCTCCCATTTGGCGGCTTCGCTTTGGCTACAATTCCGTGGCTCTTGGCTTCCCTGGTCTATTTATCAAGTCCCATCAGGCATTTGCCTGGGCCAGTCCGGACCATGTTGGAGAGTTGGCAGTACCCATGTACTTCCAAGGGTCCCAGGTAACATTAAAGGAACACTCTCACATTCGACTTTTTAGCATTACCCATAACTAAATTACCCATAACTAAACTTTACTATTCTTAAAAAATGCCAGTGCTGCAAAGGCTCCAGCCTTCTCAGCTCTCCTATCACTCAAACACTTCAGCTAAGCAGCAATACCTTGGAACAACTGGCTTCTACAGTCTTCTCAGAGCAATATCAAACAGGGAGCTTTTCTACTCAAATCCCACCCCAGGAAGGAAATTTAAAAAAAAGTCAAATTGTGTGTCATCACTCAGCAACTCATTTGTGACTCCTTACAAGTCAATAGTGCTGTAATATTAGAATGTAGTGCACTCAATATAGGTATGGGAAACCCATTATCTAGAATCATCCAAATGATATGCAGGCCATCTACCATAGACTCAATTTTAAACAAATAATTCAAATAACTAATTTTAAGCATTATATTCTTTCATTCTCTAATAATAAAACAGTACCTTGTACTTGATTCCAACTGAGATATACTGATATACCATATTGGAGGCAAACTAAACCTATTGGGTTTATTTAATGTTTAAATGATTTTAGAAGATTCTTGTACATGCGAATGACAAATTGGTTTATAAAAAAGAAATAAGAAAATTGTAACTTGTATAAGCAATTAATGATCCATTTGAATAAATATTAGATGAAAAAGAATCCAGTAGTTTAAATGACAGCTGTGCTTGAGCCATGTTAACAAAATATGTTGGTAGTTAAGCAACAAGAAGGTACATGCAGTAGTTGCTAGTAGAGCAAAGCTGTACAAAGGTTTTCCAGCAAAATATATTATGGTTGTATAGTCTATGCTAGTGCACAATGGCATAACTACCATGGAACTCCCCCCGGTTGCTATGGTTTACTGTTATGTTTACAGGTGCAAATTTGGTCAGTGTTTAGAAATGAGCCCAATATTTCCAAAAGTGCCCTGTGTGTCACTTTACTTAGGTCTCTTTTATACAATTTTTAATGATGTGCTTGTTCTCATGCTGCAGTGTGCTCCACTCTCTGCCGTGCCCATAAAGGAGAATGGGGTCACTTCACTTTCCTGTGCACTGGAACGCACAAAAAAAGCTGCCGTACGGGAACTCAATTACACATGCCTGTGTTCAAGAGCCTGTTGACATTTAATTGTATTAAAAGCACACGGCAGAAATGCTGCTCTGACTTCTTCAGCAGTGATTCAAAAATTACTTTTTTGTTAATTTTGAAAAATATATTTGTCTTCAAATAAAAGCTCATGTGGTCAGGAACACCTTAAAGCCAGTGCCCATGCCCAAGAAAAAAAGCATAACCTAACACTAATTAAAAAGAAAGTGAACTTGCTCAACTAACAGCATATAAAAACTGCTGCAAGGTTTCATCTTAAAAACCTATATGCAAAAAAATTACCCTAAGCCAGTAGGCGTAACTAATTAGATGCAGGCCCAGATTTGTGGTACCCTACAAAGGCCCTATCTTAGGGCGGCGGAATTTTAGTGGTAGCAATCCGCCCAGCTGCATCATAATTTGCATTGGGAACTCATAGAGTGAGGTCGCTTGCACACAGGGGGTTGGGGCGTGGGGGAGGGGTATGCATGGCTGGCGTGGCTAGGACCCTGAGGCCTTGGGGCGGCGAGGAGGAAAATCCATCCCTGATTAGATGGAGCTAACAGAGAAACAAATAATGTAATATAATATATCACAATATAAGGCTGATTAATAATTAATACCGATAATTACTACATGGCAGTACAGAAATCAGTGCAACTAGCACCAGAATTGAATAATTAGCCCCGTAGCACCAGCTTATATTACAGGCCAACCTCATTTTCTACTTGATAATTTGCGTCGACCCCTAAAGGTGGCCATACATGGAGAGATCCGCTCGTTTGGTGATGTCGCCAAACGAGCGGATCTCCCTCCAATATGCCCACCTTGAGGTGGGCAATATTGGACTGATCCGATCGTGGGCCCTAGGGCACAACAATCGGATCCTAACTATGCCTAACGGGCGGTCGGATCGCGGGACCGCATCAACGAATAGATCATGCCGCGATCCGACGGGATTTTTTGTCCCATCCGATCGAGATCTGGCCGACTTTCGGCCAGATCTCGATTGGTGAAGCCCGTCGGGGGGCCCGTACACGACCAATAAGCTGCCGACACAGTCTGTTGGCAGCTTTTATCTGCCCGTGTATGGCCACCTTTAGCTTAGCTTCTCAACAGCTGCTCAGAGCCTATTGAGCATGTGAGTGTCACAGACACAAGATGGTGACCCCCTGTGGCAAGTTTGAAGTCCTGGATCATTGCTGCTATTGACAAGCTGAAACTTTAGACTGGTGCAATAAATTTAGTATATGAAATATGGCATTTTTAGCTATATTAATTTTTAGGGTTTAGTTCTCCTTTAAAGTGAATCTCCCCAATGAAAGATAATGTCATTCTAAGCACCAGTCCAATATATTTTCATTATAGAAATTTTCAAAGGTTTTAAAGTTATTTGTAATTGTAAACTACTAGTTTGGGTGGAAAACCCTTTTAAAGGGGTGGTTCATGTTAAAGTTAATTTTTATAGAATGGATATTTCTAAGTAATTTTTCAATTGGCCTTCATTGTTTCTACTTTGCCTTCTATTTGCCTTCTTCTTCTGACTCTTTCCAGATTTCAAAAAACAACCAAAAACAAATGCTTTGTAAGGCTACACATTTATTGGTATTGCTACTTTTTATTACTCATCTTTCTGTTTAGGCCATCCCCTATTTCATATTCAAATCAGTGCATGGTTGCTAGGGTAATATGGACCCTAGCAATCAGATTGTTGAAATTGCAAACTGGAGAGCTGCGGAATAAAAAGCTAAATGACTCAGAAATCACAAATAATAAAACATGAAAACCGAATGCAAATTGTTTTAGAATATCACTCTCTATATTCTACTAAAAGTTCATTTAAATGTAAACAACCTTTTTGATTATTTGAAGTATTATATTTTATCTTTTTTTTGCTATATGTGACCTTTAGGAAATGTATAGTCAGCTTCAAATCAGAAGCAGCATCTTGATGTTATTGAATCAGGTGAAATATTTCAGAGGGAAGGCTCAAATACTTTAAAAATGTTAAGGCAAAAAGACTACTGTTACTAAGGATAACAGCAGATAAATCATGCCAGTTGAGTGGCACGTGATTTCTGGGGTTTGGAAGCACCACAGTAGCCCTTTGTCCTAAAATTGTTAAAATAAGGTCATAATTTATATGGCCTTTAGTTGCCTTTGAAATGATTTCAGACTTTATAACATATGATACTCCGTGTACCTCATTTAGAGAGCCAGTTTCTCTCCCCATTCTCCGCCAATCTAACAGTGCAGGCTTTTGGGAGCATTCATGCGTTTGGTCACAGTATATTCATTTCAAAGCTGGATGAGAGAGTTTGCAGATGTTGGTTGACCTCTGGATCGTATTCCAGGGTGGGGAGGATGAATCAGCAATAGTATCCATAGCAGCCAGATAGCAACAACATGCACAGTGGATTACCTACAAACAGAATCGACATCAGAAAGACTGCATCACTCTTAAACAAATGCAATATGTTTGATTTTTTGTAAAAACGTTGATTATCACAATAAACAATGTATGTGCAGCATGTTTGCAAAAGTGACATGTTTGGAATAGTGGCATTCCCCATAAATGAAGGTATGGCTGGAAATATATTAAACTGTGCATTCTTATATGTATGGGTGAGCTGTTATTCCAAAAAGGAATGTGCGTGCGCATTAGAGAATTCAAATGTGCTGGTTACAGTACCTTGTTACACCCAAGTTAGCTCTCACAGCATCCGATTCACAGAGCTGCCATTGCAATTTACTTCTTTAAATTTGCAGTTTTTCCTGTAGCCAGTAGGTGGAGGCCCTACACTATCACAGTGTTTCTTTTATTAGCTGAAATATTCCATAGAGATGAATGCAATATGAAAATCGCTCACTAACATCCTATAGAAGCATAACAAAACCTCGGCTAGTAGTAACTCCTTTTGCACACAAATGAAGTGTGCCACAATGTGGGCATGTTTGGTGTGGTATGTGGCCTGCATCTCATGTCACTAAACACTCACTGCGCATGTGCACTTCTTACTCAGAGTTCATTATGCTCACTGTGCATGCTCACATCTTACTCTGGCATTAATTCATGCTCACTGTGCATGTGCACATCTTATTCAAGCATTACTATATGCTCGCTGTGCAGGCTCACATCTTACTTGGGTGTCAATACATGCTCACTGCACATTGCACACATCTTACTCAGGCATCACTATATGCTCACTGTGCATGCTCACATCTTACTCAAGCATCACTACTGTATATGCTTACTGTGCATGCACACGTCTTACTCAAACATCAATATATGCTCACTGTGCAGGCTAACATCTTACTTGGGTGTCAATACATGCTCACTGCATATTGCACACATCTTACTCAAGCATCACTATATGCTCAATGTGCATGCTCACAGCTTACTCGGGCATCAATACATTCTCACTGCACATCGTATTCAAGCATTACTATATGCTCACTGTGCGTGCTTACATTTTACTCGGATGTACAGTACATGATCATTGTGCATGCTCGCATCTTACTCAAGCATTAATACATGCTCACTGCGCATGTGCACAATTAGCGGAGCACCAAGGAAGCCGGTTTAAAATGTATATGCTCACTGTGCATGCACACATCTTACTTTGGCGTCAATATATATCCACTGAGCATGCTCACATCTTACTCAGGTGTCAATACCTGCTCACTGCCTATGTGCACATCTTACTCAAGCATCACTATATGCTCACTGTGCATGCTCACATCTTACTCAGGCATCAATACATATTCACTGTGCATGCACACATCTTACTTTGATGTTACTGAATGCTCACTGTACATGCTATGCATTTCTGAAACGAAGTCCAACGCAATTATATTAATCATATTAAGAATATTACATGTTTCTCACCCACCAACCCTTTCTAAATCATGATTAAGGTAAATGATGACAGGTTAGACAGGTCATGAGGTAAATGATGACAGGTTAGTGCTTTCAGATTTGCTCCCCTGTCTGTTAGATTATATTGTTAAAAGACAACTAAGTCTCAACAAAGAATTAGGCTAGAAATACTATGCCATACACTTTGGACTTTTATACAAGCTACAAGCTTTTTTTTTTTAACTACTACAACCCTTTAGCATTGAAGATCTTCTGATTTCCCATGACCCCTAAACTCAGCCTGTCAACAGTGCCCAGAGCACACTGAGCTTGTGCAGAATCACAGAGACACATAAGATCCAAACTGGTGAGCCCTGTGGATAAAAAAGTACATAGAGATGCTGAACCTCTAAACTGGTATAAGTTCAGTATATAATCTTTTAGGGTTTAGTTCTATCAACAACCTATTTACTTCTATATTTAGGGAGTTGTGTTAGAAATTCAGATTCATGTAAGGCACTTGCTTCATATAATTAAGGTTTGTAATCTTTGCAAAGTTGTTTGAAACTTGTTTTGAAATGACGGCATTTAAAACATCCGCATTTTGTGTATAGTTTAGTATTCACTAGTAACAAGTGAAAGTGGAACTGCAAATAACTTGCTCTCCAGACTGTAACAATAACTGTTGCACTAAAAATAAATGCTGTTATTTTTACAACAACAAAAATGGCAGAATTTATGTTAAATGAGAACTAAAGCTTAACTAAAGAAGTACACACATGTTGTACATTATATTTTGGGCTTCTTTACAAGCCTAAGGCAACCACAGTCCTTTAGCAGAAAAGATCTGTGTCTCCAAAGATGCCCCAGTAGCTCCCCTTTTTTAAAAAAAACAAATGCTGTTCTTTTTACAACAAAACAAGGGCAAAATTGATGTTAAATGAGAACTAAAGCTTAACTAAAGAAGTACACACATGTTGTACATTATATTTCGGGCTTCTTTACCAGCCTAAGGCAACCACAGTCCTTTAGCAGAAAAGATCTGTGTCTCCAAAGATGCCCCAGTAGCTCCCCTTAGGCATAAAGGCGGGGCAGACAATCACTTTCCATTCAGCACTTCCTAGATGTCACTGCACTCCCCACATTCCTCTGTTCTCTTCACCATTTAATTGTGTAGCCAGTACATGGAGATGGTCATCGGGTCCCCCATTGTGGTGGACAAATAAGATTCTGAGATGATGCAAGGCTTGTCTTAATAACAGTGTCCACAAAATGGCCCCTGACTGCTTGCTAAAATTATAAGCTTCCAGACAGAATGAAACAAGATTCAAATAATTTATATAGTGTAATTAATGTGATAAAATAGTATTTTGAATATTTTTTTCAGGTGGTGGGTCCCCTTTAAAAAGAAACAAGCAACATTTAAGCAACTGCTGATTTCAATAGCAATTACATTTACAAATAATTGTTAAAGCACTGACAATTTTATTATAAATTCACATTGTTAAGATGCTTATAAATGTGTTTTCTTTTATTAGGCAAAAAATAATTTTATGGATTGACAATGTCCTTGAGAACTAAAAAAAAAAAAAAATTTGTTAGGTATGGCCTTACTTTTTATCCCAGACTGGCTTTCCTCTTTTTTTTTATAAATACATGCTGGTACTTTCACACTTGCCATGCTGCCATTTTTGTCAGTGTCCAGGTACCCCTTGCTAGAACCATTTAAAAACCAATGTGCGGGGGCGTGGCCAGCAGCTCAACACGCAGGACGTGTTTGTTCGGCGCTCCCGGGGTGCCTTCACAATAAACCTCCTTCCCTGCCCGCAGTCCTCCCCAACAGTCAGACTCCCTCCCTGCTCACGTCCGGAGGCCGCCATCTCCAGCCCGGAAGGACAGCGGGCAAATTTCGAGCGCCCATGAAGTGGTGCGCGCAGTGCGGCCTACAGCCGCGAGACAAGCCGTGGACCTGCGTAGGCGATTCATCAGCGGGACCAGTACAGGGACCTGCACCGGAAGCGCCGAGGCGCTATAGCAAGCCCACAAAAAGTCTGCGGGGGAACAGAAGGTACTCGCAGTCGGGGGGTGCATGAGTCCTAGTCCCCGGGAGCGCCCCTATATTAACAGCACTGGGACAGAGGCCTACAATATCCTGGGCCTGACAGTGGGGCATATACTGAGGAGGAGTGAACTCCCTACTTCATGCTAAGGGTGGGAATCATCTATTACAACCCACTCCCAATACCCTCACCCACCACAAGTAAATACTGTGCTATCTGCTTGAGACTGCATTTTCGTCAAACAGGCTGGGAGGCCCCAGTACCTGTTTGCACAGAATCCTGGCTGTTATCATCCATCAGGAGCGAAGGCGCTCTGGGTAGGATACCCAATAATGGTGCAATAAATCCCCATAAATCCCAATAGACCGTTCCAGTGTGCCTATACAGTCATACAGTCCTGCAAAACCTGCGGCCACTGATACCATCCAAAGCTACATACAACTGTCACCTCCGCTATAACCGAGACTGTGAGTAATTTTCTTTGCCAATGGGTAAATACGCCCAAAACCAAAGACCGATGCCGCCGATCGTTTGGAGCGCTACGCCCATAGCTCACAACAGGCGAATGACACTGATAGTAGCCAAGAGGCTCCACCACCTCTCTCACAACCAGTCATGGTCTCTCCAGAACCATCACTATCTGAGCTCATGGGCGCAATATTGGAAAATCGCACATCTGCCACTGCCCAACTTGAGGCCCTTAAAATTGATATATCTTTGCTAAGACAGGATTTACAAAATGTGAGAGAGAGAACAACCGAAGTAGAAAACAGAGTCTCCACGCTTGAGGACCAAGTGCATCCGATGCAAAACTCCATGCAAGAAGTTCAACAACAACTTCGGTCAGCCTGGGAAAAAATAGACGACCTTGAAAACAGACACAGGAGAAACAATGTCCGAGTTGTCGGGCTCCTGGAGAAGGCAGAAGGTCAGCAGCCTGAGCACTTTACCGAAACCTGGCTACGAGACTTATTTGGAGCTGATACTTTCTCCTCCAATTTTGTGATAGAAAGGGCCCACAGAGTTCCAAATAGGGCACCCCCGCCGGGGGCTCCTCCAAGGGCCTTCCTGTTCAAACTTCTCAACTACAGGGATCGCGATGCTATCCTCAGAGCAGCACGGCAAAAGGGAGAAATTCAACACAATGGCGCTAAGATCTCATTCTACCCGGACTTCTCTGCTGCCATACAGAAACAAAGAGCAAGCTTCCAGGGAGTCAAAAGACGGCTGTGTGACGCACAACTACAGTACAACATGCTTTTTCCTGCCAAGCTATGGATTATTGACGGTGGCCAGTCACATTTTTTTACAGCACCTGCGGATGTAACAGCTTGGCTAGACGCAAAGGGCCCACGAAGACCAGCGGCAAACGATGGTCCCAGACGGGCCTAATATCATGATCGTTCACTGAGTTACTTTCATGCCGGTCTGTCATCTATCTCAATACAAGGACTGTTGAACATTATACTTCTTCTTAACACGATTTGGTCCACGAGCCATGGTCTACTTGACGTTCCCTGTTGCTGACCTCCTGTTGTGGACAGTGTTTCCTGAGACTATGGTAAGGATATATGTCAATACGTTGAAATAGCCAGGTAGTCCCCCAAGCCAAGGGTGATGTACCTATACACCAGGACCGGCTATATATACAAGCAGACCTCTAGTCCATGGCACATCTGGAACGGAAGGGAACTGTGTCAGTTTATATTTCTAACGTCTACTGGTTGGATGATAAAGGGCCACGCCCACAGTCACTGACCATTTGAGTGTCTTCAGTTATGGGTTTTAGACCCACCCAAGTTGGGGAGGTGGGTAGGGAGGGAAAATGGGAAATGTTGGGGTGTCTATTGTATATGTCTATTACTATCTTTTCAATGAATTTTGTGTCAATGCGTTCTCTCAAGTTACAGGTTCCAACAACCATTTTGCTCAGTCATCTGTCCATTACTCACTATGTCAGTCTATAATATTATTTCATGGAATATCAGGGTGCTTAATTCTAAGTTCAAACGCAGCATCATGCATAACTATATTAAAAAACATTCCCCTTCTATCCTTTTGCTACAAGAAACGCACCTCACTGGGCAAAAAGTCCTCTCCTTGAAAAAGCCCTGGGTAGGATGGTCATACCACTCCACATTTTCTACCCACGCAAGAGGTGTTTCCATCCTGGTTAGGAAATCCATAGCATTTTCACTGTCACAGATCATTACAGACCACTATGGTCATTATATTATTCTACACTGCACAATCGACAATAAGCCTATTACAATGATCAACCTCTACATGCCCCCACCATATTCAGGAGCATTATTAGATCACATTACTAACAAACTAGCAAACCTGCCCCCCGGCCCTATGTGCATACTAGGGGACTTCAATTCCACAATGGACCCTCAGCTAGACCGTCTCAAGTCTCAGGAAGTAGGCCCTACCAAACTAGCTCAATGGGCAAGTGCATTTCAATTGCTAGATGCTTGGAGATGGAAACACCCTGACTTAAAGGAGTATTCATGCCACTCGACTACTCACCAGTCCTTCTCTAGGATCGACTTGGCACTAGTAACTAATGATATGCTGCCCCTTATCGACAAGGTGCAATTTCTCCCCAGAATACTTTCTGACCACTCCCCGCTTCTTTTATCCATCAGATGGTCAACCCCAGCACATTCTAGAATATGGAGACTAAGTCCTCTCTGGTTAAACAATGAGACAGTGCAAACAGCCAACTCAGAGGGATATGTCAATTATTGGGAAACCAATGCAGAAACGGCCTCCCAGGAGGTCCTGTGGGATGCCTCCAAGGCGGTAATGCGGGGGGTCCTAGCTAGAGCAATACGGCAAGCCCGTAATCAAGCGAAAAATAGTGTTGATCTAGCAGAAGCGGAGGTCTTGCAGGCAGAGAAAGATCACATCTCTAACCCCTCACCGGAGTCATACGCACTTCTAATAGACAAAGGCAATGCCCTAGAGCGACAGCACACATTGTTAACAAAGAAGGCTCTTCTATACCAATCACAAAGGTACTTTGCAATGGGGGATAAAAATGGTAAAATGTTAGCATATTTCGCCAAAACACTATGTCCCTCTACAGCGATACCGGTCATACAGGGAGCGGGTAATGTAATGGTCACTGACCCACAACTACTAGTAGAGGAGTTTGCTTCATACTATCGGGACCTATATGATACAACACTAACCCACTCCAACGACCTTCACATACCTTTTTTAGATAGTGTTTCCATCCCGTCCCTCTGCACTGATGACAGGAAGGCTTTAAATGAACCTATTAGGTTAGAAGAGGTTAAAGAAGCCATTGCCTCTCTCCCACCAAACAAAACCCCAGGCACTGACGGCCTCCCCTCGGCTTGGTACAAGTCTTTACAGGAGCAACTAGCCCCTCAGCTACTTAGTACCCTACAGTCCTCCTTTGTGACAGGCTCCTTACCCCCCTCATTCAATGAAGCCCTCAGGGTTTATGCCAGGCAGGTCTACTAACATCAACCTGAGGAGATTATATACCAATATTGAGATATTACATGATAAGCCGGGCACGAGAGCAGTGGCCTCCCTTGATTCGGCCAAAGCATTCGATTCCATTGAATGGCCCTATCTCTGGGAAACATTACGCAGATTTAATCTGGGTGACCAATTTATTAAATGGATCCAAATACTGTACCAACGGCCAACGGCAAGGGTAAGGGTTAATGGTCTTATATCTGCTCCATTTCGATTACATCGAGGTACTAGGCAGGGCTGTCCCCTGTCACCATTTCTATTTGCCTTAGCCATCGAACCATTGGCTATTGCCATCCGGGAATCTCAACAAATTTCTGGCTTAACTCTCGGCCCCATTACGGAAAAAATCTCCTTGTATGCGGATGACATGTTAATATATCTTGCCGACACCCAAGGTTCCCTCTTGGCTCTGCTCACGTTGGTAGGACAGTTTGGCGTTTTTTCAGGCCTTAAGGTTAACTGGGATAAATCCATACTCTTTCCAATCGACAAACAGCCTACTCCCTTTCTCCCCCCCAATGTAGAGCTAACGTGGGCGCAGGAATTTAAGTACCTGGGTCTGACTATACAAGGGGACCTGTCCACCTTCGTACAGATCAACCTCAATCCGATACTTACAAAACTAGAGGCTGACCTTCGAGGCTGGGCAAATCTCCCACTTACAATGTGGGGGAGAATAAATCTTATCAAGATGATATACCTCCCCAAAATCCTATATCATCTACACAACGCTCCAATCCATATTCCCAGCTCGGTGTTTAAAAAAATCAATCATCTCATTCTCCCCTTTATATGGAACCAAAAAGTACCACGGCTGGCCTGGGAAAAATTGACAGCTGATAAAGAAGAGGGAGGACTGGCCCTGCCCAACTTCCACCTATATTACCTAGCATCCCAAATCTATTACCTACACTGGTGGTTTCATCCTGACCCATACAACCCCAACATGGCTTTGCAAGCCAACGTAGCAGGGTCCTTAGAGAGCCTTAAGAATCTACCATATTGCAAGCTCACAGACATGGGCAACTTACCCTCCTCTATCACTACACCCCATAAAGCTTGGTGTCAAGGACTGAAACAGCTTAAAAAACAACCCTTGCGTTTGATTTCCTCCCTCCCATTATGGGGCAATGCCAATCTTCCACATTTTCGGAATCTAGACGACTTTCTATATTGGCCACAACGGGGTATCAAATTTCTGGGTGACCTGCTAATAAATAACACATTCCTGTCATTTCAAGAGCTCCAAGACAAATGTGCTCCACTTCACACTTCCCTGTTTAGATACTTTCAAATCCGTCAACTATTCAGGGCATAGTTTGGAACTCTTTCCCCGGTGTTGACTACATTGGCAATGGAAGAGTCCCTGGCAGTAGAGCAACCCACCAAACTAATATCTAAATTATACCACAACCTATTAGCAAGTATCCCCCCTCCATTCCACAAGGCGCAAAATAAATGGCAATTACTTGTACCAGAGCTCACCCAGGAGGACTGGGAGGAAGCGACAGAATCAATATATATCAGCTTAATATCCGTGAGAGATAAACTGATTCAATACAAAACATTCCATCAGTTATATACAACCCCAATAAAACTTAAGGCTATGGGTAAAAGAAACAACGACAATTGCCCTAGATGTGGTGAAATGGCAGCAAACTTCTTACACATGATCTGGGCCTGCCCGATAATAAAAGCCTATTGGTCTCAGGTAATGGCTGCCCTAGCAACTACCCTAGATTTTCCACAGGTGAACTCACCTCAGGTGTGCCTACTGGGGATAGTGGACCAATTAGTCCCCACTGTACATGCAAAAATTAGGTTTCGAGTTTTGTTGTACTCTGCTAAAAAATGTGTTATTATGCATTGGATGGGGCCCAACCCTCCCACCAGGGACTCCTGGATAAAATTAGTTGACGAGGCTATTCCCATGATTAAGCTTACGCATGAACCTAGAGGCACAACCCGTAAATTTGATAAAATATGGAGCCCATGGTGGGAGTCGGGCCCGGGCTTGCAATCAAGGAATGAAAGGGAATAAAAGGCCCTCTGATGACTGACACAATTACTGCAGTGGTAAGACCCAAAAGAGAGAACTAATATGTACCACTCATGCTACAATAATGACATCGGCACAAGATTGTAATAAAACTGTTTAATGTTTGTAAATGTTTTATGTGTTTAAACGAATAAAGCATTACCTTTATAAAAAAAAAAATAAAAAAAAAACCAATGTGCAGCACAGCAGTTTTTTAGGATTTTACTGTAATGCCAATTCACCCATCATCGGGTCTCAACTGGGGTTCAAAATAGGCCCTGGTATTTCAAGTACACAGAGGCCCAAACAAGTCCCCACCACCACACAAAATAGTGACTGTCTATGGCAACTTATAGCAGCCCCTTTGGCATTTGTCAGAATCTACAGATTGCCAGTCTACAGATTGCCTTTTAGTGGCACAAGGGATACCTGGGAGCAGGGGTTCACCTTTAAGTTAACTTTTAGTACGTTCATTATTTATTTCTTATAGTTTTTGAATAATTTGCCTTGACTCTTTCCAGCTTTCAAATTTAGGTCACTGACCCCATCTAAAAACAAATGCTCCATAAAGCTACACATTTATTGTTATTGCTACTTTTTATTACTTGTCTTTCTATTCAGGCCCTCTCCTAATCATTTTCCACTCTTATTAAAATCAATGCATGGTTGCTAGGGTAATTTGGACTCTAGCAACCAGATAGTTGAAATTGGAAACTAGAGAGCTGCTTCAAAAGCTAAATAACCCAAGAACCACAAATAATAACAAAATGAAAACCAATTGCAAATTATCTCAGAATATCACTCTACATACTAATAGTTAATTTAAAGGTGAACAACCTTTTCAAGCAGAGGTGAACCAGTATGTGTAAAAATGTAGTCACACCGGGTTGCCTCGTTAAGCTATCTTTATCCCTATAATTTATACCAGCATGTAATGCAGGTATAGGATCTTTTATCTGGAATGCTCGGGACCTTGGGCTTTCCGGATAACAGATCTTTTCGTAATTTGGACCTTCATACATAGTCTACTCTACTAGAAAATCATGTAAACATTAAATTAACCCAATTGTTTTTTTTTTCTAACAATGATTAATTATATCTTAGTTGGGATCATGTACAAGATATGGTTTTATTACTACAGCGAAAATTATATATATTTTTTTTAATTTGGATTATTTGTACAAAATAAAAGTCTATGAGCTTTCTGGAAATCATGTTTCCAGATAACAGATCCTAGAGTAAAAATGTGGTAAACTTTAATAAAACCAACAAAATCATACAATTGTGTGAGAACATTGCAAAGCTTACACCATTATTTATACATGTTTACATAGATGCAAATATTTACTTACTACTTCGATGTGACTCAGATTTTTAAATAAGCGTGCTTTTTACCTGGCTGTATAAAAGGTAGCAAACCCAATACTTAGCTCCTTTTTATGGCAATTGAAATATGCTTCAGTATGTCTGCAAAAATAGAAAAGCTCTCATTTAACTCAGACAGACAGATATTGTGTGTATGCTCATCACGCGATCCTTTTAGCTACAGGTATATTCAGCAAACTGACATCAGGATTCATAGGAAGCAAAGGTGTAATTTAATTGTTAATGACAGCTTGGTTTTATAAAAACCGTAATGCCAGGACAGGAGTGAGACACACATGGCCTTCCTCTGCTCTTGGCCAATAAAACCCCAAAAAACGCATTCACTAATTGATTCCATGTAATACTGCCTGGCTGTACTCATGAGGGTTTTGAGTTGTGTTTTACTCCATTTGCATTTCAGTGTGTTTGTTTAGACGCAACATGTTGCATTTGCTTGCACTTGATGCGTGTTCAGCTATCAGTAGAAGAAAGGGTTGTGTGTTGGAATGGAAAAGAACGTGCTTACCTGTGCAAAAAAAAGTGTTTAAATGCAATATATGCGGTTTTTCATGCTCAACATGCTTTAAACAAATGCCCATGTGTATTTTGCCATCACACCCTCATTTTACCCCCTGCTCAATAAGTTTAAATTGTTTAGTGGCGAGTCCAACTTTCCCTTTTTCATTCTGCTCAGCAATATAGTGCTTGCACAGCTCTCGGATTCCCAGGAATCTTTGCTTAGTTTCACTTGGTGGCTAACCAAGAAATCACCCAGATCCTTACCGTCTGTAAGTGAAGAAGGGGTGCTCAGTACAGACATCAGAACAAGTATCTCCACAGGTTACATAGTTAAATCGGGTTGAAAAAAGACAAAGTCCATCAAGTTCAACCCCTCCAAATGAAAACCCAGCATCCATACACATACCCCTCCCTAGTTTCACATAAATTATATATACCCATACCTATACTAACTATAGAGTTTAGTAACACAATAGCCTTTGATATTATGTCCGTCCAAGAAATCATCCAAGCCATTCTTAAGGGTAAGGACACACTGGACGATTTGTCGCCAACGTTTTTAAAAAGCAAATCGCGGTGACATATCGCTCTTTTTGTCTCTGAACAAAACCAAATGAAAGACGCCAGCTCCTGTGCCCACATCGCGTTTGTGAATCGCCTGTAGCTCCAAAACGCACTGAGACCCTTTTCCGAGCGATTTATCAGAAATAGCATGTACTTAGAAAAGCACTGAAATCTCCTAGACACGCACACACATACAGATAAGTAGCAGCAATTGTATTCAAATTACAATGCGAACGCAATGACGCAAGAACGCAAAGACGCCAGGTTACAGCGGGAAGCACAAACCGTTTCCGGTTTGGGTGGAGCACGTACCGCACAGAGTAATGGGATACAAATCGCTCTGTGCCAACAGTCGCTGTGAATCGTCTGTTCAAAAAAGACGATAGTCTTGTCGCTGCGATTTACTTTTTTAAACGTTGGCGACAAGTCGTCCGGTGTGTCCTTACCCTAAAGGCATTAACTGAATCAGCCATCACAACATCACCCGGCAGTGCATTCCACAACCTCACTGTCCTGACTGTGAAGAACCCCCTACGTTGCTTCAAATGAAAGTTCTTTTCTTCTAGTCTAAAGGGGTGGCCTCTGGTACGGTGATCCACTTTATGGGTAAAAAGGTCCCCTGTTATTTGTCTATAATGTCCTCTAATGTACTTGTAAAGTGTAATCATGTCCCCTCGCAAGCGCCTTTTTTCCAGAGAAAACAAACCCAACCTTGACAGTCTACCCTCATAATTTAAGTCTTCCATCCCTCTAACCAATTTAGTTGCACGTCTCTGCACTCTCTCCAGCTCATTTATATCCCTCTTAAGGACTGGAGTCCTATACTGCACTGCATACTCCAGACGAGGCCTTACCAGGGACCTATAAAGAGGCATAATTATGTTTTCATCCCTTGAGTCAATGCCCTTTTTATGCAAGACAGAACTTTATTTGCTTAAGTAGCCACAGAATGACACTGCCCAGAATTAGACAACTTGTTATCTACAAAAACCCCTAGATCCTTCTCATTTAAGGAAACTCCCAATACTATTTACTTATATGTATTTATACTTTTTTCATATAGAATGGCCCGGAGAATATACGCTTACAGTTTTGTTAATGTAACAGTATGACTCATAACACTATGATACAGAGTAAATTGAGTTTTTGGATTTCCCGGTGAGGAGAAACAGCTCTTTTTCAGGATCACGTCACATAAACACAGGGGACCCAGATCAAATAATGTCTACCATACATGCATGTATAAGAATGTAATTTACTTTTTGAAATGTCCCTGTAGTATAGGGTACTTGGGAAAACAAAGTGCTATATGTAGAGGCCCATTTATCAAAGGTACAATTTCAAATTCTTGTGAATTTTTTTAAATTCAAAAATACTCACAATTCGACTGAAAAGCTATTTAAGAAAAAATTATTAATATTCAGTTGAATGGCTCTGACCAAAACGGCTCAACGGACCTCTGCCATTGACTTGTACATGAACTAGGCAGGTTTTTAGGTGACGAATATTCTAATGAGGAGTGTCTCCAAAGTCGAGGTGTGATAAAACTTATATTCGAATTTACATTCAAATAGGGGGATTAAAATTCAAATGTGTGAATTTTGAAACTTAAAAATTCTAATTTACTATTTGACCCTTGATAAATCTGACCCATAATATGCAATCTACAGCTAGCATTGTCAGTCGATACTGGGAGGAATGTTATCATAGGATATCACATTTGCTGCTACTGGATGCAGTAAAAGGGAGACATACTAACCTTGATCAGACAAACCTGTTTGGATAAACTCAGATACATAAGATAATTTTGTTTTCCTAGACATGTTCTTCTGTATTACTGATTTTGTTTTTCCTGTTTTTTCAATAAAGGAGAATGATTAAATCCAACAGAATAAGCATGATATATAACTATCCTTCTCCATGAGCTAGGCTTAGCTAGCTTAACATATTTATCAAAGAGTGAAGTTAATAGTGAACTTCCTCCACTAGAGTGAAATTCCGCCACTCTCCATTCATTTCTATGGGATTTTTATAGGCGTATTTATCAAAGGGTGAACTTTCACCCATTGATAAATGCGCCTTTCAAAATCCCATAGAAATGAACAGAGAGCTGCGGAATTTCACTCTAGTGGCGGAACTTCACTCTTCGATAAATTTACCCCATTATGTTTTCGGATTCTGCACCAGCCCAGGGCACTGAGCATGTGTGTCACTCACACAAAGTCCAAAATGGTGAGCTGCTGTGCACAGTTTTGAGAATGGTTATAATGATTCTGAACCTCAATAAAAAAAGAATGATCTAACTTCAGATATATAAAAAATTGACTAAAAGGAGGGGATCTGACTTCCGTCAGTATTTAATTTTGTATAGGAGAAAAGAAGAGAAGTATCCCCGTCTTCTTTCTGATTAAGAAGACGGGGATACTTTTCTTCTTTTCTCCTATACAATGATTCTGAACCTTTGAGCTGGTGCAGTAAGTTCCATGCAGGCATCTGTACAGGGATCTGTTATCTAGAAAATTCCAAATGACAAGGAACGTCACCTCCTATACACTCCATTTTAATCAAAAAATTAAAAACTTTTTTTTCCTCTCTGTAATGGACATCCAAATTACAGAAAGATTCCATATCCATAAAACAACAGGTCCCATACCTGTATATAAAATACATACATTCATTTCAAAATGTCAATAGTTTTAAAAAAAGAAGGAAAGGTGAAATCACTGGGGGTGTCTAACCCCCTCCTATAAGACTATTGAAAATAACTGATTATAATCACTTACTTGGTATCCCAGGGGTGATAAAGATGTATTTTTGCTTAAAGTTTGTGTCTTCACTATACGATGCATGCACACCTGCTCAGAAGTACCCAGTTTTCTGCTAACAGTAGTACCAGTCTGGGGTATCAGGTAAGTCATTATAATTACTGGGGGATGCCTAACATTTGTCACCCTTAGTGATTTCACTTACTTCTCCTTTAAAGTTATTTATAAAAATAATCGCAACTGAAAACAGTATTTATCTCTTAAGCATTACCCCTAGTAGTTAGGTGGAGCAGAAGCTGCCATATTGTTGAGAAAGAAACAGCAGTACTCATAGGGATACATAATTACTGCTGTAAATGATTGAATATGGGATGGTTGCATGGATTTTCTATCATTGTGGAAGATGTTATTTTGGGTGTTGTATCCCTTTTAAACAGTAATATTCTACTCTGTTTTTCAGCTGAGAAGTCCACACGATGTCGAATGTCATCAGACGATTATGAAGCCTATTTAACAAAACATAATTGTTAATTCATGGAAACACCTGTTAACCCTTTTGGTGCCAAGAATCTTTGATCATGCTGCAGCATGAGTTGTTGGTGGAAAATATATATATATATATAATATATCCCTCTTCAAGTGGAGTGCCGTCCATTCCTTTGGCACAGTTCGAGTTAAGTGGTGGGGACGCTGCGGGCAGAGCACCCCTGAAGAGGGTTTGGAGCTGCTACAGGAGGGGGAGGCTGAGCGGTCTCCTAGGAGAGACAGTGGAAAATATAACAGCTGTAAATAAAAGAGATTTGATAGCATCAACAATCAAGTCCCAGAGAGATGATGCCCTACAACTTTTATTTTACAATAAGTGGTTAAACACATGCAAAAGGTTAACAAAAAAACTAGATCAAGGAACTGCAGGTGGAATTCTTATTTAGGTTAAAAGGTAAAACTTAATTTCACTCATTTATCACTACTGGCACAGCACCAGGGAGCAGAGTTTCAGTCACTAAAATGCCATATTCAAAGTGCTTCTACCCGCTTGCACTCATCTATACTAGCACCACGCAGCATCTTGCCATTTGCACCTAATTGGGAATATATGAAAAAAGACACAGTACACTTTTTGCAAAGAAGCTCTTCACCTAACAGCTGCATGTACTTATTGCCAACCAGTAAGTACAGGGTTCCCTTTGTATGTTGGGCAATGCGAATGCACACAACTTAATAATGTTTAACTACCCACCCATACCTTGGCTGTCTGCTACCCTAACCTTGCAGGTGCAAGTTGCATCTTTTTGTGTACAATTTACTAACTGGTGCAAATATTTACTCTTTTGGTATGTAACAGCACCAATATTTTGCACTCTGCACTCCATAAGTAAACGAGCCATCATGAATATATCTAATTAACTGCACCTTAACAGCATCCAATTAGTGGCAACTATGCACGTTTCTCAAAATATTGGAATATGATTATTAAGTGGCTTATGTTGCCATGATTTTCTGATAGCTGTGCGATTGTTGCCCCCTGGTGCCAATGGGAAAAATGTCGCTTTTAAAGCAAATCATGTATATGTATGTACATGTTTAGTGTCCAAAATGGTTAGGTCTTTGAAAAAACATTATACACACACAAACACATATTTATAAATAAATAATTATAACAACACATACAGCTTATATTAGTGATTTATATGGCATGCCCTTCAAATACCCAGGATAACAAAGTCACATACTTGCCAAGGTGCTAAACTGCATCAAAGTAGTTACCAATAGCAACAGATCACCAGTTATTTTTGTTCAACCTACTAGAAGTTAGAAAAGAAAGCAAAGAATTCATAGATTATTATGTAAGTAGAGCAATATACTAAACCAGTGCTGTCCAACTTCTATGGTACCGAGGGCCAGAATTTTTCTAATCTACATGGTGGAGGGCCGATAATGGAAACCAGTGTTAGTCACTCCCTGTTTTTAGACCACACCCACTTTAAACCACACCCATGTTACCGCAAGACCATGTCCACATTAATAACACACCAAAAAACCAAATGGTTGGTGCTCACTGCAGGGAGCAGGGCCACAACTAGGGGTAGGCAGAGTAGGCGGCTGTCTAGGGCGCCATCATTGAGGGGCACACTTTTAAGGGGAATTTTTTTAGTTTTTTAATTTTTTCAAGCGTTTATTTAATAATTTGTTTCAGTAATCATGGTCATCCAGTTGGGTGGAATCCTTCACCTTCTCCCTCTTACTGGCAATTAATAGCTCCTTCTGTGCGGTGCAGAGCGACGTGCATACACGCGTCAATGACGTCACTGGTGTGTTGGATGACAGAGAGAGGCAGAGAGCTGGCGGGCTGCTTGGTGTGGCTCTCGCTGCTCTCAGCCTTGCACATTTGCACTGAACTCGACATTCTTTCTATTACTGTAAAGTGTGAAGCTTCCTGCTGGCACAGCCAGGTACAGATTTGGGGCCATATGTTTGCTGTTGCTGCTGGGCTTGGCGCTGGCACAGCTACATAAATACTTGGGGGCAATATGATGTGATCAGATTTATTTTGGGCTGCTGCTGACACAGGTAAAGATTGGGGGCAATATGATGGCTGCTGGAGGGCTGTATGATGGATGGCTGCTGAGCTTGCTGGTACAGGTACGGGCGGGGTGTATTATGAATGGCTACTGAGCTTGCTGGTACAGATATAGGGAGCAGTGATATAAATTAAAAAATGTTGTACACTTTGTTACTCTCTTTATTTAAAAACCATTATGGTAAGGAGGGAAATGGTAATGCAGGGCAGGGGGGCACTGATTGGAGCTCTTGCCTAGGGTGCCAAACTACCTTGTGCCTGTCCTGGCAAGGATGTCACTCATATGGGAAAAAAGTTAAGTCATATAAGACATACCCATAAATCCATATGCCGCCTCCTCCCCTGTGTATAATACAGTACCCCAGCATATGGTTAAACACCTCAGGGGCCACTAACAATAATTTTCAAATGCTAACAAACCCTCAGAACAAATACCAACGTATGACACACAGGGAGCATAGGGCACAGGGAGCATAGGGAAGGCAGAACAGAGCAGGAGACAGGAATCAGGACAAGTCTAATATGTACTACACACAGTGACACAGTGCTGGTGCCCCATTAGCATATTGAATAAGGTGTGAACAGGTGAACAATGTGGCAGTTTCAGTCTGGGTCTCAGGTGTGAACAGTACAGGTCATTAGGGGTGTGAACAATAGAAGTGTCACAACTCTATACAGGGGATTACAGTGCGAATTTGAGGTTTAAACAATGCAGGGGCCAGTTAATGTTTGTAGTGATACCTTTTAAATTTTTCATATGGTAAACAGACACAGCAGGCACACTTTGATGTGGAGGGCCATATAAAGGGGGGGGGGGGGTCTGCGGCCCGAGGGCCGCCAGTTCGAAAGCCCTGTACTAAACCCTCCCCACCACTCCTGGTATAAATATTAGAAATGCATTTTTCACCCACCTACTCCAATATAAATCCCTCATCCTGGTTTCCCTTGCTCCTACACAATATATAAAGGAAAGAAGGCAATTTCTATTTGGTGAAATTAAGTTTAGGTTCTTATTCTGGGTCCTTGGCTGTTTCAATTCACTTTTAAGAATTAAAGGTGCTCTGGTAAATCATGACAGATCATAAAAATAAGTAGGGATGCACCGAATCCAGGATTCGGTTCGGGATTCGGGCAAGATTCGGCCTTTTTCAGCAGGATTCGGCCGAATCCTTCTGCCCGGCCGAACCGAATCCGAATTTGCATATGCAAATTAGGGATGGGGAGGGAAATCACGTGACTTTTCGTCACAAAACAAGGAAGTAAATTTTTTCCCCCTTCCCACCCCTAATTTGCATATGCAAATTAGGGTTCGGATTCGGTTCGGTATTCGGCCGAATCTTTCACAAAGGATTCGGGGGTTTGGCCGAATCCAAAATAGTGGGTTCGGTGCATCCCTAAAAATAAGACTAAAATCTGACCAACCATACAGGTATTACCATAAGCAATAAAGGGGCAGTATACCACCCTTTTCAACATAGCACTTGGGCTCAATATTATTTTTTAACTGCTGGTTTGTTTTGACCTTGCTAGGCCAAACAGGTAGAATTTTGCTTTAGTTACATTTTCATAGTTTGCTGGTTAGCACAAGAAATAAAAAGAACCATACAGGTTTCCTAATAAATTGGCAAAAAATATATATACAAAGAAAGTGAGAGAGAGGACATCGATGACACCAACACAGAATGTATGCAATTGAACATTTTATATAATGCTATATTTAAACATAAGGCAGATACAAAATAACATTTCCAGGTAAAAAATCATTAACAAATAACATATACAAAGCAGGCAGAGCAGAGCTGTGCCATACAGCACTTGTTCCCCACATCTGCTCTATTAAGGCACTTATCTCAATATCGTAATTGTGTGTGTCTAGTAATAAAAGCATACTTAGTTAAAGCTACTTATAGATATGTGTGTAGAATTATACATGCATAAACACACACTTAACAATTGTTAAATAGAAGATCGTTGCATAGGCTAGTATTTAGGATTACATTATACCAAGTCACAATAAAGTGAGACTGATACTGTAACCCAATATTAGTTTCACTTAACATTTCTCCCACACATGGGCGCAACCACTACAGACGTAATGATTTTTAGAATATATTTTTGCTGTACATATGCAAAGATTTCTGGGACCAAACCCTTCCTTTGTTTTGTATACGGTTTATAACCATTATATTTCATATTCTCATTCTGGCTTCTCTTTGAACAGCACAGATCAAACCAAAACTGCAGGACTAACACAGTCAGCACTATGGAACTTTTAAGATGATGTTGTAGATTCTATAGCAGGCAGCAACAAAAGGGTTAAAATACAAGTCATGATTATTAAGTATAGTTTTCAAAGAGCTTTCTTTTGTCTTTAGAGACCAATCTATGCACACATTTCAGGCCAGGGATAATCTTACCCACATGCAGCTCACAATTCCTTTATCTGGAACAAAAAAGGTACAATATACCAGTGAACTCCTCTAATTGCATGCTGGTTATGTCATCAACACTGCTACCTGCAGGTTATAGTGACATACTCCCTACATTTAAAAATAGTTATTGATCGCTCAGCAAACATCTACCTGGTATTTTAAAAGTAGCACAAAATGAAAACCTAAAGGAATGTCCTGCTCATTTTTCTACACTTCTGTGCAATATTATCACTCTGTTGAAAATGTTGGCATTCTATAAGTGGGTATTTTATCATATTCATCTGAGAAAAGTTGGTGAAATAGTATATTATCATGTTGTTAGTTGCCCTTAAACACCACACTTTCTCCCTAGGAAACAACTTTTTCAATTTTAATTTTTGACCATTGCCCTACACTTAAAACCTGTATATGTAATCCTTAACCCAAAGTAACAGCTACAAGCGATTCTTCTCTTAACTGCATATTCACATTCCCTTTGTTTCTTTCATTAGGGGCTCAATCAGACCAATCGTCTTCGTCAAATTCAGAAGAATCATCCTCAGAGTCACTATATTCTACTGCAATTCTACGAGACAAAATGGTGGCCACGTCATTCCCACCAACAACTTGCTTCTCGTGCTCCATTTTTTCTTCTACCTTTCGTAGTTGGAACCCTATAGGAAATTTACAATTAAACATTTTAGAGAAAATGGGCAATACGGAAAAGAAGGATAACCAGCAGCTTATTAGGGCTAATAGAAGCTGAATTCTTGTAAAAGATTGAATAAGTGATAAGAGATTAAAATTAATATAACTAGACTTAGAACAATGACCGACAAGGAAAGTCTGGGCAGCTTCAGAAAGCCGAAGCAGCGCATGTTTTACATTACTGCCGATTTACACTACTGACGACTAATCTTCTCTTCTATAGTTGCCAAAGGATGATATGATAGACTATGAACAGAAAGGAGAAAATGTAGAGAATTCAGTTGTATAGCTCCAGGAACCTCAAATATCTTAAATAGTCACACCAAATCAAGTGTTTTATATGCATTTAAATATAATATGTGGTTACCTTGCAAATTTACTACTAGATTAGTAGTTTTTGAAAATAAACTGACATGTAGCCATTCAAGTTAAATAGAGCAAAAAGTCACATGTTTGCAAAAGCTCCAACAGTTGCAATGTTTAAAGCCGAAATGAGCCACTTTTCAAGCTTGTTATATACAACTGAATTTCTACTTTGGAACGGATAGAAAATGGTCATGGTATGCACACCATTTGTAGTGCTAAATTTGAGGAATAGTAAAACGATGGCAAGCATCATGGTTTAGAGAGCAGACTAACAATTTAGGAACGGGAGAGAGAGAGAGAGAGAGAGAGAGAGAGAGAGAAAAAAGTACCTTCACGGATTGCGGACAGCAAGTCACTTCGTGGATCGCTTACAGGAGGAAGGGTACTCTTTGGTTTCAAACTTTGTGCTGGAGATTCACCTTCAGACCGAGAGAAGGAAGGTGGTGGAGGAGGTCCAGGAGGTGGAGGTGGTGGTGGAGGTGGGGGGCCTGCAATAGGGGTTGGTGTGGGTGAATAAGGTATGGCTGGTGGATAATCAAGATGAGTTGGTACTGCTGGAGGAGGAGAAGGAGGTGCAGGTGCAGGAAAGCCTGGTAACGAGGGGAACACTGGTGGAGGAGAAGGTGGAGGAAGATATGGGGCATCTGGCATTGATCCATCAGGTGGAGGAGGTGGAGGTGCTGGTGGAGGTGAAAAACTGAGTCGACTTCCTATTGGAGAACCAATTGGTGGGGCTGGAGGAGGACAGGTAGGGCTAACCAAACTGGAACGATGTGATAAAGGTTGACCACTGAAAGAGAGCCAGAAACCATTTAAAATAATGTTTCTTTACAAATCACCATTTAGACATACATAGTTGTAGTAGTCAAGTAGATCCAAACTTAGCTGTCAGTGCAATCATAGAAACTGAAAATAGGACCTACTAGGTTCAGTAAAAGAGCCTTAAAGTATAGGTCTATTTAATAACACTTAAACTTGAGTAACCAAATCTTACCTGACATCAGCAGGTGGTGGAGGCAGAGAGTCATCAATAAATGGTTGGGGAATAAATGAAGCCTCTTCAAAAGGAGGAGGAGGTGGGTACTGATTCATTTCTGGACTCTCTTTGGTATAAAAAGATCCATTCTGATATGGTTGAGGCCTAGACAACATAGCAAAACATTGATGATAAATTTGTTTTCACGTAATAGTATATAAATTTTAAGAATGTTACCTAATATACGGTTAATGAGTAACAACTGAGTAGAATGTATAACAACATTTTAGATAAAGTGACACTACCCTACTGTTAATAATATATAATAAAATAATTTTTAAATGCCACAGGGGATCAAATATAAGGATATTCATTATCTGACAATATGGTCTCTCTCTAAGCAGAAATATGCCATGTGCATCCAACTAACATTCATTCCCTCCAAATGCAGGTTCCCCTGAAATGCACAAGCAGCAATTTGGACTTGTTCTTACCACCGTTCATTGGACAACCATAAACAAAATGATGCATGCATTACAGTTATGTGTGTACCACAGGCACTTCACCAGGTCCACTTATTCTAGTTCTCTGAAACTCATGCCCAAATCAATTCCCCATAGAGTAACATGAATATATTATAAAAGATGTAACCTGTGTTTTTAAAAATAAGTATAATAAAAGTCACCTTGGAGTTCCATGGCCTATATAAAAACACTCAGCATGCAGTTGCATGCCTTTATATAGTAACAGAACTGCTGAGTGACTTCTAATAACCTTATATTTACCAAAGGGGTACATTGTCCCTCACACAAATATCTTTAGAGGGGTTGTTAATCTTAAAAGGTTCACCTTTTAGCATTGCATAGACTGTGCTATTCTAAGACTAAAATTAGTCTTTAATTTTTTTACATTTTTCCCCAGCAGATATAATTTAGAATGCCGTTTATTTAGCATTCATTATACTTCCAATGAGAATGCTGTGAATAAATCAGTAAATAGTAGACAACCTGCAGAGTAAAATATTCTGTTTTTTAGCCACTGGGGTCAATGACCCCAACAACCAAATGATAATTTTTAACTACAGGTTAGAATAAGCAAAACAGGATGACTAATAAATTATAAAACCTATTATGTTTAAAAAAAGAAAGTTGCTTAGAATTTGCTCATCTAGAACTGTAAACTCCCCTTTAAACAAGAAAATTTGCAACATCTCAAATAGCAAATAAGCTTTTAATGCTCTATGTTGTGGGGATTAACCATACCCTGTATTCTGCATCTTATCCTTGGGCTCTACAAACTCCAGTCCCATCTTCATTTTCTCCCATTCTTCTTTCCTTGTGCGGATCTTGCGTGGATTCACATTCCCACGGTTGGGGTTATCTTTCTTCTCTTTCTGTAAAGAACATGTTATAGTTCATGGTTTCAATCTTTTCACTGCTAGAGAGGACTGTAATTATTTCATCAACTAGCTACACAGTTAACATTGTGTTATGTTAACAGAAGACAAGGTGGGAAGAAAGGAGAACAGCCTGTCAAGGTGAAATAAAAAAAAAATAATTGTGTTTTTAAAAAAAAAAAAAAAAAAAAAAATGCTAGATACACATCAATATCATTTCAGTGGAGCATAGAATCCAGATGTATGACAAATGCCACTGGGGTAGGTAAGAGATGAATGCAGTAATATAAAGAGATTAAAAAAAACAATGACAATGTTGTGTGAAGTAATGCAGCTTTGGAAGAAATAGCTATTTTCAAAGATATAGTTCCTTTTTATAGTCACATGAGCGGTGACTGTCTCTACTTCTACAAAAACACAGCAGTTGTGCCTTTACAAACAGTGGGATTTTAACTATATAGTTATAATCTCATGAAACTCATAGATCAATAACATAAATGTTTACCCCCCCCCAACTAATGCAGAAGCAGAGCCATCAGCAGGACCTGATATCATTGGTATAGCGTTAACTTTATACTCAATGCACACAGAGTGGGGGGAGGGGCAGTGTAAGGTGGTGGATGGGGGCTTTTTTAAGAGGCATCAACTTAATTAACTTATTAAAGCAAGAGAAGGGTTATAGCAAGAAGAGCTTCAAGTTATGCAAATCTTTTCAGCTTTCATAGTTGCCCAATCAAAAACATGATATGGCATTCCAACCCTACAAACTAATTTTTAAGCAGCTACAAACCCAGTCAATGAGTATGTTTAAGATAGACTAGAGAATTGTGAACTATGAACACTTTATGGACTTAAAGGGTGCGTGTGCTTTTAAAATTATTTCTTTGTTTCTATTTAAACCAAAGACTTCACTTGCAGACTTTTTAAAACATCAGCTTGATATATCCATGTCAAAGTTCTCTCCCCTCATCTTGCCTTTACCTTCTGCTTACCTGAATGTGTAAATTAAAACTTTAGAAAAGGGAGTTGAAGGAAAAAAAAGCGAGCAAATTATGTTGTACCATTATAGGGGTAGTTCACATTTAGACAACATTTACAGACATATTTATTAACATTGGAAACAAACATCACTGTTGATGTTGCCCATAGCAACCAATCAGCAATTAGATTTAAACGTGCATCACTTGCAAGTTAAAAAAACAAAAAGCAAATATCTGATTGATTGCTATGGGCAACATCACTGGTGATGTTTGTGTCCAGTGTTAATAAGTATGCCCTTTAGTTTGCCATAGAAAGATATTGGTCTTCATTTTGTGAAATTAGTGAAATGATTTGTTTTTTGTTTAGCAGCTTTAGAATCTCAGCAGTTGTCACGTTGCTAGGATCTAAATTAGCCTAGCAACCGGGCAATGAAAACTGTAAGATAAATATGAGAGTGCCTGAATAAAAGGATAAATAGTAAAGAGTAAGAATAAGAATACAATTTTTGCTGAACTATAAATTTTGACCCCCCATTTGAACAGGAAAGGGCTACAAAAGGAAGACCAATTGAAAAGTTTAAAAGAACAGGACATTTAGCAATAAACTAAAATTGTACTTAAATGTAAACTACCCCTTTAAAGTGATAATGACACTAAAAAGTTTCTTTTCAAAATATTAATGTACATTATAAGTTACCTATAGGTCTTGTTGATCGTTTTTCCCGATAGTTCTGCTTTTGTAAGTAATTGTTACTTGAAGTTCCTAAACTTGACTGTTTTGCCAACCTGACTGTCCCTTCTCAGTCTGTCAGTTAAGAGTTTCTAATGCTAACGGACTCCTGCTGTACAAATATGGCAGCCCCCTCATACGAGGGTAAGATAGGTTAAATCAATAGGGAAATACTACTTTTATGGCAAAATTATAAATATCATTCAAAGAAAATGTTATGATAGATATATATATAAAAAAAAAACGATTATTTTCTGGTGTCAGTTTCTCTTTAAGGCACTGGCGTCACTATGCGCACTCCATTCAACTTAAATAGCCATCACACTTCAGCTTGGACTTAAACTCTCACCCTATGTTTCCGCTTCTCTTTGATGATGTCTTTGGTGTCCTGAACCATTTTTTCTTTCCACAAGTCAAAGAAATATGAAGGGTCTGTATAAAATTTAAGGGCCTCCTTTTCATCTTCTCTGTAGGGTAGAAATAATGTAAGATTTAGCGGATATGTGGTATAATTTGTTGAAAATATAGAGGAAGAGAGAAGTTAAGAACCAAAGGAGGGAATTAAGTATTTGATCAATGGAAACCAGTAGCAAAGAAAAAGGGCAAACCAGCTCCCTTAAAAATCCAACACTACAAAAACAGCAAACACTGTATATAACCACTACATGACTGGATAGTATGCTAGCCATAACTTGATCTCACTGTCTATCAAACCACAAATCATTGTTCCAAGATTACCTTGCAAGTCTCAACACTAAGGGCTCTTAGACACGGACGGTTTTCTGCATTTTTTAAACACATATGCCAAGCATGAAAAAACACATATATTGTGTTAAATGTGTTTTTTTTAACTCAACTAAGTGTTTTTTTTTTCATTTCAACACAACCCTGTTCTCTATTGGTAGCTAAATGCATGTCAAGTGCAAGGGAATGCAACATGCTACTTCTAAACAAACACACAAACTCAAATGGAGTAAAACACAACTCAAAACACTCATGAGTACAACCAGACAGAATATAATAGAATTTATTAGCAAATGCATTTGTTTCGCTCAAAACCTGTGTTTAAAGGGGTTGTTCACCTTTGAGATAACTTTTAGTATGACGTAGAGAGTGATATTCTGAGTTAATTTGCAATTTTTTTTTTTATTATTAAAGGTTTTTGAGTTATTTAGCTTTTTATTCAGCAGCTCTTCAATGTGCATTTTAAGCAATATGGTAACTGGGGCCCAAATTACCCTAGCAACCATGCATTGATTTGAAAAAGAGACTGGAATATGAATAGGAGAGAGTATGAATAGAAGGATCAGTAATAAAAAGTAGCAATAACAATACATTTGTAGCCTTACAGAGCATCAATTGAAAAGTTGCTTAGAATTGGTCGTTCTATAACATAATAAAGGTTACCTTAAAGGGATACTGTCATGGGAAAAAAAAATTTCAAAATGAAACAGTTAATTGTGCTGCTCCAGCAGAATTCTGCACTGAAATCCATTTCTCAAAAGAGCAAAACAGACATTTTGTCAATTTCCCAGCTGCCCCTGGTCATGTGACTTGTGTATGAGAAATGCTTTCTGGCAGGCTGCTGTTTTTCCTTCTCAATGTAACTGAACATGTCTCAGTGGGACATAGGGTTTTACTATTGAGTGTTGTTCTTAGATCTACCAGGCAGCTGTTATCTTGTGTTAGGGAGCTAATATCTGGTTACCTTCCCATTGTTCTTTTGTTTGGCTGCTGGGGGGGGGGGAAAGGGAGGGGGTGATATCACTCCAACTTGCAGTACAGCAGTAAAGAGTGATTGAAGTTTAACAGAGCACATGACTTGGGGCAGCTGCGAAATTGACAATATGTCTAGCCCCATGTCAGATTTCAAAATTGAATATAAAAAAATCTGTTTGCTCTTTTGAAAAATGGATTTCAGTGCAGAATTCTGCTGGAGCGACACTATTAACTGATTCATTTTGAAAAATTTTTTTTTCCCATGACAGTATCCCTTTAAAGGTGAACCACCCCTTTAAATGCGTGTTAAACGCAGAAAAAATGGCTGTGTGTAAGAGCCTTAAAGGAACAGTAATCAAAAAATGAAAGTTTTTTAAAGCAATACAAATATAATGCAGTGTTGCCATGCACGGGTAAAATGGCGGCGTTTGCTTCAGAAACACTACTGTTGTTTATATAAATAAACTGCTGTGTAGCAATGGGGGCAGCCATTCAAAGGAGAAAAGACTCAGGGTGCACAGCAGATAGCAGATAAGCTTTGCAGAAAAGCACTTGAAGAAAATAATATTTAACTTGTGCCATATAGTCTTTTTTAAATTTCTGCCATTGCTACACAGCAGCTTGTTTTTTTGAACTATAGTAGTTTCTGAAGCAAACAGTTTTACCAGTGCAGGGCAACATACATGATATTTTCATTACTTTTAAACACTTTCATTTTTGGTGTTAAGTGTTCCTTTAATTGTTTGCAGAGAAGAAGTCTTCTAGACAGACCATATAATTCTGCAACTGTACAGTAAAACTTGCTAGTTACTATCAGCAACAGTCCTGCTCAAATTACATAGAAGAAACATAAAAGTTAAGACAGATGACCACACTGTATCCACTCCCCCAACAGGTATGGCCTGTGCTGAAAGCCCAACTTGCTCTCTGTGAACTTGTTTTTACCAGCATCTTTCCCTCCTCCTCCATACCTATACGGTGACAGGATGTTAAGTGGGGGTGGCATGTCACACGTAGAATATGTTTCACACACTGGGAGGGACAGAGAGTCACGTATAAACAGTTGCTGGTCTTGTGAGGTGTTACTTCGGAATGCCTTTCGGGTGTTTATGCCCTGAAGAGAGACTGGAGACATGGAGGAAATTACAAGAATTCTGTACATAAAAGACACTTTCCTACAGCCAGAAGCATCACTCTCTTAAATATGTAGCTGATTTCTTCACCATGAAAGAGGCTTATTATATTTAATTGAGGTAATTCTGATTCTTTTACTTACCCTCTTCCTCTTTGGGGTCCAGTTGGGTCACCTTCACCTGAAGTCTCTCCACCCTTTCCCCGAGAGACCCCACACGGTGTGCAAACATACTAGCCTCGTTGAATAGCTCTCCAAATATATCTTCTGCATAGCGACCTGAAAGGGAGGGAGCGAATATAATGTAGGTGGAGAGACACTATGGCAAAGGGAAAGCAAATGCATTGGAGTACAAATATGAGATCGAGATGTAGGAGGAAGAAAGAGAAAATTTGAAAATACAGATACAGAAAGGATGAAATAATCCTGAAAACAAAGAGAGAAAAAAGAATGAACAAGAAAAAGACTAGAAAACAGAAAAGTTAGCTTAACATTGAGATAACTATACGTTTACGATTCTGTTTTTCTATCTCCAACTCTCTACAATTTTTCGTAACCGATTTTCTCATTATCTTTTACAAATTGATATTTTTCCTTTTAAAGGGGTGTCATTTCTGCCATCTCTTTACTTTAGTGTGCATTAAACCAAAAGCTATAACCTTCTTACTTCCCCCCCCCCCCTGCACAAAGTCCTCAATCTTTCACCTCCTCTCCTCTTTCCCCAATGTCACTCACTTAGGCTTCCTAGCTGGCGGATGACATTGGACAGAGTCAGGTTGGTCATACATTCCAGTTCACTGCGGACAGGGGGAAGCTTCTGCCGGCACAGGAAGCGCGGCTCAATATATCGAGCGACCAGCGGCATCCTAAGGGAACATAGAGAGAAGTCAAAGAAATTAAATAAGAGCAAAAAGCAAATAAGGCAGTGATACAAACAGATTGTGGGGCAGTACAAACATGCTTTATGGGGGAAAAAAAGTTTGGGGCTTAGAAGAATCAAAAGCCCTTGCAGCAAAAAGGAGAGGGGGCAAGGAATTACAAAGCAATGAAGCACGTTCAAATACAGCTGTGTTATTTAGATTCAATAGAAGCATGGGACCCTCAGTTATTAATAAAACTAGCAGGGCCTTCATTAGCAGAGAACAGGATTGGTACAGGTGATAAGAAGTATTCACATTCACACACCCTTACCAAACTATAAGCTATACATACTGATAATAATCAGCTTGCTCTGTGGTGGCAAGTAGTGCATTGCTATTAAACACACAGAATCTACTTCAAAAAATGTTACAAAGCATAATGCTAAATAATACACACGGTTCCTATAGCTATATTAGACTTTTAGTTGATTTGTATTGCTGAGCACTTCTGTAGAATGACAGTGCCCAAAGCCAATGATAACGCATGCGCACTACTCTATATACTGATGCCAAGTCTGTATAAACTGATAATGAGCATGTTGTGAATCCTTGTACAAATCACAGGTAGAGAAGGATGGGGGTGTTGCAGGGAGGCAGAATGTTCTGGATAGCTATGCGGATAGACTGGAGGATGTAATGCTTTGGCAGAGAAAGAGAGAAAGAGAGAGGGGAGGGGGAGGAGAGCCTCTGCCGGACATCCTTAATTAGCAATTCCCAGCATGCACTTAGAGCCACAGGAGATAGTGGGCTGACTGTGAATTGCATGCACTCATTTTATACTGTTTATGTGTGAGTGTGTGTAGAAATACAGATGCACAGACACAGATTCAAACATACAAATACTGTCACAGAGATGACTCAGTGTGCAGGGATTTGTGTCCTCCCACTTCAGAGGCTAGCACTGGCCTGATCACGCAGGCAGGAGGCTACAGGCCCTGAAGGGATTAGGGACAGACAACTGCCAAGAGAGCCAGGTGGAGAGGCTGGCACACCCCTCCTCTCCATCTCATTGGTTACAGCCTGGAGCCTGCAGCAAGATACTGCAGCTGTAACCCCTTCAACACTTCAACTGACACTATTCCTGGCTCTCTATAATTAGCACTATTTGTATGTTACAACCCTTATCATATCAATATATAAAATGAAAAAAGCGGACATCTCTAGAGGGAAGGTCAGCAGCTAGGACTCTGTGAAAGGCAGGGAACATAGTGTAACACATACAGAGAACAGTAACAAGCACACACCTTGATTCCTGCCAACCCAGCCTGAAAGGCACTAAATGCTCACGAGGAAAACATTTCATTCTCCTAACCCCCCCTCCCTTCAAAAACAAATCAAAGGCAGCAGACCCTCCTTAGCTCTGCCAAATGACTGCTTCCACTTCCTCTTTAAAGGGGTGGTTCGTCTTTAAATTAACTTTTAGTATGTTATAGAATGGCTGATTAGAAGCAACTTTTCTATTGGCCTTCTTTTTTTTTTAAAGTTTTAGAATTATTTGCCTTTTTGACCCTTTCCAGGTTTCAAACGAGGGGTCACTGACCCCATCTAAAGAAAACATGCTCTGCAAGACTACAAATGTATTGGTATTGTTAGTTTGTATTACTTATATTTCTATTCAGACCGTCTCCTATTCATATTCCAGCTTGTTATTCAAATCAGTGATGGTTGCTAGGGTAATTTGGACTCTAGTAACCAGATTGCTAACTGGAGAGCTGCTGAATAGAAAGATAAATAGCTAAAAAAACAGAAATAATAAAAAATGAAAACCAATTGCAAATTGTCTCAGAATATCACTCTCTACATCATACGAAAAGTTAACTTGAAGGTGAACAACCCCATCGGCTCACATGATACCAAACTGTGACATCTGTATGGAAAGTGTAGGGCAGAATTGCCCCATCTGAGACCTAATCCATTTTGTGCCATACATTTATATATGACCGGTTGCAATACATACAAGAAAGATGATTTAAGGGCTCTTACTGACGAGCGGTTGAAGCTGCACTCCCCTGCGTTCCGTTTTTCTGCGTTCAGCCACAGGGGAGCGCAGGAATAGACGAATTTAGCTTTTTTCAATGGGGCTGTACACACACAGGCGCGTGTAGGCGCCGAACGCAGGAAAAATGCAGCATGTTGCGTCTCAACCTGCGTTCGGCGCCTACGCGCTTGTGTGAGTTACTGTTTGGCTCCTAGACCAAAAATCCCAATCCCAACACAGGTGGACACTAAATTGGAAACCACTGTTACCTATATTAAGCCCACCACTTGGCGGCCAAGTGTACCTTTTTGAGTCTGCACAGCTCATAATTAGTGACCTAAGGAGGGGTCTGTGGGCCCAATCAAACATGCCCAATCTGCTTTAAGAAGTAGCGCTAAGCAAAAACAAGCAATCAGTGGTGTAACTACCAGAGAAGCAACGGGTGCAATTGCACCTGGGCACCCTCCCCCTCGGGGACCACATTGCAAGAGGAACATGATAGAGAAAATGTGCATCTGGAGGGGAGGGGCCCAGATGCACATCCTGCACCTAGGCCCGGAAGAGGATAGTTACTTTACTGCAAGCAATGAATTCTGACAATTTGCCTCAGGTCACTGAATGTTATTAGTAAAACAGAGAAGGCTGAAGCATATTCTGGAGACGTAGCTTACTGTAGTGGCCCCAATTATTACTAAGGACACTTGCCATTGCAGGTTTGCCAAAAGCACTTTGCCCCAGGCTGCACCCCCAACTGTCAGTATAATCTCAAACAAACCATTCTTGCTTTGCCCAAGAGTCAAAAGCTTGTTTAGCCCAAATGCCAATCAGACCAGCTGTGGGATTAATGAGGCAGCTAATTTTAGTTCCTATTGCCTATTTTTGGAGAAAATCTTGCTTTATTAATATCAGTCACCCGCGACGGCAACCCATTCTTGGGTATGAATACCACAGCTAGAGATCAAAAAAAGAAACTCTTGGTACCATAACAGGGTGCATCAAAATACAGATATGGCATTCCTTATCCGGAATCCTGTTAATTACAAAACATCCCTCTTCCATAGGGTCCACTTTAAGCAAATAATTCTAATGTTTCAAAATCATTTCCTTTTTTTCCATAGTAATAAAACAGTACCTTGTACTTGATGGTAACTAAGCTCCATGAATCCATATTGGTGGCAAAATCAAATTGAGTTTATTTAAAGGGCTGGTTCACCTTTAAAGTAAATTTTAGCATGTTGTAGAACAACCAATTCTAAGCAACTTTTCAATTAGTTTTCAATATGTATTTTTTATAGTTATTTGCCTTTTTCTACTGATTCTTTGCAGCTTCAAATGGGCATTGTTGTCCCCTTCTAAAAAAACAGATGCTCTGTAAGGCTACAAATGTATTGTTATTGCTGGTCTTTACTGCTGATCCTTCTATTCAGACTCTCTCCTATTCATATTCCAGTCTCTTATTCAAATCAATGCATGGTTGGTAGGATAATTTGGGCCCTAGTTACCAGATTGCTTAAAATGCAAATGGAAGAGCTGCTGAATAAAAAGCTAAGTAACTCAAAAACCTTCAATAATAAAAAATTAACAACGGGATGCGGTCCTCAATCGCCAGAAAAATCAAACCTCTCGATCGGATTACAACAAAGAGAATGAACGCCAGCGGGATGAGGATCGCATCAACTAGTCAATGGGGTCCTCGATCGCCAGAAAAATCAAACCTTCCGATTTTGGCCAGATAGCGATCTGAGAGACCTGTTGGAAGCCCCCATACACTGGCAGATAAGATGCCGAATCCGTCTAAACTACCAATATTGGCAACTTTAATCTGTGCGTTTATGGCCACATTAAGAGGCAAGCCAGGCCAGGGAATGGGAAAAAACGAGTAGGCAAGAGGCCAGTACTTGCTGAGGGGAGGGGGAGTTGATTGGCATACTGTTTTTATGCTACTGAGGCAGTCTACTGGGGATGAAAAACAAAATTTCAATTCTCATATGCTAGTTCACTGATGAGATTGAGTAAGGTAGGATCCCAATACAATGCAGAAGCACAAGAGTCTTTTTCTGTTTTGGAATTTTTCATAAAAAGTGAATGAGAAACAGGAGAGGCAATTGTTGGCACATTCTAGCTGTCTGCAATACACAAAGCTAAACCTCTTACTACATGGCATTAGCTTAAAGTTACCAGTTTCATCACAAGCAGAAGTGACCTAAAAGATGCTCTAATTGGCTATGTCAGATTATCACAGGAGCTTGCATTTACAGGACTAAAATAAAATAGTATGTCACAATTAATTTCATTATATGTAGTGATCGGTTCTATATATTCAGGAAGGCTGCAGAACAAAAACTAAAATAAATACAAAGAATAAGGATTAAAAACGAACCGTTATCTGTCTTATGAGGTAATGCAATAAAAGATGAGTTTTCTCCTGGTCTAGTAGCCCATAGCTACCAATCAGCAAGCAGGTTTGCACATAAATGTTTGATCAGTTGCTATGGGTTACTAGACCATAACACAATACATCTTTTAACAACATGTAATAAATTGTGATCCAACAATGTGCACTGAAAAACTGCTTGTAACAAATAGCCAGTGTCACCAGATAAAAGTTTAAATGCCAAACCAGAGAGATACAGAGCAGAAAATGATTTGCAAAAACACCAAATCTTACATCAACAATTACTACATCAAATTAAAATCAAATTTTAGGATGAACATTCCCTTTCAATGAAAAAAAAAACAGATACGCAATATGGATCACCAATGCAGCTCCCCACAGCTCCACATGCTTCTGCATATTGGTTTGCCTCAGGCTGAGAAATCACTCAAGCAAATAGAGAGTGTACTCTTCAACCCTGACACCCAAGTACATCTGTCGTGGTCCACTTTCCCCAGAGACTACATGCTGATTCACATACACCAAACGGTTTGGCAAGATGGCAGACATACTATGTGTAGTATAATATAGGCTCAGGATCGGGGCAGGCAATATCCGTTTTAGGCTTAAAGGAACAGGAACACTAAAAAAAAGTAAGTGTTTTAAAGTAATGAAAATATAATGTAGTGTTGCCCTGCACTGGAAAACTGATCTGTTTGCTTCAGAAACACTACTATAATTTATATAAATAAGCTGCTGTGTAGCAATGGTGGAAATTGAAAAAAAAAAGGCTATATGGCACAGGTCAAAAAGTGGATAACAGATGACACCATTATGTTCTACAGAGCTTATTTATATAAATAATAGTAGTGATTCTGAAGCAAACACAGCAGCTTTACCAGTGCAGGGCTAATCCAAATTGAAAAATAGGTGTAGCTAAACAAATTGTCTTAGCAGCTTGTCCCACGGGTTATCCTGTGCTGATAACCGAAATAGGTTAGCCCGTAGAAAATATGATGTGTGGAACAAATCCAAAGCAACAAACTTTGACTGAAATTATCTTTATTTACACTTGATAAAGGGCTTTGCCCGAAACATGTTGTGTGTATATACTCCAAAATAAAGAAAATTGCAGTCAAAGTTTGCTGCTTTGGATTTGTCCTACACAACATATTTTCTACAGACTTACCAGTGCAGGGCAACACTGCATTATATTTGTATTACTTTAAAACCCTTATTTTTTTGATGTTACTGTTCCTTTAATTGACCCTATGATGCAAAACTTTAGCAAGACCACGATTTCCTAATGCAAACAAATTAGTAAATATTTAAGTAGAGGACTCTAGGGTTACAGACCTATAAGGGTAGGACTACACGGATGTTTTTTGAGCGATCCGACGCACTGCCAAAAAACGCAAGCGTCAACTCGGATGTGACAGGAATAAGGTAAGTAATGGCATTGTCGGATGGTGTCGCAGCGTTGATCCCACGCGTCATGACTGTCAGATGCAGACGATGCGCCTGCATCCGACAGTCGTGTCACGTGGGATCAATGCTGCGACACCATCCGACAATGCCATTACTTACCTTATTTCTGTTGCATTCGATTTGACGCCTGCGTTTTTGTGCAGCACGTCAGATCACTCCAAAATCATCCGTGTAGTCCTACCATAAATTATTATGGATAATCTGCCATTAAAGCAGGGTGCACACTTTTTAACTCAAACATTCAATTAAGATCTTTTTGCACCACTTTGCTGGGGGTTCAGATCATGAGGTCTTGTTACAATTCCACTGCTTTCCAAGTCATGCCACCTACTAACTGTGATGAATTGCAGTCATCGCAGTTGGTCCTGGCATATTCAACCAGTCTGCCCCCACATTCAAAATATTAGACCAGTCTAGTTAACAGTGGCTCCTAAATTCTCCCTGCTCACCTTGGCCATAGTGGTGTTCTGGTCTTCTGACAGGGCCAGAAATAATAGTAGGCAGCAGATACATGCAACAAAGCAGCTTGGGGTGGGGGGTGGGGTGAAGGTATATGGGGATGATGTTGTGCAGATGAAGCAGCTGGGTAAGTGGCAGATAGTGAGCAGACCAAGCATGGGAGTTGGATGGGCGGGTAGCTAGGCTCTGGCCCAAGTAGTATAGCCTTGGGAGCCAAAAGTAATCAGCCTTTCACTCAGTAGCATGAGCTAGTCAGCCCAGAGACACAATAATAGAATAATTTATTTTCTGGGAATTTCCCATGCAAGCATAATTTCTTTCAGAACGGCTTCAGTTCAAGTACATGTCCTGCCTCACCGTTAGTTTAGGGCCGACGCTATGGCATCATGGAAAGAACAACAAGCCTGCAGCCTGTAAGGAAAAACTGTGTAGAGCAGTGTTGATTTTAAGATTTGGGGATGCCAACTTACTCATTTGAAGAAAAAAAAAAGAGGATAGGTATGGGGTGGTACATGCCTCTCTCTGCCTGTCCATCACTATCAGAGCTCTAGCAAACATCAGCGGGAGTTGCTGTTTCAGGGCTGTTCTGCTGCAAAAAATACAGAAGGCAGTATACAAGTGCAAAAAAAAAGGGCGACTGAGGACTTTGCACACTGCCTCCTGTTATATAAATGACCCTTCACAGATAATAACAATATTGGCCTAAAAGAGAGAGACTATATCAATATACTCTTAATAAACAGTCACATCTACAGGCTGAATAAGATTAAAATTATGTCACACAACGGCTGCAAGCTATAAAAGCTCTCCACAAATATAAACCTCACGCCTCCAGGTGAAAGAATCTGAAGTGTATCATACTTTGAAGGGGACCTGTCATTCACATGCCCACCTCACCACCTATAATTGTATAGCCCGTGCATGGGCGTAGGCATTAGGTCCCCCCTATCATGGTGAATACAGAAGATTTTGGGGTGATACAAATGTTGCCTTAATAATAGGGATGCACCAAAATCCAGGATTCGGTTCGGGATTCGGCCAGGATTCGGCCGAATCCTTCTGCCCGGCCGAATCCGAATCCTAATTTGCATATGCAAATTAGGGGCAGGGAGGGAAATTGCGTGACTTTCTGTCAGAAAACAAGGAAGTAAAAAATGTTTTCCCCTTCCCACCCCTAATTTGCATATGCAAATTAGGGTTCGGATTCGGGGGTTCGACCGAATCCAAAAAAGTGGATTTGGTGCATCCCTACTTAATAATAATGTCCACATGGGTGGAACAAAATGAAAATCATTTATACTGTTAGCAATGTTGTAAGTAAAGCTTACTCAACAAACATGATAGAAGTACGGAATTAGTTGGACAAATTAGGCTGATCCAATTATCCAAGACAATTTGGCTATGGTCAGACATAGCTTTATAAACGCAGTCCGAGAAACGGCTGAAGCTAGGGTTGTCACCTTTTGGCCTGGTTGAATCGGGGCAAGGGGTGGGGCTGTGATGCAATGGGGGTGGGGCTGTGCAGCTGTCCGGTGCGGGTTGTAGTGTCAGGGGCGGGGCCCTTCAAAAAACTGGGATATCTGGGTCAATATTGGACAGGTGGCAACCCTAGCTGAAGCACTCACCTTAGCCCCCTCCGGTGTCTGTACTAACAGGCACTGCATTGGCAGTCAGACACACAAACGGGCTGTGGTCCCAGCCTATGTTTATATGAATGGACAAAGTCTGAACTGACCGACTGTCAAAAAGAAGATAGAAGTGGTCTGCTCTGTAGGAAAGTATCTTTGGTTGCTGTAGTTACTGCATCCAAAAATGTCTCTTTGCTTTAAAAAAAAAAAAAAAATTACGTTAACCCACCATAAAAATAAGTTACGAGGATTTTCATCCCCTTTACAGTCATTCGCGGGCTGCATTACATTTTTACCCTGTGAAATACTTTTAGCAGAATTCATTCATAAAACCTGGTTGTATTAATTTACAAAATATCAGCCATGACATGACTAAGTTTGACAACTCATTTTAAAGGACTGTTTATGAGGGTAATACAATTATTCATCTTTGAATAAACATGTTTTACATTTGCTGGATAGAAATAGCTGGCTCAGTATAGTAATTTAGAAGCCCTTGTTTTGTTTCTGCAGTGGCATCTTTCATAATCACTATACCTTAATTTTCCATTTTCCTCTTAATGAAAACATTTAGGGCAGAATGTGTAATTATTTTCCCTTTGTTTCATCCGCCTTACTTCTATAAGGTTGTCAATGGCTTATAATGCTATTAGTCCAGGGGCACAGAGGGTGGTTTCATGCCAATATTTGCTCAATATGTGTGCAAACAGGCTGAAGGCGGTATATTGGGTTTCCCTCTGGTGTATATCAAAGCCAGAGTAGAAAACTAACTGCACCTGGCCTTAGAATTACTCAAGTCGGCATTGGCTCTATGCCTGGATGGCTACAAGTTTCCTTTCCGATTAGTCGCCACATGACCAAATCTCCTAAAACGCCCAGTGTGACCTTACCATAACTCGCTAACTAAGCTACAGCTACAAATGTCCCATGTACAAACAATGACAGACAGTGTGCTTTGCTGCCAGCCTTAAAGGGGTGGATCACCTTTCAGTTAATATTTATTTTATAGAATGGCCAATTCTAAGCAACTTTTCAATTGATCTTAATTTTTTATTTGTAGTGTTTTTACATTATTTGCTTTTTTCTTCAGATTCTTTCCACTTTCAAATGGGGGGTCACTGACCCCATCTAAAAACAAATACTCTGTAAAGCCACAGATGTACGGTTACTTTATATTACTCAACTTTCTATTCAGGTCCTCTCCTATTCATATTCCTGTCCCTTAATCAAATCAATGCATGGTTGCGAGGGTAATTGGGACCATAGCAACCAGACTGCTGAAATAGCAAACTAGAAAGCTGCTGAATAAAAATCGAAATAACTCGAAAAGCAGAAATAATAAAAAAAATAAATCCAATTGCCTCAAAATATCACTCTCTACGTCATACTAAAAGTTAAATTAAAGGTGAACAATAAAGATTTTTTATTTGTATCAAAATCTAAGTTTGAAGTTTTAATTTATTGTTTCAGTCTGGCAGCTCAATAATTCAGGTGCAGACTCTCTAGAATATTAGCAACTATTGTATCAATTTCAAAAGCTGCCTGTAATGAAATTCAGGGATTCTGCTTTGAAGGGCCAAAGGTAAGAAATGTATCAACTAAATGTATTAATTTAAAAGTTTACAGGGTCGGCGACCATCCCCTCCCACAGCTGCTTTAGAAGGTGAAAAATGACTGTATACTTTAATATTCGAAAAACAGTCATGCATAAAAAACAGAAAGTAATTGGAAAAAGTCTTTATTTCTGGTGCACATCTTTAACAAACTGAACTGAAAAAGTGTTGTAAGTTGAACAACCCCTGTAAATTGCAGATGACAAAAAGTCATAAATGTCATGCCATTATCCATAAGTAAATCATAGTGGGTAAACCCTCAAATCAACCAAAATTGCATTACAGTAATTTACCGGCAATTAACACTGTGGGTAATGACAGAACATTCTGGACATTTTGGGGCAAGTTCACTAAGATCCGAAGTTGCGCCGGCCATAGCCTTGCCACACTCCGCTGCACTTCGCCAGGCGCAACATAAATTCACTAAAATGCGAAGTTGTGCTCAGGGAGGCGAATGATAGCGAAATTGCGCTAGAGTTAATTCGTCAAGCAAAGCGAAGTTACACTAGCGATGCCTAATTTGCATACGGTGCCAAGTTAAAGTACAATGGACGTATGTGTAGCACCAAATACATTACACTACACAAGCCTGGGAAAGCTTCATAAAATAAAATAAATAGAGTTGTTATTTTGCCCTATACATGTGCCCACTGTATAGTTTAGGTGCCATATGTTAGGAAATGTAGGGGGGAAGGAGGGTACCCCCAAAAAATGTATGATCTTTTGTCAGCCTATCACCCTTAAAAAGGAAAAGACGCCAGCGTTTTTTGGGACTTAGAAAAAATTTCAACTTTTTTTGAAGCAATCCTTATCTACGCTATTGCACTTCGCCTGGTCTCAGTTGGCGAAGGCAAGTCTGGCGCAAGAGTTAACGTTCATAAAGATCCGCAAGTTAGTGAATTAGCATAGTTACGTCCCTTCGCCATAGCGCAACTTCGTCTGGCAAAGGGTGCGAAGTAGCGCTAGAGTAGGTCCACTTCGCTAGCGAATTTACGCCAGCGCCCGTTAGTAAATCGGCGAAGTAGCGAAATGATGTCACGCTGGGGAATTTACGCTGGCGAATTTGCGCTAGCGTTAGCCACTTCGCGCTTTAGTGAATTTGCCCCTTTGTCTCTAGCAATTTAATACAGAGGGCTGGTTGGGGAAGAGGGTCCACTCTTACTCTTTCTTGTTTGTTTTCCTAGCACCAATGGGCCCTGCAAAGGCAAGTAATGCCACAGTTCATCTGTCATTGCCCTAACTAATATTTGGCATTTTTAGCCAATCCACCAAAACTCACTTTTTAGCATGAGAAACTTAGTAATGGCCAGTGGTGTACATTATAATACACTAGAGCAGTGGTTCCCAAACTGTAGGCCTGTGCCCATTGGGAGGCCTGGAGCAATGCCTAAGGCCACTTAGGTTAAGAGCTGGACAAATTGTGTATTTGCTTGCCTTGGTACACCAGAAAAACCTTCTTGAAAGTCTATTAGGTTGCATTGGGGGCTGCAAACTTATTTGATGTCTAGATAGTTTTGCAACTATGACTGATACAGTTTTGTTTCCTTATATTTTTTTCCCAATATGGAATATTTAATATGGTATATTTTTCCATATAGAATGAAATATAGATAGATATGGTATATATATATTATTTTATATATATTGTTATGGAGCTAGGGGACCCTGATGAAAGGTTGTACCTTCAACAACCTGTGCACTATATAGAAGCAATCTGATATTTACTGACTTATTACTGTGAGCCTCCCTGGTTAAGGGTAACATCACAGAGATATCCAGTTGACATGCCCCCTGCATACCCAGAACAGGTAAAATGGATGGCTCCAGGCAGCATCATAACACAAACAAATACAGAACAATTAAATGGTAAGTAAACAACACATTGACCTTAACATGCATTTTTCCAGACACAGGTCTTTTTAATCCTACCACCAGGCCTGGATTGGCAATCTGTGTACATATGCAACAAATTCTAGATTTATTAAATTCTGTATCTTAAAGCTTTGGTTTGCCTTGTGCCTTTCCTTACAATAACATCAATAGAACGCTGTTAATACCGTTAGTAACATCAAGTTAATTCAAAGTAACGGATTGCTACAATATATGTATGCATATACATACATTATTCTGTTATAAAGACTATTGACCTGATATTGGGTATTCGTCACGTATCCTACTGAATAAGTGCCAATGAAGGCATAATCAAAATATAATCTTTTTCAGACCTTTTAACCTGCAGGTCTACATATTAATTTTTAGACGTGCGATTTAGAATGGGTCACAAAGATCATCTTTAATAAAGCAATGGCTTCCTATAACTGTAACTTATTGAAGGAGCATGATTCATTCTAAACCAGTTTTTGGGTCATAGAGCCAACTTCTGGATAACTGTAAGAAATAAGTTACAGGAACTTTTTACCCAAGAACTAATGTCTGCATAAAGAAGGAAAACTTAATTCTAGGCAACTTTTTACTATAGCAAATACAAAAGGGGGTTGTGGGAGCACTCACATTGCTAAGTAGAACTGTATATAAGTATAAGGGAAGTGCTACTGACATAACCAAATGGGTCAGTGCACATTCCCTGGGCCCAAGTAATTCAGTAGATATGCAAATGCATGTGTTCACAAAGACGGGTTTTTAGTTACAAAGTTATGATCATAAAGTTGAAAAGCCACCATATCACGTCAAGGTAAACCCCATATGGCGGCCCCTAACTTGTTTACCTTCAGTCATAGTATTTGTAACTAAAAACCCCTGTCTTTGTGAACACATGCATTTGCATATCTACTGAATTACTTAGACAGTAGCACTTCCCTTATACTTATATACATTTCTACTTAGCAATGTGAGTGCTCCCACAACCCCCTTTTGTATTAACTTTTTACTATAGCTTTAGAAAGTCTAGATCTAGCAGGAGCACACCAATGCAATATTGTATTGCTTATTTCATTTAGTCATGTGTATGTATTTACTATACATTAAGTATATTCTACAGCATTGCAGTTACAGGCAGTTCCCGGGTTACGTACAAGATAGGGTCTTTAGGTCTGTCTTAAATTGAATTTGTATGTAAGTTGAAACATATACATTTACTTATTAAATGCAACTTAAACAGGTGTCTGTCTTAACGCAGTATTTATTTTTACCTTTCTTTACATATGTATTTTTACATTTCTGTGCTCCACAGTAGACAACACACACCATAGGGGATTGGGGCAGGTGGTTTATTAAATGCTAATAATAAAAGTCAAGCAAATCACAGTATGTTACTGTAATAGCCCTGTCTGTAAGTGTGAGTTGTATCTAAGTCGGTGTTTGTACCTCGAGGACTCCCTGTATTTGTATTTGCTACTGAAAGCAGTATTTCTTAATCCCTTTTCAGTTCCTTGGTTCTGACTTTTGAAAAAATGTAGCAGAAGTCAGTTCTCCTCCAGCTCCACTAAACAGCTCTGCTACATAGTTTCAGGATCAGAAGTGCAAAGAAAACATAAGGGCTCACTATTTACCGTCTGTCCTATATATTTATTTTTTTTCCATATTAATAACAATGGGATCAACCATCATTTTTACCGGCCAGGTGGCAACCCTACTCACTAGGGAGGTATTAAGATCCCTGACTAGAGAACTAGGGGAAAATCCGCCCCTAAGGTATCTATATGTACCAGTTTAAATGAGTACCTCTGTATAATGTGTACCAGATCTAGAACTACCGTCAATGATAATTACTGAAATAACGGATAATGAGTGAAAAATGTTCCTGATAACCCTTCCCCCTCTTTTTTTTTTCTTTCTGTACCCCCTCAAGTTGTAAATAAAATAAAATAAATCACTTTTAAAAAAAAAAAAAAAAAAGCAAAGAATGTAAACAGGCAGATAAATATTGTTTTTAATAACACGTACATTTACAAATAAGATTAAAATTTATTGTAAAGCATATGGGGAAGTTGGGCTGTTTCTGCCAAGGAAGAATGGGAGGCCCAGCGGGACACTGACTTATAAGTAGTTTTAATATATGTTTAGGAAAAATATCTTATTCCCAAAGTTTGGGTTGAGTGGGATAAAATTAATTTTTTTGTCACTCTCAGTAACTTCTAATTATGCCATTTCCAGCTTCGAAATGGAAAACAAAAGGCATTAAAGGAAAAATGAAGACTTAAGCAACACATAGTTTACATCATATTAAGTGTCATATTAAAGAATATTACTAAACCAGAATATATGTATTTAAGTAAATATTTCCCTTTTAGATATTTCCCTTGGACCCCCATTTTATGATATTTCTCTACGCTGACCAGAAATACTGCAGCTCTAACTGTAACAAGAAGAAGCGTGGAAGAAAAGGACAGAACTTTGTCTGTTAATTGGCTAATGAAACATAACATGTATGGTTTGTTTGATGTGTTTGTGTGCACTGTGAATCTTAGAATCACAGGGGGTGGCCTTTATTTCTTAAACGAGAAGGAAAGCTAACGAAGCAGGTTATTGCCAATAGATTAGCCCAATAGTGCAAGCTATAAGACTATATTTATTCTGTGGAATGTTATACCATACCAGAGTAAACAGTTCTAGAAGCTTTCTTTGAGATAGCAGCTGCCATATTAGCTTGGTGTGACATCACTTCCTACCTGAGTCTCTCCCTGCTCACTCATAGCTCTGAGCTTAAATTACAGCAGGGAGGGGAGACAGGAAGAGAGGAGCAAACTGAGCATGCTCATGCCCTGCCCTGGAGGTTTGAGTAAAAAACAGGAAGTCTGATACAGAAGCCCATATATACACAATAGAGGGAAAGAAATACAGTGTTTATTTTGACAGAGGACTCAGAGCACCACTACTTTGAGGGTTTACTGGTGTATTTATATAGACCTTTCTGATAAAATGTACTTAATTGTAGCCTTTCCTTCTCTTTTAAAATTGCAATTTTCTATTTAGGATTACCCAATGACAAACACTACTAAAAATTATATTATTTTGAAAATGGTTTATTTACATGAAGCAGGATTTTACATGAGCTGTTTTATGCACTATATTTTCATAGTGTACCTACATTCCAGCACATACAGCCAGCAGCTGTACTCTATACTTTCAAGCAGGCCAGTACTTCTAAAGCTGTTTAGGCACTTCCCATGACTCACAAGAAAGTATATCAGTAGAAATGTCATGCATACAACATAGCAGAAAGAGAGCTACTCCTATAACCATTAGTACATTCGTTTCACCTGCCCTATAATCTTCCAGTGTCGGTAACTAAATACCATTCACAAATACCAATCATTTCAAGCAGCTTTTGCAGTCACAACATAGAGCACAATATGTAGACGAGTACAAGAAAACTTTGCCGTTGCTCTTTCTCCTATACATTCTACTGTTAGAAGAATCTCCTCACCTGTCCCCAGGGGATCTCCGCTTCTGACACCGGGAACTAGTATCCTCACAACCACAACTCGGGCACCGCCCCACGTAAACCAGCCCACGCAAGCAAAGATTGCCTACAATTACAGCTTCTTCCTCACAGATTGGTTACATTCACTAACTCGCCATCTTTGATTGGACGAAAGGGCTTCCGCTCGACTTTTGATAGGCTGCAGTTTTCTTCCTTTATAGCGCTGATTGGGCGAATGATTTGTGCTGTAATAGTTCGTTTCTTGAGTTCCTTTTGACTTAACTTTTTACACAACTTGCTCATAGAATGTGTGATATGTTTGTAGGACTGCATGCGCTGCTGAGGCACAGTCCCTAACTCATTTCCTGGCTCTTTAAGTATTTGCTTGTAGGTTGTACTTTTCTTAAAGGAACAGTTCAGAGTGAAAATGAAACCTGTGTAAATAGATCGGCTGTGCAAAATAAAAAAGGTTTCTGATATAGTTATTTAGCCAAAAATGGATGTATAAAGGCTGGAGTGACTAGGGTTGCCAACTTTTCTGGAAAAAAATACCGGCCTTCCTATATATTTATCTTTTTTCCCTATTAATAACATTGGGATCAACCATCGTTTTTACCGGCCAGGCCGGTAAAATACCGGACAGGTGGCAACCCTAGCATACCTCCCAACATTTTGGAAGTAAAAAGAGGGACAAAAATTTTTTTTCCGCATGTAGTGCAGCAATTTTTGACCACACCCCTTTCTGTGGCCACACCCCCTAATTACCATGTTTGTTTTACAAAATTTGGCAGGTTATGAAAGTTTGAAAATATTTCTCCTTATCTAAACTGTGTTTTTGTGTCTCAAAATTGTTACAAAGTATCTTATTTGCACCTGTTCTGGGCTCTCTGCTGAAAGCCAATTAAGTGAGAAACTTTGTTTCTTTTTCTGGCTGTTCAGTGCAGAGAAAAGAGGGACTTTCCAGTACAAATGAGGGACTGCGAGTTGAGCTGTCAAAAGAGGGACTGTCCCTCCGAAAAAGGGACAGTTGGGAGGTATGCCCTAGGAGTGACTGGATGTCAAACATAATAACCAGAACACTACTTTCTGCTTTTCAGCTCTATAACTCTAGAGTTAGTCAGAGACTTTAAGGGGAGCCACATGGTACATATCTGTTCAGTGAGTTTGCAATTGATCCTCAGCATTCAGCTCAGATTCAAAAGCAACAGATATGACCCTTGTGGCCCCCCTCAAGTCTCTCATTGGTTACTGCCTGGTAACCAGGGTAACCAGTCAATGTAAACCAAGAGAGCTGAAAAGCAGGAAGTTGGGTTCTGGCTATTATATTAGATATCCAGTCACGCCAGCCTTTATACATTACATTTTTGGCTAACTATATAAACATTTTTTATTTTGCACAGCCTATTTACCCAGTTTTTATTTTTACTCTGAACAATTCCTTTAAGATGCATGGAAAGAAATGATAAAGCTGTTTCACACTACGGCGGAATACTGAGAGTATTTATGTCCATATGTTGCTTCCGTTTTTCTCTTATAGACGCAAGAAAACCGGTAGAACCGAATGAGTTCTACAACGTTTTTTTTTTTACACATGCTTCTTTTGGTTTTCTTTTTAGCTCTACAACATTTAAGATTTCAGAAGAAAGTGCTTTTTTTTTCGAAAACGCTGGTGTTGTTTACCTTAAAGTAATGGGGGACTGTCCTCAACGTAAGAGAGGAACTGATGTGACCACTTCCAGAAATCAATGGCTGATACTGGCTTCTTGTACGTCACAATGAAAAGGGATTATTAACAGTGTTGATATGCAGTCCCTGGCAGGGGTAGTTGTGACCACATGCTGTTGTAGGCTTCAGTCTCATGAAAATGTCATGCGAATATTTGTTCTAACAGCGGATTCCACTAAGGACTTAAAGGAGACATTTTGTGGAAAAATAAGAATGTACCAGTGCATTATTGCATTATACTCATTAAGATACAGAAGAATTACTTAAAAAAGTAGTGATTCAAGCTGATTTATTGAATATTTTTGCAAAAACCCTAATAATCCCTCCCTTCTCTTCCACTTCCTGCTCCCTGAATTCCCAGGCTGTGAAGGTAGGGTTGCCATCGGCCAGGTGGCAACCATATGTTCAGGGGAGCCGGCAGCTCTCAGCTCACTGCACTGTAGGACAAGAACCAATCAGTAGCTAGCAGGACCTGATAGGGAACCGAAGCCTGTCTGTGCTTGTGTGACTGCAGGGCTGTGATTGGCTGTCCCCTCCTACTGTGCTTCTGGCAGGGACCGTTAAGACATGCCCACCCCTCATCTGAAACACAGACAGAGACCAGAGAACATCTATAGGGAGATCCAATAAAGGGGCTATTTTTACAGATAATATTAATTTTTAGCACCATGTAAAACACCATATAATACCTATAATTGCCTACAAAATTAGGATTTTTTCACTTATCCTATATGTCTCCTTTAATATTATTAACACATATTTATAAAAAGCCAACATATTCAACATCGTTGTACAATAAATAGGTGTATACATTAAACATACAAGAAGAGATAATAACCAATACAATAGTTAAAGGTATAATGAATGACATCATTTACACTGCTAATAATTCACTCCACCATATAAAATGTTATTCCTGAACCTTATATAAATATTTTTTCAGTTGTAATATTGCTATGTAGTAGGGTTGCCACCTTTGTGCGGCTCACAATCCAGGCAGGGGGTGGGCCATGACATCACTGGGGTGGGTCAGTGATGTTGTGGGCAGGACGAACTATGTCAAGTGGGGCTATGAAGTTGCAGTCAGCGATTGGTTGATCGCCATGTCAATCAGGGGAGATCCTGCCCAGTTTTCCTTTTTTAGAAAAAACAGGCAGACTGTCTTGACCCGGGCAGCCCTTCTGAAAACTGGGCTGTCCGGGTCAAATCCAGACAGGTGGCAACCCTAGTGTGTAGGCAGCCATCTCAGGTCATTTTGCCTGATCCTGTGCTTTCAGAAAGAGCCAGCACTTCACAATGGAACTGCTTTCAGGAAAGCTATTTTTCCTCCTACTTGATGTAATTGAAGGAGTCGCAGTGGGACTTCGATTTTTACTATTGAGTGATATTCTACATCTGCCAGGGAGCTGTTATCTTGTCAGGGAGCTGTTATCTGGTAACCTTCCCATTGTTAGGCTGCTGGGGAGGGGTGACATTCCCAGGCCCGGATTTGTGGAAAGGCCACCTATGCTCGGGCATAGGGCAGCAGGATTTTAGGGGGGCAGGATGCTGTCCAACCACACCCACATTGGTTCAAAAACACTGGGGATGCACCGCAGATACATTCATTTTTTTAATTTCCAGTGTGCCAATCCCCATTGCTCATGTTTCCCTGGAGGGGACAGGGGCGTCTAACGGAAGTGGGTCTAGGGGCACCCACTATGTAAATCCAGCCCTGGACATTTCGCTAACCTGCAGTGTAGCATTAAAGAGTGACTAATGTTTATCAGAGCACAAGTCACATGACTGGAGGCACATGGGAAAGTAACATTACTGTATGTCTAGCCCCATGTCAAATTTCAAAATTAAATATGATTTAAATCTGTCTGCTCTTTTGAAAAATGGTTTTAGTGCAGAATTCTGCAGCACTATTGCATTTTGAAAAAACAACATTTTTTCCCGTGACAGAATCGCTTTAACAATTACAATCTAAACATTTGTGTTGCTGGTGTGACTACATAGGGGTCACCAACAGCCCATACAAATGAGTTTTTTTAAAAATAAAATTACTTTTTAACATTAAATTATTTAATATATGTTTGCAGCACTCATGGTTACCAATTGAGGAGCACTTACACAATTGCACTGGAGTCCTCTGCTGATTTTCGCTCAATTGTAAGATAAATTACAGAATTAATTTCAGCGTAATATCGCAAAACTTGTAAAATGTGCGCAAGTAATCAGGCAAAAGTTATCACCAGAAATTTGTACTTTCTGCCTTACATGGCTTTATAAATCTTATTTTTCGCATCTCCTGATCTGGTATTCTGGCATGTTCTGGATTAATGCAATACAGAATATAATGTAATGCATTGGTGGGGTTAATGAAAATCAGTACTCAGTGGTTCATTAGCTATTGCTGAGCTACAGCTTTCAGCAGTATCAAATAATCCCTTGCTGTGAGGCCATGGATGGAGTTGCGGACAGCTGAAAAGCCTAATGAACCTGAACCTTGCAATTGGGATATTTGAGTATTTCTATTCACTTTAAAAACATTGATGAAAAAGCCATAAATAAAAGCAAATAAACCACACGTAGGAGTCTATTATTGCATGCTTTCCTCACCTTGGTTGGTTTTGACATTAGATTTTTCTTTCAACTTCGCAGGTCAGCCTAAATCCCTTCTTGATGGCTGTGTTTAATACACCACTGTCACCAGCTCAAGCCCATTATAGCCCTAAATCCAACTGTCCACAGTTTGGGCTCCGTAAAAATGGCTCTGTATGAAAACGGTGTTATATCCACTCTTCAGCAGGACATAGAAAATGAAAATTTGCAAAATTTGCAAAATTTGCAAAATTAAAATTGGAAGCCATTATCTGTAAAGATCTCCCTCACCCTGCTCTTTCTAACACAGTGGTTTTAGTAAACATGACACTGTCATGCTAAACTGTATCTATATTTTGTCTACACCGCTTCCAGAAACTCACTCTCACTAAGTAGAGCATATCTGCCATACTATATAATGGCAGGAAAGGTCCTGAGAAACTTGTCAAAATCTTTCAAATATTGTTTCATCAACAATGTATCTGCACAAATATTGGAGGGTGGAGGCCAAATTGCAAAGCACTACCAGTGTGCAGTGAATCTTCTTATGTCCTGTACAAACAACCTTTTTCACCATCCATGTCATCTTCCCTTATCCAAAACAGAGAGTGTTATTTGTAATTATCATCCTTCCGAGGATTATCCAAGAAATGCTCATCATTCTGGGGGTAACCGTACCCAAACTAATGCAGGATTCTACATTGCTGCACCGTTTTCCATTTACTTCTTATGCAGTTAAAATTGTGGTTGCTAGTTATGCAGCTTTAGTAACTAGTTCACTAACTAGACTGGGCCGTCATTGCATTAACCCATAGCAAGAAGTAAATAATACCAGGGCCATATTTACCATATAGGGACTCGAGGGCCTTTGTCTAGGATGGCAGCTTTAGGAGGACGTCCCTCTGATGTCTATATGGTAAATAAACTTTGTGCAAGAAAAAAACCCTCCTCTTCTTCCCATGAAATCCAGCAGAAAAGGTGGGAGGTAGGGGGTATCTAGTGTTATTCGCAGACAGAAGTGACATTGTGCAAATGTGTGTTACATCATGGCATTACTTCTGCTGACATCATTGCATATGCTCTGCTGGGTGTGAAGAGGTCTGGTGCATAAGACAGCACCAGCCCAAAATACAGCCCTGAATAAGATACAACAGTATAGCAGATATTGCACAAAAACTACTGTATGCTAGGTTGGTGTACTTGCCTGCACACTGATATGAACACTTGGCATGCTAGCTAAAGCTTCTAGAAAACAAAATGTTGCATAGCTCAACAAATACAGGGGCAGCGCCCTATGCTTCACTGGTAAATAAGCCCCTGTGCGTCATTCACAGTGTGAAAACCTCCCACACTCCGTATCAATCACAGTTCAAAACCTTCTGTATCTCTGTAGAACAGAGTGCAGTATTCCCAGTGTGTGACCTTCCAACACTGCTAGCTAGAATATCATGTCTATACAGAGCAGCATGTGTAATTCCCAATGAACAGCAGCACAGATCAATAACCATTTGAGTGCCAGAGGTTTGCGCAGGACTTCCTGGAACTCACTAGTGTAAATACTAAGTATAGTTACTGTATATAAAATGATAAAGCTGAAACCAATGTCTGTACTTACGGAGAACTAAAGCCGAGTAAAGATTAGGTTAGAAATCATAGCATAGAAATGAGGTACTTTTGTTTGTACTATTTCAATTTATTACTTTAGCCTTTAGTATTAATTAAGGCTGATATTTATTGATCTTTAGCACCTCTAAATTCCCTAACGCCAGCTACATCTTCATAATTTCCATTACACACACACAGTATTACTGACACTGACTCACCAGATGATGTGCCAACTGCAGCAACGGCTGGATTGATCCCTTTGCAGCTCTCACTTCCTCTCATTGGCTGCATCGTGCTTACCAGAAGGAACATTGCTCCAGCATGCCCTGTAACTTTGCAACTGTCTGTGTTGCATTAAGTCACAAGATGTGATGTGACAGTGGGGAGTCAAATTTTAATCAGGGAAAAAGCTGAGCATTGGAACTTACTGTGGTATCAAGAAAAGTCATGCATAAAAGGATTCTGTAATGGTTTGAATTTTGTTCTTTTTGCACATGCTTAAAGGAGAAATCAACCTGTTCTGAAAAAAACCTGTACCCCCCCCACCCCAGGTAGACCCCCTCCCTCCTCCCCCCAGGCTAACTACCCCCCCGGGGAGATGCCCCATACTCCATACTTACCCCTCACCGCAGATTCTCCCAGCGAAATTCCACGCGTCCATCTTCTGTGTCCTTGGTAAGCTGACTGCGAGATCTGCAATTTCCATGTAATTCGGCGCATGTGCATATATATATATATATATATATATATATATATATATGTATATATACATATATATATATATATATATATATATACGTATAGATAATGGGTGAGTGCAGATGAGATCTTGACTTTCTAAATATCGTGCCACATTGCACCCCCACCTAATGTTTAAAATGTAGTAGTGGCAAAACTTTCCCCTTTTTTGCTATAGTCAGTTTTATCCATAATTAATTTGTCACCCCTTATCAGCAGATTTTGTAACAATAGGATCTTCTGCCTTGAGGTCTTTAAAATGACTTCTCTTTCAGTGACAAATTACCCTTGCACTTCTTTGAATTTGAATTGTGTCTGTCTGCATGACAGGCATAGCGAGAACAGGGCTGGCACAGGCAGCAAAGAGTTAGGGGAAGCAATCAGGATCCCTCTAAGACAGCAGTGCCCATACTTTATTAATATGGGGTCTAATTTTAGTGATATTGTCCCATTATGATCTACATCCATAATAGCATTGTTGGTGTTCTCTTACATGGAAAATATTACTTAAATATAATATTGATTTTTGAGAGAATTTATATTGCTATATATTAACAAACACCTATTTTTTTATCTAACCTTAATGTAATAAATATCTGAATAAAAAGCATGAAACAGGAGTGTGATTTAGACAAGCTGTTTGTTGACAGTGTCTTGAGATCTACCGATCACCATCTAAAGGTCTACTGGTAGGTCCCAATCTACTTATTGGGCACCCCTGCTCTAAGATAAATCTGCAAGCCTGTACTGTACAATGACAAAATGCCCATGCTGCTCCTACAGTTTATTTGAGTTAAGAACAGCTTACAGTATGTATCTGAGGTGTGAACAATGCAAAGGTGTATAAGGGTGGCCATACATGCACTGATATTATCATACAAAACAAGGCTTCATATTTGGTGTGTGTATGACGGGAGACAAGATGCCTGGTATTGGCAAAATCTTTGGATATTGGTTGCCTTTGAAGGCACCTTCTTTCACCTTCCCACATCTTTCTAAAGCAGCTCTGGGAGGGGGGTCAGGAACTTTGTAACTGTTCTAGATTGATACATTTAGTTGATACATTTCTTATATTTGGCCCTGCTGAGTAGAATCCCTGAGTTTTATTAAAGGGCACCTGTTGGCCAAAAATATTAGCCGCAGCCAAAGGTTCAGGCTAATAGAGCCTGCACTCCAGTTGGGGGTAACAGTAGTTTTTTTAAATTAAATTACACCCCACCAGCGCTTAGGACACCCACAACGGGAGGGAGCTCCCGGTACGAGTGGCCATGTTATGCATAGCCCATGCGCATAATGCATTCCTCGCATCACTCGCATTCACATAATGAATAATAAAGTTGTGTTATTCTCTCATTAAGCGCATGCGTGTGCCCTGCACGTACTGGGAGCTTCATCCGGTGGCTCGTGGGGGGCAAATTTTTTTTCTAAAAACTACTGTTACCCCCAACCGCAATGTGGGCTCTTTTAGCCCACAACTTTGGTCAGTAAGATAGTAACATAAGCTATGTTGAAAAAAGACACACGTCCATCAAGTTCAACCTTGTGAAAAGTTTTTTTTTTGCCAACAGGAGCCCTTTAAAGGCAGCTGAACTGATACAATAGTTGCTAACAGATACTGCTGAGAAATGTATCAACTAATGGATCATTGAGCTGAAATACCAGAGACAGGAACAATAAACTTTAAACTTACATTTTGGAAAAATGGTCAAAAATAAAAAATGGATAGCAACCGGATAAAAGTCTTTATTACGGAAAACAGCTGAACTGAAAAAGTGTGAGCAACCCCTTTAACCCGACACTTGCCAATAAGATCACTGCAGAAATATCAAAGTAAGTTCATTAATCCTCAGATTTGACCATAAGATCATTGGCCAATGAGCATGTCATTAGCACCAGACTTAGGGTGGTTTTATTGGTGGTTTCATTGGTGGGCCCCATCCTTTTGCGTGCAGAACAATTTTTGTCCATGCTCACTTTTAAACCCCACCCCTATATTTCTGGTATACCGAAATATAAACCAGACATGCCTGTAAATTTACTACAGAAAATGCATGATGACCGTATCAACTTCCGTGTGCTAATATAAGCCCTAAGTAAAATAAATATTGCAGGGCCGGAACTAGGGGTAGGCATAGTAGGCACGTGCCTAGGGCGCAAAGCCTCTGCCGCCCACCCTAGGTCCATTCCCCGCTCTCCCTGACTGCCTGTTCTCTCTCTCAGTCATTTTGCGCTGTCGTTTGCGCAATTCACACATGCGCACATGGCAATTTGCGCATGCACGCTCCCAGCTGGCGACGCTACTGTCCAGGTTGCCTAGGACCTGTCCCAACTGTGGAATTATGGGCATATTAACCCTAGACCTGCCATTATAAGTACTACAGAAAATGGAGCACTCCATAATTCCCAGACTAACCAGTAAAATCAGTGAAAAATGTCCAATAGGCACTACATTAATGCCACACATGCCAGTGAGATTACTGAAAAATAGGCAACAACAATGCCATTAACTCCGGACATGCCATTAAGATCAGTAACTGACTGACACTTGCACATGTAGAATACCAATGTTCCTCTCTCTCTCTCTCTCTCTCTCTCTCATGTGAAACAATGTACAGTGATGTATTAGATAAACCGCACTCCTGTAATTGATCCCACAGCAACAGCAACTTTTGTTTACGGATCACAGTGCCATCCACAGTGGAATTCAACCACCTTGGATTTTTTCCCAAAAATAAAAGAGCACATCAGTGAAGAGGACAGCAGCGGCTACAGCATGGGAGGTAGGGCAAATAAGCTTAAAAAAAATACAGTGGTACAGTGGGCCCTGGGAAGTGGGCCCATTTGCGCATTTATTAAAGCGGCACTGTGCACTGACTTGCCAGTAAGTACACTGCAGAATGGCCTATAAGCACTCCATTAACCCCAGACATGCGAATAAGTTAACTGCAAAAATTCACAATGAACATCCCATTAACCCCAGACTTCCCAGTGAAAACTGTCATGACAATGTAATGGGAGAGATCATCGCCAGAGCTCCCCGAGGCTGATGATCTCCCGCCCCACCAGCAACCCCGGGCCTCTGTAGGGGGTGTGGGAACACAGCAGGGGCCACTTGGGGGGTGGTGGCCTCTGTGGCGGCAGCCCTGGCAGGCCCTGCATCCACCAGTCCGGCCCTGCCTGTGCCTCCTACCACTTCTTCACGTGGGGATCTGAATGATCCCCAGTCCCCACACCTACCCTACATATTGTGCTGACAAAAGGCAGAACACAGTGTGCAAAGTGCTAAAAATTGCTGATTGCAATTATTTTTGCATACTGCATTTTGTGCTATAAATTACAGGTCTTCTCCTTATTTGAATATCTGCTTTAACATCCTTGATCTCCATGATGCCTCAGACTTCTCCTAAAACTCATAGCTTTTCTCTGTCTGCATTCTCCTACCATGGGGTACTTCAGGTGAGATAATCTGGCTTCCTTCTTGGCTTTCATTTATATCTAGCACCCTGCACCAGCTAAAAATCTCCTAAACTTGCTCAACAATCTACAACCACGTTTCTAATTTATGCACTCAGCATGGCCAATCTGGATCGCTGTAAGCCCCTTTAATTGACTTTCTGCTTACCCAGCTGTCTGCATTCCAATCCATAATGAATGCTGATGCTAGCCTGATCCATCTCACTCCTTGCACTCTTAACAGTGCTTTTTATCATTATCCTTACACTGACTTCTCTTCTCCATTGGAATTCAATCAAAATACTGGCTTTAAACAAACTATTAAAGCAAACTGCATTTAAATACATGAGTGGGATAAAACTTTAAGATTTACAAATCTATCTACACTAACAATAATGACTCAGTCAAGGTGAATTTGGCATGAATCTTAAAATATCCTTGCTGCAATGATGCAGTTTATTGGATTCCCAGCCAGTAATAAACACTCTGGGGCACAGCATTTTGCCTGGTTTCTCACTATATGAGCCAAGGCCACCCTCTCCCATGCAAACATACTGCATGATTTAATTGAAATTCAACTTTGCTGATTGAGTTTCCCTTGTCTACAAGAGTGTCTGATAGTGATGGGTGAATGCATTTGCCTGGCACGAATTTGCGGTGAATTTCCACATTTTTCTGCGAAGTTCATCTGTGAAAATTTGCTGGGGTCAATTTCCGATTTTCACGATTTTTTTCGAGAAAGCGTTCAAATTGCTCAATTTTTCCATGAAAACGTTCTAACTGTTCGATTTTTAAGTGATAACTTTCGAATTGCATGTTTTTTTGTGACGTTAGAATTTCAAGATTCACGTGAAAACGTTCCAATTTCACGATTTTCTAGTGTCACTAGTGTCTGATGCATACATGTTCAAGGGGCTGCTGTAAGGTACTATAAACAGTCACTATTTTTTGGGTCTGTGAGGGGCGCAGTTTGGTTGTCTGTGTACATGAAATGTCAGGGCCAATTTTGACTGTAATTATATTAAATAAAGTAGGAAGTACAATAAATCAGACAATGTTATGGCCATTCATTGACTGACAGCAAGTGTACAAAAGTTATGTCTGACAAATGGTAGCGACAGTCACCCATTGATATCGTCCACCAGTCCGGCCCTGCCTGTGCCTCCTACCACTTCTTCACGTGGGGATCTGAATGATCCCCAGTCCCCACACCTACCCTACATATTGTGCTGACAAAAGGCAGAACACAGTGTGCAAAGTGCTAAAAATTGCTGATTGCAATTATTTTTGCATACTGCATTTTGTGCTATAAATTACAGGTCTTCTCCTTATTTGAATATCTGCTTTAACATCCTTGATCTCCATGATGCCTCAGACTTCTCCTAAAACTCATAGCTTTTCTCTGTCTGCATTCTCCTACCATGGGGTACTTCAGGTGAGATAATCTGGCTTCCTTCTTGGCTTTCATTTATATCTAGCACCCTGCACCAGCTAAAAATCTCCTAAACTTGCTCAACAATCTACAACCACGTTTCTAATTTATGCACTCAGCATGGCCAATCTGGATCGCTGTAAGCCCCTTTAATTGACTTTCTGCTTACCCAGCTGTCTGCATTCCAATCCATAATGAATGCTGATGCTAGCCTGATCCATCTCACTCCTTGCACTCTTAACAGTGCTTTTTATCATTATCCTTACACTGACTTCTCTTCTCCATTGGAATTCAATCAAAATACTGGCTTTAAACAAACTATTAAAGCAAACTGCATTTAAATACATGAGTGGGATAAAACTTTAAGATTTACAAATCTATCTACACTAACAATAATGACTCAGTCAAGGTGAATTTGGCATGAATCTTAAAATATCCTTGCTGCAATGATGCAGTTTATTGGATTCCCAGCCAGTAATAAACACTCTGGGGCACAGCATTTTGCCTGGTTTCTCACTATATGAGCCAAGGCCACCCTCTCCCATGCAAACATACTGCATGATTTAATTGAAATTCAACTTTGCTGATTGAGTTTCCCTTGTCTACAAGAGTGTCTGATAGTGATGGGTGAATGCATTTGCCTGGCACGAATTTGCGGTGAATTTCCACATTTTTCTGCGAAGTTCATCTGTGAAAATTTGCTGGGGTCAATTTCCGATTTTCACGATTTTTTTCGAGAAAGCGTTCAAATTGCTCAATTTTTCCATGAAAACGTTCTAACTGTTCGATTTTTAAGTGATAACTTTCGAATTGCATGTTTTTTTGTGACGTTAGAATTTCAAGATTCACGTGAAAACGTTCCAATTTCACGATTTTCTAGTGTCACTAGTGTCTGATGCATACATGTTCAAGGGGCTGCTGTAAGGTACTATAAACAGTCACTATTTTTTGGGTCTGTGAGGGGCGCAGTTTGGTTGTCTGTGTACATGAAATGTCAGGGCCAATTTTGACTGTAATTATATTAAATAAAGTAGGAAGTACAATAAATCAGACAATGTTATGGCCATTCATTGACTGACAGCAAGTGTACAAAAGTTATGTCTGACAAATGGTAGCGACAGTCACCCATTGATATCGTCCACCAGTCCGGCCCTGCCTGTGCCTCCTACCACTTCTTCACGTGGGGATCTGAATGATCCCCAGTCCCCACACCTACCCTACATATTGTGCTGACAAAAGGCAGAACACAGTGTGCAAAGTGCTAAAAATTGCTGATTGCAATTATTTTTGCATACTGCATTTACCTGTCCAAGTAGAGTAATTACATAGCCAAGGTTCTTGTTAGCACCTCCGCCGAGGGTGCTGTAATATTATCACAGGGCTCAAAACATGTAGTGCTGAGAATAAAACACAGAAGTCTGAGCAGTTAAACTGCAGTTTGGCCTGTTCTTGTTCAACTACAACTCCCTGGGATAACATAGCAGACAACCACGAGTACTGAGTCACTTTGTCACGACAGAGGATTTATAGACTATTGGATGTGTAGGTTTGAAGATCCATGGTATTTATTTGCTTGGGAACCCCACGTCATGCTTTTTGCAGGGAACATCTTTATGGAGCTGCACTAGAAATGGCACAAGCAAAACTTGAATGCATCTTTTTTATTATGCAAATTAGCATTCACATTATTTAGCAGTGTTTTTAATTTGGGGGTATACACAATGTTACACAAGAATTCTAGAACAAATAATCTGCATTGTAGTTATAAATGGCTGTTGCACTCACATTTGTGCTTTGCACTTGTGTTTATAAATAAGACTTAAAGTGTAATTTAGAAAATGTTCCCTCTTACTTTGGAAAATCTGTAGTTTAAGCTGAGCCCTAGCAAATCAAGTTTTAATGTCTTTTTGAAATGATCCTGCACTATTCTGTGTCCAAGTTACTTTTACAGGAGTTTGCAGTGTCACAAAATTAAATTTAAGTAATTGATTTACATAACTTACATTTTTAGATTTTAAGGATTCTTTTAAACCATTATCTCTAAGCTATTATTGTAATGCTTTAGAAACATTTGAAATTAATAAAAAAGCAATTGTAGTACTGCCCAGCATTGGCGGTCCCCTCTAGGCACAAGGATTAACTTGCTTTATGTGTGGGGAATGGTAACACAATTCATTACCCATTCAGCCTTTATTACCAATTTTGCTCAGTTCTTTAGCTCTAACTGTTCGCTCCTGGCATTCCAAAATACATAGTGGGTGGGAGAGATTTCTCAGGGCCACAGTTAAACAGCAGAGCGCTGCCCTCCCACACTTATACTTTTAGCTTTCAAGTCAGTCCAGAACCCTTGTCATGCCTGCTGTAAACTGCCCCTTCTACCCTTTTTATCTTGCTTGTGGTTTAACTTCCATCCCGTCCTTGGTTCACTTGCTAAAACAAACCACCATTTATTTATACAACACCAAAAAGTTCTATTTTTCTATGTGAGCTTTGGGGTAGCTATAAATGGAGCTATAAAGGGGACCATACCTGATAAGATTCGCTAGTTTGGCGTCTTTCCTCGATATGCCCACCAAGGCAGGGCGATATTGGTTTAATCCAAATGTTCAGCCCTAGGACCGAATGATCGGATTTACAACGAAGCAATTGGGCGCCAATGGGATGAGTACCGCATCAACTAGCCAATACTATTGCCAGAAAAATAAAACCTCCCCAATCAATATCTTGGTCAGATATAGATCGTGGAGATCCGTCAGAAGCCAACCATCCCCTGGCAGATAATCTCCTGAATCAGTCTAAGGGCTATTCCACACGGGGAGATAGCGACGCGTTTGCGGTCGCGGCGACAAAGCGCCGCGACAGTCGCCGCGACTGGCGCAGGCGACAGGTTTGTATGGGCGCCTATGTAAAAACGCCTGTGCTAACCACACGAGGCGATGCGCTTTTCAACAGTCGCCTGAAAAAGCCTATTTTCAGGCGACTGTTGAAAAGCGCATCGCCTCGTGTGGTTAGCACAGGCGTTTTTACATAGGCGCCCATACAAAACTGTCGCCTGCGCCGGCTGCGGCGCTTTGTCGCCGCGACCGCAAACGCGTCGCTATCTCCCCGTGTGGACTAGCCCTTAAGCACTTGTGTGCAGGGCCGCTTTAATGAACCTTTTTTTTTTTTTTTGCTCGGAAAAGTTCCAGCACGTCTATGGCTAACTATACCCCCAAATTGAATACTTAAGCAACAGATAGTTGACATCATATTAAGTGGCATTTTAAAGAATCTTACCAAACTGAAATATATATATTTAAGTAAATATTACCCGTTTTCATCTCTAGACTTGAACCTTCATTTCATGTCTCTGTGCTGCATCAGAGATCACCTGACCAGAAAAACTACAATACTAACTTTAACAGGCAGAAATGTGGAAGCAAAAGACAGAACTCTGTCTTTTAATTGGCTCACGTGACTTAACATGTATGGTTTGTTTGGTGTGTTTGTGTGCACTGTAAATCTTACAATCCCAGGGGGTGGCCCTTATTTTTTAAAATGGCAATTTTCTATTTATGCTTACCCAATGGCACATACTACTAAAAAATGTATATTGTTATAAAAATGGTTTATTTACACAAAGTAGAGTTTTACATATGAGCTGTTTTATGCATTATATTGTTTGAAGGGTATAGTTTTCCTTTAAGGGATGTTGAAGAGTGGAAGAGGCCAGCACACGTTTTAAATTAGGGGCATGAGCTCTTGCACAGAAGAGGAAGCATCACATCGAAGAAGCAGAGCGTCGTTTTGGTGCTCTACCGCACGCTACTGCTCAGGCCTGCCGCCCACCATCACAATACCATTCAGACAGCTGACAGGGATTCCACCTCTCTACCAGGCACCTACTCTGAATCCTCCTAGGTTACTGGCTAATCATTGCCAATGTGCTCACCTACTTTTCTCTTCTCCTGCTACAGGTTTTGGGGGGTATTTATACATGGAATTGCCCCTTTGCCATCCTGCTATAGGTTCTGGGGGTATTTATAAATGAAATTGCACTGTGTCATACTGCTATGAATTCTGGGGGCATTTATAAATTGAGTTGCCCCTGTGCCATCCTACTATGAATTCTGGGGGCATTTATACATGGACTTGCCCCTGTGCCAATCTACTATTAATTCTGGGGGCATTTATACATGGAATTTCCCCTGTGTCATCCTACTATGAATTCTGGGGGCATTTATGCATGGAATTGCCCCTGTACCATCCTACTATGAATTCTGGGGCCATTTAAACATGGAATTGCCCCTGTGCCATCCTACTATGGGTTCTGGGGGAATTTATAAATGGAATTGCACTGTGCCACACTGATATGAATTATGGGTCATTTATAAATGGAATTGCCCCTTTGCCATTCTAGTATCAATTCTTGGGAATATATACATGGAATTACCCCTGTGCCATCCTACTATGAATTCTGGGGGCATTTAAACATGGAATTGCCCCTGTACCATCCTACTATGGGTCCTGGGGGCATTTATACATGGAATTGCACTATGCAATCCTGCTATGGGTTCTGGTGGGTATTTATGCATGTAATTGCACTGTGCCATACTGCTATGCATTTTGGGGGCATTTATACATGGAATTGCCCTTGTGCTATCCTACTATGAATTCTGGGGGTATTTATACATGGAGCTGCTACCGTGTTCATCCTTCAGTTTTCATAGTTTTTAATATATTTGCCTTTTACTTTTGACCTGGCTTTCAAATGGAGATCACAGAGTACACTGCCGGCAGCCCAAACTATGGACTGTATTGTTAAGAGGCTAAATGTTGCTGTTATTGGTATTTATTAATAATCTTCTACTTAGATCTCTCCTACTCATACTCCTATTTCTCATTGAAACCACTAGCTGTTTGGTAGGGTAATTTGGACCCTAGCAACCAGACAGCTGTTAAAATTTCAAACTCGAGAGCTGCTGAATAAAAAGCTAAATAATTGAAAACCGCAAACAATAAAAAATGAAAACCAACTGTAAATTGTCTCAGAATATCACGGTTAACATCATACTAACAGTTATATTAAAGATGAACAACTCATTTAATGAACAGGGAGCTCCATTTCCACAGTATCACTACTTAATCAGGTTTATGTTTTCTCAGAATTGCTTCTCTCTTGGCTTGGCGTTACTGCCAATCTGCCACAAGCACAGACAAGGTCACAGAGACTTTCTGTTCATTGGCCATGTTTTAGTGATCTTAGTTAGCTTGTCTGGGATCAATGGAGTGCTCATTGGCCATTTCTACAGTTATTATACTGGAACGGCTAGGGGTTAATATGCTAATTATCAATTTTTTTGTAGTATATGTAGTATACTGTCAGATCTGCATTTAATATTCTGATTATCCATTTAATACTGGCAAGACTGAATTATGTTTTGTTAAATGGGTGTGGTATTTGGGGTGTGGCCAAAAGTTGGTGTGGTTTTGCAGTGCCTATGGAGGACCACCAGTTAGCTCTTTGCCCAGAGCCCCCCAAGGCCTTAAAATGGCCGTGCTTGCGGAGTTATTGTGACTGTCCTGTTTGCAAGGTTAAGCTTACAGTAATTCCTTGTAGTCCTGTTATTTTATTAGCTTGTTTTCTGACAAGTATATTTCTCTGTCAGCTTGAAATGTGTTTTCCAATTAGAAGCCCGCTGCATAGAAAACTCTTCAAACCCCCCCCCCCAAGTAAGCTGTCACTCTACTTAGCTATGGAGGGATGGAGCAGCATCCCTGAGCCCAATATAGTAATGTGACAACCCTGATGATGGAGCATCTCATTTCAAGTCCATGAATCAGAATGTCCTGGCTAAATATGGATAACAGGGTGGGATAGTACTGACCCCATCTCCACTCATTGCTAGTACCTTGACTCCTCTTTTTACACAACCTTATTTATCTTGTACTACTAAATCACCTACAGCAACTCTGTAACTGAGATAATAGATCAGTCTACTACATGACAAAAGTTGGATAGCATCACCTGAAGCCAATTTTGACTGTCCAGTAATTTTGGTCTAGCCCAAAGCTATTCTATGTAAGAAAAAAAAAACACAGGGTCTGTCAAATGTTAGGCACCCCCAGTGATTGTAATTGCTTACCTGATATCCTGGGCTAGTGCTCTTTAAGAAAAGACAGCAAACAGGAGTACTTCTTTGCAAGAGCAATTTTCTTCTGCTTTTTCCTTCTTGGTGCTTGTTATGTTTTGGTTAGCCGAGGATTAGTAGAGTATAATATAGTCATGCAGGCATTACACAACATCTACAGACCATTTGCATGAACAACACAGTGCTGGGCACACAAGTATAGTAGAATGAAAAGCCAAACTTTAGGTGACTATGAACTGTTAATCTTCTTACAACACCCTTTTTACTATTGTTGTTGCAGTTACCATCTCCTTCCCAGTAATCCCTGCTCTTTTATTCATCCAAACGGAGAAGCAATTTGGGCCAAATTCTCTGCATCACTCATTTACTTGTGTGCCGTTTTGCTATGTAACCCCAGCTGTTCTTAAAACTAGTATAAATCTGTCTACTCAGCAATAATTTTTAAAACCATGTTGGGTGGAGGTAATATGTGATAACATGTAGTGGTAAAGTAACCAATAGCAACCAGAAATTTGGTTTCATTATTCTAACCACATTAGACATGGACTTAGTTGACTGCTGTTTGGTTTCTATGGGTAACAGGATATCTTTTTTTCCCATATTACATCCCAAAATGAGTAGAATGAAATCTCTTATCTAGAGACCTGTCTTGTAACCAAGCAAGGTCTTGCCCTGTCCTTGAAATATATAAAATTCTTATTGTTTAGCAGGTTCAACACTCACTCAGAAGAAGTTATTACATAACATGCACATGCACTAAAAAACAAAGCAATTATGCCTGTATGTACCTACAGTACCAATCCTTTCTACCCTCAGGCATGCCCATAGGAATAGGCAAAATAATGTAAAACTGTAAGCTGCTTTAGCTGGAGGTAGTAAATTACAAATATAATGAGAATAGCATGATGGTCTCTTGTTGAACTGGTGATTGGGGAGATCTGATTTTAGAGCTCATTCATTGACCATCTTTTCATTCTAAGATGTAATAGTCAAGTTTCATAGTATTACTCAAATTGGTTAAAGTATTGCTATTTTCTTTGACAAAAAGAGAATGATTGGCATTTTACTATTGTTATCTACTGTTATGGTTTTCAGCCTCTCAGACAGTATCCCAGGGAAATAGGGACAGTAACACCTGGAAATAAAAATGCCCTATATGCATTATTAATAATTCTTACTTAATTGTAAATTACTTAATCTTACTTAATCTGTAAAAATCATTATGTTTTCATCAAAAATATGTGACATTTCTTCATTTTACAGAATGGGGAGCACTAGAGGGCATTCTTTACAGATATCATTCAGGCCCAGACTGGCAGTATGTAGAATTGGGCAAATGCCAGATAGGCTGCTGTAAAATGCCATAGACGGTCACTATTTATTGGGCCTGTAGGGGACTGTTTGGGCCTCTGTGTACTTGAAATGCCAGGGCCTAATTTGAATATCCGTCTGGACAATACACAATAAACATAATGAAATTATTTAAAAAGGAACTTCAAGGAAACATTTAATATAGGATGATCTTCTTATACAGGATCAGCAGCAGCATGTAAACAACCTGTGCAATAGTTCAGATGAATATTATTAACAACCTGTGTAATAGTTCGGATGAATGTTATTAATTTGTTGTGAAACCAATGTCTTTCATCTGTGGTCTACACAAAACCCTGCCATAGAGGAGTGGTATGTTATTCTTTGTTTTGGTCAGTGGCTGGTTACAAAATATAATCTCCCAATTTATCATTTGCACTATAGAGTAAGCAAGCATATCTAGAATATGTAGAGATGGATAAAGGGACAGTACACACCACTATTCATTGCTTTGATAAGACAGTGCTACAAGGGGGGAAAGTGGAGAATGGCACAGAAAGGAAAAGAGTGAGGAAGAAACTATGGTACATAGATGGAATCATGAAAATAAGGGAGAGGAAGGTATGGTACAAGAAGTTAAATGAGGAAATAACATATGGCACCAGAACAAATGGGGAAAGAGGAGATAATGACACGAGATAGAGGTAAAAGGGCCTAACACAGGCAGCTCTCTATTCAAGCTCCTCACAGTTATCTGCATTCCAAAATCCATTTCCATTCTGGGAAGGCAGAACAGAGTGTATAAAGTGTAAGAAAAATCTCATTAATACAGCAGATCGGGGTATATACAAGCAAATCCTTACCATAATCTGTGGCAGGGGAGGGGTTTCGGTGTGACTCAAATGTTGAAAAAGAGGCGTGGAACAATAGGGTATTGGCGTGGTTGCCAAAAACAAATGTTTCATATAAGTGTGCAGATTTAGCTTCTTCCAACAATACAGCACATGAATGGAAGACTTTTCAAGTAAGTTTGTTATAACTTACCTCTATGAATGAAAAGTGTGTGTTTCAATCCTTGACTGGAATTATGGGCTTTACCACACTTGTCAGTCGTAAATAACTTTTTCACTCTGCAGTCTCCTTCCTAAACGACCCCTCCGTGCAGATAGTGTCCTGGCTGGAATTATACTCACAACCCCAATTCTGCAAGGCAGCAATGCGACCCACCAGGTCACTAAGCTTATTATGTTTATTATTAGCAGTCATATTGGTCAAAGGCCTGGTAAAATACATTTTCAATTATTTTCAGCATCCAGTATTATAAAAAATGACTTCTTTACAGCTGAAATCTATCTGTTTTCCATGATGGTTGTATGCAGAAATGAGCCTTATCTGAGTAAATAAATATCTCCTCCTCTCCCTCTGAACAAATTCATTTTAAGTTAAAGTATCAGCTATTGCTCTTTAGCCCAATGCTGACCCCTCTTGCCTGTTCAAAACTAAAGTGGCCTTAAAGAGTATCAAGGTTTACCTTTATATTCCTTAGAGCTGAAACAAAACATGTGAGCGAGTTGTTCGCTGTACCGCAGGCAGGGTTCCCACTTAAAGCTGTATTTATGCTACTGGCTAAGGTCATCTCTAAATTACTTGATGAGAACTTTTGCTTCTTCCTACAACGTACATTAAAGCTGTAGAAAATAATATGGCAGAGAGCTGTCATCCCCTTAGGAAGCATGTGGTGAAACAACTGAAGGCTGAGAGATGTGATGACTGAAGTGGGAGGTTTCTATGACAGCAAAATAGCTTTTTTTCTCTTGTTGTGGAAGATAAAAATCATGGAGAACCATCTGAAGTCGGATGGCAAGAATGACGTGATTGCTGCAGTGATTTAAAAAAAAAAGAAAAAAGGTTTGCCTTGGCAAAACAGGCAAACACAGTGCCAGACAGCAGCTTCACACCAAAAAATGCGAAATGTTCTGAAGGTTCTGAAGTATGAAAGAGGAATTTCAGGATGTGCTATAAGGCATGTTTGGAGCAGCCATGTTCCTGTGTCCACAAGATATTTTGCATTTCTGATTCTTCAATGCATATTAATCAGCTATGACAACACTTTGTGCCTATGATTTGTAGCATTATGGTTATAGCATGTGGCTTTTGTAGTGGCTATTGCCATCTCAGTTATTTACTTTAGATATTCTCGTGAGAGAACCGAGGGGCATGCAGGTAGTGGAACTTGCTTCAGGTGGCAGTGCCCTACAAGTTAGCAGGGACAACAAATAGCATTTCCTGGTATATTTATGAGACAAAATTATGTTTTTTTTAAGCCGGAAATTCGTGCAGCGATGTAGCCCCTCCTCGACCCTGTAGTAGTGCAAAAAGGTATGTGTATGTATGTGAGAGGGGCAGCATCAGGAATGCTCAGAGCAACATGTACACTTGTGCTTAAAATCACATTACCCTGACTTTTCCAGCATCAGTATAGTCTTCTGCCAAATGTGTTAAACCCAATGACCAGATAAGTGCTAGATTACATTAGACGTATAATGAAAACAACAGCCCATTTGTGGCCATAAGTATGTAACTTTGTCCATGTGCCGTAGGCAAGAAACATGATTCAGTGTCATATAACATATATATATATATATATATATATATATATATATATATAACAATTAGACGTTAATGTTCCCTGTTGCAGAATATTACAAATCCTCTGCTGATGAACTGTTCTATGTTGAAGTATTGTGAAACTTTGTAACTCTGAATTGTTTGCCAGCTATCGTTATACTGTAACTCCCAGGTTTCCACTAACAACCGCAGGCTGTGTTGGAAGTTGTAATTAAAAAACATCTGGAGGGAGTTCAGTTATCCATCACTAGAGGTATTTGATGAGATAAGATCAAACTTCTAATAATAAATGACCACTTGACTGACCACAAAATGCTTTTGGAAAGAGTAAAGAGTAACTTCTGCCAGTCTAAATTCTAAATAATATATTCCAAAATAAACCCTATAGTGAATAGGTGTTCCTTATAACCTTGCCCACATGGAGGAGCATGATGAGTTGCATCTGGTGTGGTTGCTCATGGTATACTAAAAAGCACGCTAATTTACTGAAGAGAAGAGGGCTAAGCTCCTGATGCAAATAGAAAAGGCTGCTAGTCTGGGAAGATACCAGGACAGTTAATGGGAACAAGTTTATAAACTTGCATGACAATTTTATGGCACAGGTAGTTGAGAAGCCAACCAGAAACCATGTTATGCTTGATCTAGTGATCTCTAATGACCCAGAACATATAGCAAATGTGCAACTAATTGAACCCCTATGTAACAGTGACCAAAATGTGATCTCATTTATGCTTGGTGCAAAAAGTTTATTTACACTTGGACAACAGAAGAGCAAATTTAGCTCCTTTAGGGCTGCCCTTCAGAGCAGAGTAAAACAGCAATCTGGAAGGCAAAGAAAATGAAAATGAGGAGCGCATTGCAGCTGAGGCTAACCCTAAACCAACAGTTTTTTAAGTATATTAATAGTAAAAGATGCAGATTGAGAGTGTGGCTCTTTGAATAATGGTACCAGTATGGTTGTCACAGATACTAAAAGGGCAAATTTTCCTTCATTGTATACAATAGAGGAGTCAGAATTCCCAGACCTATCTCCCAGCTGCTCTTTTGTCTTACTACAAACTAGTCAGTGGCTTACTCAGGATATGGTACATAAAACTTTATTAAAAATGAATGGGAACAAGGTGCCAGGGCCAGATGGAATACACCCTCAGGTACTAAGAAAGCTGAGTTCGGTATTTAGACCAGCCTCTATTTCTGATTTTCTCAGACTTTAAAAAGGGATTATGCTTTCAACCTGGCAATTATAGGCCAGTAAATTTGATGTCTGTGGTGGCCAACTGGCCAAATTATTTGAATTAATGATTGAGGGAAGCGTATTGTAAGTAATGTATCAATGTTTGCAGATGACACAAAACTATCCAGCCCAATTAATTCCATCCAGGATGTGACATCCTTGCAGCAGGATCTTGACAAACTGGCAATCTGGACAGTAATGGCAGATTAAATTTAATATTGATAAATAAAGTCATGCACCTGGGATGTAAATATATGCAATCTACTTTTAGAATACAGTTTTACTCTCCGGCTCAAACAGGACATTATTGAAATAGGGAGGATGCAGAGAAGGGCAACTAAGCTGGTGAAAGATATGGAAAATCTCAGCTGAGACTGGCCACGTTGGGGTTGTTCAGGCTGGAAGGGGGCTTTAGGGGGGATATGATAACTACCTATAAATATGTGAGGATCATATAATAATCTCTCTAATGCTTTATTTACCAGTAGGTCCTTCAGTTGACATGTGGGCACCCATACTGATTAGAAGAAAGGAGTTTTTTTTTTAACAGTGAGAGCTGTAATGTGGAATTCTCTCCCTGAGTTGTACAGGCTGAAATATTCGATAGCTTTAAGAAGGGGTCTTTTTAGCAAGGTACTTGTATCTCTACAAGCATTCTGGATAATAGACCCTATACCTGTATCTCTATACACACACTTGTAGAAAGGTGTAGGATCTATTATTCAGAATGCTTCGGGGCCTGGGTTTTTCTTGAAAAGGGATCTTTCCATAATTTAGAGCTCTCTGGATAACAGGTTTCCAGATAAGGGATCCTATACCTGTACAAATGAAGTCAGTACCATGTATCAGGGCTAGAACTAGGGGTAGGCAGAGTAGGCATGTGCCTAGGGTGCAAAGCAGGGGGGCACCAAGCACGCACCTTCTCTGCCTACCCTAACCCCTAGTCCGGTCCCCGCTCGCTGCTCTAGCCGGAGTGTGTGGTCTGTCTGCATCTTAGTTTCACACGCGCATGTCACGCATGTGCGCGTTGTTTGGAGCTACGACCGGCCAGGCTGCCTATGGCGCCAGGCTGGGTTGGCCCAGCGCTGCCATGTATTTACCATGTACTTTGTGTATACACAATTTCATAAAACTCTACATAAGGAAATTTACAGAAGTTTGCATCTGCCACCCAAGGCTGTATTTATATATAGGCACCCAAGAGACCATGATTTAAAGGAAAACTATACCCCCCAAACAATGTAGGTCTCTATTAAAAGATACTGAGTAAAACAGCTCATGTGTAAAACCCTGCTTCATGTAAATGAACCATTATCATAATAATATACTTTTTTAGTAGTATGTGCCATTGGGTAATCATAAATAGAAAATTGCCATTTTAAAAAATAAGGGCCGCCCCCTGAGATCGTAAGATTCACTGTGCACACATACAAACCACATGTAAGGTCACATGAGCCAATTAACAGACAGAGTTCTGCCTTTTGCTTCCTCACTTCTTCCTGTTACAGTTAGTGTTGTAGTATTTCTGGTCAGGTGATCTCTGAGGCAGCACAGATAGAGTCACGAAATGGTGGCTCAAGGCAAGAGATGTAAAAGGGCAATATTTATGTAAATATATATTCCAGTTTGGTAAGATTCTTTAATATGTCATTCAATTTGATATAAACTATCTGTTGCTTAAGTATTCATTTTGGGGGTATAGTTTTCCTTTAAGGGTCAGCCCTTTGGAAATCTTTATAAAAATACCTCCCAACCCACTGTCAGACTTTTGGGTATAGTTGGTTGTGTGTGGGGGGTTGGATGTAGCCAGATGTCGGTTTACTAGGGCATCACTGGATAGAAATCAGGCTCTGATTCTGGCAATTTTCACGCCCCAGCACAGCACCATAATGTGCTGGTTTAACTGCAGAGCCAGAACAGAGTTTCTTACAGTGGGGAAGTTGACCAAAAAGGTAAAAGGGCATACCCTATGAAATTTAAAAGATCTGGGAGAGAGTAGAAGGTAGAGAGCAAGATGCTGGAGAATGAGCAGAACCAAAACAGAAAACAAAAAAAAGTTGGTGGGTTAGAGCAAAATTGAGGGAAAATGAAATGCAGAAAGGAATGAGAAAATAAAAGAACAAAGTAATAAGACTAGAAAACAAGAGAAAAATTGTGGGGATAGTAAAGGAAAAGAAAGATACAACAGAAAGGAAAAACACAAGAGAAGGTAGAGAAAAAATGGAATGGAAAGGGAGGAAAGGGTATGATAGGCTAAGATAGAGGCAGAGTACAATGAGAAAGAACAGTAGAGGGTAGGAGGAGAGTAGTATAGATGAGGAGAAAACATGATCGAGACAGAATAAAAATGAAAGAGATTTGTTCAGAAGAGGAAAGTAAGATAAAACAAATAAGGTAGAAGGAAATATGAAGTACAAGGGACAGAAGAGTAAATTCTGGATGAACACTATATCTACATATAACATAAATATGTATTGACTGCTGTAGCTATAAATTTAAATGTAGATACAGCATGAACCCCTTATGTTTCTTCTATGAATAAATATCTGTGGTGTGGGTAAACATGTTTAAAAAGTGGGTGTGGTCTAATGATGAAAGTCGCCAATATGTTTATCTGCCATTCAAGTTCATTACTAGCTGCATGGCCTCCAAAATAAATTGGACAGCTATGGTTATTTTTTATAAATATCCAATGAGCACACATATATAGGTGCTTGAAATTTTACTGTGCATGCAGCAGCTCATAAGAGTTGCACTTCATAAGTTATTAACATCCAACACCTATAGTATAAGCTGATCCTATTACCCTATTGATCCTGCTGATCTTGATACCCTTTTGAAATCAAATTCTGCAAAGGTTTGGACTTGCCTGCCATAGGATCTGCCAGTGACCCAGCCAAGGACTCTTCCCATCAGCCCTTTCTTCAGGCCTGGATTTACAAACTGGCTACCCTTAGACCAACACTGCTCATAGCCCCACTCCCCTGCCAGTGCTTCACCCCCCCCCCCCCCCCGGCATCTGCCCTGTGCTTCCCTCTCCCCTTCCCCCTGCCCCGTCCCCTTCCTACTTGCCAGGAGCCATCCCCCTCCTACTTGCCACTAGCTGGACATTAACCCCTTTTTGGTCTGCCTAGCCATATTAGCGTTACATTATATTGAGACATTTATAGTATATATATATATATATATATATATATATATATATATATATATATATATATATATATATATATAGAATCCAACCTGCTGCACTCCACAATAAAATGGTTAAATGCCTAGGTGCTGGTAAATTTTACATATATTCAGTGAAAAAAGACCGCACTCACAGGACTTTGTATGAAAAAAAAAAAGCCACAAGGGCTGTGATTTTATTCCTCAACGTTTCAGCTATCAAACTCTAGCCGTCCTCAGGAGGTCACCTGTGAGTGCGGTCTTTTTCTCTGAATATATATATATATTCAGTGCATTTTGCATCTGCCCCTAAGCTTGGTAACCGACAGCAGCACAGAGCATGTGCAGTGAATCAGCAGAAATGAAGATGGGTTGCTACAGGGGCATCTTTGGAGACACAGATCTTTACTGCTGAAGGGCTGTGGTTGCCTGGGGCTGGAACAGAAGCCCAAAACATAATGTACAGCATTGCTAGCTTACTTCTTTAGTTAAGCTTCAGCTCTCCTTTAAAAACAATTTTCCACACCAAAGCTGCCACACTATGGATAATTGAGTGGAACTAGATATCACCTGCCAACCCGCTGTTCTATTTTTTTGGCACAGGTAAGGCATACAAGATGTTATAGTATTTCTATAGTATGGTATTTCTTTCCATTGAATTGCTTACAAGATATCCCTATCACCAGACAACAAAACATCACCAGACAAACCAAAATATGCAGGGTTGGACTGGGGGGCCCGGGGTCCACTGGGACTGCTGTTCAGGGCCCCCCTCTGGACCCCCTACACTGTGCATGCGCAAACCAAGCTGCACGGCACTGCAGATTTTTTTTATCGGCCAGGATATTGTGAGAGGGGGTCTGGCCAGGGACCCTGAAAATATGTAACAGCCTGTGCACAGGTATGGCACCTGTTATCCAGAATGCTCAAGACCTCTAAATTATTATTTAGTAGACATAAAGTATAATGATCCAACTTACAAACATTAAATAAACTCAGTAGAATAGGTTAGCGCCCAGTAAGGATTAATTACACCTTAATTAAAATAATGAACAGGATTCAGTTTTAATATTACAGAGATAATGGAAATCATTTTTAAAAATGTGATTTATTTGATCAAAATGGATAATGGGCTTCTGGTCTGGACATGGATCCCATACCTATATTAGGCTCAACAAGATTGCTAACAGGATAGAAAACAAGAACCCTATATAAGCAGTATACAGATTGCTACATTGCTGGCACACAGTATTCAAAATACTATGTAGTTGCTAGGGGAAATTTGGACCCTAGCAGCCAGATAGGTGCTTAAATGACAATCTGGGCAGCTGCTGAAAAAAAGCTAAATCATTTTTCAGGAGCTAAATTTAAAAATTGTAAACTTACTAAGGGAGATTCTCTGAGCTCTTTAGCAATTTACATTAATTTTATATTGTATCTGTGGTTTTAGACGGTTTTATACTGCAAAGCAGTCTTTAGCGCACCAGCTCTCTTTAAAGGAAAACTATACCCCTAAAATGAATACTTAAGCAACAGATAGTTTATATCAAATTAAGTGTCATATTAAAGAGTGTTACCAAACTAGTATTTATTTAAGTAAATATTACCCTTTTACATCTCTTGCCTTGAACAGCCATTTTGTGATGGTCTGTGTGCTGCCTCAGAGATCACCTGACTAGAAATACTATAACTCTAAAGGTCCCCATAGATGCAAAGATTTTTCTTTGGTGAACGACCAATTTTAGCAAAATCCAACCAATCCGTCACATTATCGCAAAGTTAGTGGGAATCGAACGATTGTACATCTTACGATTTTTCGGCGGACATCTGTCAGAAAACGATAGTTTCAAGATAATCGCACGATATCGAAAACATCTTTTAAAGATCTTTACATCTATGGCCAGTTTAACTGTAACAGGAAGGAAGTGTGGAAGCAAAAGACAGAACTTTGTCTGTTAATTGGCTTATGTGACCTAACATTTATGGTTTGTTTGTGTGCACCATAAATCCTAGGATCCCAGGGAACGGCCCTTTTTTTAAAAAAAAGAAAATGTTCTATTTAATATCGCCCAATGGCGCATACTACTAAAAAGGTATATTATGATGAAAATGGTTTATTTACAAGCAGGGTTTTACATATGTATGCACTAAATTTTTACAAAGACCTATATGGTTCGGACGGGGGGTATAGTTTTCCTTTAACGGCTCAGTGACCCTGTTTATGCACTTCCCTTCTGTTAGTTAACACTAGGGTTAGTGTCTCTTAGTTGAGCCAACAGCCTGGTATTAGAAGCCTAAACTGCAATAATCTCAGAAACTGCTAAAAATGTAAATTGCAAAAGAAAAAACAGAAAAAACACCCTTTTTACATTTACATGAATTTACTTCTTAGGTTGACATTCCCAAAAACACTAAAAATAAATGTGAAGACTTATTTGTCTCAGAATATAATTTTCTACATCATACACTGCTGCATATTCAAGTAAACTATATAAAGGGGAGGCGTACATATATACATGCATACATTAATAATATGGTGTTATGTTTGTGGTATTTCTTTCCATTGAATTGCTTACAAGATATCCCTATCACCAGACAACAAAACATCACCAGACAAACCAAAATATGCAGGGTTGGACTGGGGGGCCCGGGGTCCACTGGGACTGCTGTTCAGGGCCCCCCTCTGGACCCCCTACACTGTGCATGCGCAAACCAAGCTGCACGGCACTGCAGATTTTTTTTATCGGCCAGGATATTGTGAGAGGGGGTCTGGCCCGGGACCCTGAAAATATGTAACAGCCTGTGCACAGGTATGGCACCTGTTATCCAGAATGCTCAAGACCTCTAAATTATTATTTAGTAGACATAAAGTATAATGATCCAACTTACAAACATTAAATAAACTCAGTAGAATAGGTTAGCGCCCAGTAAGGATTAATTACACCTTAATTAAAATAATGAACAGGATTCAGTTTTAATATTACAGAGATAATGGAAATCATTTTTAAAAATGTGATTTATTTGATCAAAATGGATAATGGGCTTCTGGTCTGGACATGGATCCCATACCTATATTAGGCTCAACAAGATTGCTAACAGGATAGAAAACAAGAACCCTATATAAGCAGTATACAGATTGCTACATTGCTGGCACACACTGACTAACATGAGAGGAATAATTATTAAAAGGATTTACAGAAAAGTACAGCTCCTTGAAAATCATCTCAGTCCAAAAAGTGTTTATCAACACAATGATGTAATACCCTGTGCCAGGCAGAAGATAATGAAATATTACTGACACATCAAGGGTATTTGAACATTTCCTTGCTCATCACTGAGAACCAATTTGTAACAAAATTAAAAGTAACTGGCGACTAGACTTAAAGCTGTCAATATAGGTATTGCCAGGGTCAATTCATAAGAGTTATGATGTGACAGACATATAACACTTCATAATAAGTCACTGGCAGTGAAGTCACAGGAAACCAGGAGCAGTGTTTTAGTACAAGGATGATATTGCATAGCGGAGAAAGTGTTTGAAGACCATTTGACAAACATGTTAACTACAGAATTAGCCTTGTACAATGTGCCATCGCCCAGTTCTTGCTATCTCTACATCATCATAGACAATAATGATACAGTCAAGATCCCATAGCAGATCTCAGATCTGTTGCTTGTTGTCTTCAAATATTGATATGAATCTTGGTGTAATTCAAACCAGAGCACTATTTGCATGGAGTTTATGTTTTACCTCTGCATAGGTATTTTCTGGCCACTGTGGTTTTCTTCCCCACATCCAAAACCTTGGTAGATAACAATAGATAGAAGAGAGTGTGCCTGTTGTGATGTAGAAAAAGGTTTGTGGTTTTAGAGGAGACCAAAATAGCTCAATAATGTCCACTCAAAAAATAAATAAAATAAAAAATACAGGGAGAGAAAAAGTTGAATGACAGGAAGGCTGCAAACATCTCCAAATTGCTCACTGGATCTCTCCCATTGACTTATACAGCAAATTGGCAGGTTTTAGGTGGCAAATAGTCAAATTTGAATTCTTTAAGGGCCAGAGTAAGATAAATCTCAAAAATCGAATTCAATTTTTTTTTTTTTTAAAAAAAAAAAAACCTTAAATAGAGTTTGGATAATTCCCTAGTCGAATCTGACAGTTTTGACCATAAATTGTTTTTTTAGAATTTTCAATTCGACCCTTAATAAATCTGCTCCATACAGTTATACTGGTGATTTCATGCCATGAGGCTGGTTTTCAAAGCAATATCCCAGTCAAAACTCTTATCTCAGCACATGAGAATATGTGGCAACCTTTGGAAATTGTGGTGCAGGGGCTCTGAATCCTTTCTTCTATCCTTAGGCTTACTATGATACTAGCAGTGAGTGAGTGAGTGAGAGTAAGAGAAAGTGTGTAGGGTGTATGGAAAGCATTAGGAGGCAAATTTACTAAAGGGCGAAGTGACTAACCCTGGCAAAAATTCACCAGCGTGATATAATTTCGCTTCCCCTCTACATTTCCTAACATATGGCACATAAACTATACACTGGGCTCATGTGTAGGGCAATATAACAACTCTATTTTATTTAGGTTTCCCGGGCTTGTGAAGTGTAATGTATTTGCTGCAACATATACTGTATGTCCATTGAACTTTAACTTCCCGCCATATGCAAATTATGGAACGCTAGCGCAACTTCACTTCGCTTGGCGCAGTAACGCTAGCACAACTTCGCCAGTTCGACATATCCAGAATGATTGGGACCTGGGGCTTTCCAGATAACAGATCTTTATGTAATTTGGATTTTCAAGGTCCACTAGGAAATCATGTAAACATTAAATAAACCCAGTAGGCTGGTTTTGCCACCAATAAGGATTAATTAGATATTAGTCTGGATCAAGTACATGGTACTGTTTTAATATTACAGAGAAAATGAAAAAAAAAATTAAAATGTGTATTATTTGGATAAAAGTGTATGGGACCCAGCCTTTCTGTAATTTGGAGCATTCAATGGGTTTTCAGATAACGGACCCCAAATATATATTATTAAAAAAAAAAGAACAAATACTAGCAGCAAAATTTAGCTGTGGAGCAAACAGGAAGAGGTCACCGTCTGTAATTGGTGCATGCACAGTACAGCAAAACTATCTGCACATGCTTCTATCACCAAGGGAAGGGGACAGGCTAAGGTTAGGTGTTTAGGGCAGCATTGTATCTTAACTACAGCCCTACTCATTAACTGGCATTAACAGTGCATCAGCAGATTACATTTTCAAACTTGCCCAATTGCTGAACTGAACGATATCCATAGTACATGGATACAAGGGTCTCAACATATTTTTTTTTATAGATGTGGGTCTCAACATATTTAATATTATTTGTACATGTATGGCCAATTTTATACTTTAAGAAAATAAGGTTATTAATATAACATATACAAATGCTAATTATATTTTCTGTTCCATTTGATACAATGGGTGATCAATTTTGAGTGTTTTGTATCAAAAAAGTCTTACAATTGCACTGTGTACCATTGCCTTAAAAAGGAAAAAATATGGATCCAAGACTACAACCCAGAAAAAGTTGGGACACTGTGCTAAATATAAATAAAAAGAGAATGGGGTGATTTGAAAATCCTTTAAACTATAGATTTACTTTCAAATAGTAAAACAAAATATCAAATACAGAAACTTTTTTTTTTTTTTTTAAATACTGTATATGCTCATCATGATTTTAAAACATTTCATTTGGAAAATTAGGAGACCAGTTGCTGTAGTTTTGAAAGTGAAATGTTGTCCCATTGTAGACTGATATGGGATTGAATCTGCTTTATAGTTTGGGCTCTCCTTTTTTTGTATTTTATTTCATAATGCACCAAATGATTTCATTGGGTGACAGATTGGGACTGCAGGAAGGTCGGTTTAGCTTCCAGACTGTCTTACTATGGTGCCATGCTATTGTAAATATGTGCAGAATGCAATTTAACATTGTTTTGCTTAGTGGCAGACAGGTCAAGCCAGTCAGACACTCTAGGAAACCCACCTGCACTGAAGACGGGTCAGATGAGGTGCCAGCAAACATATGCAAGGTTGCTGAAGACCAAAGTCAAGTAAGGAGTAGAGAGGGAGTGGGACTTGGGTAGGGTGGTGAAATCAGTGTCGGACTGGGATGCCAGGGGTCCACCAGAAAACCTACTTTTCCTCCTCTCTTCACTCAATTTCTTTATTCTCCTAGTCTCTACTTACTATATATTTCCATTATTAAGCAAAGGGCCCACTGACACCTGGGCCCACCGAGAGTTTTCCTGGTATCCCAGTCCAACACTGAGTGAAAACCTGGACTAGGGTTACAAAAGAGGTACGCATCTAGTGCCCCCCCCCCACGGTTGCACTCTAGTCTTGCTCAAATAAGCAAGGTTGTCTCTAAAAAATATAAGACCTTTATATATCATTCAGCATTAATGATGCCTTCCCAGATGTGGGAAGTAATGCACCCTACATACCATGAGGGATTATTGCTTTTAAACTGTGCATTGTACAAGCCATATGGTCCCATTTATCTTTAGCATGGAGTAAAAGGCATCCATAATTTAAAAAATAAAAAAAAAACTTAACATTAAAAAAAAAACAGCCTGAAGATTGAATCTTATGGCCATCCAAAACTTTCCCCTTGTGTACAGAGATTTCTCCTGATTCTTTAAATCTTTTAGTAGTATGTACTGTAGATGATGAAATTCCCAATTTTATATTGAGGTATGTTATACTTAAATTGTCTCAATATTTGCTCCACATCACAGTTTACTTTCAGTGAGACCCAGCCTCTCCAGGATCCACTCCAGCACTACACACTATTTCCAGTTGCCTCTGTCCCAATGATTTTGAAACGTGTTGTTTTGGTAAAAAATTCAAAACAAGATTATTAAGAAAACTTGGGTTTAAATGGTTTTGTAAATCATCCCATTATCTTACATTTTACATTGTCCTAACAGGGTTGTAAATGGGGGGGGGGGGGGGGGAGTGTGAAAAAAAATTAGAAAAACATTGATGCTGAGATACCATTTAGGCAAACTTACAGCAGGTATTCATCACTTTAATCAAGGACAGATGTTCCCAATTATGCACCTGGCACCCCTAGAGGGCATCAAAGCCTTGGCTGGGGCAATCAGACTCAAGTCCATTTAAATTAAAATCTATGGCAAAAAGTAGTTCTGAAGGCTTAACCGATGGTCAAAGAGAGAGGTGTGGAGAGAACACTTATTGGTTGTGATGATTATTCTTAGGACTACTACCAAGTGGACCTCCACTTAAGTGTCTGTCCACAGGGGCCCCAATACAGTGTTTTTTTTTTTTCTTTCCCCTCATAACCAGCAGGACACTACCACTTGAGGCAAGGTTTTCATGACAGGAGCCCACCTGTGTTCATCATGAGCTCACTGGATAGGGCTTGTGCTGTACCTACTATTTGCACATTAATCCTATTTTTTTGTTATATCTTGAATTCAACTAGGCAAATTGTTTGAGTCCTCGCAAGGTACCAAGCTTACCATTATACCACTATCCTCTATTCACCCTTTGTTTTGACTGTTTTTAGACAGAAATCCACTATGCAGAGGTATTATCTGTGCATTGGTAAACTAGTTATCCACCTCTTAACACTCCATGTTCATTCCAAAACCCAGTAGCCTTGAAGTAATCCTCACACAACACAAAAGCACGCGCACGCACCATGCTTATAGCATTTATTCTATAAAGTGATGTGACTAAAAATGTAGGTATGCAGAATAGGGCAGAAGCCATCTGGTCTGTAAAGATGATGCTTGATGCCAATGTTACTAATAGGAAATCAAGCTAACTGCAAGGGAAGAAAGGGATTTTATTTCCAGAAAACGTGGCAAGAGCATAACAACTTGTGTCCTGTTTAATATGAGAAGTGTCTGGATACCTTACGACAAAAGTGGCTTTTTTTTTTTCAAGAGATGTATGTGCACATATATGAAAAGAGAGGGCAGTGCAGTGGTGGCTAGATTAAAAATAAAGGAAAATAACTGCAGATGGACAGCATGAGACACTAAAAGCATTGAAGGCCTTTTCCTCTCCTCTCTGGTCTCCATGGTAACGTGTCACCCTCACGCCTTCCGTCCCTGACATGTCAAACAGCTTCTGGCTCTGTCCCCAGCCCCTGACACAGAGTGATGGAGAGTCTCTTGTACACACACACAAAATGTTACTTTATGCAGCAATTATCTGTCACACCTCTACTAGATACAAAATTCTACATAAGTGTGTACAAAATAAACATTCATTTGACTAGGGTTGGCAATTTCTTAGGGGAAAAATGCTAGCAATTACTAGCTCTGTTTTCTTAGCTACCTAAGAACATTGCCATCAAGAATATTATATATCAGACACATACCATACCATATAACACAGTCATACAACCCTGTTTCATAAAATCCAGATTAATTGCTTATTGAATGCCATAAAGCCCCTTCTACTGCACTTTAGTGTTGCATTTTATTCAACATCCCTAATTTTAATAAAATTGCATGCATTTCTATCACCAAAAAAAATTGCTCTCTTCCTATATACAGTATGGGATCCATTATCCAGAAAGCTCTGAATTAGGGGAAGGCCATCTCCCATAGAGTCTATTTTAATGATAAATAATAAAATTATAGTAAATAAAACAATACCTTGTACTCGAACCCAACTGAGACAAAATTACCCCTTATTGGAGGCAAAGCAATTCTATTGGGTTTACTGCACATGTAGTACTACCCCCCCTTCATTCTTACACCATTGGTTATATAGAATGAGATATTTATATTCATTTACCCAGATACTTGTTGCATAGGCCCTTTTAACATTTCATTTATATTGTTCTGCATACACTTAACCAAACATACAATTTTTTTTTTTTTTTAAATCCCCTACACTACTGTCACAGACCTTTATTTCTCTTACACGCACCCACTTCTTTCTCTCTCTCTCTCTCACACATACACACACAGCTGTGTCAGTGCACATTGTACAGGGTCAGACATCTGGGCTGTTGCCCAGCAACGCAGCCCCTCCACCACTCACCACTTACCTGGCAGCAAGACATCCCCCCCCAACCCAAGGCAAAACTGGAGGAGCAGCAGTGACCTCCACCCCCACCCCCCCACTTATCTAAAGTGAAGGCCAGAAAGGAGGATTAACCAGCAAACTGCCACAGGGGATTTTGCTGCATGGAATTCTAACAAGATCTTGCAGAGTGGCAGGGTAACACCTTCTTTGCCAGACCGTGCTATAGAGAAAAACAGAGCAGTCTAGTCAGAGGATTTTGTTTACTCCTTCTCTGCCACAGAACTAGATCATTTTCAGTAAAGCTTGGACGTGGTATAGCAGATCTGCAATAAAGCCATTTAATACTACAATGAAGCATTTTTACTGCTCTGTGTCTGTTGCACTCTTATAGCCCACTGCAACTATATTTAGGGTGAGAATTTGTGGGTGGTGGGGGAGAGAGAAGAAAGGTAATGAAGCATTGTGGTGGGGGCTCGGGTGCACTGGAGGGAAGAGTGGTGCAGGCCAGGGGGGGAGGACAGTCTGTTCTGAGCAAGAAGGGTCATAGAGCAGCAGGAGATTGTCACACTGCTGGCAAAGCAAAGAGAGGAACTGACGAATAGGACATCAAGCGCCTGGTGTGAACTGGTAGAGAGGGAGGGAGAGCAACTCAAACAAATTAGGGAGAAAGGAAAGGCAAAAAAGTGGTGGAGGTGAAGAGAGTAGGGGCTTCTGTGAGCCAAAGTGAAAGGTAAGAGGACAGAGGAAATATGAGACAGGAAATGGTAGTTGAACCAGAAAGGCCAAGATTAAACAGGAAAGAGAACAGAGACTGATAAGGGTGCCTAAGATGATGTCAGGATATGGTGGGAAAATAAATATGCAACAGAAGAGGTCAAGAAGTAAGGTGTCAGAGGGGAGGGGGGGAAAGCCTAAAAGGGGAAGTGACTGAAAAAGAAAGAAAATATGGAATGTAAAATTAAGATTTATGTGATAAAAGGAAGGCAGGTGGTGTGTGAGATAAGAACGACATGAAGGTGAGAGATAAAAGGAAGGTGGGTGGAAAGAAATTAGAAAATATTAAAGGCAAACAGTACATGGATGGAGAGCAAAAGACATGACTAGAGAAAGAAAGATGGGCAAGAAGGCCTGAAAGTGTGAAGATAAAGAGGTAGAAATAAAAGCATGCACACTGATTGCTGCAGCCTTGGAAACTGTTATAATACAATACACACAGCATGTACAAGAGCACACCCACAGTTGTACCCAGAGATCATGAGCAATATAGTAGTTACATACTACTGCAAGCACTGAAGCCTTCTTGTGTGTGCATTTCCCTGTATTATTACACACACACACACACACACACACACACACACACACACACACACACACACACACACACACACAACTTCCCATTAAACACACAAAACTTTTTGGACAATACACAATTTATGAGAAATCCTTATTTACAATAAATAGTTGTAACCGCCGAGGGTGGTGGTGGTGATTTAACATACGCAATTTCAGTGCAGCCGGTAGATGGGGGGAGAGAGGGAGGGTGGCACAGACTATGGGTACTGAGGGTGTGGGGGCCTTTAACCCTTTCTTTAACAGAGATGGTGATGTGTTGCAGGTGGCTGACCAAGAGGGAATAACAGATAAGTCTCTCCTCCCCTCCCCCCACACACACACACCCTCCCCACCTTCGTATTTTTCTTTTTTTTTTTCTTTTTTTTGTACAGTTTTGCAACATTTAAAAAATTTCTTATGTACAATTTTTGCTGGTTTTGTGAAGAGGAAGAAAACAAAAAAAAAACTGAAAAAAATAAACTAAAGAATAAAAGGTAAGGGACCCAGAGATCAAGGGTAAGATGAAGAGCACACTCGTATGATTTAGGGGGTGCAGGCTCAAAAGGGAGATCCCACTGCATTTCTTCTGGCTTCGGTGGAGGGAGGAGGGGTCTGAGCTGTGGATTTAAGAAAAAAAATATTACAAACACATTTTTATAAAATTTTTAAAAAATCATTTATCAACATATATTAGAACAAGGCACCAAAGGTGCTTTTGGATCAGATGAAAAAGTGTTCTATCTGAACTTTTTATCCAGTGTGCAGCAGTACAGCTATACTTCAGATGGACACATGCCTGAAACATACTTAACAGGCACAGCGCAAACTAAGAAAAGAAAAAGACAAAACTGTTCTGCATATATGGTTCAGCTGCATGTGGGTACATTACAGGCTAATTTCTGGTTATTCAGCATAGCTCTATGTATAACAAAGTGACATAGTGTCGCATTAATGAATTGTAGGGCTACAAAACACCCTTTTTACCAGAGGCCTCAACAACAAAGCATTTTGTATTAGACAACTTATAGCTTGCATTTTGTTAACCTAGATTTACCAATTCAGATTCATTAAGGCTGCAGTGCCTTGCAAAAGTCTTCACTCCCTTGGCATTTTTCATGTTTTGTTGCCTCACAACCTGGAATTTAAATTAATTGTTTGAGAGTTTGCACCATTTCATTTACAGAACATGCCTACAACTTTATTTTTTTTTTACAAATAGGACAAAATAACAGAAATCTTCAGCATGCATAACTGTTCACCCCCAAGTCGGTACTTTGTAGAGCCACCTTTTGCGGCAATTACAGCTGCAAGTCAATTTGGATAAGTCTCTATGAGCTTGCCACTGGGATTTTTGCCCATTCCTCAACGCAAAACTGCTCCAGCTCCTTCATGTTGGATGTTTTTTGCTTGTGAACAGCAATCTTCAAGTTTGACGCAGATTCTCAATTGGATTGAGGCCTGGACTTGACTAGGCCATTACAACCAGTGCAGATTCTGATGAAGAAGCCGCCTGAGGCCTCTGCTGTGGAACTCTGCAACTCCTTCAGGGTTACTTTTGGTCTCTGTGCTGCCTCTCTGATTAATGCCCTCCTTGCCCGGTCTCTTGAGTTTTGGGGGGTGGCCCTCTCTTGGCAGGTTTGTTGTGGTACCATGTCAGAAAAGGTGTTTATACTTTATACAGATCATGTGACCCTTAGATTGCACACAGTTGGACTTTATTTCACTAATTATGTGACTTTTGAAGGTAATTGTTTGCAACAGGATTTTTAGGGGCTTCATGCCAAAGGGGGTGAATACATATGCACATGCCAATTTTCAGTTTTTTTTCTTTTTTAATTATTTATATATATTTTTTTCTCATTTCACTTCAACCTAGACTATTTTGTGCAGACCCATTACATAAAATAAGATTAAGAAACATTTAAATTACAGGTTGGAATGTAAAACAATAGGTAAAAAGCCAAGGGGGGGGGAGGTGAATACTTTTGCAAGGCATTGTATAACCTAAATAAATACACCCCAATCAAATAACAAAAAAATCTAGAAAGAACAAATATATGTGGGGGGGGGGGCAGAAGAAAAAATGGGAGAGGCAAGAAAAGAGCTGGAGGAAGCCAATAAGTACACAGGATAAAAGAGGTACAGGGGGAAGTGAGCTATATAGAGAGGCTAAAGAGATATAGCTGAGAGCAATTTTTCACTGGGGGGGAGATTGACTTCTTCTAGCACCACTTGGGGGATGGGGGGGAAGCAAGCACCAGGAAAAAAAAAACACAAAAACAGTAGGCACAGGTAGCACACCTTAAAGTTGGTTAAACAATTATGGAAATCTATCAACCTCCACCACAGGAATTTTTTAGAACTTTACAGCTATTGCACTTTATTGTTAAACAAGCATCACGTTGTGAGCACAAGATTTTCATGATTTCGAGTTTTGAGTCAATATGCAGCAAATCCCCGCTTGGGGCAGGTATACTGGGTTCAGTATATAAAAGTTTGAATAAGCCAGTTTTGGGTAAAGAAAAACAACGATACATGTATATGTGGGAATGAAACTATATGAGAACGATGCACTATTATCTCCATCTTTGCATGTATAAATGAGTTTATGCCCAGCCGGTGAATAGGGTAGAGAACCCCTTTTTTTTTCCCGTACAAAAAATTGTGTTTTTTCTGTATTTTTTTCTAGTTTGTATATTCTTTGAAAATGTGTAATAAAATATTTTGATTATAAAGCTGGTTAAACGACTTGGGTGCTCTAATAAAAAAATATTTAATAGATTGTCCAATGTACTGGCACTCACAGGATTTTCTAAAGAGAGAAAAAAAGGTTAATAAACTTGTTGTTTAGTCACTAAATATAACCTTTTTCTCTCTTTATGCAAATCCTGTGATTGACAGTACACTGGACAATTTATATATATATATATATATATATATATATATATATATATATATATATATATATATATATATATATATATATATATATATATATATATATATATATATATATATATAGTGATGTAACCGATCAGCTTCATTTAACATGGCTATCAATTTGTGTGGTAAGGTGGCACTAAAATGATTTAAATGGTCAAATAGTCTATAATTTGGTCCATGTGTGAGCAGTATAGCTTGACTGACGCTGGCCCGACACTGAAAGATCTGCTTATTTGGTGAGGTTTCCAAACAAGCACAGAAATGCAGACTGTGGAGGCAAGGGTTGCATGAACAAGCTGTTGTGGTCCTCACACAAACAGGATTTTTAAACTGGTCTGATTTTTGGTCAGATATGTTCGGTCACTCAGTCTGGAAGGACTGAATTGGCAGCTTTTATAGGCGCATTTAGAGACACCTTTAGATTGCTAACATGGAGTCTTCCTCTTAAAAATGGGGTTAATTAACCGCTTCTGTATCTTACCACATATTGTCCAATGATGCTATTTTTTTCAGGTTTTGGGGTAGGAGTCAACTAGCCGTAAATGCTTTTAAAGAAGAAACACATCTATGCTTGGGTTCAGGTTACCACACCAATGAGCCCGTCAGTGTGGATCTGGTCATCCACATAGACTGCCAAATATCAACCAATTGCCCCAAACTTTCCTGGTACTGATGTGAAGCAACAATGGACCAAATATTCCACACAGACTGAATGACATCATCTAGAATTTCAGGAGGGGGTCTGTCAACTCCCAAGTATAGTTAGGCCAAAACTGTCCAAACTGCACAACCTTATATATACACATATGTATTCTTCTTCACTAAAGGTGGCCATAGACGCACAGATATTCCGTGCGTGTATGGTGGGAAACGAGCCGATCGATATGGCCATTAGACTTGGATATCTGTCTGCTCGTTGTTTGGGGCTGGAGGGAAAATTTTGATCGTACCTTTGGAGGCACCCAAACATCAGCTATTGTTAGTGCTGAATCGTCAGATACAGGTAGACTTCTATTTGTTTCTACCTGTATATCTGACGATTCAGCTCTACACATGTGTATTGAAACAAACAATCTTTCTTGAAAGATCTTTTCCAAGAAAGATTGTAATTGTTACGTCTATGGCCACCTTAAGAGAACTGAAAGGGGGTAATCAGGGATCTTTAGGAAATAAAACAAAAGGTAGGGTCCTGAAAATGTACAACATTAAGGGGGGGCAGGTGGGAGTGCTTATAGGTGCATTAATAAACATTCTCCTCAATAGTACAGATTTGCAGATCCTGAAAGGGTTTGTGCTTGTTACAGGATAGGTGAAGTTTGTGCAATCAGCTGCATGATTGGATGTAGTGGGGTGTGGTCAGACCTATGTCCTATGCTAAAATTGAAAAATTGGAAGAACCAGATTTAAAGTTGGAAGCCACTTGTACTTAGTTGTCAGGGCCCACCCTCCAGTGTGCTGTTGCTGGTAGTGTATAATAACTTGGGGCCCATGTGGGTTTGGCTCTGCCACATAAGTAGTATAGAGAGATCTATGGACTCTAACTGCAGCCATTAATATAACTCTTTTTTATACTCAAGGCATTTAAGGCACAAATGTCCTAAACTGGATGTGCACTACTAATATACCTTATAATTTCAATCTAAGTAAAACTGAAAGATTCATTTTAACATGCAGACAAAAGTACAGCAGCAATGAAAAAGGGGATGCATCAGGGTCATTTTCTAGGATAAATATATTATTATAAAGTCTGCTTCCTGCCATAAAGAAACAGAGTGCAAGGTCAATAACTATTAAACTTTTTTTTTTAAATTAAGGAGCAGCAGATTATGTTCAGGTGTCTTATCACTGTTGTACTAAAAATAGCCAATGCTATTAAAAGTTTATATAGCTCCCTGTGCAAAAAAAAACAAAACAAAAAACATATATATATATACATACACACACACACATACTCACACCTTTGCTAATTCTATTGTATTTTTCTACGCAGTCTTTTAGAAACATTAAGTGGCTGTTCCAGCTAAAGCTATGCATAATTCCATGTATGTCCTCTTGTGACTAGCTGTGCCCCCTGCTGGCAAAATGTAGGTTTTATCATGACATTACAGGAAGGCTATGGAGGTCATCTGACCAAGCATCCAATTAAAATGGAGATATACTGAAAGCGCCACAGATGTAAAACAAAGTAAGAGGGGGAAAATACAAGATTTGCCATATATTAACTAAAATAAAGTGAGTAATTAATAGAATTCCTTTACAGACAGAATATTCCCCAAGTAAAACCACATTTTTACCATTCAACAATACAAAGGTATTCATTTGGAAACAAGGCTATTCAGAGCTTTCATGGACTTATTTTTTAAGGTAAAGTTAGGTTTTAGTTGCAGAAATACACATCCATACCCAAGCTAAACTAAGGAAAATCAAACAACACTTTCACAGTTAGCGAGCTGACTGCAATAATGGTTTAGGCCTCATCATGCCATTTATAAAGGAAATATGCAGAACATGTAGCAGCAATTACAAGATGGAAGCTTCATCATACTGAAATATAAAACCTTCTAAATACTATCAAATAAAAATTCTGCATAGTTTCTGAAATAATCAAGTTTATGTTCACTATCCCTCTCTCAGTATCTGTTTCTCTTCATTCTCCCTTCATGCAGGAGTTGCATTTCAGAAATTCATTGACAGTTAGATCCAATATCTTATAAGGGGGGGGGGTTCCTTTCCTAACCAGGGCCGGAACTAGGGGTAGGCAGAAGAGGCATGTGCCTAGGGCGCCAGGTGGAGGGGCGCCAGGCACATACCTCTTCTTCCGCCTTCCCCTAGCTCAGACCCTTGCTTCTTTACAACGAGCAGTTCCTCCTCTTCAGTGAGTACCTGCGCTCTTCCTCGCACACGTGCTTGTGCACGGGCGTTGAGTCTCCATGGTCGGCAGCAAGCATCCTCATTGTGCGCTTTTCACGTACGTGCTTTTGCACAAGCGCACGCGCTTCCGCGCATGCGCAAAAACGCTTGGGGAGGGGGGTGACGTAGCCGGCTGGGTTGCCTAGGGCGCCCAGCCAGCTTGGCCCGGCACTGTTCCTAACAGATGTATTAGAGCTCACTCAAATAACTAATTCCAGTACAAACAAAATAACTGCCTTTTGCACAAATTCTGCATGTAGAGAGACATGTCGTCTGGTGATTTTAATAGAGTGAGCTCTAATACATCTTCTATGCAAAAGCAGCCCCCCCATGAGATATATTGGATGTAACTGTCAATGAATATCCCAACTGCTGCATGAAGAGAGAATGAAAAGAAACAGATGATGAGAGAGGGAGATAGTGAAGATAAACTTGATTATTTCAGAAATGATGCAGAATTTTTCACTTTCATTTTCGCAATAGTTCCCCTTTAAGGTAAATAACTTAACTTGTTCATCTATGAACTTTATCGTTTACAGAAGAAATGGCTTTACAGAGAATGCTAAAAGAAAATTGATTCTAAGCAATTTTACTGTATCTATTAATTTAAAAAAAAGCCAAGGTTTTAAAGATACTGTATATGTAAATGTAACTGCAATTGGTGGCCGTTTTTTTAAAAAGATTTTTATTCCTTTTGGTTCTCTAGTTCAGATCCTTGGAAAAATGTATCAGAAGTTACCTCTCCTCCAGCCAAGATTCCAATTGCCTTCTGCTACATTGTTTCAAAAGTCAAAATCAGCAAAATCTCAAAAAAGATACTGCCTTCAATTGCATTTAAAAACAACTTCAAAATTCTTGACATTTGGGGTAGATTTATCCAAATGTGAGATTAGAGTTTAGCACAGAAACATTCCAAAGGGATTTTTATCAAATGGCCAACGCTAACTTTCACCCATTGATAAATATGATTCCAAAAATCCCATAAGAATAAATAGCAAGTGTGTGAATTTTTCAGAGGGCAGCTCTAATCTCACACTCTGATAAAGGCACCAATTACCATATGGTGAAATTCCTTAGAATTACCTTTGCCTTGGAAAAAGAGAGTGGCTTGGTTAAATTGACATAAGACACTATGCTACAGAGTCAAATATTAAAGGGATCCGGTCATCGGAAAACATGTTTTTTTCAAAACACATCAGTTAATAGTGCTGCTCCAACAGAATTCTGCACTGCAATCCATTTCTCAAAAGAGCAAACAGATTTTTTTTTATATACAATTTTGAAATCTGACATGGAGCTAGACATTTTGTCAATTTCCCAGTTGCCCCGGGTCATGTGACTTGTGCCTGCACTTCAGGAGAGAAATGCTTTCTGGAAGGTCGCTGTTTTTCCTTCTCAATGTAACTGAATGTGTCTCAATGGGACATGGGTTTTTACCATTGAGTGCTGTTCTTAAGCTGGCCATAGACGCATAGATCTGATCGTACGAATTGAGGATTCGTACGATTTTCGGACTGTGTGTGGAGAGTCCCGACATTTTTCGTCCGGCTCAGATCGGTCGTTTGGTCAATCGGACAGGTTAGAAAATTTCTGTCGGCTGCCGATAATATCTCTGCATCTATTGCCGATCGTACAATTTTTAGTGGGAGACTGCCACTAGCTTTGGTTGGACATAGATATCGTACGATTGCTGTCAGGGGCAGAACATTGCCGATCTGTTCTTTAATCTGACTGGTAAGACTTTGATCTGAATGGTTAGTGGCGGGTCGGGAGATGGGAAAGTCTGATCGTACGATGATTCGTACGATCGGATCTTTGCATCTATGGCCAGCTTTAGGCTAAGGCCACACTAGGCGATAGCGCCGCCAATTTCGAGTGACAGTAGAAAAAAGATTGCCGCGTGTGTTTTTACGCCGTGATTCCCCATAGACGCCAGCGCAAAAGTTTCCCCAGCGATTGCGGATTAAAAGTCGCGGCGAAAAGTCGCCGCGAGTCAAATCGCGGCGCTATCGCCTAGTGTGGCCCTAGCCTTAGATCTACCAGGCAGCTGTTATCTTGTGTTAGGGAGCTGTTATCTGGTTACCTTCCCACTGTTCTTTTGTTTGGCTGCTGGGGGGGGGAATATCACTCCAACTTGCAGTACAGCAGTAAAGAGTGATTGAAGTTTATCAGAGCACAAATCACATGACTTGGGGCAGCTGGGAAATTGACAATATGTCTAGCCCCATGTCAGATTTCAAAATTGAATATAAAAAAAATCTGTTTGCTCTAATGAGAAATGGAATTCAGTGCAGAATTCTGCTGGAGCAGCACTATTAACTGATTCATTTTGAAAAAATTTTTTTTCCCATGACAGTATCCCTTTAAGGGGACAAAGAGTACTATATACAGCATGTCAAGAGGTTACATGCTGCTTTACAGAGATTATTCATAGAAGTTAGACTGCGAATATATTATTTTTATGTGTCATAAAAAAGCAAATGATGTTCTCTAGCTGCCCTGCTTTGGGAAAAAAATATTCACATTTACCTGGGGGGAACGACATCAGACTGCTACTACAAAAAATAGTTCGCAAATATTTAGCTATGCATGCTACATAAAAATCTATATTAAGGGACCAAGACACTTAATTTATTATATTTAGCATAAATTTACCAGCTCACTGTAAATATGAAGAATAAAATGTGCATTTATTCTCTTCAGTGTACATAGTCTACTAGCTAGGCTGGACAATTTTAGCTTTGCAGACGCAACCATTGCCTTACTGCTGTCGGGGCCACAAACTCTGTATGCTCTACAACAGGTTAGCCATTATATTTATAATCAAATTAATAGTGGTACAGTTGTTATTATTTCACCCTTCCTGCACCGGTCCAGGTAAGTGGTGGACATTGTGTACATGGTGTTTATATGTTCCCTCCATGCTCTCCATGGTGTTCCTTCTACACAGCTTTATATTCACTGCAATATTTTACATTAAAGGGGGTTTTCATCTTCAAATTAATTTTTAGCATGATATAGGTAGCAGTATCCTGAGACAACAGTTGTTGAATCTTATTGAAGCTTTTTGTTCGCCAGCTCTCCAGTCTGGAATTTCAGCAGATTGAAATATGAATCGGAAAGGTACTGAACAGAACAAGTAATTAATAATAATAAAAATAATAATGTTACTTTATAGCGTAATAGTTTGGCTGCTGGAGTCAATGATCCCCATTTGAATGCTGAAAAGAATCAGAAGAAGGAGGAATATGACTATGAAGATTCACATTTTTCCAGGTCATGATATACAGTATCTAGTAGCATAAAGCAATTATCTACCTTTGAGTAAGCTTTTTAGTATGATGTAGAGAGTGATAGTCTAAGACTATTTGGAATTGGTTTTCATTTTTTATTATTTGCGGGTTTGAGTTATTTAGCTTTTTTTTCATCAGCTCTCCAGATGCAATTTCTGGTTGCAAGGGTCCAAATCACCCTAGGAACCATTCATTGATTTGAATAAGAGACTGGAATATGAATAGGAGAGGGACTAAATAGAAAGAGGAGTAATAAATCAAAAGAGCATTTGTTTTTTAGATGGGGTCAGTGACCCCCATTTGAAAGCTAGAAAGTGTCAGAAGAAGAAGGCACATAATTAAAAAAAACTATAACAAATAAATAATGAAGACCAATTTAAAAGTTGTTTAGAAATGACCATTCTATAGCATACTAAAAGGTAAACCACCCCTTTAAGTCAAAGGCAACTGGACATATAGAGTTTTTCCTGAAAATGTTTCACCACTCATCCGAGTGGCTTTAGCTGAACTGAAGAAGCCACTCGGAGGAGTGGTGAAAGGTTTTCAAGAAAAACTTTGACTTTGACTTAAGGAGAAAAATACTTAAAAAAATTAAGACCAGTTGAAAAGTTGCTAAGAATCTGCCATTCTATAACATACTTAAAGGAAAACTATACCCCCCAAACAATGTATGTCTCTATAAAAAGATATTGCATAAAACAGCTCATATGTAAAACCCTGCTTCATGTAAATAAACCATTTTCATAATAATATACTTTTCTAGAAGTATGTGCCATTGGGTAATCATAAATAGAAAATTGCCATTTTAAAAAATAAGGGCCGCCCCCTAGGATCGTAGGATTCACTGTACTCACAAACATACCAACAAACCATACATGTTAGGTCACATGAGCCAATTAACAGACAGAGTTGTGTCTTTTGCTTCCACACTTCTTCCTGTTACAGTTAGAGTTGAAGTATTTCTGGTCAGGTGATCTCTGAGACAGCACAGAGACCATCACGAAATGGTGGCTCAAGGCAAGAGATGTAAAAGGACAATATTTACTTATATATATATTCCAGTTTCGTAAGATTCTTTAATATGTCACTTAATATGATATGAACTATCTGTTGCTTAAGTGTTCATTTTGGGGGTATAGTTTTCCTTTAAAGTTAACTTAAAGGTGAACTACCCTTGCTTCAAACGGTAACAGGCTATTCATGTAGGCCACATGGTGCCAGTTGGCTCTTTCTGTAAAAAGTTGTGCTATATTTGCCAGTTTTTGACCATTATGTGCTATTGACATAATAACATGAGTAACAAGTCATTAGTCAGCCTAACAGCCAGCTATTTTTTGTATTAAAGTGAAATGTACCTTCTGGCAGCCACAATCAAAATCAAAACATCATTCCTTGGCTGGAGGTTCTTCCCACTCACATGATCGTAGTATGCACACCATATGGCAGATACTGATGCAGTCAGGTGGGATCACTTTGGATTGGTTGCTTTAGCATTTCCAACCCATAGCCAGCTGACAGAGCCAGTGGATGCCGTAAGCCAGTGATGTTCAACTTCTGTGGTACTGAGGGCTGAAATTGTTTTGGCCTAAATGGTGGAGGGCCGATAAAGCCAGTGTTGACCACTCCCTGTTTTTAAACCACACCCACTTTAAACCACACCCAAGTTACCACAAGACCATATCCACATTAATGGTGGTAGCACACCAAAAAACCAAATGGTTGGTGCTCATTGCAGGAATATCAGTTATCACTCATACAGTATGTGAAAAAAGGTTAAGTCATATTAATACTCTTAAATCCATATGCCTCCTCTTCCTCTGTTGATAACACAGCACCTCCCAGCACATGATTAAACACCTTAGTGGCCCCTAAAAATAATTTTCAATGCGAACAACCCCCCAGAGCAAATACCAGGCTTATAGTATGTTCCACAGGTAGAGCAGGGAACACACAGGCCGAATATGAAACGCATAGGGAGTATAGGGAGGGCAGAGTATGGCACGCACAGGCAGACCATGGCACACCCAAGGAGCATAGGACAGGCATAGTATGGCACACTCAGGGAGCACAGGGCAGGCAGAGTATGGCACACACAGTGAGCATAGGGCAGGCAAAGTATGGTAAACGTAAACACAAGGAGTTTGGGGAAGGAAGATTATGGCACACACAGGGAGCATAGGGCAGGCAGAAAAGAGCAGGAGACAGGGAGACCTATCAGGACCACTCTAAAATGTACTACATACAATGACAGGGTGTTGGTGCCACTCCAGCAGTTTGTATGAGTGTTAACAGGTGAACAATGTGGGCAATTTCAGTCTGGGTCTTAGGTGTGAACAGAACAGGGTTTTAGGGTGTGAACAATAGATGTATTACAGGTATGAACAATGCATGGGGGATTACATGTGTGAACAATACAGGGGATACCAGGTTTAAAGAATGCAGGGGTCAGTTAATCTCTGTAGTGATACCAAGAGTTAGAATAACACGTGGTAAGCAGACACAACAGCTAGACTTTCATGTGGGGCCACACAAGGGGGGCACAAGTTGGTCAGCCCTACCATAAGCATTTACATGGGAAATACCTTCAGGCAGGGAAGGGTGAAAATTGAACATGTAGTTTATATTTTTACCCTTATGGGACAGGCTGAATTTTATGATGATTCATATCAGAGCTATTAGAACTGTGTAAAACAAGACTAATTGGCATAAGAGCACATCCAACAAGTGGTATCCATTTTCTTTTTCAATGGCGAGTTAACTCTTGAAATTTTCATGTAATCGTAATAACTAAATGGTCAGCAAACCACACTGTGGTTCATTGGCATCAGTCAGATACCTTTGAAGGGATACTTTGAAAAAGGCAAAAATAAAAGCCCCTGCAATGCTACACCTGAAACTTCTACAGTACTGGAATCAAAAAAGGGCAAGGCCATGTCCAAGGTGTAAAAACAGGTTTTATACACATGAACAAGTGTAGCCGTCATCAAAACTCTGCTATACACTGTTGATTGATTTCCATCACTAAGAATTGCAAATTATGTGTTTTGGCCTGCATGGGTTTATCACTTCAAAACATGTATAGTTATGGTCTCCTTTTGAATAACCTTTTAATCAAAAAGGTTGACTTATTGAGCTTTCTAATTATTTGTTGGGTATCATCTGCAGTGGTTATCTGAACATTAATCCTACAAGCAGTAGCAATCAAAACACAGTGGGGCTACTGATCAAATTTGAACCCGGGCAGCAACTAAATGTTTGAATTCATTGTTCAACCCGCAGCTGGCTGAAAAAATTCAGTCAATAACTGGGTACTTTGGGATGCTGCCCATGTACAAATTTGCCCAGTGTTTATAAATAAGCCCCAGTGTGTGCAATAGCTGTTAGGGGAAGTGAAGTATATTAAAAATGAATTTAACTAAAACAAAATGTTTACAAAATGTACACAACTTTGCTATCATTTGCATCACAGTACAAATTATCACAAAAACAAATGCAAAGAAGGTTGCAAAATTTTGCATCAAACCCCCCCCCCCCCCCCATTTGAACCACCAATGACCCTGGACTTACTCAGGTAAGGCCCAATTGTATTATCCAAACAGATAAAATGCTAAAAATGGTGATATATCACATTTAATTTTAAGGCGGTGATTGAGAGAAGCAGTTAAAGCAAATTAAAAGCAGAAACAAAATACATAATCAGACACAAGAAGTATAGCTAAATGCAAACTGCTACTATACCAAGCATACTTGACATGTATTTTTAAAACATGGTTAGTAAACTTACAGCCCTACGAACAAATTCATACTGTAAAATGATGCAATAATATATATTTTTAAAATTTACATACATTGGCTATTATTTAGGCAGTTTGCATTATAGCTACAGTTTTCTGCGTGTGTATGTTTGCTACAGCTATATATATATATATATATATATATATATATATATATATATATATATATATATATATATATATACATACATACATACATATATACATATATATATATATATATATATATATATATATACACACACATAATACTGAATATTTTCATAGAAAATGTGCAGCACATTCACAAAAATATAACTGAACAATGCAATCATGTATCCTTCTTAAACCACTTCATATCTTCCCTGTCAAATTCTCACCTCACCCCCTGGCCTCTGCTGCGCTTGATGACTCCGGACATGTCACCCCACTAAAGGGAGGTGACTGTAAAGTTGTCTTCGGGAATATTTTCAGGTCCCAGAAACCCACCCTTCATGTTGGGAGGGGACAGAACTGGGGGTCCCTGGGGGGGAAAGGCTGGGTAGCGATAGGTCTCCTGTAGTTGCACCATGGAGTCTCTTTGCACAGGGGAATGAGTGATATCACTAAGCAATGGACAAGGGTATGGGGCTCTGTGGTGTCCTCTCATCATGTCCAGCGTCTCTTTGTCCCTTTTAGGGCTGGGGATATGTGGGCTCAGACAAGATGCTCCCTCCCCCCGCCTGCCCATAAAGTCTGAAAGTAAGCCCCCTTTTCCATCATAAGGAGGACTGCGAGGTGGGTACCAGTAGGCAGCATTTTTGCAACTGGGGGGCTCATAGCGGTGATGTGTGGAGGGTTGGGGTGGTAGTTGCTCACGACAAGAGGGCAAGTGTGGAGGCAAACTGTGTTTGAGGGGATCACAGGATGAGTGAGAAGAGGGTATTAGCTTCCTTCCCTCCCCTGGCCGAAGCTCAAGTGTAGGGGAGCAGTTGGGAGAAAAAGGAGAGTCTTGCATGGGATGTTCATAACCCAGGCCAGGTGGTGGTGGAGGAGGATGTGGGGCACCAGAGGCAGCACTTCCGGATGGTGGGAGGTGAGAGAAGTGTTTTCCAGGCTCTAGCTCTGTTGTGGGAGGGCACAGCCCAGGGGAGTCACTCTGGAAACCAAATGTGCCATCAGAAGGGGTAGAGGGGTTCATGGAATAAGGTCCAGAAAAGTCACAAGGGGGATCTCGCTCACCTACACCATATGCCCGTGAGTGGGAGGGCAGAGGTGACATGCTACTATCTCCACTATAGCAGTCCAATCCTAGGTCTGAGGACTCCTGGAACATAGAGCCCACAGAGGATGATGGAGGTGGAGCAGGTGGTTTTGGAACAAATTTAGCCTTTCCTGAACCTCTTTCTTTCCTGTTTGTGGAACAGCCCGCACCACGACCACCTCTTGGTCCTCTCGGACCACCTCGTTTATTGGGAAAGCCTGTTGGGGGAGCAGCAGCTGAGGAAGAGGAGGAAGAAGGAGAGGATGAGGAGAAGCCCAGGTGATGGTGGTGTGGGTGTGAAGGTTCAAAAATATCAGCTTTCTTCCTTCTCCCCCTACCAGGTTTAGCAGTCTGGTGAAAGAGAACACTCTGGTTCCAGCTGAATCCAGGGGCAGAGGAAGTTTCATTCCAATCCATCATTAATTTTTCTAAGCTTGATAAACTGGATTGCCCTTCACTAGATGAGGCCTCACTGTTTGCCCTGCGATAGCCAGTCGCAGGCTGTGTGTACTGTGTGCTGTCAGAGGATGATTCAGAAATGTTGTCTGTGTTCTGTTTGACTTTCTGAGGAGTATAGTTGCTAATGTCTAAGATAACATTGGACTCTGTCATGTGACAATCAAAATTAGAACCATACAGCTGTCCAAAACTATCAGGTCCCCAATCTGTCTGGCCGTAACCCTGCCTAAAACCCCACTGACTTGAAGTCCCTGGAAAGGTACGACTATTTTCCCCAGGGAAGAGTGATCCAGCAGCTTTAGGCAGCATGTAATTGGCAGGTGAGGAGGTGCCTGATCGACTCTCGCTCCTAAGAGGGAGAAAGGGGGGTACTTCTGATGTATTAAAGAAGGGGTTTTTGCACATGTTGACTCCTGATCCTACAACAGGCAATTGTTGCTGCTGCTGGCTGAAACCTGTGCCACTGTGAGCACTGCCTGGTGATGAAGGGAGGCTGTTACCACCTCCACTGAATGAGAAACTACAGTCCTTGTTGCTTGTACAATCTGTGGGTCCAGAGGGATACTGTTTGCTGGGTGCAAAAAGTCCATGGCTGGAAAGACTTTGACCAGCACTTCCGGAGAAACCACTATATTGGCCAAAACCTCCAGCATGATGAGAGTTGGGTGAGCGAGACACCAGCTTCTGAAAGGCATCAGAGCCATGGCAGTCTTGTTGATTCAATACTGCATAATTTGATGAACCTCGACTTGGTGGAAACTGCTGCCTGGCTGGTGCTGAACTTTGGTATGCTGAGTCTTGAGTACTGGCTTTAGTGCCCCGGGAGTTGGAATAGGACTGAAGTGCTCGGGTGTTAGGAGAAGAAGATGATCCAGAGAAAACTGATGCTGATTTGCGGGCTTCTTGTCTCTGGGCAGCTGTGGCAATATCTACAAGATCAGAAGAATCATCTGAGTCCAGGAGGGAGCGGAAATACCCAGTAAAGAGGCTGTGGCGGTCCTGCCCTCCACCCTCAGCATGGGACACTGATCCAGCTCCTGCATAGTAACTGGGTCTGTTAGGGGATCCGCTGTGCATTGCAGAAAATCCCCTGTTTTCATGCCCTTGATAACTGCAGTGTCTACCACTTGACTGGCTGTGAGAAAGCTGAGCTGGCCATGATGTTCCTTTACCTTCAGGTCCCCACTCAGATGTACCTTGATAGCCTAAACTACACTCTCCACCCATTTCACCAAGAAGAGCACCATTCTTACGTGATCTCCTCTTACGCTTGGGTTTAGCACTGGGATCTGGCTCAGCTCGTGGCTGTCTCCGTTTCCGTGGCTTAAGAGGGTCAACAGACCTTGGTTTGGTCTTTTTTTTACCAATACCCTCAAAAAAGTCACTGAAGGAACAACGGGACAACTCTGGGTTATGGCTGTTACATCCTCCTCGCCGGCCAGGGCCACCACCACGCCCACCTCTTCTGCGGTAACCCTGCACTCTGTGAAGAAACTGTGAAATGCTGTGAGTGTCAGGGGCTTGGTGTACAGACTCTGGCAGTGTTGGAGTCCAGCAGCGGGGAGGTGAATTGCGCCCAGCCGTTTGACTTTGTCTGTTGAGAAAAGCAAGCTTTGCCAGCACATCGCTATATTCAGATTTGCTGTCATTGGCATCTGCCACATATGATGGCTGGGGAGATGGAAGTTTCTGTTTCCTTCTCCTCCGCTTTTTCACCATTTCACCCTCTGGTAGTGGTGTGGGAGGCTTGGAAGTTGGAGGGGGCAGTGCTGCTTGTTCTTTCGGGGGAGGCTGGGGCAGCATTGGGGGGGTTTCACGTGCTAACACAAGATTTTTTGGAGGCCTTCCTCGCCTCCTTTTAAGAATGATGGGGAGTTCACCAGGTGGAAACACCATGACAACATTGCGCCCATTATTCTTCATTTTGAGAAGTGATGTAGGACCAGGGCCAGATCCACCTATCAGTTCTCCTCCCTCAACACTCAATGTACTGCTGATAGAAGACACTTTGTAGCTTGTTTTGTTTCTCCTACCCATAGGCATGGGGATTTTTGCAATCCGAACCACCATCTTACGGACTCCCTTGCGTTTCGGCTTTTTGGGGGGACCTTCTTCTTTAGGTGTTTCCATGGTTGGGGGATGATTAATGGAGTGTGTAAAATGTAAGTTTTGTTCATGTAGCCGGTATGCCCTTGGCTCTTCAGAGGTTCGGTGGTAGGGTGGCATCACATACGCTCGTGAAAGGCTCTCTGAAGATCGTGGCCTACCTGGTCTTCTTCTTCGTCCTCTACCTGGCCTATCACCCCTGCGTCCTCTGTGCCCAAACCTACCACGGTGAGAAAAGGACATTCTTCTGATGTTATCAACTGAGGGAGAAAAGAGCGGGAGCATCCAGGGTAACTGCTCCATTTGTGTCTCCATGAGAATTTCCCTTTCTACTGATTTCTCTTTGTGTTTTCCCTTATCTCCCCTGCTTTCCTCATCAGATGACTGTTCTTTCAGATCAGAATCCAGTCTAGTTATACTCACTTCTTTCAAACTAAGTTGATTTTCCTGGGCTAATGTTATATCACCCTGCTCCCCCATTTTGACATCTTTTGGCTCTTCTGCCTCATTGTCCCCAGCCTCTATATCCTGCTCATCCTCAGATGACTCTTCGTCCCGTTTACTTTCCGCCTGATCTTCCTCAGATGAGTCCTCTTGTTTATTCTCTTCCTGATCATCTCCAGATGATTCCTCTCCTTGTCTGGGGTCTTCTTGCTCCTCTCCAGAATCATCTTCCTGCTTACTTCCACCTTGTTCCTCCCCTGACTCACTCTCATGTTTACTTTCATCTGGTTCCTCACCTGACTCATCATCTTTCTGTTTAGTGAGATGCTCCTCCCTAGACCCCACATTTTCAATTTCCCTATGGTCATGTTCTTTTGATGCCTCTTCCTTTTGGGCTCTAGTTTCTTCCACCTCTTCCAAGCTCCACCCAAGCCCCTCCTCCCTCTCTCCTTCACTTTCTGTTTGTTGAGGTTCCATCCAAGCTAGAGCTGCTAGTTCTCTCAAGACTTCTGAACTGGCAGATTCCATTGAGTCTGGGTTAGCAGAAACAGGAACTGGCTCTTTCTCCACAGTCTCAGAGAACTTCTCCTCAGGGCTTCTTAGACCACAAGCCAAACTCTGAGATGAGAAGAAACTATACTGTAATCCAGGTTCTGCATTCTCTGAGTCCGAAGGTGAGCTTGCAACGTGGGTGCAATCCAAACGTACTCCACTAGATCGTAGATCACTGGACAGTTGGCTGAGATCTTTCATGATGTCCATCAACCTCACTACAGGTTGTAGGTTTACACGTCCATTACCACACTTGCTCTTCAACAAAGCGATTATTCCATCTACTCCCAGTCTGGGGGGGCCTGCTGATGGGTGGCAGAGTGGCTTGTTGGCACGGCTCCAGGTCTCATTACGCGGAGGTTGCGAATCATCTTCTTGCGATGAGCAGAGATGGGGTTCCGAGTGGGCCAAAGAGGAATCTAAGGTACAAAAGTAAAATTATTATAAAAGTGAATGCACATTACGTACCAAAAATGTTGTGAATGAGTCTTTGGAATAAAGAGCCAAAACTTTCTAGGGGTCAACACAATATAAAAATAGCAAGCTGCCCAGAGGCTGACTTCCACACATATACAATAGTTAAATTAAACTATGATTATGGGATTTCAGGGGAATACATGGATGTTTTAGGGGTGCATCCTAAGATATTCCACATAAAGAACATGCGGAACAAGCAGCTTTGATTGCTGTGTACTTACTCAGTTTTGCACTCCTTCCACTGTATTTGGTGTCTCTATAAACAGAAAGAAAATGTAAAATTATCCTTGAACACACAACAGGCTTGATAACCCTATGGCTATAAGACATTCTGTATGAAAGTTAAAAAAAATACAAGTGCTTAATGATTTGAATATATATATATATATATATATATATATATATATATATATATATATATTTTTTTTTTTTTTTTTTTTTCTTCTTTTTTTAAATGTATTTTTTTATTTGTTTTATAAACAATAAACATTGACAAAACAATAAAGATTTCTGTTACATATGTGTCACTTGATTTATTTTACATTGCATCGAATTCTTTACTCCTTACTTAAAGGTTGGTCTAATACCCCCAGTGTTAATTTGCAAAGTGACACCCTTATTCCTGCGTCATGTCACTCCTTGGTTGAGTACCAGGGCCCAACTCCCATCACGGGCTCCATATCTTATCAATTTATGAGCCGTGCCTCTGGCTTCATGTGTAAGTTTAATCGGTGGTATTAATGCATTGACTACGTTTATCCAGGAGATTCTCGTGGGGTGGGTGTTCCCTTCCCGTGCGTAATTATATTTTTATTCACCGGTGAATAAAGAGGTTTTAATCATACTGCTGTTCCGTTGAGTGAGTGCTGCAAGTGAATAGTGTTCACTGTGAAATCTCCCAAAACTGCAGGTTTGGGACACTGCACCCAGACCAGAGATGTGGAGTGTTGAGTGACCTGTTAACATCAAATGCTTACTAAACCGTGAAGTTGAATTTTAAGCGAAAGGTCCGGGGCAGCTGCACCCAGACCCACTCACTCACAGGGTGAGCGTCACATGATTTATGCCTGTTTATCTTAAAGGGCTTGGAATGTAGTAGGGTTGGAGCACTCCCTAATTGGTTTATTGGATATTTTAGTCATAATTATATTTTGTCTTGCATAATACAGTAATGCCCTAAACCTCCATTGTACATGGGCAGTAGGTACCAGTTGGTTCACCAACCTCAATAGACACACCATAGGGGAAAGCACCTGTGGGAAATGAAGTATGGTTGCTAGGGCTGCCATTATCTAAGTCCAGTATGTATTGATCACTGGGCAGGCCCTAATCATGTGTATGAAATTAGCCACTTGAGTTCTGCAGTTGGGTTGTGGTATAGTTTGTATAGATTGGACACCAGTTTTGTAGGCTGTTCTATCGCAAGGGAGTCTTCCATTGCCAGTGTGGTCAAAGTTGGGGAGAGTGTACCAAATTGTGCCTTGAACACATGCCGTATTTGGAAGTATCTGAACAGGGGTAAGCACCCACATTTGGCTTTGAGCTCAGGGTATGATACAAAAGTATTATTCAGTAGTATGTCGCCCAGGTATTTAATGCCCCTTTCGACCAATAGAGAAAATCTTTCAAATTGCAGAAGTGTGGGAGGTTAGTATTTCTCCACAGCGGCAGAGAAGGTGTAAGGCGAACAGGTTCTTTTTTAAGAATTTTCAGTCCTTGGCAGCAAGCTCTGTGGGGTGTGGCAATGGTAGATGGAATGTTTCCTGCATCAGATATAAGGTGAGGGGGAGATTCGCCCAAATTTGAATGTCAGAATCCAGTTTTGAGATTATGGGGTTAAGGTTGTTTTGCACAAACCGTGAGAGGTCTGCATGTATATTGAGTCCAAGATACCTAAACTCTTGCACCCATGATAGTTGAGCATTTGGGGGAAGGATGGTGGGGCTTTGGTTATCTATGGGGAATAGCATGGATTTGCTCCAGTTTATCTTTATCAGGTCTGAGAATTCTCCATATAATTCCACTATGTTAAAGGAATAGTTCAGTGTGAAAATAAAAACTGTGTAAATAAATAGGCTGTGCAAAATAAAAAATGTTTCTAATATAGTTAGCCAAAAATGTAATGTATAAAGGCTGGAGTGCAGTGGCGTAACTAGAGGGGGGCGGGCCCTGGTGCGTGATGCACAGCCGGGCCCCGCCCTCCCCCACCCTCCCTCCGTACACAACGGCTTTCACTGGTGAGCAGGCTGCCGGGGGGCCCTGAGGGGGTGCGGACCCTGGTCCGCTCGCACCCCCTGCTCCCCCGGTAGTTCCGCCACTGCTGGAGTGAACAAATGTCTAATAAAACAGCCAGAATCCAACTTCCTGCTTTTCAGCTCTATAACTCTGAGCTAGTCAGCGACTTGAAGGGGGGCCACATGGTACATTTCTGTTCAGTGAGTTTGTAATTGATCCTCAGCATTCGGCTCCGATTCAAAAGCAACAGATATGCCCCCCCCCCCTCAAGTCTCTGATTGGATACTGCCTGGTAGCCAGGGTAACCAGTCAGTGTAAACCAAGAGAGCTGAAAAGTGTTCTGACTGACATGTTATACATCAAATCACTCCAGCCTTTATACATTACATTTTTGGCTAACTAACTATATTAGAAACATTTTTATTTTGCACAGCTTATCTATTTACCCAGTTTTTATTTTTACACTGAACAATTCCTTTAAGAAGGGCTGAAAGGGAGTCTTCAGTATCTGCTAGGTATTTAAGTAGATCATGAGAATACAGAGATATTTTCTCTGTGATCAGGCCAAGAGTCAGACCCATAATTTGAGTATGGCTATGGCCAAGGGTTCAATAGCCAACGCAAATAGTAGGGGCGATAGAGGGCATCCCTTACGGGTGCCTCTTGCGTGGAGCAGATACAAGACCGTTTACCCTGACTTTTGCTGTTGACTGCTGATATAGTAGCTGCAGCCATTTAATGAGGTGTTCCCCCAGATTGAATCTGCACAGGGTCTCCCACAAATAGGGCCATTTTATGGAAACAAAGGCTTTGGCAGAGTAAAGTGAGGCCACTGCACTGGTTCACACCTTGTCATGCTGTATTTCTATGTTGGTATATAGTCTCCTAAGATTAATATTAGCAGATCTGTCAGGCATAAAGCCAGATTGATCTGGGTGAATCAGGTCAATAATGTTATTTGGAGTCTTGTGGCTAGTATTTTTGTAAGAATTTTAGCATCTGTATTTATAAGGGGAGATTGGCCGGTATGAGTTACACCGGTTGGTGTCTTTGTCTGGTATAGGAACCACTATAATTAGAGCCTCACTAAATGAGGGGGAAAGGAACCCGTTTCAAAGGAGGTTTGAAGACCAGTCAGTAGGTGGGGCGGTCACTTGTTCCAGCAGGGCCTTATACCAGTTTGCTGGGAGGCTGTCAATTCCTGGTGTTTTCTTAGGTGGGAGAGAAGCTATAGCTTGTTTTATCTCTTCTGCAGTTATGGATTGATTGAGTGCTGCTTTGTCAGCTGGATGGAAAGTCAGGATGGATATACTATCCAGGAATGGGCTGTGTGTGATGTATTGAGGGGAATATTCTTGTAGAGTTTACGAAAGTATTTAGGGAATTCCTCCACTATAAGCTTTGGGTCAGTAACCACTACTCCATCAGCTCTCATTATAGCTGGTATTGCATTTATGGGGCACTGTGTTTTTGCAAAGTATGCTAGCATTCTCCCATTCCTGTCTCCAATTTCAAAGTATCACTGTGACTGGTATAGGAGGGCTTTCTGTGTTCTTTCCAGGGCATTTCGTTTCTCTAGTAGGAGTGTGTGTGACTCAGGTGTTGGGTTTGTGGTGTGCTCATATTCTACATGTGTGGCTTCTGCTAGTTCAACCTTTTCTCCTTCTTGGTTGCAGGCCTGTCTTATTACCCTGGACAGGACCTCTCTCATTAGTGCCTTAGAGGCGTTCCATAGGATAACCTGAGAGGCTAACCAGCCATAGTGGACTTAGTCTCCATAGCCTAGAGTTTGTTGGGGTGGACCAGCAGTGGGAAAGTAGAAGTGGAGAGTGATCAAAAAGGATTTGTGGAAGGAACTGCACTTTATTAATGAAGGAGAGGATCTCTATAGATGCGAGTGCCAGGTAAATCCTTGAGAAGGACTAATGGGTGGTCGAATGACAAAAGTATTCTCTCGACACCGGGTGTTTCCATCTCCACGTGTTTACTAATTTAAGATCTGCCGCCCATTGAGCTAGTTTTGTGGGGCCTGTGGCTTGTGAGGTTAGGTGGTCCGCTTGGGGGTCCATTTTGGAGCTGAAGTCCCCCCAGTATGGACATTTTTATGTGATAAAGTGCTACCATCTAAAATTCCTGTAATGAGAATGTTTTATCAGTTCTAAGATCAAGAATGATGTGTAGAGACTTGACATGGGACAAAAACATCACCGGTATAAACATTACACACATTTCTAAAATCTAAGGGTAGCCATAAAAGCTAATAACTATTAATACAATTGGACATAAGAACAATTGGCTAACATTTTTGCTTAATTTTTTAAAATAAATTTCTCACCTTGCTCGTGGGTGTCTGCAGACCAGGGTCACTCTGCGGTTTCTTTCAGTTTCCTTGGAGTGCAGGGATCGCCTTTCAATAGTAACTTCCCCATTTTCCAAGCCTGGTGATCCAAGGCCTGTAGGGCTAAGATCTGTTTGGTAAGAAGGAAAGAAAGAAGGAAAGAAGGAAAGAAGGAAAGAAGGAAGGAAAGAAAGAAAGAAAGAAAGAAAGAAAGAAAGAAAGAAAGAAAGAAAGAAAGAAAGAAAGAAAGAAAGAAAGAAAGAAAGAAAGAAAGAAAGAAAGAAAGAAAGAAAGAAAGAAAGAAAGAAAGAAAGAAAGAAAGAAAGAAAGTCAGGAATACATTTTTTTAAAAAAAACAAAACAACTTTTATTAGATTATTTAGATTGAAATGCTGAAATTGCTCTATTGACGTATGTGAAATGAAAGATGATTATGTTTTGCTTGTATTAAAATATATGTACATGTTCAAATGTAACATATAAACAACACTGTTAACCCACATTTTTATCTAAAACTAACATTGTTTAAAAAAAATATATATATCAATCACAGGCAAAACAAAACCAGTTGTGTTGGATATATGCCCCCATTTATCAGCTCACATGATATCTACTACCTTTACCTTTATGGCCCTTTTCTCCCTCTCTTCAGCTTTGTCCCTGCCACACTTTTTTCTCTATCTCCCACTCACTCTCCTCTTCTTTCTGTCCCTTCCTCCCATCTTCTTCTTTCCTCCCCCTCTTTTCTCTTTCTCCCCTGCTGTCTTTCTGCTCCTGCCTCTCCTCCTCTCTCCTGTTATCTGTTTTTCAATATCCTGCAGAGTGGTGTATATATAATGTGTCTTTCCTCCACATAGACACAAGACCTCTCCTCAGGATTGTGCGCTCTTCCTTTCCTCTCTCCAACTTAATTCCATGATCTCCTTACGCCTCCCCTCAAGGCTTCATATCTTCTCTGCATCTGATTCCAAAACTGTCCCCTTTAACTCACCAATGTGGACAAAATCAAATGCAGTTTTGAATATGTTATACAGTTTTCTTATTTTTATATTAATTTTAATTATTTAATTATTATTCTTTCTTATTGGCACTCAACAGATCAAGTCCGTAATTGGTGTTATCTGCAAGCCAATGTCCAAGCAAGTATGCAAGCACATGCACCAGTATAAAGAAAGTCTAGCCAGTAAACTGTGTCTGTCTGCAATAAACATCTGAAAATACATCATGCTACATGGATATAAGGGACATTTTCTTATCTAGCTAAGTGAACTTATGATGGGGCTCCAAAGAAAAGGTTTATTTTTCCACAAATCTGCAAAGTGAAGTTAGACAGATACAAGATGTTCAAGGTCCCCCATAGCTTTCAGTGTATATTTGGTGTTTGAGGCACAAAGTGGAATGTCCAAAGCCTGAAGAAGCTGACCTTGCCTTATGAACAAACTCCGGGCTCCCCATGTGCAATTGCAAGTGCAAACTCCAGGCTCCCCGTGCGCGAGCCCCGCTAAGTTTACACAGGTTCAGTAACACCCAAACCAATCAGTAGGAAGCATTTACAGGTCATCTATTTTAAAACATCTTATTGGTTGCTGCAGCTTATGGCCCCTGGGCAAATTTTGTGCCTATTACTACATATGGTGGTCAAATGTATTCTCTTCACTGGATTACAAGTCTGACACCACTGCCATAATTCAAAACAGCGACTGCTTGTCTAGAATGCACAAACCTCCATGGATCAGTCTAATCAGCAGCATTCCATCTGCAGAAGCAGATTTATGTTTTGGCCTGTATAAATGCAACACCATGTTTAATTGTTTCACTCTTTGGACTTTTATCATCCATGTCGGCATACCTTGGTTGTCATGGAGAATGGATTATCTTTAGAAAAAGTATGTTTAGTGATACTCTACTAATACAATATTTGTGGGCATGGCTATGCTCCACAATATATATATATCCATCAGTGATTGCCCTTTCTATCACAGACTTGAAAAGTCAAAACAAGAGCTAAAGGTTATCAAATTAAAATGCCACACCTTTTCCTTTATTGCAAAATTAGAACCTGCTGTTTCACACTACATAAAAGGAGGACATTCAGATAACATGTAACTAAGCGTTTTCACTTGTAGTCTTTGCACTTGAATTGAGGGAGATGTATGGTGAATGGAGACCACCATTCAGCAGTTCAAAGCATTGCAGGTAAGCCATTACAATCAGGTGAGACGGTCTGTTTCCCCCTCACCCCATCTCTCTTTTTTTTCTCCCTCTTCACTCACTTTCCATCATTAGTCTCTGGACCTCAGCAGGTCACTGGATGCGAGCAATTAAAAGGCAGAATAGACCACACAGAAATGTGGCATTGTGCAAAGAGGGGGAGGGAGATCTATGGAAGGTTAGAAAGATGCACATAAAATGGGAATACAAGGAGAAAAGGAAATAAACATTAAAGTCATATGGAAAAGGGATTACTTGGGGGTAAAAGAAAGTCAAGGAAAAAACGTTCAGAAGATACAGGCGGACAGACACATTCATGGAAGAAACAATATAGACACATATACAGAGAATATCTGACAGGAAGAGAGGAACGACAATAAAAAATCCATGCAGGGGTGTACCAGGTGTAGTTAGAAGTCCAGTTTGGGAAGAGACATATGTGGAGATTCAGTCGCCTGAAGAAGAGGCGATTTATCGCCGGGCGACTAAATCGCCGGCAGGATGGCACTCGGAACACTTCGTTTTCCGAAAACGAAGCACTCCGGAGTGCCACCTCGCCAGCGATTTAGATTCTAGCTGGCGGGAAGGCAGTTTGGGGAGATTAGTTGCCCTAAGAAGAGGAGATTTGTCGCCAGGTGACTAATCTCCCCGAATCTCCACGTGTGTCTCTGCCCTAAAGAAAGGGGAAACAATAAACCAACCTGGCTGGGATCAAGAAGAGCAAACTCCAAGTGATAATCATGACTTAAGGGTAGATAATGAAGATACTTATGATATGGCACACTTGTTTAAATTATAAGTGTGCTAACACTGACATTGCAGTATACTGTTTAAGCTGCAAAGTTTTACATTAAATTTTAAGTACTATGGAACACAGGACCTTCATTACAATATCTAAAGCTAAAATATAGTCAATAATTTCTTCTCATATGCCCATACACCCACCCATCGGCAAGCATGCTTGTATTGCAACAGTGTAAGTGTTTATGTATGGGGGGGGGCGGTAGAGGTAGACAGATGGTGCAGTGATGAGAGGAGAGAGCAGTCAGTGCATTCCAGGCACAGGCCTAATTATAGCTGCCCTCCTCCCAGAATGCTCTGAGGCAGAAAGCACTCAGCCAGGGAACCACATCCTGGCAGGCACCCCTATCCTGTTAAATAGAGAAAAATCCCTGCAGAGCTTGATCGAATAACTCCTTGCTAGCCAAAGTGCATGCATTGTGCAAAACATCTCATTCAGACGTATTGCAGGAGGGAATAATGAACTGGAAGGCTTTTTTTAGCCACTCTTGAACTACCCAGGTTCATGCCTGCTTATGGAGGCAAAAAAACAGTCATTTCTGCAGGACTTTTAAGACCAACGTAGATTTAGGAGTTTAAAACTTTAGGGATTTCATTAGTTGTGACTGCAGTTGTTGTGTGAGACTAAGGCCTCTCTAAGGCTATTTCCTCTGTAATACAAGGGCATATCATACTGGGTGCACAGATCTTTGAAAGACAGTCTCCATAGGCAACAATACAAAGGACATTACCACTAGAGGTTGCTATCCTACTCCCTGTCAGCAATTCACTAACCGTGGGTTGGGATTATAAAAATTATAGTATTGTTACAGCTCATGTGTCATTCTGTAACTTTATTCCTTCAATAAAATTAGTTAAGAGAAAAATACAGCAAACATATAAGCATGAATGCCCTATTTGTAACAGTGAAAAAAAAAACATCTAATTTATTAGAACCCAACCCAATGTGTTCTGCTGTGTTATCCGAGGTAGTTTTATTTTTTTTTATGGTATTGGCACAAACAAATTGAGAAGACCTGCCCTATAGAGAAAGTTCCATGAACTGACAAAAAGATGGGAATGAACTACAGATAAGCAGTGTATAATAAGAGTTCTTCCTTGGGTTAATAAAAAGTTTGAGTTTCTCTAAAACCTTACCACAGGAGTGACACGGACTGTGCAGTCTACTTAGGTACTGCTAACTGGACAATTGCACATTTAAAACTGCGTATATTAATAAATCTCTAGGGGACAAAGGAACTCCAGTTTTGGTTTTAAAGACATACATGTCCAGTGATCTGAATGTTCAACATTAATTCACCTCAATGTTAGTGTAATGTGCAAGGCCTATTTGGGGAGATACTGAAGATGTGTTCATACATGGTATGGTTAGCTTAGTTTTATTGGCCTTCAGAATAATAACAGGTATGTGAATGCTTCTGTAGGATCTAGTTAAGACTTGAGATGGAGATAGTGCTAAACAATTCAATTTCTATACAGAAACAGCAGATTATATTGACATATCTGTCACAGAGCACAACAATCTTTTCATTAAGGGTGTGGCTGCTAGATGCTTCAATAAGTTCTGCTTCAAATATGTTGTTGGCATAGAAGAGATAAAATCTATATTCCATAGGTATCTGTAGGAATCATGATTATAAGACCCTCAAAGATAGGGAGCCTATCTATTTAAAGAAACGTCTAGTTCTCTCCCATAAAGATAAATTAAGGAGGTCACTTGAGGTGGTATTAGAAAAATGAATTATACCACTAATTTTGATCAAATATCTTGGTTTTAATATGCAGATACTAAGTGAAATAAGTATGTGAACTAATGCACAGATGTATACCTTTTATAGCAGAGACATACGTTCAGATTCGGGGAGATAAGTCGCCCGGCGAAAAAAATCGCCTCTTCTTCAGAGTGACTAATCTTCCTGAACTGCCTTCCCGCAGGCTAGAATGTAAATCCCCGGCGTGATGGCACTCTGAACGCTTCGTTTACTAAAGTCGCCCAAAGTTTCCTAGTGAAAGTCAGCCGAAGAAGAGGAGATTTGTCGCCAGGCAACTAATCTCCCCAAATCTGACTGTGTCTCTCTGCCCTAAGAGATATATGGATGCATTGGTAAAAGCAAAAGTTGTGTGACAACTTTCACTTATTATATGGTCAGCTTGACTGTCTAGAGATAGAGAAGACCTCTCGAGGAGACATTGCAGAATAAGCAACCTTGCAAACATATGCATCCACTGTTTTTCTCAGTACAAAGGCCACCACACAGTTACTCCTTCATTCCCTCCCTTTCTGCTGCCTGTCCTATCTCCTCTCTCATCCTTTATTTATCTGCTTCCTCCTGTGTGCACAGATTAGCTGCTCCCTGCTGGAACCAGGATCTGTCAGACAGGCAGATAAAATACACAACTTGGAACAGAGAAGGGGTGTGCATAGATACTCAGCATCATTATACAACACAGAATGTACACTATGCTCATAGGTAGTTCTTTCTGTACAGGATACAGATGTACTGGGCATTGCTGAGGTAAGGCTGGGGGAAACTGAAGTATGTTGCCTGGATACAGTGTGTGGAAGTGGGTCATGCAGCAGTGGGGACACGGTGACATCCAAATGGGGAGTGCTCGCCATTAACTACAGCACAGCTACAACGAAGGGATACTGGAATGCTTATGCGTTAGAGAGTGTGTGTGTGTGTGTGTGTGTGTGTGTGTGTGTGTATATGTGTATATATACAGGGTACTTTTTGTCACAAAACAAGGAAGTAAAAAATGTTTTCCCCTGCCCACCCCTAATTTGCATATGCAAATTAGGGTTTGGATTCAGTTCGGTATTCTGCTGAATCCTTCGTGAAGGATTCAGGGGTTCGGCCGAATCCAAAATAGTGGATTCAGTGCATCCCTAATTATATATATATATATATGTATATATATATATATATATATATATGTATATATATATATATATATATATATATATATATATATATATATATATATATATATATATATATATATATATATATATATATATAATCATATAGTAGAACCGGCACTCACCCTCAAAACATCAGGCCCCGGGTGCTGCTTCAGGGGATAGCATATTGAATCATTTAAGAGCACTCACGGGTATTGTGAAGAATAATTTTTATTGGAGTGTTACAGTCTACCCCACACGATGTGGGGTAGACTGTAACACTCCAATAAAAATTATTCTTCACAATACCCGTGAGTGCTCTTAAATGATTCAATATATATATGTATATATATATATATATATATATATATATATATGTATATATATGTATATATATGTATATCTATATATATCTATCTATGTATATCTATGTATATCTATATATATCTATGTATATCTATATCTATCTATGTATATCTATATCTATCTATGTATATCTATATCTATCTATATCTATCTATATCTATCTATATCTATCTATATCTATCTATATCTATCTATATCTATCTATATCTATCTATATCTATCTATATCTATCTATATCTATCTATATCTATCTATATCTATCTATATCTACACACATATATACAAATATTTATATATATATATATATATATATATATATATATATATATATATATATATATATATATATATATATATATATATATATATATATATATATACACACACACACACGTGTTTGTGTGTGTGTCCCAATTTAAGAAAAAGGTCGATACATTGGTGAATATGGCATTTCAACAGGGCATTATTGATGTGTATTTAAATGATTTTTTGTTACAGGAACACCCTAATTGCCCCTTATTATATTCCTTACCCAAGGTCCACAAGAGTATAACGTGCCCTCCTGGCCGCCCGATAGTGTCGGGGCGGGGATCATTATTACACCCCATTGGAATCTATCTTGATAAGATACTGCAACCAGTAGTTCGCAGTACTCCGACTTATCTTAAGGATACCCCCCATTTGTTGGAATGTATTAAACAGTTGAAGTTGCCCACTTGCTAGCAAGTATGGATGTGGTCAGTTTGTATACTGTAATACCGCATGAAGCAGGGTTAGAGGCGGTCAGATGCTCCTTACTTGAATATGAGATGTATGCAGGTCCACCTATTGATTTTGTTCTGGAACTACTAGAGGTTGCATTATCGTTAAACTATTTCCGTTTTGAAAAATCTTTTTATTTACAGTTACTCGGGACGGCGATGGGAGCGACCATGGCGCCAGCATATGCTTATTTATTTATGCATCAGTATGAACAGCATCACATTGTACCCAAATATGGTGATAACTTGATTTTTTTTCCATCGTTTCATCGATGATTTGGTGATGGTTTGGAGGGGTACGGAAATGGAGTTTAGTGCAATGGTTACCGATTTAAATGCTAGAGAGTGTCCCGTGAAGTTTACGTTTGTTGTACACCCAATAAGAATACAATTTTTGGATGTGGAATTAATACTTGATGGGGATCATATCGGTTATACATTATTTTGTAAATCGACTGATAGAAACACCCTCCTTTATTATAAAACCTTCCATCCGAAAAATTCCCTACCAGTTAGTCAGTTTTGTAGGGCATTAAGAAATAATTCCAATCCCCATCAATGTGAGCAACAAATTGAGGATATGTGGGAAAGGTTTAGTGTTAGAGGATACCCTGACGAGGTTCTACAAAGGGCTCTAGACACGGCCCATAAAAAAATGTAGGGAGAAAACTGAAATTCGTAAACATAATTCAAGACTAGTATTTAGTACCAAATATAATTTGGGTACTAAAGATCTAGGGAACGTGGTCAAGAGGCATTGGAATATAATTGGGGCAAATAGTGAATTGGTTAATCTTCTGAACCTCCTATGATTAGCTATAAGCGTGGAACTAACCTACGTGATTTACTGGTAAAGACTGATCCAGTGAACTGTTACACTACCAACAAAAAAACATGGCTAGCAGAATTAAAATCAGGATGTTTTCGTTGTCCAAGCTGTACGTCTTGTCATTATATGACGCCAGGTACATCTTTTCTACATCCTCATACAGGTAAACGCTTTCAGATTCGACATTATACAACGTGTTCCACTACACATATAATTTACCTAGTAACATGTCCATGTGGGCTTTCCTACGTAGGTAAAACTGATCAAACCCTTAGGCTACCAATGGAAGGCCACCGTTCTGCGATTAGCACGGCTTTTAGGGATGGTCAAACACAGAAACCAGTGGTCAAGCACTTTCTTGAGAGGGGTCATAGGTTGCCCACCTTTAAGTATATAGCCATTGATTATATCCCCCCCCCTTGAGCAGAGGTGGTGATAGGTCAAAGATGTTATTGCAACGGGAGATGTTTTGGATTAAAAAACTGAACACCTTGGCACCCTGGGGGTTAAATGAGCATTGTTTTTTTCTATGCTTTTTGAATGAGCATTGAATCCATCTTTGTTACTAGGTTCTAAAAGATTGAACTCAGATAGCAGCTATATGCAGGTTTATTAGGTTTAACTGGACACTTAATTTGATTTGTGCAACATTTAATATTGGTTAAAGATTTGATAAATTTATAATTTGTTTGAAAAAATGGGTCTCTGCATGGTTCAATGGCTATTTTATTTTTATTTACATTTTCTTTTTTTGGTTTACCCGCAGATGCATTTAGTGATGTTTTAAAATGCCTGAATTCATATAACAGGGCTATAAAATTTATTTAAAGTAAGCAATGACAGGGTAACCACTTGTGGGTGGGATCAATATATCTATGTATGTGTTCTTTTTAATCAACCATTTGGGTCTTGACAAAGGTCTAAGATGGAGACCGAAACGTTGACCTGATCATGTTTTAACAATGTATTAAATAAAAGTTTTAATTTTTTAAGAAATCCCGGTGTGCATCCACGTATTCACATCTCTCTCTCTCTCTCGCTCTCTCTCTCTCGCTCTCTCTCTCTCTCCTTTGTGTACTTTTTACATTTAAAGGGGCACTGACTCAAACACCTTGACAGAAATACTTAACCACTAAACGATACACAAACACCATTTCACCACCTTTTATGATGCAGACAAAATTTTGAAGCTGGCATCCAATCATGGCTGCAGACTGTAGACATAATGGGGCTCATTTATTAACGCCGCGCAGTGCTAAAAAGAGCGCAGTGGCCTGACATTTGCCCAGCGCATGCGAGTATTTAATAATGTAGCGCACGATACCTTAACAGTGCGATTTTGTGCGGTAATGTATGTGCGACTTGTGAAACTGCGTATCAGCTGTCGCAGTGCTTATAATAAATTGTGCGCACACCGCAAAGGTAAGGATTAGTTGTGCTCATGTATGAATGCGCTGCTTTAATTAGTTGCGTCACATATTGCGTTCACTTAGACGCATCTGCATTTGTTTCTGTGCTAATATTTGTTTGGTTGCAAAGGTGTTTAGCCTACCTGATACCCTTAAAGGAACCTTGGTCAATATAAACATGTTGGGTGGAAGGCGTGGTTAATATGCACTTTACAGGGGTTGTTCATCTTTGAGTAAACTTTGAGTTAACAAACATCCCCACCAACAGCAGCACCATTGTATTTGGCAGAACCCAGTTTAGCAGTGTGGCTCTGCTAACGCAGCTGGGCAGGAATGCGCATTTTGAAGAGCGTTACTATTACGCCACGAAGTGGTGCTGTTGCCCGGGTGCAGTTTTGCACATATACAGACGCAAATCTGCGACGGCCGCAGTGCAAGCGCATTGTAGCCACGCCCACAGCCACGCCCCTAACAACCACGGCATCGTTTGCGACATAAATGCCCAATCTTTTGCGCAATGCGCATAAACAAAACCATCGCAAAAGCTCTGTGTTATGCGCAATATCACGCAAATATATTAGCGATCACACTCGTGATGTCGCAGACAATCTTTTGCGTCCACTTATGCGCTGCGCTGCTTTAATAAATGAGCCCCACTGACTACTAGCAGCCAGTTGGAAAGATTTTCAGCTAGACAATATGGTCAAAAATTGCCAACAAATTCAAAAAAGATTTCTCATTGCTACATACTAATTACAACCATTTTCACTGTGTCCATGTTACTTTTGCAAATATTGAGCTAGTTTATTACTACCAAGTTTAAGATTAACCCCATTGTCTTGTGTATGAGAGTGTGTAAAAATGTATACATGGTCATTCTGTAAGCAGGTGGATGGTGACTGGATCACAACATCCCCACAGCTTATTCTGACTTCATAGAATAGTGGGGAACTGCAAACTGACAAGATACTGAAGGTGCTACTAGCCTACTACACTGGAATGAACTTAGTGATTTCTTCTAGTCTAGGAAGGGTTAGCAGTGCTACACTACATGTATCTCTCAATTCAGGGCTTGCAAAGGATTAGAATGTTACGCTCTGTAGGTCTCTTTGCTTGGTAGGAAAGAGGTTACACTGCTATGCTCTGCATTGGATGGCCTCACAGAGCCTGACCTCTCTCTTAATGTAATCAGTTCAGTGATTTGGACTCTGCGCTTGTGAAACATTTCTACCAGATCCTGAAAAACAGAGACCAGATGGGCCTCTGCATGGCCAGCCTTGGCTAGATAGCTCTGCTGCAGAGAACAAAGCCACTGATGATGCATCCTAAAACTGACATTAGGGGAATGTTCATGGAGGAGGCAGCCATTTTACCCATGATCCAAAAAATCACTGTAGGCCAAAAGCTACTAGTCACTACTTAGTAACCCATCCCATCAACTGCAGTAACGCATCATGAAGTTCAAAGCAGTGGGGAAGAAGAAAGAGAAGGTAATTTAATTGTATACTTTACCTGTTCTGGTTAGTAATTTTGTAGTGTATCAGTGCAGGACAAGAAAGAAGTCAGTTGATTATCAAAGAAAACATGAGGTGTTAGAAAAGAACATGTATATAAAAAAAAATGTATGTAGGTGGGACCCAAATAAATTGTCTATATATTCAATGCTGCCACATATTGTCATATATTATCCAAATAGGACAGCACACTAGCAACACTTTTTTTCAATCGCTTTCTATTTTGAAGATGTAAAGGGGAACTCAGGCTTCCAAACCAAAATATGATAAAGAGGCCCACATAATACAGAAACCCCTAATATACCCATCAGAGTTACCTGTTTCTTCAAAAAGTATGAATAAATGGCATTTTCTATGCTGCAATCCAGCTGTAGGGATACACTGAATCCAGGGATTCAGTTCGGGATTCGGCCTTTTTCAGCAGGATTCAGATTGGGCAGAATCCTTCTGCCCGGCCAAACTGACTCCACATCCTAATTTGCATATGCAAATCACATGACTGTCACAAAACAAGGAAGTAAAAAATCATTTCACTTTCCACGTTTAATTTGCATATGCAAATTAGGATTAATTTCAGTATTCAGCCAAATTTTTTGTGAAGGATTCAGGGGTTCGGCCGAATCCAAAATAGTGGATTTGGTGCATCCCTAGTTAACGGTTCTTCTCTTTCTGCATCATTTGAAATCCTGGCAGGGAAGGAGGGCCTAAACACTGATGTTACAAATTCTCCACAGCTTACACACAACATGCAGGAACAATGATGCATTGTACAGAAAGCATTTTAGGACATCATCAGGAGAACACGTGCTCCTGCATGCGCTCTCCTAAAGAAGAAGTATGCAGACTCGTCTCTTATACTCACTTATCTGAAGAAACTGCAGTCACACCTCCTTGCTGCCCACGTTTGCTGTTGCAATCTCCCCCCTCGTGGATCATTACTCAGCCCTCCCTCCTCTGTCCTCATCCCTCCCTCCCCGGTCCTCATTACAAAAGCCCTCTGTTCTCAGCCCTCCCTCCTCAGCTATCAGCCTGGCTTACGAGCGGAGGTCTGAGCATGGAGGGCTTTTGTAATGAGGGCTGAGGAGGGAGGGCTGAGGAGGGAGGGGGAGATTGCAAACAGCCAGTGTGGGCAGCATGGAGGTGTGACTGCAGTTTCTTCAGAAAAGTGAGTATAATAAGAGACGAGTCTTCATACTTCTTCTTTAGGAGAGCGCATGCAGGAGCTTGTGTTCTCCAGAGGATGTCCCATAGCATTGCACTATGATGTTCCGTTCCTTATTGAAATCACATGTGCAGGGAATTGTGGGGTTTGGAGGATGTAGTCTAAGGACAGCTGGCTGTTGATTCAAAGTAACAGAAGTCAGCCATCTCAGCAAAGTAGTCAGAGAGATCAGCAGAAGAGCAGGGGGCTAGGCTTAGGGAACTGTCAGAAACCATTAAAAATTATGAAAAGTCTGCATATTTTTTTTAATTGATGTATATTACAAAGCTGCTTGAAATTATGTTTACTTTTCAAAAAGCTAAAGTTATGTTTTTCTGGTGTTCCCTTTTAAGTTTAAACATTGTTTCAGCTAATAGATCATTAAGCAATGTGCAATCTTGCTAAACTGTTACAATCTTCTACATCAGTTGACACATTTCTCAACAGCATCAGAATGCCAGCAACTAATGAATTGCATTTAATAAAGCCGAGGAAACGAGAAAGGTATCGACTAATGTATCAAAAGTTCATGGTGTCGATGATCCTCTTACTCCTGAGAAATATAAAAACGTTAAAAATTAATGTTTAACTTCAATCTTAAAAAAAAAATCATAAAAATAAAAGGGCAATTTGAAAAAGTAATTCCTAGTGCAATTTTTGAAAACAATAGGACTGAAAGTGAACAACCACTTTAACAAACATGGAGCCTGATGTGGCTGCAAGTCTTCGACACTGATTTAGTTATAGCAATTTGCCACCAAACATAGTGTGGCATTCTACAAGATACAGTATATCAAAAAGAGGAGAAAGGCCCAAATCCACCCATGCCATTTAGTATTAAAGAAACTGCCTGTAACTTACAGGTGAGGCAGTTTTGGTCAAACTTCACTAATGTAGTAGTTGAGGGGTTTCCTTAAATATAAAGGTGGCTTGGCCAGATTTTCCCCATCATTGAAGAAAATGCTTGGAGTGACATCAGCCTCCGTAGCATATTAAAATGTAATTTTTAAGGCTACCGTGACACTTTGCCATTTCCTAACCAAACCATTCAACTTAGCTTACATATTTCTGTGTAGAAATGCACTGGCATTTTTTTTTTGTGCCAAAATCAACTTCACGTGTCTGCAAAAACGCAGAGGCAGTGCCTGTTAGTGGTACAGACACTGCAGTGGGCCGAGTCAAGTGGTATATATGATTCTGGGTCTAAGGATGCAAATCAATTTTTTTTATATCAAAACCAGTAACACACAATCAACAAATGTATTGTACTTTCAGGTTGGGTTCATGTTACTTACCGGCAGCAAGTTTGGTGGATAACTAACCATTATCAATTTTCCAGTGATCAGTGATACCATGCGTGGGGCTGTATGATGATATTTGCCAAAAATGGTACATCACCACAAAAACACATATCCTTATGTCAAAGACCAAAATCAATATAGCCCATCCGCAATTAATGTACAGCACAATACACACCCACATGGCTGTAATGAATTAAATTTAATACATTTACTTTAATTCTACTAAAAGAGAAAGTAATGACTGCCTTCCCAGTCTGCAAAAATCTTCCCTGACCGCAAAGAATCAAATAAAGAATCAAAAGTACATTTTTTCTGCAAAACTGTGTTTCTTAAAGATAAATTTTTATGTTGGCATGGTTTTATTTTGGAAGAACATGAGCAAGACTAATGAGTCACTGCTGTGGTGAAGCCAATTTACAATTCTGTTCATGCCCCCAGTGATGCTCCACTATGCCCTCCAAGCTGTTAGGCTATACCACCTTTTCGAAATAGGAAACACAACATAAAAGCAGAGATGAGGTGGTTATAAAGAAGTCTGGACCAATTAGCCTAGACACAATAGCATCCTAGGCACGAGTAAAGCAACGGCAAATGGGTGTTTATAATGTTATGAGTAACTGTGATCAAAAATGCTATGTCCACAACAGCTGCTTCTCAATGATGTAAATAAGAAATATGATGCTATGGCCTGGAACTTCTGTGGTAGACCCTCTACAGCTCAAAAGCTGCGTGCTACAGCATTCCACAATAGTCATGTCTACAACACAATGTTTCACTTACATAAAAATGTAAGCAAGTTGGCAAGTTTTACCACCCATCATCTAATGGATAACTATAGATCTCCAAAAGATGAGAGCGGGCAAATAGAACAGATGTGTGCTATTGGTTTGGTTACCAAGGAAGGCAACAGTAAAACGTACATATTCAATGTAATGGCACAAAGGGCAGTTTCAACTGCTTTGCCTGTTGTAGTTTTTTTTCTATCTACTTGCTTTTTGTTGTAAAACGGAACAAAAAATATATGCTTTACTTGCCTGCATACCCCAGAAAAAACAAACATGGGGATATATGATTGGGAAGGAGTCTGGAAATGCACTATTGCTATCCATTCCCTTTAAAACAATGCCAGTGGGATCCAATATTGCTTAACAGGATAATCAATGGAGAACAAAAGCCAACAACTGGGTCAACAGAGGTCAAAGCAGGTCTGTCACAAAAGGAACAGATCAACTGGAGAGCCCATATATGGGCATATTAGCTGCGGACTCAGTCTGAAGGTGCAGTTTAAGGGCTGGGACACACTGGGCGATTTAATTGCCTGGCGACTAATCGCCACGACTTTCCACTACCAATCTTCCCCGAATGCCTCCCCTCGCTCTGCGCCTGGCTAAAATGTCCATGCGACATTTTAAAGCAGTTTATAACATGTTAGCATCAGGCAATGGGCTGAGACATAACTCTGAAAGTAAAGTACAAGTACATAAAAAAAAAGAGGGTAACCCTTTACTACTAGTGCTAATACTAGAAGCTAAATTAAACAATGTGGAATTTTGTTGGAAAGTCATGGTGAATTGCAATATAGTTGCCCTTGTTAAAACGTTAAACACCACAAGCTTTGATACCCAGTATCAAAGCTTTGATACTCACTGGTTGATCTTTATTTTGCCCTAGACCAGCACAGTGACAATTTTTTTTTTAACATGTAGGAAGGCAAGTTAACCACTATTCTTTATTTTGTCGGTAGGATTATAAAAACAAACAATTGTGATGCCACACAAAGAAGCCAATGAAAGCAAAGCACACCTTAGGACCAGACATGCTCATTAATAAGTGTGGCCCTTTGCACCCACTAAAAAGTAAACTGGTTTTCTACAGAAAAGTCCAGAGTGATTAAATTTCCATTTCTTGAAACTACAGAACTGCTGTACTTGTTCCAGCATATACAATGCACTGAGCTTTATTTCTAAAAAGCATGATTCTTGCAGCCATATTATAGGAGACACACCTGGCAAATGGAAAAAAGGGGAGATTCATTCTGTATCATCTAAAAAAAAGCCTCACAATAAATATAGCATGAATAAGGGTAAATGGTTAAAACACAGGCAGCAAAAATAAGCGTTTTAATTTAAAAATAGCAGGTAATATTTTGCATGAATCCAATTGGACTGAAACAATGTTCGAATGGGGATGAGCCATTTCTCTCAAATGGCAGCCATGACACTGTCTGCCAAGTGACTAAACAGGCATATAGGTTTAAAAATTGTAGCTTCTCTGCAAAGTAAATAGTTTTTATACTATGGATGCAATGTGGCATGAACTCAGCAAAAGACAGCATGTGCGCTTTTCCAGCGTATGAAAACAAAGAAAACATAAATGTGCTTGTAACATGCAAGGATTAGTGAGTAATATTCATTAATGAAGCAGAATATTTGAATGTTGCAAATAACATACCCAGTGAGCATAACGATTTACAAATGATCATTATTGTTATTTATCCGTATACTAAAGTGGTACTCCAAAGTAGCATAGGTCCAAGAAAAAATTTTATATTAACAATAACGGAGCAAGTGTATACGTATATTAACACTTGCTAATAGAGCAAGTTGCCAAGTAGATCTTTAGATCTTTGAAGTGATAGTAACCATAACATAATGATTACAGGAGGAGCACAGTGTAATTTTCACAATAAATATGTGATACTACGTACATGCAAATAACTATAGAAAGATAGTGATTGAACTTTATTACTCTTAGCTCAGGGGTGTCCAAACTGCGGCCCGAGGGCCACATGCGGCCCAGGATGCATATGAATGCGGCCCAGCTTGAAACACTTGGTTCCCGAGGAAATAGGAGGAGGGGGGACTCTGCCCATTGCCCAGTTAGTAATAATAATATTCCAATGTATAGCTCCATCTGGTTATCCAACTGGCATTGTAGTTCTTTTGTGTGTATTTCCTTTACTCTTACAAATCAAACATGTTTTGGCGTATGTCATGTGTGGCCCCAGACAATTTTACCTTTTTCCAATGTGGCCCGGTGAGCCAAAAGTTTGGACACCCCTGTCTTAGCTGAACGGGCATAGAATGTTTAACATGTAAAGAAGAACTTATTTCATGAGCATAACTATGCTATCAGAGCATAACTACAAATTTTTCACTATAGGCGAGTGGTCCCTAATGAGTCATGGCTACTTCCTTCTGAAATTGCAACTTAAATGGACCAAAGAGCAGTTATACATGCACGTGTTACAGGATATGTTTAGAAAGTGTCTGGGGTGAAATCAATACTGAATCATTTGGTTTGATCGCTATATTATCCCCAGGACTTGATTTTTTATGACGGAGGCTCCAATAGGTAAATCGTGAATGATCAGTCAATTTTGAGCTGTTGATTATTTTCGAACACAATAGTACTGCTTTGTTCACAAATAGTTCCATAAGATACTTCTGGATACTTACGGTTATTCATGATCATCAAATTATGTTACAGTAAGAGTAATTTGGAAAGTGTGTGCGCGTGTATACAGTGAAACCCATTAACCAGTAATTACAGAAAGGCTGTCTCCCATAGACTCCATTTTATCCAAATAATCAGAATTTTTAAAAATGATTTCCTTTTTCTCTGTAATAACAAAACAATACCTTGTATGGGGTTAATTTAATGTTTTCATGATTTCCGATTAGATTTAAGGTATGAAGATCCAAATTACAGAAAGCCCCAGGTCCCGAGCATTCTGGATAACAGGTCCCGTACCCGTATAATTAATTAATTATATATATATATATATATATATATATATATATATATATATATATATATATATATATATATATATATATATATATATATACACATATATTACACTAAGGGGCACATTTACTTGGCTCGAGTGAAGGATTAGAAAGAAAAAAACTATTCGATAGTCGATAAGTACTGTCTCTTTAAAAAAAACTGCGACTTCGCCAGCTAAAACCTACCGAGCACCAATGTTAGCCTATGGGGACCTTCCCAATAGGCTTTCTAAGTAATTTCTGATCGTTCGATCGATGGATTAAAATCCTTAGAGTCCTTTCGATTCGAAGGATTTAATCGATCTAACTAAATGCGGTAAATCCTTCGACTTCAATATTCGAAGTATTTTACTTCGATGGTCGACTATCGAGGGTTAATTAACCCTCGATATTCGACCCATAGTAAATGTGCCCCTAAGTAATGAGAACAAGAAAAAAAAAAGGGTTGAAAATGTAGCTAGCACTCCAGTGAATATTCCGTAACATGCAGAGACCCTTCTGTCCACCAGCTCATTTATGTGTTATAAGGGCTAAGACTAGGGTTGCCACCTTTTAAAAAAAAATTACCGGCCATGGTTGGGGGGCGTAAAAGAAAGGAGTGGGGTGTGATGCAAAAAGGGGCGGAGCCGATGAGGAGTGCTGCAAAAGGGGCAGAGCCATGGTTGAGTAGAGTCACAAAAGGGACGGGCCATGTGGAGTAGCGCCACAAAAGGGTTGGAGCCACCACCTGAAGCCGACGAAAATGTACGTTTTCATCGGCGGGCAGGGGATTTTGCTAATGGTATTACAAATTACCGGCAGCTACATTGCCGGTAAATTTGCAATACCAGCCGGGTGGCAACCCTAGCTAAGACAGGGGAGATATATTCTCCTGCAGGTGATAAAATGTCAAACTACCTGCCTGTCCACATTCATTTAAATAAAATCAGAGGGAGAGGTATTTTTGGGCATGGGAGAGGAGACTCTCAGCTCCCGACTACTGGTATTCACTACTGAATTTAGCTCATAGTGCTGACTTTTCTAATCCTTAGAAGGGAGGCTTGGTGACCTTTCCTTACATTTTACAATTTCAAGCAGCCTGGGAATGGGAATACTTTTTCCATCTAGTTAGTGGATTTCTCTTTAAACACTTCAGTAAAGTTCTTAAAGTATTATTTTTTAAAAAGCATTTTGATCTTCACTACACAGTAGCAATGATCAAATTGCTGGAAATAGATATAGGTCACAAAGCACTAGCAGTTGTCAGTGTACAACTGTACCATGAAAAACATTTGTTCTGATCATCACTACATTTACCATAGCCTTAAACCAGTAAGAGGCCTGGACCTGGGAAGGATAAATAAGAACTGTTCAATATCCTTTGTATAGTAGCATATATTTATTTATAAACAAAAAAGGCTGGTGAACAAGTAAGTAATAGTATACATAGAATTATACATCTATTCAGGTTCAGCAGTTGAAAATTGAAGAAACAGAACACCTGTAGACTACTCTGTGCATGGGCAAAGTGTAGGGATCATTAAGAACATGGTCCCTATGGCTTAATTCCCTACCAGTAAATAATTTCCATGTTGCTGGGTTAAAACGCAAGTAACCATTTGTACTTATTTGTATACCCATTCCATTGGCCTGTAGGTTGATAACCATAGCCTGCCTCACTGTAACATAGTGCTTGGCAGGGAGAGGTCCTTCCTCTTTGGCCTTCAGCAGTTGATCTGGGTTGATGTCTACTCAGCCCAGAGTCAACAAGATCCCAGAAGTGTTAGGCCCTAAAAGGACAACCCCTTTAGAGAAGTTGGGGAACAGGGACCTCGTGAACAAGGTTAGCTATTGAGCAAGATAGCCACTATTATAGCACTCTCTAGGAGGTATGGAGTCAGTGAGCTTTAAATTGGCCATAGATGCAAAGACCCGATCGTTCGAATCCTCAAATGATCGGACTTCCCCCATCTCCCGACCTGCCACTAACCTTTAGTTTAAATAAAGTAGTAAAAGAACAGATCAGCCGATGTTCGGCCCCTAACAGCAATCGTACCAAAGTTTATGTCCGACAAAGCTGGTCTCCCTCTGAAATCGTCCGATGGACAATACATGCAGAGGATATTATTGGCAGCCGACAGAAATCTTTTAACCTGGATGATCGTCCAAACGACCAATCTCTGTGGGACGAAAAATGTCAGGACTCTCAACACACAGTCCGAAAAATCGTACGAATCCTCGATCGAGGATTCATACAATCGGATCTCTGTGTCTATGGCCAGCTTAAGTTAGCAATTTTAGCATTTTAGCTGTAACAAGGAGGATAGAAGGGAGTAGCTCTCCCCCAGGCCCTGTCTAAATGTGGTAAAGGGACCGCAATACTGACAAGGGAAACAGGTTTTAGTTCAATCCCTGTTCTATGTCTACTGTAGGGGATCTGGACCACCTGAGGTACTGACAACCTGGAAGGTATATACATAAACCCCCCCGATATTCCTTCAGTGGTGCCATTGTGTCTTATCTGCTACACCATTGACTGTACTTGGCAATTATTGAACTACCATATGTGTGAGTATTTTCAACTTTGGCGCTTTACATTGAATAAAACCTGCTATTTTGTTTGCAAAAAAAAAAAAAAACCCTGGTGTCCTTTTTCTATTATTTGACACTTTTGGCAGTATAGAAGTGTAGAACAACACCCTTACGTTCTCTTACAACTTAGTGAAAGCCCATCCTGTTGAAAAAGGGTCCAGTGTAGCCCATGCTCTACCCCTCTAGTTGGTATTTGCCTTTTTAAGCCAAATCAGGGTTACAGTATGGTTGTTTTTATTATATTTAACTGAAAAAGCAAAAAAAGTAAAAATGTATTTAAAAAAAAAAGATGAGACAATACCAAGAACAGGATATAGCAAATTGAACTTAAAGAATGGAAGGAATCGGTTACCACAAGCTTTGTTGCTACTTTCTAATGTAATGGTTATGACATAGGTACACAAGAGAAATATACATAGTGAATATTTGCTCTAATTCTATACACTGAAATGCTCCATGAACTATACTGATAAACTGGATTCTCCACTAAAAATTAAATGACATGCAGGTCTATAGAATTTATTCCTCCACAAATGGATATAAAATATATATTTAATAATAAAATATTGACATAACAGGTTGACGACTAACAATTCACGTTAAATTGCATTGAAAATTAACGCTGTGTGCATGCACACAAGGATTTTGAATATACTTTATTAAATATAATTAGCACCAAGGCCTTGGTAAATAAATATACTGTGTGCCCCCAGACATTGATCAAGCTGTACTAATGAGAAGTCTCTAGAAGCAGCCAGAACACGCCGCATTGTGTGATGACACAGTATATGATGCTCACTATTGTTAAATGATGCACTAAGAGTGCATGCCTCCCTCCAAAAACGGTGCTGAAGGTTATTCTAATGGATGTTGGATCTGAAACAGATCCAGGGACATCTGTTCCACCCTGTAATTATGGAGAGCCAAGAGGGAGAGAGACAGGCAGAGAGAGATTAGGAGGCAGGAAGATAAGGCCAAGGAGAGAGGGAGGAGAGAAGAGTCTGCCCGCAGCAATACAGCTACACAGCACACACCTTGCACATTTTATATGCTGAAGTATTCATATTCCCCGTATTAAAATCCTAATTCTGCACAGGAGAATAAGTCAGTAAATCACCTCTAGCACCTGACAAAAGCCTTATTACAGTTAACCCAAAGCCCCCACCCACATTCTTATGGAGGATGAAAGAATCTGCCAGCTAACTAGGAAAAATGACTTTCACCTACAGCCCTACAGGGTGCACACGGACAAAATGTCAAGGAAAAGGTATGTAAAGTGCTGCTCATTCATGTATATAGATTGTTAGGCGGGAAAGGCTTTGGAGACCTGGGAGATTTGGAAAGATCTGGACCTATGAGGGAATAAACAAGCCTCTGTCATCTCACACCCTGCTTTCTCTGTCCTAACACCACATGGCTTTTACCCCACACACTTCTTCGGCCTGGAGCAGGAGAGGGCAGAGTTGGGATTCAAGGCCCCTAGCCTGGAGAAGGGGAGGGGGTATCTAAAAAGGAAAAAAGAAAGGGGGAGGGTGCTGAAAGGATAGTGTCATCCCAAACATATGTGAAGCAATGTCCAAAGAGCGTAGGGCTGAGAGAGGAAATTAGACAGCGGAAGGAGAAAAAATAGGACCCAAAATAATTATGATTGAAAGATTATGATAGAAACAAAAATTGGGTTAAGAGTTCAAATAAAGCGTCACAAGAAACAAGACAAAAAAAGGAATAAATTTGCCGACTGATAAGGGTGAGAGTATAATAAGTGAGATGAAAAAAAGAGGGGGGGGGGAATTCAAGAGAGAATGAACAGAGTAAGGAGGGGGGGAGAGTAGTTTGCAGAGGGAGGGAGACAGATCCGCCAAGACATTATCACCTCTTTCCAAAATCTGAGACAGACCAGGAATAACTACACATACATGCAGTAGGGAAATAGGGAGGAGGGAGAGATTGAGGTTACACTGCCATGCTCTATAGACCTTTTGCCATTTGATTCTAGCAAGGTAGGGGTTACAAAGAAGACGGGGAAAAACAAAAAAAGAACACTGTACAGCAAATGCTTTAATGTTTTACCATCCAAGCAGGGAAGGGGTTACACTATGCCATGATCCACAGGGCTCTGTGTGGGGACTGAAATTCCACACCATATGCCCCTAGTGATTTTGGGGGAGGAGGGGCCCTTAAAAAAGGTTAAGTAGCCTTAAGCCAAATAAACATGGTAGGTGATAAAACCATATGCGGGGACTGGAGCAGGGGACTGTCTAATGACCATCCAGGCCATTGACCAGTCTGAGCTAGATTAAAACAACGATTGAGGCTATTTTTGGATGTTCCACCCCCAGTAAAATAGTTAAGAGATCTTGTGGTGGGACAGTAGGGAGGGTAGAGAGGAATGAGTACACTGACACTGGGTCACATTGCTCACAAGTAGGGCTGAATATTTAACTCATGAATAGGTCACTCAGATACACAAAGCTTCTGAGCATGTTTAAATTCCCACATCTTTTAGCACTTTGGATTTCCTTTACAATTTCTCAACAAATAATTAAAGGAATCTTGGACACTGATTGTGAAGACCAAAAAAATAAATAGTTACATCGATATGTAAAGAAAGCATGTATCTAATGACAAAAGAAGTATGCACTTCAATGTTTGCGTAATTAGTGTAAATTATCTAGCAAATGCCATTTATCTAAGCAACTTCACAACTGATCATTATTGTTGTGCTTTTTTAATTTGCAATTTTATTCTGCCAATTCTTTCTGTCGATCTTTGGGCCCTAGGGCCCAACGTTCAAAATCACATCACCAAAAAAAAAAAAAAAGGTGGTCAGACGAGTAAGGAATCTTGATCCAGTGGGATTTTTAAACCTGCCCGATCAACATCTACCCAATTTTCAGCCAGATGGAAGGGTCCCATTTACTGCCCAATAAGCTGCCAACTTAGTTTGCAGCATCTAACACTGACCCATGTATAACCGCCTTTACAAACAAGTTTAGTTCTGGCCCATGATAGATCTATATAATGCCAATTAAGAATAGAACTGGTAGATTGGATACCTATTCTGCATTTAGTATACTTTAGAATTATGAAAGGACCACAGTTATAGTTATACATGTATTCTTACAAACCAATTGTTCTCAGCATTGAACAGCGACTTATTCAAGAACAGTTAGTGCCTGCCCAGAAGAGGCTGCAGTAAAAGTTTGATCCCTAAGGCAGAAGAAGACAGGTAACACCATGAAATGAATACTAGTAATTTAAACTTGTTAGGGAAGCACTAAATTCACATTTCAGGATTTTGCCGAATACAGAATCTGTCACAAAATGAATCCAAAACCAAATTCTAATTTCTATATTATATGTATATCTTGTACAGTTATTTTTTTAAAAATACAGGGGGAACATTGTCACCTTCAATGGTATAACGTTTGGTGATTATTAGAGTTTTGAATAAACTCCACTGATAGAAGTATTTGTATGCAAGCATTTAGTAAAACAGAGTGTTATGTACATGGTGCATTTTTTATATCTGTTTTTAATCATAACAATGGGCGTCAGTGATATACAGTAACTATTGAAGAAGAAGACCAGCTTCCTTTATAGCATATAATGCTATACATGCTATAGTTGCTTCTTTCTTTAAATATTCACAATGGGCTGCACAAGGAGGTGTGGTAGAAGAACAGAGTTATGCCCATCCATTATTATCCGATCATTGGACCCTAGGGCCCACGATTGGATCAGCACGAGATCGCCCACTTCAATGTGGGCATATCGGGGAGAGATCCGGTCGTTTGGCGACATCACCAAATGAGCGGATCTCTATGTCTATGGCCACTTTAAGTAATAGTTCTCTGTCGTGCAAGCAATTTATTAGGAAAAATGGTGGCACCCTTACCTTTTAACTAGCAAGGGAGTACATCAGTATTACTAAGGAAGAAAAGTCATACAAAGCATACACTGTTTTGTAACTATTCGCCATTCCATCCCTTAAAGGTGTGGTTCACCTTTAAGCTTTTAGAATGTTTTTAGAATTGTCCTATACCTAGCAGCTTTTACATTTATTATTACTTGCCTTCCTCTGGTCTTTGAAAGGGGTCCTGTATTCATAGTAATCTATTAAACCATTGAGTTTCTATGCAACTTTTAGCATGTTATAGATATAGATAGAATGTCCTATTCCTATAATTTTTATCAATGGGACTCCATTTTTTTAATAGTTTTTTTTTTTAAATTATTTTAATCATTTGCCTTCCTCTTCTGCCTCTTTCTACCTTTCAAATAGGGTCACAGGTAAACGTCATCAGATAACTGCTGAAATATCATAATGAAAAGCAGTGAATAGTGATATGTCGGTATTTATTTACTTACTTATTTATTTACTGGTTATATACAATATTCTGCATTTTTTCAAAATACATGATTTTACAGATAGGGGAAACCGTAACAATATATTTTTAAATAAATATACACAGTTACCAACGGCAAGTGCTAAAAAGAAGGCAATAATTTGCTTCTGCGGCTATTTTGAACCTGAGCATTACACCTTGGTTGATAACCAGAGAGTGTTGAGTGGTGCTGCAAGTATCCCATAAATGTTTCTATAGACATTATTAAGCAAGTGCTGAAGATACAATGATGCAGCAAACATTTTTCTCAACCCTAATGCTTTTGATACATTCAGGGATATGTTCATATGGCAAAATGCTAGAATGTTTCTCTAAATCTATGAGAAATGTACTTTGTGATCAATATATGTGTATAATCAACTATATTACTGTGCAAGGAGTGGCAGTTTACTGTACTGGCCTCTTCACTTAGCTTGTGTGTGCATTTTCTGGTTCAGATCCAATTCGTGTGCTCTGTGACAGGTGCATACCATTTCTTTCAATATCCAAACACATGGGGGCGACATTGAGTGTAACTGGTGGTTTCCCAGCTGATGGAGAAACCACCACTTTCAGGTGGCCATAGACTCAAACATCCGCTCGTTTGGCCAAACGAGCAGATCTTTTGCCGATATGCCACATAACTGCATGGCTATATCGGGGGTAATTCGAACGTTCGGCCATATGGCCGAACGATCGAATTATGATGCGCCAAGGGGCTCCGACGGGTCGGTCGGGTAAAAATCCAACCTTCCCGATCGATATGGTGGTCAGATATCGATCGGGAAGACGTGTCGGAAGCCCCCATGCACGGGCAGATAAGCTGTCAAATCGGTCCAAATGACCGATATCGGCAGCTTTATCTGCCCATGTATGGCCACCTTTAGCATCATGGCAGAGAGTATTTTTAATGCAAATGTATTTTAGATGTTTTGTTGCCTGTGTCAGAGAAGATTTAGCTTGGGCTACAAGACGTCTCAAATACCACTGTATTTAAGTCAATGTAAATCTACCCTGTGAAAATATCTGAATAATGTGAAATGGATTTCTCCTGCATTTTCACATGATTACACAATTCAAATGTATTTCCCAGTGAGATTCACACTGACCTCAATGCAACGTTATTTTGGGACATTTCCTAGCCTGCCCAAGAGGAGATTTAGTGCAGGCAACATATCTTACCATATGCAATCACTATAATAAAGATGGCAACAGACCAGACAATAAAGCTTATTTGCCCATGCATAGGGCCTGTCTGTCCAAGGGAAAAAAAATCCCATCTGGGAAAAGACCACATCAGCTTATTGATGTAGTCTTCATCCCAATGGCCTGCATTCCCAGTATAGGGACCAGCCCAATATCACCCACCTTAGGGTAGGACTACATGGATGATTTTAGAGCAATCCGACGCGCTGCGCAAAAACACAGGCGTCAAATCGGATGCGATGGAAATAAGGTAAGTGAATGCATTGTCGGCTGAAGTCGCAGCGTTGATCCGAGGTGACACGACTGTCTGATTCAGACGCTGCTTGCTATGTCTGCATCCGCAAGTCGTGTCGCGTCGGATCAATGATGCGACTTCATCCGACAATGCATTTATTCACTTGCCTTATTTCCACGCATCTGATCTGACGCTGGCGTTTTTGCGCAGCGCGTCGGATCACTCAAAAATCGTCCACTTAGTCCTACCCTATATGAAGGCACATTGGGTAAAGTTCTGTTCATTTGGCAACCTTGCCAATCAGCCTTGTTTTACGTAGAAGAAATGTAAAAAGATTTTTTACTAAAAAAACACAAATTTTTACAGTTTTTGGAGTTTAGTAAATAACCCCCATAATATTTATATTAAAAAAAACGTTATTCTGAACATATAACTATTAACATAAGTAGAAATGTCCGTGCCTGTTAGGGTTAAGGGACTATACAAGGGGAGAGAAAGTGCATTGGGGGGGGGGGGATCTGAATTCCTTCCCAGCTGCAGGCCTGACTGATCCTCCCCCCCTTCCTCCCGTTTCCTATCTGTACACACCTGGCAGGATACTGCGCTCTGTCTCACAATGCAGCTCTCAGCTCACAGGAGCAGCATTGTGTGGGACCTGACATGGGAGAGTGGGGGTAGAACAGGGACACAGAGGGACCTGTGTCACTTTCACTGAGACAACCAAGCCTGGGTAAAATAAGATATAGGCATCAGCCTGCCTCTCTGCAAGGGGACATTAGCCTGCCTCTCTTGCAAGGGGACATTAGCACAGAAAAAGCACATAAAAATCTAATAAATGCAAACTATGTGAAATAACACTAGAATAGAGATCATCTTCATAACATTGATAACATGTATGCCAGTCTAATAAATGATAAAATGATACTATAAATAAAGTATGTATTAAGGCAAAGAGAATAACCTATACAAAAAAGGGGGCTGTGGGAGCACTCAAAAGGATAAGATAAAGTATATTTTAGTATAAGGGAATAACCTACCCAAAATTATTAAATACTGAGCTCTAAAAGAAAACAAATCTAGTATTTGTTGCCCTGTGTGGCCTTGGTTGCAGAGTGGATGCTCCAAACAGATACTTCCTTCAAGACAACCTTTAAGGGGGCAAAAGAACACATGTAACCATCAAATGTAACCACTACTGCCAATGTGGCTTGGATATAAGAGACAATTCTTGAAAATGAACCAACAATATACCATTTTCGTTAGCAATTAATGTGACAAATAAGCAGTCAGAAGCAAGCCTTATCTTGGGTAATCTGCTGCAGCAATTACAAGTTATCATTGAGGCAGGAAAACATCTGGGAGTTGGATAACTGGATTGCACCGGCAAAATAATGCTGACATGATATTTAAAATCTAGAGACCCTGAATAATTCTCCAATGGCAGCTGCCCCCTAGAGTGTGTATCAGTGGATTGTATGAATAGCATGGGAAAAGTGATGGCATGGGAGAATAAACGGGAAACAATGAGGTTTAAAAAAAGCCAAATTTAAGCATGAAGCAACAAAACATAGGGAAAGGAGGAAAAAAAGTGGTATATTGAAAATATGGGTAGATATTTTAAATAAAGAAACCAATGAAGATACATGGGCATGGGATTTAAAAACTAAAAAAAAAAAAATAACGAAATAAAAACAGAGAGGGAGCATGGGAGAGAAGAGCTGAGCGCAGGATGAAAAAAGTGCAGAGAGCACACAAAGAGGAAAAAGCGCAAGAATAGCAGAATGTGAAAGAACAGACAGGTCAGGACTAAGGGCAAAAAACAAACACAAAAAAAGGGAAAAATACTGCAGAGGTAAGTGAATAAAAATGAAGGTATATATGCACTGGAAAATGCAGATATCAATTAAAGTACACCTGTAAGTGAAGAGAGAGGTAACAGAAACCAAAGGAGCATGCAAGAGAGACAGAGGGAGAGAAGCCAAGGAGTTTGAAAAGCAGAAATGAAACGGAGGGGGGGTTGAGCGAAAAAAGCAGAGGGAGTGAGACAATCACAGAATAAGGCAAGAGCGTGAAAAGCATACAAAGAAAAGGCTAGAATGAGAGATGGGGACTTAGGCAGACACAAAATGGGAAGTGAATAAACACAGATCAGCAAGTAGGGAAAATGATAAAATTGTGTAATGGTAGCACAAACAGGATCAAAGTTAAGAGAACTAAAAGTGTCAGGCTTAAATAGTGGAGGGTGTAAGTGGTCAGAATTGAGTTGCCTTGCTTGGCTACAGCAAGAAAGAGTTGCACCATAACTAAGCCACCACAGTGTCAGACAAGGGACTGAAGAAGTGCTGTAGCTGATACAATGTATACACACACTAAGGAACAGCAAGAAAGCAGACTGCAGTCAGTGGAAGGGAGGCTAAGCGAATTGTAAATCATATGGACATTAGGAGAAAGATGCAGAAATTTAGTTCAAAATGGAAAAGAAGAAGAAAAACCTAGCAGACAGGAGGGCAGGCATGATTTTCAATGAGAGGGACTGAGGTTGAAAGGCCAATATTGGATATACAGAGCAAAATGAAGGAGAATGGCAGTGAAAAGAAAATTATGTAGAGGCAATACAGGGAATGAACAAAAAATGTAAAAGTCACAGATCAGGCAAAAGCTAATATGCATCAAGAGGTTAAAAAAAAGTGAAGACACTACAGAAGGCAGTGGTGCATTAGCAGACAAATTCTTTGAGAACAGAATACAGAGAGCACACAGGAAAAAAGGCTAATATATACAAAAGGAAAGAGAGCAGGAAGAGAGGCAGCAGTTAGCAGCAGGCAGGGGACCTGGCAGTGCCAGCCCTCAGCATGTAACACAGCACAGATGGGGGGAGAGAAATGCGAGGAGTAGCAATCTCTTTTCAGCGTCCAAATACTACCTCCCCCCATACACACACAGTCTTTGCTCCCTCTCTCCCAGGCTGCAGGGCTGGAATTTTCCACTGGTTTTTTTGCACATCCCTCAGCCTCCAGGAATGCGGCTGGCTACTTCTCCCTCCATGCACATCCAGGGGATAGAAGGCCAGAACACCAGAGGCTGTTGGGGTGGGGGAAGGAAAGAAGAAGAGGGAGGAGGTGAGCTTGAGGGACATAGCTGGCCAGGCCCATAGAAATGAGGCTCTGGCTGCTCAACACATGTGTTTTTCAAGACTAACACCCATTAGCAGTTTCAAAGAATACAGACACCACTGGCTTAGGATCCTGAGTAATAAAATATGTATGCAGTGCTGCATGATACAGCCACTGCTGTGTAACACTTAGTGCATCCACCTCTTGGTTAAGTAATCACTAAAACAGATTTTAAAAAGTGATACAAGGATTATAGGGTGGAAGCCAAATTCCTTGCTGGGTCACAGTAATTGCCATAAAGTATTAACAATGAAACAAAATCTTAACTATATACGTGCAAACATCAATATCAAGAGAAATGTTGTACAGCTCTGCAGAACTTAATGAATATACAGTAGTTGAACTGCTAAAACTTTATACATCCCCTTTATGCCAGTGAGAATCCTTCACTTAAGAAAAAGGCAGCACCGGTGTTGTCTCATAGAATTCAGTGTCTCAAAGGTCATGTCAAATAGCACCAAACCCATTCCACAGATCCCTGCTTCCAAGCTTGCTGTCAGAGACAAAGTTGGTAGAAGCAGCCAGACGTGTCTTAATCCTCAGATGGGAGCAGCAGCTACGGCCACAGATTCTAAGATATGCCACCTCTGTGCTGTACGTGGCTATGTACCATTAAAAAAGCAGGAGTTGAAGGGGTGTCAACTAAAACATCACGATATTTGTGTGTGTATATTTATATTCAGTGCCCTTAATACCTCCTCTCTCTTTCCATGTAACTCCACCCCATAACTCCTCCTTCTCTTCACACAACCCCTCCTTATAATGCTTCCTATCATAGAATGCTTTTCTAACCAGATCACTTTCTTTACAACACTACTCAATTATGTTCAATGACATAAAATTGCTAGATCTGCTCCAAACAAGAAAATCTATTTTTTTCAATTACTACTTCTACACATCAAAAGGTGTTAAGTGTTTGCCTATGTACCATTTGAAAATATCCTACTTTTCTGTCCATTTATATCTTTATGATCTTAATATTAAACAGTTTCTAACAACTTGAACCATAGAGCACATATACTGGGTTTTTAACCGGTTCAGTATCCTGAAGCCTGCAAAAAGTACTTATATCAAAAATCCTACAAATCAAAGGGAATATAAATTCTGGTGTTTCCATAGCAACGCAATGCTGTAGAGAGAAATCCTACATCCCTCCCCTAAATTCTGACTGGGGAAGACTTCATATGTCTAATGGGCTGCAACCCTTTATACCTCACCAGAACACATATAGCACCCAACTGTATTTCTACAACCACACATACACACACACACACCATAGCACTCATTGTCTATCTTCTACCCAGCTATACAGGTCTTCACTTCTCCTCTGAACAAGCTCCTTAAACCAAAAGCAGAGTTGTAAGTAACTCTTACCTATACATATGGGTATGTAGAGGACTGCATTATAGCAGCCTGTACATGGTTTTCCCCCTTTATAATAATTTTTCTTATTCCTATGGTGTTACCAGTGAGTTTTAAGTTGTTCTTTGTTAAAAAAAATAGCTTAGCACTGGGTAATAGCTTGTGTGCCAGGTAAAAATAGGCAGCTTGCTTTTTATCGAATATCCAATTCAAAGCCCCCTAAAGTTGGGTGGATTATAAAAACTATGACCCGAAAAACGAATTAACTGCTACAGTAGCTGCCTCTAATCATTGCATGGCACCCCAACAAGTTTCTCCACATGCTATTTTGTCTAAAAGTTCTTTCTAGTCTAGTTAGGCCTGTGTAGAAACTATCTGAACTGTGACTAAGCTCTCAGCCTCTGCAGCCCAATAGTTAATTTATAACGGATAACTGGAGACAATGGTACTGCAAGACAATATGCAAGTTATCTTTATATTTTTATTAGTGGCCTTTGAATTATGTAATGTTTTGTTCTGCAGGTCTCCAGTAGAACTTAAACACTTTTTTGCATTTTCTATTCATCTATCTGCAATTTAAATCTCTTAAGCTGTTCACACACAAAATAAATAGACTTATTTGGCCTAGCAATCGGATCAGCGGTGTAACTACCAATGCCCCTGTCACCCAAAGAAAGAAGGAGGGGGCCCAACACAAGTAATTCAAATCAATTGCCCCCACCCCTCTGTTGGCTACCGACCCACTCATTTGTTTGGGGTGGGCAGTTAAATTTAAATCATCAGAAAGTGCTGGAGAGAGTCACTACCATACAGCAGACCCTGTGGTGCAGGCTCTTTTTTCCACAGGACTAATCACCTATTCTATCATATAATCAGTGTTTTCTACAATTAAACATACCTACAGGGGCGACTTGTGTTAAAACTATGGGACCTGTTATCTAGAATGCTAGGAACCTGGAGTTTATGGGGTATTTCCATTATTTGGATGTCAGTATCGTAAAGGGGTTGTTCACATCTGAGTTAACTTTTAGTATGATATAGAGAGTGATAGTCTGAGACAATTTGCTATTGGTTTTCATTTTTTATTATTTGTGGTTTTTGAGTTATTTAGCTTTTTATTCAGCAGCTCCACTTGAATAAGAGACTGGAATAAGAATAGGAGAGGACCTTACTAGAAGGGTGAGAAATACAAATTAGCAATAAGATTAAATGTGTAGTCTTACAGAGCATTTGCTTTTTAGATGGGGGGTCAGCAACGCCCATTTGAAAGCTGGAAAGAGTCAGAAGAACAAGGCAAAAAATTATAAAACTATAAAAAAAATAATGAAAAATTGCTTAGAATTGGCCATTATATTACATACTAAAAGTTTACTTAAAGGTGAAGCACCACTTTAAGTCTGTTTATAATCATTTAAACATTCAAAAAAAGAATTGCTTTGCTACCAGTATGGATTCTTGCAGTTTAGACCTCCAGTAATTTGCAGCTTTCCGGATAATGGGTTGTCAAATAACCAATCTCATACCTGTATTGAACGCGTAAGCATAGCAAGCTTCATTTATTTGTCAGTTATGTTTGTTTGTGTGAGCTGCCATACAGTCTCAACTGGACATATTCCATACATAGCCACCTGTAAACCAGTGGCCTCTAAAAGCAGATATGGGAGAAGTGGTGTACTACAGCACAAGGGAAAAAAATTACATACAAAGCATAAAGTTGTTTTAGAATTACTTATATAAGACATACAAAGCTTTTTTAAAATTATTTAAAAACACCCTTTGCTAATCATTACAAAATCCTCACATAAGACCAAAGTGCCTATATACTGATAATTATTAATTAATTGGATCTTTGACCATTTTTATGGTCAAAATGGGCCCACAGTCTAATGCAGTAGTGGCTCAATGGCATTTTCCAGTCATCCTGACTGATATCTGGCCAAGCCTTTAACAGATATCTGTGTGGAAATCCTGAGTTTTAGGCCAGTCATGCACACACTGGAACAAGAGTAGACAATATTGCTCTTGTGAGACCAGCTTTCTGGTCTCTCTAAAGAAGTTCTTTGTATTTTGTTTTTATTGTGCAATAATCGCTGGTAAAAACATCCATGAACAAATCAAAGTCTACATCAGCTTTTACACAATTTGCCAATTTAACTCCAGTGCAAGACAAAAGATAAGAAATATACAGTCAATAAGAATAACTATCTCCATGTGGAAATATTTTTCAGCTGCTTCTCAAAACAATATTTTGGTAAAAATTGCAGAGTTATTTTCTAAAACATTGCCATAGATTAAAATTTATTTTTTTGGCCCCTAAGGGTAGGACTACATGTTTTCGGCGCAATCCGACGCACTGCAACAAAACGCCGGCATCATATTGCATGCGAAGGAAATAAGGTAAGTAATGGAGATGTCGGATGAAGTCACATCATTGGTCCGACGCTACACAACTGTCAGATGCAGACGCAGCGTGCAGTGTCTGCATCAGACAGTCATGTCGCGTCAGATCAATGCTGTGACACGTTAGCATACACTTTAAGGTTAACTGAGTTAAATAGCACTTTTGTCACTCAATTTTATCACATAGAAATGATACCAAAGTCTTAGGAGCAACTGATTAGAGGGCATTACTTATAATTCATATAAAATCAGATTTCAATAAACTACATAATAGCTTGACCATGTGGATGCTGCCATGCAGTTTTAAATAGATCCAATTTCATAGCTATAAAATCTGTGAAGATACAGGTTGAATGAATTGGTTGCATACACACACACTATTATATTGTTACCATTTTATTCATAACAATGGTGTCTATCTATATACCCACTAAAGAGGCCATTTGATTTGGTACAACAAAGTTGCTAGGTTGGGTGGAAAACTTATGGAAACAGTGGGTATAAACTAACTAAATGTGCCACTGAATTTTAAACCATAAGGTATATTATCTTCTTCCCTCAGTCACTGCATGTATCAGTATATCTTATACAATATTTTATTTACTCAGCTTACCTCAGAAAACTATTCATCTTCCTCTTTGATTACTTTATCATCTTCCTGCACTTTCTCCATGTATTTTCTCTTCTATCCATGACTGTAAAATGCAACTCTCTCCTTCACAGTTCTCTCCAATTCCTAGTCTTGTTTTCCTCCCTTTCTCCTTTGGGATGCGGCCTACTCTCTGATGCCTGCTGTCTGTCAGGTCCTTGCCACATATTTTCCGCTGACCCCCAACCGTTCCTTGCTGCAGCAGAGTGGGAGGGAGGGGGAGAGCGCCAGCACAGGCTCCAGGGCATGAAGGGGGAGAGGGTGGGGAGGAGAAATCCGACAGGGCTCTACCATCGATCTGATAACTAAGCTTAAGCTGGCACCTCTCCCTTCCTGCGCAGATAGCACACAAAAAGTATAATGGAGAGTGTCTGCTAGATGGGAGAAGGCAATGTAACATTGCTGTGAATATTAGTGCAGTATAACTAGTAAGTATATTTGTATTAACTTTAGCTACAGATCAGCTGCCACGCAAATTGACACAGACTGATAGAAGCCTATTTTCAGGTCATCAAAGCAATGTGTCTATGAATTAAACAGTTTGTTATTGTACGCCTAGCCACATAGACAGATGACCAAACTGCAATGCTTGTAAGGACGATAGGAAGCTGGCAGGAAGGAGATGAAGCCAATGGGAAGGATTGGCAGACAGGATATTGCAACGTTTACCCAATGCATTGCAGTATGTTCTTGTAAAAAAACTGCTTCCCAAATGGAAAATGAAAACAGACGTGGAAATTATCTTGAGTCTGCAAGTTACCAAACCAACCCACCAAATTCTTTTGTGCAAGGGAGTAATGAATATTTTGAACCACATCTAGACAGATTGGTAATGATTTGACCTGAACTTGTCACTCAAATAAAAAAAAATAAAAAATACTGGGTCTGAGGATGTGCAAGAGCACATAAATAAAAATACCAAGAAAAAATTCACACAACACTATCTACCCTGCACTTTGGTTCTGCCTAAGGTTCTTGTAACCCACCTGCTATAAGGAGATAATAGCTATTTAGAACATAAAAACAATGAAAAAGTTTGAAGGTATGTTTTTTTTATTCCTCAAGCATACATGTATACATAGATTGGCATATAAAGGTTTATATGGCTTGGTATTAAAGGAACATAAATTCATATTTTTATGTCAAAAAAGAAGAATGTGTCTGAGGTGTAAAAAAACCTAGCATTTAACTTAGATTCAGAAAAACGAAATCTGACTATTTAATGTTACCAGTTTCACCCAACATGCCAACTATACAGGAGAGAAAAATGGTTCCCTCTATGTATAGGAACACGTTTAGAAATGTTAGAAAACTTTGATTGCCAGCTCTACTGTGGATGGTATATTAATGTATACACATTCATATACATATGTATATGAAGGTATAGGAATACACAATCTCTGTAAAAACTTGGCACTATATAACTGAAGGTAATCAAATTTTGTTTACAGATGATGCAAAAAGGGCTGTAAAGAAAAAGCTACAGCCCACAGCTTTATAAAGATAGGAATAAAATGCAATCAAATCAGGTGCTATCCTGTAGTATGTAGAGGAAAACTTTATTAGCATCCACCGAGTTTCCTTACATAAGGAGAGAAATAGGTCTTTCACCTCTCTCTTTGCATAACTAAAATGTATGTAATAATTGTGAGCTACAAAGCATTAGTAAACAATTCATTGTGTATTGTGGTATGCAAACTTGCTCTTAGCCCTGAATTCCAGAGTGCCATTTTGCCATTTCACACATAAAGAGAATACCAGTTTTACTTATATTGAACCAACACTCTTTCTTCCACTGCCATGCAAATCATTACCTTGGATCATGTACAAAATAGATAAGTACTCAAGTAATACAAAGTGAGGATGAGGGTGCTGAACTGGGATCTCTAGTAATCCATGCATTGCTTGGGTACCAACTTACATGGAAAGAAATGGTTGTATGGCTCACCATTAAGGTAATACTTAAGTAAGCTGGCTTTTTTATATGGCAAGATATAGTTTTCCAGAACTTAAATGCAGATGTCATTGTCTCATAACTTGAGCAATGGTCAGATGTGTTTTCTTCACAAAAGAAAAAAAATTGACCATGCTCAATGATTTGAGATGACCCCCTAAGTTTAGCTTATCAACAGCTGCACAGATCACACTGAGCATAAGCAGTATGAATGACACTTTTAAATCCAGCATAGTGCGCTTCTGGAGACAACCTTGAGGGCTTGGATCATTAATTAATGCTGAACCCTTAGGCTGGGGCAATAAGTTCAGTATATAAAATTGGGGATATTGGTTTTAAAGGTTTAGTTCTTCTTTAGGCCTTACAATGAATTTTAACCATATTTCTATATCTGAGTCTAACAAAAGAGTAAATGCTATGTTATCTTGTAGGACTATGGGCAGAAACCATAACTGCCCATTTTCCCCTCCATGCCCATACAATCGTTAAGAATCAGACATTACAAACATAACTATTATTAGTCAAGCTATTGTCCTTCCTAATGCAGAAGATCAGTGTGCCCAATAAATAAAGTTAGTTAGTACAGAGGTGGATGAGGATCAACTACTTCACTTTTGTTATCAGGGTGATATATGGTAATTTTTAACAATATTCAAAATGTCATATGGACAAATTGCATTAAAGGCTAACATATAGTAATGTCGATTGCTCTCGCTAGTTATCTAAGGGGATACATGGAGAAAGAAGAAGTGAGGAATGCAGACAATGAATGTCACCTGAGCTGAGCCATATGTCCCCTGACCTTCCCCCCTTTTCTCTGTGTATAATGGCAACTATTAGTTAGAATAGAAGGGAGAGTGAAGGTAAGAGACAGGGACAGATAGCAAGAACAATACTGAGTCAGTTTGCTTTTATAGCTATAGACAGATTATTTTGCAATTAAAAAAAAAGAGAAGAAAATAAACCTACATGTTGGGAAAAAAAGATGGTATCCACAAAAAGAATTGCAAGAAACATGTAGCTTTAGGACAGGTTTACATGTGCCAAGCATCATAAACTGTAAGAGTCCATCTATATGTATGTATGTATGTATGTATGTATGTATGTATGTAAGCAAACATCTTCTCAAGATTGTAAGATCAAACAGGTCCCTCTTTACTGGGTCTGTCAGTAATTATGTTAACTGTATTCAGTCCTCTAGTGTACAGCTTTACGGTGTAATATTTTGTCATTTTTAAAATACAGGTATGGGATCCTTTATTTGGAAACCTGGTATCCAGAAAGCTCCAAATTAAGTAAAGGCTGTCTCCCATAGACTCCATTTTATCTAAATAAACCAAAACGTATTTTCTTTTCCTCTGTAATAATAAAACAGTAGCTTGTACTTGCTCCAAACCAAGATATAATGAATCCTTATTGGAAGCAAAACCAGCCAATTTGGTTTATTTAATGTTTACATGATTTTCTAATAGACACGGTATGAAGACCCAAATTATGGAAAGATCTGTTACCAGGAAAACCCCAGGTCCCGAGCACTCTGGATAACAAGTCCAATACCTGTACTTATTATTCATGATAATATAAAGGTACCAGGATATCTCCACATATGGAATAGGCAGCATTGTGTTGCAGAACTTCAAATCTTTCTTCTCCATCAGTTCATCTAATGTTAAGAATCCAAAAGTTGAAGTTCAGCAACAGCTGGATTACAAACGGTGGTCTTCCCTGATCTATTTTATTGGCAGAATGGCAGATGCAGCAGTCTGTAAAGGAGATGCCAGTATTTCATCCATCTTTTGCCTGTAACAAGAATACCCCATTACTCCGAACAAAAGCTGTATTACAAATCCAAATATGCTGTACCCTAAACTGCCCCTGGCTTTGCTTCTTCCTCTCACTTCATTGATGGTGGCCACCATTTTAAAATATACCAATATATATATATATATATATATATATATATATATATATATATATATATATATATATATATATATATATATATATATATATAATAAAAGGCATAAAGTTTGCCCAGGTTTAGTAACCCAGAGCAACCAATGAGATGCTTGCTGTTAAGCAGGAGGTCAGTAACTGCTGGTTGCTATAGGTGATAAGAACTGTAGCAAACATTGCACCTTATATTACATATGCCATTCTGCAGCCTATTCACTGGGATTGATAACGCACAGTCAGTATGTCATACCTAAATTGAAACCCAACAAGGATGATTTATATATATGCAAGTTTCTGGTGTGTAGTATTGCACATTGCTTCACAATAAAAAGTGTACAACTCTTTTGTATAGGGTATATGCGACAAAGCTGTATAACCCCAGCAAATACCATATTTTGCAGAATTATTACTCCAAGAATGGAATTTATTTCCACAAAAGCTTGAAATCTGCAGGTTATCAACTCCTGCAAGAATTATTAGAGCAGATGCTCCTAAATTGTGTTGGCCACCGCAGGTCAAACTAATCAATGTATGAAGAGCCAACATAACATTTTAGGTAAACATTAATATACCTCTGTTTTTTGTTATTACTACAACTATCATCACGTGACTACTATAAAGTTTCCATGTATCTTAAGCATTTTGGCGAAGAAAGGCTTTGTTCAAATGTTTGATCACAAATGAGTTGCTGGAATGCAAAAAGTTTTAAAACCCCTGTAACACAACTTTAAGCAAGTGTGTCTGTCAAATAACCAAGCAGCTAATGGACCCGTCTGCTCAAATGTGGGATTTGGCCTATTCTAGCCCTTACCAGTAAAATGCTATGGCACAAAAAACGTGTAAGAAATGGAGAGTAATATGTTAACTAAGCAACTTTATAGTGTTTAATTATTTTTAAAGAGTGATGTAAAAAATTCTGAGATCTAGGAATACCTGGATACCTCACATGAAGTATCGCCTCCTAACTTCTGTGCTAGTCTATGGCTTCTTTGGCATTACTTAAGGCTTTTCCCAATATCTGACATACAGTCACAGTTTAGGTCAACATATAAGGGTTGGTAGTTTGGACATATTCAACCATCAACCAAGCAGAACGGTCAATCCTAACTTGCTGTTAAAGGACTATCCAAATCAGATAAAATATGAGTATAATATAAGTTCATCCATTAGACAACTGGTCCATATAAGGCCTCCCTTAGCGTCACGGACTGGCATGCAGATGCTTTTAAAAACAAACATTTGGTACATAAAAAGACAGGCATTTAATTTGAAAATACACAATTGAACATGGTAACATAAAAACTGTGCAGACAAGCATAAAGCTGGGACAGACAGACATGCAAGGTAGCAGGAAGAAATGACAAAGATGTAGAGTGAGAGTGGGTATGTACATGCAATGTACAAGTGCCAAGACAGAAAAACTTGCAATAAAGTATTTGTAAATGATACTTGAGTAAGATGCATCAACTTTTCTTTCAAAAGTAGCCCATTCCACATGTATGTTGCTCGGTATGGTACATTCTATTACATATGCTAAGCCCCACATACAGAGGCCTATGGAAACAGACAAAGACTGACAAATACATAGAGACAACAGAATGAAGTCATCAGTGAGAAAGCCCAAAATATAGGAAGTTGATAACTTAAGACATGTATTTTGATCAGAAACCTCCAGCATGTCCCCCTCCAGCTGTTGCTGAACTAATATTTCCAGTATTATTCAACATAGCTGGAGGGGCACACTTAATGCACACCTATGCTAGATACTGGTAAATGAGAACAGGGGAAAGAAAATAGACAAAACTGTATATACACATACAGTACAAATATGTGTGTGTGTGTGTGTGTGTGTGTTATACATGGATATGGGGAGGATACAATGTATTAAATAGAATAGGATACCTCGAGGACATTGACTGCAACAAATGAGATAAATCTCTATGCAATCCATCTTGTCATTCAGTTCACCAAATGTCACAATGTATCCTTTGATAGCAGGGGAGACATGATTAAAAAAAGCATCCCAGAAAAGGTAATTAAAGGAATAGCACCCAAGGGAAATGACACTGTATACCTGGGACGCGTCGTGTGTATCCTGTACGTATGAGGCAGACGGATCCCCTGGTATAGCAAATAGCACAGGAAGACTCAAATTGGCCCCCATGAGATTCGATCCCCGAACAGAGTAAATGAACGTTCCAGTGTTGTGCGATATAAATGAATGCACTAAAGAACACAGCTATTTGTGTTTATATGAATGCACATCATGACTACAAGCTCTCTCTCTCGAAACACACAACTATGAATGGCTTTGGCGAACACACACACACACACACACTAGAGACACTTATCCACGCAAATATGTCTGGGGTCCCCCAGGGATGGACGAATTGAGGCCCCACGGCTGTTTCTGAAGGCAGTGAAGTATCACTAACCCCTTCCCCAAATACTAAGCTGTCAGGAGGTGGGGGATGCTGGGACTTGTAGTACAATAACAGCTAGAGGACCAGATGTTGAAGAGGACCAACCATTGCCCCCTGGAACTTGCAGAGCCATTTACATGTACACTACTAGCCGTGCACACTTCCCCGTAAACTGACACCCCACGGTGCTTCTCTCTCGCACACACACACACACACAGAGCAGCACCCCCGAAGCAAAGACTGACCGCTCCCCGCCGGCTCCTGCTCCTCTCGGCCACTCATGGCTGCTCCGGCTCCCGTCACGCTCAGCATAGTCACATCATCTCTCGACCTCGGTGATGCAATTCCCAGGCGGCACCCCCAGATATAAGACTGTAGTCCAGATAGTCCCGGCTGCCCGTGCGAGGATTCTGGCTCTCACCCCAGTAGCGCACACACACGGGGATTTCTCTCTCTCTCTCTCTATCCTTCCCCCAGGCACTTTTTGCTCCTCCCTTCGATTGGTCGCTGCTCTATACACTCCGATGGGGGTGCTTGTTCTTGGGATTACACGGTGCGCCTTTACTGTTCTCCGGTAAATCCCCGTTTTTTCCGCGGCTTTCTCTCCTCCTCCGTGTCTCTGCGCTGAGTGTGTCTGAGCCGCCTCCGCCCGCTGCTGGCTCCGCCCCTTCTCTTACTCCCCCCCTCCCAGCGCCGCGTAGCGTGATGGGACATGGAGTTCTCCCCACTGGGCCGCTCACAAGAGTTTAAGGCATGCTGGGAATTGTAGTATGAATTATATGACGCCACAGCGAGTGCACATGCGCACACATTCTACTTTCAGATGATCGTTCGATCCCACTAGTCTTTTGCCGTAAGGCACGCTGGGGCACGTAGTTTTTAGTGTTCTTTCCATCCGCAGACGATAGCTATGTCGGAGGCTGTCAGTATACGCCTCACGGGACAGATTAAGAGAAGTGTCTGAAAAATAAAACTGGCTGTCAGTCTTGTGTTCATACAAATCTTTTACGGACCGAGTCAGTTCGCATCTGACATGAGGTACGGTGGTATATGTAGTTTCTGTAGTACGGCCGCAAGGCATTCTGGGTGGTGTAGTTTTGTGTTAGTTTATGGAATATGCGCACGTTTGTTGTGGACACGATTCAAATATTTTTGTGGCGCTTGCTGTCACGTGTATGAGTAAAACAGAAGAGGGGAATGGATATATGCGACAAGACTGTTAATCCAAGGGGTCGTTTGTAGATATTGTGATTTTTACACCTTAGCCAAATTAAAAAAATTGCATACGAACTGTAAAACTTGTAAATGTATTACTATATATACAGTTGTTTTTTGCATTCTCCTCAACCAATCCAAAGTAACTACTGAAATGGTTTTCTTTTTGACTGGAATAACAAATTCATATTCAAATATTTAATCTTTTTTTTTATTATTTGTTTTTATATATATATATATATATATATGTAATCATTTAGCAGGATTTTGGTCATGGATCAATACACTGGTACAGGTATGCAACCTGTTATCCGGAATGCTCGGGATTTGGGGTTTTCCTGATAGTGGATCTTTGTGTGATTTGGATCTTTATACCTTACGTCTACTAGAAAATCATGTAAACATTAAATAAACCCAATAGGCTGGTTTTGCTTCCAATAAGGATTCATTATATCTTAGTTTGGATCAAGTACAATGTACTGTTTTATTAGTATTGAGAAAGTAGGAACATTATGTAAACATTTAATAAACCCAATGGGCTGGTTTTGCTTCCAATAAGGATTCATTATATCTTAGTTTAGATCAAGTACAAGGTATTGTTTTATTATTACAGAGAAAAAGGAAATCATTTTAAAAAAAATTGGATTACATAGTGAATAAAGTACCCCTATTGTAAAATATAAGGATTTTATAAGTCACAGAGGAGTTCCATGACCATATAAAAGCACAAGGATGAAGGCTTACTTCTAATATCCTCATATTTTCCAACAAGGGGTACTTTATTTATTGTAATACACAAGTTTTAATGAGTCGTGACAAAATTACATCACTACTCATCGTTTATAACTAAGGAGATCACTAGTCACCGTTTATATAGCGAATAAAGTATCCCCTCTTGTAAAATATAAGGATATTATAAGTTACAGAGGAGTTTCATGACCATATAAAAGCACGAGGCTGAAGGCCGAGTGTTTTTATACAGGTCATGGAACTCGGAGGTAACTTCTAATATCCTCATATTTTGCAACTGGGGGTACTTTATTATAATACACAAGTTTCAGTGAGTCATGTGACAGAAATGGCATCAGAGCTCACCGTTTATAACTGATGACATCAGAACTCGCCGTTCATAAGGATATGATTTACAAGATATCCATGGCTTTTGTGTATTATAATGATATAATTTACAAGATATTCATGGCTTTTGTGTATTATATGATTATAATGGCAGCTATGGGAGATAGCCATTTCGTAATTCAGAGCTTTCTGGATAATGGGTTTCCGGATAACGATCCCATACCTGCACCATACAGAGAGGCATCCTAGGGCAGCCTAAATGGTAAAGACAGGCCCAGTGTTATTCATTTAAAAGACACTGTTAGGGCTCTTACTGACGAGTGGTTGAAGCTGCGCTCCCCTGCGTTCCGTTTTTCTGTGTTCAGCCACAGGGGAGTGCAGGAATAGACGCATTAAGCTTTTTTCAATAGGGCTGTACTCACACAGGTGCGTGTAGGTGCCAAACGCAGGTTGAGACTAGGGATGCACCGAATCCACTATTTTGGATTCGGCCGAACCCCCGAATCATTCGTGAAAGATTCGGCCGAATACCGAACCGAATCGAATCCGAACCCTAATTTGCATATGCAAATTAGGGGTTGAAAGGGTAAAATATTTTTTACTTCCTTGTTTTGTGACAAAAAGTCACGTGATTTCCCTCCCTGCCTCTAATTTGCATATGCAAATTAGGATTCGGATTCGGTTCGTCCGGGCAGAAGGATTCGGCCGAATCCGAATCCTGCTGAAAAAGGCCGAATCCTGGCCGAATCCCGAACCGAATCCTGGATTCGGTGCATCCCTAGTTGAGACGCAACATTTTTCTTGCCCCATTGAAAAAAGCTTAATGCATCTATTCCTGCGCTCCCCTGCGGCTGAACGCAGGGGAGTGCATCTCTAACCGCTCATCAGTAAGAGCCCTAATACTTGGATTCAAGTGCCATTTACGTACATCACTGACATTTCTACTGCATCAAATAAGTGGGCAACAACGCAAACAAAATCCCATTATATAGTAACGCTTTTATACAGGTGTAGAATCTGTTATACAGAAAGCTGGGGCTTGGCCTTTTCAAGATAAGGGATTTTTCCATAATTTAGTTCTCCATCAGCTACAGATTATTTAAACATTAAATAAATCTACTAGGATTGTTTTGTCACCAGTATGGATTTATGCCTCTTAGTTAGGATAAAGAAATAGCTACTATTTTATTATTACTGAGAAAAAATAAATCATAATAAATAAATAAATATTTGATTATAAACAACTCTGTAGAAGATGGCTTTCTCATAACTTGCAGCTTTCTGGATAACAGGCTTCCAGTTAGTGAATCTGATACTTGTACTACTTTTTAGTTGTGCTTATCATATTAAACCTGAAAACACCTTTGTTAAAATTAGCTTGTTAAATAGGGCTTTAATACATTCTGTCTGTTGTTTTAATTTTAAAAAAAAATCTACAGGTCCCTATTTTTATAATTTTAAAACAATAATGTTCCCTAGGAGCTATGTTCACTGAACTTGCCTTATTCTTCCTTTATAATCAGGGCAGTTTGGTTTAGAATTTATCTACCTTTAAATAAACAAATCTCTCCCTTATCTAAACACCAGCCTTTGAGCAGTTCATTATTAGGGGCTTCTAAGTGGACTGGTTATTAAGTTGTCTGGGACCAGAAGTGACAGAAAGTACTATAGATATTTCTTAATTAAAACAGGCAAGAAGTATGTCCAGCTCAAGCCCTATTCATTCAGCTCATGTTCAGAGGGGTTTATACTGTCCCTTTAAGGTTTTACTTTCACCATTTTTAGCACAATACGTTATCTTAGCTGTTTATATTAAGCAACCCAGTTGCCCTTCATCCCTCCTTTTATGCTGGGTTTTTATTATCAGAGTAAGTGTTACACCCTATGAATTGATTTAGAAGAAATTATGCACCTTAAAAGGGGTAGTTCACCTTCCAACACCTTTTTCAGTTCAGTTTTTTCAGTTCAGTTGGTTTCAAGTAGTTCACCAGAAATAAAAACATTTCCCAATAACTTTCTATTTTCTATGTGTGACTGTTTTTTCTAATATTGAAGTGTAAAGTGGCATTTCACCTTCTAAAGCAGCACTGGTGAGTGGGTTGCCAACCCTGTAAACTGTATAAATTGATATATTTAGTTGATATAGTTCTTTGTCTCTGCTGAGATAAATGCCTGAGTTTCATCAAAGGCAGCTGTTAGAATTGATACAATAGTTGCTAATATTCCACAGATGCTGCTGAGAAATGTATCAACTAAATGTTGCAAAATTGTAACCGTTTAGAGTCTACACCTGGATTACTGAGTTGACAGCCTCAAACACCAGAGACAGGGAAATTAAACTTTAAAAATGTAAGTAATTGGAAAAAGTCTTAATTTCTGGTGAACTATCTAAAACAAACTGAACTGAAAAAGTGTTGGACGGTGGACAACCCCTTTAGATTACTACCCAATTGGCAGATTTATCAAACTATGAGATAAGAGTTTACCACAGAAAAAAATCACTTGCTTTCTATTTATTCCTATGGGACTTTTAGAAGAGTATTTAGCAATGGGTGAAAGCTAAAGTTCAGTTTGATAAATACACTTCTAATAATCCCTATTATTGTTATTTAATACAGGCGAAGTCTTTGAAAGACAGGTAGTTTTTGCTTGATGATTTTGCACACCACCTTTTCGGTCACTTGTGTGCAATGGTATGATAAATACTCTTTCTGTACTAGTCACAATGGTGTATGCCCTTTTGCCAATGCTCTAATTGCACATATAAACTTTCAACATACCTTTCCAATGCTATTTGTTTTAAGGATGTATTTAAAATAACAGTCACTAAGCTTAATACTTAATACTAGTAAAAAAATTTTTTTTGCCTCTTTAATTACCAGAATGGGTTGTTCACACACTGCCTCTCACTGGCTAACTACCATATAAAAGACCCTGCAATCATGGAGGGCCCAGTGAAAAGGGGTCTGTCTGCAGTATGGTCCTGATTCCACCACCCCTTACAGTCCCCTGCATGTAAACAAGCTCATATGGAGGTGGGGGGGGGTGCAATCGCCAACCATGCGGCAGGGGACTGGAAACTTTTTTGCTTGGGGGGGCATTCCGTAAAATTATACCATTGCTTCCACTTGAGGCAAGATTCTCACACTACCTAAGGAGTAGCACTGCTTCAAAGGAGAAATGTCTCCAGACAGAGAGGGTTTGGGATAAAAAAAACATTTTTTTCTAGATTGATAAACATCTCAACATTGCAGATTTTATGAATATAACAATGCTCACATAAATATTATTATTAGGGATGCACCAAATCAATAACTTTTATATTCAACCAAATATAGAATCATGTTGCTTTAGAGTCATATGACTTGGAGGGTTTGAATTTGATTAGGCTCAAATTATTCTAATTTTGCTAAATCCAGATGATGAAAAAGTTTTGGGATTTGACCCAAACCAAATTCTGCATTTGGTGCATCCCTAATTGCTATCATCCTTTATTATGTAGCACTAACATGCTACCCACTGTTCAGAAATTTTCATCATTCACATAGATCAGTCCCTATCCCATTAGATAAAGATTTATATAGGGAGCCTTCTCAAACATAAATGTCACCCTCCTCCCTGCTAATTCCCCTATCAAATGTACAGAATCTACACTAGGGTCAATTTTACAATGTGCTAGTTAACCTACAGTATATGTTTGGTTTTGAATTGTAGCATTGTAGCATTGAAAAGAATATGATGTTATACTCTTTATTGGCCAACAGACTAGATAATTGAAGGCTTTCAGGACCATTATTCTATTTACAAAGGCATTTAAGCATGGGTTGTTGGTAACTGTGTTTCCTTTAAAAAAATGTATTTTGTTGAAATGCATGAGAATAAAATGTAACTAAAAAGGATTTAAGCCCAACAATGAATCAATGTAAACTTACTCAAGGTGTTTCTATGAGCATTTTTTTATTTACATTCACAGTTCAATAAATAATTAAAGAAATCATTTTCTCAAGATTAAAACATTAGGCAAAAAGTATGTTCAACACAAGACCTGTTGATTGAACTCACATTGAAAAAAGAGAACAATGGCCTTTTAAGGGGTATATGTATAATACCTGTTGCCCTGTTTTTTGTATTGCCTAATTCACTTTTCTATCTTTAAAGGAGAAGGAAACCCCCTGGCCGCAAAACCCCTCCCCCTCCCCTGTGTTGCCCCCCTCCCTCCTCCCCCCTGGCCTACCTGTCCCCCTCGGCAAATGCCCCTAACTTGTTACTCACCCCTCTGCGCAGGTCCTGTCCACGCGCGTCTTCTTCCTGCTTTGACTGGCGTCTTCTGGCGCATGCGCAGTAGGAACATTTACCGGTATGGCTCTACTGCGCATGCGCTGAATGTCACGACACTTCGTGACATTCGGCGCATGTGCAGTAGAGCCATACCGGTAAATGTTCCTACTGCACATGCGCCAGATGACACCAGTTATAGCAGGAAGAAGACGCGCGTGGGAGAAGATGGCGACTATGAACTCCGTGGACAGGACCTGCGCAGAGGGGTAAGTTTGCTTGTTATTTCAGCAGCTATTTGGAAGATGGAGTTGTTTACCCTAGTAACCAGGTAGTGATTTAAATAAGCAACTGGAATATGAATAGAAGAGGGACTAAATAGAAGAATGAGTAGTACAAAATAGCAGAAAATAACCTCAGAGAACAATAGTGTTTTGGCTGCCAGGGCCAATGACTCCCATTTCAAAGCTGGAAAGAGGCATTAGAGAAGGGCAAATAATTAAAAAAGATATTGAAAAAAAATAATGAAGACAAATTGCAAGGTTTCTTTGGAATTTTATAACATACTAAAAAGTAATGTAAAGGTGAACCACCCCTTTAACTTACATTTGCTTTAGTAGTACAGATATGGGACCTGTTATCAAATATGCTCGTAACCTGTCATCCAAAATGCTTGATTGGATTTGTGGAAGAGTTTATATGCCGAGAACTTCCCACACCAGTCAGTTGAACTGAAGAGGCTGCTTGGATGAGTAGTGAAACGTCTTCAATGATTACTCAGCAAGTCCAGTTGTTTAAGATTTACGTATACTAGATATTAGTCCAGAGGTTTAGAAGCCTTGTACTGGTAACAAATTCTGATCTTATTAAACCATCATTTGAGTGCCAGCAGCATAGCCCATGCTAATTTGCATCTTAGGGGTCATGGTAAATCATCAACAACTAGTAAAAATAGAAAATATATTGATTTAAAAAGTTTACACTGGTTTTACAGTTTGTTCAGTTATATGAATTCCTTCATAATAAATTATTTGTACCTTTGCGAAAAAAGGTTTAATGAATTCTGTAGCTGAAAGCAAAAACTTAACTTTGCACTGGTGACTTTATGATATCCCACAGAAATGTTCTGCTGTAGCCAGACTTAAGTTTACTATTCTGCAAAACTGGAAGTAAAATGTACAAAGGAAATTTGCTTCCATAAGAATGCTGCTTGTCATAGGAGTTGGTAATGCAGTTTTTGCACTAATTGGTGATTCTCAATGGAACATCAATCTAACACAGACTGCACCTTGATGGGAGAAGCAATACTGTCATCAGCAGTGGCATAACCTGGCAAGGTTTTGCATGTATGAAGTCATATTGAAGCACACACATATTGTATCTCATCAGTGTCCCACCTCTGGCCCACAAAATACGCAAATATACATACCACTATACACATATACATGGCCATATGGTGTGGGTGCATCCCCATATACAGTTGTGAGATATCCTCCAGTATGGCTGTGTGCATTTGTATGTTACTGCTCGCAATGATCCCAAACACTGAGGAGCACATTTACTAAAGGGTGAATTGTGTTTTTTTGGCGGAAATTCGCCAACATTACAATTTGCAATGATATCGCCTATTTACTAAAAGGCGAAGAAGCCTCAGCGATAGAGCACTTTTTTTACACCGGTTAGCCAGGCAAAGTTTTGCTCAGACAAATAATCGTAGCTCCTTTAAATAATGGTACCAGAATGGTTGTAACAGATACAGAAAAGGAAAATGTGCTAAATCAGTTCTTTCTTCAGTGTATACAATAGAGGAGTTAGGGTTCCCAGGCTCACTTCATTGCTGTATTGTTGGCTCAGCTCAATCTAGACACTGGCTGACTCAGGATATGATTCATAAAGATTTAATAAAAAGTTATGTAAACAAGGCACCAGGGCTAGTTGGCATACACCCCGGTTTTAAGAGAGCTTAGTTCAGTTAGACTGGCCCCTATTTCCTATGGATTGGAGAAAAGCTGATGGCATTCCAATATTTAAAAAGGGATTACAATCTCAGCCTGGCAATTATAGACCAGTAAATTTGACATCTGTGGTGGGCAAATTATCTGAAGGCCAGCGCCGTTTCTGGGGTAGGAGCCGCCTGAGGCGGCTCCTGCAATGCCGCCCCCCGCACCGACTTACCTGTCGGCGAGGGGAGGCAGGAACACGATTGCGGAGAGCGCAATTGCGCTCTCTCGCAATAGCGCAGCCGAATTTCCGGTTTAAAAACCGGAAATTCGGCTCTTAAAGGTGCAGGAGCGGCTTTTTGCCGCCCCTGGAATCCTGTCTGGCGCTGCCGCCTGAGGCGAGCGGCTCAGCTCGCCTCATTGGCGGAGCGCCCCTGCTGAAGGCTTGTTAAGGGATCACATTCAAAGCAGCAATCAGCATGGCTTTATGAAGAATAGGTCATATCTGACACATTTGATTGCTTTTCATGATGATGTAAGTAAAATTAGTTAGTGTTTAAATGACACACAAAGTAACAGTATAAACTAAAGTAGTGAATAAACATGGATTATTTTAATAAGAGTAGAACTGCAGAGTGACTTGCACAGCCAGCAGCCATGCACAATCCTTTTCACTCTTCTGGGATAGACCTACTTTTTTATCTTCTCCTTTTATCTTACACATGATATATCCTGTTCCCAAGACAACCCATTGCTTTTAGACAGAGGGCTGAATTACTGAAAAGTATTGTACTTAAAGGCTGCACATGGGCTCTATCTATGTGGCTGCATGTATTTTGCTTTAGGTAGAACTGTAGGAAAATTATCTTTGTTTAAAGGAGAACTAAACCCCTTTATATTGTGATACGTCCCCACTGGCCCCCCTCCCTGCACATCCCTTACCCCTGAATTCTGACCCCTCTATAAATAGAGGCGCCATCTTCTTTTCTTCGGTAATCTTTGTGTCTTCTTTCTCCCCTTTGGCAATTTCTGCCTCTTTTGGTGCATGCGCAGTTGTCGTGATCCGGAAGATTGCTCCAACTGCACATGCGCCAATACGCCACTCACTTCACAAAGATTACAGAAGAGAAGACAATGTCGTCCATTGCTCTCACTCTGCATGTGCGGTCACTATTTCTAGAGGGGTCAGAATTCAGGGTTAAGACTGTGCAGGGGGAGGCAGAGAGGGGGGCCAGCGGAGGGGCGCCAGTGGGGATTTATCACAGTGGGGGGGTTAGTTCTCCTTTAAGGACTAGTAATACATAGTATCTAATTTGTTAGGCAGTCCTAGAGATTTTTTTAAACAAATGTGCTTCTCCAGGCTAGAGTTCTTCTCTTTAATAAATACAATGGCACAGGTATTCATTCTTAGAAGCAGATTTATCAAGGGTCGAAGAGAAAACCTGAAGTACAAAAATTTGAATTTTGAGCTATTTTTGTGTACTTCGACTATTGAATAGGCCAAAATGCGATTTGAATTTGAAAAAATTTGACTATTCGAACATTGAAATTTATCATGTACTGTCTCTTTAAAACTTCGACCATTCACCATTTAAAACCTGCCAAATTGCTGTTTTAGCCTATGGGAGACCACCTAGAACCTAGAATTTGGAGTTATTTGGTGAACTTTTTTTTTTTTGGGCAAATACTTCGATTCGAATTCAATCGAATGTGCTAAAACTTCGATTTGAGCGATTCAAATACAGCCTATTCACCTGAAGTTAAAAACATTGATTTTTTAAAATAAATTTAGATTGGTCTTTTTTTTATTCAAATTTCGAAGTTATGGAAGTTTAAAAAAACTCCCATTACCTCGAAATTCGACCCTTGATATATCTGGACCTTAGTGTCTCAACACCATCTTTAGCTGGTTTTCCATTTCTATGCATTCCCTAGGAATTTACCACAGTGATTTTACCTTTTCTTCTCATTTAAAAGCAAATATCTGATTTGATTCTTTAGGTTAATAGACCTGGAGCCAACTTTGGACCTTTTATTACATTGTCCTCTCATAATAATGAGTTGATGAACAAGAATGGTAGTATGCTAGCTTGCTACTGTCAGGCTGCTTGTTATGTATTGCAGTTCATTCAGTAGATTGTCTGTTTTCTGCAACAAGTGATGGTGTCAGTGAACACTATCTGCAGTTTTGGCTGGCAATTGCAAAGTTGGTTGCTCTCATGGATGTTTGATAGTAGAGGTAAGTAGAGCTATGACTTGGATATCATTTGTATGGCAGCAGTAAAGATAAAAATTATTAACTTTTGAGTTATTTTTTTATAACCTCAATCTCTGTTTAACTCTTGTTTACAAGTCTTGAAAGACTGCCTCATTTAGGTTTATATTGATATAGGTGTAAATAAATATATATATATATATATATATATATATATATATTCTTATAAATACTTCTGAATACTTCTGAATATTCAGAAATACAGTCTTGAATATTCCATAGTCCATAGTGTCCAAGTCCAAATATCCAAAAGCATCAAGGAGACTGCCTCTTTCAGCCTGTCCTTGATTAGTAAGAACAAAACATAGATAGTCCATACCATGACAATTGGTACTGCTATATCGTAGCCTACCCAGGGATGTGCAAAGCATGTAGTTATTTATTAATTTATAACCTTAACTTGCCAGCATCAATAACCATCCATAACTCCTGTAACTTCAATTATTTATTCGTTAATAAGTTTTTTTACCTCACGTCAGGAGTTCCGTGCTGATTCAGATCTAGCTGGCCATTTATACCTAAGAAAAAATAAAAAAATAATATAATATATAATATATTTTATTTTTATTATTAATTTTTTCTTAGGTATTAGGCCAGCTAGATTTGAATCAGCATGGAACTCCTGCCGTGAGAAGGTAAAAAAATTATTAACTAATAAATAATTTAAATTACAGGAGTTATGGTTATTGATGCTGGCAAGTTAAGATTATAAATTAATAAATAACTACATGCTTTGCACATCCCTGGGTAGGCTTCGCTATAGCAGTACCAATTGTCATGGTTTGGACTATCTTTTGGTCTTACTAATCAAGGACAGGCTGAAAGAGGCAGTCTCCTTGATGCTTTTGGATATTTGGACTTGGACTATGGAATATTCTAGTATTTCTGAATATTCAGAAGTAATTATAAGTATATATATATATATATATATATATATATATATATATATATATTATATAAGTATATATAAGAATACTTCTGTATTCAGAAGTATTTATGAATTTTTCTGAATTAATTTTTCTGAATTTTTTTGAATTTTTGTATCTTGGATTAAGTTTGTGTAATCATTATATATATTATATATGTATAATTCCACACTGTCACTTTAAGTGGGGGGTGGTGTATTGTTTCCAAGAAGGTATTTAATTCCCACAATGCCTTGCTTTTATAACACTTGATAAAGGCTTATGCCCAAAACATGTAGTGTGCCTACACTGCTAAATAAACACAATGCAGTTTAAAATTATTTGTTTTGATTCAACCATGATTCCTTGGACTATGCACTTGAGGTGTAACACAGACCCCTATTGAATTCTACAGCTATAATTAGTGAAGAGTTTTGGAAACTGAATCATACCTGTTATATTGAATATTGCATAATTGGTAATTCCATGGTAAAACTTGGTAATGCTAAGAACACAAATAATAAATAAAGGAATAAACTTGGGGAGTCAGGGCTGGACATAGTTATTAAAAGACCCCTCTGCTGGGAAAGTGTAAGGGCTGAATCTGCCATGTAGTCCTGCCCTTAACCATAGGTGTTGCACAGCTGAAAGTTTTTTTAATAGATCATGCTCTACACATGAAGTGTCCCTGTGTAGCCACACTGGCTGCTGATGGCCTGTGGTCCTAGAGGGCAAGCATCACCGGATATGAATAAATAAAAAAGAAATATATAATTGATCATTTTGCAATATATACTGTTCTCATTGACAGAATAGAATTTTTATTATATAATTTTATTTATTATTAATTTTATTTTAATATTTAAATTTAATATTGAAGTATAATTTTCTCCTTCTAAAGCAGCTCGGGGGGGGAGTGCTTACTCTTTAACTATTCTGATTTGATCCATTTGTTATCTTTGTCGCTGCTGAGCAGAATCCCTGACTTTCATTAAGGCTAAGGGCAGACGGGCAGATTTGGGGAGATTTAGACGCCTGGCTACTAATCGCCTCTTCTGCGGGGCAACAATCTCCCCAAACTGCCTTCTTCCTGCTTGAATGAGAACATGCCAGCACAATGCACTCACTTTGATTTCAGAAATTGCCCAAAGTTCACTTTTAACTTTTAGTATGTATAGAAAGTGATATTCTGAGACAATTTGCAATTGGTTTTCATTTTAAATTATTTGTGGTTTTTGAGTTATTTAGATTTTTAATCAGTAGCTCTTTCTGATTAAAGTTTGCAGTTTCAGCACTCTGGTTGCTACGGTACAAATTACCCTAGCAACCAGGCAGATTTGAATAAGAGACTGGAATATAAACAGGAGAGGCTCTGAATACAAAGATAAATAATAAAAAGTAGCAATAACAATAAATGTGTAGCCTTGAGAGCAATTGTTTTTAGATGATGTCAGTGACCCCCCTTTCGAAAGCTAGAAACAGTCAGAAGAAGAAGGCAAATAATTTAAAAAACAATAAAAATAGAAATATTGAAGACCAATTCAAAAGTTCCTTGGGATTGTTCATTCTATAACAAAATAAAATTGATCTTAATTATTGTATTTTCTGAGAAGGAAGAAATGGCTGTTAGCTAATGTGATTTGATGTTATCTGTTTATTATAGTTATATCCTCAATTCTGTGGTTTGATATATTTATTTTTCTTAACTTGGTAATTTCTACTAGCAAATAGTCCACTTGATGCTGTAAATGTTTTGATTATTAGTTCAATTGCATCTACGCCTAAATAAGGAATACGTGCAGCTGGAGTGAAGAACAGCTCTTTTCAGCTAGTTCTCATTGGTTTTTGGTAGATCTAGTAGATTCTTTTGTGAAATCAATTCCTTTGACGAAATCTCATATAACGATACATAAATTAATCAAATCAGAGTTTTATTAGACTCTATATGTTGTATAGTTTTGAAGGTTCGATACAGTGTAGAAAGCCTAATGTGTTTTGCCAGCTTGTTGCCACAGCTTGAAAGGCAGAATTTAAAGGCCTGAAATGAGCAAGTCTGAATAGAGGGTGTGGTATTTCAATGAATGAATGAGCACAGCTAAACCGTGCCGCTCTGTGGGGCAGTGAGAAAGATGACCTCTCCTTTCATGTGTAATCTGCTCTTTTGGTCCCTTGAAACACATATGTACTGGAGTCTCACACTGCATTTATTTAATGGAAACATATTTTGATTTTTTCAAAAAACTACTCTTTTAAAAAAAATACTGTTAACTGAAAGTCATCCTGGCTGTTACAAAATAAATAACTGTTCAAAGATGCAGAGAATGATGTATGGTAAGGTACATATTCAGCTGGCCCAACAATACCTTCAAACTTATACTCTTCTTCTTCAGGGGTTGCTGGTAATGTGCCCAGCCACAGGTTTTTATGGTTGTATTTGCCTCCAGGGAGTTTAACAGTAGGGGAAGCAGACCCAGTGGCTGCTGATAGGGAGCACAGGTGGGAACTAACTGATTTTACTATATGACTGCAAAACAGGTCACTTTTTGTGAGTTTTGGTGTGGTTATTGGTGCCAGAAACAATTTACTGTTGAGCCTGGTTGCTTATTTTTACAAATTTTAGTGTTGGCATCTTTTGTTTTATAAAATGAGTTTGTTCTATCTGTTCTTTAATTAATATATTATATGTGTCATTTTACATAGGGTATATATTATTCACACCAGTCCCTGCCCCAGTAGAGCTTTCAGTGTAAAGGTGCACTCGCAGGCCCTGTGTTGGCCTATGAACTGACACACAGAGGGGATTTCTGCATGGAAAGTGTGAGTATGCATTTTCACATCAAAGTCTGCTCTGTTGCAGGGGCAATCCTGGATGTCAAGTAACCCCCCCCCCTCCTCCGCTCCTCACTTAAAAATCAGCATCAAAGGGGGGCAGCAATAAGCGCAACAGTGCTCTCTGCACTAGCAAAGCCAAAATTATGGGTTAAAACCACCCCTTGTAACTAGCCACCTTGCCTCATGACAGGTATGGGCGTGTCTGTGTGTCTGCCCCCTTGCTGACACATTGCCTGTAAGTGTAGGCAACACAAATGAGCTGATGCCTGCAGATTGACAAATTCTCAATGTTTATACTGGCCGAGCTCTGCCTCGTGTGGTACTATCATAAGATCCATACCACATTTGCATAAAATGGTCACTTATATTAGTGGAATACTTTTGGATTGTGGAAAGAAAACCAGAATACCCTGAGAAAATGCACACAAGCAGAAGGAGACCATGCAACTCTGTACAGATAGTCCCTTCCAAACACATTTTTTTCAGTTCAGTTGTTTTCAAATTGTTCACCAAAATAAAGACTTTTTTTCAATTGATTTCCATCTTTTATTTTATACCATTTTTCAATTCAGAACAGTGACAGAAAGTGTCAGTTACACCCCCAAGCTGCATTAGAAAGATGTACAAAGGCAAAAAGATTGAACTTCAAGATTCAATATTAGACAAACGCTCACAATTAGAAAATAGAAATGAATTGTGAATATTTCTGGTGAACTATCTGACACCAACTGAATTGAAAAAAGTGTTGGAAGGTGAACAACCCCTTTAAAGGAGAAGGAAAGCCCCAGGGCGCAAAACCCCTCCCCTGTGTTGCCCCCCCTCCCTCCTCCCCCCTGGCCTACCTGTCCCCCTGGGCAAATGCCCCTAACTTGTTACTCACCCCTCTGCGCAGGTCCTGTCCACGGAGTTCACAGTCGCCATCTTCTCCCACGCGCGTCTTCTTCCTGCTCTGACCGGCGTTTTCTGGCGCATGCGCAGTAGGAACAGTTACCGGTACGGCTCTACTGCGCATGCGCCGAATGTCACAAAGTTCGTGACATTCGGCGCATGCGCATTATTAACTTTTATCTATCTGTGAGGAGTGGTTCAGCCAGGTAAGGTACTGGGTGGGGTGCTGACAACTCATAAGACTGAGATTGACTTCTGAGTCAGCTCTTTGTGATATTATTCAAAAGACAAAATATCATTGTGTTTCAGGCACTAATATCGAAAGCCTTTCCTTATGCATCAGATTAAAGACTTAAATTATGTTTTCTACAGATAAGAATCTGGCTATATGGAGCGGATGTTAAATGCCAGTCTATACTGAATACTACTGATATGTGTCAGTGCTGTCTAATGTCCTAGATATGTAGGGTCATGTATGAATGTGTTCTTTATTTTTGGAGGGCATCACACTAACTTAAATGTTTTCATATCCAAAACCTCCTTTTAAGCCATACTCACCATATTCATGTAAAAAGGTCCCCTATACCATTCCCTTGTTCTTTCTGCCATTTTCACTATGCTTTCTACTTCTATCTCATCTCTTTCCCACCTTTCTTTTACCTCTTCTTGCACCCCTTTCACCTCTGCTGGCACGGCTGGCTAACCTTTATCCCCATGCCTCATCGTGATTTCCCTCTCAACCCTTTTTTTATCAGTGCAGTGCACTTTTGTTTCTCTGCTTTCCCCGTGTTTCCCTATCAGCCTTTTAACTGTCCTTCCACCAGACCTGGACTGGGAGTCAAAATAGGCCCTGCCATTCCAAGTACACAGAGGCCCAAACAGCCCCCTACCAGCCCACTATATGGTACGTTTCTATGGAACCATACAGCAGCCCCTCTGACATTTGCCAGAACCCACAGATTGCCACTCTGGGTCTGCCTTCCACTTCCCCACTCTGTATCCAAGTTTCTTTTCATTTCTTCTATCCTTTTTTTCTGTTCCATGTGTCTTCGTAACATAAGATGCTCTAACAGGAATCACAACAAAACTGTGCATTTGTAAAGCACTGATAAAGACAGCCAAGTAAGAGAGCTGCATGAAGGGTTTGAACAGGGTGAGTTTGTATTTGCTGCTCTGTCAAACTCACCTGCTCCCCCCCTTTCCCTTTTTTCTTGATAGGCTTTAGTATCACTGCGTGAGTGCTCTGTTTTAGTTATTTCTATTAGAGGCACAGAACCCTGCAGTGGAGCAGATGCATGCAGTTACAGGGCTGTGAGCTGGAGACAGGATGAACGTGGATAACTGATAGTTCTATTCTATTGTACACCAGCTATAGGCAACCTTCAGTGCTTGGTTATTGAAAAATTAAAGTTGCAATTCTTGCACTAATGGAACTTAGGACAAGAATTCTTGGAATTCTCATCTCTAATTGTTGTTGCAGTAGCAAAAGATGCCCACGCCTTTGCTATAAACAGTATCAATCCTGTACATTTGATCAAGTAACCTGGTCAGCTGTTGGCAGTGCAGCATTCAGGAGGGCTGGGAGGTGGGTGGTCATTCTATTGAGCACCCCCAAGCTTGCTCGTCATTCAGCACATGCAAGCTGTAGAGCACTGAATGTTAGGGATCCCTGTACTTAATCTATGATAGTACTGTTGATTAAAAAGACTTGTATCACTACCAGAATGATATGTTGGAAAGGGCCACAGGTCTCTCTGTACAATAGAAAGTACTTGCTAAATGTACAGTCCATAAATATTGCAGAACAAAATCAGGAGGGCATCACATGACCCCATATTACTAAGTTAGCTGGTTCTCCACCCTAGGGAGCCTGTAATTATTAGCCAACTGTTCACCTGGGCCCCTTGGCAGAGGGGTGTGTCAACAAAAACGTCCCATGTATATACAACCACCATATATCCTCCCTACCCCATTGTATTATATTATTATATTGTCACTTCTTGGACAGACTTTCATATATCGCATCAGGTAAAGTAATAACATCATGGACAGCTAACAATATTATGCAGTAATTATTATACAGAGATGTCCGGTCTGCAACCCTTCAGATGCTATTGCAGTATAATTCCCAGGATCCCGTGTGAAAATGGTCATTGCTTTCACAGTCCAGTTAGAAGCCTGTCTCTATTCATATGCAACATTAATAGCTCTGTTCATTCTGTTCCCTTGTGCAGGCATTGCATTAGTCACCTTTAATGCCTTCCAAGGTTGAATTTGAAACACTGGTTGTTTCATTCCACTCCAACTCTTGTTTCAGCTCCTAAGCTTGTTTCCACATACTTCTGTAACAGCTCCTTCTCCTCCTCCTTTTCTCTAAGAAGACTCATTGTGCAATTTAGGGATGCCATGCCAATGACCCTTCAGCTGTTTTGGCTTAAGGCTGACTGAGCATTCTGGGAGACAGATGGAGGGATGTGGCTTTGACAGGCTGTTGTAATTGTTCCTTTCAGAACTCTGCTTCATGCACCAGTACACACTTTCTCTATTATTACTTCCAAAAGCCATCCCCAGAGGGATGTGGAGTGTCAGTGTTCCTACTTTTCTTTCCCTTTTCAATGTTCTAGCTGTTTGTACTGGGAAATGAGTATAGAAAGTCTGTTTTCTAGTGTCAGTATAGTGGCCTTATTTATTCATGGGATTTATGTAAATTAGGTTGGGGAAGAAATATTACTTGCACTTCTAGTTTCCTGTCATGCAATATCAAATTAACTTCCCAAAACAACTGAAAGCCTGGCAAGGGCAGAGCTTTATTGCGACAAACATTAAAAATTACACACAGCCGTTCTAGGTTGAGAATATTCCCATAAGCTATTAAGCAGGCCCCTTTTATCTCCTATATTGGTCAATATTTGACCTGGCACAAACCGGCTTTTGCTCAATTATGAGGTGAGGGGGTTGAAAAAGGTTTGGATTCTTTGTTCTCTAGAAGTCACATGGTTAAAAGAGCCTTTGAAAAAAAAATACCTAACAGGATGTATGTGGGAACTGTCAGTGGGTGATCATGGGGGTCACTTACATGTCTGTCACATATGGAAATGGAAAGGGTGTTGCCTTAGGGTAAGACTACATGGACATTTTTGGTGAGATCCAACTCGCTGCAACAAAAATAAGGTAAGTGAATGCATTGTTGCATGGTGTCGCAGCATTGATCTGACGCGACATGACTGTCGGATGCAGATGCAGTGTGCAGTCGTGTCGCGTCGGATCAACTCTACGACACCATGCGACAATGCATTCACTTATCTTATTTTTGTCGCAGCATGTCGGATCGCACCGAAAACATCCATATAGTCCTACCCTTAAGAGTGGGGATTGCCTTATAGTTTGTATTTTTTTTATATATATATTTATTATGGATGTAAAAACAAAATGATACACTGTAATGCTGCTTATCCCTAGATCTGTATTATTGCATTAATAAGATACTGTGTATGTTCTACCTATTGATACATTGTATCTACTTGATTGAGATGCATGAGTTAGATACTTTTTCTAAGCCCTAAGGAAGGGTTATAGCCACTTAAGGGTTAATGATTTTCTGGGAGGGCATTTTCTTTGATTTAAAAGTCTTGTTTGAGTGAAAACCACTGAGCTTTTGAGAAAGTGGCCGGAGGGCTACGAAACGCATTAAAGGACAAGGAAAGTCTAAAATAGAATAAGGCTAGAAATGCTGTATTTTGTATATGAAACATAAACATAAACTTACTGCACCACAAAGCCTAATCAAACAAATGATTTATGCTTTTAAAGTTGGCCACAGGGGGCTGTCACTTTGTAACTTTGTTAAACATCTTTGCAAGACAAGACTGTGCACATGCTCAGTGTGGTCTGGGTTGCTTAGGGATTGTCATAAATTATCAAAAGAGCACAAGTCAAATAATATCTGCCAGAAGCTGATACAGCAAGACTGATTAATAATCAGAATATACAGACTGCACTGGGTCTTGTGTTGTCATGTAATCTAATGTGGATTTTATAGTTTTTGTATTGTTTAAAGGACATGTAAACACCCCCATCCCCCATAAAAATGAAATCAGTGAATGGCCTCTTTGAAATCTTTAGCTAACTGCCACTCTGGTTGTTAAAAGGTTAACAGTAAGGATGTATGATCCCACTCACTCATGCATAATCCCGCTCACTCTTGCATAATCCCGCTCACTCTTGCATAATCCCACTCACTTGTGCATAATACCACTCACTCATGAATAATACTACTCACTCATGCATAATCCTGCTCATTTGTGCATAATCCTGCTCACTCATGCATAATCCTGCTCACTCATGCATAATAGAGCTCACTCATGCATAATCCCACTCACTAATGCATAATCCCACTCATTCGTGCATAATCCTACTCATTAATGTATAATCCAACATAATCCCGCTCACTCATGCATAATTCCACTCACTCATGTGCATAATCCCACTCATATGCATAATACCATTCATACATGTATGAGTGAGTGGGATTACATGTATGAGTTAGTGGGATTACAGGTATGAGTGGAATTATGCATATGAGTGAGTGGGATTGTGAGTATGAGTGGGATTATGCATATGAGTGATATGGATTATGAGTATGAGTGGGATTATGCATATGAGTGAGTGGGATTATGCATACTTATGAGTATGAGTGGGATTACACGTATGAGTGGGATTATGTATATGAGTGATTGGGATTATGCATGAGTGGGACTACATATAGGAATGAGTAGGAATACACATACTTGCTAATAAAGTTACATTACCAAAAAAATGGTTGAAGCACATCTTGCATTCAGGAAAACACTACAGTGCAGGCTAACGGAGGGGAAACAGATACTACCTGACCCAATACAGAGACAATGATGCATTTTGTGTGGGGAATATGTGTCCAACCTAAAAACATTGTAAGGGTTTATATGGTTTACATGTCATTTAATACAAACTTTCTCCAACTCTCCATAACCAGTGGCTGCAGCAAAGGATCCTCCAAATTGAATCCCAGTTTATCTGTTTAAATCTGGCTCTATGATCTTTGTCCCTGCAGCTGGAGTTGGAAACAGTAAAGGGGATGTAAAGGCAAAAATAAAATCCAATACAAATCTCTATACAGTCGCCGACTGCTCTACAGGGAAAAATCAAAGCTGCTTGAGTTCTGCACGGCTGGGAAGTAAAGCGGGCCCCCCCCCTGCTGTTCATATATATGATTGTTTCCCTGCCCTGCAGTGAGGGACCGGCTGACAATTCCTATCCACAGCAGTAAATGAAGGGGGAATTTCACTGCATACAGTCGGGTTTCTTATAAAAATGGTACACATTTTTTAATTAAAGTATATTGGAGATAGGTTTCTTTTTCAGTAAAGAAAGTAAAAATGGGATTTTTTTTTTTTTTGCCTTTCCTTGTCCTTTAAGTGTAATGGTTGCGAGCATTACAGACAATAATCTTCTTATATATTTGGACACTGGTTTTAATGGATGAAATAAATATTGAATTTTAAACGTCTGACTCCAAGTGGTGCTCCGTTTTACACACAGAAATTTATGGTTTGTATAGCTGGTCATCATCACGGAATAAAAAGCAAGGGGAGGTAAACATGTCACTCAAAGATTGAGTCTCAACATACTTTCCGTTCTTTTAGAGCAAATCCACACCATGCCCAACACCCTTGCTTTTAATGCAGATCATTTTGCAGTTTTACAGTTTAAGCCTCCTGCAAATGATTTTCCCATGTACAGTCACACTGCCCTTTATTATTTATTCTCATGCCCTCCAAATTATTCTCAGCTGGTGTGTGCAGTGGCTGTTATATACCTGCTTGGGTTGTCTTTCCAGACATCATTTATAGTGGGCTTCACACCAGGTATTTTCCCACTAGGATTCATGTGATGAGCTTAGTCTTTGGGGTGTGTAACTTTAAACTGTATGAGGCATCAAGCCAAGGAGGATAAAAGTATGTTGATGTCCTTTTTCCTTTCAGTTAATCTCAGTACGCTCTGTATATTTTAATGTCAAAAACTGAAGATTTTATAAGGAAACTGTATGTCTTTATTGTCCAGATATATTTTATTCAAAGATTAAGTTCACTTTATTTTATAGATTGAAATTCGAAAACAATTGCCAATCAGTTGCTGTATTACATATTTTTTAATTGTCTGCTACTATTAGGTTGCTGAGTCTTGCAACCACGAATTGGTTTGCATAAAAGAATCAAGGATGAACTGCCAACATACAGAGAAACATAAAAAATAATATTACATAATAAAATACTATCCTCATGATTATTCTGCATTTTGGTTGGGTTCATTGACCAAAGCAACTGAATAACAATTTAAAGTCCCTAAAAAGCTTCCCCTTTATTTGTTATTATTATTGATATGATGGAACAATTGATTGGAGGTTGCCATATTGCTTGGCTGGGCATCTAGGTATGTTACAAAAAGAGATATGCCATTATATTGATAGTTCTTCCTCAAATACAAGTAATATGTTAGTTCCCACTGAACATATTCTTAACACAAAATAATCTACACTATGGTGTGTGTGTATATGGATAAAGGGACAAAAACTTGTGATTAGGTATATTTTTCCTTTTCTGGTTTACACAGAATTGGATCCAAAAGTGAATTCAGCATGTGCTTTTTGATTTTTTTTTTTTGTACCCTAGGCCTAAACGGGGTAGCGTGGTAGCAGAGTTATTAGAATTACAACCTCAGGCACTGGGTTTGAGGCACAGTTCCAAACTGAGGCAATGGCTTTGTGGAGTTTGAATGTTCTTATTGCATTTATATGGATTTCTTTTTGTTTCCTCCCATACTCGACAAATATATGGATAGTTTAACCGTTTCCTATGAAATTTACCCTGCTGCAACGGAAATTTGATTGTAAGCTTCACTGGGACAGGGGCAAATGTGAATGATCTTCTTCTGTTAAACAAATGATGATAAAATCAGTGTATTTATAATACATATTGGAACGTATTCAGTATGATGGTGTTGGCAGCTGAACAAGGGAAGGGTGGGGAAAATTGTGGACCTTACAGGACCCCCACTCCACCTGGCCCAGGCACAGGGTCTCTTCCCCTATAGCTACACCACTGAATCTATGAGTACTTTAGTTTGTTTCTGCTCACAATCAACAGGGCTTGATTTTGGGGTATCTAAACTGTACACTTTTAACTGCAGTATATCTGCAACTTCTTAAATTATCAAGGGCCCCAACAGAGAGTTTGTGGATAGATTTCCTTCTCTTTCAGACAAGTGAATTAAATCACATCTGCTTTACTATCTACCATGATGTTCGGTGTTTAGCCATAAAAACAGCAGTTTCTTGCTATTACCTTATTATCCTTACTTAGATTTTAAGCAAGGCCTTACAATTTCTTTCATTTTCACTGTTACAGATCTGTATAAATAATTTATTCCGTGTGGTACTCATACCCTATGAGTTTTAACAGAATATGTGAATGATATTAATTCTTCCTCCTACTACTTGTCATTTGCACGATCTTTTGTACTTTATGTCCGTTCCACCCTTATATCCTTCTTCCTGCAACATTAGCCACCAGCACCTCATCTCACCTTCCCTCCTGTTTTCTTCCTTCTCCCCTCAGTAACCCCAGCAGTGAAGGGTGTGGGAGGGGGGCTGGCACTGTATGTAGAGGGAAAGGGCTGGTTCTATGCCAATCAGTCTCTGCACACACAGCAGAAAAAGCCAGCCTGGGAGTTAGGGGGAGGGGGGGAGAGGACTTTACACAAGAAGGGAGGTGTGAAAACCTCTGAATCAGCTGAGAGGTGTCTGTAACATAACCCCTGAGAGAGGGAGAAGGAGAGAGAAAGACAGAGATGGGGGAGGAGAGCGATAGGGAATGTTATAAAGGTTAAGGGGGCAAAGTTATACAGAAATCTGGGAAGAGAAGAGTCAATAATCCAGGTGTCCCAAACTTGCATCTCTAACTCTCTAGCAAACTACAAATCCCAGCATCCTTAACCAGACAATGTACAAGGGCTGAGAGTCTGTCATGCCTGATTATGGAATGAGACAGGTAAAATAGCCATAAACACAAGTGGTAAGCGGCATGGCTACAGAAAATGAAGAAAATGTAGCAGGCGTTCATAATAACCCTTCTGATGCTACATTATTTAATGTATATTTTCCAGACTTTTAATTTATCAAACCATATACATTGGTATGTGCTAATTCAGCTCCTTCTCATCAAGCGGATCCAACTCACACATACTTTTACAATGTCATGCATTCTGTGTGTGGTGAGAGTGAAAGATATGTTAATGATATCATCTATATATGCAACATGGTTTCTGCAACCAGTGATTTTTCCACAGACTGAATTATTTGTATTTCTGATAATAATTTTCTTTTTTTTCTGTTAATTGTGATTTCCTGGTAATAATGCTCACTTTTCCCGACAACATAATAGATTTGCAAACCAGAACATGTATCTCAAAGTGGTTTTCCCATGAGACAGCATTTAATTACAAGAAAGGCAAACACAAGAATCCCCCTTGCATAGAAATCTATTTCTCTTTAAAGAACCCACGAGTGCTTCTATGTCCACCCATGCATTTGCAATAAACATTTATGTCCACTCCTGCCCATGGTCAGAAAAGTACATTTCCTGGCCTCAACATAATATATATGTCATTTTTTTGATAAGGGTTCATATAATGCTTATACCAAATTGAATGATTGTCTTTCACAGATTCTTGGGCCTGCCTCTGATTCTTGTGATTTCTTTGGGGTTGAGCTTAAGCTTTGATCAATAAAACATGGTCTCCATGATGGTTTCCTCATGCACCTGTCACATTGCTATAGTTCCAGCCAGTCCAGCTAGATGCCTGTGGGATAAATGTGGCCCTCAAGGAGATTTTTTTTACCCAAATCCTGTCCAAGGTCTCCAATGACATAACTTAACTTTAAGATAGCTCCTGAACAGTTGATAGCAGATTGAAAGCTCTAGTCATGAAGGTGAAAGCTCCTGTTATATTTCCTAGTAATTTATTATGATCTTTTGGATGGCCCTCCTTGTACTGTTATTTTTCAATCCCAAATGAAGTTTTAATATGATCATTTAGGAGGTTTTCCCACATTTTAAATGTTGTCACCTGGCTGGTATTGAGGCTCGGTTGCTGTGAAGTAATCCTCCAAGAAGGATTGTAGGTATTCAAAGGTTGGTCTTTCCTCTGGGTCCCCTTTCCAACACTGTAACATTAATTCATGGAGTGAAGGTGGACACCCAGGGGGGGCATGCATACGATACCCCTTCTCTACTTGCTCTAGAACCTCTCTGTTGCTCATACCTGAAAGGAAGACAAAGGTGATATCATTTTGGAGCTGGGATTAGCAAACAGAACGAAAGGTTATATCTTGAAAGAAGAAAAATGGAATGTGGAATCAGAGCCAGAGACACACTGAAACATGTGTCAAATGTATGGTAAAATATGGAGATGGGTCACCAATCTCTTCCATTATGATCATTAGGAATTGCTAATAAGTAGTTTACTGCAATACATGGATGCAAGTATTGCTGTAAAGCTATGCTTTTGATTTGTGGGTGATAATCGCATAGTCTGCATACTCATAGGTGATTTCCTTTGACACAAATGATTATGAAAGACTGGCCTTGAACAACACAAGTGAATATGAACTGTAGCCTTCCCTCAAGTGGAGCATGCTATCAAAACAGCACAAGCAAAACAGCTTTTTATCATGTCAGGGAGGGTTTTTGAAATATTTTGTATGGAGGGGCACAGAAATCAAGTTATGCCCCTGAGTGGTCCTGATATGTATTGACTTGACCAAGTCATATGTCTGGCTAAGCCTTAAGGTTATTTTAGAAGGGTTTATATTATCAATAGTGCTGAATGGTAGTGTAAAGGGAGTGTAAGATAAGAGACGCAAAGAAACACAGTTTTGTTAATATGATATGTGTGCATCCTTTACACCCTCCCTTATAGTCCCCAGATCCTGTTGCCAGGCAGATTAAAAGCACCTGGATACGGAATTCGTCCTTTCGTCACCAGCTCACACACCATGATCCCAAATGACCAGACGTCTGATTTAATCGTAAATCTACCGTAGAGAGCAGCTTCAGGGGCCGTCCACTTAATGGGAAATTTGGCACCTGTATAGGGTAGTTAAGCAGTAAGGTATAAAACTGTTGAGAGGAAAGGTGCAAGGACACAGACAAATTAGAGATCTAATGCAGGAGCACTTCTGATAAACAGGCTGGACACAAAATGCGAATCAGACATTGAAATAAGGCACTCAGGAATAATGTTACAGCAAGGAAATGGCACAGGGCAATAAGATACTTAGTAACTGGGTTACTAGAAGGCAATGTTACAAGAAAATAAGGCACTAGGAGCCAGGTTTCGGCAAGGAGACTTTAAAAGGACACTTAGGAGTTTGGTTGCTAAGAAGAGTATGCAATTGGGGCAATTAAGCACACAGAAACCAGGTTCTTGCATCGCAGGGCATCCAAAATTTACTCCTTAAGCTCAACCGGCATTTTTTAATGTTTCTTTAGGGGACAATTTGCTTAGCTTGGAAACACTGGGCAATCATCCTGCTTGAGTCTGGGAAATACAATCCTACAGCTTTCTTAAAGGCAAACATACACTATATATTGTCAAGGTTATCTTTTGTGCATTTTAACTTACACAGATATAAAACAATGAATATACACTTTATAGCCAGTGCTAGTTATTAATCTTTTGCATATTGCCATTTATACATATAACAGCAGTGGCACATGAGAGAGATGCTCAATGCACACAAAACTTGAAATTGCCCCCATTTACTGTATCTCTACAGCAGTGGCTTGAAAGCACTTGTACAAGCATTTTGTAAGAGGCGGACAAGTGGCATCCCATGTTTTCTACTGACAATGACCTAAAACCATTTGCACAAGCAATTTCAGGGTACTCTAGTGGTAAATGCAGGCAATGTAAGACATTTTGGGCCTGACTCTAGAAAAACAGACGAGGCACACAATATGTGCCTTAAAAGTGGCAAAGCGAAAGAAGGGATGATGTGTAAGTTTTACAGAGATAGTATAGCACCAAATAAAATGTGCTATTTTTTTAATATGATTAAAATTCTATTATTATTAGTCCCAGGAGCTGAACCAGAATGTTCACCAACAACAATGAGTTACATAACTGTTGACTATATGTGCACAGGCCCTTGGACTATGTAATAGAAATAAAAGAGTTATACAAGTAATTACAGTGTTGAGACAAATTGTGCCCCTTCCCTGATAGGGGAGAGTTAATGCTTCATATATGGACTAAGGCCCTTTACACATCGAAAGGAACACATTTGTTATAAATCTCATATTGTAACATGGCACTCAGGAACTTTTTATTTTTAAGCTGCAATTAACAATTAGATGATGTTGAGAACAAGAAAAACAGCTGCAGCACTTTTACTTTAATTTACTGTAGTATACTTTGGACCGCTGTGCCCTTACCTTGTCGTGCAGTATACTCATTGTCCTCAATGAGCCGTGCAAGGCCGAAGTCTGCAATCTTGCAAATCAAATTGTCACCCACAAGAATATTGGCAGCTCTGAGATCGCGGTGTATATAATTCATCCGTTCAATATAGGCCATGCCAGATGCTATCTGGAGGAAAGAATTTTGTATTCAGACTAGAGCAGCCAGTGTTAGAAAATAGCTTGTTTTCCCTTTGTAGGAAATAAACAGAAATATATCCCAGTCAGGGTCACCATTGGTGTTCCAATTGTTTATCTAGGTACAGGTATGGGACCTGTTATTTAAAAATTCAAATTTTCAAGCTTATTTTAGTGTAATTCGACTAGGGAATAGTCCAAATTCATTTAGAGTTTTTTTAAAAAAATTATAATTTCGAAATTTCTCATGTACTGTCTCATTAAGAATTCAAATTTGACTATTCACCATCTAAAACCTGCAAATTGATGTTTTAGCCTATGGGGGACTTCCTACAATCAATTTTGAGTAGTTTGGTGGACTCCTGAAAAAAAAAGAACTCGAATCAAATTCAATTCAAATTCAATTTGAGTTTGCAAGTCGAGCTTCAACTGAATTGAAAAAATTTGATTTTTTTTAATACATTTCGGTCGTTTTTAACTTGAAATTCGAGTTTATGGGCGTTTTTATAAACTCCCATAGTAGTGTAAATTTGTCAGCACAAGCATTTCATAGTGAACTTTTGCTAGCGTTCATTTCTGCCTATCGAAACTTCGTTACTACGCTGAGGTCAATTTGGATGGGTACATATAGATCATATAAATGTCTTTATTAGGGATGTTGGTGCAAATGCTTGAAGTGGCCACTTATTATTAAAAATGTCCAAGGAAGCTAAATAAAATAGAGATCCTCTATTGTCCAAGAAATGAGCCCTCCCTTAAACAAATGTGGCAAGCCCCTTAAATGTCTAAAAAAATGAAAACAAAAAAATGTAACAGTTTTTAAGCTGGTCTAAGATGGCATAGGAAACTCTGGCTAAAAGGGTAACATAATAGAAAATTTGCACTTTAGTGAATTTGCAGAGAAACGATCGCCCGCCTGAACTAAATTGCGCTTGGCGAAAGGGATGAAACTTCACTAGTGATGCTTTCTTTTGCTCGCAAATCGTCCACTATGCCTGTTAATAAATCGGCAATGTCCCTGTGGATTGGATTTTTTCGCTAACAACAGCCACTTCGCCCGTTAGTAAATTTGCCCCATTGAGAGAGCCTTTTTAATTTTCTTACTTTTTAGAGCCTTTGCATTCAGTTTTTCTTGTTACTACCCTTTTTAGTAGTACAAAGTATAGTTAATGTAATTTGCCTGTATTTATAGCTTCTGCTGACATTATAGAGGATTGTGTTCCCAAAATATTGGAAAGTGTGTTGTCTAAATATTTCCCCACCACTTTTAGCTCCACAGAGGTCTGAAACTATAACAAAATAAAATATAGCATTTACAGTATGGACCCACTGGATTAATGTTTGAGAGGAGGGATACAAGTGTCATAATTGCAAGAGGAAACATAGAAACAAAGACAAGAGATTAACAGAGAGCAAATCCAAAATCAGGAGAATCCATATAAAGAAAGGTGCCACCTCACTCACCTGTGCAGATATGTCTACCAGCTGGGGCAGCTTCAGGAAACGTCCCTCGTCTTCTTTAAGATAATCAAGCAAACTGCCTGCAAGGGAAGGATACCCGATGGGGTGCAGGACAATCAGAAATGTAGGAAGTCTACTGAGTTCTAAATATAGATACATTAGTTCAATTTCTGTAAACTAGGTGCCCACAATATTCTTGCACTAGGGCCTTTCAGTGCAGCAAGGTTAATGCCAGAGTTCTTACTTTCCTTGCCTCTACAGCTTTTGCTTAGACCTAAATTTGTGTGTCCAGCTCTCTTGGCATCTTCAGACTGGTTAAAAAGTCCATCAAGGCAAAGAGCACATGATCTAGTTGAATCAGTCCTCTTCCAACATCTGGCACACGTGCCATATAAGGAGAAAGCCATTTGTCTGGCAACCTTGTCAAACAAGTAAATCTAAAGTTGAATGGCCACTTTATCTGTTAATACGTCAAGCAAAAACTAGGTGCAAAGTTGCGTTAAGTGAATATTGACAGCCACCTGGATAAAAGTCAGAAATACATTTCTACCTTGCTTTTCTTGGCTACATCCATTAACTACCTCAGTCACGTCCAATAATCCGTAAACAACATTGGAATATAAAGATATTTAAAAATTTTCAATAAGCCTGTGTAGCTCATATATAGTAGGTGCTGCCATCTTAATGCTTATATTAAAGGGGAACTCTGGCACAAATGAAAATTTAATATAAGCTTCCTCATACTGAATTAAGAAACATTCTAAATACAACCAATTAAAAATTCTGCATTGTTTCTGAAATAATCAAGTTTATCTTCACTATTCCTTTCTCAGCATCTGTTTCTCTTCATTCTGTCTTCATTCAGCAGTTGAGTGTCAGATATTCATTGACAGTTAGATCCTATATACTGTATCTTATAGAAGGGCTCATTTTGCCTAGAAGATGTATTAGAGCTCACTCTATTAAATGCACCAGAAATGCTGTCACTCTACACGCAGGATTTGTGCAATAGGCAATTATTTAGTTAGGTTTTTATTTGTACTGGAATCAGTTATTTGATTGAGCTCTAATACATCTGCTAGGAAAGGAAGCTCCCCCATTATAAAATATATTGGATTTAACTGTCAATGACTGTTAATGACACCCAAATGCTTCATGAAAACAGAATGAAGAGAAACAGATACTGAGAGTGGGATAGTGAACATAAACTTGATTATTTCAGAAATGATGCAGAATATTTCATTGATTGTATTTACAAAGTTTCATATTTCAGTATGCCGAAGCTCATTTTAAATTTTCATTTTCACGATAGTTCCCCTTTAAGGATTCTCACATCTTACCTTTAGTCATAAATTCAGTGACAATGTAAATAGGTTCTTCAGAAACAACTGCATACAATTGAACCAGTTTATCATGACGCAACTTCTTCATTATTTGAGCTTCCTCCAAGAAAGCTTCTGGAGACATTGTTCCAGGTTTTAGGGTCTTGACAGCCACGTTAGTTGTTCCATTCCATGTACCTGTATTTTTTGATAGTGACAGAGGAGGATTCTCATTTAACTTGGAAAAATAATTCAAACTGCCTGTTATGATGCCTGGTCTGTATGGTATGAGACAAAGCAAAACTGGAGTTGATTGTCAAAGTAGAACAAGCAGTGTGTAAATAGTGAATGCTCCATAAGTGGAAAGCTCATTTCATTTAGAAAGATATGCAGGTCCAGACTGAGATTCAAAATACACCCTGGTATTTCAGGTACACTGAGGCACAAACAACCTCCCCGAGACACCCATGATTTGTGCCACCTAAAAGTGGCTTTGAGTGATCCTTGCCCATAAACACTTAAGACTTTATTTATCAAAATTCGGATATATGTAGTTTTAGGGGTTTTTTTCAACCTCGACTAAACTTACATTTAAAAAAATCACAAATTATTATTATTTATTACAAATCCCAATAAAAAACATTAAGAAAACATAAAAATACATTATTATTATTTCCGTAAAAACCTTGAAATCCTTGATTTTGTAAGACTTTACCAGCGATTACAAGTTTAAAAAATCCTCTAAAACCTCAAAGTAATTAAACAGTTAACAGTCTGGACAGCTTCCATTGACTTCTACATGACCTGCCTGCTTTTAGAAGGTGAAGTTTCGTATTCGCGTTTTTCTGATTTTTTACAATGAATAAGTATTCGAGTAATTATTCTAGTACGATTATACATCAGCCCCTTAATCATAAAGCTGAGGTTGCCCAAGTTGTGGAATTCCTAAGTGCCTGACGTTTCCTCACATTCACTAGTAATACGGTAACTTGCATTTGTACATTACAAACTTTTAACTGCATATTAAATAAGCAAACACGTGTTATACAGAAGCCAAATAAATATAAGTAAATGGTGATCTATGTGACTTAAAATGTTTTAAATGTTTCCACTACTTTTATATATATATATATATATATATATATATATATATATATATATATATATATATAGCAAAAAAACTTCCGCACACATAGGTCTTGATAAGTGAAAAAAAGCTGGTAGATTTATTTCAACGTTTCAGCTTACAGTTTACAAACTCAAGCCGTCATCAGGAAGGGCAGAGCCTAAAGTGAACATGAAGTTATATACACACAGGATTCAAAAATGGCGCCAAAACCATGCCAGTGACATCACAAAAAGTGGGTGTGGTTATAGTACTGAGTGCATCAGTGATAGTGTCATGGAGCTGAGCCAATCGTGTGCATTATATCAGTGGTAGTGTCATAGGAGTGCACCTATCACGTATACGTAGGTGAATACTACAGTGACTCTCAATGCTAATTAAACACCCAGTATCAAATTATGTGATTGTTGTGAAAGGGAAAAACATACCCTGTGAGAAATAAATAAAAACAATCAAAGGATCTCCTTACGACCTGAGTGCACCTATCTAGTTATATGTATATATATACTGTATATATATATATATATATATATATATATATATATATATATATATATATAGATATATATATAAATATCTTTTTATTTGAGTTTCCATTTTTCCAATAGTGTAAAGTACAATAAAATCTTTCTGTATTTTTATCAACATTACACAAAAGTCAAACGGAGAATTTAAAGATAACAAATCTTAAATAGTATGAATGTTATGCTTACATTTGTTTCCACTTTCATTAAAAAAAAAATAAACGCACAACTTTAAAACCCAACCTGTTGCCCGTTTCATTTACCTGCTTCAATTTCTTTTTATCTGTTTATATAGCACTGTCCCGTTAAGAAACCAGTATTTGCTAATATTATGGGGCCGATTCACTAACTTTGAGTGAAGGACTCGAAGTAAAAAAACTTCGAATTTCAAAGGTTTTTTTGGGCTACTTCGACCATCGAATGGGCTACTTCGACCTACGACTACGACTTCGAATCGAAGGATTCGAAGTAAAAATCGTTTGACTATTCGACCATTAGATAGTCGAAGTACTGTCTCTTTAAAAAAAATTTCGACCCCCTAGTTCGCCATCTAAAAGCTACCGAAGTCAATGTTAGCCTATGGGGAAGGTCCCCATAGGCTTGGCTAACTTTTTTTGATCTAAGGATATTCCTTCGATCGTTGGATTAAAATCCTTCGAATCGTTCGATTCGAAGGATTTAATCGTTCGATCGAAGGAATTATCCTTTGATTGTTCAATCGCACTATCTGCGCTAAAACCTTCGACTTCGATATTCGAAGTCAAAGGATTTCAATTCCCAGTCGAATGTCGAGGGTTAATTAACCCTCGATATTCGACCCTTAGTGAATCAGCCCCTATGTGTATGGGAACATTAAAAGACCCTCTGTTGCCTTGCATCCACCACCCATTGTAGAATTATTTTTAAAATTTTCCCCTCAGGGCTCCTCTTATTATTAGTACTCTATTTCTCAAAAATTATTTCCCTTCCTTTAATAGTGTTTGGTCTTATGCTGAAAGACTTAGTCCCAAACTGGTGGCTCGAGGTGCCCATGGTTGCCATATTAGTAAAAAATTATCATGAGTCCTTGCTAGGAAGGAAGTAAATTTTTCATTTATCATAATTGCTGTAATGTGGGCTTTTAACTTCTGGATTGAGAGGTGTGGAGTTCTCCATGATTTAGAAATTAGCTGTTTAGCTGCTGTGAATATAAACGTGATTCGTTTCCTGGAGTTACCATTGATATTGAGTATCCATTGATTAAATAATGCTATCCATGGGTCCTTATGAATGTGGATCTGGGTGATAGAATCAATTATCCCAAAAACTCTTGTCCAATACCTTTGTACTAAAAGGGCATTGCTACCAAAAATGATTGCTACCGTAACTTCCCCTCCACATTTCCTAAAGCAGGTCGAGGATTGGGATGGAAATACTTTAAGTAGATGTGAAGGAATCAAGTACATCTGGTAAGTATTTTGTATGAGGTTTCTACTTGTCCTAGGTTAATGGAACATTTGTTCCCTCCCATATCCTCTCCCAAGCCCTTGGGTCTAACGTTTGGTGGAACTCCTGCTCCTACAAGTTTTTGTATAGGATGGAGGCGTTTTGTTAATTTCTAACATTAGGTATTGATATAACAAGGAAATGAAGCCCTTTGCATGGGGCTGATTCATACCTTTTCTACTACTTTCAAGATAGGTCATGATCGACATGTGCACTGTCCTCAGTATGGGTGCAACAACATCTAACCATTATACAATTGCATAACTTGTTCGCTGCTCTAATGCCAATTGAACTGCAAAATACAGTGACAAATTTTGGAGAGCAATAGCCTGCCAAATGTTATGCACAGGCTTCCTTTTGCTATTATTGCGCTCATCAAAATATCAAGTTTGGTACAGGGAGGTAAGGATAGGTAATATGATCTGTACATAAGGATGAGGTAATGTTCCAAGGGGTTCTAATTCAGAGAGAATATGAATAAATAAAAGTTTAATTTCTCACACTTGCTCAGAAGAATTCCCAGTGCTATGAGTAAATGTAAGACAGGGTGGGACACTTGTACTGGCCTGCCAGAGTACCAGAGGATTTCCTAGTGGGCTCCACTCTTGAAAAACTCTTTCTTACTTTCTTACTATACCATTTGACACTATCGAATGGTTTTTAAGAGTGGGCCCTGAATTTGAGCTTCTCTGGTGGCTCCTTGTAGGTTCACTCCAAGAATGAAATATTTTTTCAGTTGTCATTGTACTGTGCATGGTTAGTACAAAGCACCACTGGGACAGGGAATGATGGCTCGGAGGAACATCTGCTATGATTTGGAAAATATCAGCACTATATACTGTATAACCAAAGCATGTTAACTGGGCTCATGTTAAACCCAGATATATAATATCTCTTTAAGGGACTGGTTCATTCTTAGCATGTTATACAATGCCCTATTCCTAGCAACTTTGCATTTGTTCTTCATTATTTATTTAATTATTTGCCTTCATCTTCCTCACTGTCAAGCGTTCAAATAAGGGTCACTGCCCCGGCATATAAAATACTGTAGCTCTATGAGGCTACAATCGTAGTGTTATTTATACATTTTATTGTTTATCTTTTTATTCAGTCCCTCGCCTATTCATATTCCAGCCTCTCATTCAAACCTGGTTGCTAAAGTAAAAAAAAACTCTAGAAACCGGATAGTCGATGAAATAAAAAACTAGAGAGCTACTGAATGAAAAACAAAATGACTGAAAAATAATAAAAATAAAACACGAAGATCAATTGCAAATTGTCTCAGATTATCAATGTCTACATTATACTTAAAGTTAATTTGAAGGTAAAGTACCGCTTTAAAGTCATAGTCCTGCAATGAAAAACATTGTGCTCTTCTATTTACAGGTTAGTGATAATGTCCTCCTGCCATCCAAGATATATTCTCATTATATGCCATACCATCTGCCTCCATTGTTCTCCTTTATTTCTGCAGTACATTACAGAGCTTATCCATCATTCCCTGTCCCAGTATTGCTTACATTCTAAGAGTCCTGTCACAAGCTATGTTCAATTTTATCAAGAAAAATGTAACCTTGCTCTATGTTTTTGGAGAGTGGGCGTAAACCCCACACAAGGAACAACAGACCAGGTTGAACTGGTTTCAATCAAACTTAGGATGCCTTGCAGCAATGCCAACCACAGCATTGGTTATTTTCCTCCTGAACATAAAATACGCAGAATCATAGCGCATATTGTGATATTTAGCCTGAGGAACTGTGGATTTTTAAAAAAAAAAAAAAAACTATAATGAAAAGCCATGCTGCCATTTTTTACATAGAAAGAACATAAGTCTATACAAATCTTAAGGCAAAGGTGCAAATTCGCAGGCATCGCAACACTTTGGCAGGCGTAAATTCGCTAATTCACTAAATTGCAAAGTTGCGTCCAGGGCGCCAAACGCTGTCAAATTTTCGCTAGGGTTATTTCGGCAATCAAAGTGAAAATGCGCTAGCGTTGCCTAATTTGCATATGATGATAATGTTACATGGACGTACATGTTGCAGCAAATGCATTACATTACACAAGTCCAGGGAACCTTAATAAAGAAAGAGTTGTTATAATGCCCTACACATGAGTCCACTGTATAGTTTGTGTGCCATATGTTAGAAAATGGAGGGGGGAACTCGGTTACCCAAAAAAATTTTTACGGACTTTGCAGGCTATCACTCTGAAAAAAGGAAAAGACGCCAGCGTTTTTTGGGATTTAGAAAAGTTTTGCACTAAAAATTGAGGAAGTCCTATGCACTCCATTGCACTTCGCCTGGTCTGAGCTGGCAAAGGCAAGTCTGACGAATGAGGTAACGTTCAGTAAAATCTCCATCTTAGTGAATTTGCGGAGTTACGTCCTTTCACCAGAACGGAAATTCGCCTGTTGTTAGAGTGTGAAGCAACGCTAGCGTCTATCTCCTTTGCTAGCGAAATGACACCTGTGCCCATTAGGAAATTGGCGAAGTCCCTGCAGGCAGTAACGCTAGTGAATTGACGCTAGTGTCCGCCACTTCGCCCTTTAGGGAATCTGCCCCAATAAGTCTACTTTAAAACAATCTAGGTAGTTAGAACAGGTTTCCTGATCTGTAAGGGCTGTACAAAATTCAATATGTAGCAGTACGTTAGGCATGCCCTTGATGTATATTGATCTTTTGACATGCATAATCTTCTGCTACATTCAGTAAAACACAAACCGTAAGAGACAGCTCTGGCTCCCCACAATTCCTTCACCCAGGTGCTCAGTCCTCAGTGTCCCCACTGTATAATATTAACAATATTATTGGACGGCACTTCTGGAAAAGGCTTAATTGTAGCAGGCTGCTGGTAAAACACCTAATGCGTTTTGGGATTATCTTTCTTAGTCATAGGCTTGGTGCCGTCCAATATTCTAAGTTTGTTAATCTTCTGCCACAGTCTTGTATATTTACAGGGACTCTTATGCTGGCATTGAAGGAAAAGAAACCCTGACACTCCTGTTCTACTCAGAATGCTCCTGTGGCTGCATACAATAAGGTAATTCTAGAGAACTCAGCCAACAGTGACCTCCACAATAACTATGTTACCAAGGAAATGCCAAATACAGCAGAGATTTGAAGCACTGAGGCCTCCAGATGTTGCTGAAATAGAATCCCCATCGTAAGAAGCTTGTAACTGGCTGGGGATCATGGTAGTGTTAGTTCAGTAGCTGGAAGGAGAACATGAATTCATTATCAGTAACAACTGAATGTGTATAAAGACACCTAAAGGTAATATACATTGCTTGGCAAAGCAAAGAAATGTTATAGGTGTGGTGATTTTAGATGATCACTCAAAAAATCAAGAATTGCACCAGGGGATTGTAGTGCTGAGATAGGGTGTGGACTGGAGATGCAGCCAAACTTGGTTAAAATAGCTTTATTAATCCATTTGAAAACATCACATGCAAGGATGGCAGGGGGTGACAGGCTTAACACGTTATGTGACCTACTAGTCACTTCATCAGAAGCCATTTTAGATGATCATTAGTGATGAGCGAATATGTCCTGTGATGCTTTGCTGAAATATTCGTGAAACTGCAAAAAAATGTGCAAAACGGTGAAATTTCATGAAACGCATTGAAGTCAATGGGCGTTTTTACACGCGACAAATTATTACATGCGCAACAATTTTTCTCGCTCCGAATGCATTAAAGTCAATGCCCGTTTTTTTCTGCAACTTTTTTGTCCTAATGCATTAAAGTCAATGGCCTTTTTTATTTTATGGCAACTTTTTTTGTCCTAATGCATTAAAGTCAATGGGTGTTTTTTTCTAATGGGCGTTTTTTTGTGGCTAAATTTTTCCAAGGCAAATTTTTGCCACAGTTTCGTGAAAGAATTCTCACATGGCGAAATTTGGAATTTTGCCAAAAATCCATGGCTGGCGAATAAATTTGCTCATCACTAATGATCATTATGTTTTTGCAAATAAAATCAGACATACTGAGGCCTGATTGACTAAGAGCATTTTGGCTGCTTTTGTCTTTTTACACTGGGAGGTATGGTGCCCCAGCACTTAGCAGTTCTCCCTTGTAATGCAGCAGTCATAAGTTTGATACCAGCCTGGGCACTACCAGTAAATAGAGATACTGTATAATCTCCATTCGGCCAAAAAACTAGGGATGCACCAAATCCAGGATTCAGCCTTTTTCAGCAGGATTCGGATTCAGCCGAATCCTTCTGCCCAGCCGAACCAAATCTGAACCCTAATTTGCATATACAAATTAGGGAGGGAAATTGCGTTGACTTTTAGTCACAAAACAAGGAAGTAAAAAATGTTTTCCCCTTCCCACCCCTAATTTGCATATGCAGATTACGAGTCAGATTCGATTCGGTATTTGGGCAAATCTTTCGTGAAGGATTTGGGGGTTCAGCCAAAAAAGTGGATTCGGTGCATCCCTACAAAAAACGAATGTGAAGTATGAATAATACTTGTAAAGTCAGTAATAAATAATCATTTTCACACAACATGGGCATGCAAGAAACCTGATAAGATGATCATGTTGGCAAATGGCCAAACACTATTGCATAATAGAGGCCTGTGTCTAAGCATATGCTCATATCTCTCCTAGTGTAGACAAGGTTAACCTGGGTCAGATATTGTATATCACCACTGACACAAGGGCCAAGAGAATACTATTCTGAACAGGCCCACAGGGGTGTAACTACAGAGCATGCAGACCCTGCGGCTGCAGGGGGGACCAGGAAGTATAGGGGCCTCATGAGGCCCTAATTCACATACAATTTTAATAGATATTGGTAAATCCGGTCAATCGCTAGACATTTTGGGGGCCTGAAAAATAATTTGCTTTGGGCCCAGTAATTTCTAGTTACACCACTGCAGGCCCATACTCATAATCAGACTGTGGGGCTAACTGCACTCTCTGGCTATGTCAGATATCCCTTCCCAACCCCTAGGAAGTACATGCCTTTTTTATGCTTTTCCCAATGACACTAAAACAAGACCTGGAAATAATCCTCCCTGCAACAGTACACAAAATATATGGTTATATGTGATATGAGATACATATTGTGGCCACCAGTGTATAATAAAAGCTCACAGCTGTGAATTACAGGATTATGCACATGCACCCCTGATATACTTATAGTGATATCCTGCAGATTTAATATTATTATTTCTTGTAACCTTAAATTGTACAGAGAATTGCAAAGGCACATTTTTATATCTAAATACTGCAATGTGCTACTTTATACATACAGTTGCCCAATAATTTGATACATTGCATATGCAAGTATTGAATTATATAATGTCATACAAGCATGGCTGTGGAGACTTTGAGAATACTTGGGGTGGGGGCATAAATATCCCATGGTGGGCTGTATCTAGCCTGTGGGCTTCCAGCAGGAGGACAGCGTTGACTTTATTAAGGTTCGCCAGTTCATAAGGAGAGACAGAGTCAAATCTGTTACCTGACCATTAAAATATAAGCTTGTCAAGGGTGGTTAATATTTTTTTTGAGCATTTACAACCTAATTACTGATGTAAAAGTTGTAACCTCCGCTGTATGCTGGCAAATGCACGGAGTTTGTCAGGTAAAATGGGATACCTAGAATTAATTGCATGCTCTAAAAATTATGATATAATTGGTTTCCCTGAGACCTGGTGGGATGAAACATGTGACTGGACTGTGAATTTAAATGGTTACACCCTTTTTAGGAGGGACAGAGGGATTAAAAAGGGTGGAGGAATGTGTTTACTGTATATGTAAATCCTGAATTAAAGCCATGCGCTAAAGAAATAACCATAGCTGGCACTGGGGGGGGGGGGGTGTAGATTTTGACTGGGCAAAAGGTTACAAAAAGAATTATCATTGGTGTATGCTATAAACCACCTCGTATACGTGTCGAGTATGAAGCCCAGCTACTTTTGCTGATACAAGCGGCTTCACAGCTGGGTCAAGTTGTTGCTATGGGTGACTTCAATTATCCAGACATTGACTGGGGTAATGGGGTTTGCCAAGACAAAAAAAGCTAGTAGGTTTGTAAATATGCTGAATGACAACTTTTTATTCCAGCTCGTTCAAGAACCTACAAGGAATAACTCTCTTTTGGACCTTGTAATAACTAACAATACTGAACTCATCTCTAACATTTGTGTGGGTGAGCATTTAGGGAATAGTGATCTTAACATGGTCTCCTTTGAGATTCTGTTGCAGAAGCAATTCTATAAGGGAGTAACTAAAACACTAAATTTCAGACGTGCAAACTTTGACAGGATAAGGGCATCTCTGCAACATATTAAGTGGGAAATGCTTTTCACAGGGTTAAACACAGAACAAAAATGCTGCTTCATAAATATACTTGTCAGTATATTCCCCTTGTAAGCAAGGAACGTCGTTGCAAAGCCAAACCTTTTTGGTTCAATAGAAGTGTTGGTGTTGAGGTGGGTAAGAAAAGGCATGCTTTTAAGGCTTTCAAGTTAGCTGGGACAGCCAAATCATTTATAAGGTACAAGGAGGCCAATAAATCATGCAAAGAAGCTATAAGGCAAGCTAAAATTGATATAGAAAAGGATATTGCAGCAAGCAGTAAAAAGTTTATTATTTTTTAATAGTAAAAAAATTAAGCAGGAAGGGGTGGGACCTTTAGTATCAGAGGGGGGTCAGCTGGTTGATGAAAACAAAATAAAAGCGCAGATTCTGAACTCTTATTTTTCGTCTACACAAATGAGGAATCAGTAAGTGAAGGTTTCCTTCTTAATAGTCCCAATTCTAGTAATACAACTAATAATGCATGAGGAAATTCAAAAGAGACTAGAAAATGTTAAGATTAACAAAGGTCCCGGGCCAGATGGTATTCATCCCAGGGTACTTAGCAAGCTTAGCTCTGTGATTGCCAAACCTCTTTACTTAATTTTTCAGGATTCATTGAGATCTGGCATAGTGCCGAGAGACTGGCAAATTGCTAATGGAGCCTCTATTCAAAAAAGGATCCCATTCTCAGCCTCAAAACTATAGGCCAGTTAGTCTGACATCAGTGATAGGAAAGGTTTTTGAAGGGTTAATAAAGGATAAGATACTGGACTTTTTAGCAAATCATAATATTATGTGTGTGTGAGTGTGTGCCAGCATGGTTTTATGCTTAAAGGACCAGTAACATCAAAAAATTAAATTGTTTTAAAGTAATAAAAATATAATGCAGTGTTGCCCTGCACTAGTAAAACTGCTGTGTTTGCTTCAGAAACAGTACTATTGTTTATATAAATGAGCTGCTGTGTAGCAATGGGGGCAGCCATTCAAAGGAGAAAAGGCTCAAGTTACACAGCAGATAGCTGATAAGCTCTGTAGAACATAATGCTATCTGTTATCCATTAACTATCCTGTGCCATATAGCTGTTTTTCAATTACCACCATTGCTACACAGCAGCTTGTTTATTTGAACTATAGTTGTGTTTCTGAAGCAAACACATCAGTTTTACCAGTGCAGGGCAACACTACATGATATTTTCATTACTTTAAAACACTTCCAGTTTTTGGTGTTACTGTACCTTTAATAGATCTTGCCAGACTAACTTAATTTCTTTTTATGAGAAGGTAAGCAGGGACCTCTATTCTAGGATGGCAGTGGATATGATTAACTAGACTTTGCTGAAGCATTTGATACAGTGCCACACAAAAGGTTACTGGTTAAATTAAGGAATGTTGGCCTGGAACATAGTATTTGTACCTGGATAGAGAACTGGCTAAAAGATAGACTACAAAGAGTGGTGGTAAATGGAACATTTTCTAATTGGACCAGTGTTGTTAGTGGAGTACCGCAGGGCTCTGTACTAGGTCCCTTGCTTTTCAACTTGTTTATTAATAACCTGGAAGTGGGCATTGAAAGTGCTGTTTCTATTTTTGCAGATGATACTATTGTGCAGAACTATAGGTTCCATGCAGGATGCTGCCACTTTGCAGAGTGATTTGTCTAAGTTGGGAAACTGGGCAGCAAACTGGAAAATGAGATTCAGTGTTGATAAATGCAAGGTTATGCACTTTGGCAAAAATAATATAAATGCAAGTTATACACTAAATGGCAGTGTATTGGGAGTTTCCTTAAATGAGAAGGATCTAGGGATTTTTGTAGCTAACAAGTTGTCTAATTCTGGGCAATGTCATACTGTGGCAAATAAAGTTCTGTCTTGCATAAAAAAGGGCAAAATCAAGGGATGAAAACATAATTATGCCTCTTTATAGGTCCCTGGTAAGGCCTCATCTGGATTATGCAGTGCAGTTTTGGACTCCAGTCCTTAAGATGGATATAAATGAGCTGGAGAGAGTGCAGAGACTAAGTGCAACTAAATTGGTTAGAGGGATGGAAGACTTCAATTATGAGGGTAGACGGTTGGGGTTGTTTTCTCTGGAAAAAAGGCGCTTGCGAGGGGACATGATTACACTTTACAAGTACATTAGAGGACATTATAGACAAATAACAGGGGACCTTTTTACCCATAAAGTGGATCACCGTACCAGAGGCCACCCCTTTAGACTAGAAGAAAAGAACTTTCATTTGAAGCAACGTAGGGAGTTCTTCACAGTCAGGACAGTGAGGTTGTGGAATGCACTGCCGGGTGATATTGTGATGGCTGATTCAGTTAATGTCTTTAAGAATGGCTTGGATGATTTTTTGGACAGACATAATATCAAAGGCTATTGTGATACTAAGCTCTATAGTTAGTATTGGTATGGGTATATATAATTTATGTGAAAGTAGGGAGGAGTGTGTATGGATGCTGGGTTTTCATTTGGAGGGGTTGAACTTGATGGACTTTGTCTTTTTTTAACCCGATTTAACTATGTAACTATGTAACTATGTTTGTAAACTACTGGTGTGTCCAGACTGGTATAGTACATACACAGGACTGTGACATTGTGTTAGACTCTTACCCTTCCAAACATCTCCAAAGCAGCCTTGTCCCAGTTTCTTAACCAGATTGACGGAATCTCGAGATATTTCCCAGGCATCTTTAGCAAGCCCCAGTGTTTGGGGTTTTTGGTTGACACATGGACTTGTAAGCAGGTGACACAACCCATCATTGAACTCTGAAACGACAAAAAAGTAGATGAGAGAGTAAAGAGCTATATCTATCTGCTTTAGGACTCAAAGGGTATGATAACATGAGCTGCCATTAGAACTGTCTTTATTGGCGGCAGGTACTCTGGGAAAAACAGACATCTCAGGCCCCGTTCTTACACAGTAGGACCAATCTGTGACATTGTAACTGTTGTTTAATTACAATCAGCTGAACATGGATGGGTACTGGGAGATGCAGTAGTTCAAAATAGGCAGCAGTCATTGTGCGAATTGACGGTACTTGTATCTAAAGCTGGTCCTTGTACTCCCACATAGTTGCACCTGGTTATGATAAATCCGTCCTGCCTCTTGTTCCAATTTGTGCACAAGTGTGTCTGGATTTATGCCAAGGCTGAAAAGGCCCAGACCTAGGGCGGCTTGCCACCACTATACTCTGGTGCCATGTTCTGCTAGTGTTAGAATGAACAAAGGTGTACTGGGCACTGTGTGGGAGATTCAATCAACCGTCGAATTTCCTGGATGATGAATGATTTATCCCATATATTTCAGCCATAGGTTGTGATTTTGAACATATACGTATACGCATCTAAAGAATCATGCACAGACTTCATTTTGAACCCCACATATTTACACTTGCTACCGCTGTATTTATCCTTCTTCCTTTTGCAAAAGTGTGTCCAATGATGCTGGGGAACCCTGCACCTAAAGACTCATGCATTGAGTAGACTTCATCTTGACACCAGCCTTCAATGTATAAAATAATCTTCAGGAGGGACTAGGTTGCATCTTTAGGTGCACAAACTCTCCCCTCCATGACCCTATATCATAGTTACATCGCTGCTACTAGGCCTTCTCATAGTGGCTAGTATCCCCTTTATTCCTACTGCTGTGTTACCTGCACAAGCAAGGGGTGAACGTGTGGGTACACTGCATTTCCCTTTCTGCCAACAACTACTGTGTGCTATGTACAGAACATTCACTCCTGCCTAGACCCCTAAAAGAAAATTCTGTGGCACACTGGTATTGTCCAGAAATAAATTAACCATTTTACTGAGCTGAACTGTGGTCAGAATGATTAGTAAAAGAACTGATGGAGAAAGAATGCAATAGAATCAGGGGAAGACATACTGATAGAAATACAAGGATACTGATGATATATTTGAAATCTTTCTAACGTTCCCTTAACAACAAATACATTGCAATATAGAGTAATACCACTTGAGTGTGCTGCTGCCTTGCAAAGCACATTAAGCTTTTGTCAGAACTATGAATGTAGACATTATCAGGCAAATGTAATAAAAGGGGCAATGTTTGCTGCTGGTCTAATCACCGTCCTTTCAATGCCTGCAAGTTTGGGGGGGCGGAGCTTTTGGTGGTGGGGGGGTACAGAAATGTAAATTATTCAAATACTGAAATTATCAGAATTAAAAATTAAATTAATTTGTATTTTTTTTCCGTGTGAACAGTGGTTATAAAGAGAAACTATTAGTCAGTGATTCTGTGCAGATACTCCAGGGACCAGAACCGATGTTACTCTGTGTGTAATAGTTAAACAAAACCTGTACTGGATATTGTATCCAATATTGTGCAGGGCATTAAATTCATCACTTAATAGTGAGCATGTTTAACCCTCATTTTAGCTACAGACTGTGACACAGAACACATACTTTTATGCTTTTTCATGTGTGCTGCTCTTTCTTCACTACTATGTTTTCTAAATATGGGAGGTGTGGAACATTATACTAACTCCAGTTCTAAGTCCAGTTCTTACGTGGTCTTAATGGCCCAAAAGTAATGTACCACAGTGCCATGAAATTACTTTCAAATATTGGCAGCTATGCTATTTCGATAATTCTAAGCGAGTTGAGAAACTGTTCCCAGGCGTCAGCAACCCACAGGTCACCAGGGGTAACTTAAAGAACTGAAATTTTGATTTTGGCTCTTCTAGTGCAGAGAGTGTAATTACACTTGGAAAGGTAAATTCCGGGCATGAAGGTATTGGCTGCCTCATGTGGTGAAAATCCCAGAAACTCCCCTACAGAAGAGACGTGCCGCAACTTGGACACAACTTGCAACTTTGAAACATGGCAATTTGCTTCCCAATTTTGCACTTTGTACATTGTGCTGCCTTTATAAATGAATCCTAATATAACTTCATTTTCAGCAAAAAAAAGCAAACTAAAATGGCCAGTAGGTGGTGCTAGAAGGCTTAAAAAGAACATATGCCGTTATAAAGCTGGACATATCCCTTTCAAACAGTGCATTGTATTTTTTTTCTTATAGTTTTAACTGTAGTGTGTTAGCCTAGCAACTTTCTTCATTATTTAAAGGTTTTAATTATTTACCTTCTTCTACATCTTTCCAGCTTTTAACGGGGTTGTTCACCTTCAAACACTTTTTCCAGTTTAGTTGTTTTTAGACAGTTTAGCAAAAAAAAATCGTTTTTGCAATTAGCTTCTATTTGTGATAATTTTTTTTCTAACAGTGTAAAGTTTAATTTTTCACCTTCTAAAGCAGCTTTGGAAAGGGGGAGTCGCCGACTCTGAAACTGTTCTAAATTGATACATTTAGTTGATACATTTCTTAGCTTTGTCCCTGCTGAGCAGAATCCCTGAATTTCATTAAAAACAGCTGTTATCATTGATACAATAGTTGCTAATATTTCACAGATACTGCTGAGAAATGTATCAACTAAAGGCAGCAAATTGTAACAGTTCAGATGCTCCTGGATCACTGAGCTGCTAGACTGAAACACCAGACAGTAACATTCAAATTTAAACTTCAATTTAAATAAATGATAAATAATAAATAGAAAGTATTTGAAAAAAGTCTTTATTTCTGGTGAACAGATCTGAAACCAACTCAACTGAAAAAAAGTATTTGGAGGGTGAACCCCCTTTAAATGGGTATCCCTGACCCCAGTAGCTAAGAAAAACTATTGCTCTGTAAACTTACCATTTTCTAGTTTTATTGTTACTTATTCCTTATCATTATATTCCTATTCTCTCATTCAACTCACTGCCTGGTTGCTATGGTAAACAAGACCCTAGCAACCAGATAGCTGCTGAAATTCCAAACTGGAGAACTGCTAAACAAAAAGCTAAATAACTGTAACTGCAACAAAAAAAAAAGAAAGAAAATTGTCTAAAAATATCAATGTCTATGTCATACTAAAAGTTATTTTAAAGATAAACTACCCATTTAAACAATGCATAAAAAGTGTCTGAGGTTACCCACTGTAGTCAAGTAATGAAGTCAAGCATTGCATCTCCCAAATCCATCTAATGCCAACTATTGATGATTTACCATATCACTCTGAGTTTAATGAATTAATTAATAGATGCAAAATGGAAAGAGAAATGAAAATACCAACATCTATTTGTGTTAATGGGCCCAAGCAACCTATTTTCCAAAAGGAATGTAGTGTATTTTGAAGGGTGCTCCGTGTCAGCTGCTGCATAAAGCAACAAACCTGATGAGGCCCCCTCTGCACTGATAGGGCACGAGATCTAGTGTTTTCCTAAAAAGAACAGGAATATACAGTCAATACGTTGCCCTATGAAGTTTCAAAAAGTAACTATAACTGTTATAGATTAATATACAGTTAGGAGTGTTTGCAAAGGCTGGGCTGTTACATTTCTCCATCACTCTCACACAGAATTAGCAGGCAAGGCCACACAGGATACAGAGAGGTTTGTATTCTCACTAACATAACCTCCTGCATATATGATTAACCACTAGGCTTTGATAATGAAGAGTTTTTTAAGCTTTGCAGTTCTGGACAAACTGAGAGGGGAGATGAGATGTGCAAATATAAAAAAATTCTTCAAAAGACCATTATGATACTATATGTACTTTATAGGGCTTATTTATGAAGACAAACAGTAAAATCAAGTCCCAGTGTATTATTAACCTATGTCATGTCTGGGCCTGATGAGGGCAAAGGTGGCTTGTGGCTAGTAAATGGGAATAATCTACCTTGTAATGGTGCTGCACTGCACAGAAACGATTCATTTCTTTCCAACATTGACTAAGAAAAAGCTTTAACTTGCGAGTGATTGTCTAAGTAGCATTCACATTGCTAAATCAAGAAAAATTGTTGTGCACTTGAATTAATGGCTGCCTGCTATTAATCTGAAATTCTGTAATAAAAAATGCCACAGTGAGGAAAAAAACACAGCAATTTGTGGATATTGTTGTGCTTTCCATGTTGCACTTGCATTAACAAATGAGGCTCTTATATGTGTGTTTTGGAATGTATTGTCTGTCAAAAAACCCACATTTTGTCATATCATTGAATCATTGCCATAAAAGAGGTTTGGGGACTTTTTTTTATTCAAAACCATGTAAGTGACCCCAATATTTGGGGTTTTTAGCTAATAAAAAGACAGATATATGAAAACATTGCCATATCATCCTGCTAGAGTTTCTAGGTATTTTGAGGACATCGGATGAGCACTCACCCCAAATCTTATCTACACTGTGGCAGGGTCTGTCTAACATCTGCTTGGCCCCATGACTATAAACATTACACAGGGAAAATCTGCTACTTGCAGCCAACTACAAATAAGTAATTGTGTTTCCTATCAGGGCATAAATGATGGCATTTTTTCTGCAAGCAGAGAAATCCCCAAACCCAGCTATACTGCCATGTGTGCTATGAACCTAAAGCTGGCCATAGACGCAAAGATCCGATCGTACGAATTGAGGATTTGTATGATTTTCGGACCATGTGTGGAGAGTCCCGACATTTTTCGTCCTGCGGAGATTGGTAGTTTGGCCGATCAGACAGGTTAGAAAATTTCTGTCGGCTGCCGATATCTCTGCGTGTATTGCTGATCATACGATTTTCAGTGGGAACTGTCAGTAGCTTTGTCAGACATAACTATCGTATGATTGTTGTCAGGGGCAGAACATTGGCTGATCTGTTCTTTAACTACTTAATTTGATCTGACTGGAAGACTTTGATCTGAATGGTTAGTGGCAGGTCGGGAGATGGGGAAGTCCGATCGTACGATGATTCGTATGATCGGATCTTTGCGTCTAAGCAGAATTTTTCCACTCACCCCAAAGACCCCACATTAACCCAAAAAAAACCCAAACCAACCAGGTACATTTCCATTTTTTTTTGCAAAATATATTTTTTTCAGACTTGGGCCAAAGTTATTAAAAAATACATATTAATTTATATATTAGCAGGAATTCCAGTACTAATACAATTTCTGGTATCTACAAATTGATTTGTAAAAGAGCTGGCAGAGTATATGGTATGGCGTTGCTGAAGGGAAGCTGAATTGTACAACTCGGCACAGTTTGAGCTAGCTGCCTCTTAGCTTCTTGTATTGAATTGTTCATCATGCCCTGATTTTGAACTCAAGAAAATAGAGTGCTACTGCAATATTGTTTCATTGTATCACATCTAAACACATCCCCACATAATCATATTTGAACATGGTGTTCTTGCTATGCCACTTCACGACCAATCTGCTCTTTTGTCTACTCTGTAAGGAAAGCCTTGTTGCTAGGGGATACAGCAGTCTATGAGATGCTAGCCTTGCACTTTCCTTGAATGCCAATCGTATGTGTCCCTAAAGTTAATGTTAATGCTTTTTTATTTCTGTGCATTTACCAGTGTATATTATAAACTCTACATTGCCTGCTTTCTTTCCAAAACCCATGCTACAAGCTGCCTTATAACAGAAACATACCTATCAGGCCTGGACTGGTCTTTAGATTCTGGTAAATGCTATTATATTGTAGCTGCTATAAGATACCATAGACACTCACTATTTATTGGGCCTCTGTGTACTTGAAATGCCAGGGCTTACTTGGAATGTCAGTCTGGACTTGATACTTCTATATTATTTATGTCCATAAAGAAAGGAAAGATTAGTCTATATAAGATGCAGCCTTCTTACCACTATAGTGTAACACCAGCTCCTCCACAGTATCAAACTGGACCCTGGTTGTAATATAGAACCCTCCACTGTCTAGCTTGCGGATCTTGTAATGTTTTGCATGGTCTCCTCTGTTAGCATCCCAGTCACGAACAGAAAGGGAGTATGCACCTGCGAAGAACCATAACATGAAGCTGTTGATCAAAATGGAAAATAGAGTGGAAGGTAAAAGAAATAAGGTGGCAAGGATTAGTTAAACATAATATTTAGAGAAGACAGAATATCACATAGGAAAAATGTGAAAGGAGACTTAAAGACTAAAATAAGAGAGCATGGTAGGGTGTTAGTATACTGATACTGTTTATTTATGTTTATATATATATATCAGATATACACCACACACATACTGTACATATATATACAGGTATGGGCCTGTTATCCAGAATGCTCGGGACCTGGGGGTTTTCAGGATACTGGATCCTTCCATACTTTGGATATTCATACTTAAATCCACTAGAAAATAATGTAAACATAACAGGAACCCAAAATGCTGGTTTTGCTTCCAAAAAGGATTAATTAATAATAATTATTATCTTACTTTGTATGTAGAAGGAAGAAGGAAGCAAAAGGTACTGTTTAATTGTTACAGAGAAATCATTTTTTTAAATTTAGATTATTTGGATAAAATGGAGTAGAAATCATTTTTTAAAATTTAGATTATTAGGATAAAATGGAGTCTATAGGAGACAGATATTCTGTAATTCAGAGCTTTCTGGATAATAGATCTCATACCTGCACATATATTTGTATATATATATATATATATATATATTAGGGATGCTCCGAATCCACTTTTTTGGATTCGGCCGAAACCTCGAATCCTTCACGAAAGATTCGGCCGAATACCGAACCGAATCCGAACCCTAATTTGCATATGCATATGAATCCGAACCCTAATTTGCATTTGCATATGCAAATTAGGGGTGGGAAGGGGGAAACATTTTTTACTTCCTTGTTTTCTGACAAAAAGTCACGCAATTTCCCTCCCACCCCTAATTTGCATATGCAAATTAGGATTCGGATTCGGTTCGGCCAGGCAGAAGGATTCGGCCGAATCCTAATCCTGCTGAAAAAGGCCGAATCCTGCCCGAATCCCGAACCGAATCCTGGATTCGGTGCATCCCTAATATATATATATATATATTTGTTCGAGAAATAGCGACAATCACGGGACTTTGTATAGTGCAAAAAAATGAAATCCTTTATTTAAACTCAAAGTTTCAATCCAATACTTGGATCTTTGTCAGGAGAATGCAGGACAAACAAAAGGTTTTTTGTTTGTATATATATACAAATATATTATATACTCATGCATCCTGATAAGCTTTACCTTTGGTTGTCTCGCTCTCCCTGATCATGAAGGTTCCTCTTTGATTCCCATCAGATAAAAGTAGTCTCTCTGCATCCTTCCGGCCAATCTTTCCAAAGTACCACCTAATTTAGAGACAGGGGAAACAGCGGTACATGAGAAATTAAAATTCTTTAACACCATTCTACAAGAATATTTGTTTTGTACATCATGAGACGTTATTCAAGATCTTCTGGCTTCCATAGACCCCAAAGAACAGCCAAGTGTTCCATTATTCATAGTATATATGCTTACAAGGTTCACAAGTGTAGAAGTTTCACATTTACATATATCGATACATATGTAATCCTGCGGTGATTCGCATTCTTGCTGGCGGGGAGGCATTTGGGGAGATTAGTTGCCCGCAGAAGAGAAGATTTGTCGCTGGGCAACTAATCTCCCTGTGTGCCACCACCCTTAAAGTATTTGGTTATGTTAGCTATTAAAAAGTTTGTTGATCTTAGCATCTTTCTTCCAAGTGCAGGGTAGAACTTACTCTTTCGACTGAATGGAATTCAAAGGTGCCACATAATTACTGGGGATGTATCCTGTATTTCCAGAACTTAGCGATCGAGCTTCCCACCAATCACCCTCTCTGTATAGGGAATAAATAGATCAGATGCATATTATACAGAATATACACACACATATATATATATATATATATATATATATATATATATATATATATATATATGTATATACTGTATATATACTTAAAGTTACTGTATGTAGTCACAATAATTTATGCACACATTCCTATCCCAGTAAGATACTCACGAGTTGTTAATAATATGGAACTTCTCTCCCTTTTGAAAGGTCAGGTCATCCTCTGTGCGAGCATCATAATCGTACAAAGCAATAAACATGGTTGCCCCTCCTACATGAACAAAGTTAAAATAATTATATTCTAGCATAAAGCATGATATATTTAAATATCATTTTTCACCAAATACATACCATTTGAGGTAAAAGCCCTTATAATAAGAGGGCCTCAGAAGTTTTGTATTCCCTTAAGGGTGAGATTTGTAAGATTTGTTAAGTTTATGCACCAATATTATGTCCACAGGTGCAACCAGGCTAGAAAGGGGTCATTTGATATTTATAAAGACCATCCCAGACAAACTTAGTAAGGGGCTATTATGCAGGTGGGTCATGACACAAGCTAAAATTCAAGCTTAGAAGGCACAAGGTTAGTTTACCTGGCCAACCTAAAGTCATCATAGTTGTAGGTCAGACCCTACAGAAAATCACGCTGTTTGTGAAGGCCGAGTATATGAAGAAAACTCTTGGTTAAAGGAAGGATGCCAGACAATTTATTTTAGCTGGTCAGGACAACTCTGATGTTGCTGCAAAAACTTTTTAGAAGAATAAGGATAACTGCCCATTGTACTGATGCTTCATGAGAATGTATCAGAGAGCTGGAAAGACTTGTAGGGCCACCTTGGCTGTACCATGCAACATCTGGCTATGGGCCAGTGCTCAAGCTGCCTGTGGAGGAGAGGCAACTATGATGCATTTCTTAGTTTAATGGCTTGTATGGGGATAGCAGCATTGTTCTTGAAGTTCTTAACCTGCATTCAGAGGGTGGGTGAACTTTTACCCAGGTGTGCTTTGGCTTTCTACTGCATGTGCAATGAGTTTATCATCGAGGATGGGCAGCATCCTAGGCTCGGGCCTAGGTGGCCTTTCCACAAATCCGGGCCTGGCCACAGATCCATACATCCTGCTGTGGGACCAGTTTGTGATTGATTCATCATCATCATCATCATCATCATTTATTTAAGTTACTCAGTGCTTTACAATAATTTATAACAAACAGAGATTACAGAATTACAGTGAAAAAATAGGGTCACAGGGCCCTACTTTCAAGAGCTTACCTCGCTCCTAATGCACCCTTTCCCTACCAAACACAGTCTACTTTGTGCTAATGATAAACTTGCACCCAACCACCCATCTCTGACATTATTGGAGGCAGGAGATGCGGGGTTATAAATCAGAATGTCATGCAAATAAGATAGTGGACTAAGATTAATGGGAGATTGTTAATTGAGGCTGGGCCAGGGAGAACAAGGCGAGCCACGTGCTATGGCCCTATGAAGTGCAATACAGTATGTCAGCCCAAGCGTAAGAGGTGGCGTAAGAGACTCAAAGGAAAAGTTTGTATGTAACTTTTAATATATTATAGATTAATGTATTCTAAGCAATTTAGCTTTTGGCCTTCATTATTTATTTTGTATGCTTTTTAATAGCCTTCCTCTGCTGGCCCTTATCATCATGCATGAAAGAATGTAGTCTGGTTGATGCAGATGACCTGTGATCCAGAAAACAGACTGTCCCCCAAGCTTTGGTTTTATTGCTACTCTTAATTTTCATTGCTTACATTTATTTTCTACTATTCATACAAAACTGTTCACTTGTTGCTAGGGTAATTAACATCCATTTAAAGAAGATCCAATATGATGCACAATGCATGAATAGCCTTGTAAGTACCCAAGTACCCAAGTAAGCCATTAAGAGATATCAGGAGGCAGGGTGTAAGCCCACTTAGCCTCATGCATTGCTGTTACAGAAGAGGCTGCACTACCTAAAGGTGACCATAGATGCAGCGATAATATCAAACAAAACAAATTTTCGTACGATATTCAGTACATGTATGGTGGGAGATGAGCCAACCTATATGAACAGAAGACTTGGATATTGGTCAGTTGATCAATCAGGCTGGCAGAAAATTTTGATTGAGTGCCTTTGAAGGCACCAGAACATAGGCCATTGCTGAATCGTCAGATACAGGTAGAATTCTATTGTTTCTATCTGTTTAGCTGACAATTCAGCTCTACAAGTGTGTATTGAAATGAACGATCTTTCTTGGAAATATCTTTTCCAGGAAAGATTGAAATTGTAACATCCATGGCCACGTCTCCAACACCATCTTGGCTGAGGAGGAACAGTAAGCTTTTCTTCAGCAGCTGAACTTTTTTCAAGTAGAGGTGATAAATAATCAGAGCAGTAGCGTAAAATACATTTTATGGCCCCCATGCAAAAATTATTTGGGTCCTCCAAATGGACTCAATACATTAAACAAGTTCAACTCTTTACTTTTCAATTAAAAAATCCTTTGCATCTATGCATGATGGCCAGTTTAAATTTTCAGGGTTTTTGCACTTTGAACCAATTTCTCTGTAATAAAGTCATAAAGTCATAGTTATTTAGCAGGAGCTCTTTGTCCTAACAAAGCTAACTGCAGCTATAATTTCTTTGTAATTGTCAAATTTTATATGTGCATTCATTAAGCAAATGCTTGGTTCGTTATGCTAGTTATATTATCACAGGACACTCTTTGCAATGTTTTCACAAATATTACATAACATCATTAATGTTAATTAAGAGACCGGTCTTGCTTATAGACCTTTCACCAATGTACCTGAAACTCCTACTCCCATTCCTCTGTGGCTGGTTCCCAACATTACCCCTCCTATTCCCGGACTGATGAATGGTGTATGGGTTTCTTGAATCCGAAAAGGCATCTGACTTGTGGGATCTGGACAGTACCTCTGGGGGTTCTCCAGTGCACTCTCCTCCACCTTTGCCACTTCATCTTCTTTACACTGTTTGCAGCCCATTACCTGCAAAATGGCAGTATTCAGTATTTCCATCTTCTATAAAACATGCTACTACAAAAGGAAGACCTCAGCTCTTGATAGTTTACAAGTGCTTTAGTTTTAACAATGTATTTTAAAACGGGGCAACTCACTAGTATTTTAAGCACCAGCTTAATCGCAAGTGAAATAGACCCAATTATTAGCACATTTTAAGGTTTAGTAACGTTTATTAGTAAGTTGTTACCTACTAATGAAATGTGAGCTCAGAGAAGAGGCATCATCCATGCATCTGTAGAAAAGCAAAATAGATACACAGTGTAGGCAAAATGATCAGTCTTTGTTGCTGTTCTCTTTTCCTAGTTGAAGTTCTCTTCTTCTCATCACAGACTGCTATTTGCCATCTTTTTCATTCACAGACTCCTTTTTTCTTGAGGGTGAATTTAAGGAAATGTGTGATTTGCTGCAAGGAAGAATTACTGGTTATGTTGGCACTACAGAATATGTACAGTGGGTGATTTATAAATAATAGACAACAACATTATGTCCTCTTATATAATGATTTAGAGCCTTACAGGGCCTCTGAGACCTGCTGCATGCAAATATATCTGCTCACTTCAATTTCATTTAGTCTCCTACTTCACCAATCTTCTTTCTCTGTGCTATTTCATTGTCACAGGTGTCACAATGCCCTTCTATTCATTACTACTTGAATAACTCTATTTTTCCTTACTAGTTGCATTCTTGTATATTATTTACTACCCTTTACCTTACATGTCTTTGCTTCTCTATTTATTTATTTCTTCCTCTCTTGTATGCACAGTCCCACAACCTTATCTCTGAATGTATGAAATGAAACCCTCTCCCTTCCTGTTCTAAGCTAAAATGGTCACTTATTTCCTTAATGGGGTTGAAGGCTTACTTCAGCTTTAGGATCCCGTGCTTCTTACTCCAGTACTTCTGCAATGTGTTATAAGAACATGGTATTTACCATTACCGATTACCGATTGCTTGCTATGGGCAGCTACAATTGTGCAGTTTAGCACCTATATTTGTTGGTCCTATTACATTAGACTTTTTCTTTTGGGGGGGGGGATTTTTATACAAGGTGCAGATAAGGGTGCTAGTTTGTCACAGTCTTTCTTATAACCTTGCATAGCCCCCCCTTTTGTGTTATACCCCAACCTCGCAAAAAAGTGACTAAGGTTATTGCACAGATAAAAACCATAAACCTATATTGTTATAGGTAATACCTTGCACTAAGTACAATTCTGCAGCAAAAGTTTAGAGTGAATTGGCTCTTTAAAGGAGAATTAAACGCTAAAACCAAATATGTCTGGATAGAAATGCTGTATTTTATACATATATGTTATACATTTTACACTGAATTTGCTGCCCCAGACTAAAGGTGTAGCATCTCTATAACAGTAATGATTCAGGCCTTCAAATTTGTGCACAGGAACTCTCCATCTTGGATATTGTTTTGATTCAAGTGTCAGTGACACTGCACATGCTCAGTGGGTTCTGAGCAAATTTACTAAGGTGTGAATGGTAAATTCAAATTCAAATTTTCGAATTGTTTTTTTGATCAAAACTCACAATTTTGAGTTTAAAACCACCAACTCAAATTCTAATTCGAATGTGAGATTTATCACACCTCGACCCTGGAAACAGTTCAAATTCGTTACTTTGCAATCTAAAACCTGCCGAGATCATGTACAAGTCAATGGCAGAGGTCTGTTGAACAATTTGAAGATGTTAATCTTTCCTGACATTCGAGTTTTTTTCGGAGAAAAACTCTATTCGAATTTGATTTGAATTTTCGCGTTGTTCCTATTCGATCGAATTTTAGACGTTCGAGTTTTTTCATAAATAAACATTTGGGTTTTTTAGAGTTTATTTGACCTTTGATAAATAACCCCCTCAGTGTCAGCTATCTTAACTGAATATTCACTGTCTGCAAAGTCTGTTAAATTGCAAAATCCAGACCCATGAGAAACTGGAAACTCAAATTCACAAAGTAATGCTATTTTTTTTTTTTTTTTTTAACATACAATTAAACCATAACGAAGAATGCCCTAATGCACTGGATGATCTACAGAACAAAAATGCTTCAGAACCTTTCTCTACCTTTAACTCAGCAGCTGTCTTTGAAGTTCAGTGTCAGTTATCTATCTGAATACACACTCTCTGCAAAGTCTGTTACATTTTCGGTCACTGACGCTCTGACAAAGCCCTGGTAGTATCAGAAGGTGCAAGGCACAAATTTCCGGGTACAAGTGCACACCTTATCTGACTCTGTGCCGACTAAAATGAAAAAACGCCGGCGCTAATCACATGCAGAGATTCATTTTCCGAAGTCGCCGAAGTTGCCTCACGAGGAAACTTCGGGTGGCATCGGAAAACAAATTGCCATGTGTGACTAGCGCCAGCGTTTTTTCATTTTAGCCGTCGCAGAGTCAAGGAAGGCATTTGGGGAGATTGGTCTTTGCAAAGATGAGGTGATTAGTCGCCAGGCGACCAAATCTCCCCAAAACGCCCAGTGTGGCCTAACCCTTAAAATGAGCACAAAGGGGCAAAGTTTTGCTCTCTTAGTACACTAGCACTTGTGCCAGGGAATCAAATGAACCCCTAGTGTGATTTTTTTGTAGTTTTGCCATTTTTTTTTACAAATAAAAACAGTGTCATAAACTCATTGTCCTTTCTGGGGATCTCCTGAAATGAACCAGCGCATAAACAGTGGGATCAGGTGGCAATCCTCTGTGTTTCAAATTAACACTGTTTTTTCATTCCAAAAAGTGCAGTGGGCAAAATGCTGAAGAATCTTGGGGAGAACCATAGGCTGAAGATGGGGTATAGCCATTGACATGCAGATATATCCTTATGTCCAACAATCCATCATATGGTGCAATCTCTCAACCTACCACTAACCATTCAGATTAAATAAAGTAGCAAAAATAACAAATCAGACAATGTCCTGCACAGACAGCACTAAAGTTGTGTCTGGCAAATAGTAATGACAGTCACCCATTCATATTGTCTGATACAATGCATAAAAATAAATGCATAGATATTATCGTTGGCCGACATAAATCTTCTAACCTGTCTGAACGACTAAACAACTGTTTGTCATGGAAAGAAAATTGTCTGGATGAGACACACATGGTCTGAAAATGTCACAGCATAATAAAGAATGTAGAAAACCTGTGCTTTTCAATATCTGGGCAATTATTTCTAAAGAATATCAAAGAAGTCCATGGATGTTCCAGGTCATGTTCTGAAAAATACTACACAAATGGCCACAGGACAGAGATGGCGACTTCCATCTGAGGTTGGACTTGTGCATACAAGTCTGTTGGTTTTTGTTCCATCTTGGTGGTGAGAAAAAAAGGAAACAACAAAAGAGAATTTGGGAGAAATCTACAAAATACTGAGTGTGAGGCTGAAACCGAGATTCTAAAAATATGTCTTTGTTACTTTATGATACATAGAAAGGCATAGAGTATTAGCAACATAATTAAGCATCAAAGATGATGACAGAATTAGGGTGCAAAAGTAGAAGAGGATTTCATTCCCCCTACCGCTCTGCAAAAAAAATGCTATAATATCCAGAATTCTTGGGCCCAGGGTTTTTCCAGATAACTGGTCTCTCATAATGATTTCTGTGTGCCGGTATCTTTGTTCCTTCTCTCGTATATACAATATACTGTTTTATTATTAGAGGAAAAAAATCAAAATATAATAATTATTTGCATAAAACGAACACTAAGGGAAATGGCATTGAAGTATTTCAGAGCTTACTGGTTAATAACTGGTTTCCTGATTCTAGATACCTGTTCCTGAGTCCTCACATCACACCATGGAAAACCACTGAAGTGAAATGTTGTACAGGTATGGGACCTGTTATCCAGATTGCTCGGTACCTGAGTTTTCTGGATAATAGATCTTTCCGTTATTTGTATTTTCACTTCCTAACTCTACTAGAACATTATGTAAACATTAAGGGGCAGGTTTATCAAGGGTTGAATTTCGAGTTTATGGGAGCTTGTACAAACTCCCATAAACTCCCATGAACTCGAAATTCGATAAAAACCAGACCAACCAAAATATTTAAAAAAAATCTAATTTTTCAAATTTGGGTGAATGGGATTGACCTGATTCAAATTCAATTCAAGTTTTTTTGTTCAAAAAAAAAACTCCTAGATTTTCAGGAAGGCTGCAAACAACTCCAAATTGATCCCAGGACATCCCCCATAGGCTAAAACAGCAATTCTGCAGGTTTAAGGTGGTAAAATTCTTAAAAGGCCAGTAAAACTCGAATCAAATTTTAACTATTCCCTAGTCGAAGTCCACTAAAAAAAACCTTGAAAATTCTAATTTTCACTTCGACACTTGATAAATCTGCCCCTAAATAAACCCAATAGGCTGCCTCTGGTTCCAATAAGAATTAATTATATCTTAGTTTGGATTAAGTACAAGGTACTTTTTGAAAAATTTGGATTTTGATAAAATGGAATCTATGGGAGAGGCCTTTCTGTAATTCGGAGCTTTCTGCATAACGGGTTTCTGGATAACAGATCCCATACCTGTATCTTGTGACAGGAGTAGTTTGCTTCACAATAAGGCATTGCACTGTGAAAAGGCAATTTGAGTATACATTTGTGTTTCTACTATAAGATATATGTAGCCAGTGGTGTAACTAAATATCACTGGGCCCCACAGCAAATCATTTTATAGGCCCCAAAAATGTCTAGAGATTGACCTGTTTTACCAAGTTTTATTGAATTTGTATATTAATTAGAGCCTCGTGGGGCCCCTATACCATCTGGGCCGCCCTGCAGCCGCAGGGTCTGCTTTCTCTATAGTTACGCCCCTGCACGTAGCAAATTAAAAGAGACACTGTGTAAAGGAAGTTAAGTTAGTGTATGAAAACATACGTAACACAAGTCAGATCAATAAATGATTTTCCCCTCTGAGGCAAATTTCAGAGGCTTCAAATGGATCTCTGGATCAACTAGCAGTTAGGCAGGTAATACAGAGACTTATATATAAAAGTTGATGGACGTGTGTCCTTTTTCAACCTTCTTATGTTACTATATGTATTCATGAAGGATATGCCCCCCTCCCCAACACTCTTACCTATCTTACGTTGGAGGAAATTGGGGGGACGACGACATTGCAGCGCAATTAAGCACTCTGCACTAGAAGAGCTGAATTCACGATGCTCTATACGAGAATATATTCGGAGCTCAGACCCAGAACCCAAAAAGCCACACATACATGGTCCCCCATATGAGGTCAGCCCCCCCCCTTAAAAGTGCAAAATTAAAAAAAAATGGCAGTTTCCACTTGTTTTTTGCAAAATGTCCTGCACTTTGTAAATGAAGCCTCTGGTCCCTACATTTCCAAGGTAGCCAGTATTACAATTATGTCATAGTAAGGCTTAATGGATCACTAGTCGCTGAGCATTGTCCTTCCAGTTAGGTTAGAAAGTAGCTGGGACTCCAGAAGGTAGCAAATATCAGACCATGACTGGCTCCAACTCACTAGAGAGCATCTGTAGACACCTGCAATTCTTTATTTTATCTAAATAACATCTTGATATAAAACAAAGTATCAAATGTCAGCTTTACCAACAAAAAAATTAATTGATTTTGATTTTTAAATCCAAAGTACTTTAAGGCCATTCAAAACTGTTCATTTAAAGTATCAGTCACCTAGACTAAACACAGTTTCTATCATTCAGAGCCATTTGTATAAATATTCATGGCCAATTATTCATCAGTCGTGACAACAAAAATTTACAGTTATAGCTAAAGCCTTTCATGTTATGCATTTAAATGTTATAGAGTATATATAGAGTATAATGTAGAACAGTTGGGGTGCTTGGACCCAAATTTAGGAAATTGATATAAACCAAGTACCCACCTTCTTGCTTTGCTTTTTAATCAGTAATTTAAATTATATTCACTTGTTGACCATTACATTCTCATGGTCATAACACTGTGCTGCACAGGTCTTTACAAGCAGAAACCTATTTAGACAGTTAAGGTGAACATAGACGGACAGACAGAGAGACAAATATTTGTTCGATATTCTGTGCGTGTATGGTGGGAAACAAGCCGACCAATATCGGCAGAAAACTTGGATATCAGTCGGCTCGTCGATCGGGCTGGACGGAAAATTTTGATCGGGTGCCTTTGAAGGGACCCAAACATCGTCCATTGTTAGTGCTGAATCGTCTGATACAGGTAGAATTCTATTGTTTCCACCATTATATCTGACGATTCAGCTCTACACGTGTGTATTGAAATGAACGATCTTTCTTGGAAAGATCTTTTCCAAGAAAGATCGTAATTGTTACGTCTATGGCCACCTTAAAGCTGGCCATAGACGCAAAGATCCGATCATTCAAATCCTCGAACAATTGGATTTCCCCATCTTCCGACCTGCCACTAACCTTCAGTTTAAATAAAGTAGAAAAGAACACATCAGACGATCCTCTGCCCCTAAAGGTGGCCATACACTCAAAGATCCGCTCGTTTGGCGACATACGAGCGGATCTTTCCCCGATATGCCACTAAACTGCGTGGCTATATCGGGGGTAATTCGAGCGTTCCTTCAAAGGCACCCGATCAAAATTTTCCATCCAGCCCGATCGACGAGCCGACCGATATCCAAGTCTTCTGCCGATATCGGTCAGCTCTTTTTCCACTATACACGCAACGAATATCAGACGAAAATTTGTTTCGTACGATATTATCTGTGCGTCTATGGCCACCTTAACAGCAATAATGTCCAACAAAGCTAATGACAGTCTCCCTCTGAAAATCGTCCGATCAGCATGTAGAGATATTACCGTCAGCCTACAGAAATCTTTTAACTTGGCTGACTGACCAAACGACCGATCTCCATGGGACGAAAAATGTCCACACGGTCTGAAAATCGTACGAATCGAGGATTCGTACAATCAGATCTTTGCATCTATGGCCAGCTTTAGAATCAACTTGCTTGACCACTGTTTTTGCTAGCTGTTGTCTGTACTATTGATAACATCTCATACAATGATAGCACAGCTGTGGACCTCCTTTCTGGGCACAGTAGAGCCTCTCAGACTACTGGTGTATAATAATGAAACCATTTTCATGGCCTATAACAAAGATATAAACCAATCCAAACTGCAAATAAGCTTGTGTCTCTTATGGATAACCCCCCCAAAAAAAACCTTAATTATCATGTAATGGCACCTCCTGATATTGAATTACATTTTAGCAAGTATGGTAAGGGCAAATTATTAGCCAATTCATGACAATACCCAATGCTGGCAATAACATTTGCTTTACCAGGTGCATTCCTTGTAAGACCTTACAGCCTACAGCTAAAATTATTAGAATATGTTTTAATAATGTATCCCAGCACAGAGCAAGCTGACCCAGAGTTTGATCCATTCCTTCACTCTTCACTGGAAGCTGTTACTTTAAGGGGCATATTTATTATGTTGTGTAACATGAAATTCGCCAAAAAAATATGATATAAAAAGCTGTGCAGAATTTATCTGTTTGTGTAATTTTACACCATGCAAACGCCAGATTTTACATTGCTTCAGGTGGAAGTCACTAAGAAAAAATGCATAAATGTGTGGTATATGTGTGGTGTATTATACAACTGTTTTTTACACATCATAATAAATATGCCCCTAACTGTCAAGTAGATGTCTCAGAAAATGTATGGAAGCAAAGGCTCTATAATATTGTGGCAGATTGGGTGCATTTCTTTGTTTTAAGCCCATATGCACAGTAGGTGCATATATTGATCACAAGTATTCTATTTGTGGTTAATTTTTGCCTCACAGAAATCAGTGAACACAGAAATCAATTTATCTGTGGAGTATTAGAATTAGAAGTGGGGAAGTGAGACATGCACTGATGCATTGGTGGGATGCATGTGTGCAGTAATAAGACCCCCATATGTGATGTTTGCAGCCTAATCTGAATTTAGCAATTGTAAATGTATAAACTACATAGTTATTGATTCCCACAAGTGTGACCAATTGAATCCCATGCTTTGTATTCTGACCCCATATTAACGAAATGTAGGAGTCTTGAAAACTAGAATTATATAAACCCTTCAACACTGAATACAAATTGAGGTCAAGTCAGAAAAGAAGAACATTTATGCAGGGTTTATAGAAGACAGAGCTGTAATGAATCACAAAAGTTAAGATTATCCCCTGCCTGGTAATGAGTCCAGGCAATTCTGATTTTGGATATATTATTTTTACACAAGTTCTATTTGGGAATTGCAATGTGCTTTGACACAAAGTGGGTGTTCCGCAGTACTTCCAACTTCCAATTATGGGAGAGCTGATTATGAAAAAATGCCAGAAAGGGAGTTTTGATCATAATGATTGACCCTGAAAGACAGAGCTGTTCTAACTGACCCATAATGTGCTATTGCTCTAAAATGCAAGTTTCCGTTACAAGTTTTTTTACAGCTGAATCGTCTTTGATAACAATACTATAAACATGAAAACTTCAAAACAAACCAAGTTGTTGTCAACACTAAATTATATTTGCAAATAGCCTGGGGGACTGGTCAGGCTTTCCGGTAACAAAAAAGCTCTGGTTTTCTGTAGTGGCCTTCCATTTAGTGCTTTTTATAATTAAAATTAAGTCTTACACCAAGAAGGAAGGAAGAGTGTGGGAGTGTAAAGGAGGGGAATGACTGATGTTCCTATTTAGCAATAGAGAAACCACTGTGACCTTATAGTGAACAAAGAGAGGCTTATCAGTAATAAGTGATAAAGTGCACCGAATAATTGTTCTGAGTGTGACCCAAAATGTCAGTTAACAAATAATGATATAACACATTGATGTCAATTATTTATAAACTAGATATATTTTATTGTTCTAGGTGAAACATTCATGGTGGACGATGCCAATTTGGAGGTGCCAGCATTTTTACCATTGCCTTTATGGGTTACTAATTAAATAATTCATTAATTAACTAAACTAACCATATACAGTATGGTGCAATTTTAGCTGCTGTCATGGCTGCTTCAGACTGAATTGGCAGTTTTAACCATATACTGTATGGGGCTATGTTGGTAATGGCCACATCAGCTTGTTCATGTGGACCTTTCCCTATTATGATTCAGTCAGTGGCTCAGAGGCCAGGCATGGTTTGTCCGCATGTGGGTGGCCAAGTTGGAAAATACTATTTTACTCTCTAGGTAGATTTTTGCTTTATTTTGCTCTTTAGGTCGATAATGAGATAACCCACATAGAGGTATTCAGCCTGAAAAAAATACCATTAATGACTGCATTCAGCTAAGATTTATCTATCATATATTTTGTCCTCAGTGTCCTCTAGTCTTTCTAAACATAATAAAGAAGCATGTGAAGACATAGAGAAGCATATACTGTATACAGTCTTTACACTACTTGTGAAAACTGTTTCTGCTATTCTTATTATTTATTTAAAGTACATCTAAACCCCAATTGACATTTGCAGTTTACATTCATTTCTTATTTGTAACAATTTCTGTGATATTTGCAGTTTTAAACTACTAATACCAGGCATTTGGCCTAACAGAGAATCGGTAGCCTTCAATTCATTTTAAGATTTTTTAGACCCCCTTCAATAGTTGTAACCCTAATGTCAGGAGTGCTCCGCTTCCCAGCCAAGATGGTGGTGCACATAGCTGCGACATCATGTGGGCACGCCACATAGTGATGCACCACCACGTGTCATCATCATGTTATGGTTTAAAATTTTAAAATAAAAATATACCAAAGTCCCAGGTTCAATGCCAAATATAGGTCTAAATGTGTGAGTTCCTGGATGTGCCTTAATTATTTTTCTGATTTGATTCCTGGTTCCTGACTCTCCTGCTTTGATTCTGACTACAATGATCACTGCTTGACTTGCCTTTTGCCTGGATTTTGCCCTTGAACTTCTTTAACTCTTCGGATACTGTGCATTGAACTATATCAGTCTGTTTGTACTGTTGCTACCTTCTTGGTCCTGACTTCAAGCTCGGGAAAATCTCTGGGCCCTGACACCTATGTACCAATACATGTAGTCAGTGTTGGACTGAGATGCCAGGGGACCACAAGAAAACCTTAGACTATGGGCCCACTTTCCAAACTATTATTCTACTCTCCTTACTCAATCTCTTTTTTCTCCTAGTATTTTATCTTTACAAACTATACTCTATGCTTCTATTATTAAGCCCCATAAAGAAATAAGGAATGACCATGAAATAGGCCAAATGGTTAGAAGCAAGAGGCCCGCTGACACCTGGGCCCACTGGGAGTTTTCCTGGTATCCCGGTGGGCCAGTCGAACACTGCATGTAGTTTTGTACAGTTTTCAGAATGTGTATGCTGCCTATATGACGCTGAATATTATCTATATACCATGATCATCTGCAGATGAACCTTATCTGACACTTTCTGGTGCATTGTCAGATTAAGAATTACAGAGGATGCACAACTCAACCTGAATTAGTTCACCACAAAAATACGTTGGCCATTCCATTTATGGCCTCTCATATGATAACTATCCTTTACACCATGGCCTTATTAGTAAGCTGGCATATACAATGTTTCCAGGGAGCCACCATGTCCCTTTCTCAGGTACATCATCATATACAGTTTAGAAAGGAAGGTCAAGGACACACCTATACTCCAGGCATGTGCCCTGAGCTAGATGTTTACAGTTACTGGCTGCATTACATGTAGGACACCATAAGAGCAGTTCTCAAATCTAAAAACATATACATTTTATCAGTAACGTAACTACCCGCTTCCGGGCCAAGGCGCAGGCAGGATATGTCGGTGAAGAGACCCGAAAGAATACAAACAGGCAGAAGGTGGAGTCCGGGAACTCCGCTGGGCTCTGCTTAGGCTCAGGTTTTTTCAGGGGCTTCTTTTTGACTAATGTATGTTTTGTTGGAAGTTTGTGGAGTGAGGATGGAATGTAATCATGAGAGAAAGAATTAGACCTTGCTGAGTAGTGACCTGTTAGATTGCTTTAAAGGAGAAGTAAAGATTAACGAAAAAGTAGGCTAGAAATGTTGTACATTATGTTTTGGGCTTCTGTACCAGCCCAAGGTAACCACAGCCCTTTAGCAGAGAAGATCTTTACCTCCAAAGATGCCCCATAATGTAATCATTAGCATTGTAGCATTAGCTTATATTACAGACAAAACTCATTTTCTGCTTGTAAATTTGCAACCCCTAAGCTTAACTTGTCATTGTCAACAGATGCTCAGAGCCCACTGAGCATGTGAGTATCACAGACATTTTCTAAGATGGTGACCTTCTGTGATGAGTTTGAAGTCCTGGATCGTTGCTGCTATTGAGATGCTAAAACTTTGGGCTGATGCAATATGTTCAGTATGTAAAAGATGCAATTTTTAGTCACATTAACTTAAGAGTTTAGTTCTCCTTAAAGGGGGGAGCTGGGTTCATAGTCGGACATATTTGGGTAGAAAAAAAGTGTGCCATTCAGTGTCGGACTTGCCCATGAGAGCCTCCATCTAGGTGATGCAATGTTATAAATAGAGAATAAATAAAACACATATCAAGGATGGTATTTTTGGCTGAAATTTCATCCCAGATGAATACATTTTTTTTAAAAATTGTCATTTCTTTGAAAGTGGAGTATAACTGGAGTAGAATCTCTTTTTCCAAAAAATGCATAGAATTAAAATAAGTTAAATGAGTCTTTCTGTCCATTAGACACCTACATATTTAAATAGATAGATAGATAGATAGATAGATAGATAGATAGATAGATAGATAGATAGATAGATAGATAGATAGATAGATAGATAGATAGATAGATAGATAGATAGATCACTGCAATATGTTCACCAGTTCCGATGAGTGAGTCCTGGTGAGAGTCCTTTATTTTCTATGGGAGAATCAAGTATTTCTTGTGGGTAAATTATCATTAAAAATCATGGGTCCCCATATCACTTGCCAGCTGCAGAGTCCCCCAGAAAGCATGGGTTCTTAGCCTGCTGCCCTTGGGCGGTGTGCTCAGTCTACTAAGTAATAGTGAGCATGACCCCTACATTTTCATGGGCAGCCCAAACCCTGTCCCTTGTGAATCTTTTTAACTCTGAACCTTTTGTAGCTCGTCATTCGGGACCTTCACATATTTTTGGGCTCCTGACTCTGATGGCTGCCCTGGGTAAAATGAGACATGGATATTTTAATTCCAACCCATAAATTGTATCAGTTCTAGCATTTAAGTACCTTATTCCCTTTACTACACTGATAACTTTTACACTATTTTAAGCTTCAAATGGCTAATTTCAGTCAGCAAATATTGGACAACAATTTGAGACAGAAACTCTAAAAACTCTGTGCTACAGATAGATAACTATATTTTTTTAACCCGTAATGTATTCTCAGATGCCTGTGCATAAATGGAATTTTTAAAGACTTGAATGAATACAAATGCTCAGTTTCTCAGCACAGTGATTTCCCTCTTCACTTCCACTTTACAGACCCCCTGCTGATTAATCAGGACTAAAAAAGCGCAAATAAACTCTTCAGTAAATATCTAATCTGTATATGCATAGGTGCAGGTCCAGACTGAGAATGAAAATAGGCCGTGGCATTTCAGGTACACAGAGGCCCAATCAGCCCACACAGAGGCCCAAACAGCCCCCACCAGCCCACTAAATACTGACTTTCTATGGCACCTTATAGCAGCACCTCTGGCATTTGCCAGAACCCACAAATTGCCAGTCCGGGCTTGCGTAGGAGACTTTATACATCTCTTTTTGAAATTTATGGGGGAATGTAATATGTTTTGTTAGGGCAAACACGTTTGCGAACATTAGCGGCCATGTTTACTTCCTTTTTGGCTGATTACAGACCTTAATGAATTCTTCACATTGTTTGAGAACAAATGGCTTTTGCAAACATGTGCAGTGTATGTAACAAAATGTCGCAATCGCAAAGCGTTTTTTGAGACAGAATAATTAACAAAACGCCAGAGCAGGTGTCAATGCTAACCTTTGCTTAGCAGTGAATAATATTCACTAATTAATTGTTTTACATTGCTAGCAGTTCTAAACATTTACAGTAACATTTGAAATGCTCCTCCAGCATAACTTCCTGATTTTTGCTTTCCTAGTTGCATGTCATGAGAATAGGGTTACCACCTTTTCTGGAAAAAAATACCGGCCTTCCTATAAATTTATATTTTTCCCTATTAATAACATGAGAATCAGCCATCATTTTTACCTGCTGGGCCAGTAAAATACCGGCCAGGTGGCAACCCTACATGAGAATCACCTTACTCCAATATCTTCCATGTACCCCAGCTTTCCTCTGCGCTTTTTATCTCTCTGTGCAGGATAATTCCACGTTATTCTACTACTCTCTATAACAGGCATACCCAGTCGCACTGCTTATACCTTGGCAATATTACCTCTGGTCATTACAGTGGAAACACCACTATGGAGGACCATGGCTTTGGAAACATTACCTCGCTGCCAAAGAAATCTGCATAACAGCATCCACCAGCACTATCATCTTATACCCAAACTTTTAACAGCCCCATGGGCTACAATGAATACATTAATCAATGTGGTTCTGAACATAATTACAAAATAAATACCCCATCTCACCTCCTGAAAAGTTCCTTTCATGTAGCGATGTGTTTGTATGTCTCTGTATCACCTCCTTCTGTCACACCCGTTACAGTACTTCCTCTCCTTCTCGTAATAAGGCTCTCCGTCACCTCGCTTGTCTCTCAATTCCCCTGCTTCAGCTTTTTCTCCACTTCTCCAATTTTCTCTTTGCCTCTTACAAGATGTCTGCCTACAACAATGTTCCCACACCCCCCAAATTTGTATCCCACACCAGATATAACTTTATTTCATAAAAACCTTTACCAGATATACATACTTTCTCTAGTTTTCTCTCCTTCCACCTGCTCTCTCTTTTTTCTGTGAGAAATGTTTTTTAGACTGCTAAACACACAGGCATTTAGAGGGTTAATGAGGCTTTCACACAGTTAAAAAAGGGGAAGTTGTTAGCTGAAAGGAAGTAACTTTGTGCAATGCTGGGTGCTCCAATTAAATGCATGTCAGTGCTTGCGACACATTAAGTGCGTAGGATTTCCCCAGTGTGTGATACTGCTAACAGAGGTGACACTTGAGAGCAAGTAGCACTAGCTGTCAGTGACATGCTGGCAATCAGCGCCAGTTTCAGAGCAGGGCAGATTTGCTTTTGCCTGAAAGTGAAGCATCACAAGGGCCCCTTTGGTGTTAAAATTAATAGAAAGGACATATAATATTGTTTAACAATTCTTCAATATTTCAACTATATACATCAGGTGAGTACTATCCATGTTAGTTGTACAAATGCAACTCACTGCATCCTCCACTACACAAGATTTTTAGCCATGTAGACAGAACTCCAATCCAAACCCCCCCATTCACCAGGTCTTGAGAACAATGAGAAATCTTGTTGAAAAATATACACAAAATTCTTTACACCACCTAGCCCATACTTAATGCAGGCAGTGATTAATATAATTAATCAAAATAATGTCGTCTGTGCTTTAAACTCTGCCATACATGGATCAGGGTTCTGAAAAACATAAGCTCCAGTTCAGTTAAGTTGTAGTATAGAATGAGACTAAAGCTGGCCATAGATGTTGAGATTTTTAAAAGATCAGATCCTGATCGTGAGACCACGATCTTCTCAGAACGATCGTACGAATTTACCATCAACTAAAAAGACCAATTTGCCAGGAAAACAAAGGGGAGCTGCCTGCTTGGCCCTGCAAACATAGATACATTGCACTGGGACCGACAAAGATTTTTTGACCTGGCCGATCAATTTCCTGACAGATGTCGGCCGAAAAATCGTAAGATATACGATCGTTCGATTCCCACTAACCGCACGATAATTCCGAAGGATTGGTCGGACTTCCCTAAAATTGGTCGTTCAGCAACAAGAATCGCCGCATCTATGGGGAGCTTAATTTAGAATGAGTGGAGGAGGGACAGCAGGCCCGGACTGGCAATCTGAGGGTTCTGGCAAATGCCAGATGGGCTGCTATAAGGTGCCATAGAAAGCCAGTATTTAGTGGGCTGGTGGGGGCTATTTAGGCCTCTGTGTGGGCTGATTGGGTCCTGCATTATGGACCAGAGGGATAAGGAAAACTTGATAAGATTTTCTAATTTTGACCTAAAGCAGATGCTCCATGGTTGTTGCATAATGACTCCAAAACAGAGGAATGGCATTCCATTGCCATCTGGTGTCAAGTGTTGCCTTTTGAATTGTCAGTATAGTACAGCCCATCTGTACGTCCCTTTTAGGGAAAGAATTAATAAATCAGGTGCAGTGTGTACTCAAGTGTAGTAACCACTGTAAGGGTAGCACAGAAAATGTCCATCTGTATCATGTCACACATGAGTATTGTTAGGCATATAAAGAAATGCATACAATGGTATAGGAGTGGGCACCTAAATTATGCTTGCAGTCTGTGAGTCTCAGCCACTTCCTCCCAAATGTTTGGTTCATCTGAGCTCTGAGTCACACTTCTAGTCACACTGACCACATTACATTTATAAGACGTAAGACTTCATAGATATAACTAGAGATCACCTCCTCTATCAACCTGTATACTTCACCCCTTGCGTGTAGGATCATAAATTAATGTCTTTCACAACACAAGTTTTGTTTCTTCAAATCGAATTCTATGTGCTTGTGCCCCCCCCAGCTCCCAGGGTGTGTGTTGTTGTAGTCCCAGCACCACCTACAGTTGTACCCAAGCATGAACATACACAAATTTGCATCATTAATTCCTTGCAAACTGGCCAGCATTCTATAATCTGTATCCATGCTTGGTATATATAACTACTGCTTATCATACGACAGGGGATATGATTGCGCTGTACAATTACAGGTGCACTAGAGGATTTTACAGACAGATAGTGCTGGTCTTTTTTTACACGTAGAAAATCTTCAGACTTAAGGACAGAATTTTCACATAGTAAGTAGTAAAAATAGTCTTTCATTGTGAGGCTGGTAAGCCTTCTGGTGTTGCAGTGGAATATTCCCTGCAACATCAATCTCCCCGAACTGCCTCCGCATGTCTTCCCATCCACTATAATGAAAAGTCGCCTGAGCTAAAGCACACATGGAGGCAGTTCAGGGAGATTGTCGCCCAGAGGAAGAGGCGATTAGTCGCCAGGCAACAAAATCTCACTGAATCTCCTCATGTGACAGCAGATAAGCTCTGTAGAACATAATGGTATTATCTGTTAGCCACTATTTAACCTGTGCCATATAGCCTTTTTTCAATTTCCGCCATTGCTACTCAGCAGCTTGTTTATATGAACTATTGTAGTGTTTCTGAAACAAACACACCAGTTTTACCAGTGCATTATATTTTCTAACTTTCTATAACTTTCATTTTTTGGTGTTACTGTTCCTTTAATGTATTTAATCAGGCCTTGGATGCCCTCGTGGACAGGCAAAATATACAGTTGGGTGTATGTACGTGAATTTATATATATGTACATATTATTATATTGACTTATTCACAAATATTTTCAAATTTCTGTAACCTTAGTAATAGATGTGGGGTCCCAGATCAACTGTTGGACCAACAAAGAAAGCTTGAACCCCTCAAAAAATCTGAAAAATCATGCCACATCAAGGTTTACATTTTAGGTAGTTACAGTAGAACTCCAATTTTACATTTCCCATTTTATTTGACTGATATTTTATTTACATGGAATGCATGTATGAGGGGGCAACCCCAGGTACAATAAAGTCTTAACCTGGGAAACTCACACATTGAAAACATCAAAAAGGACATAAAATATAAAACGGAATACAAGTGCCTTGGATACCTTATGTTGACAATATTATTCTGAAAATGTGTACATCCAGCGCCTTGCAGTTTTGCTTGCACAGTTTATACTGTTATAATATTAGGCTAAACTTTCCAGAGGGCCTTTATCTATATTATATATAAGAAATATCTTTGCATATATATGTATACATATTTTGCATATATGTGTATACATTTTGTATATATTTTTGTCTTGTTTTTTCCTATTTTTGAATAATTATTTTTCTAATATTTTTTCATTTTTTGCGAATTTCTTGAATTTTTCAGATTTTTCTAATATTTACTTATTTATGTAGATCCAGTGTGGTATATTGTTATCTTGTTCTTTTGTTTTATTCTAATATTATTTGATGTACTTGTTTGATCTATATTCATACTGAAGTGGACTGCTTAAAGAGTTTATATTTTTGATATATGATATATTTTCCCACTTAGTGCAAATGCACGTTACGTGATTTTTTTTGATATTAATGATATGTGTTATTTTAGTGTGAGCCCGACAGAGGGCACTCATGCTTCTGATGAAGTGACACAATGGTCATGAAACACGTCGTGCGCACATCCCCTGCCCGCTGGTGATTTTAATCCATGTCCAATAAAGCATTTATAGTTTTAAAGCGTTGGTTTCCGCGTGTCAACTGATCCGGTGAAGTCCGTCTTTGATTTTTGTGAGTTGCTGTTTGCTCGCACTGACACATAAATGCTAGCAAAACTTCGTCATTGTTTGGCTGCTGAGACACAACTTCGTATTATAGTGAATTAGTGTAGTGGTAGCGATTTTGCTTTTGGTAAAGTGACGCGAAGTATGGTGAAAATTTGCCCTTTAGTAAATTTCCCCAGAAATACAGACATACATGCGCCTTGCTGCCTTGTATAATGTTCTCATAGCCGGCCAGCCTTAATAGGAAACATCAGGAAAAGCGAAGGGACTTTTTTGCATGAAAATACCTTGGTGACCACTATTTGGCCAAAAAGTGTTCACATCTCACTTATCTGGATTTCACTTTTCAATTGAAAAGGATGTGAAAGTTCCTGTGTGTGCTCTAAGTCTAAATTGTTTCTTGCTACCAATTTCTTTGGTTCTGCTTCAACCATTGCCTGTTTTATGACCACTAGTGATGGTTGAATAAATCCGTCAAAATTACTCGGACACCCATTGACTTTAATGCATTTGGACAAAATAGGCACGCATATAAAAATTGCGGGCATCAAAATAATTTTGATGCCTATTGACTTCAATGCGTTTCGCAAATCGCCCATCACTAATTACCACAAATTGTTAACCCTCTGAATACTGAAATATTCGAATTTTGGTCCGTTCTCCTGTCTCAAGCCTTCTCCTTTTTCCTCACTACAGCTCTGCAAATTATTTTCAGGGCTTTTAACTCAGTTCAATATGAATGTATGCTTAGTTTCCAACTACACTTACAGCTGAACATTAATAAACACTAAAGAGCATTAAACAAAATAATAGATGCCAATGCAGGCAAATGTCCTTGGGGTGCTATTACAGACCTGCTGTGTGCATCCAATATAAGTGTGCAGTTTACAGCAGGGGTATGAGAAGATTATTCACACCACATGCTTGTATAGGCAAATGAGAGCATCTAATATGACATTAGAACAGATCAAGCAAGATAACTGAGCCATTATGTGCTGTTTATCGTCCCTGATGGCAGTAGAACAAATAAGTTAGCTAATGCTTATTTATAAGATTATACACACAGATCAGCAAAAAAATGCAAATAATCACGAGAGACACCAAGACAGGAGCAGATTAATAAAGCTAAAGGGACATTATCAACAAAAAATAAAGGACACCTTTGTGCCTGAAAAAAACATATATCAAAATAACAAACTTAAAATTATTAACATTTCAAATGTGTAATGTGTTTGGTCTACTTCCTTTTCCTTAAAAAGTATCACTTCTGTCATGCTTAATATAGCTAAGATCTTGCTATCTTTATAAGAGGATTCTAACAACAGTAAGTCAATGTTACTGTAAATTTGAGGCGGGTGGCGGACTATATTCATCACCAAGCTGCCCACTCCCCTCTCTGCACTGTTCATTCCTCACTACTGATGGGACACTTCTTTGTATAATATGTGCATCCCCTCCTATGACTTTAGAGAAGGGCGTGATGGGCAGAGGTATATAAAGAGATGCGGTGGGCTGAGTTTGGAGTTGGAACAGGTGTGGGTCGAAAAATATTCAACCCACACATTACTAGAGTAAAAGGATACCCATGTTTTAGGAGTGCATAAATGCAATTCCAAAACTGCTTAAAACACAGAGACAAATAGTTTATAAATGAGGCCCCCTGTCTGTAACATAAAACAGTGATGACTCTCTAAAAATGTAACAGCTGACCCTGGTGGTCTAGTGGTGCAGCCCGTTATAGGTTTCCTCATTGTGAGTTCCTGGTGCCTCTGTGCTGTTAAAGCTTCTGTATTCTGTGATCTGATTACCTGTTTTTACCCCTGCCTGCTACTGACAATCTTGACTTCTAAAATCCTGGCCTGCCTGGTAACCGACTCTTCTGTATCTGATTGATCTTCTCCTGATTGATCTCCTGGTTTGACCGTTGCCTGTCTGATTCTGTTTGTACTCTGGGTGCATCGACCTGGCCTGATTGACTACGCTTTCTGCCTACGCCTAAGCCCGAAAGACTTGTGCTTTACCGTCGTGCCCCTTTGCTCGTCCAGAACCTTTTGCTTGGCACCTCTCTTAATAAGACCTGGCAGCATCCGATTAGCTGAGGACTCCTCCCGAGGTGAAAGTCGGCCGAAGGCAGAAGCAAGAGCCGGGAACAGGGTGCTTAGCACTGGTTCTGGATTTAGGGTGCCGACCGTGACAAAAAGTACATAGAAAAAGGAATATAAAACTGTATACATTTTAGGATTTCCATTAATATGCACTCATAGGGGTATATTTATAAAAGAGCGAAATTAAAAATCGCCAAAATCTGCTAGAGTGAAATTCCGCCACTCTCCATTCATTTCTAGGGGATTTTGAAAGGCGTATTTATTAGTGATGGGCGAATTTGCGCCGTTTCGCTTCGCCGAAAAATTAGCGAATTTCGCGCGAAATTCGCGAAACTGCGCCGGCGTCTCGTTTTCGACGCCGGCGCCCGTTTTTTCGACGCCGGCGCCCGTTTTTTGACGCCGGCGCCGGTTTTTGACGCCGGCGTCCATTTTTTTCGAAAAAAACTTTTTTGACGCCGGCGAATTTTTGACGCTAATTTTGGCGGGAGTTTAGCGAATTTATTCGCTGGCGGCGAATCGCGCAAATTCGCCGTGAATTCGCGCCTGGCGAATAAATTCGCCCATCACTAGTATTTATCAAAGAGTAAAAGTGAAAGTTCATCCTTTGCTAAATACACCTTTCAAAATCCCATGGAAATAAATGGAGAGAGCCGGTATTTCACTCTAGCGAACTGTGGTGATCTAGAACTTCCCTATTTCATAAAATTTCATAATATACCACTTAGAGTTCCTGCAGTAAAAAAGCATTTCGACGGGCTGTTGAAAGTACCTATAACTTGTGTTATCATACTTTTTTTAGGAGGGTAAAGTACCTTCCCTGTGCATAGCATTAATAATAGATTTCACACCCTGCCAAGTTTTGCAACTTTCTCTGCCTTTCTATGGTTTTGCTGCTGCTTTGGCCCTGGCAACCGGTTAGCTTTGGACTGGCCAGACCAGGACGAATAATGAAAGCAAAAATCAGGTTGTGATAGGTAAGTGCAAGGATCCCCAACCTTTAGAACCCGTGAGCAACATTCAGAAGTAAAGAAGTTGGGGAGCAACACTAGCATGAAAAATGTTCCTGGGATGCCAAATAAGGGCTGTGATTGGCCGTTTAGTAGCCCCTATGTGGATTGTCAACCTACATTGAGGCTGTTTGGCAGTACAGCTGTTTTTTATGCAACCGTAACTTGCCTCCAAGTCAGGAATTCAAAAATAAGCACCTGCTTTGAGGACACTGGGTGCAACATGTTGCTCATGAGCTACTGGTTGGGGATCACCAGGTTAGTGTGATGATACACTTTGCTCTGTCCCCTTGGACTTTGAGCTCTACCAACAGAGAAAAGAAGCTGCTTGCCTCCAGGTCAACACAATTTAGCTGACCATTTACAGTTAGGGGCCCATTTACTATATTTCTAAAAATTTTAAACCAAGCAAAGTAAAATTTGTTGAAATGCTATATAAGTCCGGGGAGCAGTGCTGATCCTATTGGACCATTTTTAATCCAATCTGAATGTTACAGTCTTTTTGGAATGTTTTGGTAGTAATTGCTGAAACTCAAATTTATAGAGGTTTTAGAGGTATTCTTATTTTTTTTGGATAGTTTGTACTTAATCAGGACTTTTACTTAATTCAATAAGAAATGTGGTTTTAGAGTTTGTGAGTTTAGTCGTGGTTTCCAAAATATCTAAAACCACAAAAACCCGACCTTTAATAAATACGTTTCCACGATCTTCTTGATTAGCAAGGCATCTTATCCAGTGGAACTTTACCCAATTTGATCATGCAGATGGGGAGCCAGATAGGTATTATGCCATCATTTGGTCCCATGGCCAGTGATGGGATCACAAAAAGGGCCTGTACAGAACTGTTTTACGAGAGGACCACATCCACAGTGTAATAGGTTTTTGGGTATTTCTGTCCATCCCTTTAAGTTATCTGACCCATTTCCAATAAGACATTGACTAAACCCCCCCACCCCACCAAACACTTTGGCCAAATTTCGGGAACTGTTACGACCTTGGTAATAGATTTATTATTTACATACCAATTCAGAATTGCTACCGTGCCTATGAAGGCTGACATCAAGTTCAGTAGACATGAACTGGTGTCCTGGAATTCAATCCATTTAGTTTATTGCAAATCTGTGGTGAGGGTGGATGGGTATACCATGATAGGAATCCAGAATGTCCACACTGCAACTAATCTATAGGAAGCAAGGCCTGACTTATTAAGGACAAAGCAGTGTTATAACTGCAGCATGATGAAGTGTTATTTTGGTATAATAAACACTTCTATTTATGTGAATTTCCCAGTTAATATAACAGTTTTTGCAAACCAGATCATACTACAGATATATGAAGAGCCCAACCAAGAGGCCAAACCTGCCTGATAGATATTTATGCAATTTTCTATTTCATTTCAATTTCTATTAAAGCTGAACATTTGTATTATATGTTATAAATGTTATAAATGTTCCAAATTACTCTTTCATTATAACAGAAACATAAATAATTATAGCACAAAATGTCAAATGTGGTTTTCTGCATAACCTGTGGTTTTTGCAATCTTACTAGTGTCCAAGTGCTAAAAACAAGTTACTCTTCTCTATGTCATGGGCGGAAAGGTGTTTTAAAGCATTGTTCAGTATAAAAATAAAAACCGGGTAAACAGATAAATTACAAATGTTTTCAATATAGTTAGTTAGCCAAAAAAGTAATGAGTTGATGTCTAACATAATAGATAGAACCAGTGGTGTAACTATTGAGGAAGCAGATCACGCAGTCGCATCAGGCCCGGGAAACAGGGGGGGCCGGACTGCAGGGTCTGCTTCCTCTATAATTATTAAAAAAAACCCTCCACCCCAGCCCCTCTCTCTTACCAGTGAGGAAGGGGCAAGCAAGTTGGGTGGGAGTGGGCAGAGTCAGGGCGGGGCATGGGTAGGGTAGAGACAGCAAATGTACAAGGTGGGAAAGAGCACACCAGAATATGCAGGCAATGCCTTAGTTCATTTGCAGATTTATTGAGAGACAGGACATGGGTGGAGTGGAGGCAGGACATGGGAGGGGCAGAGGTGGGACGGGAAGTTGGCGGGAAAATGGGGATCAATTCAGAGTGCGCCGGCCCCTCTGAAGATTGTTTTTGCAGTGGGGCCCAGCGCACTCTAGTTACGCCACTGGATAGAACCCAACTTCCTGCTTTACAGCGCTCTTGGTTTCCACTGATTGGTTTCCAGGCAATATCCAATCAGTGACTTGAGGGGTGGCACATGGGTCATAACTGTTTACTTTTGAATCTGACCTGCATGCTAAGGATCAATTGCAAACTCACTGTACATTTATGTCCCATGTGCCCCCCCCCTTAAAGTCACTACTAACTATTAGTTAGAGAGCTGAAAACAGGAAGTGTAGTTCTGTTCTGTTATGTTAGACATCCAGTCACTCCTCGCCGTCTTACTTGTCGGAAGGGGAGGCAGGAACACGCTCTCTCGCAATAGTACAGCCGAATTTCCGGTTTAAAAAACGGAAATTCGGCTCTTAAGGGTGCAGGAGCAGCTTTTTGCCACCCCTGGAATCCTCTCTGACGCTGCCGCCTGAGGCGAGCGGCTCAGCTCGCCTCATTGGCGGAGCGCCCCTGTTTATACATTACATTTTTGCCTAACTAACTATATTAGAAACATTTTTTTATTTTGCACATCCTATCTATTTACCCAGTTTAGTTTTAATTTTACACTGAACAGTTCCTTTAAAAGAACGGTTTCTCTGTCATGGTATTCAAGCTGACAGAGAAACATCCAACACCTACTTGCCACCCTCTTTTAATTTGAATACAATTGGCCAGATTGTGAGTACTGGTGGCTCTCAGTCACAAAATTCACACAAGAATGTTTTGGGGCCATGGGGTATTGGCAACTGTGATGAACAACAGTTCCCTTTCGCGTGTAACGTAAGCCTTAATTTGGTTGTTCACCTTTAAATTAACTTTCAGGGGCAAATGTACTAACCTCCAAAAATTCCCCAGCGACGGCTTCGCTCACATCGCAGCACTTCGCCAGGTGTAGATTCCCCAGGACAAGGCAATTAACTAAAATCCAAAGTTGCATCTAGGGCACGAACGCTGGAGAAAGTTGCGCTAGCGTTACTGCGACAAGCAAAGCAAAGTTGCGCTAGCGATGGGTAATTTGCATATGGTATGAAGTTAAAGTACAATGGACATATATGTTGCAGCAAATACATTTAACTACACAAGTCCGGGAAACCTTAATAAAATAAAATAAAGTTGTTATATTGCCCTACACATGAGCCCAGTGTATAGTTAAAGGAAAACTATACCCCCCAAACAATGTAGGTCTCTATTAAAAGATACTGAGTAAAACAGCTCATGTGTAAAACCCTGCTTCATGTAAATGATCCATTATCATAATAATATACTTTTTTAGTAGTATGTGCCATTGGGTAATCATAAATAGAAAATTTCCATTTTAAAAAATAAGGGCCGCCCCCTAAAATCGTAAGATTCACTGTGCACACATACAAACCACATGTAAGGTCACATGAGCCAATTAACAGACAGAGTTCTGCCTTTTGCTTCCTCACTTCTTCCTGTTACAGTTAGTGTTGTAGTATTTCTGGTCAGGTGATCTCTGAGGCAGCACAGATAGAGTCACGAAATGGTGGCTGAAGGCAAGAGATGTAAAAGGGCAATATTTATGTAAATATATATTCCAGTTTGGTAAGATTCTTTAATATGTCATTCAATTTGATATAAACTATCTGTTGCTTAAGTATTCATTTTGGGGGTATAGTTTTCCTTTAATGTGCCATATGTTAGGAAATGTAGGGAGGAAGCCGGGTACCCCAAAAAAATGTAACGTTATTTTTCCGCCTATCACCCTGAAAAAGGGAAAGACGCTAGCATTTTTTGGGACTTTTTCAACTATTTTTTTAGGAAGTCCTATCTACTCTATTGCACTTCGCCTGGTCTGAGGTGGCGAAGGCAAGTCTTGCACAAGAGGTAACATTCAGTAAAATCTGCATCTTAGTGAATTTGCACAGTTTACGTCCATTCGCCAGAGCGCAATTTCGCCAGGCATTAGGGAGTGAAGTACCGCTACAGTCTATCTCCTTCACTAGCGAAGTTACGCCAGTGACCGTTAGTAAATCGGCGAAGTATAGAAATTTTCGCCTGTGTTAGTCACTTCACCCTTTAGTGAATTTGCCCCTTAGAAGGATGTAGAATATGATATGCTAGGACAATTTGCAATTGGTATTCATTTTCTTTTATTTTTTATTTTTGCGTTATTTATCTTTTTATTCAGCAGTTCTCCAGTTTGCAATTTCAGCAGTCTGGTTGCTAGGGTCCAAATTACTCTAGCAACTATGCACTGATTTGAATAAGAGACTAGATTATGAATAGGAGAGGACCTGAATAGAAAAATGAGCAATTAAAAGTAGCAATAACTATAAATGTGTAGCCTTTCAGGGCATTTGCTTTTAGATGGGGTCACTGAACCCCATTTGAAAAAACAATAAGAGGAAGAAGCCAAATCATTCAAAACTATAAAAATAGGAAAAATGAAAGCCAATTGAAAAGTTGATTAGAATCGGCCATTCAAAGTTAACGTAAGGGTGAACCACCCCTTAATTGACCTTACCTAAGTACCACAGCTTGGAACCTAAAAGACTTTCATAAATAAAGCTGTATTTCTAACAGATTCCCACAGCTCAGTTATCCATTTTGCAGATTTTGTGCATTTTCTTTCTAGAAAAAAAAGTATTAATAAAAGATGCTTAGTTAATAAATCAAGGATTATCCATGTTTATTTTTTCTATTGTTGTATTTTTTATAGATAATTTCATTTTGCCTTTTAGCAACCAATAGTCCTGCTGCTATAAATACTAAAACATGAATATTTATACCGGTAGGTAAAAAAAAATATTTATTGAACAAAATATCTATCTAAAACATGTTAATCTTAATATTTAAAGCAAATAAAGTGAAACCATATTTTTCGCTTGCATCTTCTTCTGCTTTTTACTATTGTGACAGAAACACAATCCCCTGCCCAGTCATGCCTTCCAGTTAATTCACTCAACACAGTTACCATGTTACATATGCTGGGGCCCAGTGGAAAGGCCAGGATTACAACAGTTATTTTGCAAATGTATTAATTAATTGTAAAAAATAGAATGGCCCTACACAACTCAAAAAATGGAGCTGCATCTGAACAGCATAAACCAGGCCAAACCGTGCACTTTGCTGAACTGGATTATATTTTTCAATGCTATTCTTTTCTGCTAGGGAAAGGTTTATACAGGATACAGTAAGGTCACGGTGCACTCTGCTGGCAGGGAAAGAGTTACATATCATCAAGCTGGTGGCACTCCCTTTGGCACGGGAAGGATTGCAAACTTCAGGAATGAATATACATTGACACATTGGTAAAGTCTTTGTTTCTGTTGGTTCACGGGTAAAACAGTAGTGCAGTGGTTCACAAAGGCAAAGCACTCTTTCTTTTACTGCTTAACCACAATCACAGTGCATGCAATACCAATGAACTGACTTTCATATCTGGCCACCAAGCCCTGGGTAGACCCAGTTTGATTCTCTCCGCTGGTGGAACACTGATGTCTGTGTTGAGTTTGCTGACTCATTTGAAAGGGCACAAAAACAGATGACATCACTTGCTGAAGATGGGGCAGAGAACAAGGGGGTCAGAGTTTAATCTGCACGTAGCTAATTACTTACAAAACAACAGCCATTGCCTTGTCTTTCTCACCTCACAGTGACACAAGAGTTTAGTAGAACAGGACAGCTAACAACCTGCCCTAGCTGTCTCCACTATTGTTTACCTTGGATCATGGTCCCCTGTGGGCTCCAAACACCCCAGTTCCACACTGTGTTTACTGCTCACGGTGCTGCCATATAAACTGAGATTCTTCCTTAAGTATAGGCTTTAACCAGAAAGTGGCTTTGAACCTGAAGTTTACATTACAGGGATGGGATCCGTCATCCGGAAAACCGTTATCCAGAAAGCCCTGGATTATGGAAAGGCTGTCTGCCATAGACCCCATTAAAATCAAATAATTAAAATTTTTAAAATTGATTTTCATTTTTCTCTGTAATAATAAAACAGTAGCTGGTTTACGTGATTTTCTACTAAATTTAAGGTATAAAGATCCAAATTACGGAAAGATCCATTATCCGGAAAACCACAGGTCCCAAGCATTCTGGATAAAAGGTCCCATACCTGTAGTAGTAACAACATAATAAGTCTATACCTTGTGTATAATTTGTAGAACAATTTATCTCTCAGAGTATTGTATCTAGAGCAGATGCTTAAAGGGATACTGTCATGGGAAAAAAAAATGTTTTCAAAATTAATCAGTTAATAGTGCTACTCCAGCAGAATTCTGCACTGAAATCCATTTCTCAAAAGAGCAAACAGATTTTTTTATATTCAATTTTGAAATCTGACATGGGGCTAGACATATTGTCAATTTCCCAGCTGCCCCAAGCATGTGACTTGTGCTCTGATAAACTTCAATCACTCTTTACTGCTGTACTGCAAGTTAGATTGATAGGACCCCCTCCCTTTTTCCCCCCCCAGCAGCCAAACAAAAGAACAATGGGAAGGTCACCAGATAACAGCTCCCTAACACAAGATAACAGCTGTCTGGTAGAAAGCACTGCATATCTTGACAGCGCTCTATAAATAAATGATGATGATGTTCTAAGAAGAACACTCAATAGTAAAAACCCATGTCCCACTGAGACACATTCGGTTACATTGAGAAGGAAAAACAGCAGCCTGCCAGAAAGCATTTCTCTCCTAAAGTGCAGGCACAAGTCACATGACCAGGGGCAGCTGGGAAACTGACAAAATGTCTAGCCCCATGTCAGATTTCAAAATGGAATATAAAAAAATCTGTTTGCTCTTTTGAGAAATGGATTTCAGTGCAGAATTTTGCTGGAGTAGCACTATTAACTGATGCTTTTTGAAAAAAACATGTTTTCTGATGACAGGATCCCTTTAACTTTTTTGGACCCCGCTGTGGTAAATGCTTTGCAATTAACTCCTAACAACCTTTCTTTTCTGTCTGACAGTTAATGTGCTATAAATTGATTTCTCTCTGTACTTCTCTATTTCTTTCTGTGTTTTTACTCTCTTCCCATATTCTAATTCACAACAGTAAGAATCAGCTACTCTTCACACTGCAAGCCAGGCTCTCACTGCAGTGCCTGCTATGTCTCCCCAGATCAGAGCGTTTCACCCCAACAAAATACCTAGCCTCATCCCTCTGCTATTGCACTAGCACAGGGGGAATAAGGGGCTGGAGGCTGGAGAAGAGAGTAGCATCAAGCACTGAAAAACTTACAACCCATAACTTGCAGTGTCACTGGCACACAAAAGCCAGGCTAACAATACCTAAAATAAAGAGCTGCTGTTGACATTACTGCTCATTGTTATTAGAGAGCTATTGAACCTCTGTGCTGGTAAGCCAAGGCAGCATTTGCCATATAGACACTTGAAGGTCTGTGCCTAGGGTAGTAGCTTTAGGGGGTACCTACATTGTAATAAAAATGTTCATGAAAAAAACCAGCCTGCTGTTAGGTACTTGTTGGGTACTTGCAGCTAATCACAGATAACAATGGTTTTGCCAGCACTGTAGATTCTATGGTTGCAATCAAGGCTAATGCCAAATGTGGCAGATTCTCTGGGATAAGCACAGGCAAAGAATCATTCCCTACTCTGAAATTCAGCTACCTTCCATGCCTGCTCTCAAAACCACTGTTTCGACCCATGTGCAGGCACATCCGTCAGATTTCGTTACTAAAATATGTACTCTTTTGTATCAACGCCAAAATGCAAGGATTGCTTGCTGGAGGGACACCGGGAAAAGCGCAAAAGCCTGTGGCTTCCAACCTCGCTCCCTGGTCGCCCCTCCCCCCGTGCACCCACTAGATGAAGACAGTAGATGCGGGGGTGTGAGAGTGGGGATGCAGCTGGGGGGGCTGGTCATTGAGTACAATTATAAGCAGTAAAAGAGTGAAGATGTTGTTTTGTCTGACTGAGGGCAGTTGTAGACAAATTGCCCCATTTGCCAGGGGTCTTTTTTAAAAAGCCATCTAGTCTAATTGGGCTATGCTCTGATCACTTCAATTGTATTCCCTGACTTCTGGCCTTACTTTTTACTAGTTTTTGCTCTCTAATCAACAAGTTCTGCTCTCCTGACCTTGTCTAAATCCTTTTCATGGTGTCCACTAGGTCAGTGATTGTCAGTATTTTTCATATCAAGACCCATTTTTAAGTCTAACTTTCTCCCCTTAACTTATACAGATACAGGCAAATATGATACCTCCCAACTGGCAGATTTTCAGTTGGACAGTACCGATTTTGACAGCTCAGCCCGCAGTCCTGGGTTTCTTAATGAAATTGCCTGAGGTTCTCTTTGATCTCCTACACTGACACCAGAAAAATATACAAAGTTTCAGCTTTACATGCTATTGATAGTGCTGAGCTGAACTTTGTACCACGTGCAGAGAAGGTGGTGGGTGAAGAGTGAAAGATATCAATATCGGGGGATAATCCAATTGACACTGAATTGGTAGTACCTGAGCTGAGCCCTGTACCTGGAGAATGTGGTGGAGGATGTGGTGAATGAAGAGTGAGAGATGGTTAACACCATTGACATTGAATTAGTCCCAATATAAGAAGCAGAGGTGGTACCTGATGACCCAGAGGTTCAGTAGCTGGCTGGCATAGAAGACAGAAAATAGGCATCCACCAGCAGAGGAAGCACTTTTCCACTTGCATCAACCGCATGTTGCCACAGCAACATAGCATCCTCCTGTCAGCATGCACATGGATGGATTTTGGTGCAAAAACATAAATTTGTATATTTTCTTGCCACTCTACACATGCACTGACAGTGTTATCAGTGTTGCTGCAACAGAAGGCTGATTGGAGGGGATAGGTGATCTATAAAGCTAGTACTAATGCCCTTTTGACATATCACTTGTGATACACAAATGTCTTTAAAACCATGTTAAAAATTAATGTTTTTAACAATTCTTGAGTGTAAACTTTTTTTTCGGTTCAAAGTATGGTTAGGATCCCCATTATTTGTCATATAACATATTCAAACAATATGTCTAATATAGTTAGTTAGCCAAAACATGCAATCTCTAATGGCTGGTGTGAGCAGATGTCTGACATAACTGAACAAACCAACTTCCTGCTTTTCAGCTCTCTAACCAAGGGGGGGGGGCACATAGGAAATAACTGTTCAGTGAGTTTGCAATTGATCCTTAGCATGCAGCTCAGATTCAAAGGCCTGGTCCAGGCTAGGGTTACCACCTGGCCGGTAAAAATTATGGCTGATCCCAATGTTATTAATAGGGAAAAAAGTACATACATAGGAAAATACATAGGAAGGCCGGTATTTTTTTCCAGAAAAGGTGGCAACCCTAGTCCAGACTAGGATTCACCATAGGCCCTGGCATTCCAAGTACACAGAGGCCCAATAAAATGTGACTGTCTATGGCAACTTATAGCAGCCCCTCTGGCATTTGCCAGAACCCACAGTGGGCCTGGTTTTGACCCATGTGGCCCCCCCCCCTCAGGTCATTGATTGGTTACTGCCTGGTAACCAATCAGTGTAAACCAAGAGAGCTGCAAAGCAGGAAGTAGTGTTCTGGCTATTATGTTACACATCCAATCACTCCAGCCTCTATACATTACATATTTATATAGAGTACATCTATACAAATGGTACAGGAATCTTTATCTTTTACTGACAGTGTTTTTGCTATTATACATTAGATCTGTTTAGAAAACCACGTTTGCTGTTTGAATAAACAATGTCTTAATCACAATGAATTCTCAAGTCATTTCAGCTTGTTTTTCTGAAATTTTTCTGAAATTTGTGTAGTACTCTATATCAATGCAAAAACTACAATTCCCGTGAGCGTTTTCGGGGGGCGAGGCCTTCGTAACATTTGTTGGACTTTGAGGGTGACGTCGCCGCTGCGAGTCTATATAAGGAAGGCAACAAGAGGCGTGGCCAGGGGTTGTCCGTAGCGTCACCGGCAGGATCAGCTGAAGAGAGGGCAGCCGTGATCGCTGACCCCTTCGTACCTTACAGAAGTTTAATTTTCATTTGTTCAGGGCACAGTTTCATCCTGGAGGCAGTCTGCTCTGTGCCCCCTATTAGGGTGGCAGATAATGTTGGTTATATGGAGGAGGGTTACACCGGTTACCAGCCGTGCTCTGCCAGCAGGAGGTTAAAGGTATGCGGATCGTAATGTTGAAAGAGTTGCTGTTGTCCATTGAGTTGGGGTGGGGTGTTTACTTGTCGCTGAAACGCAGTTCTAGTTGCTATTGCGTCATTGTACTTTTCCGTGTATGTTCGTCAAGTGCAGTTATGTGAGTTTGCCTTTTGGTTTCCTTAGTTCTGTGCATTACGTGTCCGCTAAGGATGCTGGGAATCACATGATCACGGGTTGGGAACCCATGCGCATATCTAGACATGTCTGGGCATCTTTTGCTCGTCTTTGGTAGTTGTTACCCCAGTTTCTAATTACCCTAGTCCTCACATGGACTGCTTAACTACACCCCGACAGGCAGGGGACTTATCTGGAATGTTTGGGACCTGGAGTATTGTGGATAACAGATGCTTGCATAAATTGAAGCCCCAAAACTTTACTTTAAATTGCCATTAAAGGAGAACTAAAGCTTAACTAAAGAAGTAGACTAGAAATGTTATATGGTTTGGGCTTCTGTACCAGCCCAAAGCAACCACAGCCTGTTAGCAGTAAAGATCTGTGTCTCCAAAGATGCCCCTGTAGCTCCCCATCTTCTTTTCTGCTGGTTTACTGCACATGCTCTGTGCTGCTGTCACTTACTGAGCTTAGGGATCCACTCACAATAAACAGTACCCATAGAATATAAATGTCACAATATATACGGCTGAATTAGTAATAAATACAGATAATTACTACATGGCAGCACAGAAACCAGCGCAACTAGCATCCAAATTTAATAATCAGCCCTGTAGCATCAGCTTATATTACAGATGCTTTGAGATGCTCAAACTTTATGCTGGTGCAATGAGTTCAGTATATAAAGTCTGACATTTTTAGCCATATTCATTTTTAGGGTTTAGTTCTCCTTTAAAAACAAAATCAGTCTAAAATACATATTGTAAGCTTATTGTAACCTTTTTTTTACCACTTTGGTTCCCTATACATACCTTCCTCCCATGCACCCCAATACTGCCTTATATCTCAAAAATCAGAGAAACACAGCCGGGTTGGCAGCTTGCTTGATTTCTCTTTTGTGGCAGTCACTGAGCAGGAACTTGTGCAGTTGAAGGTTCAATTGGAGATGTTTCTGGCCACCAGAGAGCTAGTGAAAGGAAGGCAAAGTGCTAGAGGTGAAGTCTGGCAACCCATGTGTGCCACACTGCCTTTTATCACAAGGTGCAGGGGTGGTCTTTCCTTATGGTTGTTACACATGGCAAAATACAGTGGCAGCGAAAACTTGGATCCACAGCTTAGTGGTTTGTATATGGACTCTTATGATTTCCTGCTTGACCGATTGATGGCCAGATGTCTCATCCAACCTATTAAAGGGCATGTAAAGGCAAAAAATTAAATCCCATTTTTACTTTCTTTAATGAAAAAGAAACCTATCTCCAATATACTTTAATTAAAAAATGTGTACCGTTTTTATAAGAAACCTGACTGTATGCAGTGAAATTCTCCCTTCATTTATTGCTGTGGATAGGAATTGTCAGATGGTCCCTAACTGCTCTGCAGGGAAACAATCATATTTATGAACAGCAGGGGGAGCCCCCACCTAACTTACCAGCCATGCAGAACTCAAGTAGCTTTGTTTATGACGATCCCTAAGCAGCCCAGACCACACTGAGCATGTGCACAGTCTTAGTCTTGCAAAGATGTTTAACAAAGTTACAAGATGGTGACCCCCTGTAGCCAACTTTGTAAGCATAAATTATTTGTTTGATTAGGCTTGTGGTGCAGTAAGTTCATATTTATATTTAGTGTACAAAATACAGCATTTCTAGCCTTATTCTATTTTAGACTTTACATGCCCTTTAATGGGATCCTCTCCCAACAGGTGTGCATTATAATCTGATTGTTGGCTATCATTCTGATCTGTCCCAGTACATTGGTGTGCAAATCATGAAGATTTGGTCATTGACAAGCCTTGCCAAACTAGTGGATCTTTTTGTATCTGAAAATGAGTTATACTGCAGCTTTAACATTCTGACTCAGGATTTCTTTTATTCAATTAAACTGTTATGTCATACAGTGTATGGGTTATATTGAGAAGTTGGTCAATATAATGTCTTTAAGTAGTTTTGTGCAAACATTATTACATTTTAATAATCAGTGCTTTATTTGTAGCTCCAATCAAGGCAGAATTGTATTTTGGGGAACAAATGACCACTGGTTAAACCATTGAAAAGTGGTACTGTAAATAATAAGCCTATTTTTTAATACATTGTGCTCTCCTTACATTTTTGATTATTATTTTTGCCTCCTGCTTCAGTGGAAGTCAAGTTAGCATGTGAAACAGGCACCTTTTTGACTGTCTTTATAGTCTAAAGGTGGCCATAGACGTAACAATTACGATCTATCTTGGAAAAGACCTTTCCAAGAAAGATCGTTAGTTTCAATACACACGTGTAGAGCTAAATAGTCAGATATACAGGTAGATATACGGGAAGAAACAATAGAATTCTACCTGTATCTGACGATTCAGCACTAACAATGGGCGAGGTTTGGGTCCCTTCAAAGGCACCCAATCAAAATTTTCCATCCAGCCCGATCGATGAGCTGACCGAAATCCAAGTCTTCTGCCGATATCGGTCGGCTGTTTTTCCACCATACACCGAATATCAGGGAATATCAAAAATTTGTTTTGTACGATATTATCTGTGCGTCTATGGCCACCTTAAGAGCTTGCAAAAGAACAGGAGGCAGACGTTCCCACTAGACCATGAACTAGCGGAAAAAGGTTGCAGTATTTAGTACAGGTATGGGATCTGTTATCTGAAAAACCCATTATCCAGAAAGCTCTGAATTATGGAATTCAGTCTCCCATAGACTTAATTTTATCCAAATTATCAATTTTTAAAAACGATTTCCCTTTTCTCTGTAATAATAAGAGTACAGGTATGGGATCTGTTATCCGGAAATCCTTTATACAGAAAGCTCTGAATTACAGAAAGGCCATCTCCCATAGACTCAGTTTTATCCAAATAATCCAAATTTTTAACTATGATTCTTTTTCTCTGTAATAATAAAACAGTATTTTGTACTTTATCCCAACTAAGATATAATGTATCCTTATTGGAGGCGAAACCAGTCTATTGGGTTTATTTAATGTTTACATGATTTTCTATGATGATCCAATTCTGGAAAGATCCATTATCCAAAAACCCCAGGTCCTAAGCATTCTGGATAACAGGTCCCATACGTGTACCATGTACTTGATCTAAACTAAGATATAATTAATCCGTATTTGAAGCAAAACCAGCCTATTGGGTTTATTTAATGTTTACATGATTTTCTTGTAGACTTAAGGTATGAAGATCCAATTCTGGAAAGATCCATTATCTGGAAAACTAGAATTAGAAAATATTTTTTTTGGTGATTTAAAAAAAAAAAAAAAAATATATATATATATATATATAATTTACTTATTCTTCATTTCTTTAATGGCATCCACCAGTCTCTGCAACTATAGGATTTTGTCCTGAAAATGCAAGTGAATTTAGCCTAAGACAGTTTATCCAAATGTCACCCATATTGCCTGATCCGTCTTGGCATGGCAGATAACCATTGATCCTGGTGGATTGGGGATTAGCAGTCAAGGAAAATTTCAATTGCTTGGCCAAAAAGAAGTAAAGATGTTTCTGCTTCTCCAATTGTTAAGTGTGTATGAACCTGGTTCCAAACAAAATACTTCTTATTCAGGACACCCCTCCCTCCTTTCAACCATTTCCAGCTCTGGTTGAAGGTTACATCAGCCAAAAAATGTATGACTCCCTAGCTATGGCAAACTGCTCATTAACAAAAATGAAAACAAATGATTGCTTTTACACAGATTCAATATTACTTTTTTATACTCCTCTATATGCATATGTTACTGTCAGTCATCGCTCCTTCCTGTTTGAGCAAATACTTTGTGTCAGCAGTTTGCTTCTTAAGACCAGTTATCAGTCTTGATAATGTGACACTATATGTAAATATATTTTAGTTACCTTCCATCATCGTGTTTTGGTTTGGATAGGTACTGTGCTGTGCATCTGTCTCTGGTCTTCCTGCATTCCAATTGATGGGTGTTCCTTTTGCCTGGAGCTTAAAGTGAACATTGTTGACTGATGTAACTCTGTGTAAAATTTCACTGCACAGCATCTACGGAGGGTTGTCGATTTCATCTTCTTTTTGTTTGGGTTCATGTTAATGACTGCTGTTTCCTCCTATTGTTTTATTGGGAGCAGGAACAAGGAGAGGAGATGCGGCGTCGAGGTACCAGAGGACCCAGTGCTTATATCCCTGTATCACAGGTAGGATGTCTGCTGTTACACTTACCACAGAGTAATTTAAATGAGAAGAACTGTTGAACCCTTTGAAGAATCAAAAAGTAAAACAATTGATTTACATTTAAAGTATGTATTTGTTCTAGAACCTATAAATTATGTCTTGGCAACAACTGTCCTATTTTAAATGAGAAATATTTTAACTCTGAAGTACTGTGGAGAGCCATGGATGACATTTAAATGGTTTATCTTTTTGTGTAAAAACGAAACAAATTGTATTCTACAGAGTTTATCTGCTAAGCTGTGCCATTTCCCCCTTTTCACATTGACTAGCTGCCCCGATGATTACACAGCAGCTTATTTATATAAACCAGAGGTCCCCAACCTTTTTCACCCTTGAGCAACATTCAGATGTAAAAAGAGTTGGGGAGCAACACAAGCATGAAAAATGTTCCTGGGATGTGACAAATAAGGGCTGTGTTGGGTATTAGTAGCCCCTATGTGGACTGGTAGCCTACAGCAGGCTCCATTTTGCAGTACAGCTGGTTTTTATACACCCAAAACTTGCCTTCAAGCCTGGAATTCAAAAATAATCACCTGTTTGAGGCCACTGAGAGCAACATCCAAGGGGTTGGGGGGCAACATGTTTCTCTCAAGCTACTGGTTGGGGATCACTGATATAATCTATAGTAGTGTTTCTAAAGTAAACACTCCAGTTTTACAAGTGCAATGCAACAGTACCTTATATTTGAATTACTTTGCATTTTAATACTTTGATATTATATTACTGTTCCTTTAACTGAGAGCAAGACACTGATATGTATACAAGAAATGTATATGGTTTATACTTCGGGACTTTCTTTAAGAAAATGAGTGCTCCTTCTCTGTTGTTGAAAAAATATTAATACAGATATGAGACATAGCAGATTGCTAAGGAGCTGGGGATTTCCAGATAAGGGACATGTCTGTAATTTGTATCTCCATGCCTTAAGTCTACTAAAAAAAATAATTTAAACATGAATTAAACTAATTAGGATTTTTTGCCTATATTAAGGGTTGATTATTTATTAGTTAGGATCAAGTACAAGGTACTGCTTTATTATTACAGAGAAAAAGGAAATAATTGCTAAAAATGTGAATTTTTTGATTAAAATTGAGTCTATGGAACGTGTCCTTTCTGTAATTCGGAGCTTCTGCATAATGGAGCCTATACTGGAATTTAGAATAGTTTAACTAAATATGTAGTGCTTGGTTGGCATTACAATGAGAAAATTGGTATATGCAGTTGCAAATCCAATGCTTTTGTGTCATAGGTAACATTCTGTATTTTTTATAGATAACTGGTCCATATGTTGGTGACAATATTGCAGCAGTTATGGGTCTGCATCCTGATTATCTGCATGTTTTCTGGAAGACACAGCATCAGCTGCTGCGTATGGACGGAGCTCTTTCCCTTCCAGAGAGACACTATGTGGCAATAATGGTAAATGATCCGTCTGCACTATTGATTATATTCTGCAAGATCACCCTTATTTTTCTCCTGTCCCATTTCCCTGCCATAGTTTGTGGCATTGTACCTTTTACCTTTTTTATTATATATATCTACAATTTATATTGCAGGCCTCTGCTCGACATCAGTGCACCTATCTTGTGTCTCTTCACTCGTCCTGCTTTCTGCAAGTTGGAGGGGATCCCCGTTGGCTAGAAGGATTTGATGCTGCCCCTCTGAAACTGCGCAAACTTAATGACCTGAATAAGATCCTTGCTCACAGGCCATGGTTGATAAACAAGGAACATATTGAGGTGATAAAGGAAATAAACCTAGGAAGTAAGGGGGATGTAAGACAATCTGTGGGCATAAATATATGTAGTGTATAGTTCTTGTAGAATATGTCAGGGGCAAAAATAAAATAATAAAATCATCAATATTATATATATATATATATATATATATATATATATATATATATATATATATATATATATATATATGCAGAATTTACATGCAGAAAAGCAAGGATTTAGCGACAGCAGGTCTGATAAATTCCTGTGCCAAAATATTTAAAATCTGCTCTCCTGCGTCTTCCTTTGCAGATTCTTCTGAGCTCACAGGGGGGCCACTCTTGGTCTCTTGCAGAGCTAATCCATGCTTTGCTGCTGCTTACTCATTTTCATGCACTTTCTTCTTTTATCTTGGGCTGTGGAATTTACCTTTCGGAGGATAATAATGCTGTTCCACGCCCTCCCTCTCCAGACATTCCTCTTAATGAGGTGAGTAGAAAAAAGTAAAACCAAGTGTCAGATGTTCTCAGAAATGAATTTCCTAATAGATGGAAGTGGGCATGCAACATTGGGGTGAATGCTAATGTGCTATCCATTACAACATTGGAAGCCATGGCAGGAGGTAATTTTCAGTGTGTGAGTTCCCTTCCCTTACCATTACTTTATACCATAAATGGAAACGCCCTAAAAATTTTTTTAAAAGGACCCCATCCTAATCATATAATGTACTCATCCATCAGCTCATCTGGTTTGGGGGTTCCTTGAACCATATCAGAACTAGTTTTCTACTGCAGTTTTTACTAGTTACTATCACAGGGTTTATATACCATTTTCATTGTTTGCAGTTTCTATTTATTTCCACTCAAGAATAGGATAAGAATGTATATATATCATTTAATTACTATAATCAATTTTAGAATACCATTTCTCTGTATTACTGTCAATATTTGTAGCATGTATAAAGGGAAGGTTAGTTGATGCTGGGGCATTCTTGTATGTACCCTTTAATATGCAAGATATGTGTGAATGTGTGTATATTTTTGAATTTAGGGATGCAGCAAATTGCAAGAGGCAGAGAGAGTCCTTGCTGAGATAAAGAAACTAGATGAGGAAGGAGAAGAGACCAGCCAAGAAGAAATGGAAACCAGGTTCGAGAGGGAGAAGAGAGAATGTGCAATGGTTCCAACCAATGGTTAGAAGTTAACTGTATTTTTGAGTATGCAGTTTATAGATGTTACTTTGATTACATGTATTTTAACTTTAATGCATGTTTCTATTTTCTGTATGGCAGGTGATAACAGTAAGCCAGTCTGCTTTCCTGGCATCCTGCACTTTCTGGAAGATCCAGGTTTTGGCTACATTGATTTTACTCGTCGGGGTGAGCAGGCTCCACCTACATTCCGTGCTCATGTAAGTATTATTGGAATAATAGGCTTAACTTGTTATGCTCAAAAACAGATCTTTAGCCTTCTGGGCACTAGCAGATTCACAGCCTAACAATATATGTTCACGCTGTTGCACGAAGGCTTATTACCTTTGGATTTTCTCCTTCAGTTTGTGAGTATAAGGGCCATGGCACAAGGAGATGACAGAATGGACTTGTACTGATTCCTGTGCTGATGTTTTCTACACATGCTATTAGGGTCATCAAATTGTCAGTCTTGACAGTGGTCTGAAATATGGCAAACCATATCCCTGCAGTATGAAGTACGTAAGAAAATAGATCAGAGCTGAGCAAATTGCCTAACCAAATAACAAGTATGGCCATGTCTTCAGGCTTTTTTACATTATTTATTTATTTTATTTTTTATACCCACAATGTCCAATTGTCTGCCCAGACAACAATTGCAGATGTGCAAGTTCACATCTGGTCTGCACCATTTTTCCTGCCCACGGTATAGGTGTACAGGGTGCGGTTTACTTTCACTTTGTGAAAGTGCTGAGTGCATATGGTGCACACTTTAGTAAATAATGCATTTTTACCCTGGAGTATGCAGGAACAATTATTCTTATACAGAAACCTGTTATCAAGAGAACTCTGGATTATGGGAAGGTCATCTTGCATAGTCCATTTTAAGCAGATAACTCCAATTTTTTAAACGTTATTCTCCTTTTTTCTCCCTAATAAAATGTGTGCTTGATCATAACTAAGCCAACTAAAAGAGAATCCTATTTGGTTTATTTAATATTTAAATCATTTTTAGCACATTTAAAGTAAGAATATCCAAATTACAGAAAGATCCTGTTTAGGTTCTGTTATACAGAAAGCTCCAAATTACGGAAAGGCAATATCCCACTCCGTTATTTTTTTAAAATGATTTATTTTTTCTCTGTTATAATAAAACAGCACCTTGTACTTGATTTCCAACTAAGATATAATTAATCCTTATTGGAGATAATTAATGTATAAATATTTTTTTAGTAGACCTACGGTATGAAGATCCAAATTGCAGAAAGATCTGTTAACCAGAAACCCCAGGTCCTGAACATTATGGATAACAGGTCCCATACCTGTATCTGGAAAACAATATATCTCATGCATTCCAGAAAATGGATCCTATACCTGCAACTTTTTTGTATGCATATCATATAGTAAGCAGCATTCCTAACATCATTGAGCCATGTGTAATTTCTTGTGCTTCTAGCCTGTGGTGGGTTTAAATTAAGTTGCTGCCCTAGACCTCCTGCCAGCCCTGCCCCCTCTCCTCCTGTGTATTTAGCACATGCTCAGTTGTATTTACTTATGTACTAACTGGCTCAGAGAAGTGTAATGTTGCCGGATTGAAGGTTCAACAAAAGTGTTTGACCTGTTACTAGGGTTGCCACCTGGTTGGTATTTTACTGGCCAGTAAAAATTATGCTTCACCCTAATGTTATTAATAGGGGAAAAATATAAATATATAGGAAGGGCGGTATTTTTTTTTTTTCCAAAAAAGGTGGCAACCATACCCGTTACTGACAGCATTGGCTACTGCAAACAATTCTGTACAGAGTATACAGCTTGTTTAAATATGACTAGCCAATGCTTGTCTAACCTGTTGGTTGAAGTTCAGAAAAGAAAACCTTTAAAAAATGAAAAACTTAAAAGTGAGTGGGTATCATAGAGAGTATCAGCCCAGGGTGAAATCCGCATATGTTTTGTGCTCTACAGTGGGTATTTTGGGATACATAGAATTTGAATCTGGTACTGGTACAGAAGCCCAAATATAAGGTGTAGCATTTGATGGACTTTAGTTATTTTAAAAAGAACCTTAAAAACAATGAAATCTGACAATGGGTGTGAATGATACACACTGGTCATTTAAAAGCCCCATGTGCCGTTAGCCTAAGAATATACTCCAGTCAGTGGTGCAGATGCAGCCCAGAAAGTTAATTTTACTTTGCTTTATTCCCTTTTATTTTTTTATAAGGATTACACATGGGAAGATCATGGTTACTCACTTCTACAGAGATTAAATCCAGAAGTTGGACAGCTGCTGGATGATAAGTTCCAAGTGGCCTTCAATCTAACTTACCACACTTGTGCCACTCATAGTGGTGTGGACACATCCAAATTAAGACGTGCAATATGGAACTATATACAGTGCATTTATGGAATAAGGTAACTTGTGGTTTCAAAATAACCTGTATATATCCTCGAAAGGCTGGAATATTATTAAATAATGTCTCATGCCTTTCTTTTTAGGTACGATGACTATGATTATGGAGAGGTGAACCAACTGCTTGAGAGGAGTCTGAAAGTTTATATGAAGACGGTCACATGTCACCCAGAGCGGGTGACCCGACTGCTATATAATGACTTTTGGAGGCAGTTTAAACATTCAGAAAAGGTAAATCTAGTTAAACTTAGGCTTCTGCAAGTCTTAATTATTATTAATGTTTAGTCAGCCCAGTCTGAATATTTCAACAAAATGTTCTCCTTTCTTGTTATAGAACCTGTAAAGTTAATAATATAAGCCCTTCTTATTTGGTTGGCATAATTAATCACAGTTTCTCAGACATTCGTCTGAGGGTCTCGGGAATGCTGGTATATAGCTACTACCATTGGGAGATCAGAGATTAGCAAAACCGGTTTCTTCACCACAGCTATAAACCACCACAGCCCAACTTAAGTTTTAGTAGTGACCTCAGGAGGCAAGATCAGACCTATGGTAGGCCTGCGCCTGAATTGATGATTGTTAGTGCATTGTAAATTATCCTAATTCTGATTGGTCTAATGTTGGGTGCTTCAACCAGACTGCTAGAGATTAAGTATAAATTCATATGTTTTGTACATTGCTTTAGGAATTAGTCCACTACACAAAAAGGATAAGTGCTGCTAGATTTATTGTAAAATGTCATCTGGTCTTCTTGAGATTTTTAGACTCACAATTCTTCCTTTCTCTTATGAAAACATGAATTGCAAATTAACTAAGAGTCAATACTTTGGTTCTGTTTTTAGAATCCACCAGTATTTCTAAACCCAATACATTATGTAACTTTTACTAATCTAGTACACGTTGCATTTGAGGCCATTTTAATAAAAAAAAATTCTTGGTGATATTGTTTTACTTATTTATTCCTTTCACACTTTTGTAAGGGTTGAGTGTACATTCTTTCAGTGTGAATAGGAGGGTGATGGTCTCACCAGCATCATAGAAATAGTAACACCGAAATAATGAAAGTATTATAAACAGTTATAAAACAAATGTGTCCTGTTGCCCTGCAGTGGTGCAACTGGTGTGTTTCCTTGAGAAACTCTACTATAGTTGATATAAACAAGCTGCTGTGTAGCCATTGGGGCAGCTGAAAAAGCAGAAACGGCACAGGATACACAGTAGATAACAGATAAGCTCTGTAATATTCAATGGGATTCTTCAAACCTTATCTGTGTATCCTGTGCTTGAATGGATGGATACACAGCAGCTTGTTTATATAAAAACACGCCAGTTTTACTAGTGCCAGACATCAGTCCATTATATTTTCATTCCTTTAAAACACTTTAATTTTTTAGTGTTACTATTCTATCAAGGGTGTGCGGACGAGTCTTTTTTGGGTTCATGAATACGTTTACCTCCCAAAAACAACAGTGGCAGCTCCCACTCATGTAAATAAAAAAAAACACATTTCTATTAATAATAGGAAACATGACCATGTTACTAATGTTTACAATGGCAGTCTTTTTAACGCATCCCACACCAGTTTTTGCCAGTTCTGTATGTGATAAGCACGAATACCAATGGGGTATTTTTGTCTTGAAGAGACCGACACCAGAAAATAAACTTTTTTTTAATATCTATCATAACATTATCTTTGAATGTTATTTATAATTTTGCCATAAAAGTATCTGCCTGATGCTTTCACGTTACCTTTCTTACTCCTTTTTTCTCTATGAGGGGGCTGCCATATTTGTGCAGCAGTAGTCCGTTAGCATTAGAAACCCTGACAAGTTGAGAAGGGACAGTCAGGTTGAAAAAATCAGTCAGGTTTAGAAACTTCATGTAACAATTACATACACAGGCAGAACTATCAGCGAAAGACAATCAACATGACCTATAGGTAACTTTTCATGTAGATTAATATTTTGAAAAGAAAATATTTAGTATCACTTGAGTGAAATCCTATGATCTACACATTTGGGAGAAAACAAATTATATTTCTGCACTTGATTATAGTTGCAAAAAATTTTACACATCTACCTGTATATATCAGTGCTTAAATGGTAGATGGGTGCAATATTTTTGTTCTGGTTTCCCATGTAGGATTGGTGGAAACGTTATGTATATTCTCAGACTGGGAATTCAGGGCTTAGAAAGAAGAGTTTCCAGTGCAGCTCTGACATTACCGCCATGCTGAAAGAATTCGCATAACAATTAAATATGTTAAAACATTTTTTTTTTACCTAGTGGTAAATGTTATTTTTTTCCCCTTAAACAATAACAGGTTAATAAATCACACCCATTGTCTAACTTTTTGGATGTTGGTTGTATTATTTGACTTACAAATATTACCATAAAGCACCCCTGTACATAAGAATCTGTTTCAGTTGATTTTTTAGGAAAATAAAGAGAATTCTAACCTGTTCTGACAAATTTGGTATAGTATCCTTTTTCTAAAAACTGAGATTGTGGGTGCAAAATTAGATTTCATAATGTTTCTTTTCTTTTCTCCTCCCTCAGGTTCACTTGAACTTTCTTCTGTTAGAAGCTCGACTGCAGGCTGCTTTGTTGTACTGTCTCAGAGCCATCACACGCTATATGACGTGAGCTTCTCAGTGATATTGCGGACATATTAAGCAAGCAGTTGGTAAATGGCCTTAGGACCAGAACTATCCAATAATTGCGGTCTCCAAAGCTTATTTGCACTAACTTGGCAAAGCAGTCTTCACTTATGAGAGGAGAGCTTCTAAGTCTGCTTTAAGTGGAGGGATTCCCTCATTTTCTCCAGGTCTAAATGTAGAAAGCTTTGACATTTTGCAGGAAAGTCCTCACGCTCCCTCGTGTTCACTAAGGAACTGTGGCCACTAAATGCACTGTTCACTAAATTGCTATACCTTTTGGAATGTTGTGCTTTGTTTACATTTGTAATCATATGTTAAACATGCATTGGCACTCAGCAATGCATACTTCTACACTACTTTATGCAGCATTGAAGATGCAATAATTACTTTAAACTGCTACACTGAAGCATAATCAGCACTAACTCCCTCAGTGGTGGTCCAGTCCCTTTAATTTAGTCTCTTAAAGGAACAGTAACACAAAAAAATAAGTAATGAAAATATAATGTCCTGTTGCTCTGCTTCAGCAACAGTACTTTAGTTTATAAAAACGTATATAAACAAGCTGCTGTGTAGCCATGGGGGCAGCCATTCAAAGCTGAAAAAGGACAAAAGGCACAGGATACTCCACAGATGATACCGAAATGCTCTATAGTATACAATGGGATTCTTCAGAACTTATGTTATCTACTGTATATCCTATGGTTGAATGGCTGCCCCCATGGTTGCACAGCAGCTTGTTTATATAAACTATAGTTGTGTTTCTGAAGCAAACACACCTGTTTTACCAGTTCAGGGCAAAAGTACATAACATTATCATGCCTTTAAAACACTTTCATTTTTTGGTGTTACTGTTCTTTTAAAAATAAATTGTGTCTACACAGGGTGCTGCTTTAAATAATAGCACCATTTTATTCCAAAATCTTAATCCCTTTCACTTCTTAAAAAGTGTCTATATATCTATATATATCTCTCTATATATATATATATATATATATATATATATATATATAAAATTATTTCTACTTGAGGCTATTCGGGCTCCTGGAAGATTTGGGAATGAGCACATCAAAAGCTAGAAGGCCACAAGTTGGACTGCAGTATTTCAACAGCAAAACTTTGTACACTCCCCTCCCCAGTAGTCTACCTCTTTCAAGGCACCTTTTTAACCACAGTGAGTTTTAGACTGTGAAGAACATTTTCTCAGGTTACTGCTCTTGTTGAATGTTTGTCTTGCAGGATTAGCAGATGGGTTTATCCAACCCCTATAAGTTATTTTTGTTTGTTTTCTTTCACAAATGTTGTTGAAACAATATATTTTGCCGTTTGTTAAACCTTGTGAAATAAAGATTTTGGTTATACATATGGTGAACTGGTTTGAGCTTAAAACACTTCAACTTAAAGGGGACCTGTCTTCTTGTCCCTGCAGACATAGATAGATTGCACTGGGACCGATAAAGATTTTTTAACCTGACCGATCAATTTTCTGACAGATGTCGGCCGAAAAATCGTACAATCGTTCGAATCCCACTAACCACACGATAATTTCGAAGGACTGGTCGGACTTCGCTAAAATTGGTCGTTCAGCAAGAAAAATCTTTGCGGCTATGGGGGGGACCTTAAATTGATACATTTAGTTGATACATTTCTTATCTTTGTTGCTGCTGAGCAGAATTTCATTAAAGCAGAGTTTCATTAAAAGCAGCTGTTAGAATTGATACAATAGTTGCTTATATTCCACAGATACTGCTGAAAAATGTATCAACTAAAGGCAGCAAATTAGAACAGTTCAGATGCTCCTGGATCACTGAGCTGCCAGACTGAAACACCAGAGACAGAAACATTTAACTTTAAACTTCAATTTTGGAAAAACGATAAAAAATGGAAAGCAATGGAAAGCATTGTTTCCCTGCAGAGCAGTTAGGGACCATCTGACAATTCCTATCCACAGCTGTAAATGAAGGGAGAATTTCACTGCATACAGTCAGGTTACTTATAAATTTTTTAATCAAAGTATATTGGAGATAGTTTTCTTTTTCATTAAAGATAGTAAAGGTGGGGTTTTATTCTTTTGCCTTTACATGCCCTTTAAGCTAGTTCCTATAACACTGATTCACACCACAATTTACTTGCTGTTTTTCCCAGCGACATGAATAAGTTAAACCATGTGTGAGGTGATAGCATAAATGCAAATACATAACTTAAATACTGTAATTCTTTTTAATAGATGATTGCAGTGTACATTGACAAATTTAGAGTACGAATTTACTTTACTCCAATATTTATACCATTTTTTTAGCTTTCCCTTTAAAGTGGCACTTGCCAGCCACAATTACACATCAATATCATATACATATGATTCCCTGTGCAGAATAATCTAATGTTCCAAAATATTTTGCTTAGCTTTTCTTTTTTGTTTATACAAAAATGAATATGAAAGTGTAAATCGGGGTATAATCCTTCAAATCTACCTTGCTGACTATCTGAGATAAAGAACATTGTTACCAGTGGTGTAGCTATAAGAGAAGGCCATGGAGGAGAGGTGGACTTTCAGTTCCTTTGTTTACCGTGTCATCCAATACCCTGACAGGACAGAAGGCATAAGATCTTAAGCAAAAAGTATGCACGTATAATATGACCATATAATCATTGCAGTCAATAGAAACTGGCTGTGGGAAGGGCTAATGGGAAAGGGGAGGAGAAAGACAGTCACCGAAGATTGCTACCAGAGGCTTACATACTTGGTAAATATAGTCCAAAAAAAAAAAAAAAAGGTTCCAAGGTTTGGAAAGTTCACATTACTTTGACGGCTTACACTTCAAGTCCAAATCACAGTATCTAAAAACAAAGCCAGTGCCAAAGGCACAGGAACAAACAGAGAAATATATAGAGTAATATTGTTTAATAAATAACACCCGTATGGTGTTTTATGAAGATTACTCAGTACACCGCATGTGTATTAGACCCCTTCCAGTTACAACGCCACCATCAGAAAAAAGAAATGGGATTGGCTTCCCTTCATATAATCCTGGTTTTTTGCAGGTGGGTACTCACAAACATTTCTGTTATAGGTTGCACATAGAAATATTATCCCAAGGTACAGCTTCCCCTCTGGTACTAGCTGTAAAGTGAGAAATAACAGAACGTGCTTTTATGTATAAGTTGAGCTTTCTTCAAAGTGCTGCAGCTCTTCTACTTTTAGTAACTATGCATGGGTTAATGTTGGCACTTGTAATTTCCTATAGGTGGGAATCCATAGCTTTGCTGCATTAAAGGGGTTGTTCACCCTCCAAATACTGTTTTCAGTTGAGTTGATTTCAGATTGTTCACCAGAAATAGACTTTTTTCAGTTGCTTTCCATTTTTTATCGTTTTTCCAAAATTGAAGTTTAAAGTTAAATGTTTCTGTCTCTGGTGTTTCAGTCTGGCAGCTCAGTGATCCAGGAGCATCTGAACTGTTCTAATTTGCTGCCTTTAGTTGATACATTTTTCAGCAGTATCTGTGGAATATAAGCAACTATTGTATCAATTCTAACAGCTGCTTTTAATGAAACTCTGCTTTAATGAAATTCTGCTCAGCAGCAACAAAGATAAGAAATGTATCAACTAAATGTATCAATTTAAGGTCCCCCCCATAGCCGCAAAGATTTTTCTTGCTGAACGACCAATTTTAGCGAAGTCCGACCAGTCCTTCGAAATTATCGTGTGGTTAGTGGGATTCGAACGATTGTACGATTTTTCGGCCGACATCTGTCAGAAAATTGATCGGTCAGGTTAAAAAATCTTTATCGGTCCCAGTGCAATCTATCTATGTCTGCAGGGACAAGAAGGCAGCTGCCCTTTGTTTTCCTGGCAGTATCGCCTTAAATGGTCTTTTTGGTTTATGGACAATTCATACGATCGCTTTGAGATAATCGTGGTCTCACGATGACGATCGGATCATTTAAAAATCTTTACATCTATGGCCAGCCTTAGAACAGTTACAGAGTCGGCGACCCCCATCCAGCCTCCAGGAGCTGCTTTAGAAGGTGAAAAATGAAACTTTACACAATATTAGAAAAACGATCACAAAGAGAAAATAACTAATTGCAAAAACTGTTTCCAACTTACGCTGGACACTGCTAGATCTGGTAGTTTTGCAAGGTTGCCAAATAAGTGGATATAGGCCTGATTTGACCACCCATACTTGTCTAACATAAACCTGCTTGGTTGATATCGGGTCAATTTTCAGCCAGAAATTGGATTATCAGGCCTTTCGGTGGCCTCCATATAAGGGCCCATAATCTGTTTACTTGGCCTGGACAAAGTAATACAGACACTGTGCCACTCTTATTGCGAGCCTCTCTTATTGAGACCACGCCCCCATGGCGCGTACGAGCGTGTTGCGTCACTGTCCCGTCTTCCTGCTTCTCCCAGCGCCAGGATCCCGCCTCCACCCAAAGCTCCGTCAGACGCACGCAGCTACGTAAATAGTACAATTGGACGTATTCAGGCAGCGTCTTGCAGGAGTGCGAGGGAAAGCCAGTGCGTGGAAGATCCCCTGTGCAGCAGAACTTTTTCTTTTTTTACTTTATTAGCCATCCCTTGATCCTGCGGGCCATGCTCTAATCTGATCCGATCATATTCCGGTTCCGTTTATTTATGTGCCAATTTTTGTCAGGCAGTTTTAGTAAGTGTGTATATGTCTTATTTATACCTTGTGTCTGTACTGAAAATGAATTATCAAAATGGACTGCTTTGCATATACAGTTAGCATTTTAGTATGGCCACACAAAACATACCAGTCTTTATTGTATACCCTATTAATAACACTGGAATAAAGTAAGCTTTGAGTAGCCTGGTGGCAACCCTGAGCAGATCTGAAAGTGGGAAGACATCACTAGTCTATAAGACGTATTGGTAGCGGAGAAGTGACAGGTGAGCTAGACTTCATTTAATTAAAAGGCTTCTTCCAGGTAAACAATGGCTGACTGCACCCCAAAAGAACTGTCCAGGGTTAAAGTACACTATACCTGGGAATTGCAGTAGCAGTTTGAAAGGATTGTTCTCTTTTTATTCATGTTAAACCTCCATATAAACCTGCTTATTTTCCAGACTATCTATCTATCATCTATCTATCTATCTATGTGTGTGTTTCAGGCTAAGCGGGTTAGCCAGTAGCAAAAATAACAAATAAAAAAAACAAATACAAAAAGTATTGTAGAAGTGATACATATATTGGCTAACAATAAAAAAAAAAATACATTGCAAGCTTTCGGAGCATCAAGGCCCTAGAAGGCTAGAAAGGCACAGCATGTATTCTGTTAGATCAGTGAAAGGTATTCATGGGCAATAAATTCGGACGTTACAGATAGATAGGGATCAAATGTAGAGATAATACAATGAATTAGGGTGGGTTGTAAATAGTCCAGGAGTCTGGATTCAGTCAGGTCACATAGCGTGACATGAAACCTGACCCTAAATTAAGGCCCCGTCTTACAATATAAGTGGAGATTCAACCATGGCTTGATTACAGTTTTAAATATAGTATATAGTGTATTTTTGGTTAATTTTTTGATTTTCTATTTTAGAAACAGAATTTTGCCATGGAGGCTCCTCCAGTCACCACAATGCCTGTATCTGGAGGCACTATTAACATGATGGAGTACTTGTTACAAGGTAACAACTGTCTAATAAACTGTGCTTTTACTATATTAATGCTAATACTGTGTCCCTTGTAACCGAAAAGCCGCCTGAGTGTAATCGTTTAATGTTCGTCCAGGCATCCCTTTGCCTGTAACGAAACAAAAAATATAACACCATTTTTAGACTCACCTTTTACTCCTCTATTAAATATCAAAAGAATGATTCCTTTTAGCCTCCTAGTAAAGGCAGTCCTGGTGTGGCCCTAGCCATAAACCGTAACGTAACTAGAGGGGGTCGGGTCCTGGTGCGGGACGTGCAGCCGGGTTGGGCCCCCCATCCCCCTCTGTACATGATTTTGCAGCCGGAATCAGTGGTGCGCAAGTTGCCGGGGCATCCTGAGGGGGTGTGGGCCCTGGTCCAATCACTCCACTGGTAGTTACGCCACTGACCATAAAATCCGCCACTGGCCATAAAATCCCTTGATATTCAATTGTAAGCTCTTTGGCACAGCCTGCTGTGCCATAGTTATTGATTGATTTGTCAATTGGGCGTGTTTGATAATTTAATTACACCCCATTGATCAGTACTTTGTGCATCAGCAAATGAGAAAATGAAGAGTTGCAGCGCCTGTTCACTGCCTGCTTTTCTGATCATTTGGGTTGTTGGCCCAAACAATTAAGAAGGGGTGTCGAGACACATTTGGTTTTATTATAGGGGGAATTAATTTTGTTTACAATTATATTTATTTAAATACAATTCTTTTTAAAAGTATTTACTTGTTTTTCTGTTTTTATACCTGTGTTGCATTTGTCCAGATCCCCAAATTTCGTATAAATATAAGGTCAGTAACCCTGCCGAAGTCACATCAAGCAAGCATTAACAACCACAGTTTAATTGTTTGTGGCAAACATTGACATTAAATTATCACTTCTACTCTTGATTAAAGTATTACAAAGATTTACCAGTAACTAGTCAAATGTTTCAAGTCTTTCATTTTAATTTTTCAGGTAGTATCCTTGACCAGGGTCTAGAAAGCCTCCTCCATCGTTTACGTGGTTTATGTGACAACATGGAACCTGAGACCTTTGCAGATCACGAGAGTGTCTACCTTCTCAAGGGTCAGCAGGCCAGCCCATTTGTGCTACGTGCTCGTCGTCCTTTAGATCGGCCAGGCGCTCCTTGGCACCTTAGGTACCTGGGTCAGCCTGAAGCTGGAGACCGAAGCCGCCACACATTAGTGCGTAATTGTGTTGACATTGCCACCTCGGATGTTCTTCCTGAATTTCTGCAGGAGATGGGCTTCCGTATGGACCATGAGTTTGTGGCACGAGGCCACTTGTTCCGGAAAGGGGTTATGAAGGTGGCAGTGTACAAGGTGTTTCGTGTACTGGTGTCCGGAGCAGCAGAGGGAGCTGAACCCTTGTCACTTTCATATCTTGTAGAGCTCAGTGCAGTGGCACCAGCTGGTCAGGACAATATAGCTGATGAAGTCCGAGGGTTTGCTGAACAGCTCAGGCCACTCGTGCAGCTGGAGAAAATAGACCCTAAACGTGTCATGTGAAGGGGACATGTTAAAACCATTCACATATGTTTCTGGCAAAAACAGTTTACACTGCCATAATTGGTTTGGCTCATAAACAGGGATGGTATGACAGCTCTCTTAAAGAGACAAATGCCAAGTTCTGCTGGTTTCATTGTGACATATGACAGTATATTTTGCTATACTGTGCAGAACCAGAATAGAAAGCTCTTTTATTAAATGTTTTACATTTTTTCTTAAGTCTCAATTGTCTTCCTTCTGATATTATCATTTACAATGTATACATTTCAAACTAGTTGACTTCTATACAGTGCCTTGCAAAGGTATTTAGATCTTGAATGATTCTTCTAGTTTTTTTCTGAAAAATCCTACACTGAAATTGCGTTCTGCAATAGTTTAACACACAGATACTCATTTATTGTTTAATAAATGACTTTGTTTATGCTGGGGACAAAGAATGTTTTTGTGTACATATTTAATCCTCCGGCTTTATGTAGAGTTGCAACAAAAATGGTTTTGGGTATTGGCTGTGAATATGTACAGGAGTGTTTTTTGCCTGTGTGTTTATAAGTCCACATTTCTAGTTTTTTCTACAACATATTATCATTTTATTGTGTGTGTGTGTGTGTGTACAGCCGCTCCAGTACTACTTTGGCCTTATGTTTAGTATCATTGTCCAACTGAAAATAAAAATATAGGGTATGTTTTATGGAAGAAGGCATTGTCTATGGCTTCCATGATCTTTATATGTCATTCCTCATTGTGTGACTACTTGGGATCTTCATGGCTGCAGTCTTTGCAGCAACTTCCAGTCTGCTTAACTGAATTTAAGCAAGGACAAACACAGGCCAAATTATATGCAGAATGTGCTACAATGGGAAGGTCCTTTATTTCAATTAAATTGAGAATCTGCAGTATTTGAGAAACACAAGCATTGAGCAACAAACCTGAACAATTGGAAGCAAATCTGCGTGGCAGAATGGACCACAATATCTCCTGGTTTGTCCTTTCAATCAAAAACACAGATCGACTGCTGCCTGGTTTTTAGGATATTTAAGCTCTATAGACCAGAAATCAATTAGAATACAATGACTAGGCAGTTCCAGGGCTGTCTCATTAATTATTAATGTATGTTCTCAAATGCTGCATTTTTGCCGGAAGGTGAACATCCCCTCTCCATCAGAGTGCAACTGTGAAGCTGGCCAAAAGAACACTTTAGAAAAGCCACAGATTGAAAAAATCCCATGTATCTGTTCCTAGTGCCCTCAGCATTATAAAGTTGCCAGGAACACCTAAAGTATAGTACAAACGCTTCCATATATACTGTATAATATGAATTCATATATATTGATGCTTATAGATAACTTCTGTATTCCCCATTTTTAGTAAGCATGGTTATGTTAGGCAAAGCTAAAGAAATTAAATATCCTCTGACTCCTCAATTTATGGTACCTTCAACTGAAATCTATAACTAAGCCTATGGCATAGCTTTTTATTTTATCTAAACTACAAACACTGAAAATGAGATTCTATCCACTCAGCTGTACAGCTGACGCCTCAGCTGTGGTTGCGGCTGTCAGTCCAGGGATGCCAGATTTGTGTATACTTAAAGCGATACTGACACGTTCCTATAAAAATCATAGGGACGTGTCAGTATCAAGTAAATGCTGCATCCAGAATATTTCCCCTCAAAGCCCCCCGCAAACCCACGCTCACCTGACCCTCTAACACTGCTAAATGATCTTCTCAACCGTCTCAATGAAGCTGGGCTGGGGGTGGCGCATCCTTTCATAGGCTGATTACGAATCAAAACAGGACTTCAGCTTATGGAAGGTTCACTCAACCCTGCCGGTCTGCTGCACACAGGTGTGCGGGGCTGGGGGCAGCTTTGCGGGGGAACTATTCCGTGCCGCATTTACTTCTTACTGACACGTTCCTATGATTTTTATAGTAACGTGTCAGTATGGCTTTAAGCAGCTGTCTTTTTTTTTTTTTATTATCAAGTATCGTTCTTTCCAGCAATGCCATGACATCCATGGCTTTTTGCAACTCCTAAAATGTTTGATCCTTTCAGTGTAAGGCATAAGTAGCCTTTTAGCTTGGAACAAAGCTTTGGTAATAGAGTTGTTCAGGTCTATTGCTAATTGGTTTTTGCCATCACAGTTTCCCCACCCAGGAAGGCTTTTTTTTTTTTAAACCCTCAGTAATTCCCCTCCAATATTGCTGCAGGCATGGAGAGCTCCAAAGGGTATGCTCAAGTGTCTACTGCTGTGTCACACGTTTGACACAGTTCAAGAATTTCATAGCATGTATCATCTGGACAGGGAAGTCCAGATGATACATGCTGTGTGGGGTATAGTTGGAGTAGGCTATGCCTATATTAGTGAGAGACATCTCGGAGTACTCAAGCCTCACTACCATTGTCAATTTCACAGCTATTTGGGAGTCTGTGGAGTGCACTCTGAAAGCTGCAGGTTTGGTCCATTGCACCCCAGCCACAGAAACAGAGGGGGTGAGTGACCTGCCTGCCTATTAAAGTAAGGAAGTTGCCTTAAGTGAGAGGCTCAGCGCACGGGCACCCAAACCTGATAGAAAGCTCAGTTGGAGCATTTATTGTAAAGTGATTCTGATTGAAAAGAGCGTTCACAGAGGCAAAAATTCCCTGGTATGGGGCCTGGGGAGTGCCAGTGATATAAAGCAGTTTAGGTGCTGTATACCACTCACTATGTCAGTTTAAGACATTTTTGCAGTGCCATTTTTACCTAGTATATTTATAGTCATCAGATACCAAAGGTCAATAGCTGAATTCTCAATGGCACTGTCACAAAGTTTAGCAGAACCACTCAAAGCAGATCACGGTTCTCCATTTATAGCAGACATCCTTCAAACTGAATTCCCTTTAGAACCAGTGACAATATTGTATTACAAACTGGAATTAAAATGGATTTAAAGTGGCAGTATACCCCCTTATTTAACGAGTACAACAAATAGGGCTTGTGTTAAACATGTTTTAATCACAAAAAGCTTTATTTCCTGAGCTAAACAGGGTAGATGCAAGCTAGGCTATGTTTGGTCCTTGCAAGGTAGATAATTACATTTCCAGTATTCAACACTGACCCTTCCCCCTTCTTTTCATGATTAAAAGAATAGGGAAGGAGTATTCAGAACTAGCCTTTTCCATTGCACTTATCTTGAACAAGGGGTCATATTACCTCTTGAATTTAAATTTGAAGTGATACAGTAAAAAACTACTATACAAAATATAGATCATCCATTACTACGTGGCCTGCTTTCGTGTTTCTGGAATTTCATGACTGATAGAATTTTTACCACTGAGATAATTATGGGTAATATCTTTTATGATTAAGTATTTTGAGAACATGAAAAGTGGTAGGCTGTTTTTGCTACTTGTACTTCAATAACCATAATTATCTGGTCCGATAAGATCAAAATGTTACTTTTTGTAATTAAGTTAGCTTGTGCGATAAGACTAAAATATACGTTTGGAAAAATAGGATTTATTTACTCACCGTTAAATCCGTTTCTCTGATGTCGACAGGGGGACACAGGAGACCGATGGGTAAAGCACCATCCTTCAGGAGGCAGGACACTTGATTGACAGATGAAAAGAGGGCGTGCCAGGACTCGGGCTTTACCCCTAGCACTTCCTCTTTTAACTCAGTTGGTACCAAATAACTGGCCACCAGGCAAAAATAACAGAAAAAAAACAAGGTAGAACATGTTTACCATTTAACTTATAACTATGTACAAGCATGAACCGGTGGGATGTCCTGTGTCCCCCTGTCGACATCAGAGAAACGGATTTAACGGTGAGTAAATAAATCCTATTTTCTCTGACGTCTCCGGGGGACACAGGAGACCGATGGGGACTTACCAAAGCAGCCCCACAAAACAGCAGGGAGGGCAACAGATTTGTGAATGCTTGCCTTTTAGGCTTGCACCACTGCATGTAGAACTTTGCGGCCAAATACCGCCTCCGCCGATGCAAATGTATCTAGGCGGTAGAATTTTGTAAAAGTATGAATTGTGGACCAGGTCGCTGCCTTGCAGATCTGTTCCACTGAAGCAGAGTTTCGCCAGGCCCAAGAGGCTCCCATTGCTCTCGTTGAATGTGCTTTGATTTGAAAAGGTGGAGTCTTTCCTTTTGCTATATAAGCTCTCCCAATGGCTTCTCTAATCCATCTAGAAATGGTGGACTTGGATGCTGGTTGACCAGCTCTTGGCCCCGATGGAATCACAAAAAGAGAATCTGATCGTCTGATTTCTTTAGTACGTGTGGTATACATCCTTAGTGCTCGAACTACATCTAGTCCATGCAGTCTTTTCTCCTTAGGGTTCTTGTGATCCGGACAAAAAGACGGTACAACTATTTCTTGGTTGATATGGAAGGAAGATACCACCTTGGGAAGAAATGAAGACTTAGTCCGAAGTACCGCTTTGTCTTTGTGAAATACTAGGAATTCGAGGTCACATGAAAGTGCTGCTAGCTCTGATACTCTGCGTGCAGATGATATTGCTACCAGGAATACTACCTTCCAAGTAAGCCATTGCAGGTCAAGTGAAGAAATAGGTTCAAACGGAGGATCTACAAGTGCTGTGAGCACCACGTTTAGATCCCAGGTAGGTGTTGGCCTTTGACGTGGTGGAGCTATGTGAGCTACTCCTTGCAAAAATTCTTGAACTGTGTGATCCCAGGCAATCTTATTCTGAAAAAGCAGTGACAGAGCCGAAATTTGTACTTTGAGAGAATTCAGCTGCAGTCCCATATCGAGACCTTTTTGTAGGAAGGACAATATAGATGGTATGGAAAATATTCCAAACTCGATGCCTGTTTCTTGACACCATAACCAGTAACTCCGCCATATTCTGTGATAAATTCGCACCGAAACTGGTTTTCTGGCTTGCAGCAATGTAGCAATTACTTCCTCGGAAAACCCCTTCTTTCTCCAGATGGACTCCTCAAGAGCCATGCCGTTAAATTGAAGAGCATTGGGTTGGGGTGGTGAATGGGACCTTGTAGTAGGAGATCCCCCCTGCGAGGTAGAGGGATATATGCGTCTGCCGACAGATCTTGAAGGTCGTGAAACCAGGTCCTTCTTGGCCAGAAGGGAGCGATTACAATTGCCAGGAGGTCTGAGTGTCAGATTTTCTTGAGGACTCTGGGTAACATGGGAATCGGTGGAAACACATATGCCAGATCGAACTTCCACGACTGGGTCATGGCGTCTATTCCGTCTGCTAGTGGATCCCTGTACCGAGCAAAAAACTGGTTGACCTTGCGATTTGTTCTTGACGCCATGAGGTCTATTTGTGGGATTCCCCACTTTTGTATTAGTTCCTCGAATACTTCGGGATGCAGTTCCCACTCCCCTGGGTCTATTTGGTGTCGGCTTAGGAAGTCCGCCTGGATGTTGGATACTCCCGGAATGTGGATGGCTGACAACTGTACTATATGTTTCTCCGCCCAATGAACAATCCTTTCTGCCTCTTTCAGAGCTCCCTTGCTTCTGGTGCCTCCTTGACGGTTTATATATGCCACAGCTGTGGCATTGTCGCATTGTATTCTGACCGCCTGTGCCTTTAGTTCCGACTCCCAATTGTGTAGAGCCAGTCGGATTGCCCTCAGTTCTAACAGATTTATTGGCATCTTGGTTTCTTCTAGTGACCACTTCCCTTGTGCTGTGTATCTTTTCCATGTCGCCCCCCAACCGGACAGACTGGCATCTGTTGTCAGGATCGTCCAGTCTGGAGTTGCCCATGATTGGCCTTCGGTCAGTGTATTCGGGCGAAGCCACCACTTCAGAGAGGATATGGTCTTGTGGGACAGAGGAAAGGTTTGCATTAGTGATCCCCTCTTCCACCAGCGCAGAATTTCTGACTGTAAGGGTCGCAGGTGAATTTGGGCAAATGGGACTGCCTCTATGGTCGACACCATCGAGCCTAGAACCTTCATGGCCTGATGTATAGTTGGACGGTGAGATTGATATAAGTTGGATACTTGTTTCCTCAACTTGATCTGCTTGTCCCGTGGCAGAAATACTCTCTGTGCTGTCGTGTCGAATTCCAACCCCAGATACATCATCCGATGGGATGGATGTAGCTGTGATTTCTTCCAATTGATCCACCAACCAAATTTCTGGATTATCTCTGTCGCTCGCTTCAGGGCCGCTTGTGCTTGGTCCATTGAATTGGCCTTGATGAGAAGATCGTCCAGGTATGGAGTCACTGAAATTCCCTGGAGTCTCATTGATGCTGTTGTGACTGCCATCAATTTTGTGAATACCCTTGGGGCTGACGACAGCCCGAAGGGTAGTGCCACAAATTGGTAGTGTTGGTTGCGGAACGCAAACCTCAGATAGCGCTGATGGGCCGGCCAAATTGGGACATGTAGGTAAGCGTCCTTGATGTCCAGAGACATAAGCAATTGATTTGGTTCCATACCCCTGATGACTGATCGCAACGTCTCCATCTTGAACTTTGCGGCTCTGAGAAATTTGTTCAAGTCCTTTAGGTCTAGAACAGGCCGAAAAGTCCCCTCCTTTTTCGGAACCACAAACATATTGGAGTAGAACCCGTAAAATTTCTGTTGCGGGGGTACTGGTATTATTACTCCTGTTCTTTGAAGGGTCGTCACACAGTTGTAAAAAGCTTGTGCTTTGATCGGATCTGTGGGTATTGTTGACATGAAGAACTTTCTGGGGGGTATGGCCCAAAAATCGAGGTGATATCCTTCTGTAATTATCTCTCTTATCCAGGATTCGGAAGTGTGTTGAACCCACGTTTCCCGGAAAAATTGTAATCTGCCCTCTATTGCCCCCTGCTGCCCCAAGGGGCTCGCCCCATCATGCCGAATTGGACTTGTCCTGGGCGGGCTTGTTCTGAGATTTATTGGGTCTCCAACTTGGTCTGGTTGGTTTGTCGGAGAATCTATTGTGAAAATTGTTTCTGCGTGGAGAGGTTGAACGTCTTGTGGCTCTATTACTTTGGCCACGAAAATTTTTTCCCCTACGGAAGGTATTCGCTGAGCGTGACTTCGACTGGGGGAGAAAGGTACTTTTGCCCCCTGTGGCCTGAGAAATTATTTTCTCTAATTCCTCTCCAAATAGGCGCTGGCCTTTAAACGGTAGTGCAATTAGTGACTTCTTAGAACTTAGGTCAGCTGACCAGTTTTTGAGCCATAGTGCTCGGCGAGCGGCAACCGCTAGGGCGGATGAACGTGCTGTCAGTTGTGCTGCGTCAAGCGCAGCTTCGCTGATATATGCGCTGGCTTCTGCCATGTCTCGCGCTATGTCCATGAGACTTGTCCTGGAGGTCCCATCTTGAAGACCTGACAATATGGATGTGGACCAGGCTTCCATAGCTCTGCCGACCCATGCTGTGGCTAACGCAGGACGAATTGCCGACCCTGCTGTTGAGAATACCGCTTTAAGGAATCCTTCCATTCTCTTATCGGTCGGGTCTTTAAAGGCAGCTGCGTCTGTAACCGGCAGTGTGGTATTCCTGGACAATCTAGAAACTGGTGCATCCACCTGCGGTGGTATTGCCCACTTATCTACTGTTTCTTTTGGAAATGGATACAATTTAGCAAACTTCTTGTTCGGTTGAAACTTTTTGTCTGGAGTGTCCCACTCATCTTGAATCACTGCTGTTAGCTGGTCATGTGAGGGAAATTCAATCGTAGTTTTGCGTTGTCTCTTAAACAGGCCTTTGGACTGTGTTTGTTGGTCTGCAGGTGGATCTATTTTCAAAGTAGTAATAACTGCTTTAATAATTGCTTCCACATCATGGTGTATCTCCTTATCCATCTCCCCTTCCTCTTCATCCTCAGACTGAGAAGAAGAGGAAAAAATTTCCCCCTCTTGTTCAGACTCTGATTCTGATGGTTGTAAAGTTAGTGACACTGGTGTACGAGATTGTATGTGTTTAGCAGATCTCTTACGTTTCTCCCCAGTTCCTTCCTGTATTTTTGACATAGACTTCTCAATAGTCTCGACTATAGAATTGGCAATAGAGTCGGCAAGAGAGGGTAACTGCTGGAGAGAGGCTAGTGACTGAGACAATTGTAAGGCCCATGAGGGAGCTGCTGTCTCTGGCTGAGTCCTAGTTTCAGAACTCTGGGCATTCGTATCCTGAGGAAAAACTTGTCCCTCTTGATTAGAAGGGAGCTCTAAGGATACTGGCGGAGCCTCTGACTCCAGCAAACATGACCTACAAAGCGGGTCTGTTTGTCCCAAGGGAAATTTAGCCTGACATTTATTACACGCCAAATATGTAACCTGTGCCAGCCCTGCTGCTAGTGCAGCACGTCCTCCACTCCGGGTAAATAGTCCCCCTTTCCTACCTTCAGCCATGCTAGAAGTGCTAGGGGTGAAGTCGGAGTGTGGCCACCAGAGAAAACACTGCTGCTAGGCAAGTCTGTGCGCCGTTAGTGCGAAGCCGGTCTGCTTCTCCGCACTTCAGTGATCTAAAATGGCCGCCGCTTGAAGCTGCTGCGAGATTCGCGCCTCCTATACCAAGATGGCCGCCATGGGTGCGTGAGACTTGCGCTCCCTAACCGTCCTCACTGTTACCGCGCTGTTCCGTCAGCCGAAAACAGGCGAGCGGCCTGGTACAAGGAGTTGTGGCTGCCTTACACTGTGCGCGCGCGCACACACATTTAGTGACCCGCATTAGGAAAAAACATAATGCGTACTTCAGGAGAAACTCCTCTTACCTGCGCCATATGTTTGTCCTGGCCAGAGTCCCTGTACCCCCCTCAGGGGGCAGGTTAAGATCTGGAAGGCCGCTCCCTACAGGTGAGCTCTAGGCCCCGGGCTGCAATATTCCCACGTCGGGGGTTAACTGTTCTGGGTATAGGTGACCCTAACCCAAGTCTGGCCCCGGGTGTCAGTGCTAACCACTGACCGGAGCTTCTCTAGTTGTGTCTCTCTAGAGACCGATGGGTCCATCCTCCTGTGGACAGGACACTTGAAAAACTGAGTTAAAAGAGGAAGTGCTAGGGGTAAAGCCCGAGTCCTGGCACGCCCTCTTTTCATCTGTCAATAAAGTGTCCTGCCTCCTGAAGGATGGTGCTTTACCCATCGGTCTCCTGTGTCCCCCGGAGACGTCAGAGAAACATAAATTAGACTATAGTTATCTTTGAGGGGGATGCAAGACATGGCACCCTGTGGGGCCCTACAGGATAGCAGACAAATGCTGATGTAAAGACACTCCATTCTGCCCCTATGATTTAATTTTTTATGCATGGGACTTAAACTGAGGTGTAGTTAGGCAAGTTGGTCAGGATACTGTCAAAGAGATGGTGGACAGGAGGAAAGAAAACCTGTGCCGATCTATATTACATATAATCCAACATGCATACTTACTGCATTCCATTACTGAGCCACCTATATCCCAAGAAAAAGAAATGTGATTTTTTAGCTAACCCTATCCCTTTTCACAATGTCCAATATGAAATATATTTGGGATATTCATAGAACTAAGCCTAGATTCCTATGACCTTTTACTAATAGGTCACTAGTCCCTCATATTTGCTTATATTAGGCAATGGCCTATTCTCATATACTTAAAAGACAATTGTTCCTCCACCATCAAACTCTTTGTCATTACTCACTACTACTCAAATAATTTACAAAATCCTTCTTTTAGGCCAGTGACACACGGTGATTTTTAACAACCTGATTGCTGTAACTAATTGCCTTATATTGATAGTGTTGCCGATTTGTACATTCCTGTTGTAAATATTTTACGGCTAGTCGCGGCTACACACTTAAAGGACCAGTAACATCAAAAAATTAAATTGTTTTAAAGTAATAAAAATATAATGCAGTGTTGCCCTGCACTAGAAAAACTGCTGTGTTTACTTCAGAAACACTACTATTGTTTATATAAATAAACTGCTGTGTAGCCATGGGGGCAGCCATTCAAAGGAGAAAAGGCTCAAGATACACAGCAGATAGCAGATAAGCTCTGTCTGTCTAATGGTGTTATCTGTTATCCATTATCTATCCTGTGCCATTTAGCCGTTTTTCAATTTCCGCCATTGCTACACAGCAGCTTGTTTATATGAACTATAGTAGTGTTTCTGAAGCAAAAACATCCCTTTTACCAGTGCAGGGCAACACTACATGATATTTTCATTACTTTAAAACACTTTCAGTTTTTGGTGTTACTGTTCCTTTAAAAGCAAGATCCAGTTGTGACTTGGAGTAACAGCGGCTCAGGAATCACAGTGTTTTGTACATGTGACGACTTGTATTTCTTTGGATGGGAGGGAACCTTTGGTGATTAGTCACCGCAATCAGGATCTTTAAAACTCACAGCAACTAATCACCCTTTGTGTCATTGCCCTTAACTTACAAAGTCCCTCATTTGGCACACTTATTTCTGAATTCTGCCTCTACCTCTTGAAGTAATAATTTCTAATGTTGTTTTCTCCCTCACAGCTACATAATGTCCATGTTTCATGTACTGCTGTCATTTTCAAGGGTATCCATGGCATGCATTTCCCTTTCCAGGAAGCCAATGCTACATAGTCTCACCCTAAATCATTTCTAATTAAATCTCTAGAATCAAACTTGTTGAGAGCCAAACTTTGAGTTCCATGATGAATTCAACCTTCCCAGCAAATTGCTGATTTAGAACATTTTTTTCACAGTCATGAATTAACATGCTGACCACAAATTGTGCTTAGTACTGTGCCTGTGGGACATGAAAGAAGTATGTAATCTTCTGTATTCTCCAAGTGCTTGTGAGGGTTTCCCCTGTATAATATACTTTTTTTCTCACACTCCAAAAACTTACAGCCAGTTTAACCTGATAAATGATAGGGACCTTTTAGCCTATAAGCTCCACTGGGACAGGGACTTATGTCATGGACATATAATAATCCCTTTAAAGCACTGCAGAATGTACCTATGACTGTATGTGATATATTCTAAGTTTTCCCAATCACTACACCCCAGAGATTTAGTAAGTAAGTAAGTAAGGTTGAAAAAAGACACATGTCCATCGAGTTCAACCTTTTTTTTTTTTTTATTAACTACCAATCTGCCAGTTGATCCAGAGGAAGGCAAAAAACCCATCTGAAGCCTCTCCAATTTGCCTTAGAGGGGGAAAAATTCCTTCCTGACTCCAAAATGGCAATCGGACTAGTCCCTGGATCAACTTGGACTATGAGCTATTTCCCATAACCCTGTATTCCCTTACTTGCTAAAAAGCCATCCAACCCCTTCTTAAAGCTATCTAATGTATCAGCCTGTACAACTGATTCAGGGAGAGAATTCCACATCTTCACAGCTCTCACTGTAAAAAACCCCTTCCGAATATTTAGGCGGAACCTCTTTTCTTCTAACCGGAATGGGTGACCTCGTGTCAGCTGGAAAGACCTACTGGTAAATAAAGCATTAGAGAGATTATTATATGATCCCCTTATATATTTATACATAGTCATCATATCACCCCTTAAGCGCCTCTTCTCCAGCGTGAACATCCCCAATTTGGCCAGTCTTTCCTCATAGCTAAGATTTTCAATACCTTTTACCAGCTTAGTTGCCCTTCTCTGTACCCTCTCTAATACAATAATGTCCTGTTTGAGTGATGGAGACCAAAACTGTACGGCATATTCTAGATGGGGCCTTACAAGTGCTCTATACAGTGGAAGAATGACCCCCTCCTCCCTTGACTCTATGCCCCTTTTAATACAGCTCAAGACCTTATTTGCCCTTGATGCTGCTGACTGGCATTGCTTGCTACAGCCAAGTTTATCATCTACAAGGACTCCAAGGTCCTTTTCCATAATGGATTTGCCTAGTGCAGTCCCATTAAGGGTATAAGTGGCTTGGATATTTTTACATCCCAGGTGCATGACTTTACATTTATCAACATTGAATCTCATTTGCCACTTAGCTGCCCAGATTGCCAGTTTGTCAAGATCATTTTGCAAGGATGCCACATCCTGGATGGAATTAATTGGGCTGGATAATTTTGTGTCATCTGCAAACACTGATACATTACTTACAACACCCTCCCCTAAGTCATTAATGAACAAATTAAATAAAAGTGGACCCAATACTGAGCCCTGGGGGACCCCACTAAGAACCTTACTCCAAGTAGGGAATGTCCCATTAACAACTACCCTCTGTACCCGATCCTGTAGCCAGTTTCTTATCCATGTGCAAACGACTTCATTAAGCCCAACAGACCTTAGTTTAGAAAGCAGTCGTTTGTGGGGCACAGTATCAAACGCTTTGGCGAAATCCAAATAGATCACATCTACTGCCCCCCCAGTATCCAGAATCTTACTTACCACATCATAAAATGCAATCAAATTCGTCTGACATGACCTATCCTTCATAAAGCCATGCTGATTGTTGCTCATAATGCCATTCATTAGGACAAAATTTTGAATGTGATCCCTTAACAAGCCTTCAAACAATTTGCCCACCACAGATGTCAAGCTTACTGGCCTATAATTGCCAGGCTGAGATCGTAATCCCTTTTTAAATATTGGAATAACATCAGCTTTTCTCCAATCCATAGGCACCATACCAGATGACAGTGAATCTGAGAAAATCAGAAATAAGGGCTGGTCTAAAACTGAAGTAAGCTCTCTTAGAACCCGGGGGTGTATGCCATCAGGCCCTGGAGCCTTGTTTACATTAATTTGTATTAAAGCTTTTTGAATCATATCCTGAGTCAGCCACTGACTAGATTGAGCTGAACCATTCGTGCAGTTATTAAGTGAGCCTGTGAACCCAGACTCCTCTATTGTATACACTGAAGAAAAGAACTGATTTAACACATTTGCCTTATCTGTATCTGTTACAACCATACTGGTACCATTATTTAATGGAGCAACACTCTCAACCTGCATCTTTTTACTATTAATATATTTAAAAAACTTTTTAGGGTTAGTTTTCACCTCCACCACAATTAACTCTTCATTTCTTTTCTTAGCCTTCCGGATTGCTGATTTACAACATTTATTACAGTGTTTATATTCATTAAATGCAGCTTCTGTCCCTACAGATTTGTAGTTTTTAAATGCCTCTCTCTTCTTTCCCATTAACTTCTTTAGTTTTTAAATGCCTCTCTCTTCTTTCCCATTAACTTCTTTACTTCCGTATTAAGCCACACAGGATGATTCTTAGAGCTTCTACGTTTAGTCCTTAAGGGAATAAATTGAGAACAGTAATGATTTAATATCATTTTAAAGGACGACTGCTGGGAATAGTAGAAGACATTTCTAAGACATAACTAGTAGTGATTAGTGATGAGCATAATTTTTCGCAGCGTTTCACTGCAAAAATGACGCCCATAGACACCAATGGGTGAAAAAAATATATATGGTGAAGCGAAACAGGTCAGATTCGCCCATCACTAGTAGTGATGTGCAGGTCAACAAAACATTAACTCGCACATGACCCTAACCCATCCTTTTGCTACCTGCAGACTGCACCCGACCCTAACCCGGCTAGTGTCCCTATACAGAATATAGGCCCACACCTACACAGCTGTGATGTTACAGAGGGGGTAGAATGCTCATATTTAAAAGGCAAAGGCTTGCTTCAGAAGAGGGGCAACGTGGGGTCACGGGTGGGATGGGCATTAGGAAAAGTTCTGCCAGCACCCGCCCAAAGCCTACAGAAGGATGTTAGTCCGAACCCGTCTGACCCGCAGGTGTCAGGCCAGCCAGCACAACACTCCAGGGCCCTGCTATTCTACGCCAAGAAGGTGGTGAATATGATTTGGACCACAAGGCCCATAGCTGAACACTGGGTAAACCTTGCTAACATAGCTCTACCCCTCTATTAACTCACATACCAAATTTGAGAAGATACGCCCCCCCCTAGATACAAATCGTATCGATTTAATTGATCAATTCAGTGGGCCCAAAGCCCCCTCCCCAACTCCTTGTTTTCCTCTGCATGCTTACTGTCATGTTAGTAGGTAAGACTACCAGTTCATGCTGTAGAGCTTTACTCATTTGTTGCTATACTCTATACTGTATGACATACCTAAACTGAATAAATAAGCCTTTAGAAAAGAATCTTAAATATTTATTCTCTCCCACCTATACCCCTATAGTCAGGAAGCCATCCCTAAGCAACAGACTGGGAGGAAACTCCACCTTTTACTAGTTGTGGAAGGCAAATAATCTAACAGAGGCAGCAAGTATGTAAGAAAAAACACGAGCAATCAGTACATTGACCAGATTTGCCTGACACTAGAAATTTTAGTTGTAGGGTAATAAGCTCTGCAGCTGTGTGGAGTCAGTAGGTTCTTAAGAGAAAGAAAGTGGTTACTTAATCACAGGCCCGGACTGGCAATCTGTGAGTTCTAGGGCTGCTGCAAGATGTCATTATTTAATGGGCTGGTGGGGGTCTGTTTGGGCCTCTGACTGTTTAAATGCCAGGGCTTATTATGAATCCTAGTCCAGACCTGCTTAATCATGGGAAATATATGCAGGGGTGATTCTGTTATGAGGCAAAGTTAGAAGCTTGTTTTTGAGTGTAAGGAGTCAAGAATATGTAAGTTTTAGATGGTTGTATAGATGTAGGTTTACTATATGTTCAATAAATGTGCTATTGTCAGATTTTTTGTAAAACTTGAGTGGTCAGGCTTTCAGCAAGCAAACACTGTTCCTCTTCCATCCTCCTCAGTTTAGAGGCAATAGTAAAAGCAAATGCATGATCAGTAGTTCTTGCCTGGTTGTAATATTTTCCTTTTTTTGCCTATGTGCCAAGGTGGGGTGTGTTTGAAACATCGGCATTAGTGCTTATCTGTTGTGGGGAATCCAAAGCACATGTGGTGAGGATTGTCTGAAACAAAAAATATAACAATGTTTGAATGTAGTTACAGCAATATTTGGGGTAAACATTTACAAGGGGTGGGTAGCAGTCCAGTGCATCTCTAGAACAAAATATGTCCCTGCATATAAGAAGGAGATTTCCTGATCCAGTCATTGGTACTGTGACCAGGTCATGTGTAAGTGGAGGTAGCACATGACTCACCCTCTCTGATCTCCACCAAGTACCAGGGGTAGCTTACAGGGCAACCTGGAGTAGAAGACCCATGTTCTATGCTGTGAGCCCTAAGGTGACCAAGGACTCTAGAAAAGTAGGGGAGCAGGGACCCCATAAACAAGGTAAAGGTAGTGACATGCAGCTCTGTCACAGTACACTCCTAGGAGACTGCTAGCTTAGAAAAAGCACTATAGCGAAACCTCAATTTTACATCCCTTGATTTTAAGTTTTTCCATATTTTTTTTGTGCTCCCACCTATATATCATGCAAAATGCACTTCCCTGATTTTAAATTTTCATGGTCCAAATCTACAATTTCATCATTGTCCCTCTGGAAAGAAGGCAAAATCATTATCAATCCCAGTAATATTTTTACTGGCTCAAAACCAATTAGGAAGGTCAATGGTTACTCATGCTACTCCTCCAATGTGGTTGTAACCCCAAAGTTAAGTTAAGCAATTATAGAGCACTAGACATTAAGCCCGTTAAATTAACGGGCGCTAGAACATAGGCCGCCAGAGACGGTCCGTGGGGCACATGCACAGTAGCGCAATCCCACGGACACAGGGACTGGACGCAGAGACACTTCAACTTTATTATATAGGATTAGTCTAAGAGCCCACATCGGATGGTACATCCATGCAAAATGTATCATCCTATGCATACATGTATCATCCAGAAATGACTCAATCACTCATTGTTAATCAACCGCTAATCAATATTTCATCAATTGAAAGTGCAGTGTCATAGTTTAAAACAAATTCATAAATATACAAGGTACACTGTTATAAATATATACCAATAGTAATCACAAAAAGTTTTCATAGTGCAATAAATATCCATATTAGCTTAAAAACATTTTCTTCAGCCATAATAATCATAACTTATATGATATTACTTATACTCTGGAAAGAAGTCAAACACTTTCCCACGTAATACAAGCCACATGGGAATAGAATGCAATAAATCACGTGGCCTAAAGTACAAGTCAATCGATATTGAATTTTAAATTTTTTTACCAGTGTGAGGATGGGGAAATGTTCCACTAGTAATTAAACATCCACAGGTCTTACATCCCCCACATCGAAAACATCCTGGTTTACTCACTGGTAACCAAGTGTCAGCAGTCCCATTCTGTAGATCAGTCACCATCAGTAGATCCTTCAATGACCGGCCTCAACGATAGGCACCTATAGGGGGTGGCATCACAGTGGACAGCAGACTAGAGTCCAATTGTAAAAATGGCCAATGTTTTTTAATAATAGTATTCACCTGCTGACTCGCTGGCATATAGTTAGTAACGAACACCATACTCTAAAGTTGATTGGTTTACCGTTTCCTTATCCATTGTTGTGCTCCACAAGTTGATTAAATCACAGGAATATAAATAGCCTGCTGTTTTGCTGTAGCCATAACAGTATTAATCTTGAACACTCTCAGAACTGTATGACGTGACGGTAGAGTGTGGACCGAAACACGTAAATATAAAGTTGGAATAAACGCTATTTTATTCTTTATCAACACTGTGTGCCGTGAGTGCTTTCTGTAATTGGACTACATATATATATATATATATATATATATATATATATATATATATATGTTGTCCCACAGTACCAGCACTCAAATCCTAATGTTGTCAGTGGTGCCCGATCAAAATTGCATAGACATAGTAAGAACGATCAGCACTCACTGTACTGAGGTGAAGAAAATTCGCTTTTTGTTTTCAAGTCATTTACATCTTAATCTGACGTTTCGGTCCCACCTGGGGAGCTTTTTCAAGGACTTGAAAATAAAAAGCGAATTTTCTTCACCTCAATACAGTGAGTGCTGATCCTTCTTTTTCTCTCTCTCTCTCTATATATATATATACAGGACCGCCATCAGGGAGGGGGACAAGTGTCCCGGGCATGAAGGGGGGCTCGGCAGTGCTGCACTTTTGAAAGAGCCGGGCCCCCCTTGAGTGCGCCGAAGCCATGCGTCCATTTTTGAAGTCCCGAACAGCCGAAATGCAGAAGTAACGAAAAGCCGAAGGACCCGAAGCCACGAAAACAGCCGAACTCCGAAAGTGGCGAAATGACCTGAAGCTAAGAAAACATCCGAAATTGAAGTCCTGAAGTGGAGAAAAGACCCGAAGTCATGAAAACAGCCGAAATTAAAGTCCTGAAGCGGCGAAAAGACCCGAAATTGGCTCCTGCTTGTTTGCTTGCTATAATTATAAACTGCCAGACTGATAGAAACAAGATTCACATCATTTATACAGTTTAATTAAAGTTCATTTTGCTTAAATAACGTGATAAAATAGAAATTGGAATCATTTTTTTGGGTGATGGGTCCCCTTTAACTGTATATGTATGACCCATATAGCAGTAGATACTTGGTTTATTTACTCAGCTCAGCTGTTTTCACAGTTCTAAGATTAGAACATTACTTTCTGGGAAGGCTTTGTGCTAAAGGAAGGAACTAATAACTAGTCGCTCAGAATAATGTTTCGTTTTAAGGAATCTCCCAACAGTGTAACAGTGTGGGAGTATTAGATTTTTCTAATGATCAGAAAGCATTTTTTACATTCCAGTCATCCATAATAATGTGCACATTTTCACTACTTCCACACTTTCAGAAAAGTAACTCCAAAGAGCATAATAATTAGGGTTGCCACCTGGCTGGTAAAAATGATGGCTGATCCCAATGTTATTAATAGGGAAAAAAGATAAGTATATAGGAAGGGTGGCAACCCTAATAATAATAATGTTCCAACACAGGTCTGTCAATATTAGACAAGTCCAGGTTAGGAGTGAGAGTCGAAATAAGACCTGGCATTTCCACTGCACAGAGACCCAAACAGCCCAATAAATAGTGACAGTCTGTGGCATCTCACAGCAACCACTCTGGCATGTGCGAGGTCACTGTTATCGTAAGGCACTATTTGGAGATAAAAACTGCCTACAAGCCCTACACCCTTTCCCTAGAGGCTACATTTTGTCTTCTCAGTCGTGCCACTGCCACACCCTTTCGTAAGGAAACTTGAAACAATTCCGCCAGCGATCGAGGTACAGCTTCGGTACCATTTACACTCTCTATCAGGGGCGGTGCCCACCGTTAACTGTATTAGTTCAAGTTGTTTGGGTTTGCGAGCACTACATTTCCCACAAGGCTTTGCGCGCGTTCCTTGTTGGGGCTCGGATTCAAGCCACGCCACTCCAGGTAGGACTTCCGGTGATGTCAGAAGGGGACAGAGAGTGAACCCCGGGACAGAGAGAGCAAGAAGGCAGTGAAGACGGGGAAGGGCAGTAGCAAGACGTATAGGAGCAGCCAGACATCCCTGGAAACTTCAGGTGAGTTAGTGGCACTGAATACAGGAACTGGCTGGCTCGTACCCTTTCAATAACTTCCTCCCCAATCCATTCCCACCTTGTCTCTTATCTCTTCATCCGTTCTTCCTCCATTTCTATCCCCTTCACCCACTTCCCTGTATATTATAAGCTCATCCTTTCATTCACCCCTTTCTCCTCCCTTTCCTAGAACTTTCACTTTTAGAATGTAAAACAGGTTCCCTAACTGTTAATGTTACAGCAACTTGCTGAACTGTACATGCTGTCCACTTTATTATGTTATTTCCTGCACTGCTGCAAAACCATTGGCACTAGTGTTTCTATTGATGTATTACATGAATCTTTTCTGTATGAACTACAATACTGGACATTCCTGCTAGCAAGTAAGGAGCCACAGAAGAGTTGAAATTTTGTCTGTTCCTGCATTTGAACTAGGGATGCACTGAATCTCAAATTTGCTTTGGAATTTTCTGTTAACTCCCCCCCCTGCAGCTTAGGCTCCTGGCTATTTTCCTATTGATCAATTGATCAAAAGAACGGACTAGCACAACTTCCTTGCCCAAATGGTGTGACTCCAAATTGTCTCAGGAGACAGATATGGATGTATCCATTCCACAGCCCCCTGATGGGATATCCAATCAAGAGTCTCTTTGTGAGCCGGAGACCAAATGTTTTCAGTATTAACCCCCATAATGCCAGTGCAATGCTCTGGCATGACACACACTTTCATCATTTTTTTTTTTACAGACTTGCTTTATCTCTGTAATAATTTGACTACTTTGTACTTAGTAGTATCATTCTCTTCATTGTGATCCCCAACATGGACCATGTGCAGTTGAAGCCAGGTCTGGATTGGCTTCAATGGAGCATGATCTTGTGACAAAGATTGCCGTAAAGCGTGCCTTTAGGGTGGTGGCACACGTTACGATTCGGGGGAGATTAGTCGCCCAGCGGGATGACATATGAATCACTTCAGTTTTCCAAAGTTGCCTCGTGAGGGAACTTCGAGCGACTTCGGAAAACTAACACTACGTATGCCATCCTGCCGGTGATTCAAATTCTTCCCAGCATTTAGAGAGATTAGTATAGGAGCAGCCAGACATCCCTGGAAAGAGAGATTAGTCGCCCTAAAGAGGAGGTTTGTCGCTGGGCGACTAATCTCCCCTGAATCATAGCGCAGAAAATGTGTTTGGCGAGTCTTTGGTGGTACAGTTTGGAAGATGGGTGAAAGGCCTATGGAGTGCCCTTGAGGTTGTCAGCAAGCTTTCATTCTCCTGTAAGGTGTAGTGCTCCAAATAACAAAAAATGTCTCATCTGGAAATCCTCCTAAGCATTTTGGATTTGGTACATATAAGGATGCATGTCAGCTCAATGTGTGATCTTCCTGTTTGTTCTGTCCATATTCATATAGTGCAGCATTTTCTATCAGAACATGTTTACTTCTATCAATACAGTGCATCTATAGACACTTGATGGAGTAATGCAGTGATCCCCAACCAGTAGCTCGCGAGCAACATGTTGCTCTCCAACCCCTTGGATGTTGCTCTCTGGGTACTCAAAGCAGGTGCTTATTTTTGAATTCCAAGCTTGAAAGCAAGTTTTAATTGCATAAAAACTAAGTATACTGCCAAGTTGAGCCTTTTGTAGGCTGCCAGTCCACAAAGGGGCTACCAAATAGCCAATCATAGACTTTATTTAACACCCCAAGGGACTTTTTCATGCTTGCGTTGCTCCCCAACTCTTTTTACATTTGAATGTGGCTCACAAGTAAAAAAGGTTGGGGACCCTTGGAGTAATGCATAGTAACTGTCAGTGTAGTAAATAATGTGAATCAGCTATCAAATTTGTATGACTTTCACAACTTGCACATAAAGAAAGTTGGAGTTTAAGTGGAGTTTTTTTTTTGGGGGGGGGTGTTATATTCAGGCATTGTCAAAGGTATCCTACACTTTTATGTGCTATTCCTCTGGTTTTTACTTGTCATGTTATCACTCTTCTTCATACTACAAGTTATTTTTCTGTACTTGTGTTGTTTTTCTGTACTGTTGCATTGATTTTTTGTCTGTTTGACTGTCAACCTTTGGCGTATTTCTTTATGTATATTTAAATTTAGTATTAAATACACATCAAATGTGCATTGTCAGCACTGCACACTTTGTTTCAATAGTCAGAATCAGGAGTGTGAAAGAGACATATACTACTCAAGGATGGGATTACATATTCAAATAATCGTAAACCCATTTAAATCAGACCCTTTCTGCACCCTTGGTTCCTACTCTTGAAACAATGTAGAAGTCTGCCCTCCTCCTGCCAAGACAGGTTTGTTAAAGGGGACCCGTCACCCAAACTAAATTATCCAAATCCTATTTTATAATGTTAGTCAAGTAAAATGAACTTTAATTACACTGTATAAATTATTTGAATCTTGTTTCTATCAGTCTGGGAACTCATAATTATAGCCACCAGGAAGGAGCCATTTTGTGGACACTGTTATTAAGGCAAACCTTGTATCATCTCAGAATCTTTTTTTGTGCACCAGGGGACAGGGACCCAATGTCCATCCCCATGCACTGGTTACACAATTAAATTGTTAAGAGAGCTGGGGGAATGTAGGGAGAGCAGTGACATCTAGGAAGTGCTAAATGGAAAGTGAAAGTAATTGTTTGCCCCGCCTCTATGCCTAGGCATAGAGGAGGGATAGGCAATACTTGATTGACAGCTGATATTTTTTAAATGAGTTTACAACAGCTATGAATGCTTTAATAAAAAAAAGAAATTGGATTTCATATTTAATTTAAGAAGGACTTTTATTATACAGATTTTTATGTCTGGGTGACAGGTCCACTTTAATCAACTGGCTTGTGATATATTGTTTCAAAAGTCTGGCCTCGCCATTGCAGAAAACAGCAAGGGAAAAGCAAATGCTGCTTTAAACGGCAAACCAATTGCATTGAATTTGGTTATCTTTTATTAGGCGTGTTTTAGGTTTACATTCTCCTAAACACAGTTTTTTTTTAAGCTTTAATTTACTAAAGGTTGGAGGGGAAAATGCGTTTATATGACTGCTTTGATGCCATTGCAAAAATCCATTATTGTAGTCAGTGGAGCAAACAAGCAGACTTGAACAGAAGGAGTAAAATGTGCTTACTTTACTCTATTTAACTGTAGGGTGAACATGTGAGTTATGCATGGCTTGCTTTTTTTATCTGTGTTGTATTAGTGTCATTTGTTTTGTGACATTTATGGGCATGGTGGCTTCTCCCACTTCCTTTCAATAAGTGGTAAGTTATAAGGTAGGAGGACGTTCCTCCTGAATTCTTATTGCTTTGCAATTGTTTTTCAGACTGCCATGGGGATCACCTGATGATTTATTTAGATTTCTTATATTGGAGGGAATTTTGACTCTAGCACAGTAGAGGTGTGCATAAGGCAGGCATTCTTTTTGTAAATGTGGAGCACTCCGATGTGGGTCAGTGAGCGCTGGGTAAATATTAACAGTACAAGTGTATGGCAGGTGTATGTGTTGTTTTTTTCCTCCTTACTTTGCTGTATGTAGCTGGAAAAAATAAGAAAAACTCATATATTTCTGATGTTTTTACTTTTCCTAATTTGTTAGAGTGTTTTATACATAACTGTGTAGAGTATAATGCTGTCTTTTGCAGAAAGTTCAATATTGGCACTGTGGTGCTGTTTCTAGAATTGCTGTCCTTTGTTTTTTTGTGTATGGAGTTTATTTATGGCAAGGACCTTTTTAACTTTCACATTTCTTACTTTATTTTTCCAAAGGAACTGACTTTGGTCACCCCTTTGTAATTGTAACAAGGCTTAGGTTATATAAAATAACATTAGAAATTCATTCAGAATGTCTGTGACAGCAAATAAGTGTTAAACCCAAATTTCACTCTAATTGACCATCATGCAAAGCTTCAAGTGTATCTAGGACAATGACCTCCCCAAATCTGACCCTAACTGGTATTCAGGCTCAGTACCCCTTGGCACTTCTGCAGGCCCACAGTTTCGGGGCCACTGCTCAGTGCTCAAAAAAAGCCTCTAATATACAATAGGATCATGCATCAGATTAGGAATTGGTAGAATACCCACAAAGAAGTCAGATTTAGAATGTAAAATCCTTGATTCTCTGACCAAGTGGGTGGGTACCTTGACTGGGTAATCAACAAAAGAAAAAGGTTGAAGAAATGTCTCTCATGTCTCTCCATTTCCTGGACTATGATGTATGGTCACCTGGCGCGTTTCTGGCACTTCGTCAGAGGTCTGTCTCTGTAACATTGCTTGAGAGACACTTCTTCAACCCTTTTCTTTTGTTTTTTTTACCTTTCTTATTAGGGGCTTGCCCCACCTCACTCCCTCTCAAGAGGTTTTTCTTTTTTTTTAAACCTGGTCAATTTCCTTGTGGAGTGACTTCACTTCTGGTGACAACACTTCTGGTTTATGCCAATCCTGGGTTGGGTTGAATTTAACGACTTGCAGGTAGGGACAGGTAGGCTGGGGAAGGGGTAGTGCAGGTAGGCTGGATGGGATCAGGTTGTGAGTCAGTGTGTCTGTGTTAGACACAGTTTGGCCCAACTGAACCCTTGCAGGACTCTAACATATAGCTCATTGACTTACCCACATTGAAACCAATAGTACTGCTTGGTAGAGCTTATGTTGTAGTCACGTTCCAGCTTTGAGTTAATTTAAATGTATGACTTATACAGAACTTGTGATAAGTATTCAAAAGGGGGAAGCCACATCCTTATTGTTTCTTTAGTGAATGTATTAGTGATGTGCAGTCTGGCCCGATACCCGCAGGTTTACCCGTGGGATGGATGAGTTTGGGCCAACCTCGCTGCTCCTCTTGCGGCGGGTTCTGGTTGAGCTTTTCTGCCTACTATCCCGCCCCTGACCTTAGATTGTCGGCTTCCGATTTCTGGCTTCCTGTTTTATAGACTCGCATCTGCTCGCCTTTTTTGTGATGTCTTCAGTGGTGTGGGTCTATTAACGGAATGGGAAGTCGGGTGCGGGTGTGGGTTGAGAAAAACTCGACCAGCACATCACCAACACATGTGCATGTGCAAACATACCCACACACATTATCTACATACCTACCTACGTATCTATATATAAACACTCATAGAATATATTTTGCACTTCACGCTTTCTTACTAACTGCTAACATTTTATCCTAAGTGTTTCTTTGCTAAGCTGCCTACTGCACCTGTCCAGACATGATTTTACGTTCCTAAATTCTTGGCCTTGCTTTCAATTTTAAACACTGAAGTCATCTGTGCTGCCTTCCCCATTTGATGATTCTTATAGCAAGCCTTTGATTTGATCTCACATTAAACATGTCCATTAACCTGTACAGAGAACTGATCTACCCACCTTAGCAGGGGTAGGAGACTTATTTGTGTCTGTTTTCTATCATGGTTTGTGTGGTCTAGTGATGAATGGTGCAAATCAAAAGTCTCTATGGATAATAGTCAGGGCAAGGCAACCCAGACCATGCTGTAATGCAGGGCTAGATCTGGCAGTGAGCTTCTCACATTGCTGTTTTGAATCATTCATTGTTTCTTTGGCTGCAGTTGTCTGCTTCCTATCACTGACCTGTGTTTTTATCTCAACAGGTCCATCAAAGAAATTCACAGATTCCCCCTCCCCAAGAGCCTCTGCCATGGAGGACCGGAGCGGTGAGTTCTTGAGTGGGACTAAGTGGTTCACGCAGTCTGGATATCTATGTTGGGCACCTCACAACTCAATGTGTGAGAAAACGGCTTTGTCTGTGAAGTAGATTGTCAGAGTTTATTTCAATTAGAATATTCTGCATTTTTTTACCTTACTTTTCCTAAAGATTTTGGCTTGACCTGCTGGAACTGTAGCATTTTTCAGATCCTTTTATATTTATGTATTTATATGTATCTTTCTATATCTATCCTTATTTATCTAAAGGTATGGGCTTTCTTACCCAGAAATCCATTATCCAGAAACCTCAGAATTACAAGAAGGTCATCTCCATCATCAAATAATTTTCATTTTTCTAAAAAGTTTTTTTTTCTCTATAATAGTAAAACTGTGCCTTGTAATTGATTCATATTAAGCAACAATTCTTACACTGTAAGCTCTAGGGGCAGGGCTTCATTCCCACTGTGTCTCCTACCACATAGTACTGTGTATATCTATTGTATTTACTGCATACTTGTATATTTTATTATTATATATTTATTTATATTGTACTTTTATGCAAGTACAGCACTGCGGCTCCTTAACATCGCTTTACACAAAGTTATCCACACATACATACATATTGGTGACAAAACAATCCGATTGGGTAAAATTAATGTTTAAATGTTTTTCTTAGCAGATTTAATTATGGTGATCCAGATTACAGAAAGATTCCTTATCTGTAAAATCCCATGTCGGGAGCCTTCTGGATAATAAGTCCTACACCATCAGTCACTTTTTTTTTAGTGTTCACTTTTTATGTAGCCACTGTTCACAGGTATGGGACATATTTATCCAGAATGCTTGGGGCCTGGGGTTTTCTGGATATTTGATCTTTCTGTAATTTTTCATACCTTAAGTCTAGTAGTAAAGCATATAAACATTAAATAAATCCAATGGGCTGGTTTTGCTTGCGATAAGGATTAATTATCTTTGTTTGGATCAAGTACAAGGTACTGTTTTTTTATTACAGAGAAAAAGGAAATAATTTTTAAAAATTTGGATTATTTGATTATAATGGAGTCTATGGGAGCCAGTCTTCACTTATTTATGAGATTTCTGGATAATGGGTTTCCGGATAACTGATCTCATACCTGTACCAGCAAAACCACCACCATTATAGTATCTTGGTGATCTGTTTCTGGAATGCTTTCTCCTTTAATCCTTTTATTTGTGTGTATGAATATTCTTGCTGTAAATGACATGGTCAGTCTGGTTGTGACACAATAAAGGAACCACTATACACTTGACTAGAGAAGACATTCTGCTTTATGCCCAAGGATTGAGCTGAACATATTGTAGTTTTCTTAACTAAGGTGGAAATTGAAATTGATAGGATAATTGTTGTGTATGAGAGCAGGTACCTTAGTCCCTATGTACATGATAACACCTGCCGATATGTGGAAATAGTATGATCTATTTGCGATTATACTATTCATGTACAACTTTCATATGCTTTTCATGTACAAAAATTTAATTTGATCAATGAGTTCCATTGTGCATTAATTAAATAAGGATGTTGTATAGGTTTGTTCTCTTTAATGTACAAAGCTATGATGATGCTTTAATTGTTTGTTGTACTTAAAGGCATAAGGATAATTTAAGTACAGAACTGGCGGCAGCATGTTCAGCAGCTCTGTATTATCTATTGTAAAGCTTCTAGAGTCCAGTGTACATCTGCCATTGTCCTGCCTGCAGATCTGTTTAATAGCTGTAGCTTAAATGGATTCTGTCATCATTGATGTAGTTATTAACAAATTGCAATCTGTACATTGCAAGTAATTCATTCTACCATTTAAAAATGTAACTCTTTCAATAAGTGCATTTTAAAGGGGTTGTTCACCTTCCAAACACTTTTTTAGTTTAGTTGTTTTCAACTGCTTTCCATCTTTTATTTTTTACCATTAACTCAAAATTTAAGTTTAAAGTTTAATGCTGGTGTCTCTAGTGTTTCAGTGTGACAGCTCAGTGACCCAGAAGCATTTTGAACTGTTACAATTTGCTTCATTCAGTTGATAGAATTAGTTGATACATTTCTCAGCGGTATCTTTGGGATATTAGCAACTTTTGTATCAATTATAACAGCTGCCTTTAATGAAACTCAGGGATTCTGCTCAGCAGGGACAAAGATGACAAATGGATCAACTAAATGGATCAATTTAGAATAGCTTAAAAGTCGGTGACCCCCCCCCCGAGCTGCTTTAGAAGGTGATTATGAAACTACACTTCAATATTCGAAAAATGGTCACAAATAGAAAGTTATTGTAAAAGTTATTGTAAAAAGTCTTTATTTCTGGTGAACTATCTGAAACCAACTGAACTGGAAAAAAAAAGTGTTTTAAGGTGAACAACCCCTTTAAGCTGTAATATTGGGTTATATGCAGTCATCTCGGGTCATTGTGCCTGATCCCGTGCTTTCAGAAATACCCCACACTTCACAATGCAACTACTTTTTAGATCATTTATTCTTTCTCCTACCCAAGGTGAAGACACACAGGGAGTGACTAGTAGCAGCTACTTGTTCTGGCTACAAAATTGACAATAGTGATAGTTAGCTTTGCTAAGACATTACTTGTGTTTTAGCAGAGGCAATTCTCAGTATTGTCTCGGCAGTTTTTTTTTTTTGGCATAGTGTAACCAAAAAAAGTGGGATTCTTCAGAATGTATCTATATTCTGTGTATCCTGTGCTTGAATTGTTGCCCCCATGGCTACACAGCAGCTTGTGTATATAAACTATAGTCGTGTTTCTGAAGCAAACACCAGTGCAGGGCAAAAGTACGTTATATTGTAATTACTGTAAAACACTTTTGATGTTACTTTAAAACATTTTTTGGAGTTATTGTTTCTTTAACATCAGTATGCCAGAACTGAGGATTGAAAGAAATGAATAGTGACATGATTGGGAGACCCTAAAGGATTAGGTCAAAAATGCTACAAGCTGCAAGAGATTGCAGAATAGCAGTCCTCTCAGTGACCGCACATTGGCTAGCAGAGCCTTTATGATAAAAGAACAATAAGCTATGGTGGCTCAGTCAACCTGTTAATATTTTGAGGAGTATTTTTTTTTGTAATATAAATATTTTATCAATTTTAAACGCTATAATTTTTTTTTTACTTCCTCCTCCATCATAGATAATTTGGACTTATTTGTATGCCATACTCCAGGCATGGCCAATTGCGGCCCATTTTCAAATTTACACCGGCCCTCAGCCTCCATCATGAAATTAATAATAATGTGCCCCCCCAGCACAGTGCGATCAGGAATCCCATAGCAGTAATATTAAGGCACATTAGTGAAATGATCTGCCACTTGGTCTATACTGCTACCTGTGTCCTGAAGGTGTTAGCAATAGACACGTACTGGCACGTAGAGACGCACTGTTTTTGCATACTTCTTTAGGGCTGAAGGTGTCAATAGACGTACTGACGTGCAGTACAATAAACTAAAGAAGTATGGCGTCACTACATCCCAGTATGTGTCTATTGCTAACACCTTCAGCACACAGACAGCAGTAAAGACCAAGTGGCAGATCATTTCACTAATGTGCCCAAATATTATGACTACGATTACTCGATTCCTGTAATGTTAATGGTTCAAAGAATGTCGGGCTGAATGGTCAGCCCCTCTTCTTCCTTATCCAACAGAGGGCAGTATAACAACACAGAGATCCTGCTTTAGCAGTTACGTTTAGTCAACTTTTTTCCCACTTTGCAGTTGATATTTAGCTTTGATTGTCTAAACTGGGCTAGTCCACTTTAAGTGTACCTCTCCAGGCAATGTTCTTTTACATTTTCTAGCACTATTACTACTGTATCCAACCCTCAAATGTAGTATCTCACATTATGTGTGGGAAAGTATGGACAGACCTGCTCTAACCTATTATTTGGGACATTGGGCTTTTCCTGACGCTTTAACAGATGTGTTTTAAGTAGCCCAGAAATTGCAAGATTTGGCCGAATACCAAACCATATGCAAATTAGGGGAGGGAAAGGAAAAAGTGTGGGAAAATATTTTACTTCTTTGTTTTATGGCGAAAAGTCGCATGATTACCCTTCCCGCCCCTAATATGCATATGCAAATTATGATCCTGATTCGGTTTGGCCATGCACAAGGATTTGCCTGAATCCTGCTGAAAAGGCTGAATCCTGGCCAAACCCCATTCCATTCCTTTAAAACACTTCTTTTTTGGTGTTACTTTTCCTTTAAGACTGAGTGTCAGGGACTGTAACTGTAACTCTGTGCACTTGGATTGCTGCCTCCCATTTAAGCCAAAAGCCTGGTTTAAAAATGCAAATATCTTAGGAGCTGGTGAAAAATAGAAAATGAATGTACATTGCAAAAGTGTTGATTAAGTTTATATCAATTCATTTATGTGGCTTTGATGCCTTAACAATGTTTTGTAAGCATTATGCCCCAGCACCATCAGTCAGTATTTTGATATTCTTAAATAATTTCCTTCTACTATGTATTTGTATAGCAGCTGGCAGGCTATTTTAAAGATAACTTAGTTACAGCAATCTCAAAAACAGGATCGCTGTAGGAACAGGGAGGTTATAAAAACAAAAGAATGGCTCATTCCATGAGAACATAGGCTTATGTGAAAAAAGGGAGGGACAGGGGCTGAATCATTGGGACTGAGTCACTTGTAACCAGCTGCCTGCCAGAGGGAGTTTTAGTGGGAGAGGTTTGATTGGTATTCTATAGAGTGATTTGTATAAAGTGGCAACTGCTGATCTTACAGATAGTTACATAGGAAGACAGTCAGGGCAAAAAAAATTTAAGAGATGGAAGATTAGTCTGAGCAATCACTTTATTTGTATAGATTTTAGAAGCAATCCCCAATCATTTGCAGTAGAAAGCATGGAACTGTCCTAAATGTCACTGTACCCTAAGTACAGATTTAGAGCCGGGATAGAAATGTTTAAAAAGCCCTTTCTTCTGTTTATGGCTTATAATCAGTTGGAGCTGTGTACCTCCCTCAAGCTGATGAACCTCTGTTCTTTCTCTCTCTATATTTCTCTTTTGACAGAAGTAATAATTATGTCAAGGTTCCTGTTAATCCTGTTTGAGGCAGGCAGGGTGTGTAGAAAGGGTTAAGAGGGTGGCAGTAGTATTAAATTCCCAGTGTATGCGTGGTGTGTGTCGCTTGACTGCTTTGTTCAGTATAAATACACCTCCATCCTTTTGCCTCCCTAAAGTGTGTACATCCACACAAGTCAGTGGTCCTTAAATCATCTCGGTTCACATCTGGGGGTGCCAATGGGGCGTGCATTTTTTTCCAGGCCTGCGATCTCAGGTTCACGGGGTGAGTATGCTAATGGGGGGGGGGGTTGGCCAGTGAAGAGCTGCAATAATCATGAGAGCCTCACTTTATTTGTGCTTTTTGAGCCTGGGTTACATGAGGTGGGGTGTATGTTAACTATTAGTACTGCTGTATATTAGCTATTTATATTGAATTTCATTCAATACTATGCATTTAGTTATTAGTAAAGCACATAATACAGCCTTTGCCCTAGAGCAAACAATTTGTTATTCATTGTCGCACATTTTATGGTTTTGTAAAATGTCTCTCACATTTGAACTTCAGTGGGCTATGCCTGTTTTGTTGTAATGTTGAGGCTGTATATCCTTGGTATACAGCTGAGACATGTAACCTGTAACTATTGAGCTGTTAATGAACTATTGCAGTTTTTGCTAGCTAATGATATTAACAGCAGCAATGTGTATAATACTTTTGTTCATCAAACAGCTATTATTGCTGTGACTGAGGCTGAGTGGCGGCTGACTTTTGCAGTTAGGTGTAGAGCATCTGTCGTTGCTCTTTCTGTTTTGTGGAGCTGATTTCTGAGCAGTTCACAAAGTCTATGATGGCTACCATGAGGACTGGATCAGTGACTTGGGGGGGCTGCCAGACTTTATAGAGGTAATTCTATTTATCCTCATAATGGAGCACCACTATTTAAGTGGAGGACCGTTGCACATATTTAAAGAGGTTTAGTTTTAGTGGTTGACTTTTAGTATGTTATAGAATGGCTAATTCTAAGCATCTTTTCATTTGGCGTTCTTTTTTTCTTTTTCATAGTTTTTGCACTATTAGCCTTCTTCTGACTCTGTCCAGATTTCAAATGGGTGTCACTGACCCCATCTAAAAAACAAATGCTCTGTAAGGCTATAAATGTCTTGTTATGGCTACGTATTTACTCCTCTTTCTAATCAGGCCCTTATTCATATTCCAGTCTCTTATTCAAATCAATGCATGGTTGCTAGGGTAATTTGGACCCCTCCAACCAGATTTCTGAAACGGTAAACTGGAGAACTGCTGAATGACTCAAAAAACACAGATAATAAAAAATGAAAACCAGTTGCAAATTGTCTTAGACTATCCCTCTTTACGTCAATTTAAAATTTAATTTAAAGATGAACAACCCTTTTAATAGAATCTGCCTCCCTCCCAATAGTTTCTTCGTATTCGGCCTGCTTCATTGAATAAATCAAAAGTCACAGGTTGCTTTTGTACTGCTAACAACAACAACATAGCACATAGGTGGCCATACATGGATAGATCCGCTCGTTTGGCGATGTCGCCAAACGAGTGGATCTCCCTCCGATATGCCCACCTTGAGGTGGGCAATATCGGGCAGATCCGATCGTGGGCCCTAGGGCCCAACGATCGGATCCTAGCTTTCACAAACGGGCGGTCGGATCGCGGGACCGCATCAACGAACAGATGCGGCCGCGATCCGACGGGATTTTTAACCCCATCCGATCGAGATCTCGATCGGGGAAGCCCGTCGGGGGCCCCCATACACGGGCCAATAAGCTGCCGACACGGTCTGTCGGCAGCTTTTATCGGCCCGTGTATGGCCAAGTTGTAAATTGTGACAGGGACAGAAAAGCCATACCATTTACTTGTTACATATACGTTCATTACTGGCTTATATACTGCTGAATACACTGTATTTCCAGTAAGCATTGTCTGCTCATGTACATGCATACAAGGGTTTAACTCAAGTGCATAAAACAAACTTCGGAGAGCACAACAGTTTTGTATGCACACACACACAATTGTAATCCGGTAATTTCTGAGAAGTAGTGCAGCACAATATTAACGTTTTTTGGTATAAACATGGCTTTCACTAGTGTTAAAACATACATTACACTTGAAATAGCAGCACAAATAGGTTCATCTCATAAGAACATTTTGTAACTGAAGTCAGGAAAGCAAAAAAATTCAATGCACACCTACTCAATTGTCATGTTAAATGTCTAATGTACATTCATATTTCATGGCTTCCGCATTAACCAAAGCATTAACCAAAGCAGGCTGAAGCATTTATCTAAGTTAATTGCTGATCATGCATGAATGTTTATATCATGGCATGGTTATAAATAATGTCAACACTTTAAAAAGTGGAAGCATTTCTCCCTGTGGAAAGCTTACTTATATGCATTTGGATATGCATGTGTTGAAGTTCATACTGAAAGTTTCAAAGAATTATATGCATTTATTAATGCAGCATACTTGCATCTATTGGAATAGATTTTTATCAAGCATCAAATACATACAAATACAGAATGTTGCCTTTAATAAAACTCTTAAATGCTTCTGTACCAAAATGCAAGTCTGAAGTGGGTAAACCTGCAGCCAACACTTTCTACCTCGCCAGTTTTCCAGCTATACTCATTCAATCTCCATGTTGAAGGAATTACTAGTCTGCTTTTATCCATGCTGAAAATGTTTCCATGCAGCATTTCCCTTAGTGCCTAATTAAATGACTATGAAAGTATTTACCTTTCTGGAGGTCATCATTTATTGTCACAGAACATTGATCATCGTGAATTTCAGTATGTTTTTTTACACTTCTCATGATAAATGCTCTCCTCATGTCCAAGCAAAATTAAATGGATTACAATGAACCCCACAGTCACACATAAAATAACCCTTTAATAAACTTAAAGCATCAGTGGTACAGCCAATGCTTTTCCAAAGTCAAATATTTACTTAAATGGAGATCACCCATGTGTAGTTAAAGGGGTTCACCTTCCAAACACTTTTTTCAGTTTAGTTGTTTACAGATTGTTCTCTATAAACAAAAATTTTTTTTTGAAAAAAAAAATCTGTCTTTTATGTTTAACTGTTTTCCCAAAATTTAAGTTTAAAGCTTCATGTTCCTGTCTTTAGTCTGGCAGCTCAGTGATGAGGGGAGGATTTTCAGGTGCGGGTATAGATGCAGGTCGGGTTGCGGATCTCCTCTAAGGGGCAGATTTATCAAAGGTCAAATTTCAAAGTAAAAAATACTTCGAAATTCGACCATCAAATTAAAATACTTCGAATTCGAATATCGAATTCGAACTTTTTTCATTGAATTTGGGTATTCTGCGGTCAAAGTAAAATCGTTCAAATGATTAAATCCTTCAAATCGAACGATTTTAATGTACGATCGAACGATTTTACTTCAACTTCAAAAAACTTCGAAAAAATGCTCTAGAAGGTCCCCATAGGCTAACATAGCACTTCGGCAGGTTTAATTTGGCGAAGTATTGAAGTCAAAGTATTTTAAAGACAGTACTTCGATTATCGAATGGTCAAATATTCGAAGTATTTTACTTTGAATCGAAGTCGTAATATCCTATTCGATGGTTGAAGTATCCAAAAAATTACTTTGAACTTTTTTTACCTCGAAAATTCCCTCGAATTCACTTCGACCCTTGAAAAATCTGCCCCTAAATGTCTTATCTTGTGTAATATTATCTATATTTTACTCCTTTTAAAGTTTTATAAAACATGTTTCTGCCCGTCCATTTTTGATGATGCCACTTCCTGTTTGCAGCAGCATCACTTCCTGTTTGATGGTGGTCAGCTAGTTGCAGATAAGGCAGTTCTGGGTCGGGTAGCAGATCAAAGTGGGTAAATATGCGGGTTACGGTTTGGGTCGCGGACTGCGTGTTTGGGTCGCGAACTGCGTATTTGGGTCGGGTCCAGGTCTTAGAAATTGGTTCCGCGCAGGACTCTAATTCAGGAGCATCTGAACTGTTATATTTTGCTACATTTAGTTGATACAATTACTTGATACATTTCTCAGCAGTATCTTGTGGAATATAAGCAACTATTTTATCAGTCTAACAGCTGCTTTTAATCAAATTCAAGGATTCTGCACAGCAGCACTAAAGATAACAAATGTATCAACTACATTTATCAATTTAAAACAGTTGAAGTCGACTACCCTCCCTTCCAGAGCTGCTTTAGAAGGTAAAAAATAAAACTTTATACTTCAATATTAGAGAAACAGTCACAAATAGAAAATAGAAAGTAATTGGAAAAAGTCTTTATGGTGAACAATCAGAAATCAACTCCACTGAAAAAAGTTTTGAAGGTGAAGAACCCCTTTAAGGGGTCTCATTGATTGTGTATCTGGAAGTTCCAGTTTCTGTATCATAGCATAACCTACACTTTGAAGAAAAAAAAAAGAACACTTCAAGCAACTGCGAAACCGATATTTAAAAAAAAAAAACACAAGAAAATTTCCAAGACACCGGTTATCCCCTGGAGTACAGATAAATCAGTCACCGTGAAATGGACAGAGCACAGCAACGTTGTAATCCTTCCAAGAATAGTCTGCCCACATAGTAACAATTTTACAGATCTATGATGTACAGTGGTACTTGAAAGTTTCTGGCCCCCCAAAAAAGTTAAAAAAAATTGGTGACAAGGGTCCCCTATAAGTTAAAAAAAAAACAAAAAAAAAAAACATTGGCACCAGGGCTTCGACTTCATCTCCTTAAGTGACTTCGGGTCCTTTTTCCACTTCAGGACTTTTTTTTGGACTGTATTTGGTCTTTTCACCACTTCGTGGCTTCAATTTCGACTGGTTTCGTGACTTTGGGTCTTTTTGCCGCTTCAGGACTTTAACTTCGGCTGTTTTTGTGACTTTGGGTCTTTTTGCTGCTTCAGGACTTCAACTTCAGCTGTTTTTGTGACTTTGGGTCTTTTCGACATTTCGGGCCTTCAACTTCGGCTGTGTTCGTGACTTCGGGTCTTTTCACGGCTTCGGGACTTCGGCTGTTCAACACTTTACATTTTGACTGTTCGGGATTTCAGGAGAGGTGGCACAGCTTTAGCGCTGTCAAAGGGGGCCCGGCTATTTGGAAAAGTGCAGCGCAGCTGGGCCCCCCTTCAGGCCCGGTACAGCAGTACCCCCTGTGCACCCCTAATGGCCCTACACCAACCCCTTGGATATGGCTCTCAGTGGTCCCAAAGCAGGTGCTTATTTTTGAATTCCAGGCTTGGAGGCCATCTGTACTCACAGTCCTTTTTTGGAATCCACAGGGACTTATTCATGCTTGTGTTGCTCCCCAACTCTTTTTTTACATTTGAATGTAGCTCATGGATAAAAAAGGTTCGGGACCCCTCCTCTAGGCCATTGAACAGTGAAAAACTGGCATTGTAAGTGGGCACTTTTTGATTTTCCCCTATGTGCACAGCAACACAAAACTGTTTAGTAGAGTGATGTGTATTCTGGAATGCTATTGATTTGGGGGTTCTCTGATAAATAGTATGTCATTTGGATCAACATGCCGTAAGGCTACTAAAAACATTAGTAAAAAAAAAATAGTACCATCAAGTACAAGGTACTTTTTGCTTACTTTTTCAGAGAAACCCCAAATCACTTAAACAGTAAGAATTGCTTTGCAAAAACCTTTCAAGATTGTGTGTGCACACATGGACTGATTGTAGGCATTGGGGAAACACTTAAACTTGCATTCAACTGGAAGTGACCTGTGTGTATATTTTATGTGTTTTGACTGCTACCTGTTCTTTGAGAACATCCCATTTATTGCAGGCATATTACATATACCAGTGATACAATAGTGCCATTTACTGCATATAAACAAAAACTGTGCCAGGCTAAACATATTATTTCCATACATCTTAGATTGTTAGACTTGCCTTTGTAAATACAGTGGCAGTGACCACTTCCTTTGATTAGTTGTTTTTTTTGATTCAGTACAAAGTCTTTATGGTTTTTTTTTTGTTTCATAACAGAGGAGGGGGGGGACCACTCAGAAATGCCTTCTGCTCCTTCAACACCCCCCAGCAAGAGGAAGAGCAAGTTTGCTGGCTTTGGGAAATTTTTTAAACCCTGGAAATGGAGAAAGCGGAAAAGCAGTGATTCCTTCCGAGAGACATCAGAGGGTAATTGCAAACCTGAATGCTAAAATATTTGCAAAAAGTAAACAAACATAGAAATAAAAAGCATCACCCCCATGATCCCTTCAATGCTTCCAACAGCAGTGCTTTTCCTTTATTCTGTCTCTAATTTCATCTATTTTTTTTTTTTTCCTTTTAGTTCTAGAGAGGAAAATCTCTACAAGAAAGCCTCGTGAAGAGCTGATAAAGAGAGGATTACTCGTGGAGGTCCCTGAGGAAGGTGAATAATTTCTGCATCTCTGTTGGAACGTCAGTGTGCTGCTTATTACAAGTAATAACTATATACATTGTTCTTTTCCCTACAGATGGTAGTATACCATCAGAATCACCCCCACTGAGGAATGGTCACATGAGCGTAGAACCTGCTAACCCACCAGAGGACAGTGGAGGGTTAAAAAGAAAGACAAGACCAGGTTAGATACTCGCTATGCAATCTGCTTATCGCACTGCTGTCCATAGCATGTAATAGTTAGTTCTAAAAAAAAAAAAAAAAACCTTTTGTCATTCGTATCAAATCTGTTCATGCTACAAAACATTGTGTAGTGCATTGCTTTGTCAGTAGTGATAAATATGTAAAAGAAAGATATAATTTTTCTTCTTTTTAGCTCTGAGTATTATTTTACTGAGCTTTAAATCCATTTGAATACTTATAAAGCAACTCTAACGTTTTAATATTTATAAATGAAGGACATAGTAAAAACACTAGGGATACTGAAACCAGCCCTCTTCACATTCTTACTAATAAGTTATAGATAAACTACAATATTTTAGAACAGTTTGCCTCTGGAGCATACCTAAAGTGTTCAGCGGTGAATGGCACACATCTCATTTCCTCACTGACACAAACTCTGTTGCCTGCCGTCTACTTTATTGGTAATAGGTGTATTTCAGTTTAAAAAGCATAAAAAAAATCACACATAGAATATTTTTTACAACTGCTTAATAGCATTGTGGTAGAAAAAGTCACATTTTCTACTAAATACAAGCACTGATTTTGTTTTTAATTAGGCTGTATTTCCTTGAATATATCGAACTCCAAAATTAGTAGATGTTTGTGTCTGACAAAAGTCTGTCCAATCTCTAAGCTGTCAAAAGAAACAAATTTGTACAGACAAAAATCAGACAATTCATTATTTCAATTACAATTATTAAACTGAAAATTGTGTGTGGGGGGGGGGTAAAAACTGTTATGTTCCAAGCCCTGTATATATTTATGTAGAAAAAGTTGAATATATTTAGTTATATAAGACAGTGCATAGTCTAAATGGATTCTTATCTTTTACCTTTCATTTTCCAAGACTCAACAGGCCCCCGTCCAAAATCTGGAGAGACCTCTGTGCAGCCCTGTGCTACCGCTGAAGTTGCCCCTTTGGAACCTCTTGCAACTGCAGAAGTGTCCCCCGTACAGCCGCAAGCTAGTGCAGAAGTGACCCCTGTCCAGCCCCTCCCTGTCTCTGAAGTGGCCCCAATCCAGCCTCTCCCTGTCTCTGAAGTGGCCCCAATGCAGCCCCTCCCTGTCAATGAAGTGGCCCCAATGCAGCCCCTCCCTGTCAATGAAGTGGCCCCAAAGCAGTCCCACCATGTCTCTGAAGTGGCTTCTGTGGTTTCCCGTCCAACTTCTGAGGTTGCCCCAGTGCAGAAAGTATCCAGAGATTTCTCAAAGCAACCACTTTTACCCCCAAAGAGACCACTATCCAGCTCTACTTCAGTTACTCAGGAATCTGCAGTTGCAGGACAAAAATCTGATTCTAGCAACAGACTGCAAAGCTCTGCCCCTGTGCCCACACCAAGGACCATTCACCCTCCTGCATCTTCTAAACAACCACCTGTCCCTCCTCCTAAACCTCAGAACCGTAACAGCAATCCGTTAATGGGTAAGTTTATTCATGGAAAAATGTAACTTCATTCAACTTTGTATCCAAGATATGATTGCAAGTTCTCAAGTTTGTCCGTGCTTCTGTGTCCTGCATCATATAAGAAGGCCTGGAGTTAAAGTAGAACAGTTGAATTACGCTTTTCCTACTAAGAAATGCTTTGAAGAAATGACTTTAAATGCATTACATAGCTTATTACTATTAATAGATGTGTTTCTTTCAGCTGAATTGAGCTTGGCACTTGCTGGGAGCCCATTATCACCCGCTGGCTCTCGTCCCTCCCCACCTCTTCCTCCAAAGCGTGCAATGCCCCCTTCCACAGATGCTATAACCAACAAAGAAAATGCTCTTGGTCCTGCTTCTCTTCCTCCTACACCAGCAAATGAAATCATCACACCGTCTCCTCCTTCCCCACCTGCCTCCTCTCACATTCCTGTATCAAATCCCCCAGTCCCCCCTCTTACGCTTGCACCACCCTACACAGAGGTGGAGAAAGAGCAATCTGCATCCCCTATACCCCTTCACATTCGCATTCAACAGGCACTGAACAGCCCCCAACCTCTGCCTTTGCTGGATAGTAGTCAACGAGCACAGTCTCTGCTTTTTATGCAGAATGACATGGGGCCTTCTGAAGAAGGAACACGAGTGAGGTCTCTTCCTGTCACTATCGAGCTACTCAAAGTGTGAGCATTGCTTTGTTATCTGTAAAATAATTTTTCATTCTTTTCTTGTCATAGAATTTCACTCTTTTTTTCTCCCTCTATTTACTGTTCCTTTTTTTAATTCTTACCTGCAGTTATTTCCTGGATGCAATTTCTGAGACTGCTGTGTGTGTGTGTGTCTCTTTTTCAGACCTGATGATGAAGATGAAGAAAGCCCAGAAGATGAAAGCTTGTCTCCTGAATCTTCTGAAAGTCATACATCAAAGGTTTACATTGGGGATGTGCCTTCAGTGACAGTAATACCAAGTTATTTACCAACATCTGTGCAGGAGGAGGAAGAAGGGGGAGTCAGTGACACTGATTCAGAGGGACCAGTCCTCTACAGAGACGATGAGGAGGAGGAGGAGGAGGAGGAAGAGGAAACAAGTGAGTGAAAAGGAATATTATGTATTGGTTGTGATGAAAATACATTATATGAACATAATTTCTTCCTGCCTCAGAGATACCAACTGTTTCTCAGTTTACCGTAGTAACTGATATTTGCATTCATATGTTAGAATTTGTTATAACAACAATTTGCACTACTTAACAAAATGCCAAGTGCCAAAAATCATAAAACTATTTGTTGAAAATGAAATATATAAATGATACAAAAGTAACAGTACAATTAGTAGTTACATGGAGAAAAGAAGTCCAAGCAAAAGTAACAAAGGATAGTATAACAAGCTTATGAGAGTTTAGCAGCTATAGGGTGATCAGAATTAGAATACAAAATGATTTTAGCTGTTCTGCTCTTCCACTGCTCTGTCATAAACTTTTGTTCTCCTTCTTGTTACATTTTACTAACTAGTAATGATACATATTAACATATGCAATGACGCATTCACTTGTTAATGTACTTTCATTTTGTTCCCCCAATGATGGAGAGCCATATCTGCACTTGTGCAATCTATCTTGTGTATATTTATTTTTAGGAGAGAAAACTGATATGACACAATGCCAAATTAAGGGATTCTGTCATGATTTTTATGGTACAGGTATTGGACCTGTAATCCAGAATGCTCAGGATCTGGGGATCTTTCCGCAATTTGGATCTTTATAAATTTTGTCTACTAAAAAATGATTTAAACATTAAATAAACACAATAGGCTGCTTTTGCTTCCAATAAGGATTAATTATATATTAGTTTGCATCAAGTACAAGGTGCTTATGTATTCTTGCAAAATCATTTTAAAAAAATTGGATTATTTGGATAAAATGGAGTATATAGGAGACAGTCTTTCCATAATTTGGAGCTTTCTGGATAATGGGTTTCTGGATAGCTGATCCCATTCATGTGTAGTTTTAAAGAAACAGTAACATCAAAAATTAAAAGTATAACACATTATTCAAATATAATGCAGTGTTGCCCTGCACTGGTAAAACTGCTGTTTTTGCTTCAGAAACACTACTTTTGTTTATATAAATAAGCTGTTGTGTAGCAATGGGGGCAGCCATTCAAAGAAGAAAAGTATCAAGTTACACAAAATAGCAGATAAATAAGCTCTGTACAACATAATGGTATTTTCTATGTCGGCCCTACCTGTCAGTGCAGGACGACTGGGGTTAACTTGCTCCTCTCCGGAGGCAGGACAAACTATTGGATCTTGAAACTCCTCCTTCCTGGCATCTCCACTTCCTCTACAGTTTTTAATTTGTCCTGCCTCGGAGGCAGCAGATTCTCCTTCGCCTACAACTTTACTTTATTATTGGTGTGTGCGTGCTCTCTGACTCATTTTTTGATTCCAGAGTGAGCCCAACATTATAGCGCTTCCGTAAGGACAGGATAACACTGCTCCCTTACAGGTTTGACGGAAGAGCCTTTTCCAAGTGCTCTGTATAGCGCATACACGGTTGAGCCCATTGGAGTGCTCTCTTTGACCACCTTCACAGTGCTCCTATATATTGTTGAGCCTACCGTTCCTCCCGCATAGGGAGTGAGGTACATCAGGCGCCCATATGGTAACAGGTGCCGTCGTCGCAGGCCTTATGGCTTATGCATTCCAAATGCGCGTGTGCGTTCCACGCCATTCGCGCCTTTGTTTAGTAGGCGCTTGGCGCGCTTAGCTCCGGCGGCCATTTTGGTTCGCGCACCTCTGCAGACCGCACGCTCCGAATTTCGGCTCTGAATACCTGCAACGGTAAGCCTCAATACCGCATTGTTAACTACACCATGGCCTTGGCTGACGAGGAACTCGTTTCCTTAATAGAGGAAATTGATTTACCGGACAAGCACCGCAAAATGAAGGCTAAGCTAAAAAAAGGCCCCAAGGCCCCAACTAGGCGTAAAGATAGCTCTCGATCTACGTCTCCAGTACAATCCATCCTGCAGTCCTCAGGTGGTAGTAGCAGTATCACTGCAGCCCAAGTGCATGCCCCTCAGGATTCCACTTTCGGTCTCTCCTACACAGCCCCCAGGCTCTACACAGGCCACAGCTCCAACTCAGGCATCTCCTAAATGTTCCCAATTTTTGTCTTGGTTCCAATCTACCATTCAGGCCACAATAGACAAAACCATAATAAAACAACCAGACCCTACCCCAACCATTGGAGGTAAGAGGAAAAGAAAGCGTTCGCCCTCTCCTTAATACGAGGATGAAGTAGCAGCCGCTTCTTCCCCTTCCCCTGGGGAATCAGATTCCTACTCTTCTTCAGAAGAAGGAGCATTATCTGACTCACAGTCAACATCCTCAGAGGATAATCCCAGACAGTCGGAAGAGGTCAAGGATCTTCTCAAATATATTTTCTCAACGCTAGAAATTAAAGAAGAACAGATTTCTCTTTCTAAGGCAGATAAGGTTCTTGGCAATTCATCTAAACGCACCAGATCATTTCCTGTATGCAAATCTACTTCTAAATTCATTGAAACAGAGTGGGCGCAGCCTGATAAAAAGGTGAATATTCCACCAAGATTTTTTAACACTTATCCTGTTCAGGAAGAGTTCAAGATATGGGATAAAGTCCCCAAGGTTGACCCACCTATAGTCCGATTGTCCCGTCACACTATGCTACCTGCAGAAGACGCAGGCTCTCTAAGGGACCCAATGGACAAAAGAATGGACTATGTCCTCAAGAAAGATTTTCAAAGCGCAGCGGCCATTCTCAGACCAGCTGCAGCGGCATCTATGGTAGCTAAAACAGCAAGATATTGGTGCCAGGAACTCTGCCAGTCACCACCTACCGATCCACAAAAGTTTATGGAGGATGTTACAAAAATAAAATCAGCACTAGCTTTCTTAGATGAGGCCTCACTAGATATAGCGAAACTCGCTGCCAGAACATCTGCAGCATCAGTGGCAGCTCGAAGAGCCCTATGGTTGCGCCATTGGACGGGCAATACGGCTTCCAAAAATAGGCTTACTTCCTTGAAATTTTCAGGCTCCCAATTATTTGGACCGGAATTGAAGCAAATTATATCGGAGGTCACAGGGGGAAAAGGAGCCTTTCTTCCCCAGAACAAACGACCTCGACGGGAATTCCATAGAAGGAATTACCATCACAAATCCTGGTCTCCCAGCACCAATAAACAATCTCGGTTTCCGAGACAGCAACACCAAGGGCAGCCACATAGACGTCCCAGATCATCCTGGCAGTCCTCTTGGCAGAGCCAACAAAAATTTACCAGGAAACCCATCTCCGCAAAGGGTCAGGATTCCTGACTATTCCGCACTAATAACGACTGCTCGACAGGTGGGAGGAAGATTACAAAACTTTCAACCGTTTGGCAACAGTCTATATCAGACCCTTGGGTACTGCGTATCATTACAGACGGTTACAAAATTCCCTTCGTCACCAGACGACCAGCAATCCAAACCGCTTAGAAAAGGCTCAAGCCCTGTACAGCCTTATCACAGATCTACACCAGAGCAGAGTAATAACACCAGTACCAGACCAACAGCGCTTCACCGGGTTTTACTCCAACCTGTTCCTGGTTCCCAAAAAAGACTGAGGGTACCGGCCGGTACTAAACCTTCGCCCTCTCAACCGTTTTGTGCGGTACGACAGATTCAAAATGGAATCATTGCCCTCCATTATAAAAAGCTTAAAGCCAAGCGCATGGATGTCAAAAATAGACATAAAGGACGCGTACCTCCACATACCTATACACAGAGATCACCAGTGCTTCCTCAGGTTCGCCATTGCTCAAACACATTTTCAATTCCAATCACTACCATTTGGCCTTTCATTGGCACCACGTATCTTCACGAAAATACTCAACGCACTGCTAGCAATGTTACGAACTCAAGGCATTCGTCACGGCTTACTTAGACGATCTCCTCATATCCGCAATTTCCAAAGAGACGGCCACGGATCACTCCCAGATTTGTCTGCAAACCCTTCAGCAACATGGCTGGGTGATAAATCATCAACAGAGTCGGATCGTCCCTTCACAGAACATAGAATTTCTGGGCATGTCCATCGACACAACACAGCGCAGGGTCTCACTACCACATCTCAAAGCCGTAAACCTAAGAGACACGACACTTCAGGTAATACGGGACAATACCACATCAGCCCATGGAATTCTGCGATTACTGGGACTCATGGCAGCGAGCATAGAAGCTCTACCGTTCGCAAAGTTTCACCTCTGTCCACTACAATGTTTCTTCCTACGTCACTGGAACAAAGACCATCAGGACTTATCACAGATGCTATCCCTATCGTTGAAAACCAAGGCCAGTCTGCTATGGTGGACATTGATACCCCGCCTTCGGCAGGGGCAAGTTTGGGACAGACCAGTTCAAGAAGTGATAACCACAGACGCCAGTCTGTTGGGGTGGGGAGCATCATGGCCCCCAAGAGTATGCCAGGGAACTTGGTCACGACTAGAGTCCAAATTACATATCAACACTCTGGAGCTCAGGGCAGTTCGCAATGCTCTCACATATTGGCAACGCTTTCTGAACAACAAACACGTCCGCATTCAATCGGACAATGGCACCACAGTGGCATATCTCAACCGTCAGGGGGGCACCAGAAGTGCAACGGCTCTCAAAGAGGTAACACAGATCATGACATGGGCGGAGTTACACAACAACCACATCACCGCGATCTTCATTCCGGGAGTCAACAATTGGCAAGCCGATTACCTCAGCAGAAACACACTAGACCCCGGAGAATGGCAATTGAAGCCAGAGATATTTCTGGCAAAAACAAAAAAGTGGGGGACACCATCAATAGACATGATGGCCTCCAGGTTCAACGCGCAGCTTCCCCGATTTTATGCCAAAGTTTGCGACCCCAAAGCGGAAGGTGTGGACGCTCTGGTGAGTCACTGGAATTGTCCACTAGCCTACATCTTTCCACCCATTCCACTGATTCCCTGAGTCATTCAAAAAATCAGAATGGAAACGTGGCCACAATAATGATAGCTCCATGGTGGCCCAGACGCACATGGTTTGCAGACCTCATTCAATTGTCTCAAGAGCAACCATGGATCCTTCCACAAGTTCCAGACCTGCTTCTTCAAGGACCAGCTTTAGCAAACAACTTACATCAGCTAAAATTTACTGTGTGGCTATTGAATCCCAATTGTGGCGTGACAGAGGGTTCTCTGCAGCAGTAACGTCCACTCTGTTGGCAGCGCGCAAGACATCTACAGCCGCATCTTACTATCGCACTTGGCAGCGTTTCATTGGACGGTCTGAGTCAAATAGTTTGAACTGGAAGGAATGCAGCTCACCACAGATTTTGGATTTTTTACAGCAGGGCCTAGATAAAGGACTCGGTATCTCAGCACTGAAAGTTCAATTGTCGGCCATATCATCACTTTTTCAAACTCAATTCGCTCTACTTCCGGAGTTCAAACAGTACTTTCAGGCTCTATTGCATCTTCATCCTCCAATCAGAAATCCAGTTCCACCTTGGAGTTTAAACCTTGTTTTGGGAGCGCTCCAACACGCTCCATTTGAACCTATGGACACAGTTCACATCAAGTATGTTTCTTGGAAGGTAGCTTTCTTACTCGCAATATGCTCGGGGCGCAGGGTATCTGATATAACAGTTCTGTCGTACAAACAGCCCTGGCTAGTGTTCCATCAAGATAAAGCAGTCCTGCGCACGGTACCATCTTATCTGCCAAAGGAAACATCTGCCTTTCACATGAACCAAGAAATTGTCCTTCCGTCTTTCTGCCCAAAACCATCTAACCATGCGGAGCAACAGCTTCATAAATTAGATCCGGTTAGGGCCTTGAAATTTTACCTCAAGAGATCTTCACAGTTCAGGAAAGCTGATGCTATTCTTGTTCTTTTTGGACCCAATAAGACAGATCTCCCTGCTTCGAAGGCTACTATAGCTAGATGGATAGTTTCCACTATTTCAGAGTCCTATACCAGAGTAGGGAAGAGCATTCCGCCTAATGTAAAAGCCCATTCCACCAGGAAGATCAGTGCTTCCTGGGCACTTCAGAACTTAGCTTCCCCAGACATGTTATGTAAGGCAGCAACATGGAGTTCGTTACACACATTCATTAAATTCTACAAATTGGACGTGTTAGCCTCTTCAGAAGGGATTTTTGGCAGGAAGGTGCTACAAGCAGCAGCAGCATCTAGTTAGTTCCTGCGTAGTCACACAGATTCGAGTTCACTTCATTGTTTTTCAGTTGGTATACGGTTCCTGTTTTTTCTTCCCATCCTTTTTTTAGGACGGCTCTGGGACATCCCCAGTCGTCCTGCACTGACAGGTAGGGCCGACGTAGAAAAGGAGATTTTCTTACCGAAAAATCTTTTTCTCGTAGGCCCGTACTGTCAGTGCAGCATCCCACCCAACGGCAGGGTGCCGGTTTTTTGCTGCTCGCCAGTAGACAGGCAGTTAGGTTAACCATCTCCATCAACAGCTTGTTAATAAACTGGAGAGGAAGTGGAGATGCCAGGAAGGAGGAGTTTCAAGATCCAATTGTTTGTCCTGCCTCCGGAGAGGAGCAAGTTAACCCCAGTCGTCCTGCACTGACAGTACGGGCCTACGAGAAAAAGATTTTTCGGTAAGAAAATCTCCTTATCTGTTATCCACTATTTAACCTGTGCCATATAGCCTTTTTTCAATTTCCCCCATTGCTACTCATCAGCTTGTTTATATAATATAATATAGTATAGTAGAATAATATAGTAATGTTTCTGAAGCAAAAATATCAGTTTTACCAGTGCAGGGAAACATTACTTGATATTTTCATTACTTAAAAGCACTTTAAATTTTTTTGCTGTTACTGTTCCTTTAATACTAAATTACACTGTGTGCATTGCAAATAATTCATTCTACCATTTAAAATTTCTTCAACCAATAAATGTATATTTTTTAACTTGTAATATTGGTGTGTAGGCAGCCATTTCAGGTCTTTGTGCCTGGTTATATGCTTTCAGAGAGAGACAGTGCTTCATACTGGAACTGCTTTCAGATAAGCTATTGTTTCTCCTACTCAATGCAACTGCAGGAGTTGTGACTTGGACTTGAGTGTTGTTCTACCACTAGGTTCGGTATTTGGAGCATTTTAGCAGTGCAGATGTCAGGGAGCTGTTATCTGGTTACCTTCCCATTGTTCTGTCTTCCAATCACCTTGTTACCTGAAGTGTTGGCTTCCTTCTTGTGCCTTTCTCATTGTGAGAAGCTGAACTAAGGCCTTGGCAGGGAATTAAAATGCATGTTACATAGTGCTGATGCACTGCAGAGACCACTAGGCCCATACTACAGATCTATGTACTTGCATTGTATGCCTTAGCCAGTGACCTGCATGAGTAAAAAACAGGGCTTCCAAAAATGATTTGCTCTCAAATTTTAAAGGCTCTCTAGAGATACATAAGGTCACATTAATATGTTTCAAAATTCTACTAGCTGTAGATGAGATAACTTATTTTTTTGCAGAATAATATATTTTAAATTTGAGGACAAGAGAGAGTTTGACTATAACATGTTGCCTACAAATAGGTTTATCTTTCCACTTGCTTGTAGGTGCTTTAGCCAATAAAGTGAAGAGGAAAGACACACTAGCAATGAAGCTAAGTGGCCGGATGGCTTCCGAGGATTCTAATTCTGAGTTTCCTCAGAGAAGCCGGGAAGAATGGAACCAGATCCGGCAGGACATCGGCACGCAGCTGAACAGAAGATTGAGTCAGAGACCTACTGCTGAGGAACTGGAGCAGAGGAACATCCTACGTAAGAAAATATAGGGCCACATCTTGGCCTGGCTTATTTAATTAGCACATGGCTGCTTTGTTGGCTTGTGTTTTCCCCTTTACATTTATTAGTGATGAATTCTTAAATCGAATAACTACAGGTCATGCATTGGTCATGGACAAGCATAGGGGGTTGTTATGTCTATAGTTATGCCAATATAATTCAATTTGCCTTCTTCTTCTGACTCTTTCCAGTTTTCAATTGGGGGTCACTGATGAATAGTTTTTATATAAGCCATTTATACTGTTTAAAAGACTGGGAAGAAACGAAAAGGCTAAGTCTCCGCGTACTGGCCGCACTCCAATGCACGACCATGCAGCTTTTTGTTAAGTGGAATCCAGCTGATACTTACATTCACACACTGTTTCCAGTCATAAAATAGATATTTGAGCTTTTTTAGTCTCAAATCCACCAGTCACCGCTAGGGACTGGTGGGTTCCATTCAAGTTGCTTGGCTACAATCGGACACCTCTCTTCTGGAAGAAAGAATGCCTAGTATGCCATGGGCCTGAAGGACATTATACGTCTATTCTTTTGTTTATTTTCTTATTGCACATGTCCTTCCTCCACTGGCATTTTTCCACAAGTTAGGAAATGACAGTGGACATCTAATTCTGCTTCCTGTGATTTACTTTACTTGAATCCACCTATTATTCTGCACACCACAAAATATATCCTTGGTGTGCAGTATCGGGCTGCACTTAAGTAAAGTGAATGGCTGGATGCACAGGTAGTATCCGGTAGGCCCTGGGGTTTTTTTCACCAGTGGGTAATATGTCACATGTGCCCTTATCTTTAGGCATCAGGTTTCAGATATAAGGATGCAATGGGAATTAAGAACACTGATTTCTGGTGTCACTGACTAAGTTTCCATTTTCCAGCCAATTAATACTGTACTAAGCACTCTCCATGGAGGATACAATTTTTGCCATAAATGTATACCAGTATAGGTATTGCCTATTACGATAAAATCATATTTTCCCCCTAATATCAGGGTTCATAAAAGGTACAGTGGACTGAGTGCTGCCGTGTCATAGACCATGAGTATTGGCAGGTATCCAGGCAGATGTAGTTCTGTTTACACTGGTGAAAATAAAAGCATATATTGTTTTTTCGCAGAAAAAAATGAAGCAGACCGTCTGGCGGAGAAAAAGGAGATTAAGAGACGCCTAACGCGCAAGGTATCTGTTTTTTTTAATTGCAATTTAGCTGCTGTATCTAATGGAAATACACCCTGAAAATATTATGATTCGTACTGTTGCTATGCTTTTTTTTTTTTTTAGTTTAGATTCAGCATCATGTACAATAATATGATTCAAACTTTCCATCACTTATATAGAAGATACATCAGATGCTTTCACTAATAGCACTCCTTTTTTCTTTGCCTATCCATCACATGTACTAGAGTCTTTCAGGGGCCAGGTACGTGCTGGTAGTACTAAAGGATTTTTTTTTTTTTTTAAACTCCCCCCCCCCCCCCCCATTTTTCGACTTTGCCGTTTCTGATGATATCGGTTCCACAATGCAGCAACATCACTTTCAGTTTGGACACACACAGGTGCCATGTATTTTACCATTCTGCTGTAGCCAAGGAAATTACATAATTTAAAGTACTAGTGATTTACCTTGCACATGTAAGAACATGAACAAGTCTCCCTTCTTAGAATAACATATGTTAATATACTTATTAATCAACAGCTTGTGTAAAACCTAAAAAAATACCATTCATTTTAATACCATGCGTATATGCAATATTTAGATGGCTACATTCATAATTTCCCAGTTGACTTCTTTGGCGGTAAACTACAAGATAATCTGCTCTCATAAAATTGAATCAAGCCCAAAGCTTTTCACACCTATTTTGCTTAGTTTTTTATATTCCAAATCAAGCTCCATTGATAAACAAAAAGTAGATGGATGTAAGAGTAGGGGGTAAAGATCTGTGGAAGGCCTAGTGGAGCCCTAAAAGACATGTGATTTGCAATAGAGCTTATGGGGGCCCTAAAATGTTTTTTTTTCTGTGGGGCCCAGTATCTTCTAGTTATGCCATTGAAAATACGCATCCCATAAACCTATAAATATATAAGAACAACAGCAACAATAAAATGTTTTTTTTTATGTGTCAAGTACTTTTATCAGGGCGAAATGCACCAGTAAAAAAAAAACCAGTCCACTCTAGAGGCATGATTTAAAAAACAAAATTATAAAATGCATACATTAGTGAAAAAAGAACTTCCATTAAAATAGATTTGAATACTCCCTTTATTTGTCTTTTGTGTTATCAGCTGCAGTGCTTCAAAGTAAAGCAGGTGGCTCCATTTTTAGCCCATTGGATGCTGCAAATCTTTGTGGGGTTACATTGTGCCCCTGCTACTGTAAATAAGTTCTGTGCTGCTGCAATTTGGTCTTCAATGCATGGTGTATTCAGGGAATACTGCAGGAACGTTTCCTAACAAGGGATCTTAGTTGCAAATGTGACCTTGGTGGGAATCTGGGATCCATGATAAAACACGGTTAAACCCCTGTAAGAATATCGGCCATAAAGCATGTCCAGACTGCTGTCTTTTGACAGCTGACGAGTAGCAGGAAGTACAAAACAAACCATATCCTTGAGACAAAGACTCTCTAACTGTTTTGTGCTGCTGTTTTAAATATATTTAAAAATCCTAGCCTTGCGTGTGTGTTTGCCACAGTAAGGGATAGTTACAGAATTGTCAGTCATTGTTTTGTATTAGTAACCATTTAATGCCAGTAGATTAATGTATTGATTTATTGATTAACTGTCTGAGAGAGATCGTTCTTTCTTGTCACCTGATCTTAATGCATACTAAGGTGTTTCCAAGATCCTACATTATGGATCAGCACCTGTGAGCCTGATGGTGCATTGGAACGGAGTTAGCAGAGCTTGAATTACACAAAATCTTGTTTTCAAACTTGCGGCTGTTTATTTGTAAACCTTTTGGCCATTGTCTGTCTGTTCCAGCTAGAGTTGCTGTCTTAGTTTATAAACTGTCAGTATTAGCAGAAGCAAGAGTACACCAAGCATATTTGTAGCTACATAAAATAGCTTTTGGGAAGCTTTCATTAGTTTTTGTACTTTTGTTTTATTGAAGAGGCAATGCAATATTAAGGAGCTGTAATACTTTTGTTTGTAGACTCTGCCAAGTTATTACTGCTTTGAAAAAATTACATTTTTGTGTACTCGTTTGAACCCCTCACATGATTGTCAGTGTAGAATAAATTCTTCAGATAATCATTTCTACAGACCTATTTGTGTGTTTACACCTCAGAATTTAGTTTGATTTGTCAAACGAACACATTTCTTTTTTTTCACTGTAAAATGAATGAGGCTGCAGAATGTGTTCTGGCAAAAGATGACATTTGGTGATGAGTGGCATGTAAGAAGCCATGAACAGTCGTTAAAGTGTGTGTCGTTAAAGAATACATGAAGATATGAGTAGTTCCAGTCCGAACTTATCTCATTATTTTCTGAAAAATACTCCCTTCAAATCCATAAGGGTTTTTTCTCCTTATTTATCAATACATTTTCCTAAAACTTTTCTTTGCTGGAAAAAATTGTGGGAAAAAAACTAATTCATTTTTCCACGTTTTCCATCTGAAAAATCCGATTTTTTCCCGAAAACCACAAAACCTTTGCATTATTACATGAAACCCAGCGCAGATCAAGATATCTTCAGGACTTCTCCCATCCACTGGGGATAATAAAATTCCATCAAACCCACGTATTAGGTCTGGTGTACAGTGTTTGTATAAGGGTAATGTGAGAGGCACTGCTTTATGTAAGCAATTTCAGATATTTAGGTAAGATTGTAATTTTTATACATGCAAAACAGCAAGGTGGTTAACCAGGCCACAAAAGTGCCTTTCAGTACCTGGGAAATTTAATAGCTCTGCTTGCTGATGACAAACTCTTCTAGATTGTTATAGATCTAGATTGACTTATTTGTTTAAGTGGCAGTTGCCTGGATTGTTGGTGCATTCAAGTGTTAAGCATTTGTTGCTCTGTTATAAAGCCTAAATGTCAGACTTTATAGATAACACCTTTTCTAATTCATCCATTTTTATATTTTTGTGTTCTTGTATTTCAGCTTAGCCAAAGACCAACGGTTGCAGAGCTGGTGGAAAGAAAGATACTTCGGTTTAATGAGTATGTGGAGGCGACTGATGCTCATGACTATGATAGAAGAGCAGACAAACCATGGACAAGGCTAACCCCTGCCGATAAGGTGACTTAAACATATTTCTTGATAGAAAGAGCTCACAGCTTGAAAACATAAGGCATGTAGAAGACTCTCATACCCTCACTCCACACACAGTGACCACTTATTGTAGTTTTAATTTTAGTTTTGTTTTTAATTCAATTGTTTCTGTATATCATTTTCAACCCTAACTTACTTTAGAAACGTGAGGGTATACCAATTTGAAGCCTAATGGGACGCAAGATTTGCTCATGAAGCCTGTGATTGACTTGAACATAACTCCCTGTTACCACTCAAGTGGGTTTTTGCACTAAAATGCTCAAGGACACATTTTTGGACCAAAATCCTTCAGTATATGTAGAAACAGTAGGTTATCATTCAAGTTAATAGCAGGCTGCGTGGACAATGACAGGCGTTTCCACCAGCAGAGAAAAGGTTTGATGTGCCATAAGCGTTGGGCAACAACATTACTAATCCTTTACTAATCCACCCTAAGCAACTTGCATTATGTCTGATCTACTTTTAGCGCTGCTATAACTTCATGTTAGCATAACTGCGTGGCATTATCAGTATTCTGTTAGGCTGATGGCACACCAGGAGATTAGTCGCTTGTGAATAATCTCCTCTTCTGCAGGCGATAAATCTCCTGTAAATGCTTTCCTACTGGTGATAAAGTGAATCACCTTGTGAGGCAACTTCAGAAAGTTTAACCACTGGTGGAAAAGCATTTATGGGAGATTTGTTGCCCACAGAAGAGATTTATTATGGGCAACTAATCTCTTGTTGTGCCATCGAAAATGTAACTTAAAGGCAACTACACCCCCTTCCAGGCTCCATTCCTACCTGTTTTTTTTTACATTCTGAATTGGTGCAAAGAGTCCCTGCCCGTTCCCCCAAACTCTGTTCCCTTGGTAGGCTATTATAGCACAATAGGGTAGGGGTCTTGTTTGGCAGCACCATTCCCTGCCTGTACTGTTTTTATTACTGACCAGGAGCATGTGTGATGGGCCAAGAAAACAGATTGCATGCACCAGTATATTAATCATAGTACTTGAAGTTGGGAACAGATATGATGTGGCCAAACATTTCTGGCTCCAAATCAGCTGTGTTGTTCTGCATTTGGCTAAACAAAGTCTACAGACTGTTACATTCAGGAAGGTGTGGATAACCTTATTGCGAAGTCCTTAAACCACTTATTATGTAGACGTGGTTGTGACCAGGGCTGCCTTTGAGGTCTGGTCCTCTCTGCTAAAATGCCACAGGCTTGATTTTGGGCACAATGGCTATATGTTTATCACATCTAAAGTCCAGATCCGTGATTGCCAAATTTAAATATAATGTGCTATACTATGGGGCAGATTTATGAAGGGTCGAATTTCGAGGGTTAATAAACCCTCGAAGTAAAATCCTTCAAATTGAATTCGAAGGATTTTAGCTTTTTTTTTTATACTTTGATTGAACGATCGAATAAAAATCATTCGATGGAACTTTAAATCCTTCTTATGGCAAAAACTTAGAAAAGTGATGTGGAAAGTCCCCATAGGCTAACGTTGCAGCTCGGTAGGTTTAAAGTGGCGAAGTATGAAGGCAAAGTATTTTTTAAAGAGACAGTACTTCGACTATCGAATGGTCGAATAGTCAAACGATTTTTACTTCGAATCGTTCGAAATCATTCGATTTAATCGAATTTGATCAAATTTGACCCATTCGATTGGTCAAAGTACCCAAAGTACTTCGAAATTCAAATTTTTTTTCATTCAAATTCTTCACTCGAGCTTAGTAAATCTGCCGCTACATGCTGGGTGTGCTTCAAAAGCTCAGATATAGTTCACATACACTAGGGAAAATAAGTATTGACATGTCAACGTTTTTCTTAGTAAATATATTTCTGATGGGGCTATTGACATGAAATTGACACCACATGTCAATAATAACCCAAGTAATCCACATGTACAACACGTAAATAAATCCATACATTAAGTTAAAGGGCACCAATCATAACTAAAATCATTTACTAAGTACTAAGTAAATACACTATGTGAAAGTTCAAGAAATCAGATTTTTAAAACTGAATTGTTTGTATAATGTAAATCATCCGCTCACTATAACTTCTGCAAGATCTCCCCTATCTCCACTGAAGTTCTAGCTGAGGCAGGCATCTTGGATTTCACTAGCTCCTCCTACCTATATCTTCCCAGCCAACTGTAGCGCTGAAATCTCTCACATTCTTAGTTGAAATTCCTTGCTTGCTTATCAACCCTTCTAAGCTATTTTTTAATCAGCCAAACCTCTGTGTTAGCTGCTGTTCAGTAGTGCTGCCACCTGCTGGAAGTTAGTGTGTGCCCTTCATTTGCATAATAACATCATCTGCAGGGGACAAGATAGGGAAATCTACTGATACTTCTAGTGGAGGAGTTTACTAAAACAAGGCATTCTGGGGAGAATACTCAAGGCAGTGCTACAATCTGAGTATGTTTCTGAAATTTGCATGTTATAGTCTGTTATAGTCAACATTTGACAAAAACAAAAATCCATTTTTTTCAAAAAACTATATGTAGTTTAATTAAACGTGTTTAGCTTGTACTGGTCAGATTGTTAATATGTGTTTGATTTGGGCTGTGATAGGTGCACTTTAAGGGTAGTAAAGTGGAATGACACAGGGAATAAATATTGAAGAAATGAAGAAAAGGAGGTGCAAAAAGACATGGAGAGCCAAGAAACCTGCTGAAATTTCAGTATTTAGAAAGCAATGCTGTCCTCTATCAGTGCAAATTAATATCAGCTGGTTTAGTCCTAGTCGATGGCCAATCAAAGGTTTCTCATTAGCAAGGTATTACACAAGAAGCATCTCATGATGGGTAAAAGCAAAGAGCTCTCTCAAGACCTTCACAACCTTATTGTTGCAAAACATACTGATGGCATTGGTTACAGATGTATTTCTAAGCTTCTGCAATATCTCTGACAGAGGAGTCAAAATAATAATCAGAAGAGTTGTCCAAGAGCCAAGGATCACTCGGCCCAAAAACACCATACCAACAGTGAAGTTTGTAGGTGGGAACATGGTGTGGGGCTGTTATTTAGCATATGGTACTGGCAGACTTTATATAATTAAAGGAAGGATGAATGGAGAAATGTATCTGGACATTCTTGATAGGAATCTGCTGCCATCTACCAGGATGCTGAAGATGATATGAGTGTGGATATTTCAGCAAGACAATGATCCAAACACACAGCCAAGGAAACTCTCGGTTTCAGAGAGAAAATAAAGCTGCTGGAATGGCCCAGTCAATCACCCGGCTTGAATCCAATTGAAAATCTATGGAAAGAACTGAAGTTCAGAGTTCATAGAGGAGACCCCTAAGACTTGATTTGAAGACCGTTTATGTGGAAGAATGGGCCAAAATCACATCTGAGCAATGCATGTGACTAGTTTCTTCATACAGTCTTGAAGCTGTCGTTACCAACAAAGGCGTTTCTACTAAGTATTAAATAAGTTCAATGCTTATTCCCTGTGTCATTCCACTTTACTATACATAACCTAATTTATGGATTTATTTGTGTTGAATTCTTTGTATGTGTACATTACTGACATCTGGTGTAAATGTCATGTCAATAACCTCATTAGAAATAAATTTACTTTTCCCTGCTGTAAATATGCTCTTTTTAAGTTTCCATCAGGGCTTTGTTACACTCCAGTAGGGCCCACTTGAATAGAATAAAATACTTTTTATTAAGTGGAGATAAGCAGGAGTCATTTGTCTGCTATGTCTCTATGATTGCTGTAATACAGTAGGGATGATGAAACACTTGGTTTCACTGTGCATGCTTCTGTTTGCTGCATAGTAAGTTTACCGCACTGATATGGGCTTAATAGGACTTTTAAAGTGAATAAATATTGGACAGATTAGAAAGATAAAGTTATATACACAGGCCAAAATGCATTAGTCGATCCCTGAGACTAGAATCAGAACAGCAGAAAGTGAAGAGGGATATAGGCACCTAGTCACATCCATATCATATAGTGCTGCCTTAGTGCATAGGTAGATCAGATTTTCAGACCTGGCTAACTGTCAGACCAAAAGAAGGTTTTCTGTGTCTCTGACCAGCTTTAGGTAGATACTAGTGGCCTGAAGTATTAATGCTAAGACTTGTATAATTCAGTAAAAAGGTTGAAAGTTAATTTTATATGGGGTTAGTATATCTGACTAAGCATGGAGGGAACATTCTGCTCTATTATCGATTGTTAATTCATAAAGTCATGAAATGTCACTTCAACTTTTTAAATAAACATAAGCAAAAAGGTGTGTGTCTGTCCGTCTGTGAATACTGCCCTTTGTTGTCTGGTGTTTTGTGAGTGACATACAGGTATATTGGGGGAAAATATATGTCCTGTTATCTGGAGAAAGTAAAACTATTCTTAGCTGCATCTAGTATGATCTGGCCTTTTCCTTCTATGTTTATTCAGTTGCTTCTTCTTTCCTTTACCCACTGTAAGCCTCGCTGTTCTATCTTCCAGGCTGCAATCCGTAAGGAACTGAATGAGTTCAAGAGCACAGAGATGGCTGTTCATGCGGAGAGCAAGCATTTCACACGGTGAGCCGTCCTGCAATGTCTCCCACTGTGCAGGTATGCCTCATTGTGTCTAAAAGCAAACCTAATCTCTGCATTCTTTCCATTTCTAGGTTCCATCGACCTTAGTCTGCTGCATTGGGAGGGGAGCAGAGGAGTAGTAGAGCAAAAAGCACTTACATACTCCTCAAGTTGTGCCAACACCAAGCCTGCCCTCCTACTGACTTACCTCATTTCTGCATTCTGAATCTTACATGCCTGGGGGAGTATCTTGATTAGAACTGCAGGAGACGCCATTACTTGTTGCCTTTTATTCTCTCTGTGTACATTGGACTGTAGCTGTAAAGTTGTAAAACTGGAAGAATCATTCCCTTTTACTTGTGGGCATCAGTTAACCATTTCTCCATGTAATATGGATATCACATTCCTCCTCTTGTTGTCTGTGGTTTCCCATGGTGCCTTATTGTTGATATTCTGAGGGTTAGGGCTGGTCCTCCCTCCTTTCTTTTTAAGTCTCACTACATTTTGAAATGTCACAGGGACCCAGAAGACATGTGACAGGCTTTCCATTGCCTCCATTTCTAGGGCTTCCCATTTTTTAGGATTGTCTCAGGGAAAAAAAGGCTTGCAAACATGTATTTTAAATCATGCTGAGTTGGTTAATTCTACAGTTGGCTGCTTACAGAACACGTACCCAAGGCCATCAGATTGTCTTGTAAATATCTAGCTTTGGGTAGGTCTAGCGACCCAAATATTACAAAATTAACTGATAATGATTTAATCTAGGAATAGGGCTTCCACTATTGACGCATTGTACTACAGATTCATCTGTGTTTGTACACTGTGTAGCATTCTCCATATATGCCAGAATTAGGCCATCAATGGTGGGAGGCATTCATGCAGTTGGTTCCTAATAAGTTAAACCTTAAAGGAGAAGGAAAGGTTAAAACTAAGTAAGTCTTATCAGAATATATAAACCAGTAAACCCTCAAAATGGTGCTGCTCTGAGTCTTCTGTCAAAAGAAACACAGCATTTCTTTCCTTCTATTGTGTACACAAGGGCTTCTGTATCAGACTTCCTGCCTTCAGCTTAAACATCATTGCCCTGGGCAAGAGCATGCTCAGTTTGCTCCTCTTCCCCCCCCCTTCTCTACTGTAATCTGAGCCCAGAGCAGGGAGAGACTCAGGCAGGAAGTGATGTCACACCACATTAATACCGCAGCTCCTATCCTAAACAAACAGAGAGTTTCTAGAGCTTTTTACTCAGGTAGGGTAAAAAATTCTACAGAATAAATATAGCATTCTAGCTTGCACTATTACAGCTAATCTGTTGGCAATAAAATGCCTCCGTAGCTTTCCTTCTCCTTTAATATGTTTCTTGCATATAATGGAGGCAATGAAGGTAAAACACTAAGCCTTAATCATAACTTTAATGTGCTTTATTAACCTGTTCACTGAGATGGAATGAATGAGATATTATTCATCTATATAAATGCAGGTCTCCTCCTGACATCATCAAGTGACTCACGCAACTGGAAAATTCTGCCCAAATTTGTACATTTGAACCAAGTCTGTATATGTGTGACTAGATCTGAATTTTAATCCATAAAATAAAAAATGATTATTTTAGTGATAATGTTGATATTTCTTTCTTGTAAAATATAGTGACCGAGTTCTTGCTATCTCACATGCAGTCAGTAGCTCCAACAGTTACTCTATGACAACTGCCATGTGACATCTGTATTTCTAAACACACCGGTGTATGAATTTTTAATGCAAAGGTTTAGTATTCCTTTAAGGAATTACTCCTTGCATGCACAGAATTCGCCAGCGCCTCTTGCTGCTTCCTCTTGGCAGCTATTCAGTGCCTGAGCTTCACGTAGGGGCACATCAATTAAAGGTTGAATTTCAAATTCATGTGTTTTTTATACTCTATAAAATTTGAATATACTCGAAATTCGATTGGGGGCTTATTTGATAAAAAAAAAATAGAATATCTTAAACTTGCACGAATTTTACAGACACAAAAACTCAAATCAAATTCAACCAAACTTGATTAAAATTTTTTATCCGAAAAAAAAAAAACCTTGAATGTCACGAAGGCTACTAACATGTCCAATTGTCTCCCATTGACTTAAACATGAACTTGGCAGGTTTTAGGTGGCGAATAGTCAAATTTGAGTTCTTAAAGGGCCAGAGTGTGATGAATCTCTAAATTCGAATTAAAAGATAAAATAAAAAATTGAACCCATAATAAATCGGCCCCCTAATGTTGAATCAAAAGGGCAGATACATTGTTAGGGTGTGGTGTGAAAGCTGCAGCTCAGGGGAAACAACTGAATGGTGCCATGATATTGTTGCTGTGCTTGAACTCTAGGCAATGAGCCCTTGATGAACCAGTACTAAACAGAAGCTGATCAAATATAAAAGAAAAATTTGCTGTATAAAAAGAGCCAAAACGATAAGGATATGCAGCAATGGACTCTTCAAACCACAACTATAGTAACCGTGATTCTCAACCTGAGGCCCTAGAGCAGGGGATAAAATCCAAAGGCTACTTTGTGCATTCAAGGAACCATAGGAAAGTGAAAGTTTTTATACATTTTAGCATTGCTTACATACAGTAAAGGGACCTAAACCCCAAGTCAGAATACCCCTTTATCAAATGTATTTATCAGAACTGCTACTGGCAGAATGACAGTATTGATAAGACGATTCTCTTCAAATGGACTATAAACTTTTCCCTGCACAGTTCTTATACTTCTCTGCAAGCTGCTGGCTGTCTGTATCTGCTCATGTTGCCAATAATAAAACATTGCCATGCTACACATTAAAACATATACAAATACAATCCTAGTACCATGTGTATGTGAGATACAAATTTCAAAAAGTGCTCACTAGCACAACAGGAGGAAATTGATATGCTCGACCAATATGACAGCAGTCCCATGGAATAGCCTAGCACATGTTGCCCATGGTGTATTTGGGGTTGTTGTCTTGTTGAAACACCCATTTCAAGAGCATTTCCTCTTTGGTATAAGGTAACTTGACCTAATCAAGTATTTTGATGTATTGAAAATACATGATCCCTGGTATGAGATAAATAGGCCCAACACCATAGTGTGAGAAACATCCCCATATCATAATGCTTGTGCCACCATGCTTCACTGTCTTCAGTGTACTTTGACTTGAATTTGGAATGACCCATTTTACTCAGATATCAGAGAGAAATGCACTATAACCAGCATGCACAACATTTGCTGCCTTCCTTCCTTAAATAAGGGCCATAACTGACACCTGTTTTTTCACAAAATGAATGACCTCACTAAATGAACTCCACTCTTTTGTTATTTGGAACAAGCTATTATTATTTTGAACACTGCTATTATTTGGAACAAGCCTCAATTGATTTAATTATACAGAATCAGCAGCATGCATATCATAACTGTTGGGTCTGTTGGTTTTCTATCACTCTGCTACACCTACTAGTAAATGATTTGCCATGTATAAATATAATTTCTACCTAAAACAGTGATTGCTCAGGTTAGTGAAGTTGGACTGCTATTATTCTGAACATAACTGTATGTAGAGAAAGAATGGGATCAGCAGACTGTGGCAAAGACATGGGTGGCCTTTCTATATACCTCTCTTGCTGGGAAAGTATAGGTATGGGATCTGTAATTCAGAATCTAGGTTTTCCAGACGAGGGGTATTTCTGTAATCTGGATCTCCACACTGTAAGATTTAAAAATCATCTTTTTTATTATTACAGAGAAAAAGGTCATTAATTAGAATTATTTGCTTAAAATGGACTCTATGGGATATGGTATTCCAATAATCCCGAGATTTCTCCATAATGTATTTTCTGATAAGAAATATAGGAATAAAATCTAGTGAATAAACCAAAGTTTCACGAAAAGCATAAATCATAATGTATCATTAGGATAAGCTTACCGCTTTCCCAGTTGGGTCCGGGTGCACATGCCCCAGACCTTTAGCATAGGGGAGTAATTCACAGCAAACCGCATTAGGCAGGCACCAATCTGGAACATCCAACGAAAATAGATTCCAAGAGCCAAAAATTGTATATTAAAAATATGATACTTTATTTTACATCACATCTAAAAATGAACGCCTAGCCGTTATTTTTTTCAATGTAATGTAAAATAAAGTATCATATTTTTAATATACAATTTCTTGGCTCTTGGAATCTATTTTTGTTGGATGTTCCAGAATGGTGCCTGCATAATGCGGTTTGCGATAAAATCTAGGGAGCTTTAAAATAGGCTAGTCTTGTAAACATCTGGATTTCTTCTTCTCTATAGAAAGAAGAGAACTTAACTTGGCAATTTGCCCTAATGTGTCTCATATTACATTGAATGACAGAACATGATCTCGCTGTCTCCATGGTTTGATATCTTGAGATAGACTCCTGTGTCCTGTGTAGGGGTGTGGTAAAATGACTTCCCTATCAACTAACATTCTGTGCCCCAGGGTTGGAATTCTGTTCCAATGAGATTGTGTTTACCTGGAGTAAAAAGTGGTAGAGGCTTGATTAGGTAACTCCCATAAGAGCGTAGTTTAGTTCAGTTGTTCAGATCCCCGTCACAGAGGATGTGAGTCAGTTCAGTTGGTTTCAGACAGTTCACCAGAAATAGACTTCTATTTTCTATTTGTGGCTATTTTTCTAATGTTGAAGTTTAAAGTTTCATTTCTCACCTTTTTATGTTAGTTCTAAACGTAAAATGCATTTAGTTGATATATTCCTAATGTTTGTCCCTGCTGAGTTTAATCCCTTAGTTTCATTAAAGGCAGCTGTTAGAATTGATACAATAGTTCGTATTTATTCCACAGATACTGCTGAGAAATGTATCCACTAATTTTATCAACTAAATGTAGCAAATTGTAACTGTTCAGATGCTCCTGGATCACTGAGCTGCCAGACTGAAATACTAGAGACACTGGCATTAAACTTTAAACTTCAATCTGCACTCAATCTATTATAGATATTGTATAAACATTTTGTACTTTAAAGGACAAGGAATGTTAAACTAAAGAAGTAGGCTAGAAATGTTGTACATTGTGTTTTGGGCTTCTGTACCAGCCAAGACGACCACAGCCCTTTAGCATGGAAGATCTGTGGCTCCAAAGATGCCCCAGTAGCTCCCAATCTTCTTTTCTGCTGATTCACTGCACATGCTCTGTGCTGCTGCCACTTATTGAGCTTAGGGACCGACGCAAAATATACAGTACACATAGAATATAAATTTCATAGTTTAAGGCTGATTAGTAATTAATACAGATAATTACTACATGACAGAACACAAACTTGTGCAATTGGCATCATAATTTAAAAATCAGCCTTCTAGCATCAGCTTTTATTACAGACTAACCTCAGTTTCTGCTTGATAATTTGCAACATCCCCTAAGCTTAGCTTCTCAGCAGCTGCTCAGAGCCCACTGAGCATGTGAGTGTCACAGACACTTTCCAAGATGGTGACCCCCCTATGACAAGTTTGAAGTCCTGGATCATTGCTGCTACTGACAGGGCCGGATTTACATAGTGTGGGCCCCTAGGCCCACTACTGTTTGTCGCCCCTGTCCCTTTAAAGGGCACCAATCATGACCAAAATCATTTACTAAGTAAATACACTATGTGAAAGTTCAAGAAATCCGATTTTTAAAACAGTTAGAATTGTTTGTATAATGTAAATGATCAGCTCACTATTCCTTCTGCAAGATCTCCCCTATCTCCACTGCAGTTCTAGCTGAGGCAGCCATCTTGGATTTCACTGGCTCCTCCTACCTATATCTTCCCAGCCAACTGTAGCTCTGAAATCTCGCACATGCTCAGTTCAAATTCCTTGTTTGCTTATCAACCCTTCTAAGCTATTTTCAAATCAGCCAAACCTATGTGTTAGCTGCTGTACAGTAGTGCTGCCACCTGCTGGAAGTTAGCAGGTAGCAGCACTTCTAGTGGATACTTCTAGTGGAGGAGTTTACTAAAACAAGGCATTCTGGGTAGACTACTCAAAGCAGTGTTACAATCTGAGCATGCTCCTGAAATTTGCACATTAGAGTCTCTGTTAGAGTCTCAATATGGCCTCCCTCAGTGAAAGAACCCATTTGACAAAGTAAGGGATTTTTTTAAAACCTGCAGTTTTTTCCAAAAACTATATATGTAGTTTGATTAAACGTGTTTAGCTTGTACAGATCAGATTGTTAATCTGTGTTTGATTTTGGCTGTGATAGGTGCCCTTTAAGGTGAACAGGAGCAATGGGGATTGGCGCATGGGAACTTGATTGTATCTCCAGCTCATCCCCAGTGTTTTTGAACCAATGTGGGTGTGGTTGGGCAGCATGCCGCCCCCTAAATTCCTGCCGCCCTAGGCCCGGGCCTAGGTGTCCTTTCCACAAATCCGGGCCTGGCTACTGAGAAGCTGAAACTTTAGGCAGGTGCAATTAGATCAGTTTATAAAATATGTCATTTTTAGGTCTATTCATTTTTAGGGTTTAGTTCTCCTTTAAGCAACTAAAAAATGCCTTACCCTTTAACCCTTTCCCTGCCAGCCGTTTTATCCTAGATGCGAACATCTACTGCCAAGCAGTTTTTAGATATTTTGCACTCTTTCACTTTAAGGGCCTTTCCTGGGGTGGTCTTTTAGTTAACCCAGGAAAACAATATATTGTTTTTTTCAGGACAACCTGAACTTTCACAATATGCAAGAATTTTGGTGTAATTCTACTTCTGTAAAAAAATATTGGATTCTAAGTGTCAAATAAAATGAAAAAAATCATGTTGCACGAAGAACAATCATATATATCAGAAACATCATTCATTTTATGTACGAGAACACAGTCGATTTAGAAAGGTCTATGTCTCCTGAACGCGACAATACCAAATATATATAGTTTTATGGAGATTTCTCACTTGTATAGCTCAAAATCTACAAGCAGTACACAACCAAATTTCCAAAGCAACGCTCCCCAAACGGCATACTTTTGATTTCAAGGCCAAACATTCCGCTAACAGTAGGTTTACCCTAGAAAACTACCCATTACTAGAAAGAACAGATTCTGGTGAATCAAAAATGGGTAGAAATATCTTTGTACTCCAAACCACCAAGTTGCAATTGTTTCCTAAAGTTATAATGCTTTATAGAAATTGGTGAATTTTTTGAAAAATTACCTCAAAGCTTCCACTCTACAGCAACATATCTCCCACACATCATTAGGTATCAATGTAAAACACCCCAAATATAAAATCCTGGGTCCACTGAACAGTTTGATGCCCAATATGAATAGATGTACCCAAGCACGTGGCATAGGGGGCCCCAAAAGGAAGACCCCCCGTTTGTTCTGTCATTTCAGATACTGCAAAATCAACACATTTACATAGTTTTGGGGGGCGGCAAAGGTAGAAAAAAGTACGTTCACCCCAGAAAACCATATATTTTCGGAAAGTACACATTCCCCTGAATCCAAATTGGGTATGCATGTCTTTCTACACTAAAGTACCAAGCGGCAAACCATTCCTAAATTTGGTGATTTTGGCGACATTTCCAAAAATCACCTAAAAATTTCTACCCTGCAGCATCGTATTACCCACATACCTTTAGGTATCAAGCGAAATCACCCCAAATATGAAAGCCTAGGGTCCTCTGAACAGTTTGATGCCCAATATGTATAGGTGTACCCAAGCAAGTGGCATATAGGGGCCTGAAAAGGAAGACCCCCATATGGTCTGTCATTTCAGATACTTCAAAATCAACACATTTACATCGTTTTGAGGGGGGCAAATGTAGAAAAAAGTAAGTTCACCCCAGAAAACCATATATTTTCGGAAAGTACACATTGCCACAAATCTAAATTGGGTATGCATGTCTTTGTACTCCAAAGTACCAAGCCGCAAATCATTCCTAAATTTGGTGATTTTGGTGACATTTCCAAAAATCACCTCAAAATATCTACCCTGCAGCATCTTATTACCCACATACTTTTAAGTATCAAGAAAAATCACCCCAAATATGAAAGCCTAGGGTCCTCTGAACAGTTTGATGCCCGATATGTATAGGTGTACCCAAGCACGTGGCATACAGGGGCCCCAAAAAGAAGACCCCCATATAGTCTGTCATTTCAGGTACTGCAAAATCAACACATTTACATCGTTTTGGGGGGGGGGCAAAAGTAGAAAACAGTAAGTTCACCCCAGAAAACCATATTTTTTCGGAAAGTACACATTCCCTCGAATCCAAATTGGGTATGCATGTCTTTCTATGCCAAAGTACCAAGCCGCAAATCATTCCTAAATTTGGTGATTTTGGTGACATTTGCAAAAATCACCTCAAAATATCTACCCTGCAGCATCGTATTACCCACATACTTTTAGGTATCAAGAGAAATCACCCCAAATATGAAAGCCTAGGGTCCTCTGAACAGTTTGATGCCCGATATGTATAGGAGTACCCAAGCATGTGGCATACAGGGGCCCCAAAAGGAAGACCCCCATATAGTCTGTCATTTCAGGTACTGCAAAATCAACACATTTACATCGTTTTGGGGGGGGCAAAAGTAGAAAACAGTAAGTTTACCCCAGAAAACCATATATTTTCGGAAAGTACACATTCCAACGAATCCAAATTGGGTATGCATGTCTTTCTACGCCAAAGTACCAAGCCGCAAATCATTCCTAAATTTGGTGATTTTGGTGACATTTCCAAAAATCACCTCAAAATATCTACCCTGCAGCATCGTATTACCCACATACTTTAGGTATCAAGACAAATCACCCCAAATATGAAAGCCTAGGGTCCTCTGAACAGTTTGATGCCCAATATGTATAGGTGTACCCAAGCACATGGCATATAGGGGCCCTAAAAGGAAGACCCCCATATAGTCTGTCATTTCAGGTACTGCAAAATCAACACATTTACATTGTTTTGGGGGGGGCAAAAGTAGAAAACAGTAAGTTCACCCCAGAAAACCATATATTTTCAGAAAGTACACATTCCCACGAATTCAAATTGGGTATGCATGTCTTTCTACGCCAAAGTACCAAGCCGCAAATCATTCCTAAATTTGGTGATTTTGGTGACATTTCCAAAAATCACCTCAAAATATCTACCCTGCAGCATCGTATTACCCACATACTTTTAGGTATCAAGAGAAATCACCCCAAATATGAAAGCCTAGGGTCCTCTGAACAGTTTGATGCCTGATATGTATAGGTGTACCCAAGCACGTGGCATACAGGGGCCCCAAAAGGAAGACCCCCATATGGTCTGTCATTTCAGGTACTGCAAAATCAACACATTTACATCGTTTTGGGGGGGGCAAAGGTAGAAAAAAGTAAGTTCACCCCAGAAAACCATATATTTTCGGGAAGTACACATTCCCACGAATCTAAATTGGGTATGCATGTCTTTCTACTACAAAGTACCAAGCCGCAAACCATTCCTAAATTGGTGATTTTGGGGACATTTCCAAAAATGACTTCAAAATTTCGACCCAGCAGCATCGTATTACCCACATACTTTTAGGTACCAAGACAAATCACCCCAATTATGAAAGCCTGGGGTCCTCTGAACAGTTTGATGCCCAATATGTATAGGTGTACCCAAGCACGTGGCGTATAGGGGCCCCAAAACAAAGACCCCCATATGGTCTGTCATTTCAGGTACTGCAAAATCAACACATTTACATTGTTTTCTCGGGGGGCAAATGTAGAAAAAAGTAAGTTCACCCCAGAAAACCATATATTTTCGGGAAGTACACATTCCCACGAATCTAAATTGGGTATGCATGTCTTTCTACTACAAAGTACCAAGCCGCAAACCATTCCTAAATTTGGTGATTTTGGGGACATTTCCAAAAATGACTTCAAAATATCTACCCTGCAGCATCGTATTACCCACATACTTTTAGGTATCAAGACAAATCACCCCAAATATGAAAGCTTAGGGTCCTCTGAACAGTTTGATGCCCAATATGTATAGGTGTACCCAAGCACGTGCATACAGGGCCCCAAAAGGAAGACCCCCATATGGTCTGTCATTTCAGGTACTGCAAAATCAACACATTTACATTGTTTTGGGGGGGGGCAAAGGTAGAAAAAAGTAAGTTCACTCCAGAAAACCATATATTTTCGGAAAGTACACATTCCCACGAATCTAAATTGGGTATGCATGTCTTTGTACTACAAAGTACCAAGCCGCAAATCATTCCTAAATTTGGTGATTTTGGGGACATTTCCAAAAATGACTTCAAAATTTCTACCTTGCAGCATCGTATTACCCACATACTTTTAGGTATCAAGAGAAATCACCCCAAATAAGAAAGCCTAGGGTCCTCTGAACAGTTTGATGCCCAATATGTATAGATGTACCCAAGCACGTGGCATATAGGGGCCCCAAAAGGAAGACCCACATATGGTCTGTCATTTCAGGTACTGCAAAATCAACACATATACATAGTTTTGAGGGGAGCAAAGGTAGAAAAAAGTACATTCACCCCAGAACACCATATATTTTCGGAAAGTACACATTCCCGCGAATCCAAATTGGGTATGTATGTCCTTGTACTCCAAAGTACCAAGCCGCAAGCCTTTCCTATTTGGCAATAAAAGCAACAGTTTTCACATTTTTTAAAATTGCCTAAAAATATTGCAATTGGTCGCATTTATCTCACCCAATTTCTTACATACAATTCTAAAACACCATAAATACTGATGCCAAGGGTCAACTGAACCGTTTGATGCCCAATATGCATTGATATACCAAGGCAGCTGGCATGTGCGGACCCAAAATGAAAATAGTGCATATGATTTTTCTCCGCTGCCGATTCGCCTTCTGTGAACATAGACCCTTGACTTCATATTATGTGCCTCAAGACCCTCCTAACAGCAAAGACCCCCCCAAAACCATATATTTTTGGAAAGTACACATTCTGGCGAATCCAAAAAAGATAAAGACGTCTTTCTACACCAAACTGCAAAGCTTTTCTAAACGCAGAGGTTTTTACATTTCTGAAAATCGCCTAAAATTGTTGCAGTTTGCCGCATTTATCGCACACAATGTTTTACGTATAAAGAAAAATCACCCTAAATATGGACGTCAGAGGTCTACTATTGATGCCCAATATGCATAGATTTACCAAAGTATGTGGCGTGTACGGACCCCAAATGAAAAACATGCCTATGAATTTTCACGCTAGCCAACTAAGCTGCAGAAAAGAGAGCCCCAACGGTGCGTTATGTGCCATAAGACCCCAAAACTGTAAAAAGACCCCCAGAAACCCATATATTTTTTTGGAAAGCATATATTCTGGCAAATCAAACTAAGTAAAATAAATCTTTCTATACCAAAGCACCAAACAGCAAAACTATACTAAAGATACATAAGGAACAATAATGCATGGATAAAATTGCAATAAAACCACAAAAATAGCGTAAATCAATGAAATAACAAAATAATTGATCCCGCAGCATAATTAGTGGCCGAAATCGATTATCCAATAGTCACGCTGTCAAAATAACATGCTTTTAGGCAAAACAAACAGTACAATGAATAAGTAAAAAAAAAAAACACCTGTTTGTGAGTTTTTATGTATACATATTTGTGCACTAATAAAAGTTGTCTGAGTGTGCAAATACATGTAATTAAGTGTAAATAAGTGTACAAAATCGACCAAGTGTGCTAAAATAAAAAAATAAAAAATAAAAAAATACTAATTTTTACTAAAATGTTTATGTAAGTGTATAAATGTACTGTAGGTATGTGTAAGTGCAGGTAAGTGTGTAAAAAAAAGTGCACTTACCGTTTTTGTAGCAGGAGGATCGCTGGAACCGAAGGAGGACTCCTGGCAGCGTGTCTGCAGAGTTACTGCACAGCAGGAAGTGAGTGGGCGGGTGGTGCGACGAGGAGGAGGTAAGCCAGCAGCAGCAGCGCTTACATTGCACTTCTGCTACTTTGAAGTCGGATCTGCGACAATCGCGTCGCAGATCCGACTTGACAGCCCCCCAGCCACGTTGCCCAGGGGGCTGTCTACCCTCCTGACTATCTGCAGAGGCGGCAAAAGCCGCCGATGCAGAGAGAGGGGCTCAGCTGCAATAGAACGTACGAGGTACGTTCTTGGCAGCCTGAGCCCTGAACCGCCAGCACGTCCGCCGTACGTGCTTGGCAGTTAAAGGGTTAAACAAAGTAGGCATTGTTTGTCCATATATTGCAATATATTTAAGCTGGCCAACTACATCAAAGTCATCCCCAGTGTGGCCAGTTCCTACACTCAACTTGCATCTGATTCATTAAGAATTCTATTGCTTTATTATACATTTTATAAATTGACTAAGTGTGAAGAGTGAAAAGATGCACAAAAACAGTGTTTCCCACCCCTAAACATGTAATTAAACTATTGGAACTTAATTTCCCATTTATTTGGAGACATTCCTTCATTGAATACTTGGGGGTTAATATCACACCGGTATATACGTCTCTTTACAAATGTAATTACCCCACCCTAATTAAAAAATTGGCAAAGGACCTTGAGGAGTGGTCCAGGTACGCTATATCGTGGTTTGGGAGAATCCACTCAGTAAAAATGACTTTAGTACCCAGAATTTTGTATCGGTTTCGTACACTACCGGTGACGCTTAAGATAAGAGATATTAATTATCTTCAAACTAAAATTAACAAATTCATTTGGGCCCATAAACCACCACGTATCAATAAGAGGACTATGTATAGGCCTCCATTACAAGGTGGTCTAGGTTTACCAAATGTATTATTGTACTATAAGGCTGCGAGGATCTCCCAGACCACCCAATGGCATCTACCGCCTCATGAGAATAGATGGGTCCAGTTAGAAACACTTTTAGCACACCCCACTGACCTGTCTTTTTATTTGTGGGCAGATAAAACACAAGTTAAATCTGTCCCCGTGCTTAGCTCTGTGCTGAAACACCATTTGGACATGGCATGACAGCCGTGGGAAATTCCAACCGGCCGGATCTCATAGTATTCTCACTCCATTACACAATAACCCACTCTTTCTCCCTAGCTATGCTACTCCGGCGTTTCAATGGTGGAAAGCAAATGGCATCAATAGAATACAAGATATGTTACTGACTATGGGTATTAAATCATTTCAGTATTTACAATTTGTAAAATCTATGCCAGAGAACGAGACTTATAGATACTCACAGTTACTGCACTTTATTCGTTCTGTTTTTTTCTGTCTTTTAAATCTAGACCTCCAACCCTGTTGGAAACCTGCTCTCAACGAGCTGGGAAACTGCGAGGTACCATTTCTTTGCTATATAAATATTTAGTCTCTATGGATGTGGAAAAGCCCCTTAAATACATGCTGGACTGGGAGAAAGATTTGGGGCGTTCTATATCTCAACAAGAATGGTCATTAATATGGAATACTGTTTCCAGGATATCCCCTAATACTGCCATTAGAGAATCTACATATAAAGTGCTGATGCGTTGGCACCTCACACCAGTAAGGAAACATCGCTTTGATCCTTCCACTCCCGATTCTTGCTTCAGGGGTTGTACAGCAGTTGGGGATTATCTACATATCTGGTGGACATGTCCAGTGGCAAAACAATATTGGACAGAGGTTTATAGCTTACTTGAGCGAGTATTCCAAACGCATATAGTCCCTGAAGCCACTACGGCTCTTTTAGCATGCCCATCCAAAGCCCATACGAAACTCCAGAATGCCTTGATGAGACAAATCTTAGCTGCTGCACGAACCAATTTAGCGAAACACTAGCTACAACACACTATAGATATTCAAGCTGTCACTGCAAAAATTACTCAAACACAAAATATGTTGTATTTAACAGCTTTATTAGAAGACAGGGTAGAGAGACATATGCAAATTTGGGCCCCATGGAATGTGTTTCTGCAACCTTGAGCAAAACAATGCGTTTAAGGTATGTCATACTACATGGAGTTGTACTGCTGTGAACTAATTGCAATGTTCTGTACTGGAAAAGATATTTACGTTATTCTCTGTTGATGTATCTATTTTTGAAAAATAAAAGAGATTAAAAAAAAAAAAAAAACAGTGTTTCCCATAAACTCGCATTGTGTTACATTATTGGGAAACTGTTCATGACTTCCCCCTTCAGATGCCAAATATTTGGTCCATAGGATAGAATGCTGGAGGGCCCTTTTTGGTGAAAGATAATCAATTTAGCCTTTGGCACAGTGGGGCCCTATCTGCAAGGAGCTTGTATGTTCCCTCCTTGTCTGCATTGGTTTCCTCCAGGTACTCTAGTTTCCACATATACGCCAAAAACATAGCATATGCAAGTTAACTGGATCCTGATAAAACAGACTATAGTGTCAGGGCTGTATTTAGGTCCAGTACCCCTTATCCACCAGATCTATCAGTTCCCCCAACATACAGAAGTGATGTCATGCACCAAACATCACTTTTGGTTTCCACTTCGATTGCCCCAGTACCACCCCCAGCTCTGATGCTGGGAAGTTTTCTTCAGCAGCTGGGCCTGTAAAAATGATGGCTGATACCAATGTTATTAATAGGGAAAAAAGATAAATATATAGGAAGGCCGGTATTCTTCTCCAGAAAAGGTGGCAACCCTAATCACAAGCCCCCGGGTGCCTATTTATATATATATATATATATATATATATGGCCCTGAATAGTGTGTTGTGTGATAGCAACCTTCGATTGTAAGCTATGATGTGAATGATGATGAATGATCTATAATCTCTGTACAGAAACAGGTTTGCACCATAAAATTAAAGGGAATAAGAATAAATCTAGTTGTCTTTAACCACTGCACTAGTAAGATTTCTGTAGTGTATTTCCACAACAGCAACACTAGATGGCATTAGACCACAGTGACTCAATAAAACCACCAGATGGTGCTATAACACATTCCTTGATCAGTCAGTGCTGCCAGCATCTGTAGATATAGTGAGCCAAACCTGTTTTCCTACACGTTCACAGGCCAGGTTCCACCAAAAACATGAAGTCATGCATGAAGTCTAATGAGCTCCACTTGGCCGGTGCTGGTAGCAGAGCTTACAGAGAAGAGCTGCAGCCCCAGTGTACATTAACAAAGTATATCACTGCAAGGGAACTATGCACTGTTTAGATTGTTAGAAGGGCCCTCTCCAGCCTTTGTAACAAGGTTTTAAATGACAGATTGTCAGCTCTGTGGGGCAGGATAGTATTATCAGTGATGCTGTTTTGCTGTGAATTCCCCTTTGTGTGGTATTTTTGTGCCATGTATGTGCTGGATAGATAACTGGCTCTATAGAAATACAGATACAGACCTGATGCTGTCCATAGTCCATTATAGTTGTATAGAAATAGCTTTAAAGAATATATATTTAAAATCAAATAACTATGAAATCACTCATGACATATAAGAAAAGATGATTTATTCAATTGGCAAGTACATCAGTGTGTTTTTATTCACATGGAACTGTTGTATATATACAATGTAGCTGGTCTGTACTCCAAATATCCATATTTCTCAAAGTGCTTTATTCTATAAATTACACCAACGTTGAGAAAGGCCCCAATCAGGAGCCGAAACGTTGGTGTAATAAAGCACTTTGAGAAATATGGATATTTGGAGAGTGGACCACCTACACTGTATGTATTTAACTTTTTTGGTTCTGGCCACCCACCCAGGGAGTGCAGCTTTCACACTATACAGTATGTACTGTGTGTATATATATATATATATATATATATATATATATATATATATATACCTCCAAAAGAAAGGCCTTGGATAGGGCCGAAACGTCAGACTGAAGTTCTGTAAATAAAGACCAGTTTTATTCATCTATAAGTCCTGAGAGTGCGGATTCTTTTGGAGGTATTGTGGAAATGTTGTCGTTTCTGCACCCAGGCATACTTACTAACTTTGTTGTGAGTGCTGGTAGCCCCGTGGAATATATATATATATATATATATATATATATATATATATATATATATATATATATATATATCATAGAATACCTGCACTCTGTCGTTTTAACTTGCTGGGTGCAAAGTCAAGCTTAATTCATACAGTCTATGTGGACTGAAATTCCGGGACCAGCACTACCTTTTGTGTAATTTTATTTCACACACATCTCATACAATTATGACGTTTCGGTCCTCTATTGGGACCTTTTTCAAGGATAT